>CM046814.1:31321191-32587670 GCA_025617385.1 Murraya koenigii | reverse complement strand
TTCGTATACTCCAAAGATTGTGCGGATTGGTCTTAAAGCACATCATTCTGTCAATTCAGTTGCCATAGATCACCTTGTATGTATCTGGCAGCATTCAAACAATACTGCTTTATCACTATTTTAATTTGTTGTTAATTTTGTTTGTGATGACTCGGTGGAACATTCAAACCTTTTGCAGGTGGAACAAAAACGTGATGACACTGCTGCTGATAAACAGAAGCATGGAGCCACAAGAAAGGATAGAGATAGTATTCGTTCTGCTATTCTGAATGAGGCTGTCATTGTATGTTATTTAAGCCTTATGTTAAAATTCAATTTCAATGTCATATTCTCCATTGTTAACTTTTTGTTTTATTGGCAGGTCTGCTCTACCCTTAGCTTCAGTGGTTCAGCACTACTCAGTAAATTGAATCATGGTTTTGACGTTGTTATAATAGATGAAGCTGCCCAAGCTGTAAGTGCCGATAATTTCACCTAATCTTATCGACAATTGATATTTAGTATGTAATTATCTGAATACTGTTGTCTTGGAAATTGAGATGTCTGTGGGTGGCCTTGGCTTTTCATCAGTTTCGCACTTCACAGTGAAGGATCAACTTAAATTGTATAGCCTTACAACTAAATATTATCTGTGACCTGTGTCGTTCAAAATTAATAGAAGAATATATTGTAGAATCACATATCTCTATGGCATAGTGAATAAAGTTATGCAAATTGTCTGACACATGAGGAAGCTTTTATCTAATGCTTGACTTCTCAATTCATTATGATGGCAGCATTTGAAAAGCTGCCTACAGTACAGTTTAAAGGTTTAATATATTAAGCACGGCAATCACTGGTAAACATTTTCTCTACATACTAACAACATAAACTTTCCATCAGGTCCTTTTATATATTTTTATGGAGTGCAATAAGGAAGGCATGCATTTATTCTCTTTTGTGTTTAGAGTCTCACATTCATTTAGTTTCAGTTTATCACCGTCTTGCATTGTCAGGTGGAACCTGCAACTCTTGTTCCTTTGGCAACTGGATGCAAACAAGTATTTCTGGTATATTTATGACGATTATTCTTGTTTTGTATTTCTCAATCATTACCAGCAGACAATTACTCATCTTGCTAAACATGTGATTCCTTCATCTGAATCTGTAGTCAAATATTTCTCCTTCATTGCACATACAATGGCCAATCTGCTGATTGTTGTTCACATTTCTATATTTGTACCACTGCATGTATCATTGATCTTTACGCTGTAGCTAATCTTATTAATTCTGTGAATTTTTCCCCTATTTAGGTCGGTGATCCCGTTCAACTTCCAGCCACTGTTATTTCTCCTGTTGCTGAGCACTTGGGGTAAAATACTATTTTTTTAATGAAATTGCTTTATTGATTTGTAGCCAATTTTTAGAATGCAACTAGTGTTGGTCTCATGTTTCTTTATTGAAGGTACGGCACGAGTTTGTTCAAAAGACTTCAAAAGGCTGGTTATCCGGTAAAGATGCTCAAGACTCAGTACAGAATGCATCCAGAGGTTAGTTTAGAAAAAGCATAATTGGTCTTTGTTAAGATTGATTCATATTGTGACAATAAATTTTATAAAAATTTCAACTGAGTTGTGAAAACCATTATTGACTCTCTAAGGATTTCAATAAGCCTACACCCAATTGTAGAACTAAGCAGATCCGAATTTATTGGGTTCTGAATAGCATAGACCTTGTAATGTAATCTAAGCTATTCCTTCAGTGGTAACATTACAGCTTCTTCAAGGTTTTATATGAGCAAATTCAAAATTTATATTGTTATTACTTCTGTCGCTCTCTCTCTCCCCCCTCTGTTTCCTTTTATTTCATATTCCCACTGTTCTTTTTGGTTCACTGAGATACACTAAAGAGTTAGTAGCTGGTTTGAATTGAAACCACTCATCTCCGGTTCTGGAGCATATTTTTTAATAGATATATGGCTTTTTCGATGTGGCATCTTCCAAACCCAACCAACTCAGTACTCTTGATTGATAATAAATATCCCTGAATAGTTACTGTTTTGTTTATTTGTCCAAATATATTTATGAATCAGATAAGAAGCTTTCCTTCCAGTGAGTTTTATGATGAGGCATTGGAAGATGGGTCTGATGTTGAAGATTATACTACTCGCGACTGGCACAAGTATCGTTGCTTTGGACCATTTTCCTTCTTTGATATACATGAAGGGAAAGAGTCTCAGCCCGCTGGAAGTGGATCATGGATAAATATTGATGAGGTTGATTTTGTCCTCCTCCTCTTTCATAAATTGGTTAGCAGGTATCCAGAGCTGAAGTCAAGTTCTCAGCTGGCAATTATATCCCCTATAGACATCAAGTGAAACAATTCCAAGAACGATTTAAGGAGACTTTTGGAGTGGAGTCACAAAAAGTAGTGGATATAACTACTGTTGATGGCTGCCAGGTAATGTGGCTATTCTTCTCTTCTTTAAAAACCATCCTTATCTGATTCCTTTTCTCTTTGTGAAATGTACTTTCTAAATCAACATTTGATTTCTGCACTGACATGGTCATGTTTAGCTATGCATACTTCATGCACATGCACACCGCATGCATGTGTGTTTCTGAGAGAGAGCAGCTGAACAGCCTGTCTCACAGCTGAACTGAGGCCCTTGTTTCTCTTTTTAAGTTCTGGATTTTTCTGCCATTGCATGGAAATGATTCTAATTATTTGTTTTGACTTCTTTTCTTCCTAAAAGGCCAGAATTTCAAATTCTACCCATCTGGCCTTGCTTTATTTTCTGGGATTCTACATGTTAATTTTCTGGTATGTCTGTTTGGCTATGCATCTAGTGCATCATTGATTGTGAAATTTAATCCCCCAAAAAAAAATTGTCCATTTTTTCAGGGGCGGGAGAAGGATGTTGCAATTTTCTCCTGTGTTCGGGCAAGTGATAAGAAAAGCATAGGGTTTCTTGCGGATTATCGGCGGATGAATGTTGGGATTACCAGGGCAAAGTCTTCTATACTGGTAGGCATTATAGCAACTAAAATCAAGTTGTTTTAGGACTTGGCTTTTGACAAATTATGGAGTTGACTGTTTCTCATATGAGCGAATGTTCGGTTCTTTACTTAGGTGGTAGGGTGTGCATCAACTTTGAGGAAAGACACGCATTGGAATAACCTAGTAGAAAGTGCCGAGAAGCGGGATTGTGTATTCAGGGTGAATGTTATCTTTACTTTTCTTGGCATTTTCATTAGTAATCAAATTACATATTCACATAAAATTAAATAATAAATCAACCATTGATACTGAAATCTTCATCATTGACACTTGTTTCCAAAGAAAATGAGATCTTAATGTACATCATCTTCCTGAAACAGAAAATTTGCAGGAGATAATAACTGTCACAAATCAGAGGTCTAAAGTGATGAAATTCCTCTTGCAGGTGTCGAAGCCCTATGCTTCGTTTTTCAGTGATGAAAATTTGGAGTCTTTGAGGAAGAATGCCAGGACGGATAATGTCCAGCCGGTGGATGGGCATGTACCCCATGATGATGAAACTATGCATTATGCTAATATAGGAGATGCCGATCAGGGGCAAGCAGATGATAACGACAATGCAGATGGAGATGCAGAGATGTACGATGCTGATGACTGACTCCTGTAATTTATACGTAGCATTACTCTTGTTTTATGTCATGCAGATGCCTGACCACTTCGTTTCTTCTTTGGTCTGTCATCAACAAAAATATTTAGTACTTCAATTATGATAAACGGGGGATCTCTTCGAACTTCGATGCCATTGTATAGGAATGTAGTTACTAAAAATTGAACGCCATTCATATTTTGGTGCAGTTAGAAATATAATCGACTAAAGTTTTGAAATGTCAAATTTATTTGTCGTTTTAATCTTATTATTTTTATTCAATTGGCGTTCTCTTCTAATTGAAAAATTAAAACAAAAATAAAACAAAAGAAGAAAATAATATTTCATTATTAACGCTGGAAAGTTTGATCATTACTAATATGTCAACAAACCCGATGTCTCGATGGAATCAACGCGTTCAATTTACAATTATTCCAAAATCAAATAGCAAACAAAACAGGAAAGAAAATAACCCAAGCCAAACGACACCGTTCAAGTTCAACACGTGTCCGTCTGCAGGTGAATATGATCAGTTGAGTAAAGTGCATGTGCAAAGCATACAATCCACATGATGCTGACGTGGCCTTCCAGATTTCAAGCATTTTCTTCATCCAACGGCGCATATTTCTCCACAACAAAAATCTCACTGATCTTCCGGGATCTATTCAAATCAGTAGTCATCGGCGCCGGCGATGGTGAATCCTGAATCAAAACGTCTTGATCTTTCGCCGATTCCGCCGGAGAGTAAACGAAAGGACCAGCAGATCCTCGTGACGGAGCGAGAGCTGGAGGCGAGACAACAACCGTGCGATCAATAGGAGAGGAGGAAGCCGGAATTGTCGACGACGGAGAAACAACTTCGTATTGGTTAACGGGAGAAGAATCTGTACGGTTCTTGCTGTTAGTTGGAGTTCTTGGAAATTTCGCCACTGGAGAAACTGGAACGCTTTCATTAACAGAGGAAGAATTCGTACGGTGCTTGTTGTGCTTAGCCTTCTTGTGCTTAATTGGCTTCCCCGTCAAAACTTGATGACCTTCCGGCGATTCCGCCGGGGTATAGCCATGAAGACCTTCAGGTCCTGGTGCCGGAACAAGAACTGGAGACGAAGCTGGTATTGGCACCGGCGATGGAGAAACAATGGTGTGATTAACCGGAGAAGGATTTGTTTGAATTCTTGGAATTAACGGCAGCGGGGGAAAGGCGGCGGTGTGATTAAGCGGACCAAACAAAACGGTGCCGTTTGAGTGATTACTATTAATCGGATAGCGAAAAGTGAGAATGCCAGCTAAGCCATGAACTGCGACGTAACTGCTGTAGTACAAGCCGGGCATGACGACCTGGACGCCGCCAACGAGGAGAGCACCGAAGTCGCCTCGGGTCACATGCAGATCACTTGAGGGAAGGAGAGTTGGGAGAGGATAGGAGTTGTTGTTTGAGGGGGACATCAGTTGGAGGAGATCGGTCCAAGAGAGGCGGAGAGGAATGGCGTGGAGGCGGAGAGTGGAGAGGTAAAACGGCGGCGTTTGGGTCATGTCTATGGCGAAGAGCGAGGGGTCTGTGGGGGCGAAGAGGGTTAAGGAAGGGAGTGCAAGGAGATCGAACAGAAGGTCGGAGGTTGAGATGGCATTGGCGAAGAGAGTGTGGCTGTTGGCGCGGAGGAGGAGTAGGACTGCGTCGAGGTCGCCGGTGGGGATTCCGGCCGGGATGGCCGGAAAAGAGAGGAGGATTGTGAGAGTGAAGAGGATCTTCGTCATCAGAATATTGTGGGTTGCCATTTTTTTGGTATTGAATTGTGAATTGTGAATTTTGAATTGTGAGAGAGAGCGCGAGAGTGGGTTCTGTTAAATCTGTTGGAAGTGAAGCTGAGAGCGAGAGAAGGGGTGGTTAGTTTTGGCGGGCTTTCATTTCAGAAGGTATATTTATCTAATGACGATGTGACTGGTGAATAAAAATGCTCTTGGAAGTTATAATTTATATTATAAATCATATTTTACATTTTAATTACATTTTTAAGAAAAAAATATTATATCAGATGGCCCAGTCTCGGAAATACAAGTACAAAGAATTTGTGGGAAGCTATGAAAATTGGTTTTAACCGGGATAATTATTCCCAACATTTATATTTTTTAAATTTTAATATTACAAAACTAATTTTTAAAATAAACTATTCTTTAGGATAATTGAATAGTAACTGTGATTTACGTGTAAGAGTGATCTGTTGTAATGAATAATAGAGAGAGAAAGAGAGAGAGAGGTATTCTTTTTTTTTGAAACATTAGACTATTGCTTAAGATTACAACTCATATATTATGAGACTATACTGATATTTACAAATCAGACTATGCCTGGGATTAGTATACATTAATTTGTATGGGATTAGTATACATTAATTGTATAGACCTCACGAATATTCGAGGGCTTCTGAATATTCGGAGGATGTCTGTCCTCACTGCAGGGCGAGGATCGATCGACCTTCACTCGCAGTATGAGGAAGGATTTTACCCCACAATGTAATTGTGGAGGCTCAACTGCTTGCCCTCCAATTTGGAGGCAGTAGTCTCACCACTGTGCTAAGGCCCGGTGGCTTGAAGAGAGGTATTCAAATACAGATAAAAATTTATAAAATAATATTATTAGGACTAAATGTTAGTTTTCTTTTGTATTTAAAATCTTATTGTATGATATTTTTATTTGAATAGAAAATTTAAAATTTTATAATTTTTATATAATAAAATATTTGAATGAAAAATCAATTTTTAAAAAAAATTATTAGTTTTCCTCTATTAAAATTATTAGGTACCATTTACTCCTACAATTTTCATATTAGTCAATAATCCCCCACCAATATATTTTTATAATATTACCCTTATTTTCTAATAGATCAATCGAAATTAAAATGAAAAAAATTTTAGTACTAAAAATAAGAAAATATATGTTTCGATGTGAATAAAAATTAATGATATAATTTTTAATACCTTTTTTTAGCTTTTTTCTTATAATAAATTGAATTTTATATTCACAAGATAAATTATAAAGAAAATAACTCATTTATCTTTCTTTCCTTTAATTTTTTTTTGTGCTACAGTTCTAGATAATATAAAGATTGTAAAGAGATAAGCCGTATATATTAATTTTAGTAGGACAAAAAATTGACAATCTATCTTTTTTTTTTCTCACAAATACCCTCATTAAATATATTATTTGCTATCAATTATGTAAAACTTAATAACTTTTTTTTCCCCTAATCAAAATGATTTTTATATTAAATATAACATAATTTAGATGTCATACTAAAATTTCTCTTGATCTCAACTTTTATTTGGTATTAAATATCTAATAAGGGTGGTAAAAATACCTGTTCGGCCCGAACCCAGGTGATGCGAGCCGAGTATTACCCGGCTTGGACTAATCTCTGGACCGATTCTAAGTATCATTTGAGAAACTTGGCACTTGGCTCGGAACCCAGATTTTATTAAAAAAAATATTATAAAAAATATTTTATTTTAAATAATTACATTTTTTATATATTTATTTAATATATTTAAATATTTAGAGTTCATATTTCATGTTTAATTTTATTAAAATAAATTTAAAAATTATAAAATAAATAAAAATATATTTATAAATATAAAAATTAAATTATATATATATAAAATCCGAACTTAAAAATCTAGAAAAAATCACTGCCTGAATTTAGCATACCTAAAGTTTTCAACCTGGACCCAGCTGAAATTTTTACCAACCCTAATATCTAACTTATATTTAGTTTGAATTTTAGGCAAACTCTTTTATTATTATAGTCAACAATTTTTTTAATGTACAAATACTATTTAAATTGTAAAAATTTTGTTATTAAAGTTATTTTCATAAATTATCTATCAAATATTTACCTTATAAATATTTTTATATATAATATTACTATACAAATAACATCATAAATATATACTTTTTTAAGCGTCTAAGTATATAAAACACTTTCAAGGACATAAATATAAAAATTTTAGATTTAAAATATTTTAAGTTTATAAATATAAACAATTTACACTCCTACATAAAAAAAAAAGGTTAATTACCTCTAAGTGACACTTTTTTAAAAAAATTTTAAAAATGTGACACATTTTTTAAAAATACTCAAGTGGGTGACAATCCTTTAAATTTACCATTAACTTTAACGAAAATAGTAAATTAATTATAAAATAACATTCTTACCCCTATAATTAACTATAAAATGATGTTTATACCCCTATAACAGCCACAAAATGATATTTTTATCTCTACAATTAGTTACAAAATATGTTTATGCCCTTACTCAATTATTTTTTTATTTTTTTAAATAGAAAAATATAAAAAAATTACATCTAAATCCAATTAACGGACTTTTATAGTTAAATCATGTAAATGTTTTTAAAAAAATTATTTGTTGAATCAAACAAAATTTTCTTATTAAAGTTAACAGTAAAGTTTGATTTAGCAATAAATTATTTTTTAAAAAAATGTGTTTGATTTAACCATAAAAAATCAATTTAATTTGACTTAGATAATTTTTTTTATATATTTCTCTATTTAAAAAATAAAAAATAATTGGGTATGGGCAGAAACATATTTTATAACTAATTATAAGGATACAATATCATTTTGTAGCTATTATAGAGGTAGAAACAAAATTTTATAATTAATTCTATGAGCAAAAATGTCATTTTATAATTAATTTACTGTTCACGTTAAAGTTAATGACAAAGTTAATAGATTATCACTTGCTTGAGTATTTTTAAAATTGTGTTATATTTTTAAATTTGTCAAAACAAGTGTCACCTAGAAGTAAATATTTACATATAAAAGAATTTTGTTGGTACATGTACATATTTACATATAAAAGAGCACAAATCTTACTCTCTCAAGTCAACAAAGAAGCATTTTATGCAATAATAACCTTAAATAACTACTTTATATATATATATATATATGTGTGTGTATGTATGTATATAAAGTGTATGTCCTGCAAAAAATTAAAGATGAGACCGAGTTCAATTTATGAATAAAGAATAAACAAATAACTTTAAATGCATATTTTACAAAGAATAGAAATCAAATAGTTGAAGTTGTAAAAGAAAATTATTAATGTTATGGATTTTTATATTTTAATCATTATTAGTTTTTGTACTTGGTTAATTATTAATTAATATTTCATTGGGCTCTAAACAATTCAGAAAAAAAAATTATTATCTTATGCATTTAGCGAAAATTATTGATTTACTACACTGGCCTAAGTTGGGATCTAAAGATTTTATTATTTAATTAAAATTATTAATTTATTAAACATTTATTTATCAAAGTTCTACTATATTGAAAAACATTTATTTTTCATTCGAATAACATATATATACGTGTGATATAGATTTTCAATTACAATAACATTTTGCATATCATTTTCTTACATTTTGTTGTTATAATTTAGAAGTGTTAGGTATATCATGTATCTCCATATTCAAATTAATTATATTACTAGCGTGCATTACATTATTTATAAAAATGGTATATAATATTGTGCAGTTGTCAACTGAACATAATTTAAATAAAAGTTTAGATAAAGCCTAATAAGGTTCATTTGTTTTTTTGTCGGAAATCTAAATAGATCTAAATTAATGTGAATTCTGAATATAACTAAATATCTGAAATAAATGACATATTTATTTTTTTATTTGAATCTCTTATAATAAGTATTAAGTTGTTTTTTAAAAAAAAAAACTTAAAAAGTCTTAAAACAATTGCTTTTAAATATGTGCCTTTACAAATTTTAAATGTTAAATAAATAATAAACATTTCAAAGAATATAAATAGGATAGTATTTTATTATAACATAAATTATGTTCCAGCATGTTCAAATGAATGCAACCATTTAATATTCTAAATTAGAGCATTTTAATTAATTTTATTGTAGTTTATGATATATTATATGCAAAATATGAAAAAATTGTAAAGATAAAGTACACAAATTTGAATAATATAAAAGGATAAATGATGGAGCTATTTGAATTAAAAGACAAGATTCAAAAGTGTTGATTACTCCTAAGTACAAACTCCAAAGTAGAGCATTTTAATTAATTTTATTGTAGTTTATGATATATCATCATCATTAACAACAACTTTCTCTACATAGAGAGGATTAAATTAATCAAAAGTGACATGTATAGATTCTTCAACAACCAAGATTATTTTATTATGCACTCTATAAGTTTTGTTTGAATTTAAATATCTAATAAAGATGCCAACATTAGATTTTAGATCAAATTTGGCTAAAGTATTTTTATTTAAAACAAAGCATTTGCATCCAAATACTTTGAAATAGCCAATACTAGGTTTTCTATCTTTTAAAGCTCATAGGAAATTTTATTGGGAAATTGTCTAATTAACACGCGATTTAAAACATAGCACGCAATGTTAATGATTGTAATCTAAAAATATTTTGGTAAAGAAATTTCATTCAACATAATCCTAAAAATTTCTTGAATAGACATATTCTTTCTCTCAACAACTCTATTTTGTTGTGGAGTCAATAGAGATGAAAATATATGTTCAATGCCAAAAATTTTGCAAAAGTTTTCAAAGACATGATTTTTAAATTCTTTACCATGATTACGTCTAATGCTAGAAATAAAATATCTTTTTTATTTTAAACCTTTTTACAAAAAATTTAAAAGCATCTAAGGCATTATCCTTATTTACTACGAACAATACTAAAATATATCTATGAAAATCATCAACTATAACAAAGGCATAGTATTTTCCATTAAGGCTTTCATATTTAGATGGTTCAAATAAATCAATATAGAGAAGTTAAAAGGTTTTTGAGGTTGAGATATGATTTTTATCTTTGAAGGTGTTTTTGACTTGTTTTCCAAATTGGCATGCATTACACACTTTATTCTTTTTAAAACTAAATTTTGGAAGACTTTTAACTAAATCATTTTAAAAAATTTTTGAAATCAAATCCATGCTTCCATGACCTGGTCTTTTATGCTACATCCAACTATCATCATGCATTGTTGAAAAATATTTACATGAGATAATGCACTATCTATATCAATGGTATACACATTTATGCATCTTTTTCCAACAAAAAGTGTTTTACCATCACATGCATTCTCAATAACACATTTCGATTTGTTAAAAAAAATCTTGTAGCCTTTGTCACAAAATTGATTAATACTAAGTAAGTTATGATTTAAATTATTAATCAAACATACATTCTCAATAATAGTAGAGGAACTTTTACCAACATTGCATACTCCGATTATTTTTTCTTTTAAGTTATCTCCAAAGATACATCTCTATCATTTTCAATTTGGTAAAGCTTGAGAGCTAAGAATATTCACTGATCATGTATCTTGAACATCCGCTATTCAAATACCATTTGTTCATTTTTTTTGTTTTTTCTCTACCAAATAGGAATCAAGTTGAGTTCTTAAGTTTCCAAGTCTTTTTAGGTCTTTGCATATTATTAGTGGTTCCTTCTGTTTGTTTCTTTTGTTTGAAGAAGATTGAACTATAAAATGATTTAAGGAAGCGCAAGATATCTAAAGTAAGATGGGAGTGATGAATTTGGCATAATATTTTCAATACATGCTAAATTTCTTGACAAGTGAAATAAGATCAAAATTGTGGAATTACAATAAATACTTCTTTTGATCGTCTATATATCGATCATTTCCTTGTTGGAATAGGTTTATATAGCAAAATTGAATGATTATGCACCACAAGAAAAAAGGTTATTTATGAGAGAAAATACCCTTGGGAATACACAAAGACTCTTGGAAAAACTTATTTTCGAATGAGAAATTCCGTCAACCATCGCTTATTAAGTCTTATTGGAAATGTTGAATTTCCGATGAGTCATCAGCAAAAAAATTTATTACTGAGGGCATTGTTGTTGGAAATAAAATTAAATGCCCTTAGAAATAAAATAGGATAAATATAGTTAGTTTTATTTCATCTATAACTTCCTATCAAAATAAAAGATCACCGGAAATATATTTATCTTGTTGTTTAATGACCCGCTTTATTTTATTTAATAATATCATTTCATTAGCTTTTTTATTTTATTGTTGAAATATCTATATTACGAAAGTAACTTCATTAATTTCAAAAATTCATAAAATCACATTCACTTTTCAAAATTACAACAAAATATCAATTTTATAATATATTTTACGTAAAAGGTATCCTAAATGTATATACAAAATGATATCATTATATCTTAAATATGTTCAATCATCCTCTGAAACAACTTCTTCATTTTCTGAATCGTTTGCCTCAACCTCATCATTCTTATCTCTATCATCATCTTCTTTCGTCAAGACAATACCTATGTAAAAGAAGGAATTTTAATAATTATTATTAAAAAACATAAACTATTACAATAATATAATAAAGAAGCTGAGACAAATGAGAATAAACTAAAAACAGCATAATAAAAAAAACTCTATATATATGCATATCTCCATTTAAAAAATATATAATCATCATTCCCTCATCCACCTATATTATAAACTAGTCCATAATTACTTGAGATCATTTCCTTACCAAAATTCATCAACAAATAGAGCAATGATAAATGACAAAAATCTCTAAGAGTACAGAGGCTTATAGGGCCCATTATATTAGAGTTGGGTATCAGAGATTTTTTTTTTTTTATAAAAAAATCGAGTACGGGTATAATTATTTATACCTGTTAATTGGATGGGTCGGGTACTCGTATTAAATAATAAAAACCATGCCCGCTCATAAATTCATTTGATTATTTATCATTTATTAATTTTTAAAAGTTAAAATTATTAATTAACAACTAAATCTAAATATTAAAATTCTAAAAGATTAAAACGTGAATAACTAAACGTTAGCGGTTTTAAATATTGAATTGTGAAATATTTTGAAGCCCTAAGGGATAACAAAGGTGGATATTTTAATTCTAACTATCTTTATAAGATTTAATAAGATGCCAATTTTGATATTGTTGTATTGAGTAGAAAAGTAGTTAAAACATGGTTCGATGCATAATAACTGAATTTCTTTCCAAAATAACTAAAGATGTCCACATTCTTATGGTAACAATTACTATATTTTTTTATTTTGGAAGTAGGATTGCATGAACCTAAATTTTTTAATCATTTATGTTCTTAGGATTTTTTTCTAAATTAATAGGATTTTGTGTTCTAAATCTGTATTAGTCATCTTATCACATTATTATTTAACTATTAGTCTTTTTCATATTTTTCTTTTATTTAAATATATTTATTAATATATTAATTAAAGTTAAAGTTACTAATCATTAAATTAAAATGGGATATAAGGAATAAGTGAAGGGGAGGAGTATCTATATTTTTTAATAAGGAATCCCCAACCCACACTCGTTCAAGGTCTGAATAGGTACGTGTTGATGACGATGATGCTTATTATCCAACTGGTATAGGTATGGGTATCGACACCCCTACAAAATACCTACCCTATTGCCATCCCTAATGACAACTAACCAATCAACTTTTCATGAGAACTCAAAACATAGTACATGCCCATTCACATAATCTATTAATAAAATTAAATAAGCAACGTATACCTTATGAGGTGATTCTTGTGCACTTGACTTTCGAAGCACAAGCTTCACTATTTTTTTGAACTTCTTCACTTCTTACTTTTGAGACTCAAAATAAGAAAATGTCCGTTGATAGAAGGAATGTGCCAAAAGAATCAAGGAAAGTATTGGCCGTTGATAGCCCATCTACCTTGTATTGAGGTGGATGATTTGTGCATCTTTGATCGCTTGCCTTGAATGAAGATTATTTTATGCATGTAAGACACTTGAAACTTGTTATTCCCTTACAGTGTTGTTCTGTAACCGTTTACTTTTTCTTTTAAAAAAAAAAATACTTCGTAAATTACTGTTACAATTACCAGTACAAATTTCATTTCTACGTCTCTTTATTTACTTTTGGTAGAGTCAAGTTCATTTATTAGTTAATTTTGGATAATTTTGGGATATTAATTATTTGTTAGTTCTTTTTTGTGTAGCTCTTGCCTCTAGCCATAATATCTCTCTGTTTTCTGTGGTTACAACATAGATTAGTCAGTCGGGAAATATTGCAAAGTGTGCAGCATTCTGATGATAAACTTTTCTCAGAATATTTCATGCAACGTTGTTTTCTGATGTTATAAGGAGACTAATCTTCATTATGATTTTTTAATGTTACCATCAATATGTCTATTTCTCTTTATGTCAAGGAATTTCCCATATTATAGATTTTATTAGTCATTTGCTTTGTGATTTCTTTGGTTCATTGCATTTCTCTTATTGTAGTACTAATAGCTTAATGCCAATCTAGACTTGCAAAGATTTCCCAACATTTGTTTTTGTAGCTAGACTTGCAATTTGCAAATTTAAAGCTTTCAAGTTCTATTAGTGATATCTCAAAGTGCAGGTTAGAGGTGGGCATTTTCCGGATACCGAACCGAACCGAAACCGATTGGTTCTTAAGAATTCAAACCGAATCGAACCGAATTTTAAAACTAAACTAAGATTTTAAAAATTCGGTTCGGTTCGGAAAATTAAGTTAATAATTTAGAATTTTAATTTTATATTTTAGAATTTAAGTTTTAAAAATTCGGTTCGGTTTGGTAAAAACTGAACCGTTTGCCCACCCCTAGTGCAGATGTACTATTAGACTTTGCTAGGATTAACAAGTGCCGTTTATTGCATCAGCCTTATGCATGTCACACTTTTGCCATTCCAGATTGGAAATGTTATTGATTTGAGGATGTAAAGCAGACCAGTCTAAAGTAGTGAACTGCATTTAGAAGCAGAAACCAGTCTAAAGTACTTGTTAGCATTAGCATGTCGAAACTTCTAACAAATTTTTTGAATTGACAGGCAAGAAGCTCCGTTTCGTCCCTCCACTCTTTATAATTTGTTAATTTTAACATTAGAAGCCAATGGGTTACCAGTCCATTCACAACGCATGATCTCAATAAAATTTGAGTCTCAGTAAAAGATAAGACTTATATTTTTTTTTATAATAAAATTTTTTTCTCCTTCAACATTTTAGTGAAAGTTTATATCTGTTTATATTCAGACTCTACTATATTAAAATTAATATGAAGAATCTCCATCTATTTATAATTATAATAACAATATATTTTTTATTATAATACTAATATTTTTTTAGTTATTAATCAGTAATATATATATATATATAATAAAATAAAAAAACACATTAGAAGTCAAAATAATGCGACACACACTCTGCCACTTTTACTCGAAAATCCCATCGGCATCTATAGTTTTGCATTTGAGCTATAAAGCATAGAAAAGAGAGAGAGAGATTTTTTTTAAATACACATGTTATATAGAATCATAAACTTACTTATTTTATTTATTTTATGTTTATGGTTGAAAATTTATTGGAAAATTCTAGATCAATATTACTATGATTTAGTCTAAATTCTTATTTTCATATCATTGCATATATATTATAAATATTAGAGGGATATATATACATTCTACTTTACTTATATTTGTGAGAAAATTTCTACCTACTTAATTAAGTAGTTAGAGAAAGGAAAATGAGTCCCAAAAATAAGATTGGAAGAAAGTTAATAAAGTTTTTAATAATCTTCTAATTTTTTTTTTCTAAAAGTAATATTAGATCTTGAATATTCATTTTTTATCCCTTTATTTAAGTTTTTTTAAAAAAGTAATTAGATTTTGTTTATTTTGTATTTACCTTGAACCCAATAATTCAAGCTTCATTATTTCTATATTTAAAAGGAAAGTTTAAATATTAGAGATGACGTATAAGGAGCCTACCAATTTTCTTTTAAAAGTATTGATTGATAGTAACTCAAGTCTCATTTTCTACGAAACTCTATAAGTCTCTTGTATCAACTTAAGAGATTTTACTAAATACGTTTAGTAACACCCACAATCAAAGCCTCTTAATGACATATTTTTTAATATAAATTCAAGATTCTCTTTTTTTTTTTTATTTTCTTTCATCACTGAATCTTATCTCAAATTCTTAATATTATCCCAATAAAATCTTTCTTTTGCAATTTTTTTGAAGAGAAATGATACACATATTCGTGTTTTGGGTTCTTATTAGGGATGATTAAATCGAGTTTTGAATTGAGTTTTTGATTCGGTTCGGTTAACGCCTACCAGCAGACCCCAGTCCTTATAAAACCAACTTGGACATAATTGTAAGTCTCTTATTTTTATATATGAATTAGTTTAAGCCTTTGAATTTCTTGATCTGAATGAAAATCATGTGGAGACGTGGAGATGGTACAATTATTGCTTAAAAAAAAAAAATCCTATTTTATTATTTAATTAAGAGTAATATATTTTATTGATGATAACGTCGTCTGGGATGGCACGAAAATCATGAGAAAAGGGTATTTCGGTCATTAAATTTGATGTCACCTTCTTGAAAAAGGTCAAGCATATTCACTATCGATTGCCACCCCCACGAGGGAAATCGAGAAATCAATGGAGAATTTTAGCCCTGAAATCCTCCTCCTGCCATTCATTGTCTCAGCGGCAATTCTCTACTACTACGTCTACACGAGTAATATTCGCCAAAAGTCCCGGTCTCTACCGTCACCACCAAATAAACTTCCGATTATCGGACACTTTCACTTTTTCATGAAAGACCGGCAGCCACATAAAAGTTTTGTTAGACTCGCAGAGAAGCTGGGTCCCATATATTACGTCCAACTCGGCCGAGTCGCGACGGTTGCAGTCACCTCCAACGATCTCGCCAAACAAGTTCTCAAAACTCACGACCAGGTACATATCGGTCGGCCCCGCTGACGTCACCTTCTCCCCGTATGGCGCTTACTGGCGCCAAGCTCGTAAAATATGCGTCACCGCGCTGCTCAGTACAAAACGAGTCAAGTCTTTCAAAGTCGTCCTAGATGACAAAGTGGACCGGTTTATGAGTCGCGTGAAGGCCAGCTGTGGGTCAGAAACAGATATGAGAGATCTTATTTTTTCTTTTGCTACTGATTTCTTTTTCCTTGCAGCATTTGGGGTGAGGTACATGGAAGATGAAGACGAAGATGAAGGGCAAAAGAGTAGGGACCTGGCGAGTGTCTTTATAGAGGCTGAAGAGTTGCTAACTGGGTTTTATTATGGGGATTTTTCCTCGGAGTGGGTTTGGCCCGGCTAGCTCACTGGGTACACACCTCGGGTGATCAATGGTTCCCGGAACTTGTTAAATTCTGTTGATGAGATGTTCGATAAGACTTCCAAGAAGAAGCAGCTGCTGGATACCAGCGCGTTGTTATTGCATGGTAATGAAGATTTTATAGATGTTCTGCATAGAGTACAAAAAAGAGATGATTTGGACGTCCCTATAACTGATGACAATCTTAAGGCTATTGTTTCGGTAAATATAAGCTTATTGGCTTATTAGCTTATTAATTGGTCAATTATTAATTCTTCATTTCTTCCTTCTGGTTAGGTAATAATTAATCTCCTGTATGCATGCGCTCAGGACATGTTCGTGGCTGGAGTTGACCTGCTGACAGAGACGCTAGAATGGATAATGACAGATCTGGCTAGGCACCCAAGAGTGATGAAAAAGGCACAAGAAGAAGTTCGAAGAGTAGTTATTGCTTCTCGGGGTGGGAGACTCGACGAAGGCCATACCCAGCAACTCAAATACATGAAAGCTGTGATCAAGGAGTCAATGAGATTGCATCCAGTTAACTTATTGATTCCAAGAGAGTCCTCCCATAAATGCACGCTTGAAGGCTATGACATACCGGCCAAAACTAGGATTTTAATCAACAACTTTGCAACTGGGAGAGATTCCAAGTTGTTTGAAAATCCCCATGACTTCATTCCTGAGAGGTTTCAACACGAAGATATTACAGATTTTAAGGATGAAGATTTCAAGTTTATGCCCTTTGGAGGAGGAAGACGAGGTTGCCCTGGCTATGGTTTCGGATCCATCACTGTACAATTGGTTGTGGCTCGACTTCTATATCATTTTGATTGGGCGTTGCCTCCTGGACTTGGCCCGGGTGATGTGGATCTTTAGGAGATTTTTGGCCTTGCTGCCAGGAAGAGAGTTCCGCTTGTGCTTATCCCAACAATTCACAAGGATTTTGATTTCAACTCTAATTCTGCTTAAATAATGAGTTTCTTTCTCTTACAGATTGCCGCTTATTACTGTGAGAGGTGCCTCTAACAAATCTTTCTTATGCCAAGATAAAAAAAACGACGTATCATCTCAGAGAAAGATTGACAACATCTTTTATTCAGATCAACGGACATCATTTCTACTTCATTAGTTCCACTGTACACCAGCTGAGGTGGCCAAGAAACCAAGTTTATCTAATGTCTCTGACGCAGCCCATGTAATCAACTCAGATTTTCACTGATTAGATTTTATTTTGTTTTTTTTTTTAACCTTATTTTGGGTTGAATTGAGTTCACCAACATCAACTTATCCAAGCTCAATTACCCAATTGCAGAGAAAAATAAATTTTAGAAAAGTACAAATGTCATTTGCCAAGACTTTGTTTTTAAATATTTGTTTTACAATAATATTGAAAATCTCAACGTTTAGATTTTAATTTGTATTACAGTGATATATTTTATTTATTTATTAAATGATAAATTTTATGATTTATAAAATTACTGTTATTTTATAGTTATATCATTAAATAGTTCACGTACATAATTTTAACCTCGGCCAACACCAATTTAATAAATCTAATTAAATATTAATCAATAATGTTACGAAGTCTAACATTTAAGTTTCAATATAAATTCTCATACTGCCTAATATTTATTTATTGAATAATAAATTTTATAAGTAATAAAATTAATTCAATAGAAAAATTTCACGTCAATTGTCTCTAATTAAGTTAAAATACGTATCGTTGCTCTATATTAATTTTACCTTCCACCTTGACCTACCCCCGAAAAGAACAATTTAATTATTCATTAATTTTGGGTTTAAGCCCGACAGAGTCAACCCATGAAAAGGGTTGGTTCAAGTTTAGACTCCCACCAATTCGATTCAAATTAACTTGGGATGGAAATTAAGCCCAACTCCGACAGTCCGACCTCTGTGTTTGTATCTCTCTCTCACAGCTAGTCAACTGCACTTGGACCAAGCTCTTCTCGCAAAATTGAAGAGAAAATAAATTAGATTTTCAAATTTCAATTAAAATCTTTTTAGAACCGATCTCATACAACATATAAGAATTAAATAATCTAGAAATTCATATCTTGATATTTTGAGAAGATGAACAATTGAGAGTTGTAGATCCGCTCTAAACAATCTTCCATGCTATGACTCAAGTTTGATCAACACCTGGACGATGTGGCGTCTGTTTCACCACTCTCCAATTGCAACTGGCTCCTCTTAGATGCCTTCTTTATTTTTCTTAGAATCCCTGGAGTTCTCCAATTTAAGAGTATAAAGCCCTTTTTATAATATCTTATGAAAAACCCTAATATATTAGGATTAGGATTTCTATTTAAAATAGAATTCCTCTTTTAACTATCTCTCCACTTACCTAAAAGTGGAAGGAATGCATAACAAACTAGGAGACCACCTTGTAAAACATTACAAGCCTCCATTTACACTTTAATATAACATACTAGGCCTTAACAAATATTATAATTATAATTTTCATCTAATATGCCGGTTTTTCTGCTTTTGGGTCCAGATGATGGTGTTGTCAATTAAATGAAGCTAACCTAGGAGATCATTTGGGAACATACAATAGTGGCTACTAATAATTAAATTTGTAATTAAACAAATATAATTATTTAATTCCAATTCTACTCCACTATAAGATTGGACCGACCTCCATAATTGTATGCTCGAATATAATTCGTCCAAGCCACATTGATTTCTTTCTTGCACAATCATTTGTACCACATCGTTAATTTAAATTGATATCTCAATCGTCCAATCAATTTAATTACATCTTTTCCTTGATACTTACTTGGTTTTCTCTAATGATCATTTTCAACATATTTATTTATGTTGAGACACTCTGCCGGAGAATTTTATGATCAAGATCTGAAACCCATCGAGAGATGTGTCGTACAAATTCTATATTGTTAATCTATAATTTCAATACTTGTAATTGCTCCCACCAAGATACTGGGTAATCTAGACTACATGTGTATGTCATGCCCATTGGTAACTCAAATGAAATAACAACAACAATCATGAAATCATAACTAACTCAAGATTAAGATTATAAGTAAATCAAAGCCTATGAGATTTAATAAGTCCGACGATTATTACTAGGTTAATTAAATCTCATATGTGATCCGGTTCAATGTAGACATACTACATCAATAAATTCATACATGATTAAGACAAATCACTCAATGAATTTATTACGATCTATACCTAAATGAAGTGCCCAACTTTATTTATCAACTGCGAACTTATTTTATTTAATCATAAGATAACTTGTATTTATGTCTTCTGCGAATCCACATGGTGATCGCATAAATACATATAATATGATTAAATGGACTTTGCTCAAAATATTAATGCAAAAGATATATGAATAAAATACCTCTTTTATTTTATTAATCAAAAATATTTATTTATTACAATAAATATAAATATGCTTTAAAGAGCATATTTTTCCAACAATCTCCCACTAGCTCTCAAAGCATATTTGGCATCTCGCGCATGCCCATGGACTCTAAGTGCAAATTAAAAAGTTTCCGTGGATGGCCTTAGTAAAAGGATCTGCCAAGTTTTGCTGTGACGCAATCTGGGTAACTTCTACATCACCTCTATGCACTATATCCCTTATGAGATAATACTTCCTTTCAATGTGTTTTTATTTCTTGTGGTTCCTTGGTTCTTTTGATTGAGCCACTGCACCACTATTGTCACAAAATAATTTAAGTGGTACACTTGCAGCAGATACCACCTCAAGATCTTGAAGGAACTTGCGGAGCCATACCGCTTCTTTGCGACTCGATGCGACCACATATTCGACTACATTGTGGAGTCTGCGATACTGGGATTGTTTCACACTCCTCCAACTAATAGCTCCACTTCCTAAAGTAAACACATAGCCGAAGTAGACTTTCTAGAATCCTTATCCGACATAAAGTCGAATCAATGATAACTCTAATGGGGTAAGTTCATCACCGTAATACATAAGCGTATAATCCTTGGTTCTTTTCGAGATACTTTATTATGTGCTGGCAATGAGTCCAGATGTTCGAGTCCGAGATTAGATTGATATCTGCTAACCATCCCAACCGCAGAAACATATGTCCGGTCTAGTGCAAAGCATAAGCATACATGAGACTTCCACGACCTGCAGTGAGGAACTCGTCTCATTTCTCTATCTCCTCGGATGTTTTAGGTGATTGATCTTTAGAGAATGAAATTCCATGTCCGAATGGTAACAAACTAGTCTTGGAATTTTCCATGCTAAATCTAGCTAATATTTTATCGATATAGACCTTTTGAGATAAAGCTATCGTTTTATTCTTCCGGTCTCGTAGTAACTTGATACCAAGAATATAACTAGCTTCTCCTAGATCTTTCATATCAAATTGTTTTGCTAGCAAACTCTTTATAGTAGTCAATACTCCTACATCGTTTCCGATAAGGAGAATATCATCTACATAAAGAATTAGGAAGGCTACTGATTTTCCCCGAATTTTCTTATACACACCACGGTTCATCAATATTACGAATGAATCCAAACGATTTTATCGCTGATCAAATCGATGTTCCATGACCGGGATGCTTGCTTCAATCCATAGATGGATCTCCGTAACTTGCATACCATGTGTTCTTGGCCTTTTGTATGAATCCATCCGGTTCTTGCGATAAAGATGTTTTCATCAAGATGCCCATTAAGAAAGGCAGTCTTGACATCCATTTGCCAAATTTCATAATCTAGCACTGCAGCAATAGAGAGCAAAATTCTGATGGATTTAAGCATAGCAACCGGAGAAAATGTTTCCTCATAATCAATTCCCTCATTTTGAGTGAACCATTTGGCTACTAATCTTGCTTTGAATGTTTCTATCCTTCCATCTACTCCTCTTTTCCTCTTGTAGATCCACTTGCATCCAATAGGTTTTACCCCATTTGGTGCCTCTATAAGCTCCCAAACATTATTGGAATATATAGATTCCATTTCTTGATTCATAGCCCTTTTCCAATATTCAACATCACTATCTATTGAGCTTCGTAGCTAGTGGATCTTGTACATGTTCATCTGAGATTTCCATATAGGTTTCTCCCAATAACATATATCTTCGTTGGTAACCTAGTTACCCTCCTCTACTGACGAGGTTCTAAAAATGATGTCCGTTAAGGGATAATCCTTTGTTGATCAGATTGTTGCTCTTCATTACTGCTCGAAACGAGTGTTGAAAGTCGAGTATCAATTTGATCACTTGACGTTCTTCAAGTATTACCTTACTCTTGAGTCCGAAGTTTTTCATATAGTCTTCCTCGAGGGAAGTAAAATGTGTGCTCACAATTACCTTCATATCTTGAGGACTATAAAATAAACCCCCTTGTTCCTTTGGGATACCCCACAAACATGCAAACCTCAGAGCGTGAATCCATCTTGTCGCCTTTGATTTCAACGCATGTCGTCGGTGATCCCAAATACTGGACATGACGTAAACTTGGTTTACTGACCGACCATAATTCTATTGGGGTTTAGGCACTGATTTAGATGGAACTAAGTTCAAAAGGTAAACTGCAGATATCTAGTGCTAGTCCCCAAAAGGAAATAGGTAATTTCGAATAACTAAGCATAGATCTCACAATATCCAAAAAAGTTCTATTTCTTCTTTCAGCTACCCCATTTTGTTGTGGTGTTCCTGGGGCAGCCAACTGAGATATAATCCCATTTTCAACCAGATACCCTTTAAATTCTCTGGAGAGATATTCACCACCTCGATCAGATCGAAGTTTCTTTATGTTTTATCTAATTACTTTTCTGTCTCAGCCTTATACTCTTTAAATTTCTCAAGAGCTTCAGACTTATGACGCATCAGATAAACATAACCAAATCTTGAGTAGTCATCAGTGAAAGTGATGAAGTACTCATAGCCTCCTTGAGCTTGTACATTGATTGGTCCACATACATCTGTATGTACCAATTCAAGTGGTACTGTTGCACGCACTCCTTTGGCCGAGAATGGCCTTTTGGTCATTTTTCCTTCCAAACAGGATTCACAGAGTGGCAATGATTCATTTTCTAATGGACCCAAGAGCCCATCTTTGATCATTCTCTGTATCCTATTTTGGTTTATATGACCTAAGCGTAAATGCCAGAGGTAGCACTCGGTTGGAAGAAATCTTTCTTTTCTTAGATAAATGCGTATGTTCAATTCATCGTGTCATGCATAGAAAGGATCATAGGACTCAAATGATATAAATTATCTTCCAATGTACCGGAACAAATAAGTCTATTTTCGAATAAAATAGAGCGAGGATCCAAAATTTACGAGTATACCATTGCTTTGACAAACAAGCTACTGAAATTAAATTACTCTTAATATCTGGAACATAAAGACAATTATTCAAAACTAAAGTCTTATTATTGAAAGATAATAAAACAGATCCAGTCTTTTCTATCGACACGAATCGTCTCGTCCCAACTGCAGCTTTACGCTTCCTTCACTTAGTTTCTCGGTTTCTCGAAACCAAAAAGTGAATTACAAATATGATTAGTTGCTCCCGAATCTAACACCCATGTGTCAATTGGATTACGAACTAAACGAGCCTCGATAACAAAAGATTACTCATACACGATTTTACAATCTTTAGGCAATCCTTTTCCAGTGACCTTCCATCCACATTTAAAGCACTTGCCTCTAGGCTTGCCATATTGTTTTGTAGACAATTTCTTCTTCCAGGTTTCTTCTTTTACCTTTGCCTTTTGGCTTAGGCCTAAAAGAATTATTTTCGACAATATTTATGCTTCCATAAATTTCTCAAGACGATAGATCTCTTGTCGAGAATGGAGTTCGTTCATCAATTCATTAAGGTCATGTTTCTTTTGTTCATATTATAATTGACCTTAAACTCTTTGAATGTATCCGGTAGAGATTCTAGCACCATATCAATTTTGAGTTGTCATCGATTTGTGCTCCCTGAATCTCGGCCTCATTCAAATAGTCCATCATTTTGAGGACATGATCACGAACTCTTGTGCCTTTCCCCATTTTACTATTCATAATACCCTTCAATGCTGCTTGTCTCGCAGAGCGAGTACTCTGCCCAAACATCTCTTGAAGACTATCCATTATTTCGATGAGCGGTTCCAAATTCTGATGTTTGGTCTGCAGAATATTAGAAATTGAGGCTAAAATATAGCATTTAGCCATTTCATTGGCCTTTTGCCATTTCTCATAAAGCCTCTTCTCATTTCTATGAGCATTCTCTGGTGGTATCGGGGGGCACGCCTGGGTTAAGACATATTTATAATTTTCAGCAGTCAGGACAATATATAGATTTCTTTTCCAATCTATATAATTCTCGCCAGTAAGTTTGTTTTGATTCAGAATAATAGTAAGTGGGCTTAAGGAAGACATTTCTGAAAAATAAAACATCCATGCATTAATATATGGAAATAATATTCACAACAAAAATCTAAAAATGCAAAAAACCATAAATGCATTTTATTTTATTGTAACGATAATCTAGTACTGCTTTGGCAAGCTATCCGTTGGGGAAGTCATGCCGCCACTTACCAGATCCAATTAACTATTAGATTATTTACTTTCATGTCGTAACATGATAAATAACTATCGTTATCTTTTTAAGGCCAAAATTTTGTTAACAGAGCTTCGTTGGGAAGGTTAATAACAAATTTTGTTGAGTGTATAACCATTGTTTCAATCTACGTATTTCTCATATCATGTAGCCACCGTTGGGGTGATCAATAGATTGAAAAATATTTCGATTTTATCTTTAAAGAAGTTCATCAAATAAAATGTCTAATATATATACCTCCGTAGGGAGCATCACACGTATCGTGAAGTCGAGGTATATATATAATTTTATTATTGAACTAACAATGGAGCCCGTGAGAAAATTATCTTGAATTTTCCTCTCCCACTCAATATTTTAAAGTTTGATTTTTCCTTTAAATCATACATATATTGTTAATTGCATGCTTCCTATAATATTATCTAAGTGATATCTTATATTATTAAGCATTTGCAAATCTCAAATAATATCCATGAATTCATGTTATATGAATGACATATATTATTATGCATAGAGTGACACTCACCTATTCTATATGACATGTTATCACTGGTATGTTCACATCCAAAACACAACATATAGAAAATTTAAATAATCTCAATTCATGGTTTTCCTAATAAAATATTAACCCTAAGCCTAATCTTCATTGGGCTTCATGTCAATATCTTCTTCTCTTGGATTATCTTTGTTGATGACATTGGCTAATATGAGCTTTAAATTTATTATTGGTCCAAATTTTAATTTTAAAGAAAATAAAATAAAATTTTAAATAAAACTTTTGGACTAAAAATAAATTTAATTTGTTAAACTATATCCATGCATTTTAATCCATTAAGCCCAAATTTTATTGGACTTAAAACTATAATTTACCAAGCCCAAAACCGTTTCGTGACTTAAATGCATATAGTATATTAATTTTGGCTCAACAGAAATTATGCAAGTACTTTAGGGACTTAAGTGATATTCACCACTCAAAACCCTAACTGCATTCTTTTCTCTCCGCCGCCATCAACAAAACCCGGATCTTTCGGTTGTCTTTTCTCCGGCGAGTTCTCGCCACTGTCGAGCCGGATAAACGCCCGCCTGCGTGGAACATCCGATCTTGCTGCTGCTGCCGTCGCGAGGAAGACTGCTGCTGCCGCTGCGTGCGAGGAAGATCGCTGTCAGCTAGCCAGCTAGCTACTGCGTGCAGCGAGCTGGCGTCAGGCTCGCTTAGCGCTAGCTGGTGCCGTGCTAGCAGTCGCGGCTGCTGCCTTGCCGCTAGCGATGCTACTCGGAAAATCCTTTTTTTTATATTTACAGATTCAATCTAATGCTTTACAAAATAATTTTGAAACATAAAATTAAATCAAAAGGAAACATGGTGATAATAAACCACCCTTTTGTTACATCTCCAAAATAAAATACAAACAAATTTCTAACCATGAATTGAGACAATCCAAACATGTTTTATTCATATATTAACAAATAATATATATCTAAATAAATTGTGCCACTCTAATGCATAATTAACAAGATAGATTTCTTACCTAATTCTTATATATTATAATGAGATGGCTCTTATACCAATTGAAGGGAAAATAAACTAGGTTTTTAAATTTCAATTAAAACCTTTTTAGGACCGATCTCATACAACATATAAGAATTAAGTAATTTAGAAATTCATACCTTGATATTTTGAGAAGATGAACAATTGAGAGTTGTAGATCCGCTTCCAAACAATCTTCCAGGCTATGACTCAAGTTTGATCAACACTGGACGTGTGGGCGTCTGTTTCACCACTCTCCAATTGCAACCTGGCTCCTCTTAGATGCCTGCTTTATTTTTCTTATAATCCCGGGGTTCTCCTCTTACTCCAATTTAAGAGTATAAAGCTCCTTTTATAATATCTTATGAAAACCCTAGTATGTTAAGATTAGGATTTCTATTTAAAATAAATTCCTCTTTAACTATCTCTCCACTTACCTAAAAGTGGAAGGAATGCATAACAACTAGGAGACCACCTGTAAAACATTACTAGCCTCCATTTACACTTTAATATAACATACTAGGCCTTAACAAATATTATAATTATAATTTTCATCTAATATACCGGTTTTTCTTGCTTTTGGGTCCAGATGATGGTGTTGTCAATTAAATGAGCTAATACCTGGGATCATTTTGGAACATACTAATAGTGGCTACTAATAATTAAATTTGTAATTAAACAAATATAATTATTTAATTCCAATTCTACTCCACTATAAGATTGGAATTGACCTCCATAATTGTATGCTTCGAATATAATTCGCCTAAGCCACATTGATTTCTTTCATCGCACAATCATTTGTACCACATCGTTAATTTAAATTGATATCCCAATCGTCCAATTAATTTAATTACATCTTTTCCTCGATACTTCTCGGTTTTCTTTAATGATCATTTTCAACATATTTATTTATGTTGAGACTCTGAGAATTTTATGATCAATCTCGAAAACCCATCAAGAGATGTGTCGTACAAATTCTATATTGTTAATCTATAATTTCAATACTTGTAATTGCTCCCACCAAGATACCGGGTAATCTAGACTACATGTGTATGTCATGCCCATTAGTAACTCAAATGAAATAACAACAACAATCATGAAATCATAACTAACTCAAGATTAAGATTACGATGAATCAATGCCTATAAGATTTAATAAGTCCGACGGTTATTACTAGGTTAATTAAATCTCATATGTGATCCAGGTTCAATGTAGACATACTACATCAATAAATTCATACATGATTAAGATAAATCATTCAATGAATTTATTACGATCTATACCTAAATGAAGTGCCCAACTTTATTTATCAATCATGAACTTATTTTATTTAATCATAAGATAACTCAGTATTTATGTCTTCCGCGAATCTACATGGTGATCGCATAAATACATATAATATGATTAAATGGACTTTGCTCAAAATATTAATGCAAAAGATATATGAATAAAATACCTCTTTTATTTTATTAATCAAAAATATTTATTTATTACAATAAATATAAATATACTTTAAAGAACATATTTTTCTAACAAAAATATTTTTCTTTCGTTTTTTCTCTCGTGGGATTTTGTACGGCTATGTAAGCACTCTTTTAAGTTTGCTAGTAGCTTGTGGTATTTCCCGATTTGGGCTCGTAGGAGCGTGCAAACCATACGACTCATGTCCTACTCCCACATACACGTGAAACGCTGAAAAGCTTTGGGATCTCGAGGCAATGAATATAAAATGAAAGCAAACAGAGTATGTTTTTGAACCCTTATACAATATATATATTTTTTAATGAATATGATGACTATAGGTACAGGCCAATGGGTATATGACGCGGGGACGTTCTCTACAACATTAAACAAATAAAGATAAAAACACGTAAAGGTTTTGGTTACTTGAGAAAGAGAAAATCACATAGCATCATGCAGGGTTTTTCTTTCTTTTTTCTTTGGAATAACATAAAATTATTGTTATTATAATTCATATTATATGAGATTCCAACTAAATATTTATAGTAAGATAATTAATAGGGCTATTTTACATTAAGTATTATATAGCACTGTTTATATTTTATTATCTTTAATATTGAAATAATGCTTATTTCATTCATATTTTTAAAAAAGACGATCTTCGTATAATTATTTTACACAATTAAAGAGTTTGAACCAATATAGGTTTATTTAAGTTATTTATATTCGTATATGAATTAAATTATAATATTTTGTATAATTGTTTGAAATAGTCTATTTAAACCCTTTAAAACAATCTCTAAACTTACTTACTAATTAAACCCATTACTAAATTTAAAAATTTTGAAACTTACTCTTAAACCCATTTAAATACATAATATATCCTCATTAAACAAAAAACAGTATTTATGAAGAAAATGGAACAATTAGAACTCTTTTTTCATTGATTATAAGAGGACCTTGACCAATGACTAGGGAGATAATTTTTATTTATTTACACGTTCTTGTTTTCTTTTTCATTTAGAAATCAAAAGTTAGAAACAGTATAATCATTGTTACAACAATTTTTTTTGTTTTAATTTAGAAATCATGTTGAATTAAATTAATCTGTTATCATTTGGATCTCAGAATTTTAAATTTCAAGATGCTTCATTCCCGTAAAACAAAACTTATAAGCATACTGAATTCTAAAATGATTTGAATCAAAAGAAAAAATAAAATTTAATATTCAATATTAAACATTTTATACCCAAATGATTAGAACCAAGAAAAGTTGGAAAAGGTTCAATTTTGAAGAGAGGAATGAACCTAAAAGCTTTGCTTTGCCTGTCACTCTCTACATAAGAATAAAATAAATATAATTTGATTGAGTTTAGCGGTGAGTTCAAAGAGATGATAAAAAGAAATTTAATTTTATCTAATTATCGTTTGTCTACAATGATAATTAAGGACATGAGCAATTAAGTAATAAATTTTTTTATCAAAAAAATGGATTCAGGGAATAATTTAGTGGTTCAAAAATCATGATCCTAATTATTTGGTTGTTAAAGTCTGTATACCCTCACGCTTTGCGTTCACATGGGCTGTTAAGAGAAAAAGGGAAAAGAAAAGGTTCAAAAGTAATTTTTGGTTCAACCTCTCAGTCACTACTACCCAAATTTCTGGAGTAATGGTGGCAAAGGAATAAGAAAAATTAAAATTACAAAATAGCGACAAAATTTAGGATTTTTAAAATCTGACCATTTTAATTTTTTTATTATAATTAGTTAAATATTAATTTTTTAGACCAAATAGTCCTCATTCATTTCAATAAATTTATAAAAAAAAATAACACTCTTAAGAATTCTAGAAAAACTTAGGATACTCTCAACAAATTAGTAAATCTCATCATTCTTAATAAATCACTAAATTCCATCAAATAAATATTGTATAACTAAAAATATAACTATTAATCATAGCATTTCTTAATGTTAGCATATTCTTATACAATGTGAATTTTTAACGTATTTTAGTATATATTTTAATATATATTCTTACATAATATAAATTTTTAACATATTAAATTTATGGTTTAAATTTAAAATTGATGTGAATTTTGTTGTAAACAATGAGAATGTTTGTATTTTTAGTAATTTTTTTATCACGTAAACAATAAACTTAATATTATGTAAGGATATAAATAAAAAAATTATTTTGCGACAGCCTATCAAACTAATTTTGGTACAATGGGTTGCTGCTCTTTGCAGCACCAACACCAACATTCTCAATCTACCACCACCACTAGCAGCACAACACAACAACAACACGTAAGAACTATAACACACAACGCACCAATGAAATGAAGCATATATTTGAAAATTGAAATATCGTGTGTGGTTATTTTTGTAATTTTCAAAACTTTATTGCTATTTTCGTAAATTTAATAGGACTGGCCATCTCCAATGTTGAAGCACTAAACTATCACTGACGTAACAAACACCGGAAAAATCCCGAATATCTTTGTCTGTCATCGTCAGCGAAAAGGACACTTTATTCCTCGCTGTCTTTAGCTCATTCCTAACTCAAATCACGGTTCTATATTCTCCTTTGAATAAAAACAAACCGCATAATTATGGTGGGACATGGAGGTATTGGTTGTTTAAAAATATTATTTATATAATTTTGAAAAATAAATATTATTATTTTTTAATTTTTTATGTTATATTAATTTATATAAAATTATTTTTAACTTTTTTATTATCATATAATTTATATTTTATATATTTTTTATTTAATAATACATTAAAATATATTTTTTTAGTTTTTTATTTAGAATAATCTACATAATAAATTAAAAATTTATTTATATATATAATAATAATAATTCTTACTAATAAATATAAATAAATAAATAAAATATAAATTTTATATTTTAACAAAGTGAGAAGGACTCTGTGTATATATATATAATATGTTTCATTTACGGTATATGTAGATTACGCGTACAATTACATAGCTCCTCCAGTCTTGAAACACTCTCCCTCGTACGAATTCCCGTTCTTTCAATGTAAAATTCAATTATCGTCCGCCACATCTTGTTTTACAGAACATGTTTTCGAAAAAAGCGGAGACCCTTTTTTTAAATAATTTTTTAGCGCTTTTCCCGCGAACTGCGATAAACAGCTTCATAAAATTATTCTAATTCTCATGCTCTTGCTTTTGTTGTTTCAGATCGGTATATCGCGATAATGTCGAAGGCTGGAGCTTTTGATTTGGCGTCTGGTGTCGGCGGAAAGATTGATAAAACCGAAGTGCTCGCCGCCGTCGAAAAGTATCATTACTTTCTCTTTAAACTCACTGTTTTTTTCTTTTTTGTAAATTGCTTTTAATAAATTATACTTTTAAAATTGAAATTTCTCAGATATTTATCAATTTCTACATGCACTTTCTGTCATCAAATCCAGTGCTGAATTAGATTTTGTTAATTTAAGTTTTTTGTTTTGAAGTAAATAAAATCAGTGATCTTTTTATTGTTTGTTTTGTTTTTGCTGAGAGAGTTATTGCAATTGCGGATCTAAGTAATGAATGGATCTGTGAAGAATGACGCATGATGATTATTTGAATTCGGAGTGTCGTCCCAGCATGTTCGCTGATTTGAGTACTAGTCTATTCTTCTACCTGCTATCTATTACTTGAATGCCATATTGTCTCGAATAAAAACATTTTCATGTAACAAACAGAAAACGGTCCGTTTGGAGAACATGAGAATTCTGATGAATGGTGCCTTGTAAATTTGTAATAGTTTCTGGCTTTATTTTTAATTTATTTTTTAATGAGTAAACTGTAAGTTCATTTGTATTGACCATACACTGTTAAACCCTCTGCTTGTTTTGAAGCTGGTTTTGAATATGATAAGAAAATGTCGAAATTTTGAAAGCTCTAATTGCCTGGTGGAGGTTTGAAGCTTGTTTCAAGTTTGGTTTTGCTTGCCTTTTTTTTTTTATATATAAATTAACTCTTACTTTTTCCAGCTATTTTATATCTAAAGTAGTATAAACTATTTTGTGGCTAAAAGAGAGCCAATTTTGATGGAATGTTTTGTTCCTCATGGAAATGAAATTCCTAAGAGAAAAATAAAAGGAAGTTGTTAAGTATCTATTTATTTCCATCTTTAGGCATTCAAGTAAATATACTGTGATGCCACAAAAAACACATAATTACACATGTGACCAACTAGCAAGATGGCACGACCAATGTTTCTGTACTTTCTGGGTATTCCTGAATGTCTGAAGCTCTTTCTAGTTTCAGCCATAAAAGTTTGAGCTTAATATTGCAGGTATGAGAAGTATCATGTCTGCTATGGAGGTGAAGAGGAAGAGAGAAAAGCTAACTATACTGACATGGTAAAGGAAAGTTAAATATTTCTTTGCTTTAAAATTAGGTTTTCCAAAGTTACGTTTAATGTAACTTACTGGCCCACCTGGCCCCATTGCTTTGTTACTGATTTTTGCAATGAAAAAGCCTGGTTGTAAGTTACAATAATAAATGTAACTTAGGAAAATCCTTAAAATTATTCAACTTAAAAGAAAAAGATACCTGCCATTCAGCTTAAAGTTTTTATGCCCTCCCACAATATCTTCATTTTCTTTATATGGTGTGTAGTAGCTTTTCTCTAAATATTTTTCAATTAGCATCATGTGGTTTGAGATTTTGTTTTTAAACATTTTACTTTATCAACATGCTTAGGGTTCATCTAGCTGTAAATGTGTTCCTAGAGCTTTTTGTCTCATAATACTTGTAAAATGCCCACCCATTCATCAACATCTAATTGTCTCATTTTGGATTTCAGGTTAATAAATATTATGATCTTGTTACCAGCTTTTATGAGTTTGGCTGGGGGGAGTCATTCCATTTTGCACCAAGGTCACCATTTATTCTCGTTTGTGGTTCATATTCAAGTGAAGTATCATGTTGGTCATGCTGCTGATATCATGAGTGTAAACTTTGATTGTTTCAGATGGAAAGGAGAGTCTCTTCGGGAGAGTATCAAGCGACATGAGCACTTCCTTGCTTTGCAACTTGGCCTTAAATCGGGACAGAAGGTTTTTGCACTTCTGAAGGACATGGAAATATTGTATATGGGAATTCAAAATTTTTCATTGAGTTTGAATTGTGATGTAGGGCTTTTACTGGTGTTGAAATAGGTTTTGGATGTTGGATGTGGAATTGGTGGACCCTTGAGAGAAATTGCTCGATTCAGGTAGGGACATCTATGCTTGACCTTTCTTTTGTTGTGAAACATTATAGGGTAAACTGGCGTGCAATGCACGTATGCTGATTATGTTGTGATTTATTGCAGCTCAACATCAGTAACTGGGTTGAACAACAATGAGTATCAGATAACAAGAGGAAAGGTACATGTGTTCTCCGTGTGATTATCATACATTTGTTTTCAGCAGCTATTTGTATCATATAACAAATCCCTATTGCTTATAGCCTTTTTTTTTTTCCTTTTTCTCTCTTTCATAATTTTTTAAACTGCTGAAATACCTTGTGATGTAAGAAGATGATGTTGCACTTCAGGAATTAAACCGCATTGCAGGAGTGGACAAGACCTGCAACTTTGTAAAGGTTAGTAGTATTCTTTGGTGACCCTCTTACTTTTATTGTTCTTTTCCTTTTTTTTTTTTTTTTGGAGTGCATCTGTCTTTTTGTTTCTTTGTTCTATTACACCAAAGTTTCAATACTTGTGGAAAAAGCATTTCACATGATAGAATGGTTTATCCTTAACCGTGATAGACTTCATGATTGTTGCTTCTTCTTAATAACGCAGGCTGACTTCATGAAAATGCCATTTCCTGACAATAGTTTTGATGCTGTGTATGCAATTGAAGCAACCTGTCATGCTCCGGATGCAGTATGTCAATTTAAAATCCTCTCTATCCAACTTTATTTCCTTTGCATAGATGGAAAACATGAGATTCATCAGTGGATGTGTGTGCATTTCCCTCTGGTTGGTCTTATCTTTGTTTATGTTATGGACAGTATGGATGCTACAAAGAGATTTACAGAGTATTAAAGCCGGGCCAATGTTTTGCTGCATATGAATGGTGCATGACTGATGCATTCAATCCAAACAATCAAGAACATCAAAAAATTAAGGTTATTTATCTCATAAGGATAAAGAAAAATCTGCTGGTTAATATGTATCTATGGCTTGATTAATATGATTGTAATGTACAAAGTTCCATTGGCGCAGGCAGAAATCGAGATTGGTGATGGGCTTCCAGACATCAGGTTGACTAGAAAATGCCTTGAAGCTCTGAAACAAGCTGGTTTTGAGGCAAGTTGCTAACTATTACTTTAAAAAAAAAAAAGATTCATTTTTAACTTCTTTTTGTTAAAAGAATTTCTGGTTGATGCTTAAGGGAATGCAAATATGGGGTACATAAGGGAAAAATTGTATTTATTTATTATTTTTTGTGAAGGTGATATGGGAGAAAGATCTTGCTGCAGACTCACCTCTCCCATGGTACTTGCCTCTGGATACATCTCACTTTTCACTGAGTAGCTTCCGCCTAACATCAGTTGGACGTTTTGTGACTAGAAACATGGTAATGATTGTTGAACTATAACTTATTCTTGTGATGCTATTTCTTAAGAAATCAATTTCTCAAAAAAATTGGTTGAAATTAAGACACATTGCCTATTCTGCTAGTTTCAAACTATCGCTCGCATTTCAATAAATGATGTTTCCTCCTATAGGTGAAAGCCCTAGAATTTGTGGGACTGGCCCCAAAGGGAAGTCAAAGGGTTCAAGATTTTCTGGAGAAAGCAGCAGAAGGATTGGTTGCAGGGGGGAGGTCAGTTTCCTTTTTGATGTATACCATTAATCCATTATTCTTCTTACATCTCATAGTAACGTCTCATTAGATGGAAGTCGTGTGTTCGAGTCCAAGGGATACATTTAAATGCGGGCGGGTAGGGATGGGGTAAAATCAGAATAATGTTCTCCTTATATTAGCAGCTCAGGGCCACATGTATATGAGACACTTACAATTAGGTGGGATCTGTCAACCTAAAATTCATCCAGTCTAGCCATAACTGTAACAGCTGGTGATTGATTACTTGTCTGCACTTTGCGGACATAAGTTAGGGTTCATTTGGGATTGAAGCTAAAAGTTACAGCACTAAAGTGTTTGATAAAGTTAACTGTTGTAACTTGGAAGTTATGCTGATATAATTTTTTATTTATATAATGAAAAATATATTATATCTTTAATAATTTTATTAAAATTATTATTTAAAATTTATATTTACTATATATTATTAATTTTTTTATAATTATAATTTTTTTTCCACAACAACTATAACTTAAAAATTATAGTACTTCAATCTCAAATTAGCACTTACTATGATTAGGATACCTATGTTCGTCTTCTAGGAATTGAATCATGGCCTTATTTATTCATTTCACGGCCAGAAACCGAACATATGTTGAATGCTGACGCTATGATTTAACTTTTTGCTTTCAGGAAAGAGATTTTCACACCAATGTACTTCTTTTTGGTCCGCAAGCCACAACATGACTGATCCGTAAGATGGGTAGCTTCAATTATGAATCTTCCGAGGAGGACTCAGTTTCGAGTAATTTATATTCTCTATTTTCTTAATTTAATATGTTTATGTTTTATTACCTATTTTTCTTTTACAATAACGGGCAATTTAGTTTTGTTTGTTTATCGCTTGTTCTTTAATTCTTGTTTTCCCTGGAGTCATTTTGTGCCATTTGATTTGTTTTTGTTGCTTTCTTTTCGTTTAGTTCTAGGTCTTGACCCTTTTTGTCTTTTTTCATCTACTCTTTCAAACATGGAGACATTTGTACTTAAAAAAATATGTTGCGACCTTCTTCGGACAAGCGCAATATTTCAATCCCCTTTTCTAATATCGCAAACATTGAATAATAATAACGTTAGGAAGTCAGTGAATGTGGTGAATTTAAACGGTTTGCGTTACTGTCAAAGCTTTACATTTCCTCATTTGTCGGAAGCAATATTGATTTCATGATTTACGTAGAATCTGCACGCCGGGGGGGGGCAACAAGAAGGGAAAGTTTTTGCCTAAGAGGTAAGAGCACAGACTTTCAGACAAAAAGTATCTGGGAAATTTTGGTATGGTTGGCGGGGAGCAATTTTTCTGGCTGCATTGAGAAGGTGTTTCTTGCCAAAACTTTTTAATACATTATGATTTTTTTCCCCTACTCTATCTATACATTTTCTAATCTTATTTCCACTGAAAAACCCAAAAAAAAAAACCGTAATAAAATATATGAGAATTCATTAAATTTTAAAATTCATAAGAATCACTAGTGCAAAGAGAGAACAATTGCAACATGAATAAAAGCTAAAGAACCGACAACTCTTAAAAAAAAAAAAAAAACACTCTCTGTTCAATATTGGTTGCAATTTCATAAATCAAACGGAAAAAAGAACAAAATCTCTACATCGACCCCCATTCTCATAGTCCCTTTCGAACCACTAAACCCCACCACCCGGCTGCTCACATCCCTGGTGGCGAAGCTGGCGCCGTCTTGGTGGTGGTAATGTTGGTCGTCATGATTCGCCGGAGGATGGTAGTACAGGCGAGCTGTGTGTGGACAGTGAGATTGAAATCTTGCAGCAATTCTGACACCCACATCCAATATCTCAGCGTACTTCCCCATTATATGTCTCTAAACTTGTTCAGCTACCTTCCTTGAACTTTCTTGGGCGAGAAAGTGAAAGAAAATAGCTACGGAAAAAGTGGGGAAATAATGAAAGAGGAAAATGAGAGCAAAAGGGTTTTGCTAGAACACGTCCCAAACGTGATCGCCCATTAAATGTGTAAATGAAAGTCTGATTGTGGGAGTATTTATATCTGTTTTCTTGGCCGTCTTTCTTAGGTCTGTTCTTTCACATTTTTCATATTATCATTTCCTAGCCTTAGTCTCTTACTTTCCGCATATTTTTACGTAGAACTTTTTCATTTTATACCCACCATTTGACCTTTCTTATTACTTAGAAAACTTACTTAACTTATGTTACATGCATTTGATTATTTCAAAACTTCAATAATATTCATATAAATTACAGAATTATATTATACAATGAGTACACATTATATAGTGGGAGAAATTGTTCATTGAATTGTTATGTTAGTTTGTTTATAGTCTTTATTATATAATTTGTAGATATATTTTATAAACTTTCAATAAACGACAATTTTTCAATTTATGAAAATTTACAAACTAATTATTCATATCTAGTCATGAACGCACTTACCAAATCACAAGTCTCTTGATTTCAATTAATAATAGTAGGTGAGATTTATCATCTCATCCAAATCCTTTAAATAAATAAAGAAATATATCAAATGATTATAAAAAATACGATCATCTATCATTTTATTATTATATTTTGACAAAACCTATTATTTTACTACATTTCTATTAATATTATTAGTTGATTGATAAAATACTAATTTTGCTCTTTAGATATTTTTTTTATAAAATAAAAATAATAAAACACAAAGTATTAAAATATTATATCTCAAAATAAAAAAGTTGTTAAAATTAATCCCTATAAGCCTTTGAAAATAATATTTGATAATTCTATTTGTATAGTTTTTTAAGGTAAAATTTAAATTTTATTAATCAACTAACAATACTAACGAAGATGTTGCAAAATGATAAGTTTTGTAAAAATATAATAATAAATTTTTTAATAATAGACTAAAATACTTCTTATAATTATTTAATATATTGTAATTCTTAAAGTAGTCAAATAATAATATTCCATAAATAAATGAATAAAACTAACTTGAAACTTTTCCAAACATAACATCCAAATTCTGTAAATTTAAAAATCTGAGGACCTTTTTATAAATATACAAGGTATAAGAACTTAGTTGCAAAAATATTTTTATTATTCTTGTAACAACCAACAAGATTAGGTAGACAATCGCGCGTCAAGTCTAAACATGCGAGTGAGGCCAGCCGCGTAGTTACCTGTAAACTCCGGTCATTATAATTTATTTTTATCGATTAGTCGGCGCTCTCTACCAATAGTGCCTTGATTCTGTGGCAAGTTATATCTTCTCTTCAAGACTGGTTCCCCTTTTGTCTTTTCAAAATTCAAAATTGACCTAGCAGATAATCACTGCCCCAATGTCACCGGCCAATAACTCTGTCGGTTGTTTTAACGTTGGAAACTTATTAGAATGGGGGTAACGAGACATATAATAATATTATATATTTTAAATTTTTTATTTTAAATAATTATCTTAAATTATGTTCTATTTATTAATTAATTGATAAAATAATATAATTAATTTATTTTAATTTTATAAAAAATTATCAACCAATTAATAAATATCATATTATTTTATATAGCTTTAAATCTAATGCGTGATTGCAAATATGATAGATATTTACTAACGAAGCTGTGGGCCTCATAATACAACTCCGCGGATGATAAATTCCCATGCACAGAGTCGCTTTGAAATCTATATTAACAATAAGATTGAGATAATTTGTTTTAAATATTTTATTTTTATTTTTATTTGGTTTATAGAGTTTCCTTATTTTTGATTAAGAGTTGTGTGGATAATATTAATGCTGTAGATTTCATTAGAACAGCATTATACTAATTACAACGTAAGCAACGTGGCCTATTAAATCATTACTCTTTAATTTACATTTGTGAATGAATTTAACGGTAATTGTCACATTGGTTTTGTTATGGTACATGTCTTGTTTGAGTTTTATGTGATTGACACTTGGCTGCTACTTTGGTCCTTATTCAATTATCTAGCTCTTCTGGAAAAAAAAGAACCTATCTGCCAATTATAGATTTTAAGACTTGTTCGTCAGAAGCACTGGCTCCAAGCAAGACGCCAAACATATACGAAGCTACTAGTGAAGGAAGTGTGATTCATTAATTATAGAGGTCTTGCAAGTTGCCTGTTGCCTGTTGCCTGTTGATGGGTTGAATTCAGTCTCTGGACTGCAATACTATTCTTATCAAATGTATTTGATCAAAACAATTCTTGCTGAGATATCATTTTTGGGAACAGAATTCAGCATAGTGTTACATATAGGTAATACAATTAACATCGATGGATATGGCAAAGCTAAAATGTTTGAAGAGATGGAGAGCTCATATGTTCTGCCAATGTTGGTTGAAAGAGATTGCTGCTTTCTTCTTGTCTTCACATTAAATTTATGTTCTATGTTTTTAGCTTTGACAACATTGGTATGACGAAGTCTTGTTGCTTTTGATTCTGACCCAGAAGAGCGATTATGATTATGAACTACCCATCGTCCCTGTTTTCTTCAACAAAATAGAGTGCGATCTTTCATCTGGATCAGAAAATCAACTGGACCCATCTTTACGGGGCCGAACATCATTCTTTTCTGGGTTGGGCTTGTGTTTGAGTGACCTCGTGGCCTACGGTCATTACTGTTAGGTGTTTCCAAAATTTTAGGTGAACGAATTGTGAATATGTGATGAATGGGGAAGTATATGTCCATTGTTTCATTGAACCCAAAAAACAAAAAATAAAACTAAAACTAAGAGCTTCATAACAACGTATTAACAAAAGGGTAAAAAAAAGCAAAAAGCAATATGATATTAAGGGTTTGGAAGGAAATGATAAATTTCACACACTAAACATTAGTCATTACACATTATTGTTTTTTGAGCTCAGGTGACCGTATTGCGACGGGCCGCGCAACTAAAACTCAAAGTGGTCCAAGGAAATGTGCTAAGATGTACTAACTTAACCCGATTCCGGAAACTTCCATAAAATTCCAGCAACTCTAGCACACTTGTATATATCCTAATTTTCTCTAAAATGTTGCACATGTATATAGAATTCTCTAGGTTAGAATTCTCTAGAGCTAACCAAGCTTCCCTATAAATATGAGTGAGTTCTAGGCATTTAAGCATCAACCAAATCAATCATCAAAGTACTCTTGTAAGCTTTCTTTCGAGTAATACAATTTCCGCATTTGGCTACATTGTTCGCTAGCTCTCTCTTTTCTTTAGCATTTCAGGAAACCTCTTGGCTTAGCTATTGAGAAGCTCAAAGGTTTACTTAGCAACATCCCGACAAAAGTTGTCTAAGTGCCGCACGGGTTTGCTGCGCAAAACACTCATCCCGTGACAGTATGCTCATGACCAACTGAGCTATGCTATGAGGGCTTTTGTTGTACAAATTTATGTGAAATATTATAATTATTTGAATTTTAAAATATGATATGGTCTATATAATTATTTGTACAAGTGTTTATGTATCTACAATTATTATTAAGTAATATGGTCGATATTTAATATAATAATGAAATTGTAGAAGGTGTAGCTTAGTGATGAAATTGTGATTCATTGATTCAATTAATGGTTAAGGGATTCTTATGTTCAATTCATATTTCAATTTTTTTTTTTTAAAAAAAACCTTTATTTCTTAATGAAATTTAATATATCCCTTCCCTCTGAATGAAAGCTTCAAGGAAGAATATTTGTTCTCCTGAATCCGTTTCCAAGGACAATTTGAAACTAAAATTACGTCTATTGAATCTCATAATATCGTGTACAATTGTTATTGAATTCAAAATCATCTCAAATGTGTTAATGTTGTATTTCTGTCACAATAAGTGATATTATGTGATTAGATGGCTGTCCAATGAGATGATGGGGACGGTCTCATTTAAGATTTTCTTAATATGAACAAAGGAGAGTTGCAGAAGCACAACACAGTAAACAAACTAGCGAAAATTCAAAGCCAAATCATGAGTTGATAAGAGTAGAAGAAACAAATGGAGTTGACCAGTGACCTCCACTGCTAAAGCAAGAAGCTTCTAATGGAGCAGCTATCTGCAAACTGACCTTAACTGTGACTAAAGCCTAGTTGAAAAGCAAAAATCAAAGAGAAACCCACTGAAGGACATCATTACGCATATGAAAAGTTTGCCAATGCCCAATAATTTAGGGCTAGTTAGAAGACAAAGGAAGCAGAGGGTAGGTTACACATTTGAAAAATTGACCAATGTTGTAAGAACTAATTTGGTAAGTCTTTGCGGCTGTAATCGAATCAACTTGTATTACAAGTTAAGTCACTTCGTAAGACCCTTTTTGCCTTCTTCTTTTTTGGGGTTTATGCGTACTTCTTAACTTTATAATTAACATTTTATTGGCATGATTATTGATGAAGCTGAAGATTTTAGATACAAGAATCCATGATTTTGAGAGGAGAAAAACGTATCAATTGGCATAGAGTCTCACAGCTAATTGAGTACTAATATTCTTCTCTTTCCCGCCATAGCCAGACATATTACTGCAATTGTATTACAACTTTGAACAATATGATTTTTTATTTTTTATTTTTTTGTTTTCATATCAATTATGAATTGTCTATGCCCATCTATATCTTTTTATATTCCACCTTCAGGCCAACTTGGAGGAAAATTTTTCGCTTTTCATTTTCAAGGCACCCCAATAATGCCTCTTCGAACCAAGCATATGGAATTTACAAAAAGAAGATAAAGAAAATTCTTTTGATAGTTTAAACCCAACATGCTTTTACAAGGAACAAAAGCCAACATTCTGTGATGGCACACAGTTAGCAGAGCAATATGACAGGTTAGAGTTGAGGGGCGATACTACTTTTTAGTTTCTTGCCTTCAACTTTAAGTTTTGAATTCAAGTGGTTACTCAATGTGGAAACCGAGCAAATTTAATAAAGAATTTTGTGTTTCAATCACTCTAAATACGAAATAAATTCACATAGGTGAATTGGGTTACCTATGCTCTATTAAATCATGTGATAAATCTTAAATTAACCTTACATGAAGATTAACCCAACGCAGAGGAACAATAAAACTTGTTTCTTCTTAATTTTTTCATTGAACATACTGCAATAAGCCAACCAGCCAGAATCTTTCATTGAACTCCCTTTTCTTTTTTTTTTTTTTTTGGGAATTCCACGAATAATTTTAGAGTTTGGAATAGGTTCGTGATTTAGTCAATTTTCAATCATCATCACTTTGAGAAAGAAGGGACCTTTTTCTTAATTCTTGTAGATAATATCAAGATCTTTGAAATGCATAATCATGGAGATGGACTGATTCTTAAATTCCACCACAAGTGTGAACATCCGAACAATTTGAGAGAGCACAGCATGAGCATCTTCTAGGTGTGAAAAATGGGGCATACATGACACCAATAGCAGAAACTAAGGATAAAATTATTGTTGTTTTTTTTTTAAAAAAAAATTGCTTTTATTGATTAATAAAACACCGATGATTATTCCATAAAAAAAAACATCCCATCGATACATTTTTTTTTATTTAAATAAGCATATATAACTTTCATTAATACACATACGGGTCTTGTTAAATTATTATTTATGTAACTTATAATTTTTATAAAAATATATATACACAGATCCTATAATATATTAGAATTTTTTACAATATATTATCAATTTTTATATTATTTTTTAAAAAAATGAAAGTTACTCAACGATTACCTTACGCAAAACATGTCAAAATTCATCGTCACGGACGATACATGTAAAGCTAAAAAAGCGAAAAAGAAAACACAAATTTTTATTATATCTGGTGGGCTTGCAACCACTGTTAAACTGAAACGCAATGCCGATAGCTTCGATTTTACAACTTGGGTCAATTTTTCCTTTTTATTTTAGAATCATCATTCATTGCATTTGAGGTCTCAACTTTTTTAACTCTCGGAAATAAAATTTTTTTTTAAAAAAAAAAAACTTTTTAATACTCACGTCACGTCGGCCGAGCTCATATCATGCATGCTTCGATTGACAAGTGTAATGGCACGTTTTTGCCTATAAATCACGTTTTAGGCGGCTAATTAACAATGCAATATGAGCCCAGAGAGTTAGGAAAATACAAATATTTGAAATATCGTTTGATCCATTCATAGGCATAACAAGGTTTGTCCGCTTGCGTCTCTCTATCAAATAAAAGATTATAAAAATTTAAATCTTTTAGTTTTAAAAAATAATTAAAATCACTTTGAATTTTAAATTTACAATTCCATAAGAACACACATTTTTAATTGTCACAAGACGTTCGTGACTCCAAGTCTTAACAATAGGTGTAATTTCCAACTATAGTACGTGAATGGAAAGAGAGAGAGTGCAAAAACTAAAAAGATAAAATTAAAAATAAAAATAAAAATAAATGAGAAACTATGAGTATTAATTTATATGTAAAAATATTGAAATTATTTTTTACATTGCAATAACTCAACTCCGCCACTCCAGGATGTAAGGAATTCTTCTGTTGATCGAAAAAAAATTTATACGCTCAATAATTATTATTCAACAATAACTTCAATTAAAATTAAAGTCTAAAGCCCAACATATAAAACCAGATAGAAGCTTAATAAATAAATACATATAAATAATAACAATAATAATAATAATAAATTCCTACACCGGTCTTAAAGTTAAGGAAAAATAATACAGATCAATTTAATTACGAAATTGTTAATTCATCGTGTCTTTGATTTCATTTTCACATTAATAGTCTTGATATTCATTTGACGGTTATGCATGTCTTATTAAAACTATCAACAATAATAATGAAGAAAACTGATAATAATAAAAGTATGAGAATTGATATTTTTGGATAAAGCGCATTTCAAATCATACTATCAATTGTGATTTAATTTCTTCTTGTCAAAACCCATCAAATAAAACTTTCTCATCAAATAAAACTTACTATGTGTACCCTTATCTTCACAAACAGATCCGATCCCAGTTAGTGACCAAACTAAAATGAAAAACTTGTGACGTCGACATATTGTCAATGGCGTTGGGTGTTAACGAAGTAGTGATGATTTATTTATTATTTTTTTTTAAAAAAAAAAACAATGAAAAACTTGGGTGCTATTCAGCCATTGTCAAAATTTCATTTTAATAGAACTAAAATGAAATTTCAATACAAGTGATAGTAAGGTGTCAATCCATGTCGTGCACAAATTTAATTAAATTCCAATTCAATGATGTATCAAGTTGTTACAACTCGACTCCGAAGTCAGAACTGCAATCACGTTGCCATTCTGGAATCTTAGCCGTACATCAAAATTTCATGGCAACTTCCCACTTCATATTCCATCTTTGACCGTTGACACAAAAGAGAAAGAAACCAAAAGAAAAAAAATACACAATCAAAGTTGACAGTGCATTGACCACGTCAATTTACCTCTTACGGCTACAGAGGGACGACTCACACGTGTGCAATCAAAGCTGCCACGTGCGGCTATAATTTCCTTCTGCTTCAAGTGTTCAGTACTTGTCCAAATTGGCACTTGCCGCATTTGCAAATTTGGACTTCAGCCCCCGCATGCTTGAAATTACCGAGATGTTCCCTATTAAATGACTAATTTGCCCTTTGGGCTTTCAACTACAGCTACAACCAGCACTTGTTACAGTCGGGGGGACCCACGTTCTTAAATTGCCGCGAGAGCAAAATTATAATGTTATTATTCTATATACATGCTCGTGCGAGTGTCAGTAGATATAAGTACTGCTCAGCAAGGCGACTCGAAGAATCTGTTTATAAATATAATACATAGATTTAAAGGCAGTTTAAACTTATTTTTAAGAAATTTAAAAATAATTTTAAGAATTTAAAAGTTAATTTAAATATTTAATAAAAAAAATTTAAAATTATTTTATCAAAATTAATTTTTGCTACAAATAATTTTGAAAAACAAGAAATGAATAGCCTTTAGATTTTGATTTTGAGAATTAATTTTTTCTTTTAATAAAATTTTATAAATATTTTTATAATTATTACTTAAACTCAAAATTATCTTTATACAAATTAAAAATAAAATTAATACAATATAATTTTTTTAATTAAATTATTATAATATACATATATATATATATATATATATATATATATATATATGTGTGTGTGTGTGTAAGTAAATTTTATTCTACATTATGTTAAATTTTATTTTATATTATGTTTATTTTAATCATTTATTTTTTTATAGCAGTTTAGCAGTAAAATTTACCAAACACCCACAACTACTTTAAAAACTTATAGTACTTCTAAAAATAAAATTTACTAAATATTTAATTGATTCTCTTCACAGTAAATTATTTTTACATCACAATTAACAACAATTATTTTAAAAACTACAATATTACTAAATTGACCCTTATTAAAATTAATCGTTGATTTCAATTAAATAATTATTCATTTAATATTAGATTTTGAGGGTCTCAGAACAAGAGTAGCTTAACTATAAAACAATATTTAAGTTATTTTAGTTGAAATTGATTAAGAGACAAACTTGAGAGAAAATTAAAACCTCTATCATTAAAATGTAATGAAATTAATTATTTTTTTGTGGCTAAGCCAGTAAGCTGGGCTGTCAAAGTTGCTGTAATGTAATTACAAACGCATAAAACACATTTGCATACTTTAAAGTTGGGATAAAAATTTAATGTCTCTCACGTTTTGAATTTTGATGAGAAGACTGATAAAGAAGAAATAAAGATGATTAAACGACGATACAGCCGGCGTCGCGTCAAAAATTTCATTGGCATTTCTCACGTTGCTATATGCATAATATGGCCCCTGACTCCATAGACTCATTATTTGTTTAACAACCAACAATTAAATTGTATAAAATATTATTTAGGTTCATCTCAGTAGTAGGTGATGTAACTTAGCAAGATCCGAATTTATATATATATATTGAGCATTTCTTTATTTTGATAAAATAAAAATGTCATTAAAATATAAAACATATAAATTTATTATGGTTGAAATTGTATTTTTTTTTTATATATATGTTAGAACATTGAAATGTATATTATTTATTTATTTATTAGTGTTATATTCACTTTATTAAAATAAGAACGTCTTTATTAAAAAAAGACAAAAAATATTCAATATATATTACTTTTCTAATTAAAAATTTTCACATTTTATTATAATACATAATAAATTATATCATTATAACACTCTAATTTTTTAAATGTAGTTCTTGCACTTTTACCTGTTACTTGATTTTATATACATATATATTGCAGTTATAATTTCATTAATATAACCTATCCATATGGTATAGGGAAAGGTTAATAGTTGACCACGTGACTGCTAAGTTGTAACACAAAAGAAAAACATAGAAAATAAAAATATTTATTTGTTTGTTTGTTGATTTACATTTTACGGTTAAAATAAACGTGAAGTCCAGTTTTGAGTTGTGTTAACAAACTAATTTTATATACATGATTATTTCTGCCATAAATCTCAGTGGTGGGTTATTTAAACCTATTAATTTTCTTTCAATACCCAATTTTTTAAAATTAAAATAGCCATCATATTATAACTTAATTTTTTAATTCATTAATTCTGAAAAATCATAAAATTACTCCTGATTAACTAATTTCTCTTTCTATGGTAAAAATAATTAAAAATTAAACTAGTTTATCTCTCTTTCAATTATTTTTATTATTTATTGCTGAATCAACTTTATATTTCTCTTGATTTTTACTATAACATCATCAGATTTACCTCTTATTATCATTTATTCATTTAGAGTTTGTGCTTATGAGATTTGACAAAAAAAAAAAAAAAAACTCTGATAGATTTAAAATGGAACAAAAACTTTTATTTTTTATTTTTACATAATAGATATTGAACCTTTCATTTAGTTTAGATTTTGATTAATTTCATTTGTTAAATACAATATTTAGTTTGTGTATCATAATACATTTTGATGGAGGAAGGAGTCGAAAGAAGAAAAGTGAGGTCAAATAAATAATTAATCAAATCATATTTTTATAATAAAATTTTTAATTTAAAAATGAGTGATGTGAAAAAATTTGGTAAGTTTAAATAGTCATATCCAAATGTTAATTGCAATTTCAAAAGTACTTTGTTGAATGACTAATCTGTCATTATTAACATAGGGTATGTTTGGAATTGAGATTGAGTAGGTATAATTTTTAAGTTACAGTATTAAAGTGTTTGGTAAATATTAATTATTATAACTTAAAAGCTATATTAATATAATTTTTCACTTGTATGATACAAAATCTATTATATCTTTAATAATTTTATCAAAATTATTATTTAAAAATTATATTTACTATATATTATTAATTTTATTTTAAGTTACAGTATTAAAGTATTTGGTAAATATTAATTATTATAACTTAGAAGCTATATTAATATAATTTTTTACTTGTATGATACAAAATCTATTATATGTTTAATAATTTTATTAAAATTATTATTTAAAAATTACATTTATTATATATTATTAATTTTATTTTATAATTATAATTTTTTTTCAACGTTCCACCGTTCTCATAAACTCCTAATCACGCGTCGGTTAATATATATCAATATAAAGCCGACTACTCCCGCTATTTAAATCACTCGCGACAATATTAGAAATAGCAAAACACAAATTAAGCAGGCATACATCTCGCAATCGCATGGACTCAACTTCTCGCTCATCCGTCATCATCATCGGCGCCGGTGTCTCCGGTACACATTCGCAAACAAACAGTTTTCCACACTTGTTTATTATTTTGTTTCGGCGTGGTTTTTACGGTGTCGTTTTCTTTGGTTGCTGTTGTTTGAAATTCATATTAGGAATTTCGGCGGGGAAGATTTTGGCGGAGAATGGAATAGAAGACATAGTGATATTGGAAGCGTCGGATAGAATAGGCGGGAGAGTTCGTAACGAGAAATTCGGAGGCGTGTCGGTGGAGCTCGGTGCCGGTTGGATCGCCGGCGTCGGTGGCAAAGAGTCCAATCCTGTCTGGGAACTAGCTTCCAAATCCGGCCTCCGAACCTGCTTATCCGACTACACCAATGCTCGTTACAATATCTATGATCGCAGGTTCCTTTTTCTTTAATTATTTTGATTTCAATTTTAATTTTTTCAGTTAGTTAGTTACCGCCTTGTGCGGAGAGTTGGTTGAAGATTTTTTACGCCGTTTTCTTTGTCTCGGTTCCGTATGGTGACGTTTGCCAGTCTTTCTGTTCCAAAATTTAGCAACATTTTGTCACATCAATTTTACACGTCTCTTCACAATAATTAAAAAAAAAGAAATGTTTATGATTATATTTTAGTGGGAAGATTATTCCGAGCGGAGTAGCGGCGGATTCGTACAAGAAGGCCGTGGAATCGGCGATTGCCAATCTTAAGAATTTAGAAGCTATTAACAGTAATATTGGTGAAGTTATTAAAGCTGCCACGGAACTGCCATCGTGAGTTTCTTTTATTTAACTTCATACCCGATTTTATGTCACCATTAATCACAGAGTTTAGAGCAAGAACGTACTCTATATCCGATATGACTATGCTTCTGAGACAAAGAGAAAAGGGAAAAAAAAAAGAAAATTAATTATTTTTTTGGGTTTTTTAGTTCGCCGAAGACACCGATAGAGCTCGCCATTGACTTCATACTTCATGATTTTGAGATGGCAGGTTAGTTTCTACAATTTTTTTTTTTTGGGAGAAAAAAAATTCTCTCTTTGGTTGCTCAGAAAATGTTATTATTACTATTATTTTCATAATTGATAATTAATGGTGTTTTCTTGAGTACAGAAGTTGAGCCAATATCCACGTATGTAGATTTTGGGGAGAGGGAGTTTTTGGTAGCCGATGAAAGAGGGTATGCTCATCTACTTTACAAAATGGCTGAAGAGTTTCTTTATACTTCTGATGGCAAAATCTTGGATAATCGTCTCGTGCTCAATAAGGTAATCTTTTATTTTTTGTATTCTTTGTTTGGTGTTATTTTATTTGTTTTTCTCTTATGGATTGTCCGTTTTGTTAAATTATTAGCCAATCATGGGACTGAGATGAATACTAATCAACAGAAACCAAAGATAATTAAAGAAAGTGTGAGAAAAAGCGGAGGGAATTATAATAATAATAATAATAATAGTCGCAAACTTATTGTTTAGATCGATTGACCTGTAGTTCTGGGAGTTTGCAGATAATGACATTTTTCAAAATCACTTTCTACCTTTATTGCGTTTTCCGAGAGCAAATTCCTCGGGTCAACTCCTATTCGAAGAGGAGTTTGAGTTCCATTTCACTATTTGTCCAGATTGTAATGGTTTTGAATGTTTGGAGCCAAGAAACTAATATCAATGATGCTAAGCAATGACAGTTGTATTGATGAGTGAGGCGCGATGACCATGACCCCAGTAGGGAGGGTGACAATTTGACTCTACAAACATATTTGATTTTTCAATCATGAATCCCCTTAACAGAAAGCACTTTTGACTATTAATTAAAAAACATATGGCCCCATGTTCTTTGTTTTGCTTACTGTCCATGGTGACCAAAGAACAGAACAATACTCACGAGGTGAGACGTCATATCATCGTATTTCATATACATACATACATACATATTTATATATATATATGATGAACGTGCAAATCCACTGTCTTGTCATTTTCTTCCATTTATTATATGGTTGTTTGCAGTTAAAGTTGTGTACCTCATTTGCTCAAAATTTCAGAAATCAATTGGATCAATTAATTTTTATTTTGCTTAAATTATTAGAAGCCTGCTAACACCATTTAATGTGGTCATGGGCTCTATATGCTATGTACATCTAGCTCTGCACAGATTCTTCTTCAATAAATATTTTCCCATTTCTTCCTCTGATTTCTGCACAGTTTCCCCTGCTTTGACCGCTCAGATATTTAAGAAATGCTATCAAAATATGAAACATTTGAAAGTCTTATCTCAACTGTTTTGTGATTGTAATATTGATAAAAGAATTTTGTTAACTTATAATTTAAGTAATTTATAATTTATAAAAAATATGTAAAAATTAATAGTATAAGAATAAAATTTATTATTATATTATTAAGAATATAAATTATAATTTAAAGAAATCCTTTAAAAAATAATTTTATATGATGTGAAGATGATTTTATGCATGGATTTGTGGCAGGTTGTGAGGGAATTACAGCACTCGAGAAACGGCGTAACGGTGAAAACAGAGGATGGTTGCGTTTACGAAGCTAATTACGTGATTTTGTCAGCTAGCATTGGCGTTCTTCAAAGTGACCTCATTTCCTTCAAGCCCCCCTTGCCGGTACGTCTCCTCCTCATCTAGTTCGACCTTTTTCTCAATTTATGAATGCATTAAATTAATCCACGAATCTTGACCCTCTCCTTCGGGCTTTAGTATTCATCTACTTCTTGTGCACAGTGTGACCCACAAATATTAAATACCCATCAAATTAAATGCAGTCAGACTTACTTAACTCTACAAGGCAGCTACGGCCTTTAAGAGGCCCTACTAATTGGCAATTGCTGACGCAAAGCAATATAATTACAAATCTTTTGATCCCACGGGATTTTGAAATCCAATCTACTGCCTCACGGATTGAATGTGATTTTCTTTTCTTTGTTTTATTTTGGTACCGTATGGAGTTGGCATTTTCGCATTTATATATACCGTGACAGCTATTTATTTTATAGTAGACTTTCTTGGAAATTAATAAATGAAGTTATCAGCACAGTTCAAATTTAACCCTAGTTTGTCTTTTTGCATTTATAGATAATTAGATTGGTAGAACATGACAAACAAACAAACGCACTCTACTTTTTGACGAAAATTCAATAAATTATTTGAATGGGAATTTTTTTTTCTTTTAAAGCAGAAATGGAAAACGGAGGCCATAGAGAAGTGTGATGTCATGGTGTACACAAAGATTTTTCTCAAGTTTCCGTGTAAGTTCTGGCCTTGTAGCCCTGAAAAGGAGTTTTTCATCTATGCCCATGAGCGAAGAGGCTATTACACGTTTTGGCAGGTTAGTTTATTTCTAAGCTTGTAGTTAATGCTCATAAATCTCAATCACACTCGTCAATTATTATAATTTCTTCAGGAAAATAGGTTTTTGATAATTGCCCAATATGTCAATTTGCTCTGAGTATGAGGCGTAATATTATTTTAACGTTTTCGATAAATTAGTTTTTGTATCTTCTATAATGTGATGTCACATGCGTCGTATCCATGTCTTACAGAAACACTGGCAAAATTGTTTATTAGATAAATAATTTGGTACACCGAATTGGGATATTATTTAAATTCAAGATCAGATAATCTGATCTCTATTCCCAGATTTGTCAAAATCATTCTTAAGAAAATTATTCGTACATAATGTTCAACTGTTAATTGTTGAAAATGATTTGTTCATTTGTTTCATACGGCGAAGTTTTCCAAAGTTCTTCTTGTTTCTTCGATTGATCATAACTGACTTTTTTTTTGGGTATTATTAAAGATGAAAGTAAGTACTAGTATATATTAGTTGCTTTACTTCTTGTGATAACCAACTGGTATTTCATTAGTTTCATGATTTCTCTGTCGTTGTCTCAAAAGCTGGCAATATTTGTTGTACTAACTAAGCTACAAATAATATTCTCATAACCCATTATTCTTATTTAAAATCTATATTTGGAATCATTTTCAAACCTGTCAAATATTAAACAATTTCTTTAATTGTTTGTAGTAGATGATAATTTATAAATGAATATCACGTTATCAACGTAGATTCTTGTCTTACATTATGACAAATAAAATATATTAGACTGGTAACCATGACATCTTAATTGAATTTGATGTCATCAGCACATGGAGAATGCGTACCCTGGTTCAAATATACTAGTTGTGACGTTGACTAACGGCGAATCAAAACGTGTCGAGGCTCAACCTGACGAAGAAACATTGAAAGAAGCAATGGAGGTACTTCGGGACATGTTTGGACCCGATATACCTAATGCTACTGATATTCTTGTGCCCCGTTGGTGGAACAATAGGTTCCAACGCGGCAGCTACAGCAATTACCCCATCATCTCTGATAATCAACTTGTTCATAGTATTAGGGTAACCATTTCTTCTTACTCATCTCATTGAATTTATACTCTCTTAACAATGTTTGTTTCAGTTTTAACATTGTTGTACTGTTTCAGGCTCCAGTAGGTGGAGTTTTCTTTACTGGTGAACATACAAGTGAAAGATTCAATGGTTATGTTCACGGTGGATATCTTGCAGGTATGTGTAGAGTGATTTCGTGACTCGAAGCCTTTTTGTTTTTTTTTTTTTTTGGGTTTACATTAGACTTGAAACCCATATTGATGGGGTCCTATATATAGTGAGTGCACGTTTGTTTATCGATCTTACAGGTATAGACACGGGAAAAGCAGTAATTGAAAAAATAAGGAAGGAAAATGAAAGAAATAATAGCGGGCGTCAGAACTTTTTGTTAGAGCCATTGTTAGCATTGACTTTGACACAGACAGAAGCGGTGCCAAGTCTTCACAAATGTGATATTCCTACACAGTTATATCTTAGCGGAAAGCTTGGAATTCCGGAGGCAATATTATGACTATATGGACCAAAATTGGCTGTTGATAATGATGACGATGAAATTATACCAACAAGATACAGGGCCAGATGGGTTTGACTCCAGAGATTGAGCTTTCGAAGCCATCTGTACTGCAGAACGCTGGGGCTGTAGGGTCAGGAATGTGATGATTAGAAAGAACACGCAGAAAAGCTTCAGGCATTGCTCTTCCAAGGTGCAGCTGCTACAGCATTGGATAAGGGGAAATGCGATTTCTTTTGAGGCATACTTAAAATGGTTTGGTTGTCGGTATAAGAATGAGATACGGGAAATCGAGTTACTTATGTTTGTATTGTAGATTTCTAGTACTGTAGGATACAAGAATAACTTTTTGTAACTTACCTGGTTTCTGAAATCTGCGACACTCCACATGATGATTAAAATAGTTATTCAATTATTCCTATATCGGATTAATAATTGAGAGTGATTTTATTACATGACTAAAATAGTTTTTGCAAGTACTTGTTGGATACTCTTTACATGATTAAAATAGTTATTCAATTATTCCTATATCGGATTAATAATTGAGAATGATTTTATTACATGACTAAAATAGTTATTCAATTATTCCTATATCAGATTAATAATTGAGAATGATTTTATGACAAACAATTTTATAACAAATTGTTCAATCATTCTCTACCCATTGTAGCGAGCTCACTTGTTTAATGTCTGACCAAAGTACTTATCATACAATGCTTTAGCAATAGCAATAGAATCTCCTTTGGCTTTTATTGGGTAACTTTTCCTATCCGTTCGCCAATTTGATTGCCAACTGATTGAAGTAAAGATCCACTGTTGCCTCCATCTGTCCAACTGGAATTCAGATTTCTCTCTCAAGCTTTTTGACATATAATCAAAATATGTAGAAGCTCGGGGAAGATAGTAGTCTACTAATAATCCACTCCAGAATTTGTTTGCTGAAGAGGGTGAAGATAGATTTTATGTTATGAAAACAGTTAAGCACTGGCATAGCCGAAACACAAACATTATTTCAGCAGTAAAGTTACCATAATCATGAAGCTTGCTCTGTGCAGTAGTGTTGGTGTCATACCACATTGTCACTTGTGTCCTTGCGTTGTATTCGTACTGAAGGAGATTATTATTATTATTTTTAAAGAAGCATTCAGCAAGGATGATACAAAAGTTAGTTCAAAAGTATGCGCTTACTAAAAGATAAAATCAGATGGTTACAGGGGAAAAAGGTGCTGCAGAGCAAAATATTTGGAATTAAGGATTCATTCACCTGAGTAATATAGCAGAAAAATAGAAGCTGTTCTAACCTGAATTATTTCACTAGGATTTCTTGCCAATTTTTTTGCGCTTTCAAGCCATGTTCCAAGAAGAAAATTGTCATTGGAAGCAAGTAGATTGTCAATATCTTTTATGAGCTGAAGAAACTTTTGGCTATGAATATTAAAAACACTGGCATCCTTATGCTGAAAAGCAATCACTGCATCCACGAATACTTGGTTTGCTAGCTTTGACAGTACCTGTCTTGTTATGTCAACCAAGTCATATCTGTCATGAAACATTGATCTTATGTCATTAAGACTGCTCACCAAATTGTTGAGAATTTTGTTTCATTAAAATGTATCTCATCTTCAGGCTAAATTTGCAATAGAATTGTAATTTCAGGTTGAAGCAGTACCTATTGTATTATAACTTTCTTGCTTGACTCGTTAGGTTTTAAATCTAACATATTAAGAAACATACTAGAAAACAAAACTTTTAATTGCACAGAAGTGGGAGATGAATTAATATCAGGAACATTGTGTCACACTCACTGGTATCATTTGTTTCCTGCAGGAACTCAGATGCCGTTTAATGCATCAGATTAGAATAGAATAAAATGGCAGAACTTATGCATATTAAGTCTGACATTTTACCTATATGTGGAGCTTCCAGCTAGATCATTACCAGCATTCAAGAATAGTTTTAAACCCTTGATTAACTCCTGATTAAAATACCATAAATGTGCCTGAGGCATGTCGGAGTTTTCTTCAGATAAAAATCTTCTGGGTCCTGGTAAGGTGTGGAGTGCATGCATCTGGTCTCGTTTTGATATGGAAGATCCAGAATGCAGCGATGGATCCCAATCTGGGAATTTAACAATGAAATCTGTGTTGTGGTCCTGTAAAATTGAAAAATACATGGCACTTGGAATTCAGATAGAAGGCCATATCCATCAGCACTAGGTTCTATTTTCAAAACATCTTTTTAACATTAATAAAATGATAAAAGAGAAGCCCCAGCAAATCAATTTAATAAATAACATACAGCAATTCCATCCGTGCAATTGTAAACCGTGTGATAAAGAATTTCCCAAGTTGCTTCAACTTCAGGAACTGCTTTACCGTAGCGCCTATGGGCATATGTCTTTAGCCATTCCTACAGCAGCAATGAAATTTATTCAAGTCAATTATATAGCTAGTTGAACTACGTAGTATTAAATATTAGAAATCTATAATTACCAAGACTTGAACTTTTTCATTGCGGAATGCCATTTCAGACATTAACTCGTAAACAACTGGATTCTGCTCTATTCCTTCCATGCACATGCCAACACCAACCTGCATGAAACCGTTATTATAAGTTGCAAGAAGAGATCTGCCTCCTAATGTACCAGCAAAGAAAACAGTAATTCTAGGCAAATAACCCCAATGGGTTTTTTAAAATTTCTCCAGTAATTATCACAATCCAACAACTCTAACCACCAAAATCCAACAATAATAACCACAACAATCCATATAAAGAGATAAGGGTATAGAAAATGAACACAACGAGATTTAGGTGGTTCAGCAAACCTGCCTACATCCACGCTAAAGCAATTCAAGCATGAGGAGTCCACTAACCAACCATTGTATCCCACAGATTCAAAATGAGTACAATTAACTTCAAATGTGTTAACAAACCTTTACAATCTTCATCTCGCACCTCTTTACCTAAGTGTTTCCCACACTTATAACCTCTCAATTTTAAAGATAGAAATGATTCTCACAAGATCAAGCTCATCACAACAGTATATAAGCAAGTTATAGCACAATAATGAATTAATGCATGTAAGTAAGCACATGAAAGTTCAAATATGCTTAGAATGATCAAGTTTTAGCTCAACTAAAGTTGAGAAATCGAGTTAGAATTGGTTTTTTATAGATAGATCAAGAACCTAGCCGTTGATCTTTCAAAATAAGACATTCCGTGTGCAGTCCCCAGTAATTATGAAGCAAATAACCACTTGCTGATATTGCATGTTACCATTGAGATAATTTGAAATTTTAAGTTCAGAACAAACCATCGTTAAAAATAAGCGGATTGTGTTTCAAAACAGAAGACTAGTGGATGACCTCTAATTTTAGGGGTGGATGACTGCTTGGCCGATTTCCCAATTTTCAAATTTTACATTTTGGCCCCAAATCATTCTAAAATTACAAATTGACCCAAAACGTTATAAAACTCTTCAAATAGTTCCTTTTCAAGAATTTCAACAATACTTGCATGATTTCAAAATATTAAAAAATTTTCAAATTAGTCAATATATTTGAAAACAATCCTTTTGATGAAAACATTTAATTTTCATTTTTCTTTTAGTATAAAACTTTAAAATATGAAAATAAGGATAATTTAAATAGCATAATAATAATAACAACTTGAGCTTTTAAATGCTTAATCATGCACACATTGAATCATACTAATTTTACAATAAATGTGATAATAAAGATCACCTAATTTAGTATCCTTGATGCTTGTCCTTGACTCGATGAGCTTTGTCTATGGACACTTTATTTGATCCCACATGAATGATTTTTGTCTTTCAAGAACGAGTGAGATTGAAACAACAATATTTTTTCTATTTTACCCTTGAAATGTAGTTTGTTATCGTCAAAATCAAGGTTTGTATAACCTTAGGCCAACAACAACTTTAATATATTGCAAGCAAAGATTTTCTTGAGTAATATAGAGTGTAGAATATATACATTTATATATAAATAACAACAAATATATTGCTTGTGATTTTGGTTGTTCCTTTTAGGGCATACAAATTTTTAATGTTAAATGTTATGCTACTTTTGTAACAAAAATACTGAATTTTAACACAAGACTCAACATACCATTGTTGAATTTTCACTGACAAGAGCATCAACTGGACCTGAAGCAATAGAATCCAATATGCCATACATTTCAATATTTCCCCCAAAATTATGCAACATACACCTGATACATATTCAAATTTGATCAGTGATGGGCATATTTAATTATGAAATCAGAAGCCAAATAATAGAAGGACGATATCAAATAAGAGAGCATTGAAGATTAAAATTCTCATTGATGATCAAAGAAAATGGAAGTCTAGATAGGAAAAAAAAAAAAAAGATTACCAGACATAGGGGGCACCATAAAACTGAGAGGAAATTCTCCATATTGGTTTGACATCGGCAAATAGATCAAGAACTATCATTTTCCCAAGTGGAACAGAATGCAAGAGTGCCTAAAAATATCACCAGTCTTCAGTTAAGTAAAAATTTGAAATAAGCAAATAACCAGCAATTTTACTGAAATACTTCATTTTTCCAGAAGTTCATTCATTTTTCCAGAAGCTCAGTCCATTAATTTTAAGAAACCGTAAGAAACCGATCAGTGTCCACGAAAATGAATTAGGGAAAAAAATTAAAATAACTTAATCATAAATAATTTAAACTTGATGGGACTAATTTGTTTACAACCTTACAAATTATTTTAATTATTTGATATATAAATGCATACTTTCATTTGTGCTGGCTTCCAAAAAGCCGAGTCCGAGTAAAAGAGCCAACCCTGCAAATCAGTGAACTCGTGAGAAGCCGTTATTCATGCTGGTGAGAAGAATGACAAAGTTTTATGGAGAATACAAAAATGACGCATATCGAAGAAATGAGGTGCATACTTGCATCAACCACACGGCATCTTTATCACCCTCGGACATTGCTTTATACACTGCAGCTCCAAGTGATGAAATATAAGTTGGATCATTTGTAGGTGGAGTATTTTCATTGAATGTATCACTGCATTAAAGATGAAATTAACTCATGTAAACTATTCTGGACTACGATTTGCACTTCATGTCCACATGTGAAATGCCAGTGAATTAGTGCCTCCAACAAGCATTGTTCATAAGAGGATTATATAATCATGATTTAATCGTCTACTCCATAATGGCAAGATACATATTGTTTATATGAAAATGAGGAAAAATACCAGTTGTAGATGTCAGTCACGTCCCCATATTCTGAAATATAGGAAAACAAAACCGAAAAAGGGTAAATTAAAATGTGTTAAGAAAAAAAAAAAAGATATTGCATATGCTAGTAATAAGACACATCTTTCATGACAAATCTAGCATGCAAATCAATGATAAGCATATTATTATTGATCAATAAAGTTGAAAAAATAAAAAAGGAAGGGGCGGGGGCACGAGAGAAAGAACAAAGAAGAGAAAGAGGATTTTTTCAGTCTCTTGACATCATACTTTAAGGTTAACCAATCCTGAGAGAGAACAACTAAGGTATAAAGCACACCTGCAATTTGTTGCTTTATAAAAGCCTCCCCAATTTCAACAAATAATGGATCAGTAGGATCAAGAAGGTAAGTACAGCACCATTGAGGATTACCATCAACAGTGTTCCTATAGGAACAAGAAAATTGAAAACTTAAGCTACGTATATAACATATATGGAAAAGGGAAAAACACCAACAAGGAGATAAAGAACAAATCCGCACATGATTTAGTCTGATGCATCATAAATGATGCAAATAAATCAACATAATAGAAGTTGATGTCCATCTGAAGTCATACATGATGTAAACAAATCAACATAATTGAAGTTGATGTCCATCTGAAGACATAGAGAATACAAGGGTATTCTGTTTGAAAACCATATGAAATAATATGACAGTATGATGAATCATATTTATAAATCAAGAGAGATGAAGTACCAGTCTCCAAGTCTGGTAATATTTGCTAAAGGAAAAATCTTCTTTAATGCTGCTGGAACATTTCCAGCGAATGATGGCAGCACTGGAACAGAGAAGACATTTTTTTCATCAGCTACATCATTGAATTGAGAAAGAAAATTGAATTGAGGAAGAAAAGTCAAAACGTTTTCTCAAACCGACGCTTAAGCAGGAAATACATATTAATAGTATCAGATGATGTAGTGATCAGAAATCACGTTGCATGAACATAACAAAAAAATGTCATTCCATTAGGAGACTCGAGCATACTCCCTCAATCCAATGCTTATGCAGGAAATACATATCAATAAGTATCAGATGATGTAGTGGTCATAAATCACGTTGCAAGAACATAACAAAAAAATGTTATTCCATTAGGAGATTCAAGCATACCTGGAGTCATGCCCAGCTCTAGCATCCGAGATATTATCTTCTTTTGCAAAACTAGTTGTTGATTTAACCAGTTTTGTGATAAAGGTCCACCCCATCTGCAAAATGATAGTAGGTTACAAGAAGGAAACCTAATAAGTAGAGACCATTGAAATGAATTTGCTGTACCTCTACAACAGGGCAGTGAAGAAAAGTCTGATTCAACATGAATGGGAAATATGTAATAGATTCGAAATGAAGGTTATAAGAGAAAGAATAACATCATCATGGTACCATTTCCTTCACTGTTCATATAATCAGGAAACATGTGGAACATTTAGAGTTATACCCATGTAAGTTTCCCATGCGGGCCCAAGCTAGGAAGGCAGGTCCACCGAAGAAATCATTCAAATCTTCCATAGTAACATTAAAGTTCTGAAACGAAAAAAAAAAAAAAAACAATAAGACATATTCAAGGATTTATCAAGATCTATAAGTATGGCATAATTGCTCACCATAAAAACTTTTTGCCAAATGGCTTCCTGCCCATTGAATGCCAAAGGCAGGTTAATCCCTTGAAGAGCCATCCAGTCTATCTCTTTTTCCCATCTCTCCCAGTCCCACCAAACATATGAGTCTGCACAGAAGAATGTGATGATAACATACTTGTTTTCTCCATCAAATCAGCTAATGCAAAACCTGCATTTGACTTTTTATCATATCTTTTCAGGTTCATCACTGATTAAAAATTAACTTTTATTACAGATGAGGGCACTGGAAACTCTAAATATGAAGAGAAAGCACTCTACAAGACTGTAGAGGCTAAAGTAGTCAGCATTTTTGTTCTATCAATAAGCTATCTTGTACCAAGTTTACAAAATTAGTACTTGTAATAATGGTAAATGTACCCATACATACTAAATTCTTACTATGAAAGAACCACATTAGAAATACCTGTTATCTTCAGATCTAATTGAAATCAGAATATATCTAGACTCTGACATTTTTAACAATATATCAGATTGGACCAATAATTAGTTAGCAGAGATTACTGAAAGACATCTTACAACTGGATGTCACAACATTTTGGTAATAGTTCCATGGTACTGGCCGTTGAATCTTTACACCCCCATCTTTTACAAGAGGAAGTGATCCTGGCTTGAGAACAGATGCAATCTGAACGCCTCCAGTCTTATCCCACGAAACATGAGCACCACACCAATATTTGATATACCAATGGAGGCCAGATGTAATTTCGACTGCTGTAGTTCCTTTAATCCTAAAAGATAAATGTAGCAAACAGCAAGTTCACAAATATTCAGCACAACATCATTATTTTTCGTAACAAAAGATATCGTAATCCCTTCTCAAATATAGGGTACAAGCAAAGGAAAACATGTCCATTACAGATCTAAAGATGATAAAATGGTATAGACACAGTCTATTAAGTAAACATGTCAACTAGTTTGGAGTTGAAAACTGAAAAATACCATCTGCTCTACATTTTTCACCGAGAGTGACTATTACATACGTTATTTCAGGCTCGTTCTGGCTAGTTCGTTTGTAATTTTCTATCAAATAACAGCTGGATCCTCCACAAAGATCCTGATATTTGGAAGAGCAGATAGTTATCATAATTATATATAAATGATGAGGAAATACATACACAAACCATTTGTTATGGATATAAGGAACAGTGAGGCTATACTACTTCCTATCTATGCATGAACTTTTCATTGCTCGCTTATATATCAGAGTAATCAAACAGATCAATCTGAGCCGGAGAGCACGAAAACAAAAGTTACAGATGCACTGTTACTGCAAGGAAATGATACAGAGATGATAAAAAGCAACAAATCAAAACGGATAAAGCCAAATTTAAATTTGAAAAGACAAAAAACACATAATGACCCTCGGACACACTATGTCCTGTCACCTCGATAATGATCTGTTTGGCCATAGAAAGAAAGGAGTTGTCTCAGTCTACCCTCTATCCAGAAAAGCTAATTGTTAACTAAAATTAAGGTGAAGCCAGTATATAACAACAATAATTCAATCAAATCCAGGTCAAAATTGAATGAGCAAAACAAACGCAAAGACAATATAACATATAATCAAGTGGGTACCAAGCAGAAAATATCCCATTTCTTAAAATCGAATCTGGGCCAGATGAAAAAAAGTAGTGCATAAGCTGAAAACTGAAAAAAGAACAAATTAATTTTTAAAAGAAGAAACATCGAAACAAAGGAAGTACCTTTGGGGCAATTTTGAAGTCAAAGCTGTTTACATGGGCAGGTAGCAACCTCTGCAATACAGCTTTAGCTGCTGACTCTTGAACTGATGAATTTACCCGTTTAGAATCCAAACGGTCAAGTAAAACATCTATTGCTTCTAGTTTTGATACAAATGGGTGCGGCAATGCTGTGAAAATTAAAATGAAGAAAAGAAGATTCAAACCGGACATGGTTTATGTCTCTTCTTTAATCGTTCCGGTGATGATGACACAGTGACCAAGAGCTTAATATATTTATTTATTTTCGGGACATGGGATTTTGTAATGCAACTGAGTTTGATAAACAAAATATACAAAGAACCAAACAAAAAGCCAGACAGCGATTTCTCTTTTGAGTTTATCTCGTTCCTTGAAAAAAATGAAAACTATCTGATTAATCAAGTGTCTTTCATTGACTAAGAAACTGAAATTCTTGATTTACACACATATAAAAGAAAATTGGTGTTGACTGTACACCGTTAATCTTTCTTGTACAACAACAACAATCACCTTATTATTATACTTGGACTTTACAGTTTACAACGTAGTTGACTAGTTGTGACAATATGTCTGTTTTTAATGTGTCTGTTTTTGAACTTTACAACATAGCAGTAGTGGAGTTACTCAGTGTCTGTTTTCGGAAGAATTACAAAATGTTCCATATTAATTAAAGGGAAAGTCACCCTTAAGGTTTAATATCATAATCTATTTCATCAAAATAATAGCTCAAAATATTATTTCATTAATTTACTGTTAGTATATTATATAATTTATTGAGGGTAATATATAATATTTTAAATAAGAATATACAAATTATTTTAAAATAAAACTCTCAAGCATAATTAAAAAAAAAATTGATATTTTGTATAAATTTAAAATTTAAGAATACATTAATGATTAAATAATAATAACACTAAATAATATTTAAAATATATATCCAGACACAAAAAAAAAGATTTTACAAGTACTTAAGTGATTTTTTTTAATATTTTAATTTATCATTGATTTTAATATGAACAGAGATTCTTGATTAAAAAATTGTAATAATTATTATTATTTAAAAATTTAGTTGACTTTACTAAAAAAATTTAATTAACATACATACACGTGTGTGTGTTATATTTTTTTTAGTGTTATTTGTATTTTATTAAGCTATCCTGAAATTTTTAATTCATGTAGAAAATCATATGTTACATTTAATTATTTTTTAGATTTTTAATTTAAAATTGTTTGCATTTATTTAACTAAAAGATCTTATTTTGCTCTCAATAAATTACAAATTATATAAATTCATAAAAGAGTATTTTGAGCTATTAGTTGAAAAATAAGGATAGAATAAGTTATTGTTTAAAATATAAAGATGAAATAAATTATTATATCAAATGGTGAAAAAGTTTTTTGCCATTACTAAATATGAAGAAGAGATAGTGGAATTGTAGACTTGGCTTTTATCTTAATGATTCTTGTTTTATCCGGTGAGTTTTTTTAATTACTCTTGTTTAAGCTATAGTTTTTAAAAGAAAGGGGACGGGTAAGTATAAATACAATTTTTTAACTTCCTTCTTACCTTCAAGAATCGAACCTGAGCTTCCACAGCTCTACAGCGAGCATAGTGACCAACCCAACCACACCATTGGGAGCTCTTGTTTAAGTTATAGTTAAATGTTATTTTTTCAATCTGTATGGCACCCATGCGTTTTAGTAGGGATTGAAAGTTTAAACCATTATCCTTTATTTAAAAAAAATGACTTATTTTAATCTTTTTTTTTTTCCTGTTGTCATGACCTAATCTATTAGATTACAATTATAATTTTATAAGTTATTATATTTGTTATCTAAATACATAATATTGAGACTTAAGTTAAAATTTAAATATTATAATTTATAACATTTCAGATCTTATTTAATTAATTACAGTATTATTATTCTTAATTATATAACCATAAAATCTTAAAATTTGAATTATAGAATTACATTTCCAATCATTACCAATTCCCCAGCATTCGCATGGACTAAAAAAAAAAAATTGGTGACGTGAAACTGTATTCGCTGTATCGGCCATCAAGAAGCATGACTTCCATGCTTCGAAAGTTAACTCGTAGATTTTCCAACCCAAAAAAAAATGAAAAAAAAGTATAATCATGTAATACTAACTGTTTGGGTAATATCGGACAGGTCTCCTCGAGGCCACTCCAGCTCGAATAAAACACCCCGAGGTCAATTCAGCTCGAGCAGAAGACCCGATCGCTGGCACGAAGACAGTCTCACTAGGCGTCAAAGCTGATCAAGGTCGAGAAGTCCAGGACTGGCCGAGCCCCGAGCCCTTTTGCTTACTCGAGGTCTTCAAGGCCCGGCCCATCGAAGCTGGTCAGGGTCGAGGAGCTCAAAGGCTGGTCGAGACTCGAGCTCACTTTTCTGCTCGGGGTCTTTGAGTCCTCCGAGCACAACTTAATCACTCCAGTCATAGCACAGAGGAAATGCAAGACCCAGATACAGCCGGTTCGGGACGATCCGACCCGTTTCTCCAGAGACTCGGCACAACTTTCGATGCCTGACCAATGCCCCACGCGGTATGGTGTCGTTACTATTACCGATGGTCGGCACATGCCCCCACAATGTCATCATTCCTTGCGCACACGCTTGACATTATGATCTGGCCATGTGAACCACACCCACGAGACAGTCGCGCATGTCCAGGGAATATCACGCTAATCTCGGTTGTCAGATGGACCCAGATACCACCGACGCGGGAACGGATGGTCTCGGAGAGAAAGAGCGGGAAAAATGAAGAATAAAGGGAAAAGGGGAGTGTGAGTTGTGGGGGTTCCGAAAATTTTACACAGGTTCTTCTTCTTCTTCTTCTTCTTCCCCTTCTCCACTTTGATTTTTATGGGAGATTTATTATTACGAAAGGAAGGCAAAAATACCCCTTCCATTCTTCCGATCTCTTTAACTAAGAGGGATACAAAAAGAAAAACCCGATTACTGACTTGAGCGTCGGAGAGTTTTCGCCGGAAAAACACCTGGCGACCCTTGACCCTATTTTCTGTGAGTACAGGTTCGGGAGACTTTCGTTCCGGTAAAGACGAAGGAATCAAAATTAGAAAGCAGACCTGCTCGAGCTCGAGCTCGCCGCGAGCAGAAGGTTTCGACACTATTTGAGGGTACGCAGAAAAACAACATCAACACTAACATTATTATATTAAATAAAACTTTATTAAATAATTATGCACTGTAACTAAAATCCAATCTTAGTCCTCAATTAGTTAACACGCTTCTCAGTAATGCAAACGCCTCACGTTTCTCAACGTTAAGAAAATGGTAAGATTTCAAGTTAAAATTTTGATGGCAGAATCTGATCAAATTGTTGATATCGTTGGCTATATAATATATGGTCATTAATTATAATGGAAATTGTTTAAAGGGTGTAGTAGTGTATGTAAATTAGCTATAAGCTGATACGCACACGCAGCTGAAAATATATAAGATGTTCAGAACAGGTGGTGCAAGAAGCCAAATAGGAGGAGGGGGCCGGGATACATTTATTCTCAATGGCAATTGGCAATGCTTTGCATCATTCAGCAGCAAATTCAGGAAAGGAAACCCTTCTCCATTAATCTTTCAATACTGCCCCTAACTCCAACTTCCCAAGGCGTAAAATTGATGCCTAAACTTTTTGCTCTCTTTTGAGAAACCTTAATTGTTGGCTGATACTTGTCTTCCAATCTGCAATCAGTAAACAGATTATATATATATATATAGTCTTGTGTATATGTTACTGGGAAATGGCATACTCGTAAGTTATAATAATTATAAATATAATGCCACTGAACATACTTTCCAGAAAGCAGCAGTGAAGGATAATGTTCACGCAGAAACTTGAGAATATCAGAAAGCTGTGCTACACTTCCAACTAACAAATATCTACCACTAGCCTCGGGTACCTCAAGAGCTCGAATATGTGCATATGCAACATCTCTAATATCAACAAGTATGTAAGGGTAAGCGAAGGATTGATCACCTGGTCATTCAGAATTAAAACCTCAGCCTCTTTGTAATTGACTTTATTAAAAATTAAAATGGTGAGAAGAGAGAAAATTATCAACCATTATTCATAAACCATAATGCTCTCCTGTATAGCAGCTGAATATATATTACCATTTATGAGATTCAGAATCATCTATGCACCAAAATTAATGATTGGCTGAAAGAAAGGACCAATCACTATTCCTGGATGTATTGCAGCCAAATCAATGTCATTCTCTTTTGCAAACTTCCAAGCAGCCTCTTCAGCCAAGGTCTTTGCAAGAAAATACCACTCCTGAAAGAAAACTAATGGATAAAGAAAGAAGGGAAAACAAAAAGAAAAAAAAATGCTAACAGCATAAGATAAATATTAAAAAATAATAAAATTCAATTTACACACTTTATTCTCCTTGCAAAGAACTGGATTTGAAAACAAAGTTTCATCAATTTCAACATCAGGGGTCATAGGAGTTTCATTAAGTAACATTGCGGCAGTAGAGGAGGTTACGACTACTCTCTTGATTGAATGGACTCTGTTAGGAGATTTATGGGTGAAGTAGAACTATAGCTAAGTGAGATTGAAAGAAAAATAAAGAGCAAACACAAATTTAGACACCAGAAATTACGTGTTCGGCTTATATCCTACATTCACGGGTAAAGACAGAAGGAAATAATTTTATTATACTGGTAAAATAATAACTTCTCTCTAATAATAGAAGAGAATAATTATACTCTCTCTATAACTAGGAGAAAACTATTCTCACTTTCCAATACCCCAATTACACCCAATAACTCTCAAAATTCTCTCTAATACAAGAGGAAATAAATTTTTTGGGATGATTGAAATGAGAGAAGGAGCGCTCAATTTATAACCACATTTTGGCTACTATGCATTATTTATTTATTATTATTTTATTTTATTTTATTATTTTATATTTTTTTTTCTTTCCTGTTCAAAGCACGGCACCGTGTGCCGTGTTTGGGCACCGCCCATCTAGAAGGGCGGTGGCCCAACTTTGAACTTTGACATTCTCCCACTTGGAGATTTGATTGAGAACCAATCAATCTCCTCACCATCCTTTCTGCTTTGCCATTAACATGTTGCTTACATTTCTGCTAGGCCACAAGAGGATCTACTCCATATAAACTTGTCAGTAATGATTGGCTTAATTATAACATCTGCTAGGTTCTCCTTGTTATGGATTTTCTGTAAATTTATACTTCCATCTTCCACTACTTCTCGAACGAAGTGATATTGAACCCCTATATGTTTTGTCCTGAAATGAAAGACTGGATTCTTTGCAATATGCAAAGTACTCTGACTGTCACAAAACACAGGAATTTTCTCTTGTTTGTGCTCGAGCTCCTTAAGTAACCTTTGTATCAAAATAGCTTCCTTGCATGCTTGTGTAGCTGCCATGTATTCTGCCTCTGTCGTAGATAAATCCACAACAGTCTGCAGTTTTGAAACCCAGCTTACAGCTCATCCTGCAAGTGTAAACACATAGCCAGTAGTGGATTTTCTTTTATCAAGGTTACCTGCGAAATCTGAATCCACGTAGCCTCTGACAGTAAATTCTGACCCTCCATAACATAATGAAACGTCTGAGGTTCCCTTGATGTATCTTAGAATTCTCTTCACTATTTGCCAATGTTCTCCACTAGGATTCGCCATGTATCGACTAACTGCTCCCACTGCTTGTGCAATGTCTGGTCTTGTACAAATCATAGCAAACATCAAACTTCCCACTGCTGATGCATATGGTACTCGAGACATCTCCTTCCTCTCTCGCTTCATCATAGGACACATACTTGAGGATAACTTGAAATTAATGGAGTGGGTAGAAATTGGCTTACAATCTTGCATGTTGAAGCGTCGCAAGATTTTCTTCAAGTAATTCTTACGTGAAAGCCAAATCTTCCCGTTATTTCTGCCTCTGTGAATTTGCATCCCTAGAATCTTGTTTCACTGGTCCCAAGTCCTTCATTTCAAACTCCCTAGCCAATCAGTGCCTTTAATTCTTGGACTTGATCTTTATCGGGCTCACGACCAACATGTCGTCCACATACAACAAAGAAATGATAAAATCATTATCCTCAAATCTCTAGTAATAAACACAATGGTCTCGAATCGAGTCTCATTGTATCCAAGTCTCATGATGAAGGAATCAAATCTCTTATACCAACACCTCGACGCTTGTTTAAGACCGTATAGAGATTTGTTTAATCTGCAAACCAAGTTCTCCTTGCCTGTTTCAGCAAAACCTTCTGGTTGGAGCATATAAATTTCTTCTTCAAGTTCTCCATGAAGAAATGCAGTTTTCACATCTAATTGTTCTAGATATAGGTCGAATGTAGCACACATTGCCAAGACTACTCTGACTATCGTGAGTCTAACTACTGGAGAAAATATCTCTTTGAAGTCAATATCTTCTTTCTGAGCATATCCCTTTACCACCAATCTTGCACGATACCGCTCCACTTGATTATTGCCATCACGTTTGATCTTGTAGACTCATTTGTTTCCAATGACTTTTCTTCCATGTGGTAATGGCACAAGTTCCCATGTCTTGTTTTTGTGTAGAGCTTCAATTTCTTTCTGCATTGCTGCCGTCCACAAAGTAACATATGAACTGTTTAAAGCTTCATGGAAAGTTGATGGCTCTCCATCCTCTGTTAAAAGACAATATGCAACATTGATCTCTGTAACATACTCTGAGTGCCAAGTTGGTGGTCGTCTTTTTCGAGTTGACCGACAAACTTCTAGAGCCTCAGACTCGATTGGTTCTTGTTCCTCGTGCTCTGGTACTGCTTCAGAAGACTCTGAATCTTCCTGACTATTTTCTACATATACCGGAGTAGTCTCTGACTTTTCTTTCACAGTACTATCATCCCCATCTTTCTTTTGCAGTGGATCTTCTACAAAGACAATATCTATGCTGATGACAATCTTGTGGGTAGTGGGATCCCACAGACGATACCCCTTTACAACATCAGCATACCCCAAAAAGATACATCTCGTAGATTTTGGATCTAGCTTTGTTCTTTCTTGGGCATTATACATTATATATACAGGATATCCAAATGCATGTAAATGAGAGTAATCAGTTGGCTTACCTGTCCACGTTTCCATTGGCGTTATCAACTCAATAGCTGTTGACGGAGACCGATTTACCACATAACAGGTAGTTTTGGCTGCTTCAACCCAAAAAGAGTTAAGTAGACCAGCAGTCCTCAACATAGCTCTTATTTTCTATGTAAGAGTTCTGTTCATATGTTCCGCCACTCCATTTTGTTGAGGAGTGTATGCCGCCGTAAACTGCCTCTAAATACCTTCTTGCTTACAGTATGCAAGAAATGCACCATCTATATACTCTCCACCATTATCTGTTTTTAAGCACTTAATCTTTTTACCAGATTCAAGTTCAACTTGCGCTTTGAATTCCTTGAATACTAGAAGCACATCTGACTTTTTCTTGATTGGATACACCCAACATCTCCTGGAGTAATCATCAATAAAAGTAACGAATTACTTTGCATCTCCTTGTGATAAATCCGGTGATTCTCAAACATCAGAATGAACTAAGTCGAGAATGTATTTACTTCTAGCATGAGATCTGCTAAATTTCAATCTATATTGCTTACTTGTAACACAATATTCACAAAAAGATAGACTTACCAATTTGAGTCCTGGAAGCAACTGTCGCTGAGAGAATATCTTCAAACCTTGTTCTTACATGTGGCCAAGTCTGAGATGCCACATCATCGCCGACTCTTCTCTATTTGACGCGACACACGCATCAGCTTCCTGTAGTGTTTCTCCTTGAAGCATGAATAGATTCGCACTGATCTTTTTTGCCTTCATTAACATAAGCGCTCCTCTGACAATTTTTATCATCCCATTTTCAATATGGACTTTGCACCTAAGACTATCTATTTGTCCCAAAGACAATAGATTTTTTTTTCAGGCCTTTGACATATCGTACCTCCTAAATTGTGCGAACTGTACCATCATACATTTTTATTTTGATAGTACCAATACCAGCGATCTCCAAGGCATGGTCATCGCCCATGTACACAAATCCTCCTGAGATTGGTTCATATGTGTGGAACCATTCTCTCCGAGAGGTCATGTGCCATGTTGCTCCTGAGTCTATAAGCCAGACGTCAGCTAACCGCTTCGCTTTCTATATATACCGTTGCTTCGCTATAGAGAATTTCGCCATCATCCGAAGTACTAGCCACACAACCCCGAGCATTTGATGACTCGTGTGCTTTATTCTCTCTACTCTTCCGATCGCTCCAACAATCTTTCTTCACATGCCCTTTCTTGCCACAATCGTAGCATTTCACATTCTTCTTACTCGGATTTTGATATACCATGATTGTAACTCCCACCGGGGCCACGCTCGCTGATCTCCTCTCGTCACCAATAGCGCTTCGCTGCCGCGAACTTACATGTCTATCTTCCTCGGTCTTACGCCGCTTTCCTCGCTTAAGATGGAGGCTGCAATATCATCGAAAACTAGATCGTCCGGTCGGGTTGTTGTTCGCCGATTGATGATGGGTCGATCATATGAATCTGTAAACTTTGAAGTAGAAGCTCAAGACGTTCATTTTCCTCTATTTTGTAACCCAACGCTGTGAGTTGCGAAAATAGAGTCTTCAAGGTGTTGATATGGTCGATTCATCGATGTAGATTCCGCCATGCGAAGAGTATAGTAGTCTCCTTTTAAAAGATCTTGTTGTGCAAATGACTTAGCCTTGTACAATTTTGTGAGAGTATCCCATATTTCCTTCACTGCCTTTTTCTCTACCACATCGAATAACACCTCATCCGCAAGTGCTAAGTGTAGATCAGCAATTGCATTACCGTCTATCTCGTTCCGCTTAGCATCATTAGTTACCTCTATGGGTCTTTCCCCAATTGTTACCAAGCAATTGTTTTTCCTCAGAATAACTTTCGTCTTCATTTTCCACAATGAGAAATTGTTCCCATTGAACTTCTCAATCTTGTATTTTGCCGCCATTGTTTTCACCACGAACTAACTTAGTTAGGATCGGCTTTCACTGTTTCACGTAAACAGTACCGTATGCGTGAATAGTAATAGTATACGTGAACAGTAACCACGATTCCAAAGAATGCAACCAAAGCTCTGATACCACTGTTAGGAGATTTATGGGTGAAGTAGAACCACAGTTAAGTGAGATTGGAAGAAAAATAAAGAGTAAGCACAAATTTAGACACCAGAAATTACGTGGTTCAGTTTATAGCCTACATCCACAGGTAAAGACAGAAGGAAATAATTTTATTATACTGGAAAAATAATAACTTCTCTCTAATAATAGAAGAGAATAATGATACTCTCTCTATAATTAGGAGAAAACTATTCTCACTTCCCAATGCCCCAATTACACCCAATAACTCTCAAAATTCTCTCTAATACAAGAGGAAATAAATTTTTTGGGATGATTGAAATCAGGGAAGGGGCGCTCAATTTATAACCACATTTTGACTACTATGCATTATTTATTTATTATTATTTTATTTTATTTTATTATTTTATATATATTTTTTTCTTTCATGTTCAAAACACGGCACCCGGGCACCGCCCATCTAGAAGGGCGGTGGCCCAACTTTGAACTTTGACATACTCTTGCACATGATCTAAGAACATTTACTGTTCCCATAACTTCTGGATCAAGAACATCTGCCTGAAATATTGCGAGAAAATTTGAAAGCAGCTATCACACACACAGAGGCAATTATTTTGAACTGTACCATCAATTGTTTAATTATATTGCATGAAAGCTAAAGCAAATGTTTTAACTTAATGAGAAAAACCTGAGGGTTATCGCTCGAGAAAATCACAGGGCATGCTGTATGGAAAACACTATCACATCCATCAACTGTTGAATCAAAAGATCCTTCTTCCAACAAGTTTGCCTTGAATAAATGGAGCCGTTCCTTAGCTCCATCAAATTCACGCAAGTGTTCTGTCTTGGGGCTATCTGTGGTGTACAAACAATACCAAAACTACTAAGTTCAATGAGGTTTACCAGAATAGTGAATCTATTTCTAAAGTGAAAAATCTTTTGAGTGCCCTGAAAATTAATTACATTTATAATTCAAAGTTGTCAACGACCTTAATTCTGAGGGAGAACACAAAAAAAAAAAAAAAACGAACACAAGGAAGAAACTAACTAAAAGAAATGGAATTCTATTTACTGTTGTCCATTGTAGGTGGCCGGATAGTCGGTAAATATTAGCCATCCTGTGGGTGTCTACATTTGAGTTGGTAAAAGTAAGGATGGCAATTTGTCGGGTCGGGCTCGGGCCTGACAAAAAGCCCGGCTCGATAAAAAAGTCTGATAATTTTATTTCAGTGCCGGCTCGATCGGGCCTCGATTCGGCCAAGGCTCGGTCTGCCTGGCTCAGATCAAGACCTCAACTTTTATTTTATTTTAATTATTTGATTTGTTTACCTAGTGTCTCAGATATGTGTTTAATTATTTTAATTGTTTGATTTATTTCCAAGCACAACATACCCACAACTTATATTCAAAATTTAATTTACACTTGTGTCATTTGAAAAAAATAAAATTCATCGTATACAAATAAAACTACCCAATTCTACAACTCAACATTAAAAAAAAAAACTTATGTCTTATACAAATAAAAATACACAATTCCATAACTCAACATAAAAAAAAAAAATCAACACTCATGTCTTATACAAATAAAAACACTCATTCAATCTGTGATGTGTCATCCATGCGTGTCGATGTAATTTTTTTTTAATTTAGTAAATGATCGGGTCGGTCGGGCTGGGTCACATAAAGTCCGAGCCCGAACTCAAATTTCATCGAACTTAAAAATTAAAGCCTGAGCCCGAATTTTAACTTCTAAGTTCGAGCTAAAGCCCGAAAAAATCAGGCCGAGCCAACCGAGCCAAAATTCAGACCGAACTTTTTTGCCATCCCTAAGTAAAAGCTGACATCCTACTTAAAAATTGTAGTATTTGTCTTTCCTAAATTTAATTTTTAAAATCATTAAAAAAAAAAATCAAAAGCCAGCTGGGGCACATATGCTGGATCCGTCCAAGGAGATAAATACCCCTATCCACATGTTTGTGGTAAAGCAGATAAAAGAATCCTCATGGCAGCCCAAAACGGATGCCCCAGCAATCCTGAGGGCACCCTCCTACAATTTGCTACAAGTCCAATGGCGACAGACGTACAGACCCAGTAAGTTGAATAATAAAAACATGCATCTGCCTGTAAAACTGAAAAGCCTTTTGAGTGTTGATTAATGAGTTAAAGCTAAAGGACTAGTGTGAAACAGAAGACGGCCCAAGTCCCAACTCATAACTAAGTGAGTGTTTTACTAAATAATTTAGCTAATGTACTTTTAATGTGACGGAACAGAAGTAGCATTTACAAAATACAAACATAGCAAACTCAAAACATTACATACCAATCAGATAACAACAAAGCCCAGAAACAAATTTAAAGTTCCAAACTTTAACATCAAAATAATGAATAATTGAATAAATAAATAAATTATAAGTAATGAGAAATAGAGAGAGAGAGAGAGAAACTGACTTGGGTCGCGAACAGTGGCATTGACGGTGTAACCACGTTGAAGTAAAAGCTTGACAAGCCATGAAGCTATGAAACCTGAAGCTCCTGATACACACACCACCTTCCCTTCTCCACTCATCATCATCTCTCTACCTCTCAAAGTAAAACTAAGCTTTCATGGCGACAATTCATAGGCCCGTTTCATTATTTATTTTGTTTCTTCGATATCTTTGGGCATACCCCGTTCCGTCTGAAATGCCCAATCTGTACCTCAAATCTCTTAAATTTTACACATATATGCTTTAAAAGAGGCAGGGAAAATACCAAAATAACCTCAGTTATACCTCACAAAACTCTTGTGAAGCAAGGTCGAGCAAAGCGAAAAACAAAAACAGAAACAAAGACTCCGTGATTTAGCAAGACAACTAGCGACCAAGCATCACCACTTCCACTGTCACTTTCGCCTCGTCGGTGTTTGGCTTTGGAAACTATGAGTTAGCTTTGTATTAACAATAGTTTAGCTTTTGAGATAATGTTAATTAAAATCTTAGGATAGTTACAAACTTACAGTGTTCCTTATGACCGTGTAATTGACTTCTAGTATTATGAACGTGCAAATAAATTAAATTAATTATTTTACTTTTTTTTTTTATTGTTTAGTCTGCATTTAGTCTCTTGAAAATCTAGTTGTAAATTTTTAATTAAATCGGATAAAGGGTCGAGTATACTCGACTTAAATTGAATTATAACATTTGACAAAAATTCTCCTCTCATCGAAGTTGGGTAAGTAACTGAGAATACTCGACTTAAACTTTTGATTTCCTTCATCAAAGTCGGATAAGTAACTGAGAATATTCAATTGAAACTCTCGACTTCTTTCATCAAAGTTAGGTAATTAGCTGTGAAAACTCGACTTAAACTCTCAATTTCTTTCATCGAAGTTAGGTAATAAGTTGATAATACTCAACTTAGCCTCTTTACTTCTTTTATCAAAGTCGAGTAATAACTCGATATTTCTTGACTTAAACTGAAATGAAAAATATGCAATAACTATTAAAAAGTATCTGCAACAATAATAAATTATCTAACAAACATTAAAATAATATACATCATAACAACTAGCAAATTCATCCTTATAAAATTTCAATATGAAAATCCTTATACAATGGCTCAAGATAGTCCTTCAATTGCTCCAAGCACTCAAGCCATGACCCAAAAACTCCAGGATGTCACCCCTTAAACATGACATACCATATACTTGCAAGGATGTCACCCCTTAAACATGACATACCATATACTTGCAAGGATAAAATCAGATTTTTCTTAATTTTTTAATTAAAACCTTTTAGAACCGATCTCATACAACATATAAGAATTAAGTAATATAGAAATTCGTACCTTGATATTTTGAGAAGATGAATCAATTGAAAGTCGTAACTCCATCTCCAAACAATCTTCCAGGCTATAACTCAAGATCGATCAACACTGGACGTGTGGGCGTCTGTTTCACCACTCCCAATTGCAACTGACTTTTCTTAGATGTCTTCTGTATTTTTCTTAAAAAGCCCTGGAATTCTCTTCTCTACTGTTTTAAGAGAAAAATACCCCTTTTATAATATCTTATGAAAAACTCTAGTATGTTAGGATTAAGATTCCTATTTAAAATAGAATTCTTTTTTTTTTAATTTAAATATTTAAATTAAATACTATCTCTCATTTTACGTAAAAGTGGAGAGAATGTGTAACTAGATCACCTTGTAAAATATCACAAACCCTTTTTACACTTGAATATAATATACTAGGCCTTAACAAATATTATAATTACGATTTTCACATAATACGCCAGTTTTCTTGCTTTTGGGTCCAGTGATGGTGTTGTCAATTAAATGAGCTAACCCGGGAATCATTTGGGAACATACAATAGTGGCTACAATAATTAAATTTATAATTAAACAAATATAATTATTTAATTCTAATTTTATTCCACTATAAGATTAGAATTGACCTCCATAATTGTATGCTCGAATATAATTCGCCCAAGCCACATTGATTTCTTTACTATACAATCATTTGTACCACATCGTTAATTTAAATTGATATTTCAATTATCCAATCAATTTAATTACATATTGTTCCTTGATACTTATTGGTTTTCTCTAATGATCATTTTCAACATACTTATTTATGTTGACGCACTCTGGCTAGAGAATTCTATGATCAAGTACTGAAAACCTATTAAAAGATGTGTCATATAAATTTTATATTGTTAATCTATAATTTCAATACTTGTAATTAATCCCAACATGATATCGGGTAATCTTGACTATATGTATATGTCGTGTCTATTGGTAACTCAAATGAAATAACAACTACAATCATGAAATTATAACTAACTTAAGATTAAGATTACAGGAAATCAATGCCTATGAGATTTAATAAGTCTAACAGTTATTACTAGGTTAATTAAATCTCATATGTGATCTAATTTAATGTAGTCATACTACATCAATAAATTCATATATGATTAAAACAAATCACTCAATGAATTTATTACAATCTATACCTAAATAAAGTGCCCAACTTTATTTATCAACTACGAACTTAATTTATTTAATCATAGGATAACTTATATTTATATCTTCTGCGAATCCACATGGTGATCGCATAAATATATATAATATGATTAAATAGATTTTACTCAAAATATTAATGCAATTTAAGATATCTGAATAAATACCTCAAATATTTTATTAATCAAAAAATCAATATGCTTTAAAGAGCACATACTCCCAACAATACGATCCTCCATCAAATTCTATATAAACACATAATATTAAATTTAGTACATGTTTAAACAATATTAAAGAAATTAATAAATCATAAATTAATGTCAAAGAGAAATAAATACAAAGAATTGAGTCACTTGCATTGCATATAAATTTGAAACAAGGTGTCACTCCTCATGTAACAACATTGACGCATGCATTTGAGTTGATTGTGTCCACGACCACCATATCGACTGTATTTACGAGGCAACTTTTCATTACCCTTAAATAGAATTCTATTATTCTTTGGGCTCCCATTTGCCCACTTTTCTAGAGAAGGATATACTTTGTAGGAACATACATCACTAGAAACGCCCCACCTCTCCTAAGGACCAACTAGGTAAATGGTCTTTGAATACGCTAACATCCATACATCACTTAAATAGTAATGAGAGCAATAATCATAGATTGAAAAACCCGATGCCTGCACACCACTACAACATATACACATGGTAATTGTTTGAATTGGAATTCTTAACAAGTGCAAGTTTTTTCTAACATGTTCACATGCTCATCGAGATCACCATCTTTGACAATAAACTAATATAGATTTAAGTTAATCACATGAAATTTTTAAGAAACATTTTATTTACATCTCACTACTTTATCTGCTCATAATTAAAAAATTTTAGCAAAAAAATTATTGAAATTGTTTAATAAAGTTACACTACAACACTTACTTGACTTGACTAATTAACTTACTCAACTTATTCGAATGTCTTGCTCAACTTTTACTCAACTTGTTTTTAAAATTACACTATAACACTTACTCAACTTATTAAAAATTACTCGACTTTTATTTGACTATATCCTCGACTTATTTAATAGACTTACTTGACTTTTTACTCGACTAAATACTTAACTTAAACAATTTTACAGTCTACTTCTTTAAAAACTTATACAATTTTTACTCGACCTCTTTAAGAAACTTACTCGACTTGTTTAAAAAATTATTCATCTCGACTTATTCAATAAATTACTCGAATAGATATTCAATTTATTCATTTTCCTTAACATCTTACTCGACTAAATACCCAACTTCTTCCTGGACTAATTTTTCAATCATTCATAACTTAAATTGAGTTTTTAAATCTCTACATTTTATGCAATAATGTGTGTGTGCAAACATAAAAATGAATGATGTACCATAAAAACTCATAAATCATTACTAAATATACTTGTAATGAAATAAAATATAACCCTAAGCTTTGTATTGGAGGTAAGATATTAAATATACCTTATCTTTATCCACTATTTTATAATGTACTTTTAAAAGAGTTTATGTTTATTAAAAATTTTTGTATTAGAGGTAAAAGATGAAATGATGATAAAGTCATAATGTATTTTTTAAAGAGTTTATGTTTATTAAAATTTTTGTATTAGGGGTAAATGATGAAATAATGATAGAGGAGGAAATCAAGAGGATAATGGTGAAAAGAGAAATTGTGAGATAAGAGAGTGAAAAAAAAAATAATGTAGATTCATAATTTTTTAAGAGTATTTTTTATTCTTTTTACCCTCATGAGACTAATATATGTAATAGAATATAAATTTATAATTTAAGAATAAATAGAGGATATTTAAATAAAACATCCGATGTATTTATTATCTAATTGCAGTCGAATGCGGCAGTGGGCTCCTATTTATGCATCATTTCTACATGTTCGTCATATTCTTATAATTTTATGCATTATTTATTCTTCCATCATTTCTACATGTTCGTCATATTCTTCCTAAGATTTTTATTATTTCTTTGTAAAAATATATTTTTTGTTCAAGATCATAAAAATCTATAAATTCTAATTCTTCATAATTTTCTTGCCCTATATTTATTAAAGTTATTCTTTCTGTTTTAAGCTTATTACTTCTTGATTTAAGTATTCTATATAAAGATTAACTTTATTTTCCCAACTAAAAATCATTCTTTTTATAGTATGACATATTAATCTAATCTTATTCCAAGCTTCAAATTCTGGATCTTGGTTATTATTCATAATGTTTCTGTTTTATACCAATATATTAAAAACCTAATTAATTCATCTATAAATTTCATTATTTTATTTAATATTATCTCATCATCATTTGTATTTATATTAAATCTTTCTCTTTGTTCTTGCATTAAATGTAGTTCAATATTTCTTATATTATTCTTACTGTCTTTTATTTTTTTAACCAATTTTCTTATTTCGTCTTTGTCTTCTATTTTTAAAGTATATATTGCATCTACTATATTAGTTATTGGAACTCAAATTCTTATTCTTCTTATTTCTCTCATAATTTTTATTGATACTATTGGCTCTGATACTATTTGCTTGGGGGGTCCGAAGACTAATATAGTTAAATCTAGTCAATAAAACTAATCTAAATGGAATTTATCTATTTGGAATCTTGAAAGAAATTAATTAAAATCAAAGATATATTTGTATTCAAAGACTGAGTACATGATTTGTATAAGTACAAAAGAGATTATTCATTACAAAAGAACTTTATATTTATAGAAAGAAACTTTCTATTCAAGATACAATAGGCACTATGAATTTATAAATTTCTATTGGTGGTAGAAGTTGTCTATCTTTAAACATCATCATTACTATTTGCTCTTTCCCATATTTCTACTTGTTCTTCTAATTGTATATTGGTTTCTAACATAGAAATTTCTTGATTTAATTGTAACATATATATTTTCTTTTGTAAATTATCTGTTTCAACTTGGTTTATTATTTTTCTTTCTAATTCTTTACGTAGTCCTATATTTTCTATTGCTAATAAAGCTTCTTTTGATACTAATTCATTTTTAGGAAACAGATATGCTTCATATAGTTATGTTCCACAATTAAATCCTATCATTAAGATTTTATGATTATATAAAATTTTTGTTCTATCATTTATTCAGATTGTTTTATTCATTCCTGAATCTTTACATATGGTTTCATGAAATCTTTCTATATTAAAACTATATGTCCAAGATCTCTTTCTCTTCCCGTCAAACATTAACATCTTTATGAACTTTTACTACCAAAAGATAAGAATTTAGAATTATTACCTCTATCCTTTATTGTATAAAAAATTTTTCTATACACCAGCGGAGTAACCTTCTGCCTAAATGACCTCGTCCTTAACTCCCTTAACACACCTTCACCTCTGGCTAACACGGGAAAACTGGACAGTCTTATGGCTTCACTGTATCCTATGGTGCCTTGGAATTTCCTTATATCCAATAATAGATATAGGTTTCCTCTTTTTTTCTTATGGGGTTATTTGGTTTATCAGGATGATATATTTTTCTGGGTTGAGATTGGAGAAAAGATTTTTATTTTTGCATTTGAGATTGCAAAGAGATGAAGATCAGCTATGATTGTAAGGTAGATCGTTCGATAATTATTCGATCTGATTTATTTCTCTTGCTTATATAGAGATTACATGATTGATTGCCATCTATTTCTCTTTACAGATGTATGGATGAAGAAAAAGATGTTAACTCTTTATCTTCCTCCTTTATAAGTGTATGATAGGAGAAAGGATAAATACAACTAAAGCCCGATATATTCACATGGACTGAATTAATGGCCGACAACTTTATATGGTGGCCTAACAAAGTCAAAAAGTTTTATGCTACATTATTACAAATGACAAAGTTATAAAATAAAGATTACATTATTTATTTCTGCCGACACAAGCGACAAATCTTCTTTTATCTACTTTATCTCCATCAACCGGCATACTTGCTGCAACGTAGCTGCACTTGATGGAAATTGCATAGTTGTTATCTCGTGTATGAAATCCAGCAGTATCTTTGATGGTGACTTTCCACTTTCTGTTGCCAAGAGAATGTAATTATTGAATTTTATTATTGTCATGTATTTTCTATTGTACAGGTCTTTAGTTATGCTCCAGATTGTTTTTATTCCTCGAGCTCTTCTATTGAATAATATGTTTTAATAGAATTATTTTATTTCCAAGAATTATTGGAACTTGTGATTTATAATATAATAAAGGTGTTTGAGTATTTGTTATTCCTATAAGTTTTGTTCCTGAACTTGAGAATTTATTTCATTCTTTTAGTAAAAAGGATTTACCTAATGTAATTTCACTTCCTCTGTCTATTATTGCATATGTAATTATATTAGTTTCAGGAAAAGTTGATTCTATATAAGTACCTAAAGGGAACTTTATAGTATTCATTTATTCATCTTTCCATATTGCTATTTTAAGGCAAAATTCTGTTGTTTCATTATCCATTTTTATATATATTCTTTCAGAAGTAATATTATAATTTATATGTTTTAAAAAACTCATTCCTAATATGATGTCATATATTTCATTTTGAGCACTATGAAACATGGTATTCTAAATAGTAACCTTCTTATATATGTTGGCACAGTTACTTCTTTTGTACAACATCTTATATTTTCATTGAAGTTTTTATATTTATATTCATTAGTTGTAATGTGTTCTGTTAATCCTTTATTTTTTAGTATATTTAAATGATTATGACTTGAACATGTATCTATTAATATTTTTGGACCTTCTATAAACTCTATTCCATTAAAATATTTTCCCATTATTACTAAACTTCCACTAGATGTATTATCATGTATTATTATTTCTTTGTAAATACTATAATTTGATTATTTTCCTTTAGTTTTGATTATCTTAATAAGTTGTTTATTACCAAATTGAATTGGTACCATTTGATTCTTAATATCTTCCTCTAATTCAAGTTTATCATCTTTTATATCTAAATTATATGTTATTGGTAAATTAGGGATTTATAATATTGGTTCTATACTTTGTCCTAAATCTTGAAATTCTTTTCCTATTTTTATATATGGTTTGTTACGATATATTTCTTCATAATTGTTATTACAGAAAGAATATAAAGCAGAGTAATAATAAAATGTCATAATTCTATTTTCAGGTTTCATTATATCTTTTCTTTTTAGTTCAAAATGTAAACTTAAGGTATCATTTATATTTTTATCTTTGATATGGATATTATATCTTGGGTAACATGTAAATAGAAATTTCTTATAACATAAATTTCTTTCTATAGTTCCTAAATGTGCTAATTCTAGGTCGATAAATATTTGGTCATGTAAACTAAGTATTATAGGTGAATTTATTCCTTCCCTAAATAATTATTTTACTAATATTTATATTCCAGTTAAATATACATATTGTATTTTATCTCTAATTCTATTATTTTTAATTTTATTTAAAGTGGCTTCCATACCTCTAGAGTTTAATAAACTTAATTTAATATTTTCTCTACTTTGTGTTATATCGATAGCTTTTTCTTGTTCTTGATATTCATGAATAACTATATTCTTTCTTTTAAAGAATTGTTGTATATTTTTTAAAATTTTATTATCTAGATTTCTCAAATTTAAATATATTCTCGATTTTTTTTTTAATTTTTTCTGATTTAACTGTACAATTAATTGATATTCATATTTATTTTCTTGTTGTTTTATCTCTTTTTCTATTTCTATGTCTTCTATATGTTCTATTTCAGAATTCTAATTCTGATTCTAAACTTTCTAAAGAACTTATACTTATAGATTTTGTATCACTATACCTTTCATATATTTCAGTATTAAAACAATTTATTGTCTCATTATCATATAATAATTCTAAATCTGGTTTTATTTCTTGATATTATATTTTCGTTATTCTGACATTTTTCTGTTTACGTTCAGGGCTTATATGTTCTTTTTATCCACAATTCTAACATTTACATTCTTTAGGGTCTTTTTTAATTTCTTTATTATGTTTTCTTTTATAATATCTCCTATAAGGTTTTTTTTAAGTGTTTTTTTTCAGTATATTCTATAATATTTTTTTATATTTTCTTTTGTTTTTATATTTACCTTTTTACCCATGTTTACGTTTTTTTTATGTTTTTTATAATAAGGTTTACATCCCCATTGATTAGGTACATCTACTTGATCACAACAAATTACCATTGCATTCTTTGCTTTTTTATACAATTGTCTTTCTATACATATATCTTTTAATTTTCTTATTACAAATTCTATTCTGGATCTTAAAGTATTTAGTATTAATTTTCCTGATTATGTTAATCTATATGAATTTCATTCTTTAATAAAATAAGTATTCCATGGTGGTGGTAATTTATTTATATACATATCATAATAAATTGTTCGATCATCATTACTGTAAAATTGTTTATAATAATATTTCTGAAATTCACATGTATAATTTTTTATATTACATAAATTACATATTTGAAGATTCATTAAATGTCGTCTTGCTAATAATTTTTCTTTTTGTATTTCTTGTTGCTTGAAATCTTCCCAATTTTCTCCTAAAAATTCATCTATTATATAATTTGTGAATTTATCTAATCCTTCACTAATTCCTTTTTTAAATTCTTGTTTAGTTGCTAATCTTATTAAAGTTTTTGTTTCTTCAGTTATTTCATCCCACCAATTTTGTACATTACCAGTGAAACTCATTATTAATAAATCAATCCAGTTATCAAATTTTTCTTATGTATTGTTTGCATCCAAATCATCATTTGTTTTATTAAATATCAACATCATTTTCATATCATTTGACCAACTTGTTAATGTTTTACTAGGCTCTTTTCTGTAATCTATGTCTAGTTTACTTCCCATAGGTCTAATGAGTTCATTTTCAGTTCTATATTCTTATATGTATTCTTCTGGATACATTTTATAATAAGGTTTTTTAGATAACATTATTTGATGTTGTGTTCTTATCTTTTTATTACTATATGATACTTCAGGGATTTTAGTTTTTATACTTGGTTCAATAGATGGTGGTGCGACGTTCATATTTACATCATATCCTAGTGTTTCTAAGTCTAAATCTTCTAATTATAATCTATCAAATTTTTCCTCTAAATTATTCATTATTCACTATCACTGGATTCTTTAGGTTTATCAATTTTTATGCCTTTTTGTTTTGTATCAGTTTTTTCTTTTGATTTACTTGTTGGTGTTTTTTCTTTTGATCTTTTTATTGTTTCTTCTAATTATCTTTGATATTCTTCTTCTCTTCTTAATATCTTTGGCATGACAGTTGTTCTTATTCTTTCATCAGTCGATCTTTGACTACTTCTCCAAATCAGTATTTTTCTTTATGTCTCAATGTATTCTTTTAATTCTCTTTGTGCTTCTAAAATTGTTGATTTTTTTTTTTAATTTAGTTTTTATTTCAAAAACTTCTATTTTAAGAAATTTTATTTCTTCTACTATAGTTTTAATATATCCTATTATTTGTTTATTTAATTCGTTAATTTTTACAATATTTTTATCTATTTTGTATTATAATAACTTCTCTGAACCTTATTGATATTTTCATGAGAATGGTATTTTAGTTATTTTAATATTTTTTTAGCTATTTTTAAATGAAATAAATTTAAAGAGTTATTTTTAAAAATCATAAAATTTTTATGATTACTTATATAAATTTCTCAAGATGTAAGGTCAACGTGGAATCAGTGTTCCCACAGACTGTTTGTTGGATGATGCCCCCCGAGATTTATACTTGTTTTGTCAGCCCCAGTTAAATTCCAGCTTTTATTTGACTTTTTTTATATATATTTTGCAGAGAAAATGATATGTGTATAAAACAAGGATAAAGTCTCTCATTTTGATTCACATTTATTAGGTTGATTTTGTCATTATCTTTTGCAAATATCATTTCGCATATTAAATTTGCAGCTTCCTAATGACGCATCAGCGGACAATTTTGACAAACGGAGAGCGGAGATAATAATGCTTTGAGAACGAGCAAAAGATATAAATCTCTTTGGTAAAGGTCCCTCCTTTGCTCTAAGTAGTATCTTAATTTTTAATTATTTATACAAACTCAATTAACGGCTGGCACATCAAATACCAAGCTTATTGGAATACAAATTAAAAACCACAATTTCAACTAAATAAACATAAAACTACTAATTTCAAAACAACAAAATATGTGTTAGGTGGAAGTATTTTCATTTTCTGTTTTTTGTTTCTAAAAATATTTTTTTTAAAAAAAAAAAAACAAGAAAATGTCCTTGGTTACATGTTAGAAAACCAAAAAATTAAAAGGTCCAGCCATGTAAGCTTTTATGGTCCGTTTCATTTTATTAAGAAACAAGAGTGGCAACATTAATTTGCTTTCATTGTATTTCAATTGAGCAATCGCCTACTTGCAATTTGCTAGTCGGCTTTATGATATATAAATTAATGAAGGTTTAATGTTGAGTGTTCTGCTCTTAGTATCATCTGCTCTAGCAAATTGAACGAGGAATTGAGCCTTTGAGGCAAAAGTTTAATCAAAATAGTTAATATGTTGATGCAACGTGTGACTTTTCATGACTACCGACGCGTGTGTTTGAATTCTTTAATTCACAAGACACCAAATAAACTTGTGCACAAATATCCCCCGCCCAATGATGCAGCAGAGCTCAATTTCACTGTTCATTCGTCCCTCATTTTATTCATTGATAAGGTTAATTTACTTTCGATGCTTCTTCATTGCTTCCCCGTTGCTGCCGTTTGCTAGAAATGGAGGAAGCCCTTCTCCTTCAAGCTTTCAATAGTGTCCTTAACACTCAGCTCCCAAGGCATGTAGTTAATGCCCAAACTTTTTGCTCTCTCCTCAGAAACATGGTATGTTGGCTCAGACTTGTAATCTTCAGATCTAAGACAAGCAAATTCTTCAGAAATTTTCTTATGTAATTGGAAACAGAACTTCAGAATCAATATTAATGTGACATACTTTTCAGGAAGGTGCAGAGAAGGATAATTTTGGCGCAAAAACTTTAGAATCTCGTAGTCATGTGTTACTCTTCCGACCATCATATATCTGCCGTTAGCTATGGGTACCTCAAGAGCTTGAATATGTGCAAATGCGACATCTCTAACATCAATCAGCCTGTAAGGACTGGGGTAAGTTGGATAACCTGCATTTGGCAAACTTCAACAACTTAATAATATCATATAAAAAATACAATTTGTGTAGAGATGCATTACAGGTTACATACTGATTCTTTGTAATTCTTAATGGTTACTGAATAATACCTTGTATGAGTTTAAGAAACACCTCAACCGAGAAATTAAGGTATGGCTGCAAGAAAGGGCCAAGTACTAGTCCTGGATGTATTGTAACCAAGTCAATCCCATTCTCTTCTGCAAATTTCCAAGCGGCCTGTTCAGCTAAAGTCTTCGAGATTGCATACCAGTGCTGGAAGATAATCAGAACTAATTACCCAATAATGATGAATAAAAAGATAATGCATAAACCATCTTCTACAGATGCAACAAGCCAAGCCAAGCCAAGCATAGATCCAAGGAGGTTGCAGGTCATATTGCAAGAGACATAAAAATGTTAAGAAATCAGAACACTAATTGACACACCTGCAACTCCTTGCACACATCTAAATTTGAAAACCAAGTCTCATCGACTACCACATCTGGCGTGAGAGGAGTTCCAGTGAGTACAATTGAAATCATTGAAGAAGTCACAACAACTCTCTTGATAGAGTCAACTTTTGCACATGATCTAAGAACATTAAGTGTTCCCTTCACTGTAGGGTCAATTATCTCTGCCTGAAATTGATTCATTCATACTTGAAACTTTGTGTTGAATGAAATCAATAAAAAGACATACTGCATGAAGATAAAACTAATAAGAAACTATCAAGTTAAATTAGTCACAAGATTGGTTGATTTTGGTGTTTGGGTAATACCGAGCAGACCCTGATATCGAGCAGGCCCCCTCGAGGGCAATCCAGCCAGAGCAGAAGACTTGACCGCTGGCACGAAGATGCCCTCGCTAGGTATCAAAGCTGGTCAATGTCAAGTGCTCCAAGCCTGGTCGAGCCCTGACCCTCTCTTCTTGGTCGAGGTCTCCGAACCTCTGAGCAGGATCCAGTCACGTCGACAAAAACACAGAGGGAATCAAAGCTCGAGCAGAGCCGACTTAAAGCAGGATGACCCCTCCTCCCAACAACTTAACACGACAATCGATGCTTGGTAGGCACCCGACGCCGTAGGGCTTCGTCACTGTTACCGATGGCCGGCGCGCACCCCCACAATGTCATAATTTTATACACGCGTGCACGGCACCATCATTAGGCCACGGGAATCCATGCCCGCCTGACATCCCACGTCCCTGTGGTGCTGCGGCAACCTCACCGCCGAGGGACCCGTGCACAATTAATGCGAGGGCTACTGCTCAGCGAAGCGGAGGGAAACCGGGAGGATAAGTATCAACCGAAGGACAAGGTTTGTGGATTCTTTTCTTTTTGGAGGAAAAACCAGGGAGATTCACTTTTTCTTGATCATATTTTCCTTCATAAAAACCAGAAGCATTTTAATAAGAAAATCGAGACTTTCTTGATCACTTTGACCCTCAAAACGCCCCTATCTTTTCCGGTCTCTCAAACCAAGAGGGATACCAAAAGAATCAACCCGATTACTGACTTGGGCGTCGTAGGATTTTCGACGGAAAAACATCCGGCGAACCCTGACACTATTCTTTGTGAGCGCAGGCCAAGGGAAACCATCGTTCCAGTAAACGGAGGAAGGCAGGAGTCAGCGAGAAATTCTGCTCGAGCATCTAGCGAGCAGAAGTTCACATCGTTACTTGGGAGCGAGCAGAAAACAGCATCAACATTTTGGCGCCGTCTATGGGGATCAGTTCAAAAAGCCTGACTTTCCGATACATTCGAAAAAGACAACACAACGATGAGAAGAAATAGCAGGAGAGGAGTAAGCTCAGAGGAGTCGGTGACTTTAAGGGAGGCGGCCAATGAGGCCCGAGATAGGAAAATCTAAGAGAGGATGGACCGGATGGAGAGACAAATGGAGACGTTGACGTCTATCCTGCAGGAACTCAGGGATGGACAGAGGAAAGCAAGCAATGACGTCCCTGAGTCCAGCCTTGGGAACGCCCCCGCCAGGGAACATGTGGGAGGTGAAGCATAGCAGAAAGCACCAAATGTTGCTGGAAGTGAAGAGACGAACTTGGAGGAAAGAGAATCCCGCCAGCACTTGCAAGACACGACACCTACCTCCCGCACGGAGGAATTGGAGGGAGAGGTGCGCAGGTTGGCGCAGGTTGTAAAGGGCCTTCGGGGAAACGGGAAAGCCCTAAGTTGAAGGATAATGTTGGATAGTGAGTCCCCACTCTCAGTGGAAATCATGGGCGTCACAATCCCCCGAGATTTTCGCTTCCCAGATTTGAATTTCTCGGGAAAGAGTGACCTGCTGGTGCACATATCGTGATTCAATGACATGACCGGAGTATAGGGCCTGACAGCCGCCCAAAGGTGCAGGGCTTTCCCGCTTACTTTGGAAGGGAGGGCGAGAGAATGGTACTGCAAACTATCACGGGGAAGCATTCTGAGCTTCGAATAGATGTGTAGGGAATTCGCAGAGTAGTTTCGGGGTACGGTGGCCCCCGAAGATGACATGATGGGGTTGGCGGAGACAAAGGAAAGGGAGGGGGAGTCCTTCCAGGAGTTTGTCAAAAGATACCACCAATCGGTCCTGGATCTTGGGGCATTCAATCACCCCCAGGCGCTGAGGGGGCTGAAGGATGGGATCAAGATGGGAAGGCCATGGTACAACTTGCGAAACCTCTTGATCCACTCGTATTCCGATGTATATGAGTAGATGAAGATGGATATGATTATTGAGGAAGAAAAGGCCACGAAACTGAGAAGTGAGCAGGGCAGTGGAGCGAAGCGAAAAGAAAAAGGAGGGCTTGCTCAGGGAACACCGACTTTCAGGTGATAAGGGAACGAGTTACTCCCTATAACCCCTATCAGAGGGCTCCCCAGCCGCTAGTGGCTCCCGCTCTACCTCGCGGGTCTCCTAGTCGGGATTACAGGGAATATTGGCAGTACGATGGCAATCCGCCCTGTAACCTATCCGCAAGCCGGCCCATGCAGAATAACAGTAGAGCTAACCGCCCATTACTCCCACACCCGGGAAGCTTCCCCCGGGATAGGCCGGTATAGATGGTTGAACAAAGCCTCGCCTACAAACAGTACACCTCATTAAAGGTGTTGCTCGAGGAAATGTTCCAAGTAATGGAGAAACGAGGGCTGTTGAGCCCCCGGACACCAATGTCTACACTGGCCAGTAGGAGAGACAGGGGCCGGTTTTGCCGATTCTACGGCGACCATGGCCACTCGACATCGCAATGCCGAGATTTAAGGAATCAGGTGGAAGACTTGGTTAAAAACCAGTACTTAGACGAGTTTGTTGAAGGGGGTAATAGCAGGGGGACCTACGATGGCAGGAAATTGGAGTAGGGCCTGAAAGAACTATTACAGATGCGCCTCTGCTGGCCGGGAAGTCCTACTCGCCGTGCCTGCTGCAAAGAGAACTAAGGTACGGTAAGTGCCCATCATGTGAATGAAGAAGGACGAGGAAAGGGTGTTGTACCCCCACGAGGATGCCTTGGTTGTGAAAGTAAATGTTGCCAATAAGGAGATTGACTGAATACTGGTGGATTCGGGAAGTTCAGTGGACATTCTCTTTAGGTCCACACTCGATGATTTGGGAATAGCAGATGTAAAGCTTGAACAGACGAGCACCTCTTTGAAAGGGTTTGGGGGAGGAAGGCTAACCTCTTTGGGAATCATCAAATTGGCTATAACTATGGGTTCGAGGCCCTTTGAGAAGAACATGATGCTACACTTCGTGGTGGTGGATGAAGTCAGCCCCTACCAAATGATACTGAGAAGGCTCTTCATGAAGATTAGCTAGTCGGTGTTATCCACCCATTACTTAGCCTTGAAGTATCATATGAATAGAGCCGTGGGAGTTGTCAAGGGCAATCAGAGGGTTGCGAGGAGCTGCTATGTCGTGGCACCAAAGGAAACGATGCCAGTAACATCATTGGACTCGAAGAGAGAGTCGAAGAATGGAAGACAAGAGCCCGCTGAAGAGCTGGAGGAAATCGAGATAAGGCCAAACGACCATGAGAAGAAGGCTCGGATTGGCTCGGGCATTAACGGGCCGTTGAAGGAAAATCTGGTCGAGTGTTTGCGAGCACACTCTGATGTGTTCGCCTGTACACATGAGGATATACCCGGGATCGACCCGGAAGTGGCATGCCACAGGCTGGCGATGAGGAAAGGCCCGAAGCCGGTGAGGCAGAAGAGGAGATGCGTCAACCAGGAGAGGTATGAGGCCATGAACTGCGAGGTAGAGAAACTATTAAAGGCAGGATTCATAAGGAAAGTCACCTACCCTGAATGGATCTCGAATGTGGTGCTGATAAAGAAGGCAAGTGTGAAGTGAAGAATGTGCGTGGACTTCACAAATGTGAACAAAGATTGTCCGAAAGACAGCTTGCCATTGTCAAAGATAGACCAACTGGTGGACTCCACGGTGGGACCACGACTGCTTCGACTTCATGGATGCCTTTTCGGACCTGACTAAATTCACATGCCTTGGCCGGATGAAGAATGCACTCCCTTCATCACTAACCAAGGCCTATTTTGTTACAAGGTCATGCCCTTTGGCCTGAAAAACGTGGGGACAACCTACCAGAGATTGGTGAACAAGATTTTTAAGCTGCTGATCGGCCACACGATGGAAGTTTATGTGGACGATATGATCACCAAGTCCAATGACGCGGAGGAACATGTGAAGCACTTGGAGAAAACCTTCGCTCTCTTAAGGAAATATCTGATGAAGCTTTATCCAAAGAAGTGTGCCTTTGGAGTTGGTTCGGGAAAATTCTTAGGCTTCATGGTTAGTTACAGAGGAATCGAGGTCAATCCAGAGAAGATAAGAGTAGTAGTAGAGATGAAGTCCCCGCGCACTCTTAGGGAGATACTAAGCCTCATCTGGAAAAGCGGCATCCTCAGCAGATTCATCTCCCGAGCAACGGACAAGTGTCACGTCTTCTTCGGGAAATGAGAAAGGGAGAAAGACAAAGTGGACACGGAATGTGAGCGGCGTTCTAACGGTGAATGAATACTTCTGAAAGCCCAGCTCTTGTCAATACTCAGAGCGGGAGAAGTTACATACTTATATTTGGTGGTGTCACTGATGGGAGCGAGCTCGGTTTAGTAAGAGAAGAGTCGGGGTGCAATACCCATATCTACTACAGTAGAGATTTGTTGGAGCAGAGACTCAGTGTCCAGCTAGCGGAAGGTGGGCACTAACCACAATGTAATGACCGGAAGTTGAGACCTTACTTCCAAGTACACTCGGTGGCAGTTTTGACAAACCAGCCGCTTAGGTAGATCCTGCACAAGCTGGAGACTTCTGGTAGGTTAGTGAAATGGTCGATAGAGCTCAGTGAGTTTGACATCAGCTACCGACCCGAACAACAATGCAGGCGCGATCCACAGTAGACTTTGTGGTCGAGTGTACGGAGAGGAACAAAAGCGGACGATGAACACCAGCGAGCCTCCTACCCCAAGCAGCGCATGGGCGATCCACGATGGATGGGTCATGCGGGGAGCGAGGGCGAGAGCAGGGGTTGTGCTTCCGATCCGAGAGGGTGGAGGTACAATACACCGTAAAGCTTGAATTTGAGGCTACCAACTACCAGGCTGAGTACGAGGCCGTAATAGCAGGACTCTGGTAGTAAAGGCGGAAGAAGTAAAGCTTTGGATAGATTCTTAGCTGGTGGCAAACCACCTAAACGAAAGCTTCCAAGCAAAAGCCAAGAAGATGGAGGCTTACCTTCAGAAAGTGAGGCGGTTGATAAAGAGATTCCAAATGGTAGAGGTGGAACAGATCGTAAGGGGAAAAAACTTTTGAGCGGACATGATAGTGTGAATGGCCACTATATCTGACCCCAAAATGCCAAAGTTTATCCTGTTGGAGATCAAGATCCGCTCAAGTATGAGTAGGAGGACGAGGTAATGAGCTTAACATTGAGCAGCACCTGGATGGACCCAATTGTCTCTTATCTCAAGGAATGAACGTTGCCTACCGACAAGAAGCAGGCGAGGAAGCTAAAGTGTCAAGCGACCAGGTACACGCTGATCGATGGGGTGTTATACAAGCAAGGATACACTCTGCCACTACTACGGTGTCTTGGTTAAGAGGAAGCTGACTATGTCCTCTGGGAAATACATGAAGGGATTTGCAGGAACCATTTCGGCGTGAGGTCTCTGACTTTTAAGGCTTTAAGACAGGGGTACTTCTGGCCTCAAATGCACCAGGATACGTAAGAAAGAACCAAGAGCTGCAAGAATTGTCAAAGCTTTACCAATTACATGGATTAGCCGCCCGAGAACCTCACAGTGATGAACTCACCGTGACCATTTGCTCAGTGGGAGATCGACTTAATTGAGCCGCTGCCAAAAGGAAGAGCGTCTGCAACACACGCCGTGGTGGCAATTGATTATTTCACCGAATGGGTGAAGTGGAAGCTTTGAGCGATATTCTGAGCGAGAACCACTGACTTCATTTGGAGAAATGTGATTTGTAGGTACGGGATCCTCCAAGCACTGGTTACAGACAATGGGAGGCAATTTGACAACAACAAGTTCAGGGACTTCTGCAGAAACATGGGAATAGAAATAAAGTTCTGCTCGCCATCACACCGCATGAGCCAGCGAGCAAGCGGAAGAAGCTTCGGTTGATGAACTACCTGGTGTCTTGTGGGCTTATTGGACCACGCACAAAAATGCCATGGGGGAAACCCCCTTTTCTTTGGCATTTGGGCATGAAGCAGTGATCCCTGCTGAAATAGGGATGAGGACACATCGGACAGAGCACTTCAACGAAGAGCAAAACGATGAGCAGATATGTGCAAATTTAGACCTGCTAGAAGAAAAAAGGGAAAGGTCTGCGGCGAAGATAGCGGAGTACTAGCAGAGGGTGGCCAGCTATTACAACTTGAATGTACACATCCATGGAGTTCGAGTGGGGATTGGGTGCTCGAGAATGGTGAATCGGAATACGAGGACCCGAGGCAAGGAGTGTTGGGCCCAGGCTGGGAAGGTGCGTATAGGGTCTCTCGAATAAGCGGGTCAGGAGTGTACAGGTTGACCTACCTAGATGGACGAGAAGTCAAGAGGCTATGGAATGTGCAACATTTGATGAAGTATTTCCAGTAAGTTTCCTTGTAGTGTGAGCTGTGATATTTAGTTTTTATTTAGTTTTTCCAAAATAGGAGGGTGTAAAACCTTGTGCATGAACAAATACAAGAAAAACACTTCTAATAATAAGTCAATATGAGCGGGTTGAAGCTTATAAAAATGCAAAGGCCAGAAGTCTCAGACACTAGCTTAAGGTGAGACGGTTCTAGCGTGGTAGGCGAGCTCGGCGAGAATAAGCTCATGAAAAGCATAAGGTCGAGGTCTTAAAGCCTGGTTTAAGGCGAGGCGGTTGCTAGCGTGAGCCAAATCGAGGTTCGAGCAAAAGAGCTCGCGAAGAAATGCTAAGGCGGAAGTCTCGAAGCCTGAGCTTAAGGCGAGACAATGCCGAGCATGAGCCAGCGAGGCTCGAGTAAAATAAGCTTGCAAAGAAAATGCAAAGGCCAGAGTCTCGAAGCCTGAGCTTAAGGCGAGGCGGTTGCCAGCGTGAGCCAGCAGCGAGCTCGGCGGAATAAGCTCCAGAAGAAAACAAAGGCCGGAAGTTTCAAAGCCTAGTTTAAGGCGAGGCGGTTGCTAGCGTGAGCCAGCGAGGCTCAGCGAGAATAAGCTCGTGAAGAAACTTAAAAGTCGAAGTCTTGGAAGCTTAACCTGAGGAGGCGGTTGCCGAGCATAAACCAAATGAAGGCTCTAGCAAAATAGGCTCGAAGAAGAAAGCGAAGGCCTAAAAGTGCATTAAGGCAGCATGTGAAGCCTAAAGTCTATCTCACGAGAAAATTATAGAACAAAAATACAAGCACGGAGGCAAGGTAGTGAACATATGTCCTTCGTTTATTCATCGAAGAATACAAAAAAAAAAAAAGAGAAAGTACAATAAAGAATTGCTCGAGAGTTTGAAGCATCTGAGGCTAGCGGTGAAGTTGAGGGCCACTATAAGGCAGAGCAACTCAAAGTGCGGCGGCGAGTGGAGGTCTCGGCGGTTGGAAGAGCGGCCTACTGACGCCTGACATCACGAGCAAGAGGTCCGCTGGCTTTTGGGTTTGGGCATCTACTCGCGCGTGTAAGCATCACACGCGTCTCGAGCTTGGACATATCCAGCTCGGGGTATTCACTTGCCGGAGGCGGACATAAGGCATTCGTTCTTTGAAGGTCACTCCGCTTGTTGTATTCCTTGCGGTGGCCTTCGAGAGTCCACCTTATCTTGGAGGCGAAGCCTTTGCCTCAGGGTCCTCTCGAGGCAAACCTCTGCGGGTCGAGGTCCTTTCGGCGTTCACTGACTCATCACGAACCACGGACAACTCCTTACCGAGTTGCGGTGCCTTGGATTCGAGATAGAGTGCCTCCTCGTCCTTTTGCTTGAGCCTCATGTCTCGAGCTATGATTACTCGACCTAGTCTTCCTTCTGAGTCAAGGCACTTGATGCTTAAAAGCGGTAGCAGTGGTACATAGCGATGGGAAGAGGATCTGGAACATTTAGCTTGACTTCGGCACTTCAAAGCTATCCAACCCCTCACGAATTTCTCTTCCGTATGCCTAGCAAAATCCACGATATGAGAGTTCGGCAACATTAAGTTGCTTCTTGCTCTTGGGAACATCGTGCTCGAGGCCAGGCTGGAATAGCGGTTCTCGAGCCCTCGGGTTACCCGCCTGGCGACCAGCTCACCCTCTCGGCGGGAGGAACAACCACAGTTGGCGGCGGCGGTGTCGACTCTAGGCAGCTTGGGTGGAGGCGGAGGAGGCGGTCGGACGGTCTGCGTGCTCGGGGGCTTCGGCAACCGAGAAAGAATGCCACTCATTTCTTCTCCAGAAGTGAGGCAAACTCGACAAGGTTGTGAAGTGCAAGTAGCTCCGGCACGAACTCGCGTTGTCTGAAGCGGTATTGACATGCGGTTGAAGCTTCTCTCTAATTTGGTGAGGCGTGCTCGAATCTTTGTAACAGCAGTAGGAAAAAATGGTGAGAAAAGTGCGGCGAGAAAAGTAAAAGCAAAAAATGCAATGAGCGTGAGGCGACACAGGGTGTAAAAGCGAGAGGGTTGGAGGAACCCACTTTGGCGGCAAGTTGCTCGCCCCGGTCTCCACAGCGAAGAAGAACTTGCCGCTTCGATTGCCACGGAGGTGGGGAGGTCGATGATGTTCTTGCCACTTAGCTGGAGGTGAGATAATACCGACTGCGTCTTTTGGGTACTCTTGATTGGTAGAGATGATTTATCTCATCTAAGCGGCTCGCTCAAGTTACACCATCTCCATGAAACATACTGACCACAGCGGAACCCTCACCCATTTGGGTTCGGTTGCACTTAGGGCTGAGGCAGGTGCGGATAGGACCCAGAACAAAATAGGGTTGAAGAGGCGACTAGCGCTCGGCTGAGTATTCTAAATAAGCGTGGCGTACCCAGGGAGGCTGCTGGGCGTGTCGATTTTGTCGAGACGCAGCGTAGATCCTGCTGGCCGGAATATGAGTGCGTATCACTAGCGGGTCTAGGTCTTGGTGTGAAGTCTCACACCTCATGTTGTCAATAGTAAACAACTCGACCTCGACCTCTGGTGAGCCCTCTCCGCTTGGTGCGGTCAGGGTTTCCCCGCGACCTTGACCGCCCGGGGCTTGGGTCTCTCACGAGAACCACCACAGTAGTCTCGAAGTCACTTAAGAAAATGACCGCTTGAGGGACATCGAGACAGGGTTGTTGTGTATCGACATTTTTCTAGGGGCCTGATCTACCAAATGAGGCAGGAAACCTAAAAGTGAAAAACAAAACAAGAATGAGAAGAAGGAGGAAAGTTTATACGAGGAAGGTTGGGCGACAACGGATGGCGGCGACAGCGGAAAGGAAATAAGAAGCAGCTTACATGCGGTGATTCGGTGTTAGCGAAGATTGGAAACAAGAAGCACGATAAAGAAATTAAGGGTTTATAAAGGGAAAAGTACGTCATGTCAGCAGACTGACACGCTACTCGAGGACGCGATTGTTCAAATGTAGCCTCTTGAAAATTCAAGCGAGCGGGCCGGATCCACTCACGCGTCCTGCATTAAATGTGAAGTGGCGGAAAAGGTGGACGATTCGGCAAAGAAGGTAAAAGGGTGGGAAAGCTGATCGAGCGAGAAGTTTCGGTCTTATCTCGTTTCACTCTAAAAGACTAGAGCGGGGAGCTGGTGTTTGGGTATCTAGAGTAGACCACGATCACAAGCGAGGCCCCTCGAGGTTAACCGACTAGAGCGGAAGACTTGGCCGCTATGCGAAGATGCCTCGCTAGGTATCAAAGCTGGTCGAGGTCAAGTGCTCCAAGGTGGTCGAGCCCGACCCTCTGCTTACGGTCGAGGTCTTGAGAACACGAGAGGAATGATCCGATCACGTCGGCGAAAACACGGAGGAATCAAAGCTCGGCGAGCCGACTTAAGCGGGATGACCCTCCTCCGAGCAACTTAACACAACAATCGATGCTGGCGGGCACCCGCACGTAGGGCTTTGTCATCTATTCTGCGATGGCGTGCGCTTCCACGATGTCATCATTTCATACGCGTGTGCGGCACCATCATTAAGCCACGGGAACCCATGCGCCTAACATCACGTCCCAGGCGTGCTGCGGTAACCAGTTGTCGGAGGGGCGAGCACGATTAATCGCGAAGGCGGATGTCCAGGTGAAGAAGGGTGGGAAAACGGGAGGATAAGTATCAGCTGAAGGACAAGGTTTGTGGATTCTTTTCTTTTTGGAGGAAAAACTAGGGAAATTCACTTTTTCTTTATCATATTTTCCTTCCTAAAAACCAGAAGCATTTTAATCAGAAAACTGAGACTTTCTTGATCATTTTGACCCTTAAAACGCCTCTATCTTTTTCGGTCTCTCAAACAAGAGGGATACCAAAAGAATCAACCCGACATCGACTTGAGCGCTTGAAGGTTTTCACCGAAAAATACCCAGATGACCTCGACATCTGTTTTGTGAGCGCAGCTAGCGGAAACCACCGTTCCATTAAGGCAAGAGTCAGCGAGAAATCCTGCTCGAGCATCCAGCGAGCAGAAGTTCACAGTGTTACTTGAGGGCGAGCAGAAAACAGCATCAACATTTGGAACTGTTTATTTTGATACATCACATGAAGGTGAAAAGAAAAAAAAAAGGGTAATGGAAAAAACACCTGTGGATCATTGGCTGAAATAACTGCAGGGGATGCCGTATGGAAAACACCTTCACATCCATCAACAGCACAGTCAAAAGACCCGTCTTCCAGTAAATTTGTCTTGAATAAATGAAGCCTTTCCTTAGCTCCATCGAGTGTAAGTAAGTGTTCTGCTTTATCATTATCTGCAAAATATATGAATAGAACTGGTAAACTTAAGTGTTGTGTCTTAGCCCTCCTGGGGCTAGCTCGGCTAGCTGTGGAAGATCTTTGCACCCGCAGATACGGGAAAGGATTGGTGTTCACGGGAGAGATTTCTCATCACAAGCCAAACCTCAAGTTTCCTTTTTCCTTTTGAAAAAATGAAGGTGTTTTATCTTGTATTTTTCTATAAAGGATGCTACTTTTTCTTGAAACAAGTAAAAATTTGAAAAATATTGCTGTTGATAGCTTTGGCAAAAAACTTGATATTGGAATTTTTTACTGCAAATCAAACTCATAGACTTCTCTTAATTGAGCTTGTCGTGGGGGCCAAAAGAACTACTAAACCCAGAACAAGAACATGAAAAGATCCAACATCATCAAAATTTGGAAAAACTGAAGCTATCGAGGGAGAGAAACTGACTTGGGTCACGCACAGTAGCTTTGACAGTGTAACCTCGTTGAAGTAGAAGCTTCACCAGCCATGAAGCTATGAAACCTGAAGCTCCTGTTACACACACTACCTTTCCTTCTCCACTCATCGCCTCTCTCTGTGAGATTGTGTTCACCTATTACATTTGAAAGAGGACAAAAATGAAACATTTGTAGCGTTCTTTAAATAGGAAAAACTTGTGTGGAGCTCAGCATGGACAGCCTGACGGTGGTCACTGAACATTAGGTCCTACTATAGATTTCAATCATATTTTTAATATTAAATTTAATTGATCCCGTATTGTGAGGTGATGAGATAATCCCACGCAAGTCCCGTTAAAGAGTGGTGATCTAAATACTGCTAGGAGGCTATATGATATATAAATAAATTATTTTGTTGCATACTACTTGCATGCCCAATGTAGGAAGGCTTTACTGTTTTTACTGTTTTAGAAGATTTAAAATTTTAGAGTGTTATGTGGTTTAATATTTTATTTTGAATATAATTGTAATTTAATTTTTTTTAAGCTAACTAAAAAAGTAGGTATATTAATTTGAGAAATACATTCATTTTATTATAAATAGAGGAATCTTGTCTATTTCTCATTTGGATTCTTTAAGCGTCCCGTTTGGATACAACATCATCTATCTTTATTTACCTTTTGCCATTCTTAAAAAAATTCAATTTAGTAACTTTTTAATAGGTGTTCATTTTCCCTATCAATCCACTTCCACTCCGCTCATGTTACTAGATTTGTTGAGGAGGTAGATTTGGCAGATTACTAAACTTCAAACATATTTGCAAGATTTCTTTTATTTTTATTTGTTCGTTGAGCTATATACAAGCCTTTCATAGCGCGAATGAATTATGAGTTATGAGTTAATGAATCAGCATTCAGCGTATCTCACAATGAGTTGGAAAGCAAACCATATGCAAACCATATTGATTTTCTGATTAATAAAATATTTCAAGAATTTATTCAGATATTTTGAATTGCATTAATATTTTGAGAAAAATTCATTTAATCATATTATATATATTTATGCGATCACCATGTAGATTCGCAGAAGACATAAATACAAGTTATCTTATGATTAAATAAAGTTCATAGCTGATAAATAAAGTTGAGCACTTTATTTAGGAGATAGATCGTAATAAATTCATCGAAGTAATTTGTCTTAATCATGTATGAATTTATTGATGTAGTATGTCTACATTGAGCTGGATCACATATGAGATTTAATTAACCTAGTAATAACTGTCAAACTTATTAAATCTCATAGGCATTGATTTACTGTAATTTTAATCTTGAGTTAATTATGATTTCATGATTGTAGTTGTTATTTCATTTGAGTTACCAATGGGCATAACATACACATGTAGTCTAAATTACCCTAAGATCTTGGTGGGAGCAATTACAAGTATTGAAATTGTAGATTAACAATATAGAATTTAGACGACACATCTCTCGATGGGTTTTAAGTATTGATCATGGAATTCTCCAGCTAAAATGTCTCAACATAAATAAGTATGTTGAAAATGATCATTAGAGAAAACCAATAAGTATCAAGGAAAAAGATGTAATTAAATTGGTTGGACAGTTGAGATATCAATTTAAATTAACGATGTGGTACAATATAGAATTTGTACGACACATCTCTTGATGGGTTTTAAGTACTTGATCATAGAATTCTCTAGCCAAAGTGTCTCAACATAAATAAGTATGTTGAAAATGATCATTAGAGAAAACCAGTAAGTATCAAGGAAAAAGATGTAATTAAATTGGTTGGACAGTTGAGATATCAATTTAAATTAACGATGTGGTACAAAGGATTGTGCAGTAAAGAAATCAATGTGGCTTGGGCGAATTATATTCGAGCATACAATTATGGAGGTCAGTTCCAATCTTATAGTGGAGTAGAATTGGAATTAAATAATTATATTTATTTAATTATAAATTTAATTATTGTAGCCACTATTATATGTTCCCAAATGATGCTCGGATTAGCTCATTTAATTAACAATATCATCACTGGACCCAAAAACAAGAAAAACTGGCATATTAGATGAAAATCATAGTTATAATATTTGTTAAGGCCTAGTATGTTATATTCAAGTGTAAATGGGGATTTGTAATATTTTACAAGGTGGTCTCCTAGTTAGTTACACCTTCCTTCCACTTTTACGTAAGTGGAGAGATAGTTAAAAGAGAAATTCTATTTTAAATAAAAATACTAATCCTAACATACTAGATTTTTCATAAGATATTATGAAAGGGACATTATTCTCTTGAGAAAAAAAAGAGAAGAGATCTTAAGAGATTTTAAGAAAAATAAAAAAGACATCTAAGGTGTACCAGTTACAGTCAGAAGCCACTTAGCAGACAGTGTGAATAGGGAGGTGTCAGAAGGTACAAATTTACACTAAAAATCCTGAATGGTGGCTGCAGGATATTACCATTTCTGAGTTCCAGAATCACCTCCACAGAAAATTAAGATTTTGAGCACTAACCCTGGATGTATTGCTACCAAGTCAATCCCATTCTCTTTTGCAATTTCCGAGCAGCCTCTCCAGTTCAAGTCTTTGAATTTGCAAGAAGGTGAAAAATAAAACAAAGTGCATGAGAAGAACCTGTGGATCATTTGTCGAAATAAATGAAGGACAAGCTGTATGGAACACACCTTCACATCCATCAACAGCAGAGTGCCGGAATCAAATGATCGTTCTTCCAACAAGTTTGCCTTTAATAAATGAAGCGTTTCCTTCGCTCCATCAAGTTCAGGTAAATGACCCGTCTTAGGATCATCTGTCACATATATGAACAGAACCAGTAAACTGAGTTCATCCTAGAGAAGCTTATGTGATTGGATGCCACTTCTTGGATTTCAACAAGAAGATTGGATCCTTTTGTAAAATTGAAAAGTCTTGAGTGTTGATTAATCTTATATAGAACTGACTCTAAAAGTAATACTGTCGATTTATAGCAGGAGCCGTATTAATTAATGACTGTATTGACACCAAAAAAATCTAATTGAGGTGTTTTATGAACTGAATAGAAAACGATCTCATTATATTTCCCAGAAAGATGCTCCTTTCTATCAAAATCAAGTACGAATTTAAAATTTTATCGACTGCCTTGGCCATTGATCTTAATCAAACTCGCAATACTCTCAAATTGAAAATTTTTTTTTTCATAATCAAACCCGCAGTTTTTTTTTTTCTTTAAACCACAGCAGAAAGGCAAAAGCAGCCAAATCAAAAGAACTACGAACAGCATCATTGACTCTGTAACGGCGTTGAAGTAAAAGCTTCACAATCCACGAAGTTAGCTATGTAACCTGCAGCTGCGGTTACACGCACCACCTTCCCTTCTTCCTTTAATTTAAAATAATAATATTAATAGGAGCAATAAAACACGTGCATGCATAATGAGCATGGGCAATGGCATTATTTGTTTTGACCTTTCCAGTTTCTTTAATATTTTGGAATTTCAAGAACGACAAAAAATGATAGCAATGCAAATGTATTTTTTTTAATTATAATAAATCTCACCCAAGATTCATTGCGCAATTTTATGTGGTGGCAGAGTACAGCTATTTTTTTTGGTTATTCAATTGTCCCTCACCTGAATTATTGATAAGGATCAGAAACAATTTCTACCTGTTGGTAGCATTGGTCGGAAATGGGGGAAGCCCATCTCCTTCAAGCTTTCAATGGTATCTTTAAGACTCGGCTTAATCCCCAAACTTTGTGCTCTTTCCTTAACAACCTGGTATGTTGGCTCTGGCTCATCTTCAAACCTGACATGAATATAACATGTGTAGTTTTCAATGCTAGATTAAAGAACACACAAAAATTTGGACAATACAACTTAAACATACGTTCCAGCTAGGTGCAATGTAGGATAATGTTCTCCCAAAATCCTCAGAACCTCATAACCTTGATAACTCTTCCAACTATTTAATTCTATATATTCCAAGGAGATAGAGAAAAACAAAAAAGGGGTATGGAAAAAGAAAACCTGTGGGTCATTAGTTGAAATAAGAGCACGGGATGCTGTATGGAAACAAACTGCACATCCATCTACTGCAGAATCAAAAGATGTTTCTTCCAACAAAATTTGTCTTGAATAAATGAAGCCTGTCCTTAGCCCCATTGAGTGCATGAAGGAATTTTGTTTTGGGATCATCTGCGAAATTTATAAATAGCCAGAACCAGTAAACTCAATGCCGGCACTTTAAGTTCAATAATCAATAGTGACTCAAATTGAAGACAAAAGCAATCCGATTTATCATAGCAATCAAAAGAACTACAAAACAGAGAGGTAGCTTTAACAATGTAACCACGTTGAAGTGAAAGCCTGACAAGCTATGAAACCTGAAGCTCCTGTTGTACATGCCACCTTATTCCTTTCTCCTTCTCCATGCAAGGAAATATTTCATGGCGTTTTTGGCTATCATTAAGCCTTAGTTAAATTTGTATCGAAAATAACATCTAAAATATTTTAGTTTCATGTTATTTTCTATTAAGATCAAATTGACGGCTCGCGCCTTGGCCTGGCATGTAATTTTAACCGAAATTGTTCGCTTTAGCTTTTTTAAAAACCCTTTCTTTTTCTTAACTTTTCAACTTTTATTTTATTTTACAAATCTCTTTTGTTTATACACTAATCAAGATGTGGAATATTTCGATTAAATAGGATTAATTAACAACAATTTTCAACGGTCAGTTACACATCAACTTCTTCATTTATGTAATATTATATGCACAACCTTATCAACTCGAATCTGAAAACATGAGCACCTCTTTTGACTTTGTTTGTTTTTAAATTATTTCTTCCTTCTTTTAAAAAAAAAAATTCTTTCCTTTTGTATTGATTTCAGATTGCTCCTTCGTAAATAAAAAGTTTCAAAATATTCTCAAATTATTATAAATCTCAATTTACCACCATTTTTCTTAGAAACAAAAAAATTTTATTAACCCCACCTGACTCTATTTTTCCCTTATCTTTTAGATAAAAAATAGGGATAAGTTAAACTTTTCAAAAATTTAGAAAACATTTTGAAAATTTTCATTTTTAAGGGAGTAATCCAAAATTTACCATTTTCTTGTATGTAACATAATCAAAATTTCTTGGAAATTCAAGAATATGAGGACATAATTTATATATAAAGATATTGAGCTGTTCCTTGGTTTGAGATAATTGACCCTTGAGAGTGCCTAACATGGGGAGATTGTCAGTTCTTGGATTGATGTTAACAATGTTATGTGCCATAACAAGTAACTATGCTAGTTATGGTGCTACCCGCTTCTCAAATTGTTTTGAGAATGATTTAGATGCTCTTATTGACTTCAAAAATGGCCTTGAAGATCCTGAAAATCGGCTAGCATCATGGAAAGGAAGCAACTGCTGTCAATGGCATGGAATTACTTGTGATAATGATACCGGAGCTGTTATTGCCATCAACCTTGGCAACCCGTATCATGTAGTTAATTCTGATTCTTCCGGCAGGTATGGGTTCTGGAACTTAAGTGGGGAGCTTAGACCTTCATTGATAAAACTCAAGTCTTTGGAATATTTAGACTTGAGTTTCAACACTTTTAATGATATTCCAATTCCTGAATTCCTGGGATCATTGGAAAATTTGCGGTATTTAAACCTATCAGAATCTGGTTTTACTGGTGTTGTTCCTTCAAGTTTGGGAAATTTACCTAGACTGCAATATTTTGATGTTTCTGCTGAACTTTTTGCTTTAAGTGCTGAGAGTCTAGACTGGTTAACTGGTCTTGTTTCTCTAAAGCACCTTGCTATGAATCGCGTTGACCTTTCATCGATAGGATCTGAATGGCTCGGGATTTTGAACAAGCTTCCTAATTTAACTGAGTTGCATCTTTCAGTTTGTGGCCTTACTGGGTCCATTACATCTATCAGTCCCGTTAATTTAACTTCCCTTGCTGTTCTAGACCTTAGTCTCAATCAATTCAATTCTTTGTTCCCCAACTGGCTTGTTAATATTAGTACACTTGTTTATGTTGACTTGAGTGATTGTGATTTATATGGAAGAATTCCACCAGGTTTTGGTGAGCTACCTAACCTGCAGTATTTGAGTCTTGCTGGAAACAATAATCTTTCAGCAAGTTGCTCTCAATTGTTCGGTGGAAACTGGAAAAAGATACAAATCCTCAACTTTGCTTCAAACAAATTACACGGCAAACTCCCTTCTTCCATAGCGAACATGACTTCTCTCACAAATTTTGATCTGTTTGATAACAAAGTTGAGGGTGGCATTCCAAGCTCCATTGCTAGACTTTGCTACTTAAAAAAATTTGATTTGTCTGGCAATAACTTGACTGGTAGCTTGCCTGAAATCCTACGAGGGACCGACCTCTGTGTTTCTTCTAATAGTCCTCTGCCTAGTTTGATATCCATGAGATTAGGCAACAACCATTTGAGGGGAAAATTGCCTGAATGGTTGAGTCAGCTTGAAAATCTTGTTGAACTCACTCTGAGTTTTAATTTACTTCAAGGTCCCATCCCTGCTTCTCTGGGAAATCTGAAGAGCCTTTCTAAATTGAATCTTCAGGGGAATCAACTAAACGGAACTCTCCCCGAAAGTCTTGGACATCTTCCTGAGTTGTCTATCTTGGATGTTTCTTCAAATTCTTTAGGGGGTATTATCTCAGAAATCCATTTTTCAAGGTTAAGTAAACTGAAATTCTTAGGATTGTCTTCGAATTCCTTCATTTTGAATGTCAGTTCCAGTTGGATCCCTCCATTCCAGGTCCAGAGTCTTAATATGCGTTCGTGCCAATTAGGTCCCTTCTTTCCTTCTTGGCTTAAAACTCAACATGAGGTCTCTTTTCTTGATTTTTCAAATGCTAGCATTTCAGGTCCCATACCCAACTGGTTTTGGGATATTTCTCACAATTTGTCATTGCTAAATATTTCTTTGAATCAGCTACAGGGTCAGCTACCAAGTCCTTTAAATATAGCTCCATTCGCAGATGTTGATTTCAGATCCAACCTTCTTGAAGGACCCATTCCTCTTTCTATTGTCGAGATTGAGTTACTAGACCTTTCCAACAATTACTTCTCAGGGCCAATCCCACGAAACATAAGTGAATCCATGCCAAACTTGATCTTTCTCTCTGTATCAAGTAACCGGTTGACAGGAGAAATTCCAGGTTCTATTGGAGAAATGCAATTGCTTCAAGTCATTGATCTTTCAAGGAACAACATTTCTGGAAGCATTCCTTCAAGCATAGGGAATTGTACTTTCCTGAAAGTTCTGGACCTCAGTTATAACAATTTGTCAGGGGTGATTCCAGCATCACTGGGTCAATTAACTCAGCTTCAATCTGTGCATCTAAACAACAACAAACTCACAGGAAACCTCCCATCATCTTTTCAGAACTTAACAAGTTTGGAAACCTTAGATCTTGGAAACAACAGATTTTCGGGTAACATTCCATCATTGCTTGGAGATGGCTTTGCAGGCCTCAGGATTCTTAGCTTAAGGTCAAATGCATTTTCTGGAGACATTCCCTCCAAGATTTCAAATTTAAGTTCACTGCAAGTGCTAGACCTGGCAGAAAACAATTTGACAGGCAGCATTCCTGGAAGCTTGGGTGATCTCAAGGCCATGGCTCACGTTCAAAACATTGTCGAATACCTTCTCTTTGGAAGATACAGAGGGATCTACTATGAAGAAAACTTGGCTATCAACACAAAAGGCCAGCAGCAGAGATACACCAAGACTCTTTCACTCATCACCAGCATAGACCTCTCCGGAAACAATTTACATGGAGACTTTCCCACACAGTTTACAAAACTTGTAGGCTTGGTGGTTCTGAACTTATCAAGAAACCACATCAGTGGCCGAATTCCTGAAAATATTTCAGGTTTGCATCAACTGGCATCTCTTGACCTCTCAAGCAATAATCTCTCAGGTGCAATTCCTTCAAGCTTGTCTTCACTATCATTTCTGGGTTATATAAACTTATCGAGAAATCATCTCTCGGGCAAGATCCCTTTCGAGGGTCACATGACTACTTTTGATGCTTCATCTTTTGCTGGGAATCCTGGTCTCTGTGGAGATCCACTTCCTGTGAAGTGTCAAGATGATGAATCAGATAACGGAGGGAATTTTGTTGAAGATGATAATGAAGATGAATTCATTGACAAATGGTTTTACTTGAGTCTTGGCTTGGGATTTGCAGCTGGAATTGTTGTTCCCATGTTCATTTTTTCAATCAAAAAACCTTGTAGTGATGCTTACTTCAAATTTGTGGACAAAATTGTTGGTAGATTGTCATAGAGTCCAAGAAATCCATCTCTACGCATAGATCTTTTTTTATTTCTTGTAAACGTTTAATTTGCTTTTACCATAAGGATCAATTCTTAATTACTCCATTTGTTTATAAATCTTTGAAATTGTGAAAGGATTCTGAATTTATTGTACAAACAATTTAGGCCTCTCATTAGAAAATCACATTTTAAATTGAAAATTAATGTTTATTTTGATTATTGAATCCAATGACCATGGGTAACACAATTTGTCATGTTCTTTTTAAACACGTGGAATTCATTTTTCAACTTTGATGTCGGAAGTGTTATTGTACCATGGGCCACCATACTCTTGGCAGATACCGTTATTAACCACTACCACCAATAAACAACTGCCACACCTCAACTCAATGGGTAAATAATAAGATAATATACCGATTAATCTCTCTCCGTCTCTTTAATGGCTCTCTTCACTTCAATCTTGTCAACTCCCGTCTCTGTATCGGTACCAATCGGCTGCCGTTTAATCAACGGCCGAAGTCATTCGCGTCTGTCTGCTTCACTTAGCCGGTCTGAATCATCACCATCAACTCCAGCTACAACGTCTTCTAATAGTGAAACCGCTGTGAGCTCTAAAACTCCACCATCGACACCCTTTGTCGAGTCCTCTCGACAGCACGATCCAAGCTTCAAATATGCGCTGGCGAACCCAACTGGCGACTCACCTCTCGGGTTTTTCAGGTCCACTGAGTCAAACATTGAGAGGGTAAACTATATTTTTTTAGTTTGCTTTACTTGATTTACTGCTTTGTTTATGTGATATAGGTGGGTTTTTTTTTTTTCTTCTTTTTTCTTTCTTTTTTTTTTCTTTTTTTATTTGTGAATTATGAGCTTTAAGTAGTTGATCGATTCTCAACATGTAAGAATTTCGAATATATATATATTATGTATGTTTCTTAATTGACCCAGATAGAATTTACAGTTGTGATTGGGAAAATTCGGGGAAACTTTGGTAATTTTGGAAAGATTGTTTGAAATTAAGTAGTACTAGGATGATCATTTTAAAAAATTTGGCCAAATCAAATTTGAATCGAAGAAATGATAGTAAGTCCAATCATACTTCTTCAGGGCGTTAATGACTTTTGCATCTGATATTTAACAGATTGCCGAGTGGTTAATAATTTCCTTTGGTTCATGAAAATATATATGCATTAGAGCTACGTTTTGCATGAGTTTTCTGTCATAGAGATTAGGTCATTGGGCAGACAATCTATCCATGTCTTATTCTTGAGCATGTTTGAGAAGTTTTTTCCCTTTTTTTTTTACCCCCCGCCTTAGGCAGGAGGTAGATGGGTTCATTTTTTTGGGGTCAAGTCGACTGATTGCTTACTTTTTTTTATATCTATAAGATACTTCCTTAACTTTAAACTACTGTGATAAAAGAATATTTTTGCTTTTCCATCATTGAGCAGCTAATTTTTGACTTCCGCTTCTTGGCGCTTCTGGCTGTTGGAGGTTCATTGGCTGGGTCATTGCTGTGCTTTCTAAATGTGAGTTATTGTCTTCAATATTGAGCTTCTCATGTTCAACCATAGGTGAAAAAAAAGTGATAATGCTTATCATTTTAAGATAATGAAGACCTGAAAATAATTTATTAGAGTTTTGCAATGAAATATAATTGCGCAGTTAAGATGACCTGATTCAGCTGCAAATAGAACAAGAATTTTATATCATTCTGTCGGTCATAGACACACATGCTGACTACCACTGATCAATGTAGGGTTGTATTTATATTGTCGATGCATACAAAGTTTACTGGACAAGCTGTGTCAAAGGGATTCACACAGGCCAGATGGTTCTCCGGTTGGTTGAAGCTATTGGTGAGAATCTCAGAGTCCATTTGAAAACCCTATCTGATCTTGTCAAAATATTTGTAAGAGTACTTCTTACGTGTTAATCATGTCAAAATTCGGTAGTAACAACAATTTGAAAAAAGTTGTACTACTCTACAAGTGTAGAATCTCCAAATGAGTGTTTTGTGCAAAGATTAACTTACTATAAAATTTTATTCTCAATGCAGATGTTTATCTTGCTGGGACTGTCATGTTGATATTTGGGATGGGTTTATATGGATTATTTATCAGTAATGTCCCTCCCAATGTGGCTCCTAATGTTGATCGCGCGGTCAAAGGATCTTCATTGTTCGGAATGTTCTCTTTGAAGGTACTTTTTATTCCCTTTGATTAAGAATCAACTTTTACCATCTTGTGAAAAGTTATATATCGGTTTCTGCATCTTAAATGCTTACCTATCAACACCTATAGAGTTCTCTGTAATGTACCAACCCCAACTCACAAATCATTTATTTGGCCTTTAAACTTATGCTTTTTGACTAACTGTTCGTTGTCACACACATCACTATTTTCCAGCTGTCCCAATTACACTGCTTAAGCTTACTGAATTGACGATTCTTATTGATTCACAGGAGAGGCCAAAATGGATGAAAATCAGCTCACTTGATGAACTGAAGACAAAAGTGGGGCATGTCATTGTCATGATTCTTTTAGTGAAGATGTTCGAAAGGAGCAAGATGGTGACCATAGCCACTGGCTTGGATCTACTAAGTTATTCCATATGTATATTCTTATCTTCTGCTTCTTTGTACATCCTTCAACATCTACACAAGCCAGAAGCAGAATAAAGATGTAAACTATTTACATAATATAACAAACTTATAGCATGTGAAATTGTGAATGAACAAACGAAGATAGAGGCTGAAGCAGTATGTTGTGACACAAAACTGCGATTGCCGAGAGTCGAACCCGGGTCTGTTGACTACAAACGGTTATTGAGTGTATTGTCATTTGTTATTTTAATAAATTCAAGATGGACCCCGGGGCCCCAAGCATCTCCCTCTTTCTGTGCGACCAATCCTCCATGTTTGTGTGGTCATCCTTTCTTGCTGGTGTATATGTACCACAAAACGAAATGAATCTATAAAAGCTGGAATGGGAAAATATCTAATGGCAAAAACTGAGCTATCAATGGTGTTGAAACTCAGCCATGGCCAGTAGTTAAGCTGGGTCTTGTGCTTCATTGACAGCCTGAGGCCCCATTTAGCTCCAGTGTTGGTAAGAAGTAACCAAAAGGGAAACTTTGTATATAATTTTCAAAGGGAAACGTTATTATCTCTTGGTACAAACTAGCTGTGCAATCTGTTATTCCTAACTTCAATGTGCTCATGGATGAAAGAGGATCTATACAGTGTACACTTTCAGATTGTTTAGAATATTTATCTGTTGTAATTTTGTTAATGCATTCCCTCTAATCTGTCTAACTCTCTCCCTTGAAAGAGTTAAAAGTCTTCCTATCTCCTCACAGGACACTGGGGTCTGTCCGTCTAGGCCAAAGTGTAATCTTAATACATCTGCTTCTCTTTCACTTAGGGTCTGGAGAAGCTCCGTCAACTCTTTCTTCATTAGCTGCTTCTGTACCATAATTTCTGGCATTGTTTCATCTGGACCTGGTATGATATCCTGCGACAGATTGTGAAGTTCACTCAATGATGCACAAGTGATAAAGTTATCATGCACCAACAGATCATCTACAGTTCATTACTCATATAAAATTCAAGAGAGGTACCTGCAGTGTCATGCAACCTCTATCGGTTACAGCCCCATCCAATGAAATTGGGTGTCTGGTTCTCTCAATAGCAAGCCTCACAGTTGAAACATGGATATTAAGCAATTCGGCAATCTCACCATCAGTAGGCAGTCGCCTTAACCTTCTGCTCAAGACATTGTTAGCTTCAGCAATTTTGGCCACCATCTCAGACATGCTCCCCTGCACATGACAAGCTAACCATGCATTCACTAATTACCAGCTTACCTCCCATAACTCTTAAGAAGGCTACATAATTAATTAAATCTTCTCAATGTGATAACATAGTAAGAACAAAATGTTTTATGAAGTCACAGGGTCTAACCGGTAATCTAATAATTCTAGATTTGTTTGCTATGGCTCTAACAATAGCTTGTTTAATCCACCAGTAAACATAAGTTGACAACTTATATCCTCTCTCTGGATTGAATCTCTTTGCCCCTCGAAGAAGCCCGATGCTCCCTTCCTGCCAATGCCGAAGGATAAATTATTTTAGCTAAGTATGGGAAACAACGCTAAAGTGAAAAATGTGTTGTAACCTGAATGAGATCTTTGAGGCTTAATCCTTTGCCTTGATAACCAGTGGCTATGGAGACAACAAGTCTGCGAAAGCTTCGAACGATCCTCTCTTGTGATTCTCTTTCCTTGCACAGAATCTTATCTACTTTGCTTCGTTTCATCCCTGTGGCCTTAGCCAACTGCATTGAGATTGATTCATGTTCTTCAGCTTGTCCAACTGTCTTTCTAGCTTCTTCCAGCCTTGCTCCCTCCTGTCCGATTGCAAAGACTTTGAAATGAGACATCCATTTCAGCAGAATTTCCGTCAAAATGAAGCATCAGTTTTATCCTTATTTAAAAATAACATTCATTCAATATTCACATTATCTCTTTCCCTGTTGATTTAACCCATTGAACCAAAAGCTCAAGCTTTCTAACAATATAAAAAAATAAAAATTCTAAGCTAATTTGGCAACTAAACTACAACCCAATGAATTATATATGAAAGTGAAATTGAAAATTAAACTACATCAATTGTGAGAAACATGAAAGAAACCTTGAGAGAGTAACAAATTTCAGCCTCCTCACTAGGGGTCAAATACAAATTAGACGTCTTACTCTTCACCAGATCATAATCAAGTTCCCCAATTTCTTTGTCCAGAAACACACTCTCTTGCGTCCTTTTCTTTCTCCTGCGTCTCCTCCTCATCATTTTCAGCACACTCTCACATTCTCCATCATCAAAGCAAGCCTCTTGAGCCCAATTAGCCAATGCCACTGCATCCTTGGCAGTATGCACTGCCGCGCTTGCCAATGCCGCGGCACCAGTTGCTGATTCAATGACCTGGCGTAGTGCAAGTGCTTCATTGGTGACTGAGTTAATATTTAAATTGTATTTGTTAGAGCAAGAAGATGGAGAAGAGGAGGAGAGTAATGGAGGGGGGAGAGGGTGAAGGGTTTTGAGAGAAGGGAGTGTTGAGTGAGTTGGAGATGAAGAACATATGGTAGTTATGGCCATGCACTAAGATTAAAGAAGATTGCTCTGCCTCTGCCTCTGCCTCTGCCTCAGTGTGCTATTTAATTTGCTGGAGCGGATATGAGGATGGCAAAGGCTTAATTAATCTTTGGTCTGAATGTGTTGGTGAATGGTGATATTTGCCTTCTAGTAGGAGAAGATATTTTGTTGCTGGATACGTCATCAAAAACTACAAATAAGATAAATAAATACTTAATTCGAAAGGAAATGTTTTATTTGAAATATCGTTTTTTTTTAAAGTGTAACACTAAAACTTGTTAAGAGATTATCTATTTTAGTATTAGTATTGTTTTATTGCAGAGTTTTTTATTGTAGAGTTTTGATGAGATCTGATGTATTAATATTGGCATGATCACATATTTTATTTGAAATATCATAAAATATAAATAAACTAAAAGATAAAGAGACATAAAATTTAATACACTGAATTATAATTTTTTTAAATTTATACCTAACTTTAATATAGTCAAGTTTATAATAGTATATATAATTTTTACTTTATTAATTAAAATCACATATAAGTATATAATTATATATATACTAAATATGCCTCAACGTAGGGCAGAAGATAATGGTAAAGTTTTTAAGATAATTATTATTAACTCTGATATATAAATAACCAATTATTATAATAATCAATTAAATGTTTAGTAAAAATTATTTTTAAAAATATTATAAGTTTTAAGAGTATTCGTATGTGTTTTGTAAATTTTAATGTTAAATTACTATAAAAATATAAATAATTGAATATATATATATATATAATATTAAATAAAATTATATGTAAATAAAAAATTTATTATTGTGTATATATAATAATTGATAAAAATTTCTTAATTTTTTTTAATTTTGTTATCTCAATATAATAAATTATTATTATTATTATTTTAAAGTTAATGATGTTATTTCTTAATTAATAGGGATAATTTTATACTTTTATAATATATATGATAATATATATAAAGTTATATTAAATATAAAGTTGATAATTAAAATTATATTTTGAAAAGTTATGCGTTGCTTGCATTTTAAAATTTATTTGCTTTTTAAAATTTACTATAAAATGAAGAGATTTTACCGAAAGTGAGTTTTAAAAAAATTTGTCAAATACTAAAATTAGTTTTTAAGCTTTTAAAATAATTTTTAATTCCCCTAAAAATAATTTTAAGCTGAGTCTAAGTTCATAATTTGTTTTTGAAAGTAATAAATTATTTTGTAACAATCAAAATTCTATTTGGAATTGTTCTTAGGATAGTATGATAATATTATGAGTTTTAAAAATAATAATATGTATATAGTAAATTTTATTATAAAACTGTTACGAAAATATAAATAAGTGAATTTGACATAATATTTAATAAAATCTATTTATATATTTATAATTATGTATATAAAATATTTTTAATTATGCATATATAATAATTGATTACTAAAATATATATTTTACATTATTAATTTATTTTTATTTTGTTTTCTCAATAATAATAATAATAATAATTCAAATTTAAAATTTTATTTCCTAATTAATGATTATGTATTTTGATTTTTATAATATATATGAAGATGTATATGATATACATAAAATTATATTAAATATAAAATAATTTTCAAAATTATATCTTAAAAAGCTACTTTCTCCCTACTTTTTAAAGTTTGCTGAGAAATGAGATGATTTTGAAAAAAAATAACTTTTTAAAAAATTATTAAGCACTAAAATTAATTTTTAACTTTTTAAAATCATTTTAAAGCTCTCAAAAATAATCTCTTAGTGTTTATTGAATTTATAGAGCAAGAAATAATTACAATTATTGTAAAAGATTACTATATATACACACATATAATGATGACATCATTATTTTTGTTAAATTAAAAATATCACTAAAATATAAAAAAAATATAAATTTTAATATATTAAAAACTGTAATTTTTATTTATTATTATATTAAAATTAAAATTTTTTTTATCTATTAATATTATTTTTACTTTAATAAAATAAAAAAGTCCTTTCGGAAGGATTTTTATATATATCTTACGAAAACTTCTCAATCAAATTGTATTAAAAAAATGATATCATTATAAGTAATATATAATATATTGAAATATGGTGTTACTTGTGTATAGGCAGCTGCTTAGTTGTATTACTATTTTCTATACAATCACATCACGTATTTATTATTTTTTTAATATTTAATAATCTGAACTTTTTTAAACATGGCATAAACAAAATGCTCACTTAATTTCTTTATTTCTCACTCTATTTTCGCGCCCTTTTCCCCAGCTTGGGGCACACATGCTCACAAACTCTCTGGGGGAAACCTAGCTTCGATTCTCATTGATCACGATCTCAGTTTCAGCCCATCGCAAACTCACAAATTTTTCATCCACAATCAAACTTCAGTTATCAGTTTACAAAATCATTTTTTGTTCTTAATTGTTTAAAAGAAAATAAATCATTAGTTGTTTTCTTCTAACTCGATGGACCTGCCTCGGGTAAAACGACTAAAACTATCCAGGTCCGTACACATCTTCTACTCGCAATCGTTCATTTTGTAATTGCTCGATTACGGTCAAAATTTCACCTTTTGGTGCTTGTTTGCTTGCTTTAGTGTTTGTAATTTCACCAGTGCCTGATAAAATAGGGTTTCATTTTTTGTTTTGTTTTTCGTGTTTCTGTGTTTGCTGTGCTCTGTGTGAGATAACGAGGGAGAAAAAACTAATTTGGAAGAGATAAGCGACTTATCTTTTCTGTATGGCTTTCTTAATCACTTACACAGTTATTCTTGTTTTTTTACTTTTATTAGGAGTTAAGAGTTATTTGGATTCAATTTTTTTTTTAAAAAATAGGCATCAGGTTTTTCGTGGTTTGTGTGAAGAAAATATGGGAGAAAGTAACAAATTTGGTTGAAATTGGAGATAATCGTAATGGGCTTAGTACCAGTATTGAGCTTGCTTTGCTAAAGAATATTGGAAGCTAAACTGAAGTATTACATATGGTTGAATGTTCTGTTTCTTATAATTTTGCTTCACATTTGTTAAGCAATTTTGAGGGTTTTTGATGTTTAAATGCCTTCTTTCAGAGGAGAGGATGATTACATGCCGGGAAATATTATTGAGATTGAGCTCCATAACTTTATGACTTTTGATCACTTGATATGTAAGCCAGGATCGCGCCTAAACCTAGTAATTGGACCAAATGGTTCTGGGAAGAGCTCTCTTGTATGTGCCATTGCACTTGCTCTTGGTGGTGATCCACAGGTGGGTTGATGTCCTGCAATTTGTTTCATTGTGATAATTTTTGTCTTCATGGATTATATAAAGTTGGGCCCTCTTTTGTAGCTTCTTGGCAGGGCCACAAGTATTGGAGCATATGTGAAGCGTGGAGAGGAATCTGGGTACATTAAAATCTCTTTGAGAGGAGACTCTAAGGAGGAGCATCTTACTATCATGCGTAGAATCGATACACGAAATAAGTCAGACTGGTTTTTCAATGGTTAGATTTCTACATTCTGACATTGCATTGCATTTTGCCAAATGCATTACCCCTAATGATTACTCTCTGGCTGGTATATTCATCAAGGTTAAATTAGTTGGGATTTGTGGATCACATCAACAGTTGCAATGGTCTACCCTCAAAATGTTAAGATGGTTCTAGCTGACAAAGGACGATCTATTTTGGCTTATAACAAGAATTGCATATGTGAAAGATCTTGCATGCAGAGTCAAATATCTTGCATGCATTCGAATCTTTCTATGCTATTGGATATTGTCATTAATATATTGCAGTGGCTGATGACTCAAATGGTTTTTTTCTTTCACGTGTTTATTTCTTCATTTATTATTTATGATCCTGGAATCTTTCTACCTATTTCCATGCTTGTATAAGGTGCTTTTATTATTATTATTATTTAATTCTTATTGGAAAAACACTTCACATTCGTCTGGCACGATCCCTTGTATCTAAATTCTTGTCAAAATTATATGCTCAATGCAAGAGTGGTGTAAGCTTTTTCCAGTATCTCATAAGTCTATTTCTCGTACATGGTACTGGGAAATTTAGGAATTTATCAAGTTTTTTAGCCATCTAATGGAGCATTTGAGCAGTTGCTAGTTTTATTTATTTGTTATTTATTGGTTTAAGGAAAAGTAGTGCCTAAAGGAGATGTATCGAAAATCACTAAGAGATTCAACATCCAGGTCAACAATTTGACTCAAGTAAGTTTTAAGACTTACAATTGGGACACTGTATGCTTGTTATTGTGCACTATTAATGTATAAAAGCATATTTGTTACTTCATATTGTTTATGCATGTTATATTTATTCATTTATTTTACTTTGCGATGGGTTGTGTGTGTACTTGTTGCGGGCTTGGGTATTTAGTTCTTACCACAAGACAGGGTCTGTGAGTTTGCAAAGTTATCTCCAGTGAAACTTCTGGAAGAAACTGAAAAGGCAGTTGGTGATCCTCAACTTCCAGTCCTACACCGTGCTCTTGTTGATAAAAGCAGTAAACTGAAGACAATTGAATGTGTAATGTCCTTAATTTACTGTTCCAAAACAATTGGATGATTTCATGCAGCTTAATACTATTGCTTAAGGACTTTTCTTAATTTGTTTTAGACTGTTAAGAGAAATGGGGACACATTGAATCAACTCAAGGCCCTTAATGTTGAACAAGAAAAAGATGTCAAGCGTGTTCGTCAGAGAGCAGAACTGCTGGAGAAGGTTTGAAATGCTTTAGGTTTTCTTCATCACTATTTTTGTGCTTGATAGCATTCTGGTTGATTATGCTGTCATTTTTAGGTTGAGTCCATGAAAAAGAAATTACCATGGCTGAAGTATGATATGAAGAAGGCTGAATATATAGCAGCAAAAGAGCAGGAGAAAGATGCCAAGAAGAAGTTGGATGAATCTGCAAATACATTAAATGAATTTAGCAAGCCTATTGAGTATGTCGTCTAGTTTAGCTGATAATACTAATGCTTAAATTATATATTTATATATTTTCTTTTCTCAAAATTTTGGCTGCTTGAGAAATGGTGCTGACATTATTCTTGTTTAATAGTCATGTTGCATGTCAAGCTTGTTTCCATCCCTTCTAGATCTGTTTTAAAGTTTTAACCTAAAACTACTTGATTTCACACCTAGTACTAGTGAAAGTAAGCTTATTTTAGCATTCCACATTTTGAGTTAATCTGCATACAATGTCTCTTTCCTGTTCCAAGAACCATGTCAATCTGCATTCTAGGCGACTTAGTTATCTTGTCTCTGTGCCAGGCTAAAGATGGTCAACTATTGGTCTATTCATGTACCATTGTGACCGTTAAGATGCCCAGAATGATACGCAACTATTTTAAAAAATATCAATTGCTTTTAATTTAGCTAGCTATATTTAGGGGAAATGTTTTTCCCCCCTTGAAATTCAACATTGCTTATGTGGATTAATGAAATTCTAGGCTATATGTTGGTTCTGCTAAGATGTAGTACCAAGCACCTTTTCGTTTGCAAAGTGAAATGCCATTGTAAAATCTTTTCTTTGCTACTTGTATGCTTGTGATGCTTTTCTTTAAATTATTTAAGATGATGATATTCTCTTTAATGAATTGATTTCAGGAGGAAAAAGCAGGAGAAAGCAATACTGGATGGTGAGTGCAAAAAACTTAGCAGTCTCATCAACGAGAATAGCAAGAGACGTATGGATTTTTTAGAGAAAGTAAACCAAGTGGTATGTTTAATGCATCTTAAATTGCAAGAAAAAATAGCATCTTGCATGAATATTTGGTTTTTTCTTCATGTTAGGGATGTGGGAGGCTGTTTTATGCTTGTGCAAGATGCTGAATTTCTATAGGAACTACTGTACAAGATGTCCTTTTTCGGTTTCTGATGTTTTCCATGTTCACACATTCTCATAGGGGGTGCAAGTACAAGGTAAGTACAAGGAAATGCAAGAGTTAAGGAGACAAGAACAGTCCCGTCAACAAAGGATCTTGAAAGCTAAAGAAGAACTTGCTGCTGCAGAGCTAGATCTTCAAAATGTGCCTGCATATGAACCTCCCCAGGACAAAATTGTATGTGTTCTTTCTAACTTTGATTTGTTACTCTCTTCTGCAGTGCCTGGTTGGATGTGGTGTAAGTTGGCATCTTGGTACTGGCTCAAAGCAGTTAAAAGTATAGCTTATAATTAACTCAAACCAAAAGTTGACATGATTAACTATTTTTTAAAGCGTTTTCCTTTTGTGGTGATTGTGAGATATTGTATTGTAAATCCTACTGACATTGATTTTTCAGGGGATTTTCTCATTAATGATATATCCAACTATTATTTGTTGAGGGTAACTATTTACTCAATAATTCATTGACTCAAAAGTACATATTATAAAATGATGATCACTTAAAAAATTCTTCTTTATTAATGCCCTGCTCCCATTCTTTAATACCATCAAGTTCTTAATTATCAGCTAAGACAGGAAGCCAAATCATCGCATAAGGATAAAATACATACATTGGATAGCAAGTCCTTCTTATTCCGCATGGATCAATATCAATACTTGACTTTTATACAAACAAATAACATAGATCAATAGAATACCCATTCACAGGCACGGTATGACTTCCTATTAGTCAGCTTACTTTTTATAATTTTTCATAGTTAGATTATAAAATAATGAACCATGGATGATATTTCAACGCTATGAAAACCATTATTTGGTATATTTTATTGCTAAACTTTGGCCGTATCTGTCCTATCTTTACTCCTGTTGTTCAAGTATATTCTTTTGATCAGGAAAAGTTAGGTTCTCAAATATTGGAGCTTGGAGTTCAAGCAAATCAAAAGAGGTTTCAGAAATCAGAAAAGGAAAAAATATTAACTCAAAATAAATTAACCCTGAGGCAGTGCTCGGATAGGTAAGGTTCAGATTGATGTGAAATTGCTGTCCATGTGCCTTAGAAAAGTTCAAGTTTCCTAATCCTATCTCTTTCATATACCCTTTTTAGGTTAAAGGATATGGAGAATAAAAATAACAAACTTTTGCATGCATTACAAAATTCTGGAGCTGAAAATATATTTGAGGCCCATCGTTGGCTACAACAACATCGTCATGAGTTAAATAAGGAGGCGTATGGTCCTGTGCTGCTTGAGGTATGTATTTTAAAATTTATATTTTTTTTAATTAATGACACTATATCTGCTTATTCTCATGCCTCTTGCTGGTACAAATTCAGGTTAATGTCTCAAATCGAGCCGTTGCTAACTACTTGGAAGATCACGTAGGGTATTACATCTGGAAGGTATGCTGAATCATTGTTGTTCTATTTATTTTTTTGTTATATATTCTGCTGATAATTGAAAATAAGTGTCCTTGTCCTTCTTGCTTTTTTATTGGGTTTACCATATGCTTATTTTCATTTGAGCCCAACTGCAATGTTTGTAGCAAAAGTGAGAAATCATATGCAAGCTGCTTGCTGAATTGTATAGTGATTCCAACTATGGTTATTGCTTGAAAAAGGTGGGAGAAGGAATTCAAAGGATGAAGAAAAATTGTTTTTCTACAAAATGTTTAAAGATGCATGAAAATGCCAAATTTCTAAAGATTCATCAATCCAACTTGATAGAAAGTCTTTTCAATTGGTATTTTGACTCGAGAATGGGGGCATGAACAGTTATGTTCTTTTGTTTTTACTCACTGCTTCTCCTTATGGACAAGATGTTTGAATTTCTATTGGTATAAAGCCATTGAGTGGTTTATTGTTACCAGAATTTGCATGATTAGGACATTTCAGAAATAGAAAAAGGGAAAGAAAAGAATGCTATAGAGACCTTGTGTGATATTTTGAACTCTGCTATCTGCTGAAGTTCTTCAAAGGATAATTACTAGTATTCAAGATGTGGAAAAGGTGTAATGGTTCAAAAACACGAACACACTCTTGCATGACATAGGTAAATTAGGTGCAATTATACTGAGCATAGGTACTGGTTAGTAGGTGCAATTATACCGAGCATAGGTTCCAGTTATTAGGTGCAATTATACCGAGCATAGGTACTGGTTATTAGCTGCAATTTACTGAGCATAAGTACTGGATAGCAAATGCAGCCCTTGAAATATTGATTTTGGAGTTATACTCAGTGTGTGCATGCTTCTTTGTGTGTGTTTGTGCACACGTAGAAGCTGTTATGTCCCTTTTTGTGCAAATAAATAAATTGCTAATTTTTTTATGTTCTTATTCCTTGGCTTGTGATGTTCTTAGAGTTTCTCTTACCGTAAAATGCTTATTGTTCTTCCAAACAAAAAGTCAACGTTTCTTTCAAGGACACTATATATTATGGTAGTGACTTAATTTTTCCTGGTTTTCAGTCTTTCATCACTCAGGATGCTGGTGATCGGGACTTTCTGGCCAAAAACCTGAAACCGTTTGATGTTCCAATCTTGAATTATGTGAGCAATGAGAGTTCTCGCAAGGAGCCCTTTCAAATTTCAGAGGAGGTACCCATAACTGAAGCACTTATCTAGTATTGCATTTGACCTAAAATGAGTAATCTATGGTATTTTCCCTTTATTGTATTTTGCAGATGCGTTCACTTGGCATCTCTTCCCGACTTGATCAAGTGTTTGATGCTCCGCTTGCGGTTAAGGAGGTTTTGATAAGCCAGTTTGGTCTTGATTCTTCAGTATGCTTCTTAAACTTCCCTTACTGATAAATAGTTCACCTAAACACTCTGGAAGCCCTTATCGTTAAGCATAAGAAGTGAAATAATTAACTGTTTTGAAAATATTTGGTTTGTACATTTTATTTGCTTTTCTAGCTAGTAACTACTTTATTTTGCCCTCAGTATATTGGATCAAAGGAAACTGATCAGAAGGCTGATAATGTTGCAAAGTTGGGAATTTTGGATTTTTGGACGCCAGAAAATCACTATAGGTGGTCTATTTCTAGATATGGGGGACATGTCTCAGCTAGTGTAGAACCTGTGAATCAGTCACGTCTTCTGTTGTGTAGTATGTTTCTATAAACCTTAAGCTGAAGTCTAGATCAAGAAATCTTGTGCTTTTTCCAAGCTGTCATTTTGTTTTTGGCTCAGGTGTGGATGTTAGTGAAATTGAAAGACTGAGGTCCAAGAAGAAGAAACTGGAAGAATCTGTTGCTGAAATAGAGGAAAGCTTGAAATCTATGCAGACTGAGCAAAGACTTATAGAGGATGAAGCAGCTAAACTTCAAAAAGAACGGGTATGCAGAGACAGTATAATTTTCTCTTTTTCATTTATATGCTAATACCAATGTACTGTCTGCCTATTGTAATGTTTATTTTTCTGTACTACTGAATATAAAATAATTGGGTTGGTTATTGGAATTTGTTTTTTTGATTACTTTACAGGAGGAAATTATTAATATTGTTCAAATAGAGAAGAGAAAGCGGCGTGAAATGGAAAATCGCATCAGTAAGTACATAGGATTTATTTTTATTGATTTGTAGAGAAATTTTTTATTTATTCATCTTTTGAATTTATTTAGAAATTTACTTTTTACCATGGTGATTATAGATCAGAGGAAAAGGAAATTAGAATCAATTGAGAAGGAGGATGACAGAAACACTGTTCTGGCCAAGCTCGTTGACCAAGCTGCTGAGCTTAATATTCAGCAGTTCAAATATGCCATTGAAATTAAGGTGAAGTAGTGTTTGGAGCCATGTTTTGCTGCTCTAATTGATCAGAAATTTATGATGTGCCAATGACAAATCTTTTGGAGATTTCGGCTCATATCTACATGGCTAATTCCCTTTTGGATAAATTCGTTGGTACAGTTATCTTATGTTTATTGTTTTCCTTTTAATTTTCAATTGGCGGACAGAATTTACTTGTTGAGACTGTTTCTTGCAAATGGAGCTATGCAGAAAAACATATGGCCTCCATTGAAGTTGATGCCAGGGTACTTTCTTTATTAAATTGTTATTTCCTTGTCCCAAGTATGATTATGATATTTATGGCTTATCATTTTAATATTTTTCCAGTAACTATCTGAAACCACCTCTTGTGCTGTTGATTTTTCTCCAATGTCCACGTGTTTATGTTCTTGTCAGAGAGCCTTTTTTCCCCCCCCTTCTTTTCGTATTATTTATAAACACAAGTCAATGCTATTTACACTAAGTTGAAAGCATATTGTAGCATAGGAATGCAACAGAGTATTGAAATATTTATCAAAATTTTTTGGAGTTGACTTTTCTTCTAGCTATTTACACATTGTAGTGAGGGTAAACTTCAATTTACCCCTTACTTAGAATGGAAATCTTCAATTTATCCCCAAAAGTGTGAAAACATCAATTTGCCCCCATTTATTGTTCAGAAGATTTAAAAAAAAAAAGTCACAATGCGCCCCATTTGCCATTATTTTCTGAACAAATTTGGGAGTTAAATTGAAGTTTTCATACTTTTGGGGGGTAAATTGAAGATTGTCTGGGAGATGAATTAAAATTTACCCTTGTAATGAGGTATGCATGATTTTTTAAATGAACTTTTGTTAAGCCCATTTTTCTGTTCATAGTATATATGCATGTAATCCTTTTTTTTTATATTTGTTAATTAATTTGGAATAGCTAGACAATTGGCATATGGTACAGAGCTCTACGAATGTTGGTAATTTCTGATTACTGACTTTCGATTTGTTGAATGTAAAATGTTTTAGATAAGAGAATTGGAAATCAATCTCAAGCAGCATGAGAAGCTTGCTCTGCAGGCATCATTGCACTATGAAGATTGTAAGTACTGGTTATTTTTAATTCAGTTTCAGTCTTTTCTATTGCTAGAAATTTATCGAAATTCATCTTGTATTTTTACATTGTTTTTAATAATCTGCATTCTTTTTGTTCAATATTCTAGAGAAGTACTTATATCATATTGTAAAAAATATGAATACTTTGTAAGAAATTTATCATACAAAGAAGGCGATATATTATGACATTCTTTTGCTTGTCTCATAGAAGAGCTACTATAATATGTTAAAGAATTTTTAATATTGTAATCTAAATCCCTTTTAGTAACTAATTCTGGACTGTTATTGGAATAGAAGAAATATGCCGAATTAGTATTTATTTATTTTTGTAAAATCTTTTCTTGTGTGCTTTTCAGGTAAACAAGAGGTGGAGCATTGTCGAAAACAACTCTCAGATGCCAAGAGGCAAGCAGAATCAATTGCTTTTATCACTCCTGAACTTGAAAAGGAATTTCTTGAGGTATGGTTACATGGATTGCAAGTTCAAGATAATATAATGGGCATAAATTTTGTTTTATATTCCTTTGGGTTTCATTTTGCTTTGTAATTTCTGTGTTCATTGGACTGAAATTCTTCTTCCATTATTGACTACAGATGCCTACAACAATTGAGGAGTTGGAGGCTGCCATACAAGATAATATATCTCAGGCCAATTCCATTTTCTTACTAAACCAGAACATACTGCAGGAATATGAACACCGTCAGCAGCAGGTACCATTCTTCCATCTTTTGTATATTTTCTTTTGGTAACTTGGAATGATGCTTCATTCAGAGTGCAATCACATTGGCAGATAGAAGACTTATGCACGAAACAGGAAGCAGAAAAGAAGGAACTAAAGAGGATCTTAGCTGAAATAGATACCTTGAAGGTCTGGAACTTCATTGGTTCTCTTCTTTAACAACATGAAACTATTTGTTGCCCTTCGCTATTATATTCCTATCTATAGGGGTAGTGTTATGAAATCTTGTAAGTGGGAAGTTGATATGCAATTCCATGCATTCTTAGATGTTGCTAATTGTTGATTCTGTTGATGTGAGGCTTGTTAAAGCAATATGTATAATTTCCCATGTCTTGCTAAGGGAGCTTGTCTACAGCTCACTCCTTCATTCTTACCTCCCATTTGCTTCTCACTTACCTTAATTTTGGGTTCCTTTACAACAATACTTTATCCAAATGCTTCCAGATTACTTACCTCTAATGAATTCAATTTTCAACTATCCCTTGCCCTAAACCTCATTATTAGTTATTAAATAAATCTCTCCTATGGAAACTTAAGTAAGATCCATCAATAAAGACATGATTAGCAGGAAGGTTTTTTGCGCTGATTTGAAGAGAATGAACGGGGTAGTGATTGACCAAGCTTTTTTGTATCTTTATTCACCAGATTACATCAATGCTTGTTTTGTGGTTGATATATGCCTTGATTTGGATTTATGTTTTTACTTGCAGGAAAAATGGCTTCCAACATTGAGGAACCTTGTTGCCCAGATAAATGAGACTTTTAGTCGTAACTTTGAAGAGATGGCTGTTGCAGGAGAAGTTTCATTGGGTATTTTTTCTTTTTTAATTTTTTTTTTTCAATTTCTTCATGAACTCTTGGTTTGTTGACTTAAATCTTCCTCTGATTCAATTTTTTCCCCTCTTCCAGATGAGCACGAGACAGACTTTGACAAATTTGGAATACTTATAAGAGTTAAATTCAGGTGAATATAGCTTAGAACCTGCTATTGATATTGGCCCTTTCATCTAATATGCCGCGATCTTGTAGTTATATGAGCAGTTTTATATGTGATGCAACTGTTGGCAGGTATTAGTTTGTTTCTCTGATAAAATTTCATCTGGTTCTGATTCTGGTTCCAGTGGGCTGATCACATCTGGTTTGAAGAGGATCAGGATCTAGCACATATTACTCTGTTAACATTGTACCGTTGGTTTTGTAATGGAGCGGGTTTTGGCTTCTGTTTATGTGGCTAGATGAGAATTTTTGCTCCATTTACTGATGTTAGGTGTCTTATTGATGATAGAATATTTTGATTTGTGATGCATAATTTGTTTGATGTGTCATGCATTGGTTTATACTCTGACTCAGTTCGACATTGTATTTAGGCAATCAGGACAACTTGAAGTTCTCAGTGCCCACCATCAGTCTGGAGGGGTACCATGGCAAATTTATTTTCCTTGTTAATAATTAAACCTAGAATAGTTTTTTTTTTTTTTTTTTCTGCTAAATCTTGAAAATTTACCATTGCTTTTGGCTTTATTAAAGGAGCGCTCAGTTTCAACCATCCTTTACTTAGTTTCTCTTCAAGATCTTACAAACTGCCCATTTAGAGTGGTTGATGAGATTAATCAAGGTTAGTTGTATTGTTTTTGTGCTGCTGCTCGCCGCATAAAATACACAGCATATAGGAAAAATCATAATGGTTGCTTACCTCTTTGTACAGGAATGGACCCCATAAATGAGAGGAAGATGTTTCAGCAATTAGTGAGAGCTGCCAGTCAACCGAATACACCACAGTAAGAACCCACCCGAAATTTTTTTTTTTTTAATAACATCATTACTGTCGCAAGTCATTTCTCTCTTGTTTATTGAAAAAATGTGAAGTACTGACATTAAAAGTATTTTGTTTCTGTGAAATGTTTCTGCAGGTGTTTCTTACTAACACCAAAGCTGCTACCAGATTTGGAGTATAGTGAAGCCTGTAGCATTCTAAACATAATGAATGGGCCGTGGATCGAGCAACCCTCAAAAGGTTGGATGCTGCTTAACCCAGAAACGGCGTATTTATGTTGTGAATATTTTTTTTTTCTCACTGGCAATGTTCTTTTGTGCTGATTCAGTGTGGAGCAGTGGAGAATGTTGGGGCACTGTCACTGGATTAGTGGGGGAAAGCCGATGCTGAAAATCAGAAATGTTAGCAGCCAACACAGGACGGCTTGTATATTTCTTCTCAACGAATTCATATTTGGTCCCATAGTTTCAGTTTTGTATAACGATTTGTACTTAGCTATTCTTGGCTGTATATCTTTTGCCCTTTATACAGATGAATTTATTCCCGAATATGGTATTATAAATTATGCTTAGAAGTGTTTCTTTTCGTTTAAAGTGTTGCCATTTTTATGCAGTGAATGATACTTTCAATTCGATATCTTTGGCTACTTGTGGGAAAATTTGAATTCTATTGGGGATTTGAACCAAGACCTTGCCCATGAAATAGTAGCGAATCAATGGATTCCTATTCGTTATCAAATGTGATCAGATGCAAACCAAAACCAGAACTGGGAAACAGTTGTCTTCAAGTGGGATAATGAACTTCCCTTCATTAAAAGGAGAAAAGAACTTTGCGGGAAGACAAGAATAGAAAAATATTCAGCAGGATACCAAACAATTTTACATAAAAAAAAAATTTGCAGTAATGAAACTGATGGCGGACGATGATAATAATATCTTTCTCAGTACAGAAAAAAGCTATGCTGTATGCTTTTTGTTTTTATTTTTATTGCTACAATCTCATCCACATTGACAATCAAGATCTCCTCACCTCACCATAATTCTCTCCTACAACTTTTGCCAAGCATTGGCAAGCCCTGGCATGGGGTACCTAAGAGGCTGACTGAATGGTTGAAGATATCATTTACAAAATTTAGTTATGTTCTTTAGACATTAGACGGAAGCTTGTAATCAAGCATTTCTTTTATGTTTAATCGAATGGAAGGTCCCATTGATGAGCAAATGTAAGCACTTTTCCAGTACACTCCTTTGGCCCCCTTTGGCTTGTTTGCTTCAATTGATTTCTGCATGATCAAATACATATCCAATTTACATGTTGAGTACAATGCAGTTTAAGAACTACTTAGCTCAACCAAGACAAGAGGTGAGGAGGGAGGGAGGGAGGGAGAAAGAGAGAGAGAGGGGGAACATACAACTGCAGCAAGGAAGTTTATGAGGAGGTCATCTTCAGAAAAGTCAGCCTTCCCAAAAGGTATGTGCACAATCCCAGTTTTATCTGCTCTGTATTCAACTTTTCCCTTTTTGAATTCTTCTATGGCCTGAAAGATTACACAAAGAACCCATTTCATTAAGCTACGGAAATTTTATCAGTTAGATAACAAAGTGCATTTATCATCATTTGATGTTTCCCATATCATTGCTTTCCATGGCTGAACATCATCATTACACTAGTAGTTTCTACCCTTTTTTAAATCACTGAACACTTCTAGCTCCGGCATCAAGAAACATACACAATAACACAATAATAATAATAATTTTCAAAAGAAAAATTATTAACAGAATTATTTAAACCTTACCTGAGGTATGTTAGTTGTAACAGTACCAGCTTTAGGATTTGGCATGAGTCCTCGCGGTCCAAGAATTTTCCCCAGGCTGGCAACCTGATGCAAGTAGAAAAGGCTTTAACTGAAAACTCATAACATTCATGCACACGATTTCCAGGAAAAACAAAGAACCATCATCACCATGCATATAAGAATACACACCCATTAGTATCAATTGACAAAAAGAATTGATCTAGATTCAATTTAAGAGTGACTGGATGCCCTTGACAGTAAACCCAAACAAGAAGCTTGTTGCAGTTACATTCAAGCAATTACCTTCTGCGGAGTGCTGAACTATAAAAGGCCCAAATGGAGAAACCAATTATTAGGCTAACTATAGTTTTTATTCAACTGGCAAAGCCACATCCCTCTTACACAGTTATAGTTTCTATCCAGGATTTCCTATAATTTGGCAAATATAGAACTGGGAGAGGATCCAGATCAGCACCTTAACCATCATATCTGGTGAAGCAATTAGCTTGTCGAACTCCATGAATCCTCCTTTTATTTGTTCAATCAAGTCATCGCCACCAACCAAATCTGCTCCTGCATTTTTCGCTTCATCGAACTTTTCACCTGAAATGATATTAAGTTACACATAATGGAAGCCAAGGGAACAATTGACAATAATTATTTTACGAACGTTACAAAAGAGAAGCAGAGAACCATATAGAATCTTATGCTGTGTCAATTTCAAATGGAAAAACTGACTCTGCCAATGTACAACAGTCAGATAGAAAATCCATTAGGATTCCTTAATATACATAAGAGGTTCAAGGATCGTGAAGGTACAACACCATCACATTAGAGGTAAAGGAATCATGCATCAGTAAATTCCTAAAATTACCTTGCGCAAGAACAGCCACCTTAACAGATTGTCCAGTTCCCTTGGGTAAACTCACCTGCAACAAAGGGGTAAGAATCAAATGGGGGCAGTTTAAGTATAAAATCAAACATTAGTAAGACCACAGACATACATATTCCTATAATGTTGTTAAAAAGATTGAATAACTTACTGTTGCTCTAAGCTGTTGATCATTATATTTGGGATCAATGTTAAGGCGAAAATGGGCTTCAGCTGTTTCCATGAACTTTGTACTTGACATCTGCTTTAACAAAGATATTGCTGTCTTCAAATCATACTCTTTCTTGACTTCCCTCAAATTTTGAATTTCCAAGAATCTTTTAGACCTAGTCTGCCATTTTGAAGAGCAAGAAAACATTAAAACCCAAAAAAAAAAAAAAAAACAGAAACAAAAACACCTACTCTGTCTCTCTTGAGAGGCAACGCAGCCTTGCCTTTCTTAGGCTTAGTTAAAATAGTGGCAGTAGAAGTAGCCACGTCAGCAGCACCTCCCTCAGTATCGTCCTCCACATCGTCAGTGACCAAGTCAGCGTCAGCAGCGACAGCAGAAGCAGCCGCCAGCACTTGTCCAAGAAGCCCATTTTTGTTCTGTCTGAGCGGATACAAATCAAGGCACTTGCTGGCCCTCCTCTCCCCTCCTCTAACGTTGAAGTTGGTGTACAGTGAGAAAGCCGCAGTCTTCGAAGGTTTGAAAGCAAGAAGAGACAGCGAGGGTGTCAAGTCTTGCGGGACGACGTATGTTAGCCTCAGAGACGACGGAGTCGCGCTACATGTTGCCATTTTGTGGAGACGATATTGGAACCCTTTTGAGTTCTGTAATTTGCATATATGCTTTGCTATAAGCTATCCAGAAAAAGTCCAAGAAGGAGATAAGACCGTCTCCTATTAGTAGTACAGTCATTTCTGCGAATGAAGACCATTCATAATATTATGCTCTACCAAATTATTCTTGGCAGGGCCGGGTCGGGTTAAATATTGGGCTTCGGTCTTCGAAAGCCCCGAACCTGTTTTCAAATCAACTTTTCTCTCAGGTCCGAGTAATCATCAGTCAGATCTGAGGTCTGATTGCCATCGACCTTCGACCTCACGTGCTCTCCTTCCAACTCATCAACTACAACTTTTCATCTGGAGCTGGGACCCATTCTTTGTCGCCGAAAGTTGACTTTTCATGTGTGATTGTGCAACTGTTTCATAGATAAGTATTTGACAATTATTAAGTTATTTTAGTGGTAACTGATTCTCTCGTAAAACAGTATAAAAAATAGTAATAAAATATAATATTTATTTATTTATTATGAGAGGAGTAAATTATTTAAAATTAATTTAGAATGATCCTAAATATTAAGCGCATGAATTTTATGAATTTGATCTAAAATTTCAACAGTGACAAAAATAAAATTTTGTTATATATAAATCATCAAATTTATGTAATTATTAAGTCTTTCTATTAAAAAAAAATCTAAACAAAATATCAACAAATTTATGACTAAATTAGTTGTAAATTATAGCGCAATATTTTATATAGTTAAAATTTAAGTATCAACTAAAATATTTAGTGTTTAAACCGATGGAAAATTATTTTTCCAGTAAATAACAACAGTAGTAATAATATTAAAGCAATGGAATTTTTGGCGCGTGGAGACTAGAGCGTGAGGGAAAGTGCGCGTGAAATGAAATCTCTCGACTCAACTCCCTCCAACTCAGTAACAAAGTTAATTCCTCGTCCACAACCACAACATGACTAGCGTGATTCAGGTCAATACCTGCTCTGTGATAACTCTGCTGGTCCGTCCAAAAATGGCAACCGCTTCTTTCTCTCACCTCCCGACACGCGCCTTTTCACCAAACTACCATAACCGTCACCAGAGATTTGTTATCAATAACCTCACCCGCCAAATCACCAATCCCCACTTCGTCGATTTCTCTCTCACATGCACTTCCAGTACTCCTAATAAAAACAAGACTTACCTCCCAGCTGTCATTTTCGCCTCGGGCGGCGGAAACGGCGGAGGTGGTAGCTGGGGGAGAGGAGGCGGGGCGGGGGTGGGGTGATGATGATGATGCTGGTTTCCACAACCGGACTGAAGCAATCTTCGCTCTGGCAGAGGTATCATGTTTTCTTCTGCATAATGTATACGTATTTCATCTAAGCTCAACGAGTATGCATTGATTCTATTTTTATACTTCATACGTATTTGTCTTAGGCGGGAAGGACGTTGGGGAGCTTACCGAAGGATTTGGCGGGAGCAATCGAGGCAGGGCGGGTACCCGCAGCAATTGTTAAGAGGTATCTCGAGCTGGAGACGTCACCTGTATTTCGGTGGTTGCTTAATTTTGGTGGCTTTAGGGAACGCTTGCTGGCGGATGATTTGTTCTTGGCTAAAGTTGCCATGGAGTGTGGAGTTGGGGTCTTCACTAAGGTTTCTAAATTTTCTAACCTCTGCCTCCACCTTTTTTTATTGATATTACATTTTATTAATTAACTATATTATGTGCGCATTACATATTTACAATGTCTCTGAGTTGCCTGCTTTGCTGTCATGATTTTATCTGGAAATTTGATCTTGGCTTGGCCTGACTTATTGATAATTTCTGTGATGCTCTTCCTTGACTCCTCCTGAAATTTCCCTCTTATCTTATGTGTGTTTCTGGGCAAATAGTCCGGACAAGCTTGTGATCGTTTTGGGGACTTTCATATCGAGTTTTGGTAAATTAATCACATTACCCTGTACTTACTTCATAAAGTAACATGATATATATGTGGACTTGTTTCAGAAGCTTTTCTAGGATAAAGGTATGTCTTCTCGTTTTTCTTTAACTATTGGAGGCTTATTTCTGATGTACAAAATGAAGTATTTGTATTTTGCTTCCTTTTCAGACTGCTGCAGAATTGGAGAAACGCAGAGAAAATTTTTCCAAGGAGTTAGATTTTGTTTTCGCTGATGTGGTATGTACGTCATCTTCTGTGCTGTAGTTTTACTTTCTGCATTAAACTAAATGTACTAGCAATCTGACACCCCAACGTAGAACCAGGTACCCTTACTGTGGTTAAAACTGGGACAGGGAGTATAGAATTAAAACTTAGAAGCAACATGCCTAAATTTTTTCGTAGTTAATAAGTCTTGTTTCAGTGGATTCAGAACACAAAAGAACTTCAAATTGTCTCCAATATTTGCAGTATGTAAACTTTTCTTTTCATGTGGTGTATTTACTGCATATCAAACATTTCGTACTCCTTATTTTTTCTTCTTATTGTATTTATCTTGGCATTGTCATTTAACTTGACTTTTTGTAATATCATTTATTTCTCTAATCATCTATTTCTCTAATCAATAGATTATGCATCCTAGGTAATGGCCATAATAGCAGATTTTATGCTTGTCTGGCTTCCTGCTCCCACTGTTTCTCTTCGACCTCCTCTTGCACTGAGTACAGGACCAATTGCTAAGTTCTTCTACAGCTGTCCTGATAACGCATTCCAGGTTCTCGCCTCATTTTTTGAAAAATTTTGTTTCCATAAACAGTCATGACGGCATATAATCTGTTATTCACTTCTAAGATCTTTTGCGCAGGTGACATTGGCTGGAACGTCGTATTCCCTTCTACAGAGAATAGGTGCAATAGTTGTATGTATCAGATTGCTAAAGAAATTCAAGCAGTCATTTTCATGGAAAGTGGGAACTATTAGTAGTTTAATAATAGGAACTGATAATAGCTCAATCTGTTGTGCAGCGTAATGGGGCGAAATTATTTGCAGTCGGGACCAGTGCCTCTCTGGTGGGTCAACAACTAAATATTGAATGAAATACATTTATTTTGGCCTTTTGTAGTTTTAGTACATCTAATTGGATAATTAATCCACTTTCTCTAAACTTGGTACATCTATCATCCATCAAGAATTAATGTTTCATTATAAATTATGTATGGAGATAATGTGATCCTTGTATTGCTTTTTTCATTAAAGCTATCCCTCTGAGTTAAATAACAGTTTGTGCATTGCTTATGGTTATCATGCAATTTTGAACTCTCAACTGGTTCCTTTCTCTGTCGACATATTCTGGAATTCTGGATGTAGTGCATTTGACTTATAGCATCTTCTTTCAGGTTGGTGTAGGCATAACAAATGCTTTGATTAATGCAAGAAAGGCCCTCGATAAATCTTTTGCTGGTGAAGGAGAGGATGTGCCTATAATTTCAACTAGTGTTGCATATGGTGTTTACATGGCAGTTTCTAGCAACTTAAGGTAAAACGATCAGCATATTGTTTAACTTTCACCATGAAAGTAAGTTTGTTTATATTATGTATAAAATTATTAGCTAATGTCTGGGTAAGTATTCTGGATTATGTTTGAAAATATTATAATATAATGGTTCTGAGTACACTGTACGGATCATGGGCACTCTTTGTTTAACAGGTACCAAGTACTTGCAGGAGTTATTGAACAGCGGATTCTAGAGCCATTGCTACACCAAAACAAGATTATACTCGGTGCAATCTGCTTTGCCTTTCGAACTGGCAACACATTCTTGGGGTCATTGATGTATGATATTTCAAGCTCTCCCTAGTCTAGCATCATATTATAACTATTTATTGCATAATTCTTCATTTCAATGATTGAAATTTGCATATGATCAGGTGGGTGGATTATGCACGATGGGTTGGCGTCCAAAAGATACGGGAATAGTGCGTGTAGGGTGGAGATGCATGTTAACTCTGCCGTTGTCTGTTAACCTATTTCTAATAGGTGTTGATTTTTTTCAAAATGAAATCAGAGAGTACAAAAGAATGGAAATTGGACAACTTTGGGTGCTGTTGGTTTTGTTTGTTTCATTCTATAAAGCCAAGGCCATGGTTATAAATTCTCAATCATGAAAGTTAGAGAGTAAAAAAGATCACAAGCTAGTCCGGACTATATGCCCAGTAATACCAACAAACCAATCTATTGGGTAAAGCTGCATGCTACATTTGAAGTTTTAAGGAAATGAAAATGAAATCAGGAGAACACATAAGGAAAGAAGCCATTCTCCATAACATTAGAAAAAAAAAAATGAAGCCGTTCCAGGGTTCATGATAATGAGCTCTCCCAGCTTTCTATTGACCTATCATTTCCTGAAACTTTCAAGTGCAGAATTCTATTTCTGGGATCGCAGCTTAATTACTACAGAGATTGGTCTACTTACATTCTCAATGTCAATAACGTTTTCAATCTCCAAAATTCCGTAAAGGAAACAGCTATGTTAACCGAGAGCTTGAACCATCTGATGTTTCAATCCCTTGGAGATGGCTGAGCTTGTGCAAGTCAAGCGGTGTGAATCTGACTCTAGCTTTGGACACAAAAGAGAAAGGAATGACAATGAGCGGATACTACACATTGTGAAACTGAATGTGTTGAAAAGTGGCAGGACGTTTTTTTCCAATGATTCAATGAATCTGCTGCTGCAGAGTTACGTTAGTATTGCCAAGATGCCAATTGACTAGATTTCTCTCAATCCACTGACAGTTCTTTAGATGAAAACACACATCGGATCCCAATATTTATACTTGTAAAACTCAGGCAAACTTCTCACTTTATTAGGAAACATTAAAATAAAGCAGCATGTTTGGGAACCAAATGGTCGAAAATCAACACAAATTATGAGCTGAAACAACAATCGGAGGAAATTCTTATGCAGACAGTACCAAAAAGGATTTTTAAAAACTAAATAAATTTGATTAACTTTATGAGAAGAGCTTGACTCGACCGAGTGGCGGCAGGAAACTGAATCATTAGAATTTTCGACAGATAATATAACAACAAAGTTAATATAATATTACTAATTTTATTATTTATTATATAATAATAATTATTATTATTATTATTAAGAAATTTTTTTTCTTTTATTAATATTAATATCCAAATGCAAATAACAATACAATACCTACTAAAGTTAATAAATTCAAATAAATATCCAAATGCAAATAATAATACAATATCCAATATTAAATAAATTCAAATAAATATCTAAATACAAATAACAATATAATATACAAGTGTTAAATAAATTCAAATAAATATCCAAATGCAAATAACTTAAAGATGAAGATCGGGGGGATGAATGGTAGCAACCACGAACGGTAACGATGGCGGCAGCAACCACGACGAACAATAGGAGACGGCGATCAGTAGGCAACGACAACCATGCGACGACCAGCAACAGACAACCACCTGACGACAATCAACAAGCGACAACGATGGACAGCAGGCAATCCCTTTAGGTAGCAGACGTGATCCTCTCGCTCAAGGTTTACAATTTTTTTTTTTTTAATTTATATTTTTCCATTTACAAGAGGATATTTTAGAAATATTAAAAATTTATTAGGAGTAATTTAGGTATTACAGAGAATGAAATTATGATTCCTAACTCTCACTCTCGGAATCATAACTCCATTAATCAATCTCATTTTTACGTGGAACCCGTATTATTGATTCTCATTCCCAAACTTCAATTAACAGGTAAACAAGTGTTTGATTCCGATTTCGAATGTGTAAACGAGCCGTAAAAATGAGACCATTCCAATTCATGATAACGATCTCCCTCAGCTTTCTACTATTTTCATTTTCATTTCCTTAAGGTTCAAATGTAGGATGCTACTTTACCCATTAGATTGTTTTGTTTTACATTCCGAACTTCAATAAGATTTCCATTCTCCAAATGCTTAAGTGCTACAGGCTTACAGTCGATGCAATAAAGGCATATGTTTGTTAACTCAACAGCAATTGCAAATAGCAAATGAGTAATGATATAACTCACTTCAACCTCTCCTCAATTTAACGTAAGAAAAAAAAAAAAAAACAATTTTAATGAGTGTCTTTAAAGTTTAAATTAATAATGAAGCTGCCCAGAATTTGGGCTTTATAGAGTTGAGGAATTGAGGTTGAGTCTGGGGTGCATTTATCATTTTCCTTAACAAATAGTCATGGAAAATGCTTAGTGTAACGAAGCCCGAGAGAAGGCTAAGAGAAACGGCATCTGTTGCTTCCGTTGCGCCTTTTTCCTCTCTTAAGCCTTGAAACAATTTTTCAATATTAAAAAAAAAAAATAAATAAATAAATGTTGAAAATGATAAACGTTGTGGGAATACGTGACGTTTAGACTGTTTCTTGCCATTACTCTCGGTGTTCTCTCGCCGTTATCACTATTTAGCATGACTCGATTGTCAAATACAACGACTCTTTTAAATAATTTAACTTTCATGTTTATAATAAAGTCAGTATGTTTTTTCTTGGATATTGAATGGTTGTTTATTTATAATATGTAACCTAAGCAAAATAAACCTAAACACTAGGGTCCTAAATGAAAGTTATCTCCGACGAAGAGCGCACATCCAAATAAATTACTAAATCCAAAACCCTAATTGAAAGCAGCTGAAAATAAAGAAAACCCTAGTAAAACTAAGCAGAGCAAGAAGATGACGCAGAAAGGAAGCCTATTCAAAGGCCAACAGAAGAAGAAAACAGTACCTCCCAATCGCCACGGGAAAACCATTCAAACTCGCAAAGGTAGGTGAATTTTTATATAATATTTCTAATTAATGGGAGTGTTACTGTTAGTGACTTTGATGTTTGATTATGAAGGGAAGCGATTTGTGAAGCCCTCTAAGATTTCAAAGGACATGGACGTTGATCGTGTGCGTTCCACTTTCTCGTACTCCCTATTGTAGCTTTTTATAATGAATCCTTAGTTTTCGAAAAGAAAGCTTCAATTTTTATGTTTAGATTAATTAGGCTTTCGATCCTTTACAAGGTGGGAATACTTGATAACTGCGCATAAATGATTTTGTCTTGTAAATTTTGTGGACAATGGTTGAATTCTTAGTGTGATTTTGTTGTGTGAACCAAGCTGCTGCGTTTGCGCATCATTTACTTTGCCTGTTTATACTTCTCTTCGTATAGTTGCAAGGAGTTTCTTCTCCAAATTCATTTTCTTTATGGCCCCCTGATTTTTGAAACTCAAGTGTTCTATTGGTTTTGGTTTAGGCTGTTCGTTGGGTTAGTGTGATTTGACTCGGTGTAGGAGTGGTACCCTTCTCTTTTATGAAGCTTCACTTTCTCACTCTGTATTTTGAGATGCTCTGAAGTGGCCTTTTATTTAAGAATTAATTTTGAGAATCTGAGTTGATTGGGGGACATATTAACATAAACGAGTTAACTTCTGATTTTAGATTGTAGGTGGCGTCTCTTCCTTCTAATTGTGCGGCTATGAAGTATGAACTCTTTTAAATTTTCAGTTTCAGCACTTATTTTCACGTTGATGAGCTTAGCATTATCCCTTCAAGATTGTTGTTTGTTTAATTTGTAGAGACCAAGATTATTACATTACATATGTAGTTAAAAAAAAATTTTCTGCTACTGCTGGGTTAAACTTGAACCCTTTTCTTCTTATCCTGAAATTTGGTTACAAAAGAAGCATTTAAAGCTACTATGTATTGTTGTTTGTTGGTATATTCATTCTGTATAGAGTTTGTATGACACTCCATCTAAAGACCGACAGATTGCTTTTGAATTTTCAGTTTCTTACTCATTGTTTGCTTGTGTGTTTGTACTGAAACATTCGATTCCCCTAATTATTTTGTATCATCAGATTCAAATGTAACAGCTATTAAGGTATTAGGCCTACAGTATGTTATGATGAGGGTATGGCATATTTTCATAGCTGAAGGCCTTTTTTCCTCTCTTATATGATGAAATCAGGAGCTGACAAAATTCATAAACCACTGCAACGAGGCGAAGGCAGCCACTCTGGCTAACAAGGAAGGTGGCCAGCTGAGCATTGTCAAACCACGAGTTGAGTCTTCTGCTACCACTGGTAACAAGAAAGATAACCGACCAGAGACCGCAGAAGCGTAGATAGAGATATGCAGCCTTTCTGGAAATACAAACTTGAAGATCAATTGTGTTGCCATGTGTCCTTGTTCTATATTTCTGTTACCAGTTTTGGGAGCTCCCTAGCATGTTGCTTCTGCTTAGCTGTAGAGTCTCTGCAGTTTTGTGATGGTGCCATAGCATTACTGCTAGAATGCATTTTTAATTTTATGTTAAGAGAGAGAGAGACAACAGTGTGGAGTTTGGAACTAAAAGTGAGGTGATAAATGAAGGAAGTTCATTGTAGTTTGGGCCTCTCAGAGCCTCAAAAGCCCATTTTGGTGAAGGCTCATGTTTTTTCACACGAGGCTTACCTCTTCTTACGATTTCCCGCCGCCCAAGAACGAGCAAACTATATTCTATTAGAAGCTAAAGACAAGCTGAGGTGGATCCATGTCACCCAGTTCCGACTAAACAAGAGTCACGTTTCTAGGACAGCACTAAAGTCCAAGACTTGGTTTAGCACTAGTTAGCTTTCCAGGCACGTGGCCAATTTTTATGTCTCAGGCGCCAACGGTAATACAAATGGGACACCGACACCTTATCTACCTCCGACACGTCACACGAAGGCTACTTTCCTCTTTTCTTGTTTCTCCTAATTTGTTCGAATTGCAACAAGATACGAATTCGCAGTTTTTTTTAAGTTAATAATTTTTTAAGTCACGTGGCAGTAGCGGTTTTTTTTTTTTATTATTAAATATGAGTAAAGTAATCGTTATTTAAATATTAATAAAAATTAAAATTTTATAAAAATTAATATATATTAATTTTAATAATAATTTAATTTATAAATATCAGTTAAAATTTTATATTATATAAATTATAATTTTATGGAATAATTTCACGTTAGAAAAAAAAAAAAAAAGGTCATGTGGTAGTAGCAGTGGCAGTGCTTCGGCTTGTGTTCCCATAGCCTGTATTTATTTTTTGGGCGTGGAATGAATGTTGCGTGCAACAACAAAAATTCAATGCTTCCAGCCTCTGTGATATCTAACGGCGAATCATTTAAATTATTTTAATTAATATATTCTTCTTGGAATTTTTTAACTGTGGTCCATTCTTCAGAGTTTCAAATTCTGCAGTTACTGCAGCACCACGTAAACTGAGTCTTTAGTTTGACAACTAGCTACAAAGCAATTAATAGGAATGGGTAATCACTTTTATACTTTTCTCAAATGCCAGGTAATCAAAATTAAAACTGCTTACTGTGTTTAATGGTGACACAAAATATAACAGTTAAAATGATATAATAAAATATAACAGTTAAAATGATATAATAACCTTTTTTTCAAAAAAAAAAAGAAGAAATTGTTTTCCGATTTAATTGCATCAAATAATGGCAGGTTGTGGTGTCTTACACGGCTTGAAAAGTAATGTGAAAACAAACGATGCCCATATATGATAAGGTCTCGGTACTCTCTCGTCCCTTTCCATTTTTCTTTTTAAAAGCTCCTTTTTAAAAAAAAAAAGGCTCTATAAATTTGATGATCCCATTCTTCATCATCATCCACTAAATCCAAACCATCACCTTAATTGATAATCCAGTAAATAAAAAGTATGGTATAAATTTAACAATAAATTCACAAATTTTAAAGTACATTCTATATCTGATTCAATTCAACTCATATATCTCATCATCTCAGCAGGGGAAGACTAATTTATGGTGACACTAGTAAGTGATATTGTCTTAATAATTTATTATGTCAACTCCATTTACAAAAATGTGATCTATGGTACGTTAAAATTGATTCAACTATATATTTTAAATTATAAATATAAAAATATTTATAGACTTTGATAGTATAAATATATTAATATTTTTTAAAAAATTTGTCTTTATATATCTTGTGACGTGATTTGATTAAGAGAAAAAAATTATCACCAAAAAAAAAAAAATAATCATGGTTTAAAGTACTATTTTAACATTGAAGGGTTAAGTTATAACTAAAAAAAATAAAATATAAGTTAATAAATATAATTTTTAAATAATAATTATAATAAAAATTTAATAAATCTTTCACTTATAAACAGTAAATCAAATCAACCTAATTTCTAAATTAGAACGGTTTTTGTTTCGTTAATACATTAATTTTTTATTAGAAATTTATCATCAATCTTCGAGATATATCTCCCAAAGCAATTTCACTGGAGCTGAGAATGGAAATGTCCTTTGGCTACGTGCAACACGTGCCGTGAAGTCCCACTCTATTGGTTCGTATGCCCCACTCGCTGTTTGAAGGGTCCCAGCCTTTATGGTGTAACAAAATTGTTATCTTTTAAAATATTTTAATTTATAACAGTCAGTCAAAAAGGACGACAATAACTGAAAACGCAAGGCCAAGAAAGCCAATAACATCACCAAATAACACAACACACATGTACAGAAAATCCAACAACAAGAAGGACAACAGTAACATTTCAGAATTCAGACATCATCAAACGCCGCCGTTAACCTTAGCAAACTGACGGCACCACTGCCGGCCATGGGCGCCTCTGACCCTGTAAGCAGCTGCATATTATATATCATACCGTTCATAATCTTAAATTATATATAATATCATTAATTTGTTGCTACCGTTATGCTAATTAAGTTTCAAAAATATGTGTTAGGTAGTAGAGAGAGAGAGTCAAAAGACAGAAGAAGAAGAAGAAGAAGTGAAGGATGTGGAGAAAGGAGAAGTGGTTGTTGAAGAAAAGGTGGTGGATAGCAATTCCAATGTTAATATTAATAATATTAATGATGAGCAAAGAGGGTTTAATCCGTCAATGTTTCAAAGATTGAACCCAACAAATCCTTTGAGGATTGTTATTAATGGTGGCAGAAGAGTTACAGCTCCAAGAGTTGCTCCTCCTTCACCTCCTCAGCCTTCTCACCCTCGTTCTTCACTTCCTCAGCCTTCTCACCCTCGTTCTTCACCTCCTCAGCCTTCTCACCCTCGTTCTATTTCTGCATCTACTCCAGCAACAACTCCAACCCCTCAAGTAAGTTTCTTTTTATTTATTATTTTCCTTTCTTTCTTTACAAAAAACTAATCAATTTTTGGTTCTTAATATATTGAAATTTTCAAGATTTTTTTTTTTAACTTGTGGCCACAGCAGCCATCACTGACAACGCTAAATTCAAGAAAATACACCAACAAAATATCTTTGTTCCTCTTTGTTTTGCACATGATTCTGGCTATTGGGTTAGTGGGTTTTCTTGTGTTCAAGGGAATTCAAGGGCTAATTTTAGCATCTGAATCTATTAAAAGAAAAGAGAAAAGGGTATTGAAGTATTTGTTGCCACAAGTTGAAGCTGCATCTCTTTTAAGTATTTCTCTTGCATTTTCATGGCAAAAGGCAGTCAGGGTTTGGCCTAAATTCATGGTTCATTTCATATTATGGAGCTCTTTCTTCATGTCGCTTTCCGCTGGAATTCTCCTAATTTGCTTCCAAAAGCCTGCTACCGAGGGGGTTGGTGTTTGCTTCATTGCCTTTGCAATTGGCAATGGCTTGTATGCTTGTTGGGTTAGTCAGCGAATTGAGTTCTGTTGCAAGGTTCTGATTCTATCATTACAGCCCGTTTCAAAATTTTCTGATTTGAATCAACCCACTTATTGGATGCTTGGAGCTGGTTTCCTGTGGATGTCTTTCTGGATCTTAGCTGTGGTTGGAGCCTTGAACTTTTACTTTCCCCCTTTAATCATCATTGCATTGGTGTTGAGCTTGACTTGGACTACTGAAGTTATGAGGAATGTTGTTAATCTTACAGTCAGTAGAGTGATTGCTTTGTATTATCTAAGAGGAATGCAATCTAGTACTCGATTTTGCTGCCAACGAGCCTTGACTCGGAATCTTGGAAGTGCTTGTCTTGGATCTTTGTTTGTGCCGTCAATTGAAGCTCTGAGAATTGTCGCCCGGGGTTTAAATTTACTCGAGGGAGAAGATGAGTTCATGTTTTCATGTGCTCACTGTTGTCTTAGAATCATGGAATCCATCTTCAGATACGGTAATGGCTGGGCCTATGTGCAGGTACCTATCACTTCTAATTTTTGTTCAGAATTTCTATCGCGTGAATGTCGAGAGTATTTAACTTGATTTCAGATTCAGAAAAGGTGAAATTCTAAGTGTCGTTCCCCAAAGCATTCTACAATCTTTAAGAACCCTTTGATTAATTGTTCATGACAATTTTGACCCGTCAACTCAGTATTCTATTAGTACTATCTAACAAAATTTTGAAAGGAATACTGTTATAATCATTATCGTCCATCCTTAATTGTATATGCAACTGTATTCAGGGTCAATCGCTTAAGTTTATAGTTTATCTTTAGATGTAATAATGCTAACTTTGTTCTAACGGCTGCCTGCAGATAGCTGCATATGGCAAAGGTTTTGTGCAGGCATCACAAGACACATGGGCGCTCTTTGAAAGGCAAGAAATGGAACCCATTGTAGATTCTGACATGACCAGTGCGATCTGCTTTCTCACTGGAGTCTGCAGTGGTTGTATTTGTGTCATAATGGCGGCTGCTTGGACTGCCAAAGTTCACCAACCCTTCACTGCCACCATTTCACTCCTCACTTTCTTTGTCGGATACCTCATGGTTAGTTTCCCATTTTTTACTAGTCTTATTGCATTATTGTTTCAACTTGGGTATTCCTTAACCTCAACGGTTGATCTGTTTATAAATGTAATGCTTCAGACCAGGATAGCAATGGCTTTGCCACAGGCCTGTGTGAGTTGCTACTATGTTTGCTATGCAGAAAATCCTGATAACAGATTTTTTGACTCAACAATCAAGGATCGTCTCTCCTTGATGAAGGCCGGCCGTGATGTCGTAGTACCAACACCTCGAGTACCTCACCGATTTAGAGAAACTTAGCTCATGACTTTCCCTTGAAGTGTAACCAAAAAATGGTTAATTGAGCATGATGCTTTAAGGGATCCCTGTAAATGGGATATGATGGCTTCATGTAACCGATGAGGCTCGAGGTAAATTTATCAAGAATTGTTGAAGTGGGGATTTAATAATGGTGACAGCAAATTTTGATAGCGAAATTTCTACTTCCATGGGATATATTTTGATTATGGGACCAATATGGAGATATTCCAATCAACAAGGCTACGATGGCAAAATTGCCTTTTCCTCGGCATCGCATCTCTTTAGCATATGCTTTTGGGATATTCGATGGTAACAAGCCCCACCTTCTTTTTCCATTAGCTTTTTCATCTGTTAATTTCTACTCCCAACTTTATTATTTATTTGAAATGTAACCTTGGAAGAATCTGCATGCGTAGCTGCAATTCAAAGTTGAAGCTCTCTTCCTTTAAAGTTAATAAATGAGTTTGTATCAGTTAGAATACTGCAAAGAACAAGCAGCTTGTTAAGTTAAAACATAAAAAGAAAGCAAGAGTGTTCAGTTTTTGTTAAAGAGACAAATACTGAACAAACAGGAAGTGATAGCAAATTGCAACAAAGCTGATCTTAAAATTGGATGCTGGTCCGGCCTTTTCAGAGATATTATTAGCTCCTATCACTCCAGAAGGGATAAAAAAAGGTATATGCATTAAGGCAAACTGGAAGTGATAGCAAATTGCAACAAAGCTGATCTGAGTTTGCTCATTTTAAAATCGGATGCTGGTCCGGCCTTTTCAGAGATATTATTAGCTCCTATCACTCCAGAAGGGGAAAAAAAAAAGGTTTATGCATTAAGGCAAAATGATCTCCACAATTGAAGAATGTGAAAAGAAAGCATAAGAGAATACAGTTGAAAATGACAGCCACCAGGACACTAAAACACAACTTTTTCCAATAATTGATGATCCAAGCCGACTATAATATAATATACACAAAAATTTTTAATCATACAAGATTCATCTCGTTGGCTATAGAGTAAATTAAAAAACCAAGACTTTGACTTTGTAGGTAGTCGTCGTGTTGACAATTGATGTACAAACTAAACTCTTTGGGTAATCTTCTAGTCCCATCTAAACTTCAAAAAATCAAAGTTCAGCAAATTCTGGTCATTTCAGGATGGCCGCTTTTAAGTAAAGATCAACAGAGTAGACACTCTTGCCATGAGAAAGAAATAATTTTGGCTGTTTGATACATTGCAATTTATTCAATTATCAATATATTATCCCCTAGACAAAATATAATAGAAAATATATATATAAAAAAAAAACCCAAAAATCAATCCACTCTTATCATCCCTAGATATAATCACATAAAAACCTCACTTCATCAATCCAGAAACCACATATATTTCTTGCTACTATTGAAAAATGAGAAATTTTGTGGAAACAAGAGGAACCGATTCATCAATTAAAAACTGATGTCCACAGAAGCATATTGCAATAGCACAACTCTTGCTGGAAAAAAAAAGTGGTTTTTTTTTTTTTGGGGGGGGGGGGGGGGTTTGGGGGGGGGTGGGGTGGTTTGAAGAAGAAGAAGAGTTGGGTGATGGGGTTGTGGTGCTAGCAACAGACAGCTAAATAAAAATTTTGGCAAAAAGAAGAAACACATAACAAACCACACAAGAAGTTCATCATAATAATTTAGTGTCAATTAGTGAACAAAAATAGCCATATGACTCTCATTCCAGTCCATTATTAAATAACACACCACAAATATTTAATAATCCCAATATAATCCAACAAACACAACAAATAACGAGCCTCCACCTCTCTGAGTACTCGTTTTACCTTAGTCAGCTCGCTTTTGAATCTGATTTTGTGCTAGCTTTGGAATCTGATTTTGCATCTCCTCTTGCCTCAGCACCCCTTGTATCTGCAGTTTTCACCTCACCAGAGCAGCAACCACCACCATGATGATGGTGGTGGTGGTGGTGGTGCCCATGCTGATGACTCTGCTTTCCTTTTAGGTGCTTCCGCATATCATATGCATCCTCTCCATCAGCATAATACTTAGCCTCCACATCATGAATTTTATAACCTAAAGTTTCTGTGTACAAATTAAATGCTGCCCGGTTACTCTTCCTAACATGCAGTGAGACATACTCTGCTCCAAAAACCTGTGTCAAATCACTTGGATATAAGTAATACAAAAACTTGAGGCACATACAACCTTTTTGATTGTGTGGTCCTTCACAAAATCTGCCAAGCAAGATTTCAACCAAAAATAAAATAAAATCTTTCAAAGCTCTAAATCTTTGCATCAGTCAAGCTTCAAATTTAGCTCTCAAAATTTCTTTCACATTAAAAATTAGGCATCTCAAAAGCAATTTTTTCACCGGCTAGAAATCCACTTAGAAACATCAACTACACAGCTTAAAACACAAAATCCAATTTTAACCAATCCACTAACATGTTTCAGCTCTATGGACTGATTTGATCACCTTGAACTTCTCATAATCCTAATTTAGTTATTACATGATGAATACAAATTCTCCGATTTGAAGCCAAAACCTCTTATACCACCCTCAGAACAAATCGTTCATAAATTTTCTTAAAACTATAAACATAAAACTACAATACCTATATGATGATAAAGTTCTAACTTCGTCCTACAGTAAGGACAAATAAAAAATAATAAAAAAAAAAATTTCCAGTTCAATTACATACAAACAACAAAAAAAATAACAAGAGGTACTACATTTTTTTAAAAGTTGACCTGTTCCATGGCTGACTGTGCAGCATTCATAAGCTTAGTAGCCAATCCTAACTTGCGATGCGTGCGAAGTACGGCGAGAGAGGTGATGTGGCCGTGACACTCGTTGCTTTCTTCTTCCATCTTAGCCAATACGTAGCCCACAATACGGCCATTGTAATCTTCGGCCACGTAGAGCAGCTGCGGCCACGATAAAATATGGTAAAAATAATACTTCATTTGGTAATTTTCCGGAAGACAGAATAAATTGCAGGCTTGCATCGCGAGCAAATCGTCTACTGTCGCCTTGCGTATGCACACCATGGCTTCTGTTGATTTTGATCGACTCTTTTTCCCCTTTTTTTTTTTTTTGGTGGGGGTGTGTTTTGGGGGTTAGGTTTAAGGTTTCGTCGATTTGGTTTCCGTGGTGAGCGAGAAAAGTCAGCAAGCCAAGCACCGATGAATATTGGCGATATCGTACCCTCAATTGGGCCGCCAATTGGGCTTTTCACTTTTTATAAGTATGCGCTGTAACTTGCAAGAAAGAAAACAAACCGATATGTCGTCCGTAATATGGTCCAAACGCGAGTACTGTCTATTCATTAATTAGAAAAGCTGCAGCCCTCCAGTTAAGTCGATTATTCTGTTAATATTTTTATTGGTAATCCTTTCAAGAACCGATTTGAAAATTCTTGTTAGAGCTTCAAAATCAAGCCACCAATGCGGTCGTTCAATCATAAATCACGAGCTTGCGAGCGGGGTATCTTCTATTTTTGAGATGAATGAGCAATTACTAAAATATTTCGGCAACGGTCGAAGTGTGTTTGCAATGGCTGTGATTGTACTCAACTTTACAAACACTACAATTATACACCTAAATTCAATCATAGGCTTGGGCCCAAAGTTATAGACCATGGAAACAGGAAAATCCGTATTAGCATACAAGGAAGAAATTGATGTAACAGGGCCACGGACCAAGTACATTTTAAGTTGAATCAGGCAAAAGTCAAAATTATTTGTCTCAGTAGTTAAATTTCCATAATCTGATGTACTTGCTATTGTGCATAGTGACAACTTTTTTCATCCCAACAGCTAAACACGTAATGGGAGGTCGTATGGTTTTAGGAATCCTATCAATACAGCTACCTTCCGATAGCCTTCTTCCTTCAATTCTTTCAATTACTCCAGAGACTTTATTGGAGGAACTTGATGCTGAGCCAATGTCCATTACACAACTTGATAGAGCTTCTCCATTGTTCTGATCCAGAACACGTAGTACACCGTCTATCCCACCAGCCACCAACGTTGAAGTATCGTTTTGCAAGTGTTGCATAGAATATACAACATTTGGACTTATTCGAGTCTCCCATAAAGATTTCATTGTCCTGCACAATAAATAGGAAAAAATCACTCGATGATTTTTTTTAAAAAAAAAAAATTAAATGATAAATAATGATCATCTGCACCAAAATTCCATGTTTCAAATTGCTCATACACCATTTGTTTATTATAATAAGTTTGATTCATTTTCATACCTAAGGTCCCAACAAGATGCATATCCTGCAGTAGTGCCAGCAAATACCAGATGAGAACATGGGTTGTAACACAATGTCTTTATGCCTGTCAGGTTAGATGAAATAAAGTTTAAGTAAACACTTGCAGATTCTCATCAATGATAACTGTATTGCTTAGGACCAAAGCCAATTAGGGTTAAAGGAAAAGGGAAGAAAAGAAAGAAAAAAGAGCAGGGAGATAGCACAAAGAGGAATTGAGGGTACAGCAGGCAAATGATATGACCTGTACAATCAGTTGATCTAAGGGTAGCTACCCGCTGATCAGAGGAGAGGCCAGATATTGTGATGCTGCCCAGGGAGGATCCACTAATAATTAACTGATCCTCACCCAAAGATAAACATGTTACTGGTGCAAAATGCATCCTGCAATTATGAGGAGATTATACCATAAGAAATAAATAATCCTCAGAGTTAGTAGGTGCAAGACTGTAGATGTTCAGACAAACCAGTTTATCTAATAAATAAAAGTCAAAATTTAACAATTAAGATATCATGGATACAGGAAAGGAAAGAGCAAACAATAGATAAATAAAAATGCAAATTTGTGACAGCACATACCTAATGATTTGAGAGCATTTCCTACTATACATGTCAAACACACGGGCAGTCCCATCCTCACATCCAACTACAGCCTCTGGATCAAAGTATCTGTAAGAAAGAAAGATGAAAATCACTTTTAGACATTGCAAAAGCATATCTTTCATTATAACAGAACATTACAGAGTACCAGTTTATAACCTATAATAAGTACTTAGAATGACATGGAAAAGGAAAACCAAAGGACAAGAGAAATTTCTATGAGCACTTCGAAGACAAGGAGAAACAAAGATATTCCCTAAACTCCAAAGTCATACGGTAAAGGATTTCTACATTACTACATTACCAAGCTATGATGCTTAGAATGAGACAGTTCACTCAATGTAAGGGAAAAATGGAATCCTGCTTGTGTCTTTCCGGTTTAATACTTCAATTCTCTACCTTTTAAATGCTGACAACATAAAAATATTTTATTAGCTTGTTTATTACTTGGCAATACTAAACTAATTCAATACATAGCATTAAATTTTTCAATAACTGTAATGAGAGCATCTGTCTCTATACCGCATACATAAACCCTTCATGAATGTGCCTTCACGCGAGGGAAATACACTCCTTGAACCGTTGCGCCTCCATATGCATATACGTGTGCCAACCAAACCAACAATCTAGAAATGATATGTAACAAAAAATTAGAGATTTTCTCTGGAGCTTAAAAAGTTAACCCAAGCTGTAGATCTTAATATAAACATAAAAGATGCCATGTTTTTATGGTTAAAACTGTTGTTTATTCAAAGAATGGTACTGTATTCTTGCATGTTAAGCAATTGAAAAGGAGAAACGAAGCTAGAGAGTCACATCTTACATAAACAAAAGCAAAACATACGGATTTGTTTTGAGTTACCTTACTCTCATCAAAATCAAAATCAACCAGTGAAGTTGCGTTTGGAAGTGAATACTCTTCCACACATTTGTACCCTTCTAGTGACCAGAGCCGCATAACCTGGAATGATTTCCAACCCAAATTGTCAGTAGAATGAAGGTGCAGAACAACTTTCAGCACCAGGAATGTACAAAAGGTATTGGAATCTAACAAAAGTTTCTAGAAGAATACAGCTGTCACGAAATGGTAGAGAACATGACTTTTTTATTTACATGGAACCTAACATATGAAACCCTGAGAATGTTTGAAATTTGTCTGTTAAAAGAAAGAGTTACTGTCCATGTAGAAAAGATTCATAATGATGCACTCATATCCTCATTTGACATCCAGTTTATTGGTATTGGAAACCCACTAGATACATATTCGATATACCAAGCCAAAACAACATCGAGGTTATAACGGTCTTCTTTACCATCAATTTTATTTTAATTATTTTCTGAAAGGAAACTGAATCTTTTTTAACCATCATTAATCATCTAAAGAGTTAATCACAGATTCTAAGGAAGCAAAACTAAGAACTCCATTGAGTAGGCATTTGCATAAATTTACATAAGTCATGGATAAACAAAAAAAATCAACTCTTAATTGAAATACAAAAATTGTGATGGTTGGGTACTTAGTTTACAGCTATCATACCTTATCACCTACACCAGTAAGAATCAAACCCCTCTTCATTCGGCACTGATCAACCCTAAAAAACAGCAAGATTAGAAAATAAGACAATACAAAAGCTCCAACACACAACTAAAACTAAGGATTAAAATTCAATAATTAGTTCAAAGCCATAGTATGTCTTTTGTAAATGCTGAATTAAAATTTGATACACAATAAAACAAGTGAGGTCTGTTATTACCCAACTGAATGAGCTTTCCATCGATCAATATCAATTCGACCTTCTTGTAAAGCAAATCGATGTTGCTTCATAGCAAGCTCCTCCAAATGCAACCTCATCGAAGAACTTGACGTATTCGAGAAGCCATGTAGCTTGCAATAGAGCAGTTGTAGTAACTTACATCTGTTTATAATGGCGTTCCTTTACGAAAGCAGTAACAAGAAGTATCAAACTGTTTTTCTATAATTCGGATAATTAAGTTTAATTTTGAGTTAATAAGCAATTAAGAAAGAGTAAGGGATTAGTCCAGTACCAGGGCTTGCAAACGGCAGAACATCTAACGAGATCGAAGAATCCGAGAGATGAGAAGATTATACAGATGATATCGCCGCTGAGGGATTCAATTGTCGTCCGAGCTTTCGAGTTTCTCTTCTTCGTCGGCGGTTCTGACCGGCTACTGGACCTTGTGGGGACCATCGTCTCTCTGCCGTCGGCTGTTGTGCAACTCAAAGAGCGTGACATGAGAGACGATGGGTAGGAAGGAGCCTTGTAATTTGTTTGGATAATTTATCTTCATTTAAGACCGGCTACTCCAATGGATTTATTTTCAAAATCCTCCGTTTTATATTTTTTAAAATTTTTATTTCTTTTTTATTCTGTTATGTAGATAATTTTTTTTATATCAATTTAATCTATTTTTTAAAGTAATTTTTGTATTATATTTAAAAATACAAAAATTATTTATGTTTACGGAATTTTAAAATGTTTGTTCGAAACAAACATCACCATTTAATCGGATAAAAAAGAGAAAGAAAGGGGGTTTTAACGTAACTTAAAGTGATTAATTTTAATATATATATATATATATAAAAGAGTAATTAATTTTAAAATCTGTGTATGAAAGGGCCCGCGACCCTTCAGTACATGGATAACCCAGACCCATCAACCGCTTAGGAACGTGAGGACAATGGGAAAGCAAATAAGGTGTAAGACAAACGCATTAAGTAATAGATTTGATTATAGATGGTAAATTTTTTTCAAAAAAAATAATTGATTCATTGATTTTAATGTCAAAAGACTGTGATGAAATGTTTTTATTTTTGAAAAAGAAAAAAGAAAACTTGGTTTGATTGAACCTGAGTTGAGAGTTGCCGTAGTTTGACTTGTTGTATACTCTCATCGTTGACGTTTATCATTTGTTGCAATGAGTCGACTCTGACACTGGCTTGTTTCATATTTTCTGAAGTTTGAAAGTTTTGTTGATCTTGTTAATTTAATGGAAATAATTGATGCAGCGAGCGAAGTAGACACGGATGATCTCATTGAAATCTCTGACAAGGATGATGCTGGTATTTCTGAATTTAATTTTGATAGTTTTAACCATAACCTTAAAAATCATCATATGCTAATGCTCTGCTATGCTATGCTATGTACGTCCTTGTCCTTCTTCTTCAGACTATAATTTGTTGATCAGGCAAGCTTTTGGTGGGCCTCCACCTTCATTGCCAAAGAAAGGAGACTTGATTGTGTATTTCCCACAAGGTCATTTGGAATCCTCTGCCCCTGCCCCTACCTCTGTCTCAGAAGCCCCGCCCACATTTGATCTCAGGCCTGAAATTATATGCAGGGTTGTAGATGTTCAGTTACTAGTAAATTCTCCTTTTTTTTCACATTTTTGTTTCTTTCAAAATCCCATTTCCTCCCTTCTTGTTTCTTCATTTTGTTGAATTCAATCACCCGAAACCGGTTTGTAAGAAGACTGACAAGGTCTCTACCAAGATGATTTTAGTTCCTTTACCCGAGGTAATCAGTTGCTTTGATTCATAGGAACGTAATGCTACTTGGTTTTGAAAAGTTACAGCTTTTGATTATTACTTCTCGTTGGAGCTGGGTGTCAAATTTTCTCTCCATAACTATGTCTGATGATTTTTATCGGCTTTTCGTTTTACATAGACGGTTGGTGAAAATTTAAAGGACAAAGAGCTTCCACACTTGGTTGTGGACGACAAAGGGGATGGGGGATCACCAGCAAATTCAAGCCCTCCCTTGTTTTACAAAAAGCTTACAGCTTCCGATAAACCAACAAACTAAGTATCCTAACTAAATAAATATAAACTTATATGATATGAAGGTATCATTCTTTCCTTCTTTTTCCCCCCTAATATAACATAATAAAGATTGAATCTTCAACTCGAGGAATGCTAAGCATTGGTTTGATTTGATTATAACGTTTGGTCTGTATTTAGTTCACAAAATCTTGAATCAATTGGTTTAGTGATTCACTGCTTGTGCCAACAACTAGATTGAAAAGAAACCTTTTGATATCCACCCCCGATGATATTATCATCGGGTAATTCTAAAAGTGGCAAAATGAATAAGATTCGAATTTAATTATAAACGAATTGAGTTAAAATTATGTTGATTTAGATTCGATTTGTTTATTAAATAATCATTCAATTCGATTCGATTTATTTAATTCGTTTAAAGAAATAAAAAAATGAATTGAATCCAATCTAAATTTGTTTGCTATTTGTTTATCCTATAGTGAATATAGAATTACTATATATTTTGTCTTATTATAATTTATAATTACTATATTAACCTTCAAATTTTAAAAAAATTTTCATGCACACTTAAGGACAAATAAGTAATTTAATTAAATGAATTTTAAAGGAACGGATCATATTTGATTCATTTATTATTCATTTATTAAACAAACCCTAAACTAATAAATGAATTTATATTATCAAACTCATATTCGATTCGTTTAACTAGTAAATTAGATTAAATTCACTAACTTATTAAACGAATTAATTTTTTAATTAAATTAAATCGAATAAACGAATCATGACCAAAATTACCACCTCCTAAATAATTCTCATAAGTCGGTGGTTAGATATTGGCACCCACACATTAATTTACTAGAGAGTGTAAATTTTGCTAAGGACCAGTCCCGCCCATTGATGAAAACACCCCAGTCTTTGCTGTGAAGCAGTGAACGGGAAGGCCCCGATTTTTCGCAAGTAGGAAATGATTGAAATGTAAATTTTGTGCTCGTCTTACCCATCGACCATCTCCATTAATCGTTGTTGTTGTTGTTATTCATTTATTTTTTCTTTGATTAAAAAAAAAAAAAAAAAAAAGAAGAAGAAGAAGAAGAAGAAGAATGAATGAATTCTATTAGTAGAGGTATATAGACAAAAGTTAAAAAAAAAAAAGAAGAAGAAAAGATATAAAAGAATTCTACATTTCACATTTGCCGAACAAAAGCAGTAAAGAAACTTTGCTGCAACAGTAGTATGCTGATGAAAATAAATATAGCTAATGAATGAAAATTAATCAAGTGTATCTAGCAGTGTTAGGAAGAGGTGAGCCATCGAGGAAGTGCTTGACTAATGAAAGTGCTCTCTTAGGCTGGTAGCTTGGTACTTGATGCCCTGCTCCTCTTACAGTAGCAAATGTTATGTCTCCTTTGTACACTTGTGTATATCCACCAATCTGTATTAATTGAAATTGGCAAATATAATATATAAATAGACTCTTTGTTTTTCATTGTTCATAGACATTTGACGCCAGAGGAAATTAAATTAAAGAGGCAGAGTTTTGAAATTGAAAACTCACCTCCCCATAAAGGTACCAAGCATGCCACGGAGTTTTGATCGGAAGCTTCATCGTATTAATAGAATTCTTGGTTGAAGTAACTGGTACTCTTCCATCTGTATCACCACTGCACAGTTTCCACCGCAAATAAAATTTATATTAGATCTATAGTGATTGCGATTCTCTAAGTTTTGAAACCGTAACAACTAAAGCATATAAAACACCCACGGCTTTTTTATTAATTTGGCAGTTAATCAATCATGAAAGCCTAAATTGATGAGGGGATGGATCTAAAAGACATTTTCACCAACTACAGTAATGAAACTTATGATTCCCACTTGCTAGTATGTGATTCTGTCCACTACACAAACTAAAGAATGTCGATAATTACCTAAAAATCCACAGTCGAATCCCATTTTCCATGAATTCCCGTAAAAGGGGAATAATAGTTGAGGGGCTGTCTTGCCATTTACTTAAGATAGCACTGCATGGCTCCCAGTCATGGTCAAGTTTGGTGACATTGGCATGCAAGGCTCGTTGAACATCAGGCCTGTTCAGATAAGCATGCACATAATAATCGCTGCATGGATCGAAATTCGTGATCTGCACATTTTCATAGAATACTGTTAGAGAAACCGTCTGACCAACGATCGGGATCTTGACTCTGATACATATTAGAAAAGCCGCTCGCTGACTTACAGAAGCTTTCTTGGGGAGGGCTGTGAGACTGGAATTGGAGCACAGCGGGGCATAGATGTTGTATACGTCGAGATAGTAAGTATTTTCCTCAGCTTGGTCGGTGGCTGCATCGCACTTATCAGACTGGGCAGTGGCATTGGGTGAAAAATCACAATAGTTTTGGATCTGATGTGCAACTTCATCTGAAATTATAGCATGGCTTTGCAAGTACTCATAAATTCCTCTAACATCAGTTTCATCATTGATTACCGCATTGCCAATCTGCAATTTATTTGTAAGATCGATTATTAAAGCAAAGTATATTACTCGTTAATTACGTGAGAGAGTGATGTTGTAACCGCTGGTTACAAAATTAAATGAGGTAAATCAACAATTAAGAGTTATTTTGCAAAAATTAAAACAACATACATATTTAGATCAAATTATCTGTTGGCACTTAATGATACCACAATAATTTAGGGACCCCACCCCAGACGTTTGTATTCAATTAATTAATTAATGCATATATATATATAGCGTGCCCCATTTCTCTACATATAAAGAAATGAAAACGAAAAGCTAACACACATGGGATAACTCTTCTAAATCTAAGTTTTAATCATTTCTCCCCCTTTGACAAGGCCCCAAAACCGAAATTGTGACTAGATTGCTCGCAGTTCTTTGTTTAACTGATGGAGAATGATGAAGAGAAAGAAAGATATATAGAAAAACCATACCATGATTCCTTTGAAGTTGATGATTGTTGTGTTAGCTTTCTTGTTGTGATAGAGAATTGTATGAGCAAGTTGAGGCACATAATGGCCAGCATAACTCTCACCAGATATGTAAAACTCTCTGCCTTTGTATTCAGGAAACCTCTCAAGCCAATTTACCAAGAACATATAATTATCTGCAGCTGTTTTTCTATCTCCGCTTTCATCGTAATCTGAAGTTTTATTGGAGTAAGAAAATCCGACCCCGGCCGGCGACTCAAGGAACAAAACATTAGCAGCTTCACACACACAAAGGAGTAAATATATTTATCTTACAAAATATTGGAATTTATAATGTAAAAAATGTGGGGGGTAAAATATATGTATGTATCTTTGTTTACCATTATTCCATGAATAATGATTTCTGAATAATGATCTGCCGTCGCTGTGGACGCGAAACGGTCCAAGTTCTTGCATTGCTCCATAGGCAAGAGATGAACAACCAGGACCTAATAATTATCAGTTGAATTACTTTGATGTTGATGATTATAAATTTATGATGTGTAATCATAATTGGTGAAGACATATAACTAATGGCATCTTCAAGTTATCTATGTATAATGATATGTATTATTGCATATACGATAGATGTAAAATATAATCAACTGCCTAGGAAATTTGACTAAAGTAAAAGATTATTAGTCTCGACATTAATTTTTTAATTCTATTCTTTTAATGGAGCAATGGTCGCAACATGCCATGCACGCCGAGCTATTAATCCTTCTTAGAAGTGAGGTTTGGGATACGAAATGAGGCACAGCTTGCATACGATGTTGGCAAATTAGGTAATTATATTTTTATATACAACTGTGCATATCATTTAAATATATAATTAAGACAATAATTATTAATTTGATAATATTCAAATAATATGAAAAGCTAAAGCACTAGGGATAGACAAGCTTATATAGATGTGATTTAGAAAGACATATGTACCACTTGGGACAAAAGAGTGAGCGTTGACTCAATACTTAAATTAATCAAATAAAAATTTTAAATGAACATACAAAACTAGTGCTAACCCTATTTAAATGATTAATCGAAAGAAAAATATTAACATCTTAATATTAAAGTATTAGGTCATGCAAAGATGGACCATGTACCCTCGTTAATTTAGCTAGATGGGAATACGTGTGTGTGTGTGTGAGAGAGAGAGAGAGAGATCGAATGAGTATATTATCACTACCAAATTAATAATAAAGAAATATCAAAGAAGGTTAATATTTACAAATTCAGCATGTAAGTATGTAACATCACAGCTAATGAATAATGCCAATATTTGGCGTAAAATACATAAGTCCATTTGATGAGATATTTTCCATGTTCACCATTAAACTCCTAAAAGAAAAAAAATATTCTAAAAATGTGATGGAGAAAAGTAGAGAGAAAAGAAACAAAATATGTACAGAAACAAATCACTACATTGCTGAATAAAAACAATTTAAATGGTTATTCTAGTTTTTCTTGTAAGAAAGATTAGAGTTGTTGGAATTCATCAACCATAATTTAAAAAGATAAAAATAAAAAATAATACTGTAATTAGTAAATTTGTGAGATAGATGAAGAAGATCAAGGCATCAAGCACTTACCTCCATTGAGCCAAAGAAGAAGAGGAGCAGAGTCCTTAGACTTCAGAGCTTCAACAAAATAATAATACATTGCTCGGCCGGCAGATTTATCGACAGTCACATAGCCTCCGTACTGGGAAAATTGAACCTCAGGTTGTCCAGGCAATTTTTCGATTCTATCATTCTCTTTCAATCCATCCTGAGAATGAATCTTTGCTCTACTTACGTTGTGAATTGTCTTGAAAAGACTCGTATCGATACCCGAATTTTCCTTCAACTTGGCCTTGTACAAATGGCCTAGCCTTTGATCTTGCTTCTTGGCATGAGTTTCAGCTATGTAACATGAAACAATTAAGAAAAAGAGAAATGCAAGAAATGGGCTTGGTTGCTTCTCCATTGTGCTTCGCTTTTCTTGCTTGCTGTTCAAAGAATTGAGAATAAGAAGTGTGTATTGTGTGTATGTATAACAATAAGAAATATTATTAGCTAGCGGAATTACAAGCTTGGACCCAAAATAACAGCAGTTGTTTCCTTATATATACCAGAATTATTGTTTTAAATGTTTTAGTTTCAACAACCAGCTGGAAGCTATCAAGCTAGTTGGTTACAAACATGGTGGTTTTTATTTTTATTTTTTTGGCATCGAGAAATTATGATAAATACGATCCAATGACGGGGGCATGAACAATTGGCTTTTATTGACCAATCATGTTATGCCATGTGAGTGTGGTATTTAGGGACAGTGTGGTCAACTAAATACACATGCAATTTTCTAATATAATATATAATTAAGTTGACAGTTCCTTATCGGTAACATGGTAATGATAATCGACATGAAAATATTATAAGATGTGATTACATTCAAATAGAATCATTATGGGGAGAGGTTAGATATTTATTCTTCTAATTCGGCGATTTTTTTAATTGAATCTATATTAATTACTATTTCATGATCTTATGTGAGCTCTATTAAATATGCAGATGGAGTGATCATGGAGACATGATAAGATAATTAAAATTAAATATCATATTATTGGATATCAAGTAGAAATTATAAAAATGAGTCTTTTTTTTTAATTTTTCATTTTTTTTTGAAACAGAATCTGGAAAGTTCAATGCATCGTCATGGAATGCTATTATAATACGCAATTGCAAAAGGATTAAATGGAGCGAAAATGAACAGATTTTCGTGATTTGTATGTGACTGCTTGGATTGGCCATACTGTGAATTGTCAATAATAAGCCATACGATCCGTATTTTTATTTTTCGGATACTATGTTTGTTTGGAAGAATTTTTAGCATTGTTAAAATCATTATAATTAAAATTAAAATTCAAATTAATTTGGTCTATTTTATATTTGTCGAATAATACTGTGATATTTTAAATAAGTGGGGATACTTCTTGAGAAAATGATTCCTCTTCAATAATTGTCAGACGACAATATGGGGGAAACTTGGATTTGTACTATTGTAGGCGATCATGATATAATGGGGTCCACTGAAAACCGAAGATACTTTATTAGAACTAATTTTTTTTTTTTTTTAAGAAAAAAACCGAATAAAATTGCGTTGGATTTGAATTATAGAATACTAGTTGTTGGGACAGACGTGTCAGAATAGATGATTCCTTCTGTGAAATTTTGGAAATATAGTATTTTGGAAGCTTCCCAAAATCGGTTTTGAAGATTTAACACTAATTGCAATTTGCAAATTGGCAATGTAGCCAATTTTGATTTTGACTTTTGAGATATTTTCTAACTGCGGTATGGGTTTTGGTCTGTGTCATAACGAAAGTTACATTGTTAAAAATAAAATAAGTCATGGTTGGTTACACAATTCCCATTCAATTTAAAAATGGTCTAGGGTAGTAGCCCTACACGCAAAAAAATGTGTGTATACGTATCAGATAAAGGGTTTGACCAAGTGGTTCATCCTCGTATCTTTATAAAAATTTTAAAAAACGCACCGTTTTAACAAACGATAATAAATTCTAAACTCTCCACACTAAGGGTTGATTGTTTTTCTAAATGGCCATATAAGAATATAAAAAATACTTGTCTGGCTCAAACTCGAACATGCCCCAGGCTATGTGAGCCAAGTAAGGTCGAGTCGAACTCGAGCTTTACCTGATAAATACAAGATTTAGCTCAAACTCAAATTTTATTAAAAAAATTTATAAAATATATATTAGTTTAAATAATTATATTTATTTTCCCATCTGTTATCTATATTTAAAATTTCAAACGTTTAAAGTTTATATTTTTAAGTCTAATTTAATTAAAATAAATTTAAAAATCATAAAATTATAAATAAATTAAAAAATGTACATGTATAATATTATAAAATATAAAATTGAAGTGTTTTTTAAGTCTAGATAAAAAATCCGATCCAGTACTAAGCTTTTTATGCCCAGCCAAGATGATAAAAAAAATGCTAAAGCAAAATCTGGACATTGTCATACCTGGGACAAGCCTAAGTTTTTGCCATCCGTAGACTCGTAATATACTTAGATTAGTGATATTATACACCCTCAAATTATCACTCGACCTCACTCTTTAATTAGTTTCTAAAATTATATTATCTTCTCTCTTTCTCTCAGGATTTACCTTGTTTTTATCTATCTCATGGTAATGGTGGTAGTCATGGAACTGAGCAAGAATAGTAAGGATGGTATGAACACATTCTCTTCTTTCAATTCTTTCATAAATAATTACATCATTGTTTGCTAATTTACTCCTTTAGAATATGTAATCTATCAATTTGTTTCTTAATAAATAGTTTCTGAAAATTTAGTGTTTTGTTAACACCAATGCCAATTGTTTCTTTTGATCTATGTTAAATTTCACTTTTAAAAAAAATTGTTGTTTTTATAGTATTGAGACTTAGTATACAATGCTTATTTAGAATGTCAACTTGATCATATTAGATATCTAACATTGATGTAAAAATCACGTAATTGCATTTAGCATGCTTTATAGATTAGTTACTGGTGAGAAATTAAAATACATATACGTGGAGGGAAATTAATATTATAATCTATTAGAATTATTTAGTTTGTTTCCTTTCAAATTATGGGGTTATTACCACATATAGAATTTTTTTTTTTTAATTTGAAACCACTAAGGTGATAAGGGATTAGGCTAGACTCCTACTTGTAAAATATATCAAAAAATAATACGAATACATAAAGAGGAGAATATAAACTAAAACCTCCTCCAATAGACGGAAATGCATAACAAGATAGAAATAGAGATCAGCAAAGTGAAAATAAACAAGAAAATAAACAATCCTAACGCCTGATATGTGGGACAATCTATGCATTAAGATGAGTAATGCCAGATAAACCTGTAGGAAGATCTCGAGAACTCAAAAAATACTGACGAACCTAAAGAGTGCAGGTCTAATTTACCAGAAAATCAGTAGGATAAATAGTTTCTAGAAGTACATGCTTAATCGAGATAGTAGGAGAAGAGGACCAGATGCAAAGTATAGGCATAGTCCCAACTATCAAGGTCATAAGACTGAATCCAAGATACCATCGTAGTCGAATTAGATTCAACCTCAAACATAGGATAATTAAGCTAAGTAGCAAGTTCTAAACCTTTATAAATAGCCATGAGCTCAGCGCATAGAATTGGGAAACACCCTAAAAAATACCCAAAAGCAACTAAAACCACACATCGGGAATCACAGAGAACACCACCTGTAGCAGAAAGTCCAGGGTTACCCTTAGAGCAATTATCCACAATCAATCTCACTACCCTATGAGGTGGGTTCATCCAAGAAACCAATTTAATTGCCTTGCAAGGAGGGACAAAGACTCTGAAGCCCTCCCTAAGCTGAGAATCTATAATTCTACACAATTAGGATGGCTTGAAACAAAAGGCAGAACTCGCAAGCCTAAGGTCTGACACCACTCGATATATAATAATATCAATAAAAAATGCCATCGAATCCAATCGGTACATATTACGAGCCTTCCAAACTTGCCATAAAATAAAGTAATTAAGAAGAACTTGAACATGGCTCTTAGAAGGGGTACATCACCACCAATGAAGAAGTAATGTATGAAGAGATAAGAAATGAACATGCCACAAACCAAGAGTATGCAAAACATGTGCCCAAAATTGTCTACCCAAGAATAAATACAAAGAAGTCTCAGCAACCTGACTACAGAAACATAGAGAAACCATGTAAAATCCACATAAGCATAATGCATCATCAATTGCTAAGAATCTATGGAGCAACCGCAAGAGGAAAAAAGAAATCCAATAAGAGAGATTTCGCTGCTAGATAAAAGAAAAAACCTTATCCCTCAGTCTAGAACAACGAACAAGCTCCTAAGCTGTCTACACATGGAAAGTGCCACTAGTGGAGCAATCCTATCGAATTATATCTAGATTCTCACTCGAGATAGGAATCAAAAGTATTTACTCAACAATCGATGAAGGTAACAATAACATATCTTGCAGCTTACCTCAATCATATACATTACTCTACCAATAAAAAAAATTGACACCATAGATACGGCTTCAAAATTATGAAAAACCAAGGGGCAAGAGTTTAGCCAGCAATCATACCAAAAACTACACGCCCCACAGCCGATCACCCAATGCAAATGAGGCTCAACAACATACTGAATCACACATAAACGTTGCCAAAAAGAGGAAACAAGAATTGAGCCAAGCTTAAATGCACAACCTTACAATACTTAGACTTCATGTAAGAAGCCCGTAAGGATCTTTGATCCCGAAAACACTGCTAAAGGTTAAATTCAAAAGCCTTGACGAAATCATCAAAAGACTGAATGCCTTGACCACCCTCCTCAATGGGATAACAATTTGACAACCACGTACACCAATGAATCCACCTCTAATTCTCATAATCACCTAGAAGAATCGAGTAAAAAGTCACTTTAATTACTGAACAACAATAATTGATGGTCAAAGAACATAAATCAAATATATAGATATAGAAGAATATGACGAATAAACACCAACTTCCTACCAAAGAAAAACAATCTATTTACCTAATCCAATATCCTAACTCTGACCTTTCGAATAATATCATCAAAGTAAGCTATTTTAAGGTGTCTCGTTTATGTATTTGAACGAAAGCTAACACTATTGGAAACTAGTGACAAAGTGCATAATAGCTTGATGTAAAGCAGAAACTGAGTGTCTAATATAAAATTACTCTTGGCCTAGATAATCAGCTGCCCTAAAACTGCCTCAGAATGATAAAGGAAATCCATAAGTCACATAAGACTCGATCGAATTCCGTTAGCGAAAATAACCACATCATCAGTAAAGCTCAAATAGGAGACATGAATGGAGCAGTACAATACTATAAGGAAGGGTACTGGGAATACAAGTGATCTAATCCCCAAGATAAAAACTTAGCACTAATAATAAATAAACATGGGGATAGAGGATTACCCAGCTGAAGACCGCCTTGAGACTAAAAACATTCATTGCTGGTTATGTTCACTGATATCGAGAACCATAAGCCAAAAATAGTTATTCGAATCAAATAAACCCATCACTCGAAAAACCAAAACATTGCATCATCTGAATAATAAATAACTAGGACATCCAATCATATGCCTTGGTTATGCCTAACTTCAGCACCACATTGTTCCCTCGAGTGCGATGATTAAGATTATAGAACAATTTTTTAACTAATAGTACATTATCATCGTGAATTACTCTACCGAAAACAAAACCACTTTGAAAAGGAGAAATAATATGAGGTAACAAAAGGGCCAAATGTAATACGAGCAATTTGGTCAAAATCTTATTGCTTATATTACAAAGACTAATTGGCCAAAAATCTGCCCAAAAAGAGGGAGAGGAGAAGGGCCAATAAAGTGCTCTGAAAACCTCTATGCATAGCAGAACCTCAAAAATAATTAAGAATAGCTTGCAACAAGTCAGTGCAAATGATACCTCAATAAAATTGATACAGTCTACTACAGAACCCATCAGGACCCAAGGCATTATCGGGGTTAATAGAAAGAAAAAACATTTGTCAAGTTTCATCTATATTAGGCTCCCTGCATTGATTTACATCACCCTCTGTAATCATTCGAGATACAATGAAATTAAAATCAAACTACAGAAACTGACTAAAACCACCAGTTAACAAACCCTAAAAGTAATTAACTATAGAAGTAACAACAGTAGACAGCTTCGAAATCCACTCAGAATAGTTATCCTGAATCTGATGGACATAAAAAAGCCGGCACTTCTTCTGAGTCATCGCATAAAGAACGGGTATTAGCATCCCCCATACTTAACGAACACTAGACTGCTATCTTAAAAAACCTCATCACAAAGAAGAGTATGTTGAAGCATGACCCGAGTCTCTAAAAATAGTGCGGTCCTCTACAAAACCAAAAAGGTCATACTGCTACTTCTTTTAAGCCACATCTTCCTCAACCTCCTTAACCCAATGGAAAACATTACTAAACACATATTTATTCCAAACTTTCAAGCAAAGCTTCAATCGAACTAGCTTCTGCTCAAAAGCCCTCATCCTAGAACTAACCACTATTGCATCCCACAATTGTCTCACAATATTAATAAGCTATACATGCATAAATTTAAACCTATGTGGTCCTCTAATCACAACCCTGTCGTAAGATAATAACATGGGAAGATAATCTAAAGTACTACAATTCAAGTAAATAACCTAAAAAATAGAGAAAAATCCATACCACTAAGCATTACATACTACCCTATCAAGACGATGCCAAGTGTGCTTATTAGTCCAAGTAAATGGACTGCCAACAAAATCTACATCCTCTAAACTACAATCTAGAAAAGCTAAGTTAAAACATCAACAACATTCTGAAGTTGGGCATGCTCACCAGAAATCTCATAAACAGATTGCATGACATTAAAATCTCCACCCACAATCCAAGGCCTATCAAGACTACCAACAAAGGTCATTAAAGTAGTCCACAAATCCTCTCACAGAAGCATAAAACAACTAGCATAAACAAAAGAGATGAAAACAGGGTCAGGGAAGAAAGAGTGGCTAACCCGACAATGAATCACCTGACCGTATCCTGAACTACCTCTATAGAGAATGAAAAAGACCAAAAGACCTGCATATACTTATTATGTAGGAACTTTGTTAATTTGTCTTGTTGAAAGCTATTTTAATTGAAGCTGATAAAAATACGTGGTGGTAGTAGGGTGACAGAGAGAAGAAATGAGAGAAACTTAAAAAAGGGTAATTTTAGAAATAAATAAGGTTAATTGAAAGGTGGGAGCAATTAGAAAAATGAAGGCAATCAAATATTACTATTTATGTTCTTATTAATCTCAAGCCAAACCCTAACTTTATTTAGACCATAAACATAAACAAACTATCCCTAATTATTAGTGAGTTGGTTGTGATGAATATATGAGTTGGACTATTGGTACACTTTTATTAATTTTATAAAACTCTTATTCTATTTAAAGGGACTAGATTTTTAACTTTACGCATATGTTATAGCTTGTGAAAAATTGCCATGATCGGTTGACCTAGAGTCAGGCAAAGCAAGAACTTAAACAAGGCACTTCAACATTTAAATAAGTGTTTGTTTAAGGTTGAGAAAAGAAGAATAAGAAAATAAGTTTTTTAAAAGTGAAAATATTCTCAAAGGTCAAAGACCCATTTCTCCTAAAGATCAGCTCTATTTATAGAAATAGACAACATAAAGTTATGGTTTAAAACAAAACCCTAATTCCAAGAACGCATGTCATCATTTCATGTCAATACCTTAATTACAAGGACACATATATGTGGATTTATGTCAAATAATTTCATACATTATTCTTTGTATGTCTTTTTCTTTCCCCCCATAGTTTTGATCATAGTCTCTTTAAATGGTCAATTTAAGACCATGTTCAATCTAGTTCCTCTTTTTATTCTTATTTTCCTTTGTAACAGAAGGGCCTTTATTCCAAATGTCATCTTATTTAGAACAATCTTTTTTTAGTTTCATCTATGTAAAAAAGTTTCTTTAGATGATAAATTCATAATCATGTTGAGCCTAGTTCATCCTAGCTTTATTCCAGATGTCGTCTTATCCAGAAAAATCTATCCTTAGTTCGATAAGATGGAAATGTGGCAAAAATATAGTTCCTTGGAGAATTGGTACCTACACTATCATAATTAAATTTAAGGATAAATACAAATAGAATTAATTTCATGTATATTTTCTCTCTTTACTTTATTTTACTTGCACATGTTGGCTTTTCTCTCTTTATTTTTTCTTTTATAGTTTCATCCAAACAATTAGTTTGCACAAACTTAAAATATTAATAGTTATTTTTTTTTTAGATTGGATATTTTTATTTTTGAGAAATTAGTGTTTTTGAGTTTTGTAAAATAAGAAAGTTTAAAGAGAATAATAGAGATATCAAGACTGTAAAATAATTTTAGTGGGAAAGTCACTCAATATTCAAGATTTAAAAAATTTAAAGATGTAAATATATTTTTTTATTTAAGAATAAGTTATACAACAATATCAATGGATAAAATTAGTGAAACGAATGTAAGGATTCAACAAGGAATAAATTATGTAGTTGCACAAGCATTGCAAGAGGGCTACACTACAAACTTAAATATTTTTTTTGGTGATTTGGGAATTTTATTGTGCCTATAGTTCCAACTCGAAAAGAAAAAAAAAACTTTGTAAATAGATGCCTTGTTCTCAAAATTTTCATTAATGCCACATAAGAAAAATGGTATTTTCGACATTATGAGTAATTTAATTGAAATAGTTTTAATAGGGTCTTGAAAGAGCGTCAATAGTTCAACTCTTAATATTATTATTATTTTTTTCAAAGGAGTTCAACTCTTTATATATGTGTGTGACCTATATATGTATATTTCTCGCAGATTCTTTTTAAATCTTTGTTTGGCCGAAAGCAAATAAGAAGACATCATACAATTTAAATTCAATTCAGTATTTTTATTTTTATTTTTATTTTTTTGTGTTTTTAAAGGGATGTTGTGCTTTAAACTGCATTGGTTGCGAAATAAAACTGAATAGATATCTACTGTATGAATACTGAATTGATGTCTGCTGGAAAAACATAATTTTTGAAGTTTACAAATTTTATAATTTATGAAATAATTAACATTTTTTTTATATTACACTATGTGAAATAAAATTAACCCAATTTTCATCAAACACATACAAGCACAATGAAAAATTCAGGCTATTGACTCTATACCATCTCTCTCCCTCTCACGTGATTTAGCTCCAAAAACAAATTTGATTTTTCACATGATACAAGAAGTAATTATACTGTTATTTATTATTTATCAAATATCTTTTAATTAGGAGATTTTGTTTCTTTTAAATTCAACGATGTATTCACGGTGTGTTTACCTACTGAAATAGAAGTAGAAAGTGTAGAGTCTTTCTACTCTAATGTTTACTTAGTTAATTAAGTTTGAGAGTGGGAGATCCACTCCGTAGACTCATCCAAATTTGGAGTGGAAAGTTTTCACTCTCACATCTTCCTATTTTACCATTTTTTATATTAATTTAATATAATTATATTTAATAAAATAAATAATATCATATTTATTTAAATGATATTATTATTTTAGTTTATATAATTATATTTATTATAAATAATAATTTACATTGATTCTAAGTTAAAAATAATTAATACATACATACATATATAATAATAATAATAATATATTGATAGAAATTAACAATATTACTATATAGTATCTTTATTTAAAAATATAATATTATTATAGTTATTTAAAATAATAGTATTATATTTATTTAACATTAATAATTAATAATAATAAATATTTTATTTGAACAAAATATTAATTTTGTAATGTATTATTAATAATAATGTTTCATTTGTGTTGGTCTTATAAATAATTTTTAATTTACATAATTAAAATTAATAAAAAATTATGATTTATATAATTAAGAATATTATTAATTATTATTAATTTACAAATATAATAAAATAAATATTTTATTTTTCTAATATATTTTTTATTAATTTTATAATTAAAAACTACAGTTCTTTAAATAAGAGTAAAACTGTAATTTAAAACTATTTATTTTCAATTTACGACAAAGTAAATATATTATTAGATTTGAATTTTGATTTTATATTCTCATTCAAGTGTAAATAAACAACTTACTCTCACTCTTACTCCTTAATCTCTATAATTCTCATTCCTCAAAATTTTCACTTTAATTTGAAAAGTAAACGATACCTCGTTATTTTTAGAATTGGAGGAAGCCATAAAAATATAGCAAGAATTTTGAAGGATCTTGGACGCGGCATCTAGAAGCAAGTTTTGGTTCTAAGAAGTAATAACAATTATAATAACAACATAAATCAACAACAACTACTTAAACCAAATTATAAATGAGAAACACATGCCGGCTTCAAGTGATTGCTTCGTTGAAATTACAGCAAATTACTTCGCCAAAATATGTACTCACCACCATTCACCAAAGTCGTAAATTGAGTGTAGTGACAAATTGAATATCCGTACAAGCAAACCCAAATAAAATTTTCATACTATGTTGCTTCTTCAGTCACTCACTCAACTTAGATGTAAACATTTGACTAAAATCAGTGGGTATTATTAGCTAATGGTCTGGCCAGCCCAGCAACCCCATTAATTCCTCTTCTGTTTGGAAACACTTAACAAACAGCAACTTGCAACGAATATTCAACGGCTGAAAATAGTTGCCATGTTTTGTGACAGAGATCCCAAAAGCACCAAAGCAGCTCCGTGAAGTTACTTGAAAGTCTATCCAAAATCTATAACTATATGGTATGCAATTATTATATGATTAAAATTAATCTTTCTACCCGCCTTCCGATGTTATCTTGCTTAGTCTACAAGGCCAGGCCACAACAAGTGGACCCAATTGTCGCAAAGCGTGTACGACTAAAATTGCAAACAACAAAAGGAGATAAATAAGCACACAGCCCATTGGGCGGTGGTCAATTGTCTCCTGTTTTTGTATATTCAGAGGGCCTAGCCGCGTTGTGAAAGATAATAAAGCTATTATGACACATCATATAATATAATGCCCGATAATACAAACTAATAAACGTGTGCAAACCTAAGCACCAAAATAAACATTCAAAGGCGAAGCTGCTCTTCTAATTTTGTTTGTTAATTGTCATGGTACTCCTGGTAGAAAGGCTTAGCAAATTATACTGCAAACTGGAGGGTCATCTTCATCTTCATCACAGCCATGAACCTGAAGCTTTACAAGCTTCTTTCCAAGCTTTTCAATCTAATCTCTCCATTTGCTTGAACCAACTGTCATTTAACACCAAACCCGGGTCAGAATTCTTTTCCTTTCCATGGATGCAACAATGTTTTGAGCTGCTACCGTCAATCAACAAGGCCTTTGCAAAGCTGGTGGTGGATATTGACTATCCGATGAGCAAATGGGAATCTGATTCTGTTGAGGAGTATCTCAACTACAGCTTGTGTTTGTTGGAGTTTCTCAATTCAATTACCTCCACTATTTCTCACCTGGGACGAGCACGGCTTGCGCTGTCTCATGCTCTAGGCCTTGTGGAGAAGTCCCGTGCTTTGGCTATCGAGCGTTTGAGTGCAATTCAAGTGAAGAGTTCAAGTCCATGTAAAGAGTTGAAGGAGCCCGAGAACAAGGAAGGTGACCAAGCGAAGGCTTTTACAAACAAGGAAAGGGTGATTCATCAAGCTTTGATCGAAATAAAGAGCATCGGATTCTGGGTATGTGGTGTTATCTTGGCTGGATTATCAGGTGATGCTAAACACTTCTTAAAGATGAGAAAATCACAAGGGTTTTCAAATTCAGCTTTGAGTGAGTTGGATTCAAGTATCTGTGAAGTTATTGATAAAGGGGGCGTGTTGAAGGAGGTGAAGGAGTTGAATGATTCAGCTGCTTGCCTTGCGGCTGCTGCCGATACCGGCAAAGGCAGAGGTGTAGCAGAGGAATTGCAGAGAAGATTAGACGTGTTCGAGAAGCTGCTTGACAGCTTAGGGAAGGAGGTTGATCATCTCTTCTCAAAGCTTTTGGCTGGAAGAAATGAATTGCTTGATGGAATTCGACATCATAACAAGTAAAAAATAATTACCTGTAATAGTAATCACAAACAATTGTGTAATTTTCTTTCTCTACCATACATAAGAAATATGTTTTATTATTTGTATATAAATTATAATATTTCAATTTCTCTTAGTGCAAGTATGCATACAAACATTTGCAACTTCTGTTCAAACAAGAAACACTTCAGCTGTAGAAGTAGAGCAGTTATGAAGGTATCCTTAATGATTTTAAGTTTGTTTCTAAAAACCGAGGCAAAATCCATATTTCCTGGCCTCACTGGCCTCACTCATCACATGGAACATGAAGGATAAAGTTGCAAGAAAAGACAAATGGCCATTTTTGTGAAGCAAGCAAAGGAAGGAAAGCCTTTGGTAACTGTTTGCAATATATTCTCTGACCATTACTTCAAAACATGGCAAGAGTAACTACAGCATGTTTAATCACCATCCCCTTAAAAGGTTATAATTTCTCCTTGCAAAGAAGCATACACACCGCAGCAATCATGATTTTTCATTTCCGCCCAAACTTTTTTGATTCAGAAAACTGCTAAACTGTGAAAAACCCATTTCATTTCTGTTGTTTTTATCGAAAGTAAAGCAGAACCTCCAAGCAGCAAAGCATCACAGCACGCCCAATTGGCTCCTGGAGTCGTTCGAATTGGTTTCTCTTTCAGGAGCCTTCCTCTTGTGGTAAAGATTGCTGGGCAATCTAGGCAACACAGAGAATACACATTAGACTAGAGAAAATGGATGAATGGCGGCAATTCAACAAAAGCAGCCAATTTTCAATTCATCAGTTCTATGAGTATGCTAGTAGGGAAAAATGAAATGAAAAAAAATTCCAAGGGAATGTAACTAGAAAAATTGAGAACTTTACATCAGTTCTGCATAAAAGAATCTCAATTACCTCAAAAGATTTGACCGTTATATTTATTGTCTAAGTTGAAATATATTCAGCTCTTCAATTATCTTCTAATGCACAATGACAAAAGGGAGTGGGAGTGTTTCACAATTTAGTTACAGGTTGCATTCATATGTAGGAAAAGTAAATTACCCTAAATGCAGGGTGGTATCTGAATCTCCTTTCTCAACTGCGCTATCAGAGGCAACATCAGGACTTGCAGAACTGTGGTTCATAAGAGAATTCTTCCTTCCTAAAGGATAGTACTCGAGGTATGCTGGGACTGAGCATTCAGTGGATGGAAAGAAACCTCGAAGCTCCTCAACCTACCGTGCCCAAAAGAAAATTTAAAAAAATCAGATCACATATGTACTTATAAAAGAGTAATAAAATGAAAGAGTGTGTTTACGCAGAGAATGATATATCTTGCCTGTCTACGCAAAGTTTCATTCTCCAGCATAGCCCTCTGTTCCTGAAATCAAGATATTAGAGAAAGTGATTAGTCATAAGCAGGGGGAGAAAAAAAAAAGACACAACTTCATTAATGTAAAGTGATAACATCAAAGATGCAGAATGCTGCCACTGATAGCATCAAAGCCCAAATGCATAACAAGTTGGAGGTTTTTACATTAGGTTCAGAAAACTGTTGGTTGCATATCTCAGCTAATCATAGTTCTTTTTTCCCTCTTTCTTAAGTGCTTGATCTCAGTCAGATCTAATAAAGACATGCAGTTATAATCGAATGTACCTGTACTCTTGATTGCTCCAGTTGCTCCATCAGTAATTTATCCTGAAATAGTGAAACTTCAGTTACGACCTCTTTAATTGTGAAACTTAACTATTACCACTGATCTGGTAATTTTCCATTTGCAGGCAAATGCTGGTTTCAACTAGCAAAAAAGAGATGAAAGGAAAATTATTCTAACCTTCTTTTCCTTCACCAACAACAACCCTTCATTTAGATCCTGTTCGAGGAGCTGCAACTCTTTTAAGCTCAAACCATTCAGGTCCTTACCTAACAGTTGTCTGCCATATCAGAGCAATGATCAGCACATTTATATAAATGTGGACAGGCAAGTCGTTCTCCAAAAATTCTAAATGTTGAACATACTCGACTAGAATAAATGACTTACAACTGCTTCATTTGTAGCTTTGCAATTTCATCCTTTAGACCATCCACCTCCTTTGAGACTTGCTTCTGTGGAAAAAAGAAAAGAACAGTTGGAAACATCAATCACAACAAATGGACCTCTGATCATCAGAAATGGATAATGGAATAACAAAAGCTCCCTGTGCCTCGCAATCTATCCCTTATCCCATTCTCCTTAAACAAGAAGAATATAGCAAAATGGACCTTTTTGAAATATCTCAAAGAAATTATACAAGAGCAGTTTCTCAATCAATATACCATAGTGAAAGCTAGAGCGTAGAAGCAATTCTTTCATGAATGCTTCATTTTCAACTTTCAAGATATAGAATTATGTACCTACTGCCATAAGTAGAACCAGATTTCACAAGCGTGATCATGTACCAATTAGTACCTCTATTTTGTACCCTGCCACAGTGGCCTCTGAAAAATCCAAACACTTGTTATATCTTGAAAGCGTTCTCTTCATACTACAAAAATTAGAAGAAATAAAATAAGTCAAATCTTCTTTTAAAAAAATGAGACAAATTCCTCCTCTTCTGTGTGCAGCCACCTTTCTCAAGACTGTTTCTGAGATCCTGAAGTCATTTTACGCGATCTATGATCAAATTAGTTTGCATTGATTTTAATATTAACAATTCATATCATCTCCTCCAAGAAATGCCCCACCATCACTCAAAAGACAATCGATAGACATGATAAGAAATAACGTTGAGAAATTTCCGAGTAGAGTTTATCAATAGAACGGTTCTGACTGAAGAGCATTTATAAAACGACAATTTCCATCGCAGTGGAGTACTAATTAACATGTATAATAATTTTAAAACGGCAAAAGACAGAGAAAGAGACTTAGTTTGTTCATAATTGTCGGACAAGATCGCAGATTCCTACAGCAAAATTCTTATTAACATAAGAATTTATCAAATAAAGGAACACATACAACAATTTAAGCAATTTTTCCTAAAAAAAAAAAACAAATAATCTTAGTAAACTTTAAAAAAAAAATCAGACACAAGCAAATTTAAAAAATATTACAATTTATAATTGCACATGTAACATTGATAAAAAAAAATGGAAAAAAATCTAAAAGCAAATAGAACCCATTAACAAGCATTATAACCAAACACACACATGCAACCAGAAAACAAAACCCAAAACGTACCCAGAACTCGAAAACTCAAAAAGCTTGCCAGTGTTTGAGAAGATAATAACGGCAACCTCAGCATCACACAAAATAGCCAATTCCTGAGCTTTTTTGAGCAACCCAGCTCGTCTTTTAGAGAATGTAACTTGCCTACTGTTTGCGTTTTCGATCCTTTTTATCTCTATCTTGCCTCTGCCCATTTTTATTTTTCGTCAATTTCTCCAATTGATCAAGAAACCCAGAAACAAAAGACCCAACAGAAACCAAAATTACTTCTCTTTGTCAGAGTTAATAAATTTGTGTCAAATGTCTTAGGTTCTTGTCCTTGTGAAACAATTATGAGGCAATGGATCAATGTAAAGGAAAAGAAAAGGATTGCCAAATTTAGAGATGACAATAAAGTGAGAGTTTTTTTTTAAAAATAAATATATAAAATTTTATTTAAGCGTTTGAAGGCTAGAAACGGCAAGTTTGCATGGCTGATGGCGCTGTCTGTTTTGCAGTTTGCTCTGTTTATTCTATTTTGGAGTGTTTACTGCATTTGCATGAGTCGATTCCTTATTTGCTTTTGCCACATTTGGAGTGCTTGCGTGCTCATGGGTCCCATATTTTGCGGGGCCTACTTATCTTTTTGCGTCTTTCTTAGGTATCCTATGTGGGTCCCACTTAGGGGCGGTTTCAATTCAAAGGCTTTGTCTTTTTTGGATTGTTTTATTAATTTAGCTTAGTAATGTGATTTTTTTTTATCATAATTATCAGTCTATCATAGCGGTTTCAGACTTCCAGTGGCCAACTGTGGTAGCTGATTCTTTTACTACATTGAAAATGGGGCTAGGGATTTTATTTTATTTTTTTTACTTATTTTGTAATATATAGTCTAATTATATCTCTGTTGCCAGTTATACTAAAAGGATACTGGCACACTGACAATTTTAGAAGAAGGGAATTTTTTATTTTATTTTTTATTTTTACTAATTCTTTTGCCGGATTTAGAATATTTTGGTCTATTGGGGTTTATAGGAATCAAAATGGGTTTTAGTAGGGTAATTTGTTAATTTTAGTGCATGGGCTATTTTGACCAGTTTTGCTGGTTTTGCAGGTTGGTATTTTTGGTCTTTGGCGGACCCCATTTGCCAGATTTGCAAAATGTATTTGACAATTTTAGAGAAAGTTAGTGCCACTATTATATTTACATACCTTGCTGTTTTGGTAGATTTGGTAAAGGCATTGCCAAAATTGAAAGAAGGTTGATCTTTTACTATGCTGCTATAAATGGGTGTTTCAGTTTCCATTTGGATTTAAAATCTTTTCTAAATTTAGTGAGGGATTTGAAGAGATATGGTCAAGGATTATCAAATTTAGAGCAAGATAATGACTTTGCGATTACTTTTTGCCGTTTTTGAAGGATGAGATTGAAAACATTGCCTGTGTGTTAAGTGGTCTTTACGTGGTGGTTTATATATATGGATGCCATCATTGAATTTTCTTCGCGAGCAAGGAAAGCCTCATTCTCTCACCAAAAAAGATAAAATTCAATTGACATTTTGTCACATTTATATTAGGAGTCCGATTTAAATTGTAGTAACTGATTAAATATTATATTTTTACTATGCAAATGAATAAGTTATTGATTAAAAAAATTATTTATTATTTGATAAATTGTATCAATGATTATACATATTTTAAATTTTTTATCCAAATAATTATTCCAAATGATATGTCATTCATCAATTAGCTAGTAAAATTAAAGTAAATTAATTATATTAATTTCACATTACTTAAGATAATTATTTGAGATAAAAAATTTGAAATCTGTAGCGTTTGTTTTGAATTTGAAAATCAATATATATATATATATATATATATATATATATGTGTGTGTGTGTGTGTGTATTTTAATATATTACATGATAAAATATATTGTACCGAAGTTTATACACACACATATATATATATACACATAATTATATTTTCATTAAAATATTAAAATTATAATAAAAAAAATTGGTGACCTATTTAATAAGTTTCTTATAGAAAAAGAACGCAACTTTATTTTTAAAAGTTAAAATAGAGAAACTTATGAAATAATTAGTTTTTAAAAAATTTACCAAATATTATTTTTATCAAAAATTATAAGATAACTACTTAAAAACATTCATAATCCTAAATATGACGTTCATATTTAGAATCTAACATTTTATCTTGATTTAAAAAGAATTGTTGATGGACTTTTAACATACTTTGATTTTAGGAAAAAAAAAATGTAATGAAATTGCAATCATAAGATTACCAGAACTACTAACATGTAGTTATATAAAAGAAAACCTATATATTTATTGACAAATTCTTAGCTATTCGATATCCTACACTTAAGTCATCGCCTTCCTAGCTTAAAAGTGAGCAAGTTGCTCACCAACTTGATGCTGAGTGATCATCTAAAGCTCATAAGTCATTCCCACTTTGAGCATGCGTTTGTGAGGAATATCAAACACTTTTTCACTTTGTCTCAAATTTTTCTTCAATAAACTGTATGCATAATCTATCATAATCCTCTTCGCAATTCCAGCTCCTTTTGCTGCAACCACCTCATTCTCACCAATCAAGTGAACAACACCAGCTTGCCAAGCTTTATCAACTGTTTCAATATCCTTCTCCACGGCCTCTTTTCGTTGCTCTTGATGAATCATCATATCTTCATCAGGGTCACTCTCTTCAGCATTCGATCCATTGTTGATAGCTTCTTGACAGAAACTACAATCTTCTCTGATAAACTCCTTCAATTTTTCAACTAATATTCCCTCAAAAGGATCTTGCTCGTTGCGGACGTCCATGTATCCATATCTTGCAACACAGCGATACATATTAAGCTCCTTTGGTTCCACTCTGCGGAAAATGAACCGCTCTTCTGGCGGAACCTTGCTAATAGGTAGAGATTTGATGGAGACGAATACAAGGACGGAGTGCAACGCAGGTACATTCTCAACATAATGCTTGAAGATGGGTGGCACACCATGTACAAGCTCAGAGTAGAAAATGGCAAGTCCAGGAATCCGACTAAAGTTTGTGTCAGCGACTACTTCTTGCATCTTCCTTGGAGAAATCTTGTTCTCAAGCTCATAGTAATACTTCCTCCGATACACATTGTTCCAAACGTACATTACAGTCATTAGTAGCGCGGCAAAAGCCAATGGTAAGTATCCTCCTTGCTCAAATTTGTAGAGAACTGAAGTTAAATAGATAAACTCGACTGAAGCAATGATGGCAACGTATAAGATTATGAATATTATGTGGGATTTCCAGATCATTATCATGACAAGTACCAGGAAGCAAGAAGTCAATGCCATCACAAATACCACAGCAAGCCCTGTATTCATATATATAATAGTTAACTAAATTCATCATTATTAAAAGAGGCTAAAAGTTAAAACATTAGAGGCAGATTGATTACCATATGCATTGTTCATCTTTTCAGAACTCCTGAAACCGAAAATAACGCCTACACAAGCAAGCATGAGTAGGTAATTGGCCTCAGGAACGTAAACCTGGCCTTCATGTTTAGCTGATGTATGCACAATTTTGACTCGGGGGAAGCATCCTAATGCCAGGGATTGTTGGATTATGGAGAACGTTCCTGAAATTAAGGACTGACTCGCTATGACTGCCGCCAAAATAGCCATCACAACCATCGGCCAATATAGAGGATCTGAAATGTTTTACCACCCGGCCAAATTATATATATATATATATGTAGAATTTAAAGAGCAATTAAGCTAAGCAATGCGTTGCATATAAGATATAAATCACCCGGCACAGATTTGTAGAAGGCATCGCTGGCGTATTCTGGGTGCTTCACAAGCACAGAAGCTTGTCCAGTATATTGCAAAACAAGAGCTGGATAGACCACACAACAAGTGCTAATTTGTATGGACAGAACAGTGAAGTGGCCAACATCCGCAAATAATGCTTCGGCTCCTGGTTTCATTCATTTGAAAAAGTTATAAATCCCTAACAATTTACCAAATTATGACGCATCGAAATGACACTAGCTAGAGAGTACCCGTAGTGCAGAGAATAGTGCCACCAAGAGTCATCCAAGCTGCTTTCTTGTTCCTTCTGAAATAATCAATGATGTACCATGGATTTGTGGCTCTGAGTATGGTTGGATCAAAGTGTATGATGTTGTATAGGCCGATACAAGCAATTAACACGAACCAAGTGAAAAGTATGGGAGAAAATGTATATCCTATTTTCTGAGTTCCAAATCTTTGAATCATGAAGAGGAAGACCAAGATGGATGCTGCTATCCAAACAATTTTATCTGTATACGAAGAAAAGTTTGGAATCAAAACATGTGCACCTGAGAATTCTCATCAAGTAAAGTAAAAATACCATCAGTGAGTGCGGATGTAGCCTTTTTGATGCCTCCCACAGCTGATAAAACTGGCGGATCAAAATGGAAGCAAGGATCAAAGATAGAATTAATGTGCCGTACTCTAAGGATGAAAAAAAGAATAATAAATTTGCAAGCCAAATACCTGAGACACAAGGAGTGAGGATACCATCTCCAATGAGCATTGAAGTACCAAGCAAGGTAGCGAAGAATAGGAAATGCTTGGCAAAGCGACTCTTCTCTAGCTTGGACTTGAGTCCTAATGCCATCCTCGTGCGTTTGCTGTTGCTAGGCAACTCAAGCTTGAAATTTGACACATCGCAATCCTCAACTTGCCTACTTGGGATCAAACCCACGTTGGCATATCGGCATATCAAAGAGTATAGAGCAAACGTCCCTCCTGTGCCAACGTTCGTAAGTGAAAGACACAAAGAATTAACAATTAAGAAACGGGTTTTTGTTATCATTATTATAACAATAAGACACAAGCAAATTAAAGAAATTAATGTTACGCACCATCACCGTTATCGTTGGCGTACAGGACAATGAAGACATACTTGATGAGAGGAATGAAGGTGATGGTATATAATATCAAAGAAAGAACACCGAGAACGTCATTTACATCATGGATGCCATTTGGGAACGTCCCCGATAGCACGTACAGTGGCGATGTGCCTACATCTCCGTACACTACCCCTATGCTCTGGAATGCTAGTTTCAGTATCGTCCCCCAGGCCATTCCCTATTATAATAATAATTAATTCTTCATATTGTTATTACTACTGCAAAGCAATTAATATAATGTAATTAACTACTAAAACACATATATTAAGTTACAATTAATTAATTAATTAATTAAAACCTTGGAGCCACGTCCTGCAGGAACCTCGTGTGATTCGATGTCCATAGAGTCATGCCTGCTAAACCTTCTCAATGAATGCTTCTTTGTTCCCTTCTCCTCTCCCTTGAGATTTTCTGACATTTTTAATACAGAAACCAGATCCACAACACTTACTTAGTGCAGGCGACTCAGGTTTTTATATGGACAAAAAGAAAATATATTGTGAATTATTGGCAATGCTGAGTTGTGAGCCGATATGTTTTTGCCATAATTCAATCTCAAAATGCTAGCAATATTTATGCAAAGTTGTGTTTTGTTCTCAAAGTCTTCCATTGGAAAACGGCGCAATTTAATGCGTGAAATTTCCAGGATGCTTCAGTAAATTTAGATAAGGATTGATATTTTCAAATTGTGATTTATATCATCATTGCATTGGTGATCAAATAAACTTTCTCATCCTTTTTTTTTTTTTTTGGTGTCCGCGTGCATTCAGGCGATAGATATTCAAATTTAAAATTCTGACAATTATGGATTTAAGCGAAACTTTAATGACATACCGATATTGAAAACCAAGAAAATGAAACAGCTGGGTCAGTTGTAAAACCAGTGACGTTTAAGATTTCTATTTTGATAAAAGTAATTTTTCAGAAATTCGTTTTTTTTTTTAATTACATTACTGTATCATCATATTGATGATACAGAAGGACTCAATCAAACCCTCCATGAACTGTAAAATCCCCACACTGTACCAATTACCCATCAAATGAGTGGTTTGTAAATGATTAATTGTTAATAATAGAGACTTTGGGAAACTTTTTTTAATTAAAATATTACTTCTTGTCTTTATAATATATATATATATATACACTTACACACACTCTTAATTAACAACATAAAAAATTATTTTTTATTCTTATTTTTTAAATCAATACGTAATAATTGAATTTAAATTAATATTTAATCATGTGACATGTGATGTGTCCTTCGTAAAGCAGTTGATAATTTTACGCAGCTTCTAAGTGATCAATTAATTACATTATCTTACTATCCACTAAATAAATATCAAATCATTTGAAATAAATTTTAATATATATAGTACTACTCAAATATAATTAAATAAAAGATATTTTAATAAATAAATTATTCAAATATTTAATTCATGATTATAACATTTGCTAATTATTATTACATTTAAAATTATTTTAAACATTTTAAAACTAATTTAAAAATTATTGATTATCATATATATATACTAATTTATTAATATTTACAATTGCAAAATAATTAAATTTAAATTACATTATTTAAATATTTAAAAAATATACTAATACAACATACAATATAAATATGTTTGGGATAAGTTATCTTCGATGAAATAATAAACCACAGGTCATATCGGAGTACAAATTTTACACCTATTATCTATGTGCTGAAAAAATAAATGGCAAGTCACACACGATCTTAAATTGTACGTTTTCTTTTTTTTTAACCACTAAGATGGTGGGGGGTTCGGCAGGACCCCTACCTGTAATATAAATCATGCAAGAGAAAACACATACATAAGGAAGGGATATGAACCAAAACCTCCTTAATAAGTGAAAACATACAAACGGTAATATAATAAAACTAGCGTCTGATATGCGGAACTGCATGGGCATCCATATGAATAATCTTAGATAAACCTATGGGCAGATCACGGACCGATAAGAATCGATGGCTGGAACGAGAAGTGCAAGCCCAATTGACCAAAAAGTTAGCTGCAGACGTAGCCTCACGATACACATACCGAACCACAACCGAATGAGAGGACACCAAATATCAAACTCGACGCAAGTCATGTCATCTATACTTCAAATTTATAAACAACATGACCCATATAATTTAGTTTACCCAATCATGTTATAATACTTCTATTAATTTATAGGTGTATTATTAATTTTTAATAACAAGAAGTTTGAATACAACGAGACTAACATAAAAAGCGTTCACATCTGTTATATTATATGCACACATAATGTGACAATATAATGAAGCCTGCCAACTCTAGCGAAATTAATTTGGCAATTAATCTTATTATTGGCACAATTCCAAGGAACCATTATTCTGCTTTCAAAGTTAAACTCAAATCCAAAAGAATAATAATGCTTGTATCGAATGGAGTATAAAAAGTACGAAGGATTTAAAAAAAAGGTTTGACTTATAGTGAATTTTTTTTTATTATGACTTATAGTGATTTTTTTTAGTATGTAGTGTAATTTTTTATTTTTATCCTATAATGATGAGATGCCACTTTTATGTTATTTTTTGTACTTCTGACACTACTGAATCAAAACGGCCGCAATCATTTTGCAAGTGCAAGCTCGAATTTCAGGGACTATCACAATAATACAACACAATTGCTTGTTTTATATTAAAATATGTTTTCCTCGGCCCAAAATCGTTCATACATCGTGCAAGTGTGAAGAAAAGAAAAAAATGATCTTGAAGCCGTATGCATTTCCAATATTTGTACGAGTAAAACTTGAGATCTTGAATTGTTGCCATGCCTCCAAATCTTTCAAATAAGAAGAGGCCAGCCAAGATAGCAACCGATCAATATCCAAACAATCCTATCTGTGTTGTGTGTACTATAGGAGGAGACAAGCACATCTGTTTGTTAATTGAGGCATAAAAATATTGTTTGGAAAATAAATTAGTGTGATTTCAAGCATACTACTACGATCAGATGGTTATAGGATGAGTTTAAACAGAACATTTTGACTAAGTAGTAATCTTATTAGCTCAAGCATATTATCTCAACTAGATTTCACTCTACAGAAAATGAATCGTTCATCTGCTGGAACCTTGCTAATAGGTAGAGATTTGATGGAGACAAAGACAAGGACTGAGTGCAATGCAGGTACATTCTCCACATAATGCTTGAATATAGGAGGGATGCCCTGAACGAGCTCAGAGTAGAACAAGGCAAGTCCAGGAATTCGACAAACGTTTGTGTTAGCAGCTATATCCTTCATCCTCGTCAGAGAGAGTTTGTGTTCCACCTCATAAAAATACTTCCTTCGATACACATTGTTCCAAACATACATTACAGTCATTAGAACCGCGGCAAAAACTAATGGCAAGTATCCTCCTTGATCAAATTTGTAGAGAACTGAGCTTAGATAGATGAACTCCACAGAACCAATAATAAGAACATAAGAGATTACAAAAAGTATGTTGGATTTCCAAATCATTATCATGACGAGTACCAGAAGGATGATGTCAATGTCATTACAAACACCACCGCAATCCCTGCATGCATTAGTATGATTAGTAGCAGATTGAATATCGTGCACCATTTAGATTTAAATACCATATGCATTGCCAATCTTTACAGTTGTCCTGAAACCAAGAGTAACTCCTATGCAAGCAAGAATGAGTAGGTAATTGGCCTCAGGAACATAAACTTGTCCCGCATACTTAGACGAAGTATGCACGATTTTGACACGAGGGAAACATCCCAGTGCAAGGGATTGTTGAATTATTGAGAAAGTTCCTGAAATTAGAGCTTGACTTGCTATGATTGCTGCCAATACTGCCACCACGAACATTGGCCAATACACAGGACCTGATTATTATTTCACCACATACCCGTATATGTCACTACTTGATCAAAACATAAAGAAACGGGGACACTAAAATGTGGAAATATATAATTCTTTACCTGGTACAGACTTGAAGAAGGTATCTGAGACAAGATCGGGATGCTTGCGAAGGAAGGAAGCTTGTCCTGTATAGGCGAAAATGAGAGCTGGATAGACAACACTGCAGGTGCTTATTTGTATGGACAGAACCGTGAAGCGACCAACATCGGCAAATAATGCTTCTGCCCCTAATTGTTTTTTTTTAAAAAAAAAAGAAAGAAAAAGAAATAAAAGAGATTGGAAGATTGTTCAAAGTATTATTCAATTACTTTATATACTAACCGCAGGGAAGAGTACCAGTAGTGCACAGGATAATGCCTCCAAGGGATATCCAAGCAGCTTGCTGGTTGTTTCTGAAATAATCAATGATGTACCATGGGTTTAAAGCTTTAATTACTGTTGGATCATAGTGTATAATATTGTAGATGCCAATTCCAGCAATGAATGCGAACCAAACAACAAGTATTGGAGCAAAGGTGTATCCCACTTTGTCTGTTCCAAGCCTTTGAAACAAGAAAAGGCAAACCAAGACAGCTGCTGATATCCAAACAATACTAGCTGTTTAAGAAGATAAGGCTGGCAAATTTTAGCAAACAAATCATGTGAAATCTGTTAGTTTAGGCCACAAGATTGCCTGCAACAGTTAAGAGGTCAAGCCACAATATTACTGTTTCCAGTTGCACGAGAAAGTACCTTCTGTCCTTGCAGACGTGGCTTCTTTGACGCCTCCCACAGCTGATAAAACTGCACGTAATAGCAACAAAAACAACATGGACATCTATATTGGATTGATGAGTTTAAAATTTAACAGGATAAATCAAAGAAGTTGTGCAAATTAACCTGAGATGCAAGGAGTTAGAACACCATCCCCGATGAGCATGGAAGTACCGAGTAAGGTGGCAAAGAATAAGAAAAACTTGGCGACCCGACTGTTCTCAAGCTTGGACTTGAGACTCGATGCCATTCTAGAACGTTTATTGCCCAGCAACTCAAGCTGAAAATTGGAAACATTGCCGTCCTCGGCTTGTTGACTAGGAACCAAGCCCTCAGTAGCATATCGGCATATCAAAGAGTAGAGAGCAAATGTTCCACCTAAATGTATGCGATCTTCTTTAATTTTTATATCAATTAAAGAGAATAAATATTAAATATGAATTGATATCTACCTTACCATCACCATTGTCGTTGGCATGCAAGATGATGACACGTACTTGATGAGAGGGATCAAAGTGAGTGTATATAGAATCAATGAAAGCACACCCAGAACATTATCTACATGGTTGATTCCATAGGAAAAGTGCCTGAGAACACGTAAAGAGGCGATGTACCAATGTCTCCATACACTATGCCAATGCTTTGGAATGCTAGTTGTAATATCACCGGCCACTTCATAGCCTTGAAAACAAAACACGGGAATTTAAAACTAAATTATGTAAATTTGAGTTAGTTTGAAGAAATTAATACAAGTTTATTGGGTTATAGCTGATCACCTTTGAACTACGGCCATGGTAACCAGAAACCGCACCGGATTCAAGGTCTGAGGAGTCATATCTTTGTGGCAAAGGTTTATTTCATTTGAGATTATCTTGGGAAAGAGCAACCTGCCTCTCTTCTGATTCCACTATACCAGAGCCAGACATTACTCAAAACTGATCAACCGACCTTGGAGTCAGAATCAGTGTGTGTGTGTGTGGAGAAACTAATTAATGGTGTGAGCTGTAGCCTGTAAGCAAGAAACAGTCTTCCCATTTTGGAAAACGATAATAAATTTATTGATCCCATAATTGGAATGTGAAGATACACATACATAGTGAATTTTGAAAGACACTGATCCAGTCAACCAGATGATCTATATTTACATTTTACAGGTTATAAATTACCCGTGTACTTAACGCGTAAGACATTTTTTCGTTGGTAGGGGTAAATTCCACTCAACACACGAAAGACTTGAAGAGTCTACCTATACATACAAAGAAAGAAATGTGCAAATTTTCTTAATGCATCCGATTCCCACTTGTTTTTATTAGTTTTTATTATTATTATTATTATTATTATTATGGTCTATTTATTTATGGGCCCTCACTATTAACAATATGAAACCTAATTTACCTGATTAGTTAGAGATTGCTTTGTTACCCAACACAACTTCAGATACATACGTCTATTTACGCATTGCACTCGCTACGGAGGACTCAATTAATGAATGCTTTGGAATAAGAATTCGCTGAAGAAAATAATTCGTTTAGATTACACAAAGGCTGTAAAAAGTACCCTTGCCTGTTTCTCTCTCATTTATTCTGTCAATAACGGTAATGTCAAATGTGCGCCGCTTCATCAACAATCACCATTATTTGTAGGGACCTTGCTAGCTTCCAGTTTCTGTATGTAACAGACCGTGAGTTGACAATATTAGAATCGGATGCGTGACACGTGGACCGCTGAAGAAATGGGTGAGAACTTAACAGAATTTGCATCCGGTGACAAAAGGTAGATCAACCGGTTGATGACCGGCTCCCGGTGATTGAAAATCGAAACTGGGCCCTTTGTTCAAAGACAATAGGATGATGGGCCATAAATTTCCGAGCAAAATGGAGGAGGTTGAAAAAATGCTGATACCCTGGATTAGATTTTCCTTTTCTTCTACGGCAGCACAGAGGCGCACCCCAAAATTGAATTGCTACGAATCTCGTGAAATCATATGTAAGCAATCAATTCATCGGCAGTGTTTTATACTTCAAAACTAACCAAAAGAAGGTGAAATCGGAAAAAATTTCGAATGTGAAACAAGTGCTGAATGATAAAAGCGACGGCATCGGTACGTTGGCCGGGCATTGTCGGGCATAAATGGGCCCTTCAGTAATGGGAAGACTACTGCCGTTGATATTGCTGAGGATGAATGTGAGATTGACCCATTGCCAAATATAAGCAACAACGAGGATGAAATTGGGCCTAGGATTCTGAGCCAGACCTTGATCAAGAAGACGACATATTCCTAGGGGCCGACCACCTGGTTGACTGAAAAAGTATCGTGTTTCCGGAAGAAGATAATTAAAAAATAGAAATATACAAGGGACAATTCTTTCACAATGCTCATGTCTTCAAGCACACCGTGAAGTCTCTGGCAGAAAGGTATGGGTTCAAAGTATGCCGAATGAGTAACACTGGAGAGTGCATTGGCGTTGAATGCGCAGACCTTAACTGCGACTGGGAGATTGAATCACGAAGAACTGGTGAAGGCCCTTTGTTTCGAGTTACCAAGTATAATCTTGTACCCTTATTTCCCAATAACTCCCAATCAATTTTCACCGACATTTCAGTGTACTTCCCATTTCTTTTACCCCCGCTTTAATTGTTTTTGACCTTTTTCACGTTTCATCTAATTTTGCTCGTAGTCTTTTACCACAATGCCCTCACCGCGGAACATTTTGTTACTGCTGACACCCGGTTGCACGTTAACCTTTACAACCAGTTTCCACATTTCTTCTTTGTTTTTTTTCTTTTCTTTTTAGAACCGTTAGATTTATAATTCTTTCTCACTCCTCATCCAACGGCTGACACTCACGCTCTGTTACATACAGGAGCTGTCAGCTAACAAGGTCAATATATAACGGAAAATTTACAAAATTAACTAAAAAATTTTACAAATATCTAAAATAACCATTTATATTTTTTCTATCATCCTTAACCATTTACTCTTTTTTTTCCTATAATACCCATCTCTCTCTCTCAAAATCAATCTTCCGTTAGCTCTCTCCGGCGACCTCCGAATGGCGATTGGCTATCTCCGATGATCGTGAACAGTGCTGAACGGATTTTTGACAGATGAACTCAACTCCGTGGGTTTCTATCATCCTCCATTTTATAATTTTCGGTAAGTTTCACTCGTAAATTTCAATTTTTTCTATTTTGATAAGTTTGATTAGTGAAAAATCAATGTATGGATGCATATAGATGAGCTTAGGATTGTTTGGCAATAAATATTGGAGATTGTTAAGTGAAATTTAGGTTTAAAGAGTGGTACGTCAGGTGCTCGATAAAATATCCCTTAGACTATATTAAATAGTTGATGGCGTATTGCAAGATTAAAGTATTGATGGTGTGATTGTAAGGTGGAGTATAGGTGCAATAAGAGTAGAAATCACAGACTGAACAGTAGAAAATACGCTGCTGATGGGTTCCTGTCACAGCGATTGTAAAAATGTAAAAAAAAGAAATCTTATTTTTTTAATTTTTTAATTATCGGATTAACGAATTATAAATTTGATTTTTTGCGATCAGTAATGGCCACAAAACCGAGCACGATGAAGATTCGGAAATGAAACACTTCCAGGCGTATGACAAATACCTCAAAATTTGGGAATGTGATGGATGCTATCAAGAGGAAGTTAACGAAACAAAAATTAAGATTATTCAAGAAAGATATATTTAGTCATTTCGGAAGATGGATAGCTACGTGTTTTTAAAGATTTTGACAATCCTTCACAACGTACTATTTAATTTTGACAGTAGTCATAGACAATACTTTAGGAAGAAGATTGCCGTTGACATATTTAATAATGATATTAGGTTGTAAATTATATATTTGAACAGTTGTAAATCATATAGTGCGATTAATCTTATTTCGGGTTCAACAATTCTCCAACACTTATTATGAATAATCATTTTAATAAAGACAGTTTAACATGTCGAATACATAATAAACATAAGAGTTTAAAATACATCATATAATATATTCCTTCAATACATAAGACGCTACAACGATAATGGGCCGCTAATTATAATTCATCGCAATGGGATTCTTACATCTTTTTATATTATGCCTGCGTTCCTTGCATCGAGAACACATCACGGTTCTCCAGTGATACATCCTCACCAACAGATGGTATTCTAAGCTCCTTCCGACGACCAGGAGACGGTTTTTCTATTGGGGGATTTACTTTCAACTGTTGGATGTGATGTGGAACTTCCCAAGATGAGACATCGCCAACCGGATTGATTGGCACTCGCATATGCCTTCAATAATGATTCCTTAGAGTAAAGCCGAGAACGAGACCTATGTAATCTACTCGAGCATGCGAGCAGCGGTATTGCATGAGCACATACAAGTTGATCAAGTTGGAATACTTTACAACTACAAGTCCGACGACTTATGTCAACTAACCCTTCCTTCACACCACCACCCCAAACTTGAAATTTATGCTCGAGACCTGGACGAACATTCATTCTTTCGACTTCATCTTTTACAGTCACTACTATTTTATTTGCCCACGTTGTTAAAGGAGTACTCATCGATTCTACCACTATTTTCCTGTGATAAAACCATTGTTGCAATGTTTTTCGGAAATGGTCAACCAAATGAGTTACAGGAAATTTTCGAGGTTCCCTCATTAAAGAATTTACACTTTCCGTAATATTAGTGGTTAGAATGTTGTACCTCATTCCATCAAATTGAGATCGTGCCCAATTACATGTGCCCACATTATTCTCTAAGTAATCAGCTGCCCCAGAATGCATTCCCCATAACCCCATTTGCGAACTTCATATACTCTTGAAAGCGAGTACATCAAGCGTCATGGTTTTCGAACTAAAAAGCTCTATTTTTCCATTTACGTACTCAACACGACCAGTCATCAATTCTTCCCATGATCCATCAAAATACATTTGAAGAACAATTGACTCCATTAAGCCTAAGGAAGAAAAAAATTAGTACTTAAAAGAAAATTAGAACATGAGTTATTTTGAGTTAATACGAGCTTGGAGAATAACCCAGAAAACGTGCGACAGGCGCCTGTCCCACGGTTGGACAGAACTCGTCACCGTGCGGCGAGCACTGTCGCACGGAGACGAGTGCTCGTCTACGGTTGGACGGAACCTATTGCGTGCGACGAGCACTGTCCCACGCGCGACGAGCACTGTCACGCATGGCGGCACTGTCGCACATTTTCTGGGTTCGTCTCCAAGCTCGTATTAACTCAAAATAACTCATAAATTTTGATTAATCGAAAAATAGAAGTGTAAAATAAATACTAACCTCAACTTTTTGCTTGCAAGTTGATGAGTTGATAATTAGTGGGTGAGTTTTATGGATTAGGATGTGCTGGATTTTAAAAATTATTGGTTGAGAATGTGTGAGATTTGTTGATTTTGTTTATAGATATAAGGGTATTTAAGTTTATACAATAAATATATGGTTACATATGATAGAAAAAGTTTAATTGATTATTTTAAATATTTGTAAAATTTTTTGACTATTTTTGTAAATTTCCCATATATTACATACGATAGCGAAAAAGTTTAAAAACAAAAACATGGGGAAAATCTCAGTTTTGTAAATAACAAATTCCACTAATACAATCCAAAACCTTGAAATCTTTTACCTAACCATCTTGTTCAATCTTATTTTCCAAATCCAAATGAACAACTTGGAATATAATGATCGAATGATATGTACGTTACAAACACTGTAGGAATGCCTAATACTAGTTCTGAGTTGTACGAGAGGAATGCCTAATACAGATCGTGAGGATGCACTTTGATGTTTGTAAGCGGAGCATCTGAGAGCTTCACTGAAACTTGTTCCCTACAAAATATCACCTTCCAATGTATAGCTGGGTACATGATTTTCATCCGCTTCATTCATCTTTTTACACACATATATAAAGTGAGAATCTGGATCTTCCAAAACAAATCCTGCTGGAAGTTGCCCGTCATCAGTGATTGGAACAGGTTCCAGGTATGATTTCATTGAAGAACTACAACCTCCGGGCTTTTCAAATCCTGGTCTTGCTGCAAACAAATGAGAAAACAGGTTGTTAAAACAGAAATTAAAGAGTCCTTTCCCTCAACCTGAAATAAATTTTAATTAAATGAAAAAAAAATAAAGCACCAACTGAAGGCAAGACAGAAGCATAGATCTCAGGTACAACAAATCTGTGGACACCAAGAGCTATTTGGAATTTATTTCCATTTCCTCAATGACAAAAACATCCATATTATTCCTGCCATGTAATGGCAAGAGCCCTCATAAAAATGGTGCCATATGTGTATTGCTACAAGTAAAACCAATTAGGAAATAGAATAAGAACTCCTGTCCAAAACTAAGACTCCAAAGATCTGAACCCAAGACCATGAAAGGTTGGGACCGGACTCTCCATCTTGCCATTCACTTCGACAAAACCACAAACTGATCTCATCTTGCGCATTTATATTTGATATGAGTGGCTGTGTTTACCAACCAGATCCACAGCCATGTATGGTGATGGATCTTGTAGGTGCTTTTACCAGTCCTAAAAACATCATCCGCTGTCTTAAATCTCACTTCCAGAATTTAAAAAATTAAAAATCAAAATTCTAATAGGACTCCTTGATATGAGCAAAACAGAAACAAACTTCAAAATAAGATATCAACATACACATCAATCAAGTTGATCTCATTGAATTATCTGAATTCCATTCACTTAAAATATAAGATGAAATATTAAGCAACAAGTAAAACTATACCCTAAAGATGAGCTTTATATATATATATATATACATATATATATAAGGGATGAACTTAATCTAAAAGCACTAAAAGTTTCTCTGTTTCCTATCAAAAAAAATCTAAAAGCACTAAAAGGTTCAGATAGTCTCAATTGATTAAAATCCTTTTGAATGGGTGGGTGAAAAAATATGGAAAGCCAAATGGAAAAAAGAGAACTTACGTATTATGTACAGTTCAATTTTCCAGTTGTAAACATTCCGTTTCAAATGAATCATCCTTGCTTTTGGGTCACCATAAGTTATCTATTGACGGCAAATTTGAAAAAAATCACATATATGCAATGAGGTAATTAAAAAATTACACAAAACAAAGTTATTCTTCAGGATAATTGTTACCAACATATATATCCCTCCGGGTTTAAGAAGCCTGCAGATAAAATAAGAATGAAATTTAGCTGAAGATATAGCAATTGAAGACACACAGGTATGATGAAGACTAGAAGAACAGTTGAAAACGTAAACACCTACCCCTTCCCAGTAACGCAATATAACGAAACCAACAATGAGATTAATCTAATTTTAGGATTAAGAAAAGTGAACCTTAAATATTATTGACAGTACAGATCAAGATCATCATAATTACAACTTCTGGTAATTAAGCCTACAACCTGCTCACTTCTCCCAGCATCTGAGAAGCACTAATTGGAGCATCGGTCCCACACTGGAAATTATAAGCATGAGGAAAGCATTAAAAAACACAAAATCCTTATCTAAAAAGGGGTGAAATATATGAAGTTGCTAAATAACGAGTAGAAGCAATCATAAGAAGATATGTATACCCATCGTACCATCAAAGAATCAAGGGTTCCTAGATTTTGGTTAGGGAATCCACGAGTGAAGATTCAGCCGCAACACAAAGTATCACCAACATACCAAAAACTAACTTAACATCAAAGTGTCCACAACTTAAAAATAAAAAAATGAATAGATAATACAAATTTAAAGCCATACCTTTATCAACAACAGCATCAAAAGACTCGTCTTCAAAGAAGCTCATATCCCTAGCATCCATTTGCAGGTCTATTGAGATTGATAAAGAAAACAAACACAAAAATAGCCGTGGTTACTTCAGGGAAAGGGGAAAAATAATGCAACAGGAAATAGTAAAAGTGTTTGTAAAAAGAAGGTACATTTTAGCTGAGGGATTTTCTCAGATTTCATTTTCATCATATCAATAGCCACCAAAGAAATATCAATGTTCACTATATCTTCATATCCATCCTTCACCATGTCCTCTGACATCACTACAAAGAAATTAAAGAACTTTCCGTTAGAAGCAAGATTCATCAAACATTATCGAGAAAATATTAAAGATTTAAACTATCCAATATTTAGATAACATCTCAAATGTGCTATTCCGAATTTGCAAGAATCCAATGGTCTAATTAATTCAAACCCTAGACTCTCAAAAGAGAATTCCTAATCACAAACAAAACTCCAATTCCTCCCCATTTTCCCGCGTTTTCTTAGCAACCAAACAGAACAGTTGTAAGCAATTCAAATATTTAAATTTAAAGAAAAAAACAGCCACGACCAAACAAGCAGAGAAATTAAAAGAACTAAATTCAACAAGGGACGAACAAAGACAAAGTAGAAGAAATAGATAAAGATGTACGGAGTGTAGGAGAAATTACGGGCATTGCCACAGCCGACCATGAGGACGCGAGAAGAAGTGGGGATATATTTGCGAACGAAAGGACGAAGAGCAGAGTAACGCTGGTACCAATCGAAGGAGCCGCCCTCCTGCACGTATCGCGCGTCCCAGTAGAGCGCGTCACCATAGTTGTATGTGTTGCAGCTCGACACGTCCCTGTACATGTTTGATTTGGTTGGTTTGGGTGAGTCGTCAACAGTGCGATCGAACAGACAGCGGAGGAAGAGGCTAGAAAAACAGAACAGAAGTGCAGTAATGTTTGATGATGCGTGCGCGCGTGGTACGTGCCGTGCGTGTTGGTGAGTTTTGTTAGAGAATTCGGTTTGGTGGTGGGTCTAGAAATGGGAATGAACGTTGTTGCTTTTGTTGTTGGGACTTGGTACTGTCAACTGTGCCACTATTAATACGATGAAGTCAAGTCAAATAAAAAGAAGTTCAAAACGTAAGTGGCCAGAGATAATGGCCAATAAATCACTTTAAAAGAGTTAAAAAGAAAAAATCATGAAATATTTCAAAATAGAATTGAGGTATTGTTTACGGATTTCTTTGAGTTTTAAAAGTATTTGGTAATTATTATTAGTAAAGTATTGTTTTTCTTTATAATAATTAAAATAAATTGTGTTAGACTTTATAAAAATTAAAATTTGTAATTTTTTTAATGATTTTATAATATACTTATACTTTTAAAATATGTAATTAAAAATGATAATAGACATCACTTATAAGTTTATTATTATCAAACTTACCATCTTAAAAAAATTTAAATTATTAAACTCATTTATTCACTTCAGGTTTTAACAATTACTAAATTTATTCGTAACTAACAACAAATTTTCCTACAACTCACAATGGCCGCCGTATGCAACATTTTTATTTTAAATCATAACACCACATCCAGAATCAAAATACCATATCCAAAAACTTATATTTCTCTAAGCATATCTATTATACATATATACTCTTACTATTGAACACAAATATACAACTAACTCTATACAGAAAGTGACGCTTATGCTTGAACTTTTGTTTAGATTAGTAACTAAGTTTAGGTGAATTTTTAGCAAAATCGAAAAATTTATGATAGACCAATTTCAACTCATGTGTTTTTTTTTTTTTCTTATTGATAGCTACGCAAGTATCTTTAAAAAATATATGCAAATGTACTATAAAAAGAACGACGTGTATTAAGCTAACGACAATAATTATATATTTTTATAATACAATATTTGAACGAATTTTAATAATTAAAAATTATAAAATAAACTTATGGGTTGATGAATATTTATATGGGTATCTACTGAATTTTCATTAATATCAAACTCACTCGTAACTCCACAACATAATTAAATTTGTAATACCAATAATAGATGATTTTTTACGATAAATTTGTGTGGATTTACTGGTTCCCTTATTTATGAATATTACGTTGATAATATTCATAATAACTAAAAAGTTATATATATATATATATACAACCAGATTTCTTTTCAATTGTGAGCCTTCTATAATTTAATAATATATCTTATATTAATATTAATCTATTACAAAAGTTACATTATAAACTATAAATTATCAACATAATTATCTTTGTCCATTTTCATAATAGTATAATAAAGAAAATACTTTCAAATCAATAATAAAATAAAATGAATGTAAATACTAAAATTAATATTTTTAACTAAACACGATGTTATAATATATTTGTATAAATATTTTTATATTTGTTATTTATTATAATATTTAATATTTTATAATTTAAATTTTATTATTTATTCATTAATAATTCTAAAAAATATTGTTAAATATAAAAATTATAATAAAGAAATAAGAGGAGATAAGAATTCCACCTCATCTTCACCTCTTCCTTAAAACAATAATTGAATAAAAAAAGTTATCGTTTTCTTTTCGAATAGAAAATTAAATATAAAATAATCTTCATGCTCTCTCCAAAAAGAAAAATTATAAAGAGTTTCTGTCTTCTTGAATTTTCTATCATCCTTAGCGAGCTTTCTATCAAATTCATATTCATATTAAAATAAAAAATAATATAAATGTTAATATATTACAATATAAAATATCTATACTGTACTACAGTCTTTTTTTAAATTTTTTTAATTTATCGTCGAGTTCACAATATACGTGTATTTTGTGTGTGTTGGCATGCATGCGGTGTGAGGTCATGGAGGCAATTGAGAAGAGATTGAAGGAGTTGGACGTCAGGTATACTCAGCGGACGGAGGAGGATGATCAAAGTGGAAATGCGATTGATCAGATGTTTTTTGATGACCCCGATGGATTTATGATCGAGATTTGCAATTGTGAGAATCTTAAGCTTGCTCCTGCTGGTTGGATAGGCCAAATCAAGCTTCCTTTTGGTAGACATAATCTGCCGCTTGATCTGGGAAATGATGCTGATGCTGATGCTGATGCGAATGCCGATGCAAGGCCTCATGATCAGGAAGGAACAGGGCGAATGAACTTGCAGAGATAGTACCGGTTATTTTAATTAATTAGTAATTACACCACGCTAGCTAGTAGATTTAATATCATGCATTCATTGTTATATGTTTGTTTGCTTTTTATCCATAAGGATTTTTTGGGTTCACTTGCACGGTGCGAGTTCGTTCATTTTAATGGCAGCCGAAACATTGGGCGATTCTTAGAATTCCAACGGTCAGTTGATCGGTTGTATTTTCTTATAAATAAGAACAATTAGTCGTATATATATATATCTCATTTAATTCATTCAAAGGATATTGAATGAGAATGAAAATTTTCTCTTTTTAATTTTTTTCTGTTTTTCTTAATATTAGAATATTTTCACATGCATTTATAATAACTAAGAGTTTGTATTGTCGATCACAATTTTTTCTGGAATGTTTGTTTTCAGGAATCAGGAATTCTGTTTTTATTCAGAAAATTAAATATACAAATAAAAGCAACTAATGAATGAATGCGATATATTTACGATAGTATAAATTACGGTGCGCCAGAAACGACATAAAGTTTAAAGTAATTAAAAAAAAAAAAAACTGGATGTCAGTCAATCAATCGCCTTAGTTGCTAAGGGCCTTTAATCGATAATTTTTTTAACCTTTTCTAAAATTTAAATATGTGATTGTTTTTTTTGAATGGTACAAATATGTGATTTACGTAAAACGGTAGAAGTGTGTAATTTTAACTTTAAATTGTTATAGTCCTATCTGATTTGTTTAAACGTACTTCTCAATTTGCAGTGCTTGATCTTTGCAATGCTTGACATGATAGTCATAGATAAACACCTAATACGCAGCGGTTTGAAAATTACAGTACAGTTTTTTATGTTTGATTTGTTATCGTTAAATCTTATGGCAATTTATTTATCTTCTCCCCACATGTATTAGCAATATTTGAATCTCAAATCTATTGTTCATCCAAATCTCAAATTTATTGTTTTAGCCTATTATTGGTAGCTAAGATATTTAACAACAAATTTGAGTGCCTTTAGTTTGAGTCTTAATTATGGTTGAAACTCAAAAAAAAAAAAATTTGTAAATAATTTATAATTTTCTCTTTTGTAAAATAGAGGTGTAGCAATTACATCTCTTTAGTATTTGATATAATATAAAAGTTATATTTCAAATTTCTAAGTTTAATATTATTATAAATATTAACTAAAAAATCTTTTTTTTGTAAGTAATATTTTGTTGGAAGCATAATTCAACACCAAAAAAAAAAAAACTATAAATTGTAAACATAGTTAACATATCCACAAATACTATTAATCTACTAATTTCTTAACTACAAAAAAAATCATTTAAATTTGTTTTTGACCTTAAAAATTGTCTTAATTAACCTCAAAACTATTTTTTTATTCCTAATTTATAAATAATCTTGTACGCACTAAAAAATTGAAAACTAAATATTAGTTTTTAAGTAATTTGTATCTGATTTATTAGAAGAACAAAAAAAACTAATGGTAGTAATTGAAAATGAGGAAAAAAAAGTATAAAATGCAAGATTTTGGAAGAACGTAATCTAAGGTGAAATGAAACAGTGGCTATTTCGTCGTCTCATCAAACTGATTTAAACATAAAACATAAAATACACACGTAACTATTTGATTCGAAAGGCTGACATAAACGCCTGAGTTCGTATAAGATTAGATCGTCTGCAAGTGGTCTTATGAAACGCTGCCTACGCGTCATCGTACAGGTGAGACTAATCATACTTTGTACCCTCAGCTTTTTTTTGAAAGTACAAAAATATCCTCATCGGCTTGCCGCTATTTACAACAGAGAGTCACAAGTTAAAAATAAAGCGCACGTTCATGGTAACATCTGTCCCCTTAAAAACGTAGAAATAAAACAACTCAACACACTATCACCCTCTCTCACACACCACAACACACTCGCAAGGCTAAAGGGGAACGACACAGAAAGAGATAAAGAAGAGACGAGTGTTAATAATTCCTCTTAGCTTAAATCAGACCAAATTAAATCAGAAACCCTAATAAAATTACAAAACCAAAATTCGTTTCTTAGATCCACTCTAATTGTACTCTAATTCTCAATAAACAGATCGAATTCGAGTGAAATTAGTGCGATGGCGTGTATAAAGGGGATTAATAGATCGGCATCGGTGGCGTTGGCGCCGGATGCGCCTTACATGGCGGCGGGAACGATGGCGGGAGCAGTTGATCTGTCGTTTAGCTCCTCGGCGAACCTTGAGATCTTCAAGCTTGATTTCCAATCAGACGATCACGATCTCCTCGTCGTTGGCGAGTCACCAAGCTCGGAGCGGTTTAATAGGCTTGCTTGGGGAAAGAATGGATCCGGCTCTGAGGATTTTTCTCTAGGGCTTGTTGCTGGTGGGCTCGTTGATGGGAGTATTGATATTTGGAACCCTTTAACTCTGATCCGGTAATTTATGTTTTTTTGCCCTTTTGCGAAAAGTTGTAATTTGGTTATTGCACTAGTTTTGTTTACAAATAATGGTACTTTTTTGGGCATTTTATGAATTAGGTTAATTGTGGGTGATGATTTGTTGTACTGATGAAGGGATGTTAGAGGCCATGTAGTGATTATTGCACTTGTAAAATTAGAACGAATTGGGAATTTAACTGATTATATCCATCTAGTAATTGTAGTTTTGCAATGTTGAGCATTGGAGATGTTTATTCTAACATTAGGAAGTGGAATGAGGATTTCATAAGAAACCACAAACAGTTCCTGTTGCGATTTGTCATTTAAACCTGCTGAATTAGACAACAGTTGATTCTAAATTTTGGAGTCATATAGGTTTCTGATGGTGAATTCGTTTCCCCATGTCTGCATTTGTTTTTATTTGTTGTTCATTTTGGTATTGTCTGTTTATGTTGCTAAGGTAGAATTTAAGATAGTGATAGCTGCATTCTCTTTTACCCTAAACATGTAAATTAAACTGGAGCACCAGTAATAAATATATCTATGGAATTGATTTGCTGCCCACCTGTGATTTTTTGCTCAGTTCCGGGGAAACTGGTGGAAATCCTCTCGTTGCACATCTTTCGAGGCACAAAGGACCTGTGAGTTTCATTTTTTGGATAAGCCTAATATTATTGGGTTGCTAGATTTGGCCATGAGATATCTAATGAAGTAAAGGTTGGATGGTGAGATTGATTCCTTTATTTTTTTTCGCCATTTTCAGGTTCGTGGTCTTGAGTTTAATTCCTTCACTCCCAACTTACTTGCCTCTGGTGCTGATGATGGTGAAATCTGCATCTGGGATTTGTCAACACCAGCTGAACCTTCTCATTTCCCACCTCTCAGGGCACGTAGCGATCATTTGTTACTCAATTAATTTGCCATCTTATATTTCCCTTTTGCTCCTAACCACTTTAAAAAGCTTTTCATTTGACTTTTGCATGAATATTGAATGGTAACTGGTAAATATTATTATAGTAAAAATTGTAGCACTATATGAAGAGGTGATTGATGAGCGCATATCGCGTGTTATCTGCATTTACTACAGTGTATAAGTTTGATTTTTGCATTTGCTGTAATTGTTTTTTCCCCCCCTTGTTCAGGATAAAATTTCATTATTTTACTTTATGAGGCATTGCTGCCTACAAGACTGTCCTAGAAATATTTGTTTGCCTGAGACAGAATCTCTCTTTCCTTTTTAGTTACGTCTTTCTAAATCTTTCAGGGCATATGACATGGCTTGTGCAATATTTGTGCAGGGTAATGGTTCTGCAGCTCAAGGTGAAATTTCATTTGTTTCTTGGAATAGCAAAGTTCAACACATTTTGGCATCCACTTCTTACAATGGGACAACTGGTGAGAAAAGAAAAAGACATTTGATTTGTATATTCTCTTGAGTTTTCTTTTTGTCTAGGAATATTGAATCTATATATATATATATATATATATATACTTTGTTTTCTCAGTGGTTTGGGACTTAAAGAAGCAAAAACCTGTAATAAGGTGAGTGATTTTCATGTTTGCTGTCTGAATTTTTTTATTATTATTTTTTTCGTGATTATTGTCCAACAGCACCTTTAAGATAAATTAATGTTCTTACATTGACTGGCAGCTTCTCAGAGTCAATTAGACGGCGGTGCTCTGTTCTGCAGTGGAATCCTGATGTTGCCACTCAGCTTGTTGTTGCATCAGACGAAGATAGTTCACCTGCTCTGAGGGTAATTGCTTCACTTTTGCTGAGTTATATATATATATGTAAAAGAATTGCTTTGCAAACTATGTGAATGTATAATGATGTTTGCACACAGCTTTGGGATATGCGAAATACAATGTCACCAGTAAAAGAGTTTGTGGGGCACACCAAAGGTATGGCACTCAGCAACATGATTCTTTATTGCAAATTTATTGATGTTCTATCAATTTATGTATAGTCTTGGGATATTGCAACTATGTACTTTCTGTTGACGGTCAATTTTTGGCTGGCTTGATAAATGTGCAAAGCTTTTATGATGCAACATATCCCTGTGGCTGCTATGCATATGCCTATTGTCACACTAGTACTATGCTTTCTTGATGTACCTGCACATGGGTTTAAATATTTGATATTTTGACCGCTTATCTGACTCCAGGTGTAATTGCAATGTCCTGGTGTCCTAATGACAGCTCCTATTTGCTTACTTGTGCAAAAGATAATCGTACTATTTGCTGGGACACAGTCAGCGGTGAGGTAAATTTGGTAGTCTTTAACTTGCATTGAATTTGTTTGGAATAACTACTAGTATTTTTACTTGGTTTCTTGTTCACATGTCAATGGTAATTTTTTCTCTGTTGACACCTTTCTTTTTTTATTTTTACTTAAAAATGTTGATGCAGATCGTCTCTGAATTGCCAGCTGGCACCAACTGGAATTTTGATGTACACTGGTATCCAAAGATTCCTGGAGTGATTTCTGCATCGTCGTTTGATGGAAAAATTGGAATTTATAATATTGAGGTATGCTCTATTGTGGTTTTGTAAAGATTTATTTTGTTAAGCTGTTTTGGTTTTCTGTAGCAAATGTTTTCAGAAAAGAAACTATGAGAAAGGTAGACATTGATTGAGCTTGGTTCTATTGAAGTCCACCTATTATTTTCTGAATGTGAACAATGTGGAAGAGTTTTATGGTAATAATCAGCTGATAGTCTTAGCCACTTGTATCTTTTTGATGAATATGTTCGTTTAGGCACTTCATTGGAATGTGTAGATAAGGCTGGCTTGCATTCCATGCATGGCTAGAAAGAAATGATAAATTTTAGTCCTGGGAGAATTGTACAAGCTTAGAAATCTTAAAGCTAATTGAAAAATGAGAAATTTTTCATACTTTATTATTATTATTATTATTGTACTTGTTTTCCTTATTTGTTTCCCTTCCTTAACATGTAGAGTTACTGTATTATCCTTTGATGGTGTTGTCAGAAGCATTCTTATGGCCTTACTTCTCCATGCATATTTATTTCTCTTTCTTCAGGGTTGCAGCCGGTACAGTGTTGGGGATAGCGATTTTGGTGCAGGTAATCTAGTTCTTTGTCAGCAGTTGTCACCTATTTTGTCATTGCTGTAGAGTTTGTGGATTTTCAGTTAGCTTTTAATTCAGAAATCTGTCTCAAACCATCGGGTGAAGTTTTTGGCTCCATTGCTATTCTAGCCTTGGCATCCATCTATAAATTTGACTTTCTTTTCTTCACAAGTCATCTGTTTTAGGTGCTTTGGAGAATTTTGCTTTTGACATCTCTTCTAATATGCTATCCTTTCGATGCAGCTCCTCTGAGAGCCCCAAAATGGTATAAACGTCCAGCTGGTGCGTCCTTTGGATTTGGAGGAAAGCTTGTTTCTTTTCATCCCAAGTCATCTACTGGACGTACTTCGGAGGTAATATTTTTGTGAGTTGTCTATACTCTTCTGCTTTAATGACAGTTTTCGTCGTCATCGTAATTATCTTCTCCATGTTTCCTTGTTCAAGGTTTTTGTGCATAATTTAGTTACAGAAGACAGTTTGGTTGGTCGCTCGTCTGAATTTGAAGAATCAATACAAAATGGGGAGAGGTCCTCATTGAGAACTTTGTGTGAGAAAAAATCACAAGAATGCAAGTACGGTTCTGAGACATGCAGCCTTTTTTCTTCTTTTGTCTAGTGCTTCAAATTAGAAATTGGCGTAGTGACATCTCTCTTCATTTGACTGTTGAACAGATCTGATGATGACAGAGAAACATGGGGCTTCTTAAAAGTTATGTTTGAAGACGATGGCACTGCTAGAACGAAGTTGCTTACCCACCTTGGTTTTACTTTACCAACTGAAGAAAAAGATACTGTACAAGATGATCTTTCCCAGGAAGTAAATGCGATTGGACTTGAGGATACGGTAACAGATAAAGGGGCACATCAAGGTGATAAAGAAGCCACCATCTTTACTGCTGATAATGGGGAAGATTTCTTTAACAATCTTCCAAGTCCAAAAGCGGACACGCCTGTGTCAACTTCTGGTAATACTTTTGCTGTTGAGAGTTCTGTTCCTGGTACAGAAGGACTAAAAGATGAAGCTGATGGAGAGGAGGAGGGTTCTGATCCAACATTTGACGATAGTGTTCAACATGCTTTGGTTGTCGGAGACTATAAGGGGGCAGTTGCACTATGTGTATCCGCAAATAAAATGGCTGATGCTTTAGTTATTGCTCATGTTGGTGGTGCTGCCTTGTGGGAACGCACTCGAGATCAATATCTCAAGATGAATCGTTCACCTTACTTGAAGGTAGCTTATGCTTTCATGAAACTATTCTTAACCTTAGTAAACATTGGATTTGTACTATTGTTTATTATGGAATGATCACTTCGTACTTCTCATTTTGATTTCAGGTTGTTTCTGCAATGGTGAATAATGATCTGTTGAGCCTCGTGAACACCAGGCCTCTGAAATTTTGGAAAGAAACACTTGCTCTTCTCTGTACCGTAAGTATTTAAATCATTGGAAGATGTAAATTTGTGATTGTGTGAGAATAGATTGCATGCTACGTGATGTAGGATGTTATTAGTAGATTAATAATGTCCTGCATAATTACATTTTGTAATATATTTGTATTTTGCTTCTTCTAATGTTCCTGATAGGATAAATGCCAACAATACTTGGATGGCGGAATGGAATGACAATGCCTGACTTGATCACTCACCTGTACTTGCTGAAATGCTTTTAAAGTTCGAGTGCTTATGATATTACGCATATTAGGCTATTGTTGTTAAATATGCCTAGCAGATGACATGATCTACTTGTCTTGATTTCAGTTATATTGCTTTTGCTTTTAGTTTTACTTGCACAAGCCTATAAATCCTGATTATTACCTTATTATGTTGAGAAAACAGGCCATTATTATTATTAGTTACTGGAAAAGAATTTCTCACATTTGAATGCTTGAAAATTAGTCTTGATCTTTGAGCTGTATCACTCACTATGTAATTTTTGGCATCATGATAAGCAGTTCGCTCAAAGAGAGGAATGGACTATGCTTTGCGACACACTTGCTTCAAAGCTATTGGCTGCTGGTAATACACTGGCGGCAACTCTTTGTTATATATGTGCTGGGAATATCGACAAAACAGTCGAAATTTGGTCAAGGAGCCTGGCAGCTGAGCATGAAGGGAAATCCTATGTTGATCTTCTTCAGGTTAATTTGCAGCTTTTACAAGTATATCCAAACATGTCTTTTGTGTGGAAAGCAATCAATGTTAACAATAATATTTATTTGTTTAGGATTTGATGGAGAAGACTATTGTCCTAGCTTTGGCAACTGGACAGAAGCGATTTAGTGCGGCTCTGTGCAAACTTGTTGAGAAGTATGCGGAAATTTTAGCTAGTCAAGGGCTTCTAACAACTGCTATGGAGTATCTCAAACTATTGGGATCAGATGAACTGTCACCTGAACTTACAATCTTAAGAGATCGTATTGCTCGATCTATAGAACCTGGTAAGGACCTCCGAGGATTTCTCTTTAATTAGTTAATCATTTATTGTTTTGCATGCCAATAGGCATGATAGCATTGCTGGTTTCAGTATAACCTCACTGGAATGATGTTTAGTGTATAGCCTTGTATTTTGCTGCCCATTGCATCGAGTACCTCTGACGGTTTCTTCTGTTTTGTTGTCACAGAAAAAGAAGCTGCAGCTATGGCTTTCGAGAATTCTCAACGTGCACCAGTGCATGGTATTGACCAATCCAAATATGGCATGGTTGATTCTTCTCAGCAATATTATCAGGTGAGTTGTCAGGTTATGTATGGTATATATATATATATATTTGTAATTATAGTTGCTCTTGAGCAAAACTTCAATTATATTCTTGTGTCTTGCATTAGGAACCAGCCCAATCACCATTGCATCTGAGTGTGCCTGGCGGTATGTATGGTGACAATTATCAACAGCCATTGGGCTCTTATAGCAATGGAAGAGGATACGGTGCTTCTGCTCCTTATCAACCTGCACCACAGCCTGGTTTATTCATTCCACCTCAGGTGACTCAGGTACTTCGAATTATTTCTTTCATCTGTCATCTCTTTATCAACCTTATTCTGAAAAGGTTTCTCTTGTTATCTGGAACGTTTGTAGCCTTTTTATTTTCAAGCAAGTCTTCACTAAGATTTGTCTGGTTAAAGGGTCTATTACTCGTCATTTAATGAAAAATGTTCTGTTGAAGTGAGCTTTATGAGTGATTATGTTTAATCTGTTTTCATTGTAGCCTAATTTTACTGCTCCCGCTCCTGCTCCTGTTACCTCCCAGCCTGCCGTGAGACCCTTCATTCCTTCTACTCCTCCTGTGCTGAGAAACGCAGAGCAATATCAGCAACCCACATTGGGTTCTCAGTTGTATCCCGTCTGTATAAGTGTATCAATTTCCTAACATTGTTTTCGTGACTGGCAGACTGAATATCTCTTTGAATGAATGTTTCAGGGAGCTTCTAATCCGGGTTATCCTGTACCTCCTGTTTCTGATGCGCGTGGCTCTATCCCATCGCAAATGGGGGTTGTTGCAGGCCCAAAAATGCCCAAGGTTGTGGCTCCCACACCTACTCCTACAGGATTCATGCCCATGAGTGGTTCAGGAGTTGTCCAAAGACCTGGCATCGGATCAATGCAACCAACCAGTCCTCAGCCAGCACCTGTACAACCAGCTGTATCACCTGCAGCTCCACCACCTACAATACAGACTGTCGATACTTCAAATGTACCCGGTAATTATTTCTTCAATTTATTTATGAGATTTAATCCCATTGCTTTATATTGTAGCATGCCATATGCTCTGATAATTTTTTCTTATGCAGTATTTTATTAATCTGGCTTGTTTTTGCATGTTTTCCTCCAGCCCATCAAAAACCTGTCATCAATACATTGACAAGACTTTTTAATGAGACATCAGAAGCACTTGGAGGCTCACGTGCAAATCCAGCAAAAAAGCGGGAAATAGAAGACAATTCAAAGAAAGTAGGTGCTTTGTTTGCCAAGCTTAACAGTGGGGACATCTCTAAAAATGCTGCTGATAAGCTTGTTCAGCTCTGCCAGGCTTTGGACAATAACGATTTTGGTACAGCCCTACAAATCCAGGTAAATCACTGGAAGTGAAAATAAGATTATTTACTTTTGCTGACTATTCCATGGGAGTGTTGGAAAGCTGAAAATGAGATTGAAGCTTTAATTGTTTTATTTCTTTCTGCCTGCAAACAGGTGCTTCTTACAACTAGTGACTGGGATGAGTGCAACTTCTGGTTAGCGACATTAAAAAGAATGATCAAGACAAGACAAAATGTTAGATTAAGTTGAGAAATCTTGAAATCTTTGGGAGATTCATCTCCAGTTTGAACATTTTTCTCATATTTGGCAAACTTTATGGGGCACTGATCCTCTTTATTCTTCACATTGTACACAAGAGTTGCTCCCCAGGTTGCTACTACAGGATTTTGGTTCTTTGGTTTCCTTACAAAGATATTGTCTGGCTTTTACATCAATGCTTTTCTCTGGATGCAGTCTAGTGAAGATAGTTTTCAGAACATCCGTGAACTCGTTGGTGATTTGTTTTTCAGTTGATATTTTGTAGTATTGAGATAGAGATTATTTTCCCCCCTTCAATGTTTTTTTGAACTTTCTTTTTGGCCCAACAAAGTCCACTAGTTATCTTTCTTATATATTTCCAGTTGATCTGTTTACTACTGCCACCTTGTTTGATATTTGCACGGGCAACATTTTACCAACAATGTTAATTTTTTATGGACGGACTCTGGAAGCCTCAATAAGATTCTTATTGTTTAGCTCAGAACCATGTGTCATCTTTTTTCCTTTTTTTTTTCATCCGACAGTATTTCGATAAAGACTTGGGAATTGTTAATGGCTTAGTACATTTTGTTTAATTAAGCCTATTTTGTGCCAAAAAAATTGATCCAAATTTCAATTCCCGCAGCATAAATCGTTGATTGGAATGGGACTTGTTTTGAAAATAATTTTAATTTTAAATCAGAGAGAGAGAGAGTAGTATGCAAGAAGCCAAAGGTGTGGAGACGGAAGATAACAACAAGAATTTTTGTACTTTTTAAGTTTTCTTTGGTAAATTTTCCTCCATATGAATGGTAGAAATGATGACACTTGTTTCTCTTTTCAAGAGTGGCACTTCTCCCACGACTATAAATAATCAGGAGTTGTAGACAGACTGATCGATAGATTATCCCCTTTATAAAATTGTACTCTGGTCAAACATTGATATTTTCTGATTTCATTTATATGATAACACTGTATGTTAGATATGCGTAGCAGTTGAAAATGAGAGGCACATGCACTTAGAATTAGTGAACTGTAAAGCCTTGATTTATGGAAAAAGGAATATCAATTAATTTTCCTGCTTGCTTGCTGCTATCCACTACAGACCATGTTACACATTACATTATTTTCTCCTAGTTTTTAAAGTTTGAAACCAGCTTCTTCTTTGTTTTAATAATTGAGTACAACATTATGCCAAAAACAAAATATTGAGTACAGCATTACCAACTTGTCTCTATCAACTGGTTATTTTGGCTGCAACAATATTTCTAGCCATATGCAGTTAACTTGGTGTTTTGTGTTGTCCCTATCTTTCTTGGTCTTGCACCCGATAAAAGGTCACAAATGCCCTATCTTATGCTATTATTCCAGCCAGGTTCTTGTTTGATTATTTTCAAGAAAAATGAATTTTAAGGTAAGTGGAAGCAGGCAGAGAGTCTTCGACTCAAGATCTCAATAATAATATAAGATTACTTGTTAATGACACAAATCATAGAAATTTACAAGTTAGCTAAATACAGAAACACCAGCAACAATTATGTTGATTCTGAATTTTTTTGCCCAAGTTTGGTAATGTAATGATGCCCTACATCAAAGCAATTTTAGTATTGATAGAGACTAATTTGTGTCACATGTATTGGTTACCAACCTCATTAACAATGATGCTAGTCATGTCACGTGTTTCGCAGAGAGAAAATAAATTACTAAACAACATAACTTGTACACCAAATTAAAATAAGTCAATAACCAAATCCAAAGATGAAGCAAAGTAACCCTTTAATCTTCAAGAGTTTCTCCAAGGGTGTTGTTCCTATTTCAAGTTGGTGCATGACAGATAGGAGTAGCACTAGTGTCAAATGTGGTGCAATTCTTGACTAGAATACACAAAGAAGATCAACTATTTAGATAATGACAACAATTGTAGCAGAATGCATTGCAGGCATTTGTTTTTAATGTTGTTTTTGTTGTGAACTTGTGGTTAGATGAGATTGGATAAGATCATTCACTCATTTGCTCCACATTTGAGAAAATCAATCATCTAGCAGCAATATAGCCACAGGATGTGGCTAAACTTGAACATCCTGATCCAGCTCTTGATAATGCATAATGGATTTTATATATCAGTTTCAGGAAAGTTGGGTATTCTTTATCCTGTTAACTAAATCAACTTTATTTGAATCCTTTATGCAAAAACAAGATACAAATCATTCAATATCTACCGCTCTAAGGGCAAAAATAATTAAAATTAAAGATGACTCAGGCAATTCTGTGTACTAGAACAGCAAATTCAAAGAACAAAAATCATAGTAGCAGCTGATGGATTTTGAATGAGCTTTATGCATGTATTAACAACAATTTCTATCATACACAAGCTTTGCACAAGGAAGATGAATAAAAAAAAAAGAATTGGCAACATACAAGGGGACATCACCTATGTCCATTTGATCTGGATACATGCTCAAATTGACAATACAAAAACAATTTTAAAGAAGAATGAAAAATGAAAAATCTCCAAGAAATTGGATACGATGAATGTTATTTGCAAGCAAGAGAAGCTTACAAGCACGAACTTCTCTCCATTGCGAAACCACTTCTATGAAATATGTTCAAGGAAACTAAATATTGTTAGCTGTCCGAGAACTGAAACCTATACGGATCATTGCATCATCTCTTCCTGAAAACAACTCTGAACCATCCCCAAGAGATAGGTTTCGCCTCAAGTGAGAACCTCTACCTTTGTCATTGCCATAAGCACCGGACTGGGCTCTTCCTTTGATAAGGTATCTTCCACTAACATGTCTTGAACTAGAACCCTGTTTTGCAGACTTCATGTTGGGCTCAACACCATCAGCATCTCCCCGAAATTCATGCTCCTCATCCGTACCAGCCATGAGTTCCATCAAATTGCTCCTCAACCCCAAATCTGAATACACTCTCCGTGAGTCCCTCATTGCCATCCTACTCAATTTACTATCCAGCAGATCCAAATTTTTTCCTCCAATTCCACCTTCTTGGGTTTTTCTAACTTCAACTGGGCGCCCCACAGTCTCTACCATCAAACATGGATTGTTAAATCCATTCCATGAATGTAGAGGAACCAATTTACTCAACCCGGTTAACCAATCAACAATCTCCTTCATCGTAGGCCTCCTCTCCCTGCAAGACCTCACACACCTCACGGCAATAACCGCTAACTGCTTCCTAACAATAGGATCCTTAGGAGGTAGAATTCGTGGATCAAAAACTGAAAGAATCTTCCCTTTCTTTATCAATGGAGCAGCCCAATCCACAATGGAAGGCGGTGAAAACCCAATATCAATGGCTTTTCTACCACTAATAATCTCCAACAACAAAATCCCAAAACTGAAGACATCAGTTTTTGTACTCAAATTATCTGGAGTGACATAACATGGATCAAGGTACCCAATAGTCCCAGCAGGTGGAGTTGATCTAAGCCTAAAATTATCAACACCACACCTTAAAGCTAACCCAAAATCACCTAATCTTGCATTGAAATTCCTATCAATCAACACATTAGCTGATTTAATGTCTCTATGAATAATAGGTGGCATTTCTGAATGAAGTATCTCTACAGCTTTAGCAACTTGTAAAGCTAGTCTTATTCTCCTACCCCAATTCAATGGCCTATTATTAGAATGAAGAACATCATATAAAGTACCATTAGACATAAACTCAACAACTAATAAACGATCTTTAGAGTCATTAGAAAAGCCTAGGAGATTCACCAGCCGCGGGCTATGAATCTTGGACAGGATTTCAATCTCATTATCAACTTCCTGGCTGATTTCTTGATTCTTAGATGGTTTCTTGATAGCAACTTGACGTCCACGTAGCACAGCCTTGTACACAGAACCATGACTGCCCTTTCCAAGAAGCTTCTGCTCAGAGAAGCCATTGGTGGCTGCTTCAAGATCACTGTAATCAAAATGCTGGATCTTGATGGGTTTCTCTTGCTTTTGACTAGTTTTTGAGGACTGTGTTTGATGGGTAGCAAGAGAGTTAGAATTTGTGGAGATTACGGAAATAGCTGATTCTGCTTTGCAAGAAAGGTAACCCATCAAGATTTTTGTAATTTTACGAGATGGGTTTGGGAGAATTTGATTTTTGATAAGAAAATAATCAAAAGATTTTACTGCATGTGAACTCAACAAGAGCTAGAGCTACAGTTTTAAAGATTTGGGTTGTGTTAAAAATTGAAACTTTGAGTTGTGCACAAGTTATTTGGGATTCGAGGTAGAAGAGGAAACTGCTTTTAATTGGATGTGTTGTAAGAAACTGAGGGGAGAGAGAGAGGATTAATGAACTGAACAGGGAGCCCACCAAAGTAGAATCTCTAGGCTTCTTGCACCAATTAGTGAGCTTTGTTTTGTTTTATTTATATGGTAGATGAAAAACAAATAGGTAAATTTAATTACAAATTTCAGCCTCAAGTCAAGGCCAAGATCATGGAAAAGTAAAATGAGGATGAAGAAGAAGAAGAATCAAATCTTGATATGTATGAGTTTAGAAACTACTTTGACTTGGAACTCCATTATTGAGAAACTTAGAGAAAAATAAAAATAAAAATCTCATATTGTAGATACATGTGTTACTCATGTGCCTTACATACCAAAAATAGTATTTATCTAAAAAGTATAAAGTGAAAACTACTTGGATATATATATTCAACAACTGACTTAATTTTCTTTTTCTTTGTATCATGAACTATCCAGCCCAATTTCATGTGAAATTAATAAATAACAGCTTTAAAATCAAATTAAGATCCTCTCTCCGAAATTTATGTTTTCTTAATTATAAATTTATAATGTGATGTAATATGAGTAAAATATATTACGGGGTCCAGCTATTTTATAATTGGTGTTAGGTACCCTTATTTTGCCATTGAGTGATTTAACCATTAGATCTAACCGTAGGGTTGCAGAACGGCCTACATGTGTTTGTATGATTATTAATTTTGCCATCCCTGATGTTTGTTGAAAACATCAAAAAAAGGCAAAGGTTTCTAAATGTTGACATTACGTCCTGATTGTCTTAATTTGACTATTAGAACGATTGCCCGTGTATGAGCAATAATATAATATTTTTTTTATAACATAATATTTATTTAATATGTAATACATTATTTGAATATCTCAGTTAAAAGATGTAATAAATTTATTAATTTGTCAACAATAATAATGTATGACCAAAATGAAGAAACATATGCCTCAATTAAGTATTCCCATTAATATTATTAATGAACATGTCTAGTAATTTTTAAATTATATTTAGTTAAACATTTTTTATTTTAATATTAATATCTTCATCTATCTGGTAGCCGAACTTCATCCCTCTTATTTCTTTGTTCCTAACTAGGAGTTTATTGTTCACGAATTCCATCCTCCATTTTTTAATTTCATCTTTCTATAAACTCGAACCTAATTAAAACCATCATATTTTAGAATTTATATTTTTTCATCAATAATTATACTGCAATTGATTATTTTGTCAATGTGGTGGTGTGATTTAAAAATATTACTATTTTCTCATAAATGCCTCAGAATATAAAACTTATAGCTATTGAGATTTTATTATTTATAAACTTGCCATCCACATTCTCTACAAATTGTTGGACTATGCCTTTTCTTGGGAAATTTTTTTTTTAATTTATATGAATGACTATTTTTGTGTTATATAAAAGATAATATAGGTAGAGAATAAATAGTTGTAAATTACTATTCTTTATCGTTAAAACTAATTTAATGAATGGGTATTTTTATAATATAAATTATTTAATGAAAAAGTGGTACAAAGATTATTTCTTTGATTTCAATATCCTCACTCTTTAATTTTTTTTCATAAGCGTAAAAATGATAGTTCTACATTTTATTGAAATTTATTTGATTGTCAGCTATGGTCAAGGATATAAGTATAAAATATTGAAATAAATTGTAATTGAGTGTTAAAATTTAGAAACACGATTTAATTATTTTATTTTTAACAAACAACGTCTACTGTTATGCTATTGATTCATCAACAGCTTCATTATTAATTTATAAAAGTTATAAAATTTTACCACTGTGCCTATATACACTTAACACATGGTGAGCACTGATACTTATTAAATCATTAAATTGTGAGGTAGACTTTGACATAATTTAACTTAGATTTTTCCCGACTATGCTATGATTGTGTAAGCTTAAAACTATTGGTAGAAATTTCATTAAAACGTCAGTTGATCGTAATATAATTTAAAAAGAATATTGATATTTGAAGGTGGGTATCGAACAAAAAAATGACTCCATGGCCCCCATGTGTGGATTAAACAAGCAGCTCGTCTTGCCACGCAATTTATATTTATAATATGTGGTTATTGGACCCCAAAGATGTGCTTTCATAATTAAGCACCAAACGTTTCCCATTTTACCCGAAACCGAAAGCTATGCCATAACCCCCATGAACTTGGCACGTGAGAAGTTCAATATGATATTGGTTATAGTCTTATAGATTGTCCCATCCAAATTATTAGGGTTTTGGTTTTGCCAACAAGACCATAATTTTTCAACATTTTTCTCAATGCATAGCCACTGCAATCATTAAAATTAACTGACTCCAAAACGGGTCAGAATACAGTTTTTATCATGCCCAACTAATGGTTAAATTTGCAATTGGCGTACGATTACAATAGTGGGTTTATAAAGAGAAAAAAAAAATTCTTGGGATTTTTAAACTAATGCGGATTAAGGAAAGGTGTTTGATAATTTCGGAGGAAGGCCAAACAGTAAGATTTTGTGGGAGCTAACTCTAAAGAAGAAGACAGGGTGGTAGTCAGCTTTCTGGCTACTAAATAAAACAGTCCAACGAATGTTTTTCACATGCTGTTTTTTGAGTTATTAAATAAACCATGCTTTTTACGCCAAGCACGGCTTCAGTCCCTCTCATTCGCTTATGATGTACATGTTTAGAGGGCTTTCTTGGACAATCTCGCTTCATTAAGCGTCACAGGCCCAAAATTATGGGCCAGACTTGTAATTACCGATAAAGCCCATAAAGAAGCAAGCCTGATAAAGATATCTTTGATAGGCCAATAAATTCTCCTCGTCTCAGATATTACCCTTAGGCTTGGGCTTTATCTCAGGTTTTGGTGTCTTAGCTTCGAAAACAAAATACTAGCTGTCAAATAGTGCAAGTGATTGGATAATGCATAAACAAATCTCAATCTCTCCGTGTGTCCACTGTTGAACAAAATAACCAATTTAAATTTTAATATTGCTATAGTAGTTACGTGAGAGGGACTAAACCTAACTGACAAACCAGTGAGCATAATGGATCAACGGAAAATTAATTATTTACCTCCAATTTATATATATATATACAGCGAATAACTTCTTCTTATGATATTTCTATTCTTATTTAGAATTTGATTGTAATTACTTTTAAGAGGTTTAAAAGTAATTTTAAAAAGTTAAAAATTAATTATGGTGTTTGGTAATTATTTTTTCTAAATCACTTTTGGTAAGATCCTACAACATATTTTGAAAGCAAAAAATAAATAATTTTTCAAAATTTAATTTTGAAAATCACTTTCATACTTAATATAATTCTATATATCCTTATATATATATTATAAAAATTCAAAATTCTCCTTATTAATTAAGAAATAAGATCACTAACTTTAAAGAGATTATTAATATTACCAATTATATTAAGATAGCAAAATAAAAAAAAAACATTAATATTATAAAATATTTATTTTAGTTATTAATTATTATATATATACAAAAAAATTATATATATGTTTATAAATGTATAAATAAATTTTATGTAATATTATGTCCAATTTACTCATTTACATTCTTACGTCAATATGTACCAAACACATGCAACTGCTTTTAAAATTAATAATATTTTAAAAATAAATTTTATCAAACATTTAACTAATTCTCTTTCCATCTCATTATTTATACAGTAAAACTAACCGTTTTTATTTTAAAAATTATGTTATTACTAAACTAACCTTTAGAAACATATGCATCAGGTTCTATGGAAGGTGCGCTCTCTTAGATATACTCATGAGATTATTAATATTACTAACGTATTTTTTTTTTTCTATTGAATCAAATTGAAATTGAACATTAGAATGCCTTTAGTAGAGGTAAATGATTGCTAAAGTTTGTAGAAATAAGTTGCGGAAAAATCGGTAGCTTTGAAAAGATTTCCTCATCTTCATAGGGGTGATTTTCCAATAAACATGATGGTTACATTTTTTTAATCTCATTGTATCAGTAACCAATTCATGGATGAGTGCTCTTTGAGTAATCGGCCTAGTCCTGAACTTACGTGCTTAACTACTTATGACTTTATTTCCCAAAAAATATGTGCAGCGAAAGATTCTGAATTTGAGATTTTTTTTGTAAAAAAATATTTTTTTAAACTAGTGTATTTATACTAAGATGACAGCTCAAAATCAACCTTATGAAAATTTTATATTTCCTAAAGAGATTCTACCCCGTGGAAATGCTCTCTATGCCCAACTCATCAATGTATCTAGTGAACTGAGACTCATGTAACATCATATTATGGGTTAAAATAATGAACTTATTTAAAATTACTCTTTTCATATTAACAAAATCCATGAATAAATAAAGAATTGAAGATTAATTTTACTTCCCCACCTAGCTTCTCTAGGATGGAAGTAGCTTTTAAAGTTTGATGAAATTAAATTAATAAATATAATATAATTTTTTTATCAAATACTTAGGAAATAAAATCAACTTACGTCCTAATACAAAATGAAAAGTATTTATCAAAACGAGGCATATTATATTAGTTATAATAATCACATCAGTAGTAAGAAAAATATTTCATTTCATTGCGTATGAAAGAAAAATGATAAGTTCATTTCATTGTACTATCTAACATATGGTACATGTGAAATGTGATATCATCATTGCTTCTACATATTAAAAATACGAAAGTGACATATGAAAATGGATATGTAGTCACTTCTCCTAAATCATACAAATGGCACATATAATATATTCATTGTTGGCGCAAATTTATAACAAGTTCAAACTTCAACACAAAGTGACAAATGAAATGAGTAGGGATTGCCCCATATCCTAAACAAAGTCAATGGGATGATACCTTTTAGTTTAACTCATAATTAAAAAAAAAAAGTTAAAATAAAAATGTATTTGTTTTTCTTTGTAGTTTAAAAAAAAAAAATTAATTAATTCGCCTTGCAAACGCGCACAAAACTTGACCAAACATTTCTCAAGAACGCACCCAAAGCCGCGTACTCTTCAAACGCCCTTTCGTCAACTTTACACTTGATAAATTGTGGAAAAAACAGCCAACAGCCGGTAACGATCACGAATCCAGCGGTCAACGGACCCGATATTATCCTCGGTAACCGGAACCTACCGGTAACCGCTTTCTTCAATGCAAGTTCCGCCACTAAACAAACCCCATGCAAAACGAAGAACCACGTGACTCCCCACGTGGGTTTCAAGCGGGCGCCATGGCCTAAGTAAAAGAACATGAGCTGATGCATGAGACCGGACACCAAAAACGTGGCAAAAACGGCAGGGAGTGGAGCCCACTTCCGACCGGTTAAACGTGTACAGGTGTGTAGGGCAGGTTTGTATACGGTGGGGCGTAGGATACCGGTGACCATGAGGTTCCATCTCTTGCCCCAAAAGTCTTGTAATGAAGTTGAAAGATATGGCTCCTTGAATTGAGGCTCCAGTTCTAACCCTAGTGTGGCTCGAGCCATGGCTGCACTGACGGCTAAGGTGAGTTCAAGGAAAAAATACATGTGGAACGAATAGACAAGTAAGATGAGTTTTGGATGAACAAAGAGAATATAGTCGCTATATTCATAAACTAGTTGTAGTTGAACCATAACGGCCAAAAGCAAACCCTTTATTGCATAATTGATAGGGCCTTCTCTAACTCTAGGACTAGGGTTGTTATTTTGAGATGGGTTTGGTTTGTTGTTGTTGCTGTTTTGGATCTTGATGGGGAGGCAAGAAACAATTACAAAAAGAGGAAGGGAGATGGGCGGATGTGATGACAAAGGGCCTGAGCCAAAAGCAAAGAGTAAGAGCTTGAAATTGGCAAGCCAAGCAATGAAAAATGCTGTGATGCCACCGATATGAACAGAAGTGAGACAAAGTGGAAGATAAAGAAAGAGACATACAACTGGGATTACACAAATGAGTCTTTTGATGCCTTTGGAGGCCATTTTACCAATGGCGTAGCAATAGCATAAAGATACTGTAACTGAGAGCCATACCTTTATGAAGTTTTTTATCTCACCCTCCATTGATCTTGAATGTTCGTCTGATCTTCTACTATTTTTTTTTGTTTAATTAATCATGCTTTTTGGCTTGATCGATGGGTAGTCTTTTGTAGTTTCTTTAAGTTTTTCTTTGGGATCCAAGAGTCATGAAAGCGAACCCTATGGTATTTTATATTAATTAGTTTAATAAACTTATAAAGACCATCTTTTCTATTGTGGTAGGCTTGAAATTGTCGAAGCATTTTGATATATATATAGTATGTCTAATATAAGAAGTTTGATGATGATTGGAGGGCATATTCTGAATTTTTTTGGTTTTTGTATTAATTGTTATTTTTTTGAATAGTGAGCATCACATACATCTTTTCTCAGCTTCCAGTTTTTGACTTTGTATTTTTTTATTGGAAAATGATTTTTAATAAAACTGTGATAACGATTCTAGCTTTATGTGAATTCTCTGGATTTGTTTTTAAATAAAATATAATTATTAAAGTAAAAACACAAAAAATTTGTCCCTGCCTTCTCTGCCTTTGTCAAATATCATTATCCCTTCAAATCAAAATCATAGTCAAGCAGATTGCAGCTTTGAATGTGTTAGTAGGCAGAGCTTTCATCAATTTTTTATACATATTGGTTGAATCTACGTGATAGTTCCCCGATTGAAACTGGAAAAGTTTCTAAATAACTAAGATGTAAAGAAAATGAATAAACCCAAACGCATAGTCGGACTGGCCACTGTATTCGCGGTAGAACTGTGAAAATTTGAGTTCGATTCTTAAGGGTTAGAAGAACCTGCCTCTCTTTCCTTTTAAAAAAAATAATAAATAAATAAATAATGATCTGATAATTATTAGTTTGATGATGACCGGAGGAAATATTATGATTATATCTCTTTTCGATAAGGTTCTCAATTATATTCAATTTTTGTATTGTTTTTCTCACTTAAGATTAGTCTTAATACTATTATTAGATCCTATCTATCCATTATTTTTTTTTTCATTAAGCGGTTTCTCCACGTACTATCTAAGCCAAAGGCTGCAAGTAGCTAATAGTACGATTTTTCATATGTTCAAATTCTTGTAATACTATCCTAAGGGGCCTATTAAAACTTTAAAATACCAAATTTTGTAGGACGATTCTTAATTGGATATTCTGAAGGAGGTCATGGGCATATCGTAACTTAAACAAATTTTATTTTGACAATACAAGTCAAAAAATGATTATTTACCTTGGCATAAGCTTATTCAAATGGATTAGTAGTACATATTTATTAAACTTGAAATTAACAAAAATCGAACGGACAAGTATGTCAAGGTTGATAAGGAAATTAATGCATAATATCATCATTACCAATACCAACACCAAACGGGCATACCGTATTCTAATGAATAATATGCAACCGAATTTTCTATTTAATTTTTTTTTTCAAATATACTATCCGCATTTGATATTACAACCTAAAATGGATTAGGAAACTAAACTGCATTAGGAAACATATAGTTTCCTTGACAGACAAGGAATCCTCTGCCACAACGAAAGTAAATAAATACAACAGCTGCTCGATGTACAGATTGCTGCATGCTTTACGGTTCCCGATCAATTAAAGAGCAAAGGGAAATCAATGGAAGAAGCAACGAGTTTCTTGTTCCATATGTGGCAAGAGAAATGCACAGATGTTGCTCCACCAAAACCAGATCAGCCGGCTACCTTTTTGGTTAAGTTGTATGTTAATTTTACAGTGGAATATCTTCCACGTCGCTGCCACATGAATGTACGTTCAGCGAAGGAAACAGACTTTGTTGCTCGAACTACTCTGCTTGATGAAATCAACATGGTTCATGATAACATGTTCATCCGTATGTTAAGAGTTAATGCAACTCACTGAAGTTGATAAAGAGAGCATAAAAAATGTGGTTGCAACAAAAGCTAAGTTGATGGACAGTGACCCTCGCAATACTCCCCGTGATTGCATACCTGTCGTAATGTCGCTTAGGGTCTTTTACAAGAAACCGTATTCTCAAGGTTTAGACCTTGCTTGGACCGAAAGATTGGGGAGATCAATTCACAACAGCATGCCTGCTTTAGAATCAGCTGTTGGAGATTTAGATAAGGTGGTTTATGAAAAGGGTTCTTGCCTGGAGGACCAATGTGCCATTTGCTTGGAAGGGTTTTGTGACGGAGAGGAGATTACTCGGTTGTCTTGCTTCCATGATTTCCATGGAGCTTGTGTCCATTCTGCCGGTTCCCGTTGCCAGTTTGCCGAAACACAGAGGCCTTCTGGCCACGCAAGATCCTTAAATCAAGGAGAGTTGGGATGCCATACCGGCATCGTGTTCCTGCCATTCGTACTAGGCCCAATCTATTAGAAGAATAAATGACAAATCCTTGGGGTTTTTTGCTTTTTGGGTAGTTGGTGTCGTAGAGAATTAACAGAAGGAATATCTTTCGACAAACACGCGAATTTTTCCTTCCTTGCATCTATCGATATATATATATTTAGTGAGAATGTTGTACCTTCTGGCGTTTCTGGGAATTTTCTTTTTGTACTCTGATTGTCATGGCATGCCCTTAGAATTACTGTGTTTTTATGTTCCACAAAATTTGCAGCTCTCCGTGTGGCGATGCAATTTAGAAATTCTAATATGTTTATTTAAAAATGTATTCAATCACAAAATTAATAATAAAAATCGCTGGCTTGTTTTGCTCACTGGACAATTAGGTTCTCTGTAGATGGTGCTACAAGTAAAGAGAAGTTTTTTTGAGGCATCAAATTTATGGAGCCAAACAAATATGAAATTTTGAGAAATAACCATCAAATCAACCATTTCTGTTGCTTTATACGACAATTGTTTTTCACTAATGAGTTAGAAAAAGCAATGGCTTATTGGGATGGCATTTCCTCCTAGGTACATTAGTATTAACTTAGCACATCAAATTACCTTACAGGGTCAGGAGGAATATTGCCGACATGGATTAAGCCAGACAATTCAAAGAGGATTCAGTTTCCAATCAATTTGTAAGTGACCGCAATTAAGCACTTTTTTAACTCTATCTAGAGCAGTTTGCCTGTGCTGCAGCAGGTGAAGTGAGCTATCTTCATTCTTCTTCCTTTTATGGGGCAGTTTCCTCGAGATACTTTTCCACTTTGATTCAAACTCGCAAGCTACAAGTAGAAGATAACATGCTAAAGAATCGGCATGAACCACTAAATAAGAAGATAGCATCATAGATCAAATTTGTAAGTATGAAATTCAAGAAGCTATTCACTGCATTCCCATCGTTGATGGATCCTACCACCTAAACCACAATCTTTGCATATCATAAGAAGGATTAATTCAGGCACACACTTCTACCTTAACTGTGCGTCCACTACAAGTGACTGTTATTATAATTTTGCGATCGAACACATTTTTACTCCAGATATAGCTTTTTACAACAAATTAGAACTGAATGAAAATATCCACAATAATCTGACTATCCCAAATATTTGCTTCAAACACCACCGTGCATATACTATCTTCGAGAGAATTTCTTGAATGTACACATGAGAAACTTGGAGATTTCTTTTCATATCAGGCATTCTGTATCGGTCATTATTCAAGGGGAAAAAAAAAAAGCACTGTCATAAAGAGAGCTGCAAATTTTATGGAACATCAAACCAACATAATTAGGAGGGCATGCCATGTTCACAAGCAGAGCACAAAATGAAAGTTCCAAAAAACTTCAAAAGGTCCGGCATTTTCACCAAACTTCATTTTTGAAGATAGTGTATCAACATATGAGATGATTACCATCACTTTGGTCGTGGAAGCCTTGAATTATGCATGCAGGAACCCATGGCCTTCCTGCTCGGGATGCTTTTGCACCACCTCTAAGTTCACCGTTATGTTGTTTCAAACTGCATAAGAACATCCAGTTCTCAGCAAAAACTGTCAATGTAAATACTGCACTAATGATAAAAAGAATAAAACATCTTGAAAATTCAGAGTAACAAAATATAATCAAATTACAACATTAAGCATGAGCGAGATTCTTTACCGAATAAAAACAAAACACAACACAATCTGACCTTTTTTTTTGGTGTGGGTGGGGGGAAGAGGGGAGAAGGACAACAAGAAAAAAGAGACCATTTAATGTGACCCAGAAAAGCATAATTTTTTGAGCAAGTTTGCCTGCAGATTTCCTCGTCGAACATATGACAGAATTTATCCACTTTGAAGATAAAAAGAAATTGAACTACCCGAATTATACCCAATCAAAATTAAGGATTACAACAGCTGCATCCTTTGGATTACAGAGAATGAAATCAGAACAACAAAATTTTAGCACGATGTTTCAGTCAACAAAAAGTTAAACAAAATCTGTCATTTATGAGATAAAATCCAAAATATTATAATGATACAACATTCAACGAATTTTCGGATACATAAATCTGAACAACTAAATTCTTTAAAAAAAAATTGAAAATTTCAAATTAGACCCAGATGATCATTTTCTATGGCCATAAGGAATAAAGAATCGAAAAAGAATTAAATTGCAGCTTACCGACGAGAAAAATTTGTGGTGGTGCCGACGTATGTCTTGATCGGAGGGTTGGTGGAGATGATAAGATACACACTCCATGACCTTGAGTTTGAATTTGGAGTCGGTTTTGCTTGTGATTGTGATCTTATTGGTGTTGCGGATGAAGACGATGATGGTAATTTCGAAGGGTTAGGCTTTCGATTCTTAACAGCGCGAAATGTTCCTGATAATGATGTTGATACCACCCTCATCTCGTCAGATTCAGAAAAACCCGTCCACTGCGATTTTATAGTTTGTGAGAGCCGTTAAGTCTGACTCCGACCGTTGGCGCCTTTAAAATTCTGTTACCCCTTTTTCTTCATTTTATTTTCTTTTCTTTTCGAATGAAAACCGGACTTATCGGATAAATTATTAAACATAGAAACTAAAAATATTGGTTGCTCCAGATTAAAGAGATTTGAAACTCGTACTCTTCTAACTCCATGATTATTTTGGACAATTTTGGTGTATAGAATATAGAGAATATTCAAAAGCATGAATGATATATCCGTGATATCTATGCATCAACAAGATGACGTGGACAAAAATATATATACATTTTAAATGCGTCAATTGAATGATCTCTTTTATATGATACATTTAAGAATCTCTACACCATTCTTTTTAACAACCCAAGGAAAAGTTAGCCCAGTTATGCAGAAGAATTCATTTCCTCTTTCCTGAAGCGAGATTTGATAAAAGAGCCAATCCGGTTCCAGAGTGAGAACCTGGATCCATAGATTCGGACACTAACTGATTTCTTTGATCCTTCTCTTACAAATTCCAAGTCCCTGGCAATGACGTACTGAATGTTTTCTTCATCATCAAGCAGAGGTAACGCCACCGACCCCTGGGACTCCAAGTTTCTAATCCACCCACGTAGTAAGTGGTTCACAACCTATAAATGTGATGATAAAGCACGTGTGTCAAATTACTAATCAGAAAAGCTCCCAATAAATGCTATGAGAAAAAAATGCTTGTCCCATCTGAGTCCTAGTGCAATTTCTTGTTTTGTTCTCTGGTTATGAAGTGGCATTACCACAATTGAACAGAGAACTAAAATCTCTCCCCAAATGAATTCCTTGTCAATCTTTCAAGTTTTCAAAATGGAGTCTCCTGGAGAAAAAAGTACTAATAATACCAATTTACTGGAATGCTAAAACTTTTCGCCTGCATAACCTTAATGTGCTCACTTCTATTCACACTATATTCTTAAATTTCTACAACCACTATTCTTGCCAATATGTAAGATGAAGCTATTCCTCTTTCTCGATTGACCAAATTATCAACTGTGCATCTGCACAACTTGTCTAACTCTATTTGTTGACCTTAAGGAATTTACAATGAAAAGATATTACAAAAGACCTGACATCTACATTTGCAATACGACAGAACAGCAAACCTGTAAGACTTTCATAACAATCGAAGGGGAGACAGAGAGCATACCTCAGGAACTTCATCATGAGGGCAGTGACCAGCCGGGCTGATCTCATAGTAAGGAGCTTCAGGTAGCTGCCTTTTCACCTGAAGACCCCATACAGGCTTCACCCAGGGATCTTCTTTTCCGTACATGAGACAAATGGGAACATCATTCATCTGACACCTACAGAGGAAAAGGAACTGGAAGTCCTTAACTTGGAGCAAGATCAAATAGGGAATGCATAAGCAGGAGTTCTTCATGTTGCAGATGAAGATTTTGGTACTACCTACCTAGATAAAGCTTCCCTGAAGGATAGTTTCCCCTGAGGAGCGAACATAATTGAGGCAAGTGATGCTGCAGCGGCAGGATGTTGGGTTGTCTCAAGGATACGAGCAAAAACTTTGTCAACATTAGTGGAGTGGTCTGCATAAACCTGTTTAAGCACCTCCGCAATACTCTCCGGATCACTTATTTTCTGCCAACTAAAACCACAGAAGAAAGCAACAATAACTTGAGTTTGGAAAAGAAACAAGGACTCTGCTTCTTCCATGGAACAAAAAATTAATACTTAAACAACATATGATCTAACTGGCCAATCAATGGAATATCATACATGAATTCTATGAGCTTTCTCACACTTGCAGGCAGAGGAAATGTTCCAGACCATGGAAGTATCCTTGCCAGTCTTGGAGACCTTATTGGATTGGGTGAAAAACCCCAAAAAGGGGTGGCGTTGAGCAATGTAACACCCTTCACCAAGTGAGGGTTGCATGCGGCAAAGTAAACTGCTACAAATCCTCCAAGTGAGTTCCCCACAACATAGACGGGTTCACGAATGACCTCTTTTATGAAATAACAAACCTGATTCTGCCACAAATCCACTGAATAGGTGAGCTCACTTGCCCATGGCTGAGCTTCATCTCCGAAACCCCATAAAAAATCCTTCTCTTCTGTGCTATCTCCTTGCTTGGACCATGGAGTAGGATCCTCATCAGGCAATGACATGCCTTGCCCAAGAAAGTCAATAGCCCACACTCTATAATCCTTTCCTAAATCTTTTAGTTGCTTCTCATAATGAAAAGATCCTACACCAAAGCCAGGAAGAAATAGCACGGGCGGGGAATTCACATTTTCACACCCAGCCTTCTCATAATGCACATTGAATTTTGGCTTCCACTCCCAAAAACAACTCGTTATCTGTGCACCACTTTTACCATTGTATTCATCCGGCAAGCCTGGAATCAAGACCTTGGGTTTTGCTTCCCCCTCTTTTGGGAAACTACCTGCATCCTCTTCCCCACCAATTACATAACCATCATAGTTCCCACTCAAGACCTGTGAATTCAGATTTCTGAAACCTTGGACTGCATTTAATGAATTAGAACCTTTCTCACGATCAAGATTCTTTGAGAAACACCAACTGCTAATAGAATATCCTGAAAATCCACTTCTAAATTCAGGCCTAATAAACAAAATTCTGTGTTCTCTAAATGATGGGAGCTTTGATTCGCAGGATTGTGAGGTTTTCTTGACTAATTTCCACCTCAAGTTTACAACTTGGCAGCTTGGTGGGCAATTATAGGAGAGAATTTCCATACCCAAATAATCTTTTTTCCTGTTATGATCAAACAGAGCAAATACTTCAGCAAAAAATTAACTCTTACCATTTATTTGGTTGCACAAGAATTAGAAGAGGAAAAGAAAGCTCCAAAAAGTAGCAGAAACAAATCAAATCAATTTCTCAGGCCCAATTCAATAGAAAATCATACTTATAAAGGTATCAATCAGTAGACAGTTATTAGAATATTAATTTCCTTCTACCCCATAGTTTTCCAGGCAACCAAACACAGCTTCAAGAATGATAAGAAAAGAAAACCAGGTATGAATTTAAGAAAAATCTAAACTTGACTGGCCAAAAAATTTTAGGTCACAAACTTGTTAAAAGCTGATTCATTACAGCATGCAAGACACTATAACTTGTTATCAGATCAAGCATAACTAAGCAAGTAAGCAAAAACAAATAATTAATACTAAACAATATTGGGAAAAAAAAAATTAAAAACGTTATTTTTAATTATTATTATTATTATTATTTTTACCCTTAGCTTGCAGGTAGAAGTGTTATCAGAGGTTTTGCAAGATTGCGACGAAACTATATACAGAAAATTATTCGGTTCGCTTTAAAGCTTCTTCTTCTTCTTCCTCCTTTATAAGGAAAAAAGAAAGAAAGAAAAAAAAAACAACTTCGTTGTATTTTCTCAATTGTCGAGTGAATTTTGGAAGAGTAGCTATCCAACTAGGAGAAAAATCTAGCCTTGCTTCAAGCACTTGTTCCTCGTGATGTAAAATGCTTGCATTTTCTGCCGCATTTGTATTTTTCCATGCAATTTTTTTTTATTTTTCTTTAAATCTTTTTTTTTTTTGTGAATTTTGATTTTGGGATCCACGTGTTCTCCATCCTATATTTGTTATAACGTTAAAGGCAAAAAAAAAAAAGAATTCTGATAATTTATTAATCTTGCTTTTTAATGCAACATTTATCAAAATGTGAAAAAAAAAAAGGTCATTTTGATTCTATCTATGTAGCGGTGGATTGGGACACTTAAATTACGAGATCTAGGTCAAAAAATTTTAATTTAATTTAGATATCTAATTTTTTTGTACTATTTATTTGAATATATTTAAAGGTTTAAAAACTCAAATTTTCGTAGCAGTTATTGAGATTTGAACTAAATCTCTAAAAAAATTACTAAATAATACTCATATAACTAAATTAAAAATATTTTGTTATATAAAAAATATTAAAAAAAAATTTATTTAACACTTTCAGGGGAGACTTAGAATCATTTAAAAGAAAAAAATAATAATTTCCAAAGAATTAAAGTTTCTTATAAGTCTTAATTAGGTTCACCTTTATTTATGTGAGATAATACATTTTTTTTTACCTTAACTTAATTTTTTATTTATTGAATCTACTCAACTTAATATATATATATTAATAATTTTATATAATTTGAGTTGTAATTTAAACAATAATTTTATTTAATTCAAAAATAATAATAAATAAACACATACCTGCGTTTTCATTTTAAATCCTCACTGTTAAATCAAATGGGTCCAATGGAAAAAAAAAAAAGGTTAAAAGCCTGATTTTAACTCAAATTTTATTTTAAACTGATTTTAACTAAAAATGGAGTCGTAAGTCACAAGGAAAAACTTTCGGAGGACTTTAGAAAGAGCATACGTGGCACATGGTGTTTCAGAAAGGAGAAAGCTTTGAAATTATTTTTCCGGAAACCACCCTTAAAAGGTGTCACCATGACGTGGATATGAGAGAGTGAGACGGCAAAAAACCGGTGCCGTGTGGCATAATTCTTTGATGTGATGGGCTGATTAAAGATTCTTTCATGCACTAGGGGTTCCAATAAATTTGTGCATTTTAAAACTTAGTGCAGCAGGCCAATCCCAAAGTTAGTCACTTGTCAAATTTACAAAAATTGGACGACAAAGAATTAGCTTAGAGAGCATGGCAAAATGACGAATTTAGTTACGGAGAAGTTGAATCCTGAAGAGAGAGTTAGCTGCACGCAAAAGAAACCATCATGTTCACGTTAAGATTGATAGTTCATAGTCGAAACTTTTGAACATCTGTTGTTGTTCAGACTTCACTGTCAATAAAACGGGACTGGGGTCGGCGGAACGAACATCAATCTTAGGAAGAAGCATACGGCGGGCCAAGGACTAGCTGAAAATAAATATTAAAAGAGGCCCGTCTTCGGTACAAGCAATGATTGATCATCAATGTAACAAATCCGAGGCCCATGTGAGCCGCACGCCACCATGTCCAGCCCAACACAAAAAGGTTCTTCGGCAGAGCCTCAATTTATTTATTTATTTATTTTTATTTTGAGTTTTTAAAAAAATTCTAAAATAAAACAAATAATGATTTGTCGTTTATTATGCTATGTTGTTAGCATTTTATGTATTGGACTATTAATTTCTTATGTATTGGATAATTATTTAATTTTTATAATTTATAAATTAAAAAAATGAAAACAACCAAATTCAAGTGATTGAATTTGTGTTTATTATATCGTATTGTTATTATTTTATTAATTATATTATTTTTTATTATGTTGTATTGTTAGTATTTTATTTATTATGTTGTATTATGTATTTAATTATTTTGTACATTAAACTAGTGATCTATTGTCTATTAGATAATCATCTTTAATTTAATTTTTTTAAATTTTATTAAAAATTTAATGAAAGCCAGTCCTGGTTGAAACCCTTGGTCGGACTTTTAGAAGAGTTAGACCTATTACTAATAACATGAGTTTGGGTTTAGACTTAATAAAAACTCCACCCAAACCTACAATTTATCATCTTTATCCATATACACACCAAATAACCTGTAGCTTACAACAAAGTACTATTAAATTATTTTATTTTATTTTTTTATTTCAAAGTATGGGAATATTTGTTAATAGAAAGTTCATGTGGATCTCTCAACACTATGGGCTTGACAGAGTTAGAACTACATATCAACTCAATACTATTATAATGGTAAAATGGTAAAAAATGATAATAATAAATTTTGAAGGAATTTTTCTACCACTAAAAAAAAAAAATCAAAATATTTTTTAAAATACGAAGGGGAAAGTCGGCAATACCTCAAAATTTCCCTGAAATGATTTCACTTACTCGTTCAAAATATAATTTGATGACATGACAGGTAAAACGGTTGGATTTGCCCATCTGTTTGTACAGACGTTGACCAAGCAGTCAATTCTACTTCTACGCCTAAAACAAACGTGCACAGAAGATAGCTTGTTATTCACTTCGAGTAAAAGTTGGGCTGACAAGTGAAACCATCATGGTCCGAGAGCCAGAATCTTACCCAAAATAAGGTAATTTTGCTAAAAAAATCTACGATCTAATGCGCATTCCAGATTTTTCTACCTCTTCCTTTTTTTTTTTTTTTTTTTTAGTTTGAAGCCATTGTCTGCCATCTTTTCCCCACTGAAAGCTTGGATTCTCTCCAGTGGTGGTTAAAGTCGTTTCAACATCAAAGGTCCTACCTTATTAGCCTTTATATTTCTTGTGAAGAATCTCCATCTGGGTGTTCTTTAGATTGTTCAAAGAGTTGCTTTTTTGTTATGTTATAGTTAAACCATTAAACTTTGTCCTTTGAAATTGGATTGAATGTAGGGTTTTCTTCTGCTTATTACTCTTGGATATCAAGTGGTAGTAGTTAAGCATATATTCTTGAATTATTATGTCATTTCCAATCATAGAATCCTACTTTTCATAATGAAATGAGAATTCTTTGATTTGGTTCAATTTAAGTATAATTAGTTTTTCTTGGTCCAATAAGTGAGAATTCGGTGTTGCAGATAAACTGCTTCTTCTTGTAGCTGCATGTAGTTTTTGTTTGTAGTTATGAAACAAAACATGGATGATGGAGAGGTGGAGCTTTCAGATCATTTTCTGTCGCTAAATCAGGGATCGTCCGGCAATTTTCATAATTCGGCATCTGTAGACTCGTTTCTTGATGAATTTTTGAAGAACACAAAAACATGTACCCACACTCACACTTGCAATCCCCCTGGCCCAGATGCAGCGCATACACATACATGCTACCACACTCACACCCAAGTTATTGCATCAGAAGAAGTTAATCACTCGAATAGTAAAGAAAATTCTATTTTGAAGCCAACGAGGTCATCGGGTAACAGAGAAGCAGTTCGGAAGTATAGGGAGAAAAAGAAGGCTCACACAGCTTATTTAGAAGGGGAAGTCAAGAAATTGCGTGAATTGAACCAACAACTGGTAAGGAAATTACAGGGGCAAGCGATTCTTGAGGCCGAGTTCTTGAGGCTTAAAAGCCTTTTGGTAGACTTTAAAGGAAAGATTGATGATGAGTTGGGTGTTTTTCCATACCAAAAGCAGTGTAATGGTGTTACTATTTTGAAGGAAGGTGATTGTGGTGTGCAGTCTAATGGGGAGACAGTTGGCCTACAGTGTCTGGCCGAGCTTCCGTGCTTCCATCCACAAGCAGGGTCATCATCGCATGCTGGAACTGATGGAAGTGAGAAAATGTTGGCATCAAGGGAAGGGAATTGCCAGCCTGCAGTTATAGATTGTCAAGCAAATGCATATGATTTAGTGAGTGCCGAAGGACTGACCTTGGATGCAGATGAAGCCTTGGTGTCAACTTCATCTCAAGCAGAATTAGAAGACTGAAATGTTTTGTAAGTTTGTCTTTGATCTTCTAATGTAGATAATTTGCTTGAGCACTAGCTTTCAATATACTATCAATTTTGTGAATAGTAATACTCTGATATAGAGCTCAAATGTTGAGTGTCAGTCTAGAGTACAGAACATAGGGTTCATTTTGCAATGCAGCTTTAGAGCCTTAGTAGGACCTGATCAGAGTCAAACGGTGTTTTAGCCACAAATGGTGTTTTAGCCACAAATGTTTTAGTCGCAAAGCAAATTTGGTCGCCTGTAATGACATTTAGCCACAAAATTTTGGTGTTGTGGCCAATACTTGTGGGAGAAAATTAAGATATTAAATTAGTATATTTGCACAAATTGTTTGTGGCTAAAGACAACTTTTTAGCTACGAAAATATACTTCGTGTATAAAGGTTTGAGCGCTTGCGGTAAAAATTCGCGCGCTAAAATTATTGATGATAATAGACACAAAATTTTGTGGTAAAAGGAGTTTATATTTAGCCACGAAATAACTGCTGTTCAATAAATTCATTAGCCATGAACATACGTACTGGCCATATGTTTTAATTTTAACCAAAATATGTATGGTCACTAAATATATTTATAGGCCTCAAAAATTATTCGTGGCTATATGTATTTGATATAACCACAAAATGTAAGGCAAATATTTTAGATTTAGCCACAACATATATGGTCACAAAACACAATAATAGACCTATATGTGTGTGTTTTAGTACAAAATATTCACAAAAGCCATAAAAATTTTGTACTTTTTAAATATTAGTATCAAAATACTAATAGCATATATAGCTTAAAAAAAAAAAGAAACAGAGACTATAGTTTCAAGTTTTAAATTGTTTGTGGTTATATTTTTTTTAATTGTATAATTATATGTGTGTGTGTATTAAGTAAATGCAATTAGAAAGTATTAAAATATTTAATCCCTTTATTGCTTTAAAATTGTGACTGTCAATTGAAATTTAATAATTAAATATTTTGAATAAGAATTAGTTAAGTTACTAAATATATATTTAACTAATAAAATTGCAATCAAACTTATTTTCTCATCACATGCCATTTGAGTTTTGCTGCCGTCCAGAGTCAAACGTTGCTGGCCACATCACTCATCCAATTATTCTCGCCACACAGCCACTGGTAAATCTTCATTTTAAATTTATATCATATATGGATTAATACTTTTGTTATTCGTCCATGACTGTATTAATACTTTTGTTATTTGTCCATGACTGTACAAGGGACAATCTGGGTATAGAGCATATGATGTTTGATTTTGAATTCATTTTAATGGTGAATGACGAATGGCTTAGTCAATTGATCTCATTTTGCTTTTGGTACTTTGATTTTGACAATCTATGTATGGTCTTTTATTGTGCTCTTGAATGGTGATAGTGGGCGGGTGAAATAGATTCTTTATAATATAACAATATTTTATTTTATTGATATTGGATTTAAAATATAGCTTTTTGTCTCAAGTTTTTGGTATTTGTGGTTCTAATGGGTTCCATGTTTGACAAAAATTTGTTTGTATTATTTTATAAATAATTGGATGCTGCTGAAAGATAATGTTTTATAGATAAAAAAGTTAAAACATTGAGACAAAATGGAAAAGTCTTGTGCTGTTGAAGAAATAAACATAGTTTCTAGTGCAATCTGTAGCAAGAACATTTTTTTTATTTTATTTTTTAATACATAAATATGCTCTGCTCTATGTTTTAAAAAAGAAAGAGTTACTAACTTTTTAACAAGTTCTTATACTTAAAATTTCGTTAAGGATAGATTTTAAATTCTTTTCATGTTCTTACAATATATTAATAGAACTCAAAATTGCTATTATGAGTTTAAGTTGATACAGATGTGAAATTACTATTTTGTTTAATTTTGAACTTATATAATAAAAAAAATAGTAGGAGAAATAAGAATAGTAAGGATTCGAATAATTATTATTTTGAAAATTTTAAGATTTGATCAATACTGTGAAGATGCAATAAGTTATTTACAATTTTGTTGACTGTGATTTACATAGCTTTGTATATGATTATTCTTTTTTATAATTTCTTTTTTTTTTTCAAGTTGTATAGGACCTGTGATAAAGCTTCAATTGAAACTACACTTTGCATAATTTGAAACAACAAGTTTTATGATTCTGTAAGTGGTATTGACATTCTCTTTTTTCTTTTAAACACTTTTTTTAACTAAATATAAATATTTAATATGGCGTAGTATTTGTAATGTGATTTTTCTTTAATAGTTTAATTTATATAGTTTCAAAATTGTGTCAGCAATATTTATAACTTATTGGAAACTTTAATAACAATTTATATATTATGGTCAGAAGGTAAAGAATGGATAAAAGTTGGATGAAAGTTCCAAATAGACTTTCTAAGGAGTATATTAATGGTGTTAAGTTATTTATGAAAGTTACAGAAAAATGTGTGGATAAGAATAATTTGGTCCGATGTCCATGTCGAAATTGTCAAAATGATTTTTTAAAACCTTTGGATGTAGTTGAAGATCATTTGTACAAACTTGGTATTTCGTTCAGCTATAAGAGATGGGTTTTTCATGGTGAAACTTATGAATCTGGTTCTGAATATGAATCTAGTTCAGGTAATAGATCAAATGAATTAGAGATGAAAACATTAGCTGAGGATGCAAATATTGATAATATTGAAGAAAATGATGAGATATATGATGTTATACATGATGTATATGCTCCACAAATACATGCTCAACAATTTAACCTAGGGAGTGACACATTTTAGCCTAACATAGAAGATGGGGAAATTGATGGGCTTGCTACTTTGTTAAAGGAAGCTAAGAAGATGTTATTTCCTAGAGCTAGATTGTCTTCATTGAACTTTATTGTAAAGTTACTACATATAAAAGTTCTCAATAAATGGAGTAACAAGTCACTAGATATGATTCTCAACTTATTGAAAGACACTCTTCCTGAAAGGATATATTTACCGAGTTCAACTTATGAGGCAAAAAAGATGTTGAAGGATTTTGGTTTGGGGTATGAAGTTATACATGCCTGTAAGTATGATATATGCACTATATGTGGTGAATCTCGATACAAATCTGTTGTTGGTAAAGGAAAAAAATTCCTCAAAAAGTATTATGATATTTTCCTTTGAAACCCCGATTACAACGGCTCTTTGTATTGCGATACACGGCAAAAGATATGAAATGGCACCAAGAAAAGCGTGTTGCTGAGGAAGGTGTTTTAAGACATCCCGCTCATGGTGAAGCATGGAAAGATTTTGATAAGTCTTTTCTTTGGTTTGCACAAGATCCTCGTAATGTGAGACTCGGTCTTGCTAGTGATGGATTTAATCCTTTTGCAAATATGTACAATTCTTATAGTATGTGGCCTGTGATGCTTATGCCTTATAATTTGCCACCATGGAAGTGTATGAAAAAGCTTTTGCTATTCATGTCATTGCTTATTTCTAAACCAAATGCACCAAGAAAAGATATTGATGTGTACCTAAGACCTTTAATTGATGAATTAAAGGAATTATGGAATGTTGGAGTAGAGAGGAGAATTCTAAGGTGATAATATTTAATTATATTTATTTTTACATAGCTCCAAATATATATATGTTATAATATATAATATATTATATTTTATGCATTTGTTTTGAACAACAAAATAAGAGTGGTGAGGTACAAACCTTACTTGATCTATTTCGTGAATCTCATTACAATGCTAGTAAAGGATGGGTGAATGTTGAGGCTCAGTCAAGATATGTAAGAATTTTATTGAAGTTTTAAAGTTATTTCTACACTAATTAATTTATTTCAAATTAATCATGTTTTCTTTATTATTTTTATTTATAGGAGAAAATGGTCCAACTACAAGAGCAAGTTTTTAATGAGGGATCTGAGCCACTAATCGATGAACAATTATCTCAAGCAGTATGTGGTAAGAAATCTGGTTACCTTTTTGGACTTGGAGTGCGTAAGCTACCACCTCGTTTACAAGCAACATCTAATGAAAATGCCTCAGCATTGTGAAATGAGTTAGAGTCAACAAAGACAGAGCTTCAAGCCACTCAGACTGAGCTTCAAGAAACAAAAATTGAGCTTCAAAACACTAAGACTACCATAAGTAATTTGTCAAGCAGACATAACTAATTTGAGACTTTCATGAGCTCTTATTTATCCAATCATGCAACTATTTTAGAAATGCCATATGTTCAGCCACCTCTACCATAATTTCCTTATTTTAGTTATATGTATTTTAGACTTATTTTATTTATTATTACCATACAGATTTACCAACTAGCTTGATATGGTTCTTTTATGGTTTAATGAAAAACAAATTGGTATGGCCTTGACTTTTGTGTCTATTTGATTTATATGTATTTTATTTTATGTGTACTTTTCTATTTACTTATAATAATATTGTTCTTTTTTAGTGTTAAAGTTTATGGTAGTAAATTTAACTTTATTAATTTGAGATAAATTCTATTAAATTTCATAGCAAAATAAATTTTTAATTAAAATAAAATAATACCATATTAAACATTTTAAATTTCATTAGCCAAATAATTACATAAAATAAATGTATACAAAATTTTCGTGGCTAAGGCATTAGATTTTTGTGGCAGAAACCAATTATCAAATTTATAAGTTTTGTAGCCACAATGAATTTCGTTACTAAAGAATTAACTAGTGACAAATAAATTTCGTTGTGAAATGTTCTCAAATTCACCTACAATATATTTGTAGCTAATAGTCTTACATTTAGCCACAAATTTGCAATATAGCCACGACGACTAATGTTACCAAATAGGATAATTAGTGATAAACATATATCGTGGCTAAAGGTTGTGCCATTCAGCCACAATTTGATTTGTGGTTAATGGTATTATATTTAGCCACAAATCCATATTTAGCCACGAATGATAGAGTCAAATATTTTGTCTACAATGCTAAGGGAAAGGAAATGCACAATGATATTTTGTCACGAACACAAATCATGTCTATTAATTTTTAACCACGAAATCTTTATGTCGTCGCTATATATTTTTTGCCACGGTCATTAGGTGACGAAACGGCCACGAAACTTTACTCGTGGCAAAATATATTTTGCCACAAATTTGTAGTTTTTAGCCGCGTTATGGTATGTGGCTAAAACACCAATTTACATGAGTACTGGTTGTACTCAGAGGACTGAACTTTGGTTTTTGACATTGATGGAACTGCTTGTAAAACACCTCATGTAAAGAAGTACTTTCTTGTTTCTTTGGCCTGTCTAAATATTAAGGTTATGAATAAAAACAACTGCTGCCGGCTTGGGGTTATTATTTATCAACTCTAAAAATTTAAAAAAAAAAATCAAAAATTGAAGTTGGCATTTTCCTGCACATTTGATTACTATTTATAACTCCTGCAAATTGTCTGACTCCATTTGATAATCATATTTATATATGCTTATTTCTGTGTCAATTAGACAATAATCTTTGTATCATATAGTGGTGGAAGATAAGTGAATTATGAAGAGGTGCAAGGTCAAGTTACATTCTGAGAAGTGAAAAGTAATACTACTTGTAAGATTCAAGTTTCTGAGTTGATACTTGATGTTGAATCTAAGCAAGAAAAACGATACATGATAGAAAGGGTATCTCAGAGGTTAACTGATCAGATACATGAAATGCAGCTTCTGTTAAATGAATCAGCACGACTAAATGGTCTGAAAGCAAACTGTATTAGCTCAGACAAACCATTCACTGAAGACTAGCTAGGGCTAGCTATTTGATGCATAGATGCATTTGCTATATGGAGAAGTTAATCATTGCTCATCTATAGATTGGGTTTGAGTCTTGAATAATAGTCTTGGATCATTATTCATTCCGGCGATGATTAGGGATGGTAAAATTCTTCGCGAGATTGGATTTTATGGGGCTCCACTCCAAATTGGATGAATTTTGAATAATTTTTGGAGAATGAAGTGTAGAATAGAAAAAAAATAATCCCTAAATGCTTAATGAGATGGGGTTTAATTTCGTACTGTCCACCTCATCTCCACTCTAATTTCTATTATATGTAATTTTTTTAATTTTTATTTAATAGTTTTTATTTTTATTAATTACAATATTAGTTGATTAATAAATTTTTATTTTATTTTTATCGAATATAAGTATGATTTTTATTCAATCTTAAAATATTTTTTTCCTTAAGATGTTGCTTTCTTCAAATATTTTGTGGTTTTGATATTATTTTAAGATATTATTTTAAAATTTTAAAATTTTTTTAATAATTTAAATATTTTATAATATGGTGGTAATTTTATTTAAGTATTTAATTTTTAATTTATTAAAATTATATATTTATATATATTATAAAATAAGTAAATGAAGAATATGATAAGAATAAAGAAATAATTTTAAGATATTTTTATTTTTGTCGTTATAAATTTATTAAAGAATAAGGCGAAGGATAAGAATAAATTTTTAACATTACCATCCTCAGCGGTTAGGCTAGTGCCGGTCTAGAGCTAGAGCCTAGTGTATTATGCTATATGTGATAAGATGAATTTGACTTGACTGTTTTGACTGATAAGTACTCTACATTTTCCAGTTTCTGGGTTTCCAGGCTTTTAATGCGTCCCTGCATAAATTGGGCTGGCTATCAAATCAACTTTTGCAGACTTTTCACTTCAAATTATGACTCTTATGTTTTCATTTGCATTTGACGTAGAGAAAATAGGCCTGGCCCAAAAAGGTCCAGGGCAGATAGGAAACCGAGCAACACGCTTCAAACGACATGTCGCTGAATAAGACCCGGTATGAGAACGACATGTCAACAAAAGTTTTAAAATCGTTACAAATAAAGACATACGTTGTACAGTTCCTCATATTGGTCCCAATACAAAATAATCCTTTAATCTGCGGCGGGGAAGAAGTAGCACTAGTTATCAGGGAAGAGTCGTTGAAGATGATATTTCAAAATGAAATCTAATAAATTAGGAAAAAGATAATTCGAATCTTTTATCAAACAATAGAAAGATGATCCTTGATTAAACGAATTACAAATTAAAACAAAGAAAACAGGATGAAGCAGACAAAATGCAGCCATGCAGGGTCACATCTGCGAAAGCCACGTTCCTTTTTTATTTTGATCTCTCTCTCTCTCTCTCTTTCTCTCTCTGACTTTTGTTTATTCTCAATACAAATACTAATAGGACCCCATATGATATGAATCATTCACGCCTGCAACTACACCATAAAATTTCATTAAACTGAGCAAGCACATGGGGTTTCTCTGGCTTCTTCTCTTTAACTTGTCCCTTGCCTGTTTCTTTCTCTATTCTTTCATTTTTTTCCCTTTTCTTTTTTATCCATTGTTGTTGCTTCTGTTGTTTCCTAGTTTTCACTGCATGGTTCCAAGGATCTTTCTCTGTCTTTCATATTTTTCGATTCAGTAAAAACTACTGAGTACCCAAAAAAAAAAAAAAATGCTTTATCTTTTGTAATGATTCAGCTGTAAAAGGATTCCTTTTAACGGTGTGTGTTCTTATTAGTTACTGCTCTTTTTTATTCAGAAAATTTATTGTCTTTTAGATTGTTCTTCTGCTTTCAAGTTCCCATTATACCAACTTCCCGTGATTAATCTAACATGAAATGACACCCATTTTATTAACAATATTATTAATTAAGTCAAGACCTTTGGTATGTCTCTCTAGTTGAATTTTTTAAGACATTTATTAAAAACTCATGAGATTGGTTTGGAGTCCTATTTTATTATTCACGAATTTTGTTCACACTTTGAAAAAGCTTATTGTAGTAATCATTTAGCAGGTTCTCTTCCCGTCCAGATGCTTTTTTTATTTTCTTAAAAGTTGGAATCTACAACACTTTGATCAGAAAATTTGCTTTACCCTTTAGTTACGTTCCAAATTTGTCATTAGAAGACCCAATTTTTTTTGTCTAAACAAAATTCCTAGCTTAAGAGTCACACAACCAAAAAATAAAATAAAGACATTTAAACAAAACTTTAAGATTTGTAATGATTAATATAGTACTGTATGTTTTATCATATATTGTTGACAAATATTTGTCTTTAAACAACTCTATCTTCAAAGAGAAGTATAGTGAAACAGATCTTTTTAAAATGTTGATATTTTTTTATTTTGAACTTAATAGGTATATCAATTAATTGAAAAAAAAAGGATGTAGGTCGTAATATTGATTAAAAATACATTTAAAATAACACAATTTTTATTATATTAATAGATAAAAAAATATAATTTTTAATATATTAAAATTTACATATTTTTTTTTATATTTTATTGAATTCCTCAACTGATAATTATTATTATTAATCTTACGCGAAAAACGGCATATTATGGCATTTTCTGAAGACCTTGATGATTTAACACGAGTGCTCAAATATATCTTTTGATTAAAAGTTGTGATCTTTTTGTTGCCTTTTATTATTATTATTATTATTTCAAAATTAATTGAGCCAGGTACGATCAACAAAATAATGATAGTCAAAGTTTGATAATTTATCTGCCGTTGTTATTTTTGGAGAATATTAATAATAATAATAAAAGATTTGAGGGAGAGGGAGAGGGGAAGAATATGGGGACAGAATGGGACTATATCTTGTATGATTTTTTTTTTTTTTTCCAACTGAAATAATGCCCTAAACCAACTAGGAAAAACTCAATCATGGAGGCAACTTGTTAATTTGCAGCCTGTTAGTGGGACCATTATAAAGACATATTTAGTATACATTTTTTCTTTTTTAAAAATGACATGTTAGTGCAATACATCCCCTACTTAGTGTAAAGTCCAATCTTTCTCCGAAGATTGAAGTGGACATTGCCTTCGCCAACGACAAGATTAATTAAATTGTTAAAGTCATGCTTTTCATTCATAAAGTTTTATTCCAAATTACTCACTACTATAAATGTCGGGTTTCAAATTTTATGTCAAGAATTTCTTAAGAAAGAGGGGCATCTCTCGTAATTAGAGATTTCTAAGTAAGTACTTGGCAAGAGATCTCAATTTTTGTGATAATTGAACATCTTACAACGGGTAAATCGTTTTAGATCCATTTTTTCCAATTAGTAAATACTAGTTATATTCTTTCGTGAAAAAAAAAAAGAAAAATTATTAGTTATATACGATGTTTTAAATATGTTCCGATTTAATTAAAGGAGTTTTTCTTAATTTCCCCAAAACTTAAATAGACAAAAGGATACAAGCTCCACATTTGGTACTCCATTTTCTTTTTCTTTTCTTTTCTTCTGAGGGAACGAACGTTTAGGTCCTTGTTACCAATCACTGAATATCACCAATTGTACATAAAGAGCTTGCTATATGTACAACTCACTTTTTTTCCCACAAAGATTACTCATAAATATAATAAAGCTATGTGACCATCATTATTTACAATTAAAGGACTTTGGCCAACTTAAAAAGGTAATATGCTAATTAGAGAACTAGACACTCAAAAAGAATCTACCAAACTAAATACTAAATGGGGTCAAAGTGGATTAACAACTTCAGTATTGTTGCCTAAGTTATTTTTTCCCTTTCGTATTGCTTAATTAGATTTTAAAATAATTGCAAATTACAGGTTGCTTGTTTGGAATTTATTCATATTTATACTGTGAGTTTGTTTTTATCATTTTTTTTTTTAAATTTTTAGTTTGATTGACTTTATCACGTAACTAAAAATCAGTTCAAAGTGAAAGTAGTATAATCTCCCTTGCAAATATAGATTTTTTTTTTTTTGGGGGGCAAAGAATGTTGAGAGTACTTACAATTAATTTTTTTACACAATAATTAATAATCCTCAGTTTGGAACTTTTACATCATATATTAAGTTATCATATTATTCTTTTAACTTATTTATTTTATCATATTCTAATACTATAAAAAAATTATTTGAAAACCACTCTATCACTAAATCTTAAGACACTTCTTTGTGATGGTAAATTATGTATACCTTGTATTTTTTAATTATTTGTACTAATTTTATAATAAATTTTTTATTTTTAATTTTTTTTTATCCAAACATGATGTCGTTGATTGATGAATATATATTGGGTCCGACTACAGTGATATTACTTTACTATAGAATACTGTTAATAACCACATAATCACAAAAGTAACTTAATTTTTATTATTTATTATTTTAATAATATGATTATTAAATAATGTTATATTATATGATAGAGCAAATCTAACACAGCAACTGCCATATACATATTATAATTTAACCAGTGCTTTTGTGCAAAAACATGACACGTGCTTGAAATCTTATCAATGCTAGTAATTACATTTGTTGGGCCAAGGTGATTTAATAGCACCTTGTACAAAACAAGAGAAACAAACCGTTGCCAGAAATTTAATTCTGTGAACTTAATACAATGGTTATTAAGATTTACTTAAGAGACACTGGCAGCATCTTTATCCGACAAAATATGCACGCGACATCGTAATTTGCGGGGAGCTAGAAAATTAAAGCTTAACAAAACAGGCAAATTTCAATGCAACAAGCAAATAGCAAATGGCCTACCCATGTTAGTATCTTTTCAATTCGACTCGCATAGTTGCTTTCCTAGGGAACACAAAATTTCATGTCTCTATTCTACTACTGCTTTGAGAGTCACTCTGTTGTTTTTTTTTTTTTTCATTCAACTAACAGAATCAAACATACATAATACATCAGCTCGGAACTTAGCCCGCCATATGACAGATTCCAGAGCTTCTCAAGGCTCTTTTAGCTAGAGAGGACTCACTCTATTGTTATTGTCGCTGAATTTAGAATCTTGACTACTATTTCTCTTTGTGGCTGGTAAGTTGTCTCTTAACGCTTTATTTATTTTTTGGTAACATGCAAAGCGACTGTTGAAAAATAATCACGTTAGCTGCCTTTTCTTTGAGTTTGGTAGCCCATCGAATTAGAGAAAAAAAGGTTTAACCTAGCAAAAACAATTTGATGATGATAATTAAATTTGTACGGATATCTATACTTGAAAAAGAAAAAATTAAAGAAACAGTGTCGGAGATTATGATAAGAACTTCGCTGCTCAATTATGAGAAAAAAACAATTAATACCCATGATTTATATACATGGCAACACTCGTCAAAGAATGTGATACCTGCTAATTAAATATGACTTCAAATGAGCTTTGATTGCTATTAATTTTGTTTCATTTGCTTTAAGCAAAGTGATGATAACGAGGGGGCAACAGCTTGATAGTTTAGCTGATCATACATAAAAAAAGCATGCATACACATATAAAAAAAGATTAAAGAGAAACGGTGTTTTGTTGACATTTTTCTGCCTCTGATATGAAGAGAGCAAAAAAATATATATATAAAAAATAAATTTTATGTCCAAGAGAATATTGGCACAGTGGAAACCACTTTTACGTGACAATAGAGAACGAGACAATCAATTAATAGCATCATATCCTTTTTAATAGTCATACTATTAGCTCTATTCGCTTTCAAACGTTCTCATAAAATACAAATTAGTCGTAGCAAGACAATGTACAATATATTGTTTACTAGCTAATGTGTTGCTTAAAACAACTTTATATTATCTCACAGCAAAAAGTATTATATTACTCAAATTAATGACACAGTTTAATTTAACATATATATATTTTATAAGTGCACACATTTACACACGAGAAATATCATCGGTCCTACTCAAAAATCATATACAACAAGTTGTATAGGTGGTTGGTGCTCATGGCTAGAATTGCTTAAGAATTGTGAGGAAAAATCTTGCTGCACGGCCACACCCATGTGAGAGGCAGCTACAGCCACTCATACTTTTCACTGTCAAGCTGGGGCTACTGCGCTTCTTTTTCATCTTTTATTTATTGACCGTGTTCAAATCACCTAGTTGTATCTATAATTCTAAACACGAAAAGAGTGAAAGAAAGTGTAATATTTGATGATCGTGAGTTGGAGGTGAGAAAGAGAAAGAAGAGAGAGAGAGATATTCGGCTATGCAAATGCAATCCCGTCATATTTATTTGCTGTGGGGGCAACTTAAAAGAGGACAAATAAATGATAAGGGTTATATCATGTATACAGATATAACAACCATGCTACCCATACAAATCCCAACACCCTTTGTTATTTTCCAACATCGAAACAACACTCAACAAGTACTCTTTCTCTTTCTTCAATTCTTTTATAATTATTATTATTATTTTAAATCATTATTATTATTATTATTATTATTATCAATTGCATAATTAGCATTATCAATCTAAATATAAATACTTGTGAGACATTGACAACAAATTAAATGGCCCAAGACAATATATGAACTCAATGCAATCCTCTTTATTTAAGCAGCAATAAGATTGCGAGAGATGTAGGGCCCAAGAGGAAAAGATTTATCGATTGCGCACACAGGGAGACATTGACTGGATTCCATGTTATGTGTTGTAATAAAATAAAATCAACCAAAAATTCAATCATTTCTACCAATTTTTGCGCGTGTGGATCACATAGCTAGAGGGGAGTGAAAGTAAATGACTGGTTTCGTTTTAGATTTCATGTAATTTGAACAAAGTGGAGATAGAAGCAGGGAGAGAGTAAATAGTTGTGTCAGGGGGTTAGGGGTGAGAGAACGTGCACAAGTTAACAGATCTAGATCCACTCAAAAGCTTTAGCTTAGCTAACTCCACAGGCCCCACACACACACACAACACACTGCCACTGCTAAGTGCTACCCATCCTTTTTTTTTTTTTATGTAAATTCCAAGGAGAGAGAGTTTCTATAGCTTAGCTGAGCCTGAGCGTGAGCTTTGACTGACTGCATGCCCACTGTGAACTTTTGCTCAGATCCAGCAGCTAGGCAGTAGTGAGTGAGAGAAGTAATAAGAAGAATGCAGCAAAGCAATTGCTGGTTCCCTTCTTTAGCTACTGCGCTGCAATAGCTGCTGAGAGTCTTTGAAAGAAGGCGGTGGTTTTTATGTATACTTAGTCTTCGGCTATTGTAGTAAATTTCCTGAGGTCAGGTAAAATTTAAAGTGCTTTTGGTGGTTGGTCAAGGTTCTTTCACGAGTAAGGCCGTACTCTCTCTCAGTCTCATGCCCTGAAAAATCGTTTTCAATTTTAATTTTGGTACAGGAAGCGAGAGATAAGTTGTAATATCTCCACTTTCCACTCCACTTAATACTGCTAAGTTTGCTGTATAAAGAAATTCAACTACCAACGTTTTGATTTCCTTTTAACAAAGGGCAACTCTCATCAGCATCCATGCTCTTCTTAATATTTTTCAACAACTTTTAATACCACACCACACGAGAATACTCTTCCCTTTTATCAACTATCTTTTCTTATTACCTTTTTCTTTTTTTTGGGGTTTGCAGGAATAAGAAAGAGAGGAGAGACACTGCAATTCTACTCACTCATCATCATGGGACTTGGAGGAGAAAGTTTGGTAGGTAGGGCTTGTTGAGAAAGAAGTTTTACTTGTAAAGTGAGACCTTTCACTTCATTACTGCCCTTCTTACCCGTTAGCTCCAGCTTAGCAGCCTTAGCTTTAGTTCCTCACTCACTCTCACTATTCTGAAAAATTAAACCAAACATTTTGAAAGACTTGGGGTTGGTGTAAAATCTACACCCAACCCAATTCCCCATCATCATCATCATCACTTCACCATAATCATCGTCAATCATCCGAGGTTGTTTCTTGCTAGCCATGGATGGTTATGAGGCAACGAGAATTGTTTTCTCAAGAATCCAAAACTTAGACCCTGAAAATGCTTCTAAAATCATGGGTCTACTTCTCCTTCAAGACCATGGTGAGAAAGAAATGATTAGATTAGCTTTTGGCCCAGAAGCACTTGTCCACTCAGTGATTCTGAAAGCTAGAAAAGAGCTTGGTCTCTCTTCAAACTCACCAAACTCACCTTCAACTCCGTCTTCCCCTTCTCCTTTTCTAGCAAGGCAAAACTCCTCTTCCTCTAGGCTTCTTGGCAGCAACAATCTCCCTCCTCTCACAATACCAAGTGGCACTTCTTGGAGCACTGCTGTCACTGATCTCCCAAACCCTGATGACTTGATTCCCCAAACCACTGCCACAATGAATTCTTCAGCTCTGCCCTTTTATGGAAATGGAACCGGAAGTGGATCATCTGATGTTATAGATGAATTTCAACTCCATGATCAACTCTCTTTCCTCAATGAAAGCTCCCAAAATCTTGGCAACAAAAACCAAGATTTGTTCTACCCAACACAGATGGACTTATCATCAAGCCCGCCAAATGGTGCTACTGACTCCATGATTTTTCCTTCATACTGGGGAGGAGGCTCCTCTGTTCACAGAAGAAGCTGCTCAGTGAGTGATGTTTTGGGCACTTCTTCAGATGATTTGAACTCAGGACTTGGATGGAGGCCATGCTTGTACTTTGCTAGAGGCTACTGCAAGAATGGAAGTAGCTGCAGATTTGTTCATGGTGGAGAAACTGGTAGTGGAAATCAGACGGGTTCTGATGGTGCTGCTATTTTGGTTGGTTCACCTAGCAAGATGGAGTCAATTGACCATTGCCACGAGCTTCTTAGATCTAAATCTGCAGCTGCTGCTCAAGTACAGCAACAAAGATTAGCTGCTGCTTCTCAGCTCATGGGATCATCTTCTTTTCCTTACTCTCCGAAAAGCATGAACTTGTTTCTCCAGCAGCAACAAAATGACTCTCAGAGGTACTTAATTAGTCCCTTATTAATTGGCCAGTCAAAGCTATAATTTATGTTGTTAAGTTTCTGATTATGAAATATGCAATAGGGCTGCTGCTGCAGCTCTGATGCTGAATGAGGATATGCACAAGTTTGGCCGATCTAGGCTTGAAAGAAACGACTTTTCGATCAACGGCGGTAACGGAATAGTGAATCCAGCGTCAAGGCAAATCTACTTGACTTTCCCAGCTGATAGCACGTTCAGAGAAGAAGATGTATCAAATTACTTCAGGTTATTTGATGATTATACTGTGTTAAATTTATTAGTTTGTTTCTGTAAGTTGAAAGACTGATTTTTATTTTTTTTTTCCTGCTGGTGGTGGTGGTTTTTGAAGTATCTATGGACCTGTGCAAGATGTGAGGATTCCATATCAGCAAAAGAGGATGTTTGGATTTGTCACTTTTGTCTATCCAGAAACTGTGAAGATTATTTTAGCCAAAGGAAACCCCCATTTTGTTTGTGATGCAAGAGTGCTTGTTAAACCTTACAAGGAGAAAGGAAAAGTTCCAGACAAGTACAGGCACTTGCTCTCTTAAATCTCTATACTTTTCATTTACTCTTTCAATTTCATTTCTGGTGGTTCAAAATTTTTGAGTTTCTTTCTTTCTTTCTTTTTTAATTTTAAAAAATTAAAAAGAAGATACTTTGTTATTTATTTGCAGGAAGCAACAGCAACAAGTTGAACGAGGAGAGTTTCCTCCTTGTGGAACCCCAACTGGGCTTGATTCAAGAGACCCTTTTGACCTTCAACTTGGTGAGAATTAAGAAACCAAAAAAAAAAAAGGTTTTCACTCATTTCATTGCAGTACCAATTGGATTTTCTTTAATTTCTGGCTTTTGTTGGTCATTGTAGGTGCAAGAATGTTCTATAATAATACTCAGGACATGCTGTGGAGGAGGAAAATGGAGGAGCAAGCTGATTTGCAGCAAGCCCTTGAGCTTCAAAGTAGAAGATTAATGGGGCTACAACTTCTTGATGTTAAGAAGCATCATCATCACAGGGCTCTTTCTACCGGCAGTCCAATTCCTTCCCCCACTCACTCTCCCAATGTTTTCCATCAAAATCTTGTCTTTCCTCCACTTCACAGCAGCAGTACAGAAACTCTACAAGGTACTAATCTTCCTTTGTTTAATTTTTAGATCAAACTAAAGAGCCGTGAGAATTTCATTGATTTCTTGAACAGAGAATGGTTCAAGCCCTTTGCCTACGTTTTCTGTTGCTGCTGCTGATAAGCATGTTGCAAATGGCAAGGAATTCACCAGCTGTGAAGAAAATGTCAATGGAAAGGATACCTCCCTCGATGGAAACAATGCTGTGCGGGAAAAGTAAGAATCTTTAGCTTCTGAATCACATCTGCAAAACCCATTAATTGGTGAATGTTGTTCTTAAGCTTACATTTTTGAAGATTCTGTATTAGATCATGCCAGGCCTCATTTATTTTTTTGTCTGAACTTTGTCATTTGGCTTGATGTATAATTATTATTTTGTCCGATTTAATCTTGTTGCAGCTTGGAGCACAATCTACCAGATAGCCCCTTTGCATCTCCTACCAAAGGCGCTGGAGAATACTTTTCAGCTTTCTCAAACAATGCCAATGGGACCGAAAAGGATGCTGCAACATCTTCTGCTAACAGTAATTTGGTCTCGTCTAACTTAACCACTGCAAATGCTTCTCTAGACATGGCATCTTTCAAATCTTTTAACTGTCAAATGCCCAGGTGAAAGAGGAAATATCCCCTGCCAAATTGTTACTTCATGAATCATCATCAAAGTGCCTGAAATTTTGATTCCCTCTTGCATTCAGGTTCTCATCTGGGCATGGAGCTATAGGCATGTATACGGGCACCGGTGGACCGACCTGTCCGGTGGGAAATTAGCAGCTTCTTTCAATTGGGTAAAATTCAAATTACCAACTTTGGATTCTCATTCTCGCTAAGGAATCAAACAAATTTTGTTGCCTTGCATTGACATTTGTATTTTGTTGGTTTGTTAACAGGAGGATTATGAAGAATAACCAAACCCGAGAAAAAAAAAAAAAAGAACTTTTATAAGAGAATGTAGGGGAACCTCCACCGCTTCTAATCCTACTACCATCATCACCATCGTCGCCTTCATCCTGCGGGTTTCATCATGGGTATTGGCTACTATACTGCTACTACTTACTACCATACAAATTTGCATACGTAAAAAGGTTGTGAAGGAAGTGGGGTCAGCCATTCCTTTCTTTGTTGTACTATTTTTGTCTTTAATTTCAGTAGTTGAAGAAGTTTGGACCACAGGTTAAAAAAGAAAAGATGAGAAAGAAAGAAAAAGAAAGAAAGAAAGAAATACAAAAGAACAAGAACCGTCAGAGTCAAATGTTAGCCGTAACTTAAATTTACTATCCTTGAACTGTAATTTTCTCACTTCTCCTTCCTTTCCATCCTTTTTTTATTTTTATTTTTACCACTCCTGTCTTTCTTAGAAGGAACAGAGGAAAAGCCCCCTATTCAGTGTTTTAGTTTGTTAGTCTATTTGTACAGCAGAAGCAGAATCCAAAGAACAAAAGAGAGGAAAAAGCACTTTGTAACTACAATGCTTTATTTGTAACCCATTCCGGGTAAAACATGAAAATTGTTGGGAGTTTTGGGTGGCTTCTGGGAAGGTTGGAAAAAAAGAAATTGTCCATTTCAGTTACAAAGTATCATTGTATTAGTTGTTTAGATAAAGGTGAAAAAATAGCCAGAAAAGTTTCATATAATTCTTGTCTCTTTGTGTTATCTGTTTATTGTAATTATGGAAAGTTGGGTCCTGCGGGGACAGTTCGCCAAAAAAAAAAAAAAAGAAAAAAGAAAAATTTCGTGCCATTGTGGAAGAAGGGCGACGGAGAAAGGACCACAAAAGCACAATATCACATGGTGAGCTGACACTGCACGTGAGCCCTACCGATTGTTCTTACAGTAATCTAACAACAATTCGATGAGTGTGCCAGCTGGTTTGTGGGTAATGGCCACCACCAATTGCTGCTGTACGCTAAGTGCTAACCCCATGTGATTGATGCCACTTTCTCTGCATATATCATTTCAACATTGGGTTCGGTCCTTTAATATTATTATTATGATTATTTTCTTTTTGGGCGTCGGGGGGTAAAGCGCAATTGAAATTCCTGGGTGAAACTTTTATATTGGGTTTATGAGTTGCTTGAACCGATTCATTCGAAGGATTATTTTCATAAACCATACCCTCTTTTCCTTACTTTTAATATTATTATTACTCTCTCAAGGCACTCTCGTTCGCAGGAAAGTACACAAACAAAAACAAAGACAACAATACGCATCACAAACACACGGACAGAGATCTCCTTATTATATTATTTATTAAAAGAAAAATCGATTGCGAGTTTGTGATGCGCGCACACACGTATTGACAAAATCTTCCGTGCTCTCTCTCTCTCTCTCTGTGTGGACACTTGACACTGTTGCGTTTGCCTGCCTTTTTTTTTTTTTTTGAAACTTTTAATTTTACTTTTTTGAACTCTCTAGCATTGGGTTCGGTCGGTCGGTAATCAAAAGCTTAAAAATGGATATGTACAAGCAACAAAGCAACGAGGCTCATGTTTATTTAATAATTAATTTAAGACACGTAGACATAGCCACACACGGTCTGGGGCCAAAAATTAACCAAATGGTGTGTGCTCATTGGCGGAGGTGATGACTTTGTTTCTGCTTTTTAAATTATTACGAGTCATAATTCCCAGTTTGATAGACTTAAGATTTGTTTTGTCACCACTAATAAATGTTTAATATGAGTTACAATGGCTTACGGTTCCTGATAAGAAGTGAAATGAAAGCGATAGATGGCGATGTATTTGGATTTCATTGCTTGCAAAGTTGCAATCTTTGAATTGGATACACAATCTATATGTTTGTGGCGGCCTGCTTTCCCGGGTTCTCTTCTTTCGGCTGTCATTACTCATTACATACAATCTTTTTTCTCCCATTCGAGCATAGGATTTTGCTATCTTACCGTCTGCTAAGATACAATCTCTTATAAAATTAGTGGTTAGCCCATTATTAATTATTAATTTTAACACACACACACACACATATATATATATATATATATATATATATATCTTACATACACTATAAGGTGCCAAGAACATATTTATTCATCGTTCGGTAATAATCATTGAGGATGCCAATTGCCAATATGCTATATATATATATATATATATATATACACACACAAATGAGCGGTTGGGTGTAAATTCACCTTTTGTTTTTTTTTTTCACACATATGGATAGACAAATTCATGTCACCGATTGAGGTGGATCATCATTTTAGCCCTATATATTTGTAACTAAAAGCATCATGAGTGAATAATTTTTTTTTTTTTTCAGTTATGAAAGTTTGAAAATTCGATTTGTTCCAGATTCAGACATTGGATATAAAATTATCAACATATATACGAGAACTTGCGAATTTCTTTACATAGAAGATCATATGAATCGTAAAAAACAATAATGAGGGTTGGTAGGCTGATGGGTTTTTAAGCAACAAAAGTTTTATACGATTTGTGTAGAATCATCAATCAGCGTCGAAGAATGGAAATTTGAAAGGAATAGACGTTTTTGCTTTCCCTTGCATGTGAGTGCACATGATGATAATTGATTACGATCATGATCATCTATGCCCTATCCCGGAGCCTATGATTAGTTGGTTCATAGTTTCTACTACTTTTCTACATGTGCACAATAATTATTTTGTACAATTGTTTAGACAAGGACACTGGACACATCAGCTGAGCTCCTACTATCATGCAAAGGCAAAGACAAAAGGTCAATGCACCACAATGATATAAATAAAAGTCATGAAAAAGAATAATCATAAATAAATATCACTCGCTGTTGGACACATGATATGATAATGTTCAAACTAGTGCAATGATTTATTTTAGAACAAAAAAAAATAACAAAAAAAAATGGTGAATAATCATTACTTACTACATTCACAATTTCACATTAGTAAAAAAAAGATAATAATAATAATAATAGTAAAAATGAGGAAAATGAGAACTTAAACTAAAGAGCAAACTTACAATCCCAAGCCTTATAATATATTTGAGGTTGAGGTATTATAATTTAAAAATTACAGTTGTAAAAAAATTATATTATAACTTAAAAACTATAGCTGCTCAATCTTAATATCAAATATTTATAGTAGACTTACCGTCTCTGTCAAATGCCAATAACCATCACTCATCAGTTAAAACGATTGCTGTTGGAATCCCCCAAAAAGAAAGACGAGTTTGTTGTCTGCAAAAATGTTTTGGGCTTCAAAGATACTCAGCCTCGGCCTTGGCTACTTGCTTGGGCTTGTGATACTTTGGGTGCATGCCATTTTGGGCCAGATTTTTTGTACATTGTAAATTAAGCTATATGACAATTGAATTGAGCAAGCAGCTAGCTGCCCAGCATCAGCATGATGAAGAATTTGACAAGAGACAACAATATAACAGGGACAGCGTGCTTGTTGAAAAAAAAAAAAAAGAGGCAAAAATAAATAAACGAATCATTATTATTATTCTTAATCTAAAATTAGACTAAGTTAATCTAAACGAGTCACAAGGACTGATTCTTTTTCAATTGAAATAAAGTTGTGCGTGATTGGAAATTTAAGAGTGATCTACGATCTCTCTGATTTTATTTTGTGGTCTAATGAGTAAAGTCTAAAATTATATTTAAGCATTGGTATACTCGAAATAATTTTTTGTTACAGTTTTGGTTACGGTTGTTGTTTCGTTAAATTGTAGTTTGGGCTTAAAAAGTAATGATATATATTGTGAATAATGATACGGGAGTGAAGTAGACTAATAAATAATAGAGATCTTCTAATTTAATATTAATATTCTAATATTATTATAGCCTAGAATTTATAATTAGGGAAAATGTGAGAAAATGTAATACTTTTAGAAAATGAATATGAAAATGTTTTATTTATTGAAACAAATCTGGAAATGTTTTTAGTACAATTCTGAAAATGTTTTCTAAAAAATGTTTTCAGGAGAATATTGATAATATTTTCTCAAAAATTGTTTTCAAAAAATATTTTTGGAGTAAATCTTAAAAAATGCTTTTTTTTTTGTGAAAAATTAATTTAAAAAAATATATTTATATAATCATTTCTCTATTAAGAATATTTTTATTTTATTAAAGTGAGGAGGTAAATAAAATTAAAAAATTATAAATTTTAATACAGTAAAGACCATATTTTTTTATTTGATAATATATTAAAATTGATATGTTTTCTAATTTTTTTAATGACATGCGTCACTAGAGAATTATATATATATATACACATATTAGGTAGCTCACATGCTTTGTATCGAACTGTTGCTTAAGAATAACAGCAACAAAAACAGGCCGGTATCTTACAGACGTTCTCTTTCTCTTACTTCCCGCCATTCACGCCAGATTTTGAATGTTTCCACTTTCCATTCAACAAACAAACCTTGAAACATGATACCCCTAATCACTAATCGCTAGCTGAATTAAGCTAAAGCCTAAAGCTAGCTCTCTTTCTTTCTTCTCAGTAAACTTTTAATTTTGATTTGTTCGTAAAGTTAAACACCGATATATATATATATATATCAAATTCGAACCTAGTCACTATATCTTTTTAATTAGTGAATAAGGAAAATGGAAGATTACTTGAAAAAGAATTTCGACGTGGATGCGAAAAGGCCATCGGAGGAAGCACTGATGCGATGGAGATCTGCTGTTCGAGTCGTCAAGAATCCTCGCCGCAGGTTTCGTATGGTCGCCGATCTCGCTAAGCGTGCCGAAGCCGAAAGAAAGCGCAAAAAGCTTCAGGTAATTTTGATATTATGTGCTGACGGATCTTGGAATTTCCATGCTAGTCTTTATTGTTTGATAAATGTTTTCATCCTCTGATCCATCCAAACTGATTAATCTTTTTTCTATGAATGTTTATGTGTCTATGCTCATGCTGTTCACACATGATGAAATCGAGATTCAGCGTATGATTTCTCAGGAAAAATATTAATACACACATGATGCCAAAACTTGAGTCCAATGCACATGCACACAAGGAATACTCGAGATTCTCTCTCTCTGTTCTCTTTCTTTTTCTCTCGTGAATATGTGTTGATATTGTTTAATACGACGTAGTCTATCTTGCTTTACGTACAAATAAATAGTTGTTTAATACCGACGTCCACACTTTATTATCTGCAGATTCACCCATGCATCTATGGCAGTTCCTTCACTTTAGATATCCACACCTGAAGATGACTAATTACATATTTCCAATTAATTATAGGGGGTCTCACTTAGGAATCTGATTGATTTGTTTGCTTCGTAATGATTCCATAGGCAACAAAACGAAAAAACAAAAAAAATGCTCAGTGCCAATATTGGCAATACTTGTTGTATGAAACGAATTAGTCAAATTCAATAGTTTTGACAGAGAGGGACTATTCAAAATTGAAAATCTCAGTTTATGTCGTCACCTTTTGTAGTTTAATTCTTCTCGCATGACAACTTAATTGTTTATTCATCACCGTCAACTGTCTTTGTGTAAATCTGGAAGAGGTCGGGCGGCTAACGTGTTGAATTTCTTAAATGACATCGAGCATTCGATGTTTGAATTAAAAGTACTATCCTCTATCAGCAGGCCAACGCGGCAACAATTGGGGTTCTTGCATTTGCATTTGGCCGGCTTCAATTCTCAATTTCACTAAAGGTTCTTAGAACTTAGAAATGTTCAATATAGGTCTAAAATTCCTAACCTTATATGACCGAAGGCCGAAGCCAACGATGATATGTGTACAAAAAGATACATGTAAGCACGATTTTTATACCCTTGAATCCAGGCTGCTGAATTTGGCCTAATCTTCACCAACTATTTAACCATTTTTGACTTTCTTGAATGTTGCTTTGAACTTCAGAAGCTACAAAGTCGATTCTTGGTAACAGGATTTATCAACTCTTCCTTTGTTTCCAAGTGTGGAAATTGGAAAGCAGTGGGGCGGCCTTTGATAGAAAATCTTCCAAATATTTGAATCCTATTTTGACCTTTAATTTTATAATTAATGTTCAAATCGTTGACGATGACCCAAAGTCAGGCGCACCATTTTTTCCCCGAGTTGGAAATTTATTGTGGGGCAAATGCAGGTCATTCATCGTGTCAAAAAATTTCTATTCTAGAATGAAATAGTAGGTCCTAATATTAATAATACATTCCTGTTGATTATATTCTTTAAATGGAAACTAAAAGTTATCCATTATCAGGCGATCTTGTCAAAGGAGTTCTTCCTAAATTATCCAAATACAAATACAAATTTCCAGTTGAAAATTGGTATAAGGCTTCATTCAATGGGTAAAAATGAAAATCCGAGCTGTCCCATGTACTTTTATGAAGAAACCACTTATGTCATTGTCTTCAACTTATAAGTGGTTTCTTCATAAAAGTACATATGAATAACGTTAAACTTTAGAAAGAGCTAATAAACATTAATATTAATTTAAACATTTGTATATTCATTTATTATAAATAACAATTTATTTGGTAGTTTTCAAAATGAATGTATCGATGACAAGATTTTACTGAGTTATTGCACGAATTGTTTTCTTCAATGTGCAGTTTTACTGTGTACAAAAGTTATTAGAAGGAGCTATTTACAACCTTGTTTATCTTTAACTATTATCAGTTTTACTTTGTAGAAGTTATATCCATGACAAGAGTTTAAGTGCTGTGCTGTGGGTGTAAAGCAACAGCAGGTGTTGCATTTCCCGAGCAAAGCTGAAAATATAGCCTTAGTTCATTCGCTTGGTTTGCTTTTCTGCAGTTCATAGCCTTATGTTTGCTTGGCAGGAAAAGTTGCGAGTAGCTCTCTATGTGCAAAAAGCAGCATTGCATTTCATCGATGGTATGATCTCATCAACTCATGGATTTTTAATTTATCAACCTTCTTGTTGCTTTTCCAATTTGCATACTTTCTACGTAATGCAGCTGGCAATCGTCCAATTGAGTACAAGCTCTCCCAAGAGACCCTGCTTGCCGGTTATGGCATTGAACCCGATGAACTAGAATACATCGTCCGATCTCACAGCAAGAAGTCTTTGGAGTCCCATGGAGGAGTTGAAGGCTTAGCTAGAGAAGTCTCAGTGTTTTTGCATGATGGTGTTGTCTCTAAGGAAGTATCCAATAGGCAAGCTGTATATGGCTTCAATCGATATGCTGAGAAACCTGCAAGATCATTTTGGATGTTTGTCTGGGAAGCTTTACATGATTTGACTCTCATAATTCTCATGATCTGTGCTGCAGTTTCCATGGGTGTCGGTATACCCACTGAAGGCTGGCCAGATGGTATGTATGATGGGCTAGGTATAGTACTCAGTATTTTACTTGTAGTGATTGTCACTGCTGTTAGTGATTACAAGCAGTCACTGCAATTCAAGGCCTTGGATAACGAGAAGAAAAACATAATTGTTCAGGTGACTAGAGATGGATACAGAAAGAAAATTTCTATTTATGATTTGGTTGTAGGAGATATAGTTCATTTGTCCATTGGGGATCAAGTTCCTGCAGATGGGATCCTAATATCAGGTTACAACTTAACAATTGATGAATCTAGCTTGTCAGGTGAGACTGAGCCAGTGCACATAAACAGAGACAGGCCTTTTCTTCTATCTGGAACAAAAGTTCAAGATGGCTCTGGCATAATGTTGGTGACTTCAGTTGGTATGAGAACTGAATGGGGAAGGTTGATGGTTACTTTGAGTGAAGGGGGAGAAGATGAGACACCGTTGCAGGTGAAGCTTAATGGGGTTGCTACTGTAATTGGGAAAATCGGTTTAGTTTTTGCTGTGCTGACATTTTCGGTTTTGACAGTAAGGTTTTTATTAGAGAAGGCACAGCATCATCAGATTAAAAATTGGTCTTCAATTGATGCAATGAAGCTTTTGAATTACTTTGCCATTGCAGTGACTATAGTTGTAGTTGCAGTTCCTGAAGGGTTACCATTGGCAGTGACACTAAGTCTTGCTTTTGCAATGAAAAAACTGATGAATGATAAAGCACTTGTTAGGCATCTTTCTGCATGCGAGACAATGGGTTCTGCTAGTTGTATTTGTACAGATAAAACAGGTACACTGACTACCAATCATATGGTGGTGACCAAATTATGGATATGCAATGAAGCTAAAACAATAAAGAGTAACGACAATGAAAAATTGTTGAAGCCCTCAGTCTCTGACTCCGTATTTAATATCTTTTTGCAGTCAATATTTGAGAATACTGGCTCAGAAGTAGTTAAAGATAAAGACGGCAAAGCAAACATTTTGGGTACTCCAACTGAGAGGGCTATATTGGAATTTGGTTTGATTTTAGGTGGTGATTCGATCGTTCATAGAGAGGAGTCAGATATAGTGAAAGTTGAACCTTTCAATTCAGTCAAGAAAAAGATGTCAGTGCTAGTATCTCTTCCTAACAATGGAGGATTTCGCGCATTCTGCAAAGGTGCCTCAGAAATAATTTTGAACACGTGTGACAAGATTATTAATGCTGATGGGAAAGCTGTACCTATTTCCGAAGAGCAGAGAAAGAACCTAACTAATGTGATAAATGGTTTTGCCAGCGACGCTTTGAGAACTCTATGCTTGGCATTCCAGGATATTCAAGGCAATTCTAAAGCAGAATGCATTCCTGAAAATAATTATACACTTATAGCTATTGTTGGAATTAAGGATCCTGTTCGTCCTGGAGTTAGAGAAGCTGTTGAAACTTGTTTAGCTGCTGGAATTACTGTAAGGATGGTCACCGGTGATAATATTCACACTGCCAAAGCCATAGCTAAAGAATGTGGCATCTTGACTGATGGGGGTTTGGCAATTGAAGGAACGGATTTTCGTAGTAAGAATCCACAGGAGATGCAGGAGTTAATTCCAAAACTACAGGTTCAGTATGTACTTTTTATAAATTAAAAAGTTTTCTGGAAAAAATAAAAAATCTCTGCACAAATACTTAAGACTATGTATGCAGGTTATGGCTCGATCATCACCTACAGACAAACACATATTGGTTACTCAATTGAGGAACGTATTCAAAGAAGTTGTTGCAGTGACTGGTGATGGCACCAACGATGCTCCTGCTTTGCATGAGGCTGACATTGGACTTGCAATGGGTATTGCAGGCACAGAAGTTAGTTACTTTCCTCGTTTGTTAGCTCTTTAATTTTCATATTTTTCAATCGATATCAATGGCAAAGCAATTAGCATCTTATTCTGCAGGTTGCAAAGGAAAATGCCGATGTAATCATAATGGATGACAACTTCACAACTATAGTGACTGTTGCTAGATGGGGTCGTTCAGTCTATGTCAACATTCAGAAATTTGTTCAGTTCCAGTTAACAGTTAACATTGTGGCTCTCATAATCAATTTTGTTGCTGCGTGCATCACAGGTTTTGATCACTATTGTCTCTTAATATACTAAAATATTCGTTTAGACACTAGATTGATGATGCAGTTGACTAATGAAAATTCGTGATCTAATTTTTCAGGCTCAGCTCCTCTTACTGCTGTTCAATTGCTTTGGGTGAACATGATCATGGACACACTTGGTGCATTGGCATTGGCAACAGAACCTCCACATGAAGGTCTAATGCAAAGACCTCCTATTGGAAGGAACGTACATTTCATCACCATGACGATGTGGAGAAATATCATTGGCCAAAGCATCTACCAGATTATAGTCCTTGGAGTCCTGACATTCTGTGGCAAAAAGATTCTCAAGCTCTCCGGTCCAGATGCTACTTTAGTTCTGAACACCTTCATATTTAACAGCTTCGTGTTTTGCCAGGTAATGTTTACCGATTCAAGCTCATTCTTTTCACTAAAGCATGGCATCATTGCGATCCAACTAGGACTAGACATACTTGCTATTGTTTGTGTGCTAGGTATTCAATGAAATAAACAGCAGGGACATGGAGAAGATAAATGTTTTCCGGGGCTTTTTCAGCAGCTGGGTTTTCATAGCTGTCCTGGTTGCAACAGTTGGTTTCCAAGTCATAATAGTTGAATTCTTGGGTACTTTTGCAACTACTGTACCACTTAACTGGAAGTTATGGATGGCTAGTGTCGTGATTGGAGCTATAAGCATGCCTTTTGGTGTTTTGCTCAAGTGCATTCCTCTTGGGACCTGTACACCAACCGATTCCAAGCATCACGATGGTTATGAACCATTACCTAGAGGCCCAGATCTTGCTTGAGGATATTAAATCGAGCTTAGGTATGAAGCACAGAAAATTCAAGTTTCTCAGGCGTAGTACAACAAAATATCTAGATTTTTTTTGCCTTAGTTGTTCTGCAAGTTTTCCTCTTTTTATTTCTATTTTTTGGGCTGATTTTTATTTTACCAGGATTAGTTGCAGTTCAATACGATTTTGCCTTTCAGGTGATTTTCATTTGCTATTGTCAGAATTCCCATTTTCTTCTTCAGAAACAATATCAAATCCTGATTAGTCTATGAAATTGGCCTTCCAAGTGGAGTTACAAATAAGATCCATATGGCTGCTCAATTTAGCGTACAGAAATGAATTATAGAAAATGGTACATTCAATTTAAGTTCACGACTTGTTCTCAGTCAGAGAGTCATCTATCAATCTTCATGAAAATAAAATGTCCTAGAAGAATATTTTAGTAACATTCACACATCAAAATCAATACCAAATCTTAGGATTAGGTTTGTGCATAATCCAAAGCTACAAAATGCAAGAGAAGATGACAGAAAACTAAATTTCCCAGTAGAAATTTGAACCTTTTTTTTCCCCTCTATAAGCTCCACATCTCACGATGATATCTGCACAGAGTAGTATTCTTGTCAATGCTGCTTGTTTTCATTGCCCTTCTATCTTCCGAAAGCACTGATTTACCAAATATTACTCAAATGCATGATTATGAATGCTCAAGGCAGGAAATACGTCTGGTTTCCTACTAATCCTAACATAACCATTCCAAGAAAAAATTATATTAACAGTATAATTCATAGCTTGCAACTTGGTCAAGATATTGTGGGATCTACCAAGATACCAAAACAGCCTCATACTACAAAATTTAACTGGATGTGTAACCCCAAAAGTAGTTAGCTTTAAACAAAAGTAGTTAGCTTTAAACAAAAGTAGTTAACTTTAAACTGGTAGCCAAGTTCCTAACCAAACAACAAAATCAATTCTCAAATGTCACAACTCCACCATCAAAGTGACTCCCTTCAGCACTTTTCAGAATGGCAGACTTTTTAGCATACAATAAGCCTAAAGAAAACAAGTTGTAAAACGTGCTTCTATCAAATTCAGTGAATGATTATCTCACTACCAGGATTTGCAAAACCAACAGTAGGAAGAACAGTTTTCAAGAGTAAACAGGATTAACCTTTACATCTATACAACAAAATCCTCAAAACATTTTGACAAGTTCATGTCATTATCCAAAGCTACAACAAAGTTAAATGTAAGATATTACAACTAATCTAGAGATCTTCTAGCGAGATGATGGCTCAGCAGGTATTCTGACAAACAACTTGCTTATATCTTCAGTGACAACATTGCTCCTGGCATACCAAATTAAACCATCAGCAACAAAGTCTTTTTTATCATAGAATACGACTAAACAACTATATGAACAAAGAAGAAATTGAATTCAAAACCCCAAACAACTGCAGAAAGATGGTCTAGACTCTAAACTAAAGTATGCTTGTAATTGTTGTGTTTCTTATCAATTTACAACGCAGAAAAATTGGTTGCTAATAATTTATTTACCACCTTACCCTTTTATATATTTGACAACCCGTGATTCTCTTTCATAGCAGCTTTAGATTAAAAGTCACAACACCTCAACTTCAAAAATCCCTAGATTGGCATGCCAATGTAAACTAAATCTCCCAGAGAAAAGCTGGAGTGAATGGAGATCAAAATCATCATTTCGATTATAGGGAAAACAATGTGAATGTGTCTTCCTATCAGCCACTAAGATATATTATAAAAAAAAAACTTTATTATAAAAAAACAACAATAATTCTTATTCACTTTAAAAGAATGATATGACTGACCTTCCACTAAGCTGAGGAGGAACTAGCAAGCCACCGGCCGTATCTAGAACATTCTTGGAATTAGGCAAGCTACCTCTGGGAAGTTTATTGCGACGAAGAGTGGAGGAGACGCCGTTCGAATCTCTCTTGCGCGTTGCGTTTTCAGCCATCGCAGCCGCAACTCGAGATGCGTGGTCGGTTCCTGAACCCATGGGCATAGAGGCCGAATTCAAGAGAACAGAAGCATCTGGAAGTTTCTCGAAAGCCGGCGGTGGTAATGAAGGCGGCGCCGCAGTTTCCGGGCGTTGATTTGAAGTCGAGGATCCAGATTTTCTACGCGGAGAAATGAGAAACCCTAGAATTAGTTGAATATAATTATATTGAGTCTTCAACGAAATTAAAAGAGGAACATAGAAATTACCGAGGAGGAGTAGAAGGCTGATGTGTAGGAATTTGTGGTTGTTCGTTAGGGTTCGGTGATTGTTCGTCTTTCTGCTCTTGTTCTTCGGCCTCTGATACGTCGTCGTCTGAGGACGAAGCGTAGTCCACCAAAGACATCTCTCTCTCTCTCTCTCTCTCTCTCTCGCAACCTCGCTACCAATTCCGGCTTTCCGGATTTGTCTCCCTGACACCGTTTTCAGATGTTTGCTTTTACCTTTTAAGTCGTTTTCAGAAAGAAATCAGAAAGAGTATCATTAACAAACGCTGCCGTTTTCTACAGACCGCACAAACGTCGTCGGTTTTTACATTTTGCGCCAAACGACTTCGTCGTTTCAGACAATGAGTATTATTGATCTTTCCAAATTAAATGATGTCGCTTCAAAGAAACAAAAAAAATGGTAAAAAAATAAATAATTGTTTTTGTACAACTGATATAACATTTTGTTATTGGTTAATTATAATATAAAATAATAAAGATAAATTATGTAGGTCATATACCGTTCTCACTCAATTAATTAAGGCACTATGTTATGTTACGTTAGTTTTTACAAAAAAAATAATAAGGTAAATATTTATTTAATTTTTATATATTAAATTAAGTGTCTATTTAGTTTTTATATTTAAAAAAATACATAAAAAAATCTCTATTACTATCTTTTTTCTTTACTTTTATAATAATATCCTTGCAAAAATATTTTTAGGGATATTAATAAAAATAAAAAAATAATAATTTATCATATAATATTAAAAGTAACATAAAAATTTACACAAATTTTTATATTATTAATTTACTTTTAAGATTAATTTCATAAATTAATTTTTATATAATAATTATTAGTAAGATTGTTACATAAATAAAAAAATAATAATTCTTATACATTGATATTTATTTGTTCATTTGCTAATTAACTTCCGCCGTCGACTAAGGGAAAAAGTGAAAGATTCATAAGTAATTGAATTCTATTATTCTACCTATCAATAGGAAAGTTGCAGCACAGAAGAAGAAAAGGGATCCGGGAAGCCTAGTCCAATGACTGTGGAAAGTCAACTGTCGTTATCAGCCCTTGCATTTCCAGCAAGTCAGTACGTTACGAATCCTTTCGCTTGTTGCTTTATATCTATCTACAGCCCATTTGTTTGTTAGCAGCATCCGTAAGTTTCTATATATATATATATATATATATAAAAGAATATTATTGAAAAGATAATATTGTAAAAAAAATCTTAAAATACAACATATTTAATTGTAACGGTGTTTTAAGATATTTTTTTAAAATATAAAGACTAAACAAACAATTAACTCAAACAAATTTATTAATGTTAAAAATATTATTGAAAGGGTATTATTATAATAAAAAAATAAGTGTAAGAATATAATATATTTAATTGTAAGAGTATTTTAAGAGGATTGTGGAGTATATACTAATGTAGATAATCAGAAAATTTTAACTTCTATATCATTGTATAACTTTTATGGGGATGTCAGTGGGGAGAGCGTGCAAATACTTAAGGAGATACAGCTAGACATTAATAAGTTTGGTTGTCCATACAGACGGTTTTATGTCTTTAATAGTCTGTACTTGATTTTATCATTCAAGCGAGGGATAAACATCAATTCTCTACCCACACTCTAGCTAATGGACTGTTAGATCGAGAATTGCAGGATCTAAGTCTATACAATGGGTTCGACCAGTGGTTTGCTGTTAACATCCTTGTGGATTGTTCAATCTCATTCTCGCATTTATTTTTTAAATACTTTTGGGCTACACTTTAATGAAATGACCAGCTGATGAGATAAATTTTTAATTTATTCAAATTTTGGTGATTTTGTGTATTATGATTGTGATATAAATTGATAGTACTTTTCTATTTTATTTATCCATAACATATTCATGAGTATCTTCACTTAATCAGTGAGAAGCAACGGTAGTATCCGAATGTACTGTCTCAGCGGGTCACGCATATAAACACCTATTTTTGGGTAGTTAGTTGTCATAACATATACTAATCATTTTTATTTCTTATTAATTTCTTATTTTTTTTTATGTATATGACATTTCAGGTGTTCCTGAAGTAATTATGAAACAACGGAGAATATGCAGTCGAATCATTACAATATAGCAACAATTTTAATAGTTATATTCGTAAGCGGGAGTTCATAATATCAAAACAGCTGACAGATGTGGATATGGTTTGTGTACTTTTTTTTTGTGAAATTTTGGGCGTAAGAAACGCAGAAAATTAGCGAATATTTTTATGTGTAGGCATTTATCCCCGTTAACCTTAGCAGTGACCATTAGATACTAGTCCAAGTGGACTTTCGTACCAACAAAATTTGAATTTATGACTCATTTGTGATATTTCGCAACGATAAAACGTATAATGGTCAATTTAGGCAATTTGAAGTCATATTCCCTCGATAGCTAGAAGATGTTGGATTTTACAATATTCGACATGACATATAGCGTGCTGACTACTGGAAAGTTATCGCAGTTAAGGGAGTACCATAACAAGAGCCTGATAATAGTGATTGCGGTATATTTTTATTGATGTTTATTATGTATTTAATGTTCAGGCTTAAGCTTGATTTCAACAGTATTCATGTGGCGTATTTTAAGAAAAAGATTGTTGTAGATATATTTAATGATGATATTAGATTATAAGTCATTGTAGTCATTCGAATGTTGATATATAGAATATTTTTTTGTCATTAATGTATTTAATTACATATAATTTTTTAAAATTAAAAAATAGGTGTTACACATAATTACAATCATAAATAATATTAAAAAAATCATTATATATAATTATGCAATACACAAAAAATATAAAATCGATAATACATAATTAATTTAAATAATGCAACTAACTCTGATTCGATGCAATAAGATTTTTATATTGTTTACAGTTATATCCCGATTCATTGCACAGTCCATATTTCACAGTTCTTTAATTTACATCCTCACCGATAGAAGTTATTTTTAATTCTTTATGATGACCAGGTGGTGGTGCTTCTACTGGGAGATAAACTTGCATTTCTTAGATTTCATGTACAACTTCTTAGTCTATTACGTCGCCAACCCGCTCCACTGGTTGTGCATAAGCCTTTACCAATAATTATTTAGTGTAAAAATCAGAACAAAGACTTATGTAATCCACTCGGACAATTAAACAAGCGGCAATTGCATGCGCACAGACGAGCTGATTTAATTCAAAAACTCTACATGAGCAAGTTTTGTTCTGTATGTCAACTAATTCCTCCTTAATATCATCCCCTAAACATAGAATCGATGCAAAGATACAGGACGAATGATCATTCTTTCGGCCTGAGATCTCTTCTCAGCAACTATTTCATCTGCCCAAGTTATTAACCGAGTACTCATCAATTCAGACACAAGTTTTTTGTCATAAAACCATTGTTGCATTGTTTTTCTAAAGTGATTAACAAGATGAGTAATCAAAAAAATTTTTTGCAGTCCCTTCATAAAAGAATTCACGATTTCTGCGATATTAGTAGTAAGAATATTGTATCTCCTGCCTTCGAACTCAGTCGTTGCCCAATTATATATACCCACGTTATTTTTCAATTAATCAACTGTATTGGAGTGGAGCATCCATAAAACCTTAAGTTGTTTTCTAAATTTTTTGTGTTCATATACTTTTGCGGCTTTTATAAAGATAGGCTGTAAATCATCCTAAACAACTTTGGACATTCTGAATTTTACTTTTATGTTACCTTTGACATGGTAAAAACAAACGCCATGAGCAGCATTACAGAATTATTTTGAGAACGACTCTCTTAATGGAAGTGCATCGATCGGAGATAAATATTAAGTTTGGCATATCGCTAATCACTCCATGTAATTTCGTCATAAAATATTCCCAAGGATTATTATTTTCTGAATCCAAAACCCTAGCTAACGGATACAATTAATTGTTTCAATTTAAGCATGTTGCAACAAATATACTTTCCCGATATAGCCTCTTTAGATGAGTACCATCTACAGCAATCACCAGCCTAATATACTGTTTAAAACAATTAACGAAAGATCCAAGAGTTACAAAGTAGTATAAAAAATTATCATCTTTATCCCACTCAAGGTGAATAGTTGTATCCTCATTTGCAACCTTGAAAACATTAGAGTATTTAGGTAGTAAGTTATATAACTCTACAGAATTCTTTCGAACAATTTCAAGACCAACTTCTCTAGCCCAATATGCCTACTGTTATGTTAACTAGACGCCGTATTCTTACTGCATGTCAATTCTAATGTCATTCGTAGTATATATCCTTTTTTACTGGATATATTTGTCCGCGATAATATGACCAATAACCCGGCTCCTTACTTGGTGACGGCTGTCAGATAACACCTTAGTATAACATGTGTGTAGATTGTCAATTCTTCTTACTACCTAATAAATATTATGCTCGTTCGAAGGTCTCGTTACTCGAATACGCCATTTACATGATTCCGAAGAACAGTGGGCCTCCAAATGTATATTTGTAGACCGTATAATCTTGAAATTAAACTTATCTCTAATGGCAACTTTGTGTAGTTCCAATATTAACTCATTTTTTTCAGCGAACAACTTGTTTACACCAATATCATCTGAATTGTAACTTTTAACAAAATCTTGAGCAAACAAGTTTAATGACACAATTGGAGCAAGACTTACAAAGGTGTCAACTACTGTCCTCGTTGAAAGGTTTATTGGAAAAATAGATCGATTGTCCCTATTATTAGTAGCAATATCATCCTGATGTTCATCCTCGTTGTTAAAAGGAATATCAGAAGGATTGACACCGTCATAATCAATTGAACTACTGTGGTGAATGACCATCATATTATTATACAACTCCACACGAACATTAGCTGCTTCTGTGTTGCGCATGTCATCAATAGGATCATCATTATAGCGGAAATGATTGTTGTGAAATAGAGAGTAATGTTCCTCTAATGACGTCTTTAATAGTAACACTTTTTCTCCAACATCAGTCAATGTAATGTCGTTCTCATCATTAGTGTTATTATTATCATGGAGTGGAGAGTAATATTAGTGTAATGATGTTGTCATTGGTAACACTTTTTGTTCAATATCGGGGACAGAGACAGATTTTACAAGTGCTTCAACATCTTAGCTCGAAACTCGAGGAGATGCAGTAACAAATATAGGGATGCATCCACAATTGGCCATATCAAAGGCTAAATATAATATAACCTTGATCATTTCATCATTATATATGTCCACGGGTAGTGAACATAACGATAGGTTGTGTTATCAAACCCCAAAATTGTCTTCATTATGATACTATACTCATTAGGATTTATCTACAAAGTCTTATATATTCTTGCTAGAAACTGAGGAAACATACGATCTTTTCGAATAAAAAATATTGTATTCTTAGCATTCATATAATCCATACAACCATCTGCCGATGTCTCTCACCAACTATTATAATACAATTCAAGTATAACTAAATCTATTAATCCTGAAATGATTAAAAAAACAAAGCAAATTTTATTATACAGTAGAAAATATAATCACTAAAAAGTAAAAATAAAATGTTAGTGCGACAAAGGCGCGATAGGGTGCCTGTCGTACACACATTAGGTGCGAGAGGCACCCTGTCGCATCAAATTTTGATACAACATGCACGATAATGATGCGTGCACAGTATCTCTCGGCAGCGCAAAAATATAACCCTAACGTCACAAACTCTTCGTCGCACATTTTTAACATTTCATTATACAGACTACACAAGAGAAATTTATAACAGTTATACAAAAATTTATAGAATTAGCTTAGCTTACCTAAGTTTTCAATAGTTTAATAAAAAAATGCTAAATTTGTGCCGTCGGACTCTTTGCTGTTTCGTTGTACATTGTTGATGAAGATTAAAATTGATAAGTTAGTTACATGGAAGATGAATAGAAATTCGAAGGAATCTTTTCATATTTCATTTTACACTGTTGATAAAGATTAAAATTGATAAATAAATTACGAACAATAGAAAACATAAAGATCACCAAAGTAATGTCTAAACCTAATGATTCGAAACAAAAATAAAAGATGTTAGAACAAGTAAATATCATTTTTCAATTGTCTCAATTCAATCCAATCCAATCCAAACATCAATTTGAAACGAAACAAACAAAAAAAAGAACTTGGTACCACTCAAAAAATAAAAGAAATACCTAAAAATTTTCGACTCATCTAATTTAAATTATGACGGTACAATCCAAATAAAAGATTTTAATAAGAATGAAATATGAAGGGTAATTTAGAGAAAAAAAATTTTATTTGACTAATTATGATATAATATAGAGAAAGGAATTAGTTGTAAAAAATATAAAGTATAAGGGGATATTTGTGTAAATTTTCCTTTATAAATTACATTGAATTTTAAATATTTTTATTTAACTGTTAAAAAATATAAATTGTCATATCCGTATAAGTAAAACTAGAGCATTAATCTCTGATATGTCAAATAAATAAACTGACAATTAAAATACAAGCTTCGTTAAAAACTAAAAACATTACAATGCAGAAAAAAATTCTAATCCAACAAAATAACTGTTTACAAAACATTACAATGCAGGAAAAAAATCTAATCCAACAAAATAACTGTTTACAAAAAAATAGTAATAAAAAATACAAAATCTCCTGTTCCCCTCTAATCTCCATATTCCCAAATTAAAGCCCCTATCTCGACAAATTTACAAACACTGAGGGAGGTCAAATAAAACACAAATAGCAAACAGATATTAATCATCAAGGTAGCCGTCCAAGAAGAGATGGTCTGTAGAAAACATGAGTTTGTGCAATTTCAATACGATCTCGTGGGTCGTTCATGGTTTCGTCTCTCAATGCTTCGAGAATTGCCTGTATTGGAGACTCCCTGAAAATTTAACTAAGTATCAGATTGCTTGTGTGTGTGTGTGTGTTTATATATAAGATTTGGAAATAAAAAAAAGCATCAGCATACAATTTTAAGAGTCAATATACTTTATCAAAATGCCTTTAGCTCCCTGGACTAATTCACCTCAGAAAATGGATTGGGAAAAGAAAAGAGAAAAAAGAAAAAAAGAAGGAAAGAAAGAGGCTAGATACCTTATTATAAGTATCTTATATAGCATTTTCAAGATAGGACATAGCTCCACGGGTGCTACAGGCTTGTTTTCTTCGGGATGTAGGACGCTTAAGGAGGATTGGCTTAGCAGCTCATAAAATGCTTTCACAGCTGAGATACCCTGCAGTCGAACAGGTGGGGATTGACATTGCTAATTGGTAAGGTAAAAGGAAAAAGAATGGAAGAAAACAAAATATAAGAGGGAGACCTGCAAAAGAAACTCTGTTTCGTGTCACCACAATTTTCAATATAATTCATGCTCAATGGGCTAACGCTATCACCAATTTCGAGTGGTCAAGTCCCTACCTGAATCATACCCTTGCCCTTTATGCTATCACCCAAGTCAAGGGTCAGTTTCCCTTTAGCCAACTCTTGCCCATACCATGAATTACGCCCTTTCAAAAGGGTTACATAAGTGTCAGCCAACAAAGGCCCAGCAAGTTTTTCCGGCTCCTCTGCCAAGAGATGAGTGATAAATACCATCTCAGATGTACAGTGTGCAAAGTAGACAGATTTGCTGGTGGCACTCTCATTGGTTAGTGCTGCTACCATTCCTGTGGAATCAGAACTGAAAGTTAAATGACAAGGCTTGAATTAAATAACACCACAAAAGAGTTCTTAAAAAGCAGTTTACAGTTATTCCAGCTGAGATAAAATTTTAATAACATGGATACAAAGTTTGAAGCTCAACAATTAATTAACCATAATTATTTAATAGATTGACAGACATTGACATATATGAAAAGTGGTGGGGCTTGTTTGCTCCAAAAGTAATGTTTTTATTCAACTGAATCTTTAATGCCCATGTTTACGACATCATGAGAAAGTAAATTTTACCAGCTCCAATGGCATAGACATTCTTCAAGCCACCCATCACCTCATGAGTAACAAGGTCACCATTGTCCCAAACTGTAAAGTGTGGCTGCCTCAAAAACTTTGCCAATGGTTTCCTCCATTTTTCAGCTCCACATATTCGGGCATTAGCATATTCTTTGTTGTAAATCTCTGAAGCAATATTGGGTCCTCCAAGGTATAGAATGTTCTCAATAGGCACTCCAGCTGCGAAGTAAAATATGATCAAAGTAAAGATGAGTAAAATGTTAACGCCTATTCAAAGATATCACACAAATAATGAAAAGGGAAGCAGAACCCCAGGAGTTTTCTTTTGGGAGGTGGGGGTGTGGTGGGGAGGGTGTTGTTGGGCAAGTGAATACAAGAAGAGGATAAATAAAGTTTACAACTAAGTGGAATTAGAAGTGGACAGAGAGACATAATGTTTGTTCTTTGTTATTTTGAGGGTCAATTTACTAAAGATTCTATATTTCAATCAGTAAGTTGACATGACGGGATTCTGAGATGCAGTCTCTTTATCTAACATTAACTCATCTTAAGTCATCTCACTAATCACATGCCATTGAGAATCTATACTTAATTTCTCGTAGGCATTAACCTAAGAAGCCATCAAGTAAAAAACAAGTGTCCATAGGGAATTTATCCTCTGTCTTTGGAAATGTTAATACCCAAATATTGCTTGGCTCCACAGACCATCCATAAAGAGAAAATGAGGATCAAAGTATAAGATTCAATTAAAAGAAAATTATTCTTACTTGCTCGATTGATCATTTGTGTAGGAGTTATTATGCGTGGTACGGCCTCCAACTCGGCCTCTACACCTTTTGCCAGAGAAATGATAACTGGCACCGTAATTCTCTCTTTCCAATACTGACTAATCTCTTCAAACACCTCCCTGGTTTCTGTTGAAGGCAATCCATTAATCACAATATCTGCATCCCACACAGCTTCCTGCAAGTTTGTCACAACCTTCAAAGGGCAAAGTGGAGTATCAATCATATTTAAGCAAAACCCATCTTTCAATATCTCATCTGCATGCAATGTCCTATCACCTAACCTTGCCTCAACATACTTCAAGTATGCACAACGCCTGATTAGTCTCCTCAAGACATCTTCTCTTGAATTGATCACTTCAAACAAGTGCTCAGCCGTGGCCCTATCAACTGATCTTCCAGGTCTCCTCCATATCCTAAGAAGAACCTTATCTCTTAAATAACCATAACTATCTTGCAACATAGCAGTGAAAACACTACCCCAGGCACCTGCCCCAACCCCAACAATCCTCAAGGGATCACCTTCTGCTTTTTCCATAAGATGACGAAGCTCATCAAGCCTCTCCTCTAAAGAACCATTGGCATGATGAATCAACCCATTTGAGGACACACTATCATTCACTACTTCATTAGTTTCAACCATCTTCAACAATAAACAGAACCACAAATCCTCTCTGATATATATACAAAACCCTTACAAAGTAACGATTCTGACACAAAATAAAAATAGTAGTCTCTAAAGTTTTGATCTTTAAGCTTTAACTAATTGAAACAGATCATAAAACAACCCACTACAGATTTTTAAATGAGTTGTGTACTAACTGCCGTTCAAGCAATCATGCGAGCTCAAAAGCAAAGAAAAAAAAGAAAAGAAAAATTGATGTCTCTACAATGCTGTTCAACAAATCCAGCCGCAATTGAGCAAATAATAAGTCTAAATTTCTAGAACGAAGCAAAAAAATCCAAAAAAAAAAAGGGTGTTGCTTTACTTTACCACGTGGGTATTGCAATTCCCATGTAAATCATCAGCAAATACTATGAATCCCCACGATTCAATCAAAGCATGCAAAATAAAATGTTGAAAGTGGACGGAAAGTGCAAGGCCAGCAAGTCTTGTTAGCTTCTTCAACGCGCACGGATTTGAGCTTCGTATTTTTGTGCTTGCAGTTGTAACAACTCGAAAAGTTTCGAATTATCACGCGATGGTACTGAAAGTGAAATACCAAATGGGAAATGGGTACTTCAAAAAGTTGAAACCCCCGATAAAATTTTGCATATCAAATAATCATTCCTGGGTTCTGTTTGCTGCCGTGGCAGCTGCTGTAGCGGCTGTTGCGTATGTTGCATGTCGGTTTTGTTTCGGTGTAGACTTTTAGAAGTAATAATATTTTGTATTTTAAATTTTTTATTTTAAATAATATGATATTTATTAATTAAATAATTAATTTATTTTAATTTAAATAAATAATTAATTAATATTATATTATTTAAAATAAAAAATTTAAAACGATATTATTTTTTTAGACGAGAACAGTTGGTATGTCATAATTTTTTTTTTATTTTTTTAAATAAATAAATTAATATTCTTTTAACGCCTTGCTTTAGTGAAATATTTATATGATAATAATATAAATTTTATATTGATCCGTGTATGTTACAATACCTCTAATGAAAATATATTCCTAAAAATATTTATTTAATTGAATACAATTATTTTTAAAAAATTATTAACTCATTAATGTAAAATAGCATGTCTTTAAGGGTTTCATTTATGAAAAATTCTATAATATATCATAGATAATATAATAACTTAATGTATTTATGACATATATATTTAAATTTTATATAATCACTAATTATATATTAGTTCTTCAAAATAAATATACATATGACATAATATTATTTATTTATTATATGATTAATATAATACTTTGAAAATATCTCATCTTTTATTAACTTAATTTTAATTATTATTTTTAAACATAAATTTTACAGAGCTCTCTCTCTCTCTCTCTCTCTCTCTCTCTCTCTCTCTCTCTCTATATATATATATATATATATATATATATATAGATAAATTGGGAGAATAATATGGTTTTTTTTTTTCTCAGAGAGATACGATGTAACCACGCGGCAGTTGAGAAAGAAATCAAATGATGATTATGCTGTCCATATTGCGCATTGTGAAATTGACTGAATTAGAGTTTGATATTTTAAAACATAATTTAATAATAACTTGAGTACATCTTTTTAAAAGAAAAAATAAATATTGTTAATGACCACACCTATAATTCGTTCTTACAATAATATACTGCTAATTAAAATAATATAATGTTAATTTAACATTCAAACGGCAATACGATATGACCAAAATATCCTTAGATGCCATAATCGGGTGACATGTATAAATACAGAAAAATGGAAAATTATCAGCACGCAAAAATTTGATCCTGAAGCAAAGCTTGAGAAAACGTCCCAACTCGCACTCGACCAAAAGTTACATCTTTGTTTAGACTTTCCTAAACTTTTGATAAGTCTCATTTATTGTAATTCAATTTGATTAGCGTAATTAATTTTAAAAATAGTTCAAACTTTTAAGAAATTTATAAAATCAAAACTTTCTTTACATATTTCTTTCTTCTCACTCCGTTTGTTTTCACGTAATAATAAGAAAAAAAATAATTAAATTAGACCATATTTAATTTTAATTATGAGTCTTAATTTCTTAATTTTTTTATTCTTATTAAATTTTTGATTATGTTAAAAAGATTAAAATATCAATTAAACATGTTAAAATACTTGTGTTTATATAACAAAATACATAATAATTTTATATAATATATGATATACAGTATAATATAATATATAATTATAAAATATGTGACATTATCTTACAATATATAATAATATAATATATAATTTCGTTATATATGATAAATTAGAATTTTTAGAATTAAAAGTTAATAAAATTAAAAAATTTATAAAAAACTTTTTTTTTTATACTTTCTTACAATAAAAATGATATTATAAATATTTAACTGACTTTAAACCCTACAAAATTTCACGAGAAAAGGATTAAAAAAAAAAACTGATTTGTAGTAACGGTAAATTTTTTCAGGGGTAGTTAAGTATTTTGGCCAGTCTATTTGTCATAGAATTGTAAATTTATGGATGATATTGACATAAATATAATTGGAAGATATATTTGCAAAAGATCGATCTCTCCTAGTTACAGAAGATAAGAGTGAAGTTTTGTCTCAACGGATTTGCAGTTATTCTTGGATTGATGGAAGTTTCACTTCTCACTGGTTCACTGGTAAAACTTTCTTTACGTTACGTTTTAGCAGCTTAATATTTATCGTGGACAATGCCTCAAATGCTTCCATTTTCAAAATGCTTAAGACCCAGATAAAATCTTAGTTTAAGAAATTGATACGATGGCAAGAAATAACACTGGTTTCTTCATTCTTGAATTGGTTATTTACATTAGTATGAATGCATGGTCTTGGTTTCCTAATGAATGAAATTTAAAAGGATGGAAGAAAGCATGGATTATTTTAGTTCCTTTAATACAAAGAAATTTTGATTTTGTGTGATATATTGTGTATGTCTTGTTGCTTTGATGAATTGATTCTGCAATGATGGTGATGATTCGTCTATATCAATCCTGTCAACCCTATTGAAAGTTTATGGTGGAGTAAAATTGGGAGACGTCTGGTGCTGCTGGGAGTTCTCGGTTAAGAGTTTTGATGTTTCAGGCTGAATCACTGTTGCTTGTTAGTTGTGTTGGACCTAAATTCATGGAGGCATTAGCGGAAAACCAGAAATGTGAAATGAAGGGTGGGTTTTCCTCAAGTTAAGAGGTAACTCTTTATTCTTGTCCTATTTTTGAAGTGGCAGACATCTCTGATATTGTATCGGATGGCTTGCTAGTGTATATCTTATTGCAAATCAAAGCTAATTGTATGGTTTTTAGATAAATAGAATGTTCCTAAGCTTTTTGAAGTATGGCTTCCAGATTATGAGTTTTCAAACATTAAAAAAATTAAAAAAAATGATAACTGGATTATGGGTACGTTTGGGATTGAGGTTAGGCAGTTGTAGCGTTTAAGTTACAGTACTAAAGTGTTTGGTAAATACTAATTGTTGTATCTTTAAAGTTATGCTGATATGATTATATTTTTAATAATTTTGTTAAAATTACTATTTAAAAATTATATTTACTAAATACTATTAATTTTTGTTTCATATTTGTAGCTTTTTGTGTCAGAGCATTAATAGCTTATTGTACCTCAATACCAAACTAATCCTATTAAACGTTTGACTTTTCAGAAGACTACTCTTAAACAATGTCTCATCAGTTATTTATTATATCAATCCAATTAACATTTTTCAAAACTGCAGCTACTCAACAGATTAATGGATGATAAAATAGCACAAGTTTCATGGGCTGTGATAATATGTTGTATGAATAACTTTTTAAAAGTATATATCAAATTTCTTTAACTGCATCCATTCACCAAGGTGATTCCATCTTGCATGGAATATGAAAATTTACTCATATGAAAGCATTGTTTTTACTACTGTAGTTAACATTTCAGTTTCAATCAGATGAGTGAACTCTCAAGGTGTATCATTGTTATAGCTAGAACTATTGTAGTCAACGTGGAGTTTCTTATGTATTCTGCGTACCTTATCAAAATTCAATGTAGTTATTCCTGTTGGCATCAAATAATAAAACTTTAATCTTAATTTGCAGCTAAAAAATTGTATAATAATCATTGGAATTCACACCACTTTAAACTGGTATGAGCACTCTAGCTGCTTCTGACATTCCATTGACTACTGGATGGATTTGTCCTTCATGGGGCAACCTTTGCTAGTTGAAAGCATTCTCGGTTTCTGATAAAGTTGTAAGAGCTAGATTTGATTTACTTTTTAGATTCTCATTGTGAGTGATTGATAATTCACATACTTTTGAAGCTATGCTAGTTAATCTGGCACTGATGAAATGTTTGAAACTTTGAGTTGAAGTGCTTTTGACAGTAAACGAGGCTTTTAGGTGGTGTCTGATTTTCTAACTGGGTTTGCTATTTGCCATCAGAAAAGCAATGTAAGGAAAAGCAGTCTGCTTTAAGGAAATACATGTATGCTATATAAGTGAAGTGTGCTTGGTATATTTATCACTTGAAAGTTCAAAATTAACAAGCAAAATCATTGATTTGGACCTGAAATGTTCATGCAGATAGATTACATCTTGCATAATAAAGACCATTAACTTAATCTTCTTGGGATGTTTTTGCTATTACTTAAATATAATACAAATCCATGAATAGGATGAATAATGATAAATCAACTACCATCACATGCATACCCTGTTTAGGGTAGGTCCCCTGTAAATATTCTCAAACAGAAGCCCTCAATGCTTAATGGTTACTGGAGCTTCACTTTATCTTGTTTCAACTGTAGTCTTCTGATATTTACTGATGGCTTGTTCCAACAAAAAGATCCAGGTCTTGGTTCAAAGCATCTATTAATCATGAGGTGGCCACGTGTGTTACTTGACTTTTCAGTTGAAATCATTTTTTACAGTGACTAAACAGAGGTAAACTGAGCTATTGATTGGCATTAACCCAACAGTTCTGACAGAAGATGCCAGAGTTTCCTAAATACCAAAGTCTTTTTTGACTCTGCTTTTTATGTTAGATATTTTTCCCTTGTGCTGAATGCTGATATTGGATGCATGCGAAGTTAAAACAAATTCAGGAATGATTTGTCACCCTGATAATGGTTGCTCAACAAGAAAGGATAAAACAATCATGGAAGGCACATACCAATTTGGTAAAATTGCATATATCTTTTAAGAATTAAGAGCTGATAAAATGGATTTCAGTGAGAGATCCTAAGTGTGGTGTTCACAATGTCAGAATTCACCCGTATGAATTTACATTTTCCTTTCTCGTACATAAATTTCTACAATTCTAGGCTGAAAATTTTCATTCTCTTAAAAAATTTGTTGCTGAAAGTATGCTCAACAATCTGGCAAACCACCTCTTACTTTCTGCTTATCTTTTTATTCTATCCTCCTGATATTATTCTAGATTAATTTTATTTAATTTCTTCTCCTTGCTCATGTTGAGCATGTGGCTCTCAATAGGAAGTTTTTCCATTTGTTTGATAGGATAAATCTGAAGAAATAATGTGAAAGTATAGGGGTCTGACAATGTACTGCTATAGAATAATTACTTTTGATAGGATTATAGCTTGAATTACTGCTCAAGTTGTACCTCAGAACCAGGTAGCATAAGCAGGATGGATGCCTTTTTTCCTCCATGGTATGCTTACTTGGGAGTGGTAAGTGGGGAGGGTTTTGTTGCATTTAAAGCCTTTACAACCATTGAAAGTTTGAACCTTTGGAATGAGCTTTTACTGCAATTTGGTGCACATTGAATGACTTTGTTTCCCCAAAAGGTAGAACTAAAATAATATGTACACTATTTTTTAAAATCTTGGCAGTACAGTATCATGTTGTTTCAGGGCATGGATTATTTGGCAACAAGTTAGACACTGAGATTGGGTTAATATCTGTGTCATTGATGAGGTAAGTCCCATGGCTAATCTCTCATGTAATTTTTATTTATTTAATCTAGAGTTTCTATGTGCGTTGTTTATTCTACCTTTGGGTTTTTTGCTTCTGGCTCCTTCATGTAATATAAGGCGTCTGTACATTAATTGTAGATTTATACTATCCCTGTACAGGAAAAGATTTTACATATTGTCTTGAGGCATTGGATTTCTCAGAGAGAACCACCAGTCTTTGTACACAAAATCAATAACACATCGTTTTTAGGGCTGCTTTTTTCACTTCTATAAGTCTACTTAATAATTCATATCCAAAATATTTAACCTATTTAACCTATATTCATATCCAAAAAAAAAAAAAAACTGGCTATTCCTTGAGCCTCCATATTACACTTACAATTTTTAAGAAGGCATGGAACTGTTACAGTTTCCATTTTAGAGTATTTATAGCTAAGGCGTCTTCCCTGCAAGTTGTAACACCTTTTTCTTAATAATAATAATAATAATCAAATATGAGCCAGTATCATGAGAAAGGCATCGCCTTTTGAAATATTCTTTGGCCAGGAGCAAGTATTGCCAATGGGTCATAAGTAGATTTTCTCTGGACAAAGACTTCCCATTGTGGGCCAAAGTGGGATCTCCACTCTTCTTGTGTGGTGTAGTGCGGCAGATATTGCTTCACTCCAAGACATGCTGTTTCACAGAATTCTAGAATTCTTTTGTTCTGAGTTAAAATGTGTTCTAGGCCATCAGTTCCTTTGGAAGATGGAACTGCAGATGAAAGGAATGCCACTAGGTAGAAAACATCTTCTTCTGGAATAACAACAGAAGTTCTGTTGTCCCACCTGAAATCAGAATTGATAAATTTATCAGTCAACAAACACTTTGAGAAGATTATTGTCAATTTTAATTATGAACTATTACTTTGATTTGTTGAGTGGATAGATGAGGATGGGCCCATTGCTTGTCTCTGCAAGGATATTGCCAAAGACTTCCTTGGCAAAATCATGAATTTTGCTTTGGGGGATAAGAAGATTGAGCCATGGGTGAGGAACTTCCCACAAGCCCTTTGACCGTAGCTTGACCTCGGACGCATGAACCCTGTCTAAGAATTCTATATATGAAACTTCTGATAGGAAAAGTGTTGATGGGATGTAGTTTAGTACAGACAACGAGGATTCGACTTCCTGCATGGGTTAAACAAACATATTTATGAGTATCCTGTTTTCTTTTTGTATGTTATTATTGTGTATGTACATTGATGATTTAAGAATTAATTATTTAAGTGAACAAATCCGCCAATTGTGGGTCATCACACCTCACCTGATTTACTGAATCCTTCTCATCTTTGTTGATGTATTTGGCTAATTCTAGGCAGAAGAGAGTTTGTCCATCTGACTTGAACTGGTTGGCTTGTACTGGCTCTTGTAGGTTGAAGGATGATCTCCAATTATTTAGGAGACCAGTCCTGTTTACTATCACAAATCCTTCTATATAATCGAATGTTTTTTCTGCGGATATCAAATACTCCTGATCTCTGGCAAATGTAGCAAAGTCAGAGTATAGTACTCTGATCCATTTCACCTGCTCAATATGGAGAATTGGGTTACAAGAATTGTTTTTTTTTTTCACAGAACCAGAGGTCTTATTATTCGATAAGTCCTTAGCCATAAGGATAATATGCTTTTACCATATCAGGTGCTGGTTCTAGCAATATCCTTGCTCGGGTTATGATGCCAAATTGACCTAGTCCTCCGAGAACACTGTGAAAGAGTTCACTATTCTGCTTCTCCGAACAATTTATGATCTCTCCTTTTCCTGCACTCAGTTTCAGTCCATTTTTAAGTAAGACATTGATACTATGCACATGATTTTTATTTTTCTTGGAAATTAAACATCTACAAAGACAAAATTCATTGAGTAAAGTTGGCATCCTGTAGTTTCAGTTACAAATAAATAAATAAATCAGATAATCGTTAGTATGATTTACCATTTCTCTTTCGTTGTCACTTGACCCAGGCCTGGTTGGATCATGCAACTTTTAAGATAATGATACGTATATTTCTTTTCTTGATAATGCTTAGACATACCTGTAACAACCTCCAGCTGATGGACATTACTTATCTGAGGGCCATGCCGAAAGGCCTGCCCACTAATCCCAGCATTCGACAGAGTACCACCTACAGTTAAATGTAGGTAGTCTGTCCAAGATTTTGGTGCTAATCCATATTTCATACTTTCATGCAGGATATTTATCCACAATTCACCCCCTGAGACGTCCACATAGGAAGAATTTTCAGCATAAATCTGCATTTTTGAGCCTTGGAGAGATTCCATGTTGATGACAACACCTCGATGGGCCTGTGCCTGGCCCTGAAGTGAATGGCCATGCCCTCTAGCCGCAACAGTCAGCTCTGAATGAGAGCCAATCTCCCAAATATGCTTTATAGTTGTGGCAATGTCAGAAACAGAGTTTGGATGAAGTACTGCTGATGGGAAGAGCTGATACCTATTGCCAAAATCTCTGGCTGCATTGTGAACTTCATCGAAATTCAAATGTCCATCAAGGGTGAGTGTTTTTAAAGAGTAAGGTATGCTGGAAAAACATAGGTTTATTTTAACAGTTATGCAGCATAGGAACAAGACCATGAAGCTTCTTATGAAAAGCATATTGTTTTGTCTGAGGAAGCTAACAGCTAGGTATCTCATTTATTTGCTGGAAGAGATGGGAGAAGCTAGAGGTTGAAGGTGTTTAGTCTTGCAATTCCAGTTTATTTGAGAGAAGAAGCCAGATAGGTGTAGAAGCCAAGGAAGTGAAGGGTTTTGGAGGGAATTTAAAGGGAAATATTTGGGTGGCTGGGTCAACCTATTTTACGTTGTGAGAATCCGTATGAGGACTGCCTACTTGGGTGGAAGAGTTTTAGGAATTTTCTTTTCATTCTTCTTTTTGGGCTCTTTCCTCATAAGTTTATAACAGAAGCATAACACATATGCCAAGTTGAATGGAAAGTCACAAGCAAGAAAGATTTCACAAATCTTTGCACTTTTTCCAACAGTTGCAGCCACAAACCCGCCTTTTCCACTAAAGACAAAAATTCTCTGAATTTTTTTCATCAACCATGTTAAGGATACTTTTCCCATTTATAGTAAAAAAACAATGGCTTTGGCCGGAATTAGTATTTCTCTGCCTCTGATGACAGGTATGCCCATACCTATGTCTGATGCAGTGTGTTATCCTTGAATCCACTGTTGTCATGATACTAACATCGCGTATCTACTTTCAGATCGGATGAGAGTGACTAGGGGCCAGCCATGGATTCATTTGAGTGAGAAAAAAAATGGCTGGGTGGGATATCCAAGGGTCCATGGAACCAGTGAAGTTGATATGCATGTGTGCTTTGTGGGGGAAGGAGGGTTACGATTGGTTGTGCTGGGACCTCCTTGGGCCAGTCTGAAAAAGCTAAGGAATTTGAAGAGAGAACATGGGGATGACAGCTCGGTGGAGGCGCTGAAAGACTGGCCTTTTCTTCCAATCTACTGTTATTGTTTTGAAGCCTCAGTTCCCAGCAACTGGACAAGTCAGGATGACTCTATTGTTTACTTATGATTCAGCTTCATTTATGTTGTTCAGTGCAATAATTGCTTTTACAACGTTTTCTAACAAGTTGCAAGTGCATATTTAGCAGGGTATTTGCAGCTGCAAAGGATCTCATCACAACCTTTAATAAATTTAGTCACCTCCTGCTACCCTGCACAATGTTTTTTATTTTCTTTCTCTTTCTTCTGTTTAGATATTCTATTATCTTTTTGAGGGTGGTCGGAAGATGTCATTGAGTACCTTGAAGATTTGATATCCGATGAGTTCTCCTATTTGTCCGTATTAAACCCAGGTTGCAGAGGACTACTTTCGGAGTTGTTAAGGGTTGCTCCTATTTCTCTGCCCGCACAAGCATGCAAACATGCATGTACATGACAATGCTTCATATTTAAAGTAAAAAAGGAAACTCGGGTTCTTTCAAAGCATAACTTAAATGAGCGAAAATGACATCACAATAATTTTATGCTCAATCTTGTGAAAATCTCTTGCCATCTCTGCATAAAAATTAGCCTCGATAATGACGAGTCTCTGTGGTGTGGTGATTTGTAAAATATAAAATATGCTCACAATTTTGGATAGATTTTGCACTTAATACATATACTTATGGTGGGATGGTGTGAATTTGTTGAACTTAATCGTAACATAATTATTTCTTTTGTGTTTAAAAACCTAATCTTGATCATTTTTTTGCTTTCTGGAAGGAGACCGACCACTAATAAAGCAATCAAATCAGATTTAACAACATTCGGTAATAATTTTGTAGGCATGCCAAGTGCACATAGCCACATATGGTAGGAGCCTTCAACGTGGGGCCTTCCTGTCCGTCCGATGCTACGAAATTTTGTTGGATTACAAAAAAAGAAAAAATCACTTCACTTGTCCAAATTATTGTAATTAATCATCGATCTTCATACATTTGTCATTCAAGGGATTGAAAGGGCGGCTGGGACTTGAGAGTGGTGACCAATCACTGATCATTAGCTCTTTCCACAACAATCACGCTTGCGTTGGGATCATTTTATCCAGAGAATGACACGTCGAATGCCATGTCAGCCCTACCACGAGCACTCCATTGGCTAGCTTGAGATTGAGTGTTGACCAATGAGAACAAGGCAAGTGGGGGCAAAAGTTGATGGGCTAAGAATGCCACGTTGACGGGTCACGGTTGTCTCATCATGCTGTCAAATTTTAAGAACAAAGAATGTGGGTAGAGGGGTTGGTAGGGCACAACTTTGATTTAGGATGATACAAAATATGAGATTATGTAAAATAATTATAATTATCATGTCCCCTATCTATTCCTACTTTTATGCCACTCTAATCACTATTTCTTTGTCTTTAGCCGGCCACGCCCATGAGATTAAAATTTAAAGTTATAACTAGAATCTCTTAATATTATCATGTTTTGTCGTGATCAACTTTACACATTATCAACCAAATGACGAAAATCCTGAGGTCAAAATGTCTTTATTGACCAAGAACAAAACAAAAACATATCAATTTAGTCTCATGAAGATTCTTATATGTTTTGAATTAATTTACAAATTATCTTGTCATTAGACTTTCTTTTCACTGAACGGTGAATGCAACAACAATTGCACTTGAGGACTGAAGGGAAATCTTATAGGATATAGTATATAGGCCCACGCATCTAATTAAATAATGACATGCATTTTTGAGGATTTTTTTTTCTTTTAAATATCTTCAGTGGTAAATTGGTTGATTCTAATGTGAATGTGTATGTTTGTTCAATACATAACATGATGGAAAACCCTTGGAAGGAGCCATGTCAGCAGAATAGATATATATATATAGATGCTCCTCTTGACAAACCTATCGGTGAAGAAAACAAGAACCCATGAATGAAGAAATCAATTATGAATGGTGTCTTGACTAAATTAAACTTTATGAGTGATTGACAGATATATATACTACTGTGTAATAATATTTCTATTTCATGAAAGGTTTTTTAATACTCTATTGAATAAATTTATGTTGAAAGTAAAGAAAAAGTGTTTTCTTGCAACACTTTTGAGGTGTTCAAGAGAGGAGATGAACTGTTCACTATCAAGAATGGGACTTACGTTACTCAGCACCTATACAGCTATACTTGCCGAATGGGTCAGAGAAGATAGAGTTTCTCTGCGCATAATTTGAGTTAAAATTGATTATTGTTATTATACAGTTTGAATTATAGGATATTGGGAATCAAGATTTGAATATTTGCATACGAAAAAAATCACAACTTCGAATATAGAATTCAAAGAGATCAAATAAAAAATATACTCGGAATTATAAAAATATAATAAAATATACGATTATAGTATATATATATATATATATATATATATATATATAAAGCCAGCCTACGTTCTTATATATATATATATATAAAAGCCAGCCTACGTTCTTATTTAATTAGACAGCTTTGTGTTCTCCAGCTATAATTCACATATATGGTAACATTATTTATTAGAGTTTACTTTTCCTTTCCTTTTTTTAATTCCTTTTCTTTTGTCATATTCCTCTTTCGATTGTGTCCCATGATCTGTGAACGAGTGATGATTAAAATAGTATCAATTAGCAATGAGATTCCCCCATATCATGCTAAGAATTAGCTTTCGCAATGCTTTTTCTTTTTAAGTGATAATTAACTAATTAATTAACTTTTTCTTTTTAAAAAAGAAGTGATATATATAAGCTCTAAGGTTCTACAAAATCCTAATTATAAGTACTATTGGATGGATAGACCTTGTTTTAATGAGGAAAATCAATTTCAAGCAATGGTCGGTAAATTATGGGTGCATGGACCCCCTATTTGTAATGTCAATGTTAAGTTTCATTATCATTCATCAATTACTTTTGTTATCTTTCATGTGTCCTCACGTACTATTCAATTATGTTAATTAATTAAGTAGCCACCCCCTTCTCCACTCATTAACAATATTGTATTGTATATTCCGCTAGGCTAGGCTTTTGTTTGCAAAGTGTTAAATCCTCTCCTTGCAAGTGTGGATTATATAATCTAATAAACGCTTTAGCTTTTGCCCAAATCTCATAATTAATATTAGGTTGAAGGTTACGTAAACTTGAACTGATCATGTTCAAGATATAGTGCTTGCCGATCTCCTTCAAGTTAATTCATTTGTACTAACTTATCTCAAATTAACTTTATTTTATTTGTCACAATTAAAGATGCAACAAATAATGCTGAATATAATGATGTTAATATTAAAAAATCACTTTCGGCCACAAAAGTTTCAAGAGAAGACAAATATTTAATTTTATCATTTTTTTTATTTCCATAATTCTTGACTCACCTGTTAAGTTACATTAATTGTAACTTACTGCTGGCCTAAAATTAATTTCTCACAACTTTTAAAATTGTTTAAGTGATAATAAATTAATTTATAAAGAAATTATTTTTTTGTTATTGTATGTTATAGCTAACATAATATAACAAGACTATATTTTTAAATATATGTTTTTAAAGTATTAATAGAGCGTACATTTCAAGCTAAGATATATATATATATATATATATATTATGTCATCGAAATTACTACAAAAAAGAGAATATACAAATTATTGGACGTAGATTTTGCATATTTAACTGTTTAGTTGCTATATTCAATATTAGTTTTAGCACTATATATTGATTGGCAAAAAATTGACTTGACCTAAAAGAATTAAGTTATCATTAAAAAACTGACTTACTACTTTGTGTGATTTTAGTCCATCTTCCCACACAAAGCCTTTTAAGTAAACGGATTATAATATTATGTTGAGTTACTGTTTGACATAAACATTTAATTAAGTTTAAAGGTTAATACTATTTAAACTTATTTTAATTTCTATAAAAAAAAAATTATACACACCCATTAAGTCAAATATACATTTTTAACCGTGAGACGATAATAATTATTGATTTTTCTGAAGTAGCGTTTAAAAGTTTGCCTCTAGAAGATTGAAGGTTCATAGAAAAAACATTGAAAGAATTGATTAGCTCGATAAAATGAAAGAGAAAAAGATCAAAGAAAAAGAAACTTAATGATGATAAGCCAGCCACATCCAATTAAAAGCATGTGGAATCTTCAGGAAATAAAATTAAAGAACCAAAAAAAAACAAAAAAGGACCCATAAACGACCCTTCTTCTTTGTATACCCATCGGGTATTGGCCATCACCGATGTGCTTATACTAATAATCACATATGGTAATGGTATTCGTAAATTTGTAAATTCGTCTAAACCCATCTGTTGTGGATAATTTTGTAGGTTACGGGTATATTTGGTATTATAAATTGTAACTCGCATTAGGTTGTAGGTGTGCTAGATATTAGTTAAAAATCGAACGAATACTCGAATTGATATCTACTAAATCCGTAATTTTTTAAAATATTTTTAATTAAAAAAGTATTTAAATATAAAAATAAACAAAATAAATAAATGTAAAGTGAAAATATGTGTGTAAGTTACAGCATAATTAAGTTTTAATTAAAGTCATAACTCCAACTAAATAGGAATATATAATAATGCATAGATTATTACATATTTATTATAATTTTGTATTAACTATTATTCTTTAATTAAATGTATAGATTATTTTATTATTATAATTTTATTCTTCGGATTAATATTTAAAAAGTATTATTATTTAGAAAATATTAATCATAATTATTATTATAAGAATCATATTGGATAAGTGCTAATGTAATAAAGATCTTAACTCTTAAAACTTGTGTTGAATAAAAATATGAAATGACAATTATTGTTGGTACAATGGTGTTACTTTTGAATGCTAGTTTATATTTTTTTTATGAATTTATCTATTTCATACATAAATTTGAGAATTTATGATGGTTTGTTGTTTAAATTTTAATTATTCATATATATTGATTAAATTTAAAATTAGGTACATTATGTGAAACTTTAATTATTATTATAAATTTAACCCCAGAGCGGATTAAAACCAACTATAAATTACGGGTGAGTTTGATAATTTAAATTTGGTGCGAGTGTTAGTTTGATAATGACGAACCCAATGTTGGTGGTGCCCATTACTATCCCTAACAACAACTTTTCTTCTTCTGTTTGCTACCGTTGATCTCTATAATCAATAGATATTATTAATGTAAAGTTCTTACAATAATGAATGCAGCTTCATGTAAAGTCCCTCTCATGCATGACAATTGACAAGAAGAGTAGAACAGACAAACAGTATATGCAGTATTAAAAGCCAACGATATTCAGTTGCGCTCGAATGTCTGATCATATCTTTCGTCACTAGCTTAATTACTTACTTAACATGAAGTAATTAACGTTGGATGTTGATCGTGAATTTTCCGATCATTTAGTTATCATTGCATTGACTCGGACGCTTAGCTAGCCATTATTCTAATGATCATTTTAAGCTTGATTGTTATGAATCATGCTCGCCGTATAATCCAGAAACAATCAATAGCAATATATATATATATGGTCCTAATTTTTCAACACTAAAAACGTTTGGAATACATTTCATTTACAACCAGCTAGCCTCAAAATTCAAGCTTCGTCTTAAACTCCCAGCAATATCTAGGTATTAAGAATGTTCTTCTGAACAATTAATACTAGTCAAGTTCTTTTGTTGGGTCCATGTACATATATGTTCATGCTTCCTAATTAAGTTTGCTTGTTAGGTCTAACTCCAACGAAACATGTTGGCAATTCAAGGCTGTCAATAGATGACCTTTTTTTTCAAAGAAAATGACCTCTTGAATATACTATATATATATATATATATATGGACCTAGGGTGGTTTCAATATACTTTAGCTTTCAAAATAGTAACAAAATTTTCACCACTTGTAAGCCACCAAATACATGTGGAGTTAACTATTATTTTAGCCTAAAGTAGAAATAAGCACAAGGGAAATATGTTCATACTGGTAATCATGTATATATCCGACGGTAGAGTTTTATTTCCTGCCTGCCCCGTATATATATATAGTTTTTCATCCCATATGCCTATCACCAAACATTTTCTTTGTTCAGTCTCTAGGGTTATGATTGATCTTCACCATATGTTGTAGCTAACTGACTCTTCAATATACATCAATATCATTACTTTGCACGAAAGAAGAAGCAACAAAAATGCCAAAAAAACCAATAATGCTCGTGTTTTATAGCAAGCAAAAAAGTAAACAAGCAGTATTTGAGTCTTTTCCAAATTTTGGATTTTATTTATGTATAAAGAGTGTTGACATGCCCTAGGAGATCGTGCATGATGTAAAACTTAGGGTTTTAGTCAATTTTCTAGGTTGGATTCATCGAAGCCATTGCCATCAAACTTTGTTGTACAAAACCAAATAAAGCAATCGAATCGTCTTGACTCTTCAACACACTAAAACTACATTTATGGGCCCAATTCAACACTAGCATTAGCACATATCCCTCTCAAACTTTGAATGCCACCATAATAATCCAAGTCTTAATTAAATATATAAGAAGGGTCGTTTTCTAAATTTAATATAATTAAAAGGAGTAGTCTTGCAAGTTTGAAATTGATGATTGCCTTAAAACTCTGAAGTCTGAACAGACATCTAAAGCATAATATAGGTCTGTTCTTTCAACTGTTATTTGCATCGATATATATATATTTTTTGATGGCGCAAGAGATTCTAATTAAAAGAAGCAAATTATAAAATAATCTAACACTATATATATAGTGTTAGATTATTTTATAATTTGCTTCTTTTAATTAGAATCTCTTGCGCCATCAAAATTAAATTTTTTCCTGTCTCACACAAGTCAAAATTAAGTCGTGTAAGCTATAATTGTCGGCCACAATGCATATATTCAGAAAATTCATGTGCTGCTTATGGATAATTGGTTGGTTAGGTCCATTTCCAATGACCAACACCTTATTAAAGATCCTCTTGACTACGGCTATGGCGGTTTGAGTGCACATTTCGTCTTTCAAAAAAAAAACAAAAATTAATGTCAGTGCGAACATTAATTTAAAATCTTTAACCCCATTACTTTGTTTTAACAAGTTCAATTTCGGTATTTTTTCAATTATGTTCTTAATTAGGGTTACCATCAAATAATGAGTTATTTATTAGACCCCATACTGGTTCTTGTGGTCGATGACCATCTTTTTCTTTGCTTTTACTTCAATTGAAAAGCATCCGATCAGTTGCTTGAAAACTTCTTTTTATTGTACTGTCGATGTGTGCAATAGATACTTCTCGGAAGTTCATGATGGCCATAAAAAATTTAGTGGCCACTACTTAATACTTTTTTGGTCCCAGATTTCTTTCTGCTGTTGAATATTTTTCAATGTCCTCAAGTTTTTTCATCATTAGAATTAAAGCTACGTCTATTAACTTGACTCTTCTCAAAGACTTTACAATCACTTACAATGGAAATTTTTTAAAATGAAAATAATGATGGTTTGTATGTAATTAGTAGTTCTTCTCTCTTGCAATTTGACATTTTCCCATCAGAATTTTTCACCGTAGTTTGTTCAAATTCAAGGATAGAGCCAGCCTAGGGGAAGCAGGGTTGATTATATATATATATATATATATAAATCTCTTAAATTGGATTCATTTTTTAAGTCTTTGTCCCCTTGAACTCGTTAAGCCCCATAAGTCGAAATTTTCACCCTTTAAACTATATTTATTGTGGAATTGGCCCCTGTCGAGTCGCGTCTCAATCAAAGTGAATAAAGTTAACCTAAAAATTAATGTATTCAAACTCAAACATGCACAAAATATGTGGATAATCATGTTACATTTAGGCTCTTCAAAAGGTAGATTAGGTTCAAACATGGACTTAGAGCCCGTTTTACTGGTTGAAGCCCAAATATGCATCATGTTGCTGAATATTGTATTTTTTTCAGTGGCCAAATCTTCATGATGTTGATGAGGGAGCAACATCATGAATATACAAATCAAAAGGTGTTGTTAATATTTGATTCTTGGGAACATGAAATGTAACAATCGGGATATTGGTCTTGAGCACACTTAGAGCATGTCTGGATTGCTTTAGATTGTTAAAATGTAGATTGTTAAATAACCACTTATTTTAACAATCTAATATATTATTTGATAATTTGATTATGAGTTATTGGTACGTCACTTTTACCCTCTTTAATTATTCTTAACACAATTAACTTATCAATTATGAAATGTTTATTTGAATTTTATTAATTTTCAAAAAATAAAACTTAAAACTAGAGGTCTCCATGGCCCGCAGAGAGCCATTCATTGTCGACATTGAGATTCAAGATAATGAAACATTGCTAACAACAAAAAACTAAAAAATTCTACGATTTATCCAACAGAACAAATTTTTTCAGCCACAATGCTTCGGGTTCACGGTGGAGATTGCTACAACCTTCATCACGAATTGCATGTGTAGCTGGATTGGACATTTTTTTATGAAATGTGACGCTATATATTTGAATATATCACAGTTTTAGGGTTCAATTGGTGCAAGCAGTGTTGATAAGGGACGTTTTATGGCGGAATTTGAAATTTTGAAAACCCTTACGGCGAACTTGTTTACTATTTTCCGATGGTCATCAGACTAAAGGTCTTGCCAGAAAACTATTATTCCAATGAAGATGGCAGTGCGTTCTAAGGGTGACTTATGTCCTAATCGGTGATGACCAAACAAATTGTTGATACAAATTTCTGATCGTTCCTTCATCGAGTAAATTCTCTAGCTAACTTTTGATTTTCTCCATTCACTGTTTCAGTCATGCCTTCTAACTCCCTGCATTAACAAAAAAATTATTAGAAATCGCCGGGTGTTTTTTTGGCGAAAATCATCTGATACTCAAGTCAGTAATTATGTTATCTTTTAGAAAATTCTCTTTAAACAAAAGAAGGAAAAATAGAGGAAAAACACTGACTCCTTTTTTTTTTTCTTCTTCCCAAAAAATCCAACCCCCTACTCCCTTTTTTCTGAGGTATTTATTTGGGTTTTTCGATCCTCACCATTACTCTCGTAACGTATGTTCTCCATTTCTCACGTACCCGTCTGTTTAGGGACTGTTACTTAGTCTCTATAATGAGAATTGATTGTGCGTGAAAGTTTTTTTTTTTTTTAAAGGGGAGGGGGGTGGGCAAGCCCAAAGAGTTTTTACCCCCTCCCCACCCCCAAGACTCGAACCCGGGTCGCTACGAATCTAGAACCGACTATGGCAGCCAACCCGATTACGGCCTTGGGGGCATTGTGCGTGAAAGTTATTCTCCATTCTCGAAGAGAGCCGTTCAACCATCTCACACTATAGGCTTGGATTGCCACGCTTTAGTTTGGCTCAAGGACTGGCTTATATTTGTTCTTGGTGCTGCCTATAACATGATGGGAGCTTGCTTGGTTGCCGTGGACATTCATGCTCTTCCTAACTTAGCTCGAGCAGACTGCGAGCTATTGGTCTTAGCTAGCTTGACATTGAGCTAGAGGTGCCTTTATACTAGCGACCAGTGCTTCTGTTTTTGCTGGCTTAATCTCGAGCAGATGTGCTCTTTATTTCCCAAACATCAGTCCCCCAGTTTATAGTCTTAAGAGTGAAACGTGATGAGACTAGAAATTATCTGTTCGAGCAGGCTTGAGGCATCCATTCTTTTTTCTCTTTTCTGTCCTGTCCTTACGTGTCCCGCCTCTTCAGTCTCTTCGTATTTAATGTGAGTGACGTGGGTTGCTTTGGGCCACTCGTTTGAATTCGAAGAGGCGGTTCCCTGAACAGACGCATTTCCTTGTGTAATGTGTCGTCTGTTAGAGTGACTCTCTTTTGCCTCTTTTATAAATCTCTAAGTTCGTCTCTTTCTTATTTCTTTGTCTCTTCACATTGCTCAAAGTTAAATTCTCGCCTACCTGTAAGAAATCCTCTTTCTAGTTGCAGTTATCGCGATTAATGCCCATTGAATCATTATTATGTATAAATCCCTTGACTTCTTTCTTTTGTCCTTTTTTCTTTTTTGTTTTGGGATTCTTTGTTACCGCGGTTCAGACTTCTGAGATATGGCAGAAATATGTTGTGGGGAAGTCATTAGTTTGTACGAAAATATCTACCACTCAAAAATCCAGAAGAGTGTCCCTTAAGGAATCTTCTTCTTCTAGTGATTCCTAAACTGACAAAAAAATTGTAGTAAGAAGCCTTAGTCCCAGTTAAACTACTAATGTTGCTAGTGATGTTGTTGGGGATGACGTTTTTTAGGAATCTAGGCAGATCAAAAGGCAAAAGGCAAAAGGCTGGTCATAGATCGGAGGTTGAATCATTTGCCATTGACCATATGAGGTGTAAGACCTCTCGGTAGGATTTAGATAGACTTAGGAAAACTTACTGCATTCCTGCTAGTGTTGACCTTCGTCTTCCCAATAAAAATAGTACTCCTGGCCGCCCTCTTCGAGGATATGTCACCCTGTACCTTGAATGCTTTAAATGGGGTGTTGGGTTACCTTTACTACTTTATTTTACCTGAATTCTCTCCCAACAACGTCTAACATTAGGGCAATTAAATCCTAACGGTTGAAGGGTTTTGTCTGGCCTATCATTTTATGGAATTGGTGTAACATGGATGAACCCATGGTGGATGAAATAAAAAATCTATATCAACTAAAAAACAGTCTAAAAGATGCGGGCTGATATTATTTCATATCTAGCTCAAAGGATAAAAAATCCATAATCACCAATCTTCCTACATTTGGTGGCAATTGAAAAGTAAATTCTTTTTTTTTGTAGAGGGAGATTGGAGGCGAGCAGTTTTTGCATTAGGAGAAGTTCTCCTAATTCCTTCTCGCTTTTTGCACTCCAGGACATTTGCTGCTCATTGTGCCTTCTTAATTGGTCCTTTTCCTCATCCCCTATTATTATTATTTTCTGATCTTTGTAGTTTCTTAGAGTGTGTAATATAAGATCGGGGAGGAACTGAAGCTGCATGTGTATACTGCTCTGACAACGGTTGCTCGTGCAAAGAATTGCTAACACACCATAATCTGGTCGAGTTTGGGTTAGCGCTCGAGAAGAAAAGATGAGTAGCATCCTCGCTCGATTGAAAAAGTGCCCCAATACTGTTGACAGTCCGAGCAGCTCCTCTGCTCCATCAAAGAAACGAAGGGTTGACCTTACTGCTTCCCCTATAAAAATTATTCCCCCCTCTTCAGAAGGCGGGAAAATAGTCGAGAAAGCTTCTTCAAAGGACTCCGCTGCTATTGATCAGGTCTCGGTCAATAGGTCCGAGGGAGCCAGTTGATTTTGCTGAACCTTATGTCAAGGAGTTTACGAAGCATATGCAGGAAGACTTTATTACTGAATTGGAAACCTTCAGTCTTAATGACCTGACCAATTCCTTCTAACATTCTGCATGCCAGGCTGTTGCTACTTCCACAGCTTTCAAGTCAATAATCCTTAGCTATGAGAGGAGACTTAAAGTTGAAATTCAAAGCTTGAAAAATGATCTGGAACAAGAAAATGAAGAATCAGCAAGGCTTCGAATTGTTATCTCCACGCTTGAGGAGAAGGCTGCCATGGATGACTCTGAGGTATTCCAATTCGAGAGGGAGTTATCCATAGTCAGAGATGAGCTTTTAAATGCCAAGAAGAATCTTGACGTTCAAAGATTCTCTTTTGAAAGGATTATGGAAGCTGAAACTTCGCGACTCCAAGGTAAGCTGAACTCCATGGGCAATCAGCTTGCTGATGAGTACAACAATGGGCCGATGTTCTGCTACGAGTGCATCATGTCTATCATGGGCAAATAATACCCCAGTTCCTTGCTTATGCTCGAGCAGATCTTAACTTTTTTGCTTCGGTCGTCTGGTCTTATTAGGACCTCCTCTGGCTCCTCGGCAGGCTCTTGTCTTTTCTTCTTTGAATTTCCTCTGACATCCAACAATGTCACCTGCACTGCCTCTTTAGCTGCTGCTGCATAGCAACTTCTCGCGACCTTCTGATCTCTTTTTACAACCCCCACTACACCATTCATTCGGTATTTCAATGTCAAGTAATGCGTCGACATTAACAATTGACTGATTCTCATGAATGAGCTCCCCGATATCATCTGGTAAAGGCTAACTTCGTCCACAACCATGAAATTAAGAATCATATTTTTCTCGAAGGGTTTAGAGCCTATGGTTACTGGCAGATTCACGATTCCTAAGGGAGTCAGCCTTTCTCCACTAAATCCCTTCAGAGATATGCTTGTATGCTCCAGTCTTACGTCTGCTATCCCCATCTCGTCCAGGGTAGACTCGAAGAGTGTATCCACCAAACTTCCTTAATCTACCAGGATCTTGTTGAGCTCCCTATTTGCAATATTTGCCTTTACTACTAAGGAATCTTTATGGGGATATATAGAACCCCTTCTTCATCTTCTTCCATCCACATGATTTGGAATTACCTAGTCCTTGCTCTTTTAACTGCTTGTAAGCACATGCAGATGTGTTCACCTGGTCCCATGATGACATGCCAGGAATAGATCCGAAGGTGGCATGTTACAAGTTAGCAGTAAATAAATAGGTAAAGCCAGTGAAGTCGAAGAGAAGATGTTTTAACCAGGAAAAATATGATGCCATGAATAGTAAAGTGGTGAAGCTATTGAAAGCAGGATTCATAAGGGAAGTCAATTACCTCGAGTAGATTTCGTACGTGGTATTGGTTAAGTAGGCAAACGGCAAGTGGAAAATGTGTATGGAGTTCACGGATCTTAGCAAAACTTGTCCCAAAGACAGCTTCCCACTGCTGAAAATAGACCAGTTAGTTGATTCCATGGCCGGACATGGCTTACCCAACTTCATGGATTACAAATGCATATCTATTATAATTTTTTTTTCTGGCTCTGTTTGAATCTCCTGCTATCGTCGGTCCTCTTGCTGTCACTATCATCAATCTGGTCATCTTCAGTATGTTTCCTGTCAGTCACCAGCTATCCTCCATCGATGAACTCATCCAGATACTGATTTTTCACCAAATCCTCCACCTGTTTTTTTAAATCACTACACTGAGATGTTAAATGGCCATGATCATTGTAAAATCTATACAATTTGCTCCTGTCCCTCCTGTTAGCTGGCTTAGACATTGGCATTGGAGAACATAGTAGAACTTGTTCTTCCACGACATGAAGCATCTCATCTAGTGATACTTTTAGAGGAGTATAGTGCCTATAGGCAGAACCCTAGTCGATATTTGCATGGACATGTCCCTAGGAAAATTGCCTGTTGGTGGGGGTGGTGGACGAACAACTCTGTCAAGGCTCTATATGTGTTGGTTCATAGGGGCGTTATGGGACGGATTACTGCTGAGTTAATGGTAACCCCTTTGGTCTTTGCTCGGTGATTTATAGAACGAAACGCGACCAGTCCAGGGCTGGGGCGTCCTCTGGTAATGGTGGTAAGGAGTAGCTCGGTTTCCTACCTCTCTAGCAATTGAGGACCTCAGGGCTGGCCCAGCTAACCCTCCTCATTTCTGGGCTCTTCTCTCATTACGTCTGATTCCGTCAATCTACTCGCTTCTCAACTTTGCCGTTTTCTTCTCTTCAATTATAATATCCCTTTTTATCTCCTCATACGCATCAGAATATGAGTGAACCAAGGGATTGGGCAGATTCTATCACGACCTTCTTATTTCCACCCCTTCCTTCAATCCTCTCAATGCCTGGGGGTGATTGAATACTCTGAGATCAAGGACCGCTCAATGATACCTTTTGATATATTCCCAAAGGAACTCTTTCTCTCCCTACTTGATCTCGACCAGCTTCATCATATCATCTTATGGAGCTACTGCCCCACGGAACTGTTCCATAAATTCAATAGACATTTGCTCGAAGCTTTGGATACTTCCCCATGGCAGCTTGCGATATCACTCTCGTGCTCGCCCCTCCAAGGTAAGTAGGAAGGCTTTGAATTTCTGTATTGCTGTCAGGCCTTGCACCCCGGTTATATCGTTGAAGCATTTAATGTGCACCAACGGATTACTCTTCCCTGAAAATTGTAAGTTAGGAAAGAGAAAATCCCTGGGGATTGTGGCATCATGATCTCTACTGAAAGTGAGGACTCATTGTCCAGCATGATCCCCCAACTCGGGGTTTTCTTATGTTACTGGATCTCTCAATGACTTTGACCAACCTGTGGACCTCTCCCTCTAATTCTTCTGCACGGGAGGGATTCTGTGCTGCAACTTACACAAGCTATTGCTCTGTGTCCCGCAAATATTATCTTAACTCTCTCTCTTCTAGGCTTACATCTACCCTTCCAGCCATACTCTGCACCATCTGCCCTTGGGCTCCAATTCTTACATCCTGCCCAACAAGGGCAACCCTTCGACTAGACTCAAGAATGTCACAATTTGCTCTCCTATGTCTATTTTTAAGCTCTTGAAGGATGGAAGTCAACGTCTCCATCTGTTTCTCCATTTAGTCCATCATTTCTTGCACTGCTCTATCCTGGGCTTCGTTGGCTACCTCCCTAAGAGTCATTGTCTCTTCAAGACTTGCTTCTCTTGAACTGTTGCCCCCCCATTGTCATATTGCTTTTATGGCTCGTAACACGGGTTAGTTTCTCTTTTGATCCCCACAAACAGTGCCAAAATATTGATGCAAATTTCTAGTCGTTCCTTCCTCGAGCAAGTTCTCCAGCTAACTTTTGATTTTCTCTATTTATTAAAATAGTGATGCTTTCTAGCTCCCTACGTTCACAGAAAAAGTGTCAGAGATCGTCAGGTGTTTTTCCGGCAAAAATTCTCTGATGCTCAAATCAGTAATTAAGTTAACTTTTAGAAAATTCTCTCTAAACGAAAGAAGGAAAAATATAAGAAAAATAGTGACTCTTCTTTTTCTTTTTCTTCTTCTAAAAAAATCCAACCGCCTTTTTCTTTTTTCCTGAGGTATTTATTTGGGTCTTCCGATCCTCGCCATTACTCTCGTAACGCACGTTCTCCACTTCTCATACACCCATCCGTTTTGAGACAGTTACTTGGTTTCCATAATGAGAATCGATTGTGCATGGGAGTTATTCTCTCATTCTCGGAGAGAGCCGTTCAACTACCTCACACTATGGGCTTGGATTGCCACGCTTTGGTTTGGCTTGAGGACCGGTTTATACCTATTTTTGGTGCCACCTATAATGTGATAGGAGCTCGTTTGGCTGCCGTGGACATTCCTGCTCTTCCTAACTTAGCTCGAGCAGACTGCAAGCTCCTGGCCTCAGCTAGCTTGACATCGAGCTGGAGTGCCTTTATACTAGCGACCAGTGCTCCTATTTTGGCTGGCTTAACCTTGAGCAAGCGTGCTCTTTATTTTCCAAACACAAATCTATTTTCAAATTCTTAATAAATATATATATTTTAATTTTGATGTGAATATAAACACAATTTAATGTTAATTAATTAGATTTTAATGTCAATTATTTTTTTAACATGAATAGAAAGTTAACAACAACAAAAAAAAAATTCGTGTTTCATGTAATGATTTAAAGAAAATATAAATAGAAAGTTGGAAAACATAAAAATATTTCTATGAATAATTTGCTTTGAAATAAATTTTAATTTTTTAAATTAAAATTTTAGTTGTTTTTAATATAACCAAATAGTATCATTAGTTCGTTTTTGTCAATTCAATTTACATATTTCTTTTTATGATTAATTTATCAAGCATGCATGTCAAATTATATGATAAGTGATTATGATATGATCTTAATTTACCAAACATTATTAGATTATTTATAAAGTTGATTATGTCAAAATCTATCCTAAAATAGATTATTTGAGAAGCTAAGGTAATCCCAAACATGCCCTTAAAATTTAATTCTGGAAAGCTTTGCATGTAAATGAAATGTTAATGATTTGATGAGGGGGCAAAATGCATGTATATGCAACTTTTGGAACCGTTAGGACAGTTCACAGAATATTATTAATTCCTAAATACACAAAAACTTCTAAACATCAAGCCAACAAATTTAAGTAATTAATTAGCCACAATGCAAGATCATCTGAAGGCGCTTTGTCGATCCCAATTCAGCAATGAGCATTCTGAATCAAAGCTGAGGTCCTTTGCTGTCCTGCTTGATTTAATAGGACCTGGAACATTCTTCAAGCTCGGAGACCTTTGTTGATATGCACTAGGCCTGCCAATTTTACTATAACTTGGCACTTCACTTGCAAGCGAACACGTCAAAGACAGCTTGCTCTTACAAGGTGAATAGCTTTCAGAATAAGAATCAAAAGTTCCAGGTCTGATCTTTGGTGAGCTCATTGATCTTGCTTTTGCCTTGGCCGATTCTGTTGCGGCCATGTAAGTTGGAACAACAGGAGAGCTAGCAAAAGATTTTTCATCTCCAACTGAATGTTGCTTCCTGTGAAGTGATCTTCTTGAAAACAATGCCGGAGAATCCAATCTGTCAATTTGATATTTTGTCTGCAGATTTTTCAATCTAAGTCCTTTCCCTATATATTCTTCTCTAGGATTTGCGATGGAAGTTGTCCAAATTGAGTCCAAATCTTCAAGTTCTTTACTTCTCGTAACTTGGGTATCAACCCATTGCTCTAACCAATATCTCCATCTTCCATTAGCCTTGTTCTGTTCTGAATCAGCTGACTTCTACACGAAATTTCCTTCCTTTAGTGTAATTCAATATGCAAACCAAAAAGAAAATGAAAATTGACGATCGTAAGAAGCTGAAATTAATTACCCGGTGGTTAAACCAATATTCCTTGATCCTTTCTCTTTTGATAGCAGCTTCTTTCTTGCTAAGAAATATCGCGTCTGCTTCCTGCTTTGTCAAAGTGCTGTCATCCCACCTCCTTTGGCAGCTCGATTCCATCTGAACATTCAAAAGCTTAAGCCGTTAAGTGAGGGCTCAGCATCAGTAGCGCAGCAGCTTAATGGTTTTTCCCATACTGACCTTGATTATCTTATCTCTCAAAGTTTGCAATTGTTTGTTTTCATCATGGTGCCAACTGCCTGCCTTCTGGTATCTCTTCGCGCAGACCTCTGACTGGATATTCACAATGGACTGCAGGCGCTTGAGAGTAGCGATTGCTTGGCGTCTCACATTCCTGCCCCGAATAAGTGCTTGGAGCTTCACTATGCCCTTCAATGCCCTCAATGCTTTCCTTGCCTACAACACTCTCTTCCACATGAATTTCCCAAAGTGTGTGTAGTTTACGATAACTTAATAGACTGATTTAGTTAAGAAGCACCGATGATTGACAATTACGGAAAAGAGTGTGAATTTGCAAATGTAAACTGAAATTAAAAGCTCAAAAATAAACAAAGAAACTTACAAGGTAACCTCGGAAAGTAGATTGAATCCTTATGGCTGCAAGCTGGTGGATCTCCTGCTCACATTGATGAGTTGATTGAGCTACATCCAATTGAATTTCAATTGATGAGTCTTCTTCTACTTGTCTTTCGCATCCATTGGTTGATTGAGGCGCTCCAGTAAGCCTGACAACCTCCGCTGCAACGTGAGCAGCTTTTATAGCTGAGGCAATGGCCACAGTTAGAGCATGCTTCCTCTGCTCTTCCTCTGCTTCGATCACTGCTGTTCTGTCATTCGACGGCAATGGAGTCGCCGCCGCAATAGGGGCAAATCTTTTGATCCTTAGCCTTCCAAAAATGCCTGTCCTTCTCTTTTCCTTCTGTTGTTGTTAATCATAACATCAGTGTCTAGTCCATGCAACCGAACATCCTCGATTTGAAAAAAAAAAAAAAATCTCAAAAACAAAACAAAACGAGTGAAAACAACTACCTTTCCGGGGTCCGAAATAAATAATCTCTTTACTAGACTGAACCAGCTCCTCTTCTTAGCCATATTTCAGAAACATTACTCGCCCGCAACACTTGAGAGATTCCAAATGATCTGTGCTTATGTCACATCAGAATATTTATTTATATCAATGTAGATTGTGGAAACAACGCAGTCCAAAAACTTACCCCTTTTCCTGAAATATAGTGTTGATTCAGTGAATGAAACAAGAATCACGGCTTCATAAAGATCTATAAGACTTCTTTGGAAACCTAAAAAAAAAAAAAAAAAATTTGGTCTCATGAATTTGAGAAGATTTGCGTTAATTTCAGATCAGCCATTGCTTATTGCAACAATTACTAAGACTGATGGTGATAAGGGAGACGTTTCATCTCAGACTTTTTCTTGAACAACTGAAAGCACAAACACCAAAAAGATTGTTAAAAAGTCATAGGTCTGCGGAGATAATCCAGCTGGTGCTGGTAATGTTTCTAAATATCATTTCAATAATTCATTCATACATACATATTTTTCATCTTTTCCATGATGAGTTTCATCATCTTTTCAGCTTGTGGGCCTTTTTAACCAAGGCAATGCATAGAAAATATCATCAGTACCCATTTTGTATTCATGATGAGAAGAGAAAAGAGAACTCAGAATTATGAAAAAAGAAAATAAAATGCTTTTGAACTTCATGGGGCCTCCCCATCCTTTTCCCACCTTCCTTTTCTCAATTCCAACAGACATGTTCATATGTCTGTTGGGAACGAAATTACAACACTACCCTTGACAGAGAAAATTGTAGCATGCAAGAGCATCCCATGACATGTGATGAGGACTCGACCGGAACCAATGATTATGGGTGCCGTTTTAACTGAACCGAACCGACCCCCATTTCGGATCTTCAGAAAAATGAACAAAATCTCAGAAAATTTTTAAAAAGCAAATTCGACGAACTAAATTCGATTTGACCCCTCTTTTTTTTTTTTCAAAACCCCTCTCCCCCGTCTCTCAAACATGAGTCGAACCTAAAAAATGATTACCTAACCTTCCCTTATTATTACTGCATTATCATCACGTACAAACAAATGAATGTGCAATTTATTCTTACTCATAAACTTAAGCTGGATTAATTTGAAATTGAATGATAACTTTAACAAAGCATATATCCATCTAAGACTGTACGTGTTGTGGCTATGAAATGTAGATGCAGGAGTTGATGAGTGAAGGTATATATGAACATTCAGTTATATCAATCTTTATCAAACGAAACATAAAAACTATTCCTCAAAAAAAAGTTAAGTACAAGAAGGGGTAGAAAATATATGGGGGGAATATTATTGAGGAAAGTGATGGGGGTGTCAGAAATGTGCAAAATGATAAGAGAATGTGGAGACGGAAACAAAGCAGCCTTGCAGTGTAAGGCAGAATGACAGCTGTTGAATTGTACTCATATATCATTGTCCTGTACACACTGATCAGATCACTGCTTGGCTTTTCCTTTCTTTGGCTGGATGGCCATTTCCTATTGAACGTTGCGTAGATTATTTAGGAGTGTTATTGTTTTAACGCAACCCGTATTTGCCAAGGGCAACCTCATTCAATTCAAAAGATACAGCACAATTGGCAAGCCCAAAACATATATATCCACTCACGTGTGTAATTTGGAAATATGACCATATCCACATTTCCCTGCAGGCACATCAAGAAGCAATTGCCTCAATGAGTTTTCTAGTCCAAGCCTTCGTCTGGAGAGTAATTGATTTGTTGAGCAACAGAAGAAAATGATTAAGATCTATAAACTGGACAGCCATATGTCTCATTCCAATTCCGGCTGATGGTCCCAGACGAAAGCACAACTATGTCGACCAAAATGTTCAATAGCAATGTATTAAACAGAAAAAAAAGGAATTTTGAATTCATAAAAATTACGTACAATTATTAAAAAAAAAACACTTGGATGGGACTCGCATGAAATCATTAGATCAGAACTTGCCATATGAAGAAAGAAAATTATGGGCCTTACCATTTTAGAATTAAATTACTTTTCCTTCTCACATTACATAAAAGTTTGGTTGACCAATTGCATCACATTGAGTTAAATTTAACGGGTTGATGTCTTGCTCCAATTTTAAGAAAGAAATGAAGAAACAGGAGGTAAAACGACAAAATGATATGTCGTTTCAAATGTTTACGTCTTCATAAAAGTTTAACGACAAGTCGTAGGTGGGATATGCTCGGGCGACACATCGGTTGATAGTCTCCACAACCACACTCATCCTTAAATTGTGAAACAGAGGCTGTTGTCGTTCCAGGTTCCAACTTGCAAGTGCTCAAACATGGACCTAGCTCAGAATCTCATTAGTAATCAGATATTTCTCTCCTGAAAATGTTAAATTTAACTGTTCGATTCTTTTTATTATTATTATTATTATTTCGTTATTTTTACAGAGTCCTTTCTCGTACGAATCTAATTTTATGAATTAAATTTTTTTAAAAAAAGTTTTTTAGCTTTTTTGGCTCATAGAATTGCGATGGGTAATTGGAGAAATCAACCCCATCGTAGATTTTTCTATCGACAAAGATCGCCACAGACGCCTCCTTTATATTCATTTGACAATGAGCCTTCTTCTTCAGGTATATTGCTTTTTAATTAATGTAAATTTTTAAGATTTGTTTTTTTTTGTTATTTTTTATTTTCTTGTGTTGGGTTGTTTAGAAGTGTTGTTATGTTGATATTTCTTGATGGATTTAAGCTAAGATTGATGATTGTGTCGATAGTTTTGGTGTAATTTGTTTGCAAAGATTGGAACTTGCAAAATCAATATGGGATTGAATTCGGGGAATAGATTGGATGATAAAGGAAAAATAATAATTACATTGTTCAAAAAGTGAAAAGAATTCAAATGATGTGATTTTGATTTTCCTTATCCCATTGTAGGTTGGTTTGTTTCTTAGAATTTTAAAGGGCAATTGCTATTTACCATACTTGTATGTTCTTTTAAGTTATTTGTGAAATGAACATTAATTGAAATAAATATCAGTGTAAATGTTGACTGGGAGTAGTAGATAATATTGTATTTTTATCTCAAGTTGTGTTGCCATGGAGTTATGTGTAATATGTACTGGATTGATAGCACTAGCATCACTTCCATCTTTATCTCTGCGTATTGTTATTTAAGCAATATACAAGTGTTGTTTGTTAGGTTTCTTATTTAAGCAATATACAAGTGTTGTTTGTTAGGTTTCTTCAGCTTGATTATTGTTTGGTTATAAGAGAGTGTCTGGTGTCTTAAATGCCGTAAATTTTGGCTATGTGATTTGTTTTCATGATTTAATGTACCATATGGCTTAAAATCAGTTGTCTCTTTTCTTAGGATGTTAATTGTGTGGAAGACGTAACTTTACGGTTTCTTAAAGTGCATTAACAGCATTATATTCTGGATTGTCAATATTTGCTTTGCATACATTTGTTGTGGTTTCTTATGCAAAATAGGTACAGCAGTGGTGTGAAATTATGTTGGTACTTTCTTTCTTCCTAATTTATCAGGAAATGATAGTGATTTCATTCTTTTTTATTATCCTTGTCGGTTCCCTTATATGTAATTTTGTACAAGAAAGAGGCTTTATCATACCAACATTTCATGGGTGGCTAGATAATTAAATGGGACTTTCTTGGGTCCTTTATAGGATTTCTATAAAAATAGGTGACCGTGCTATTCTCTTTCCCCTGTATGATGCTTATTTGCTTTTTCAATGACAATTGTTCTTCAGTTTCTTATTTTTTAATTGCATTTGTAATTTAACAGGGTTTTGCAATGATGGGATACCTATATGGGAGAAGAAATTCTGTGCTTCAATTGGGAAGGTACCGTGGCAGAAGATTGTAGATACTCAGAAGTTTATGTACAACGACAATATACTACATTGGGATGATTCAGCTGGCAAAGAAGCATTTCAAAATGCAAAAGAACGGTTTTGGGCACATATCAATGACTTCCCGTGTCACATCTCTCTCCCTGATCCAGATATTTATATTGATGAAATAGATTGGAATGCTCATATTGATCCCGAATTGATTAGGGACTTAGAATCTGTGTACTTTGCCCCTGATGATGGAGAAAAAGATCCTAAGGTTTGGCGTCGATTCAAAAGGTTGAGAAACTTAGCATCTATTCCCGAGAAAGAGTGCAATGGAAATTCAGGTAGCATTAATACTTGGGAGCGGACCAATAATAAGGAGGTTGGTGGAGCTTTGAAGGGTAAAGCACAGATCTGGAATCAGTGGGATAACAGTAATGGTAATTTGTTGTGTGCAAAAAAGGATCATAATCCCTGGGAGAGCAGTTTTACTCAGGGAAATGATGTTGTAAAGGATAAAATGTGGGGCTCGAAGCGGGGGGTTGATAATAGCAATAGCAATGATGCAAAGAAATCAAACGATGATGATGATCCCTGGGAGCGTGGCTGTAGTCAGGGAAATGAACCGGTAAAGAAAAGTACCTGGGGAAATTATGGTGATAAGTTATGGGGATTGAACCAGGGGGAAGATCATGGCAATCTATTTAGATATTGCACTAATGGTGGCAATCCTTGGGAGCGAAGCTGTCAGACTGTTGACCCTGTAAAGGATAATAAAGGATGGGGTGATTATGGGAGTAATTCTGAGTGTTGGAGCCAGCAGAAGTCCTGGAAGCGGGAGACAGGTGACAATCCTTGGAACCCCAACTTTTCAAAATGTACCAGGCCTCCTAAAGATATGAAATCGAGGGGCAATGCTTGGAATAGAGGATGGAGAGGTAATGGTGGTGATTCACGGGGTTGGAAACAGTGGGGCAATCAAAATAGTGAGCCAAAACATTTGGAATTTGAAAGAAGTGGAAATTGGAGAGCCTGGAACAGGAGTTGCAGGAAGAGGGACGGTTCTCATCTCAGTAGCTACAAGAGCTCTGGATACCAACAGGATTATAATCAAACTGGAGAATTTTGGAGAAGCAAAAATACTAATAAGAGAATTCAGTTTTGCACTTGAGCAGCCACTAGCCAGTGATGTATATTAGGCTTTTGTTACCCAGCTGATTATCATTGATGTGGTAGATGGTATTGTTTTATGGTTTTTTGTTTGTTGCCCTTGATAGGGGCTAATTATATGTGCAATTTGTTCACACCACAAGCAATAAAAATGAAAATACAATCAAATGCTCTTTTTACTTGTGGAAGAATAGAGGGAAGTCCTACTTTTCTGTTCAGCTTGTCTTAATTAATTGAGATTGAGAATGATGGTAGAGCGCTTAAACATCTCGTACAAACTCAAAGAATTTATACGGCATGTAGTTTGCCATTTTCGCATATAGGTAATACGTTGTTAACTTTAAACTTTTACTTTCTATGACATGTCGTCGTTTTGTCGCTCGGCTGGGTGCAGTTATTTGAATATCTAAAAACAAGGGAATTGGTTTTAATTTTAACCGAAAATGCCGCCACAAATCCCGCAACGACCGCCGAAACCCTACTTCTTCTACGGCCACCGTAAGCCTTCCCAAAATCGACCCACCGTCTATGGCGGCCTCTTCTCCAACCGTCAATCTCTCCGGAAACCAAACTCCACATCTGAGCCCCACCAATCACAGCCCTTCAATATCCAAAAATGGGACCCACACTACCTCCCCAATCAAAAAACTCAATCTCCACCGTCCGATCCCAAAACCTTTCAACTGCAACGCCGCCTCGCACCCATTGCCCGCTTCATAACCGATGCCTTCCGCAAGAACCAATTCCAGTGGGGCCCGCAAGTCGTGGCCGAGCTCAGCAAACTTCGCCGCGTCACTCCAGACCTCGTGGCAGAGGTGCTAAAAGTCGAAAATAACCCTACACTCGCCTCCAAGTTCTTCCACTGGGCGGGTAAACAGAAGGGATATAAGCATACCTTTGCTTCGTACAACGCTTTGGCTTACTGCTTGTCACGGAACAACTTGTTTCGTGCAGCTGATCAAGTCCCCGAGCTGATGGACTCGCAAGGTAAGCCACCGACTGAGAAGCAGTTTGAGATTTTAATTAGAATGCATGCTGATTGTAACAGAGGACGCAGAGTATTTCATGTGTATCAAAAAATGAAAAAATTTGGAATTTTGCCTAGGGTTTTTTTGTATAATAAAATTATGGATGCATTAGTTAAGACAAATTGTTTAGACTTGGCATTATGGGTTTACGAGGACTTTAAACGACATGGGTTGGTTGAGGAGAGTGTTACTTACATGATTTTGATTAAGGGATTTTGCAAGGCAGGGAGGATTGCAGAAATGTTAGATATTTTAGAGAAAATGAGGGGCAATCTGTGTAAACCTGATGTCTTTGCATACACAGCGATGATTAGGGTGTTGGCTGCGGAGAGAAATTTGGATGCATGTTTGCGTGTGTGGGAGGAAATGAAGAAAGATTTGGTTGAGGCGGATGTGATGGCGTATGTGACATTGATTATGGGGTTGTGTAAAGGAGGGAGGGTGGGGAGAGGGTATGAGTTGTTTAGGGAAATGAAGGAGAATGGGGTTTTGATTGATAGAGCAATTTATGGAGTTTTGATTGAAGGGCTCGCGGGAGAGGGGAATGTGGGGAGGGCTTGTGATTTGTTGAAGGATTTGGTTGATTCAGGGTATAGAGCAGATTTGGGGATATATAATTCAATCATTGGAGGATTGTGTAGTGTGAAGCAGCTTGATAAAGCTTATAAGCTCTTTGAAGTTACGGTTCAAGATGATCTTGGCCCGGACTTTTTGACTGTGAATCCATTGTTGGTTTGTTATGCAGAAACGGGGAGGATGGATGATTTCTTTAAGTTGCTTGCTCAAATGGAGAAGTTGAAGTTTTCTGTAGTTGCTGATCTTGAAAAGTTTTTTGAGTTTCTGGTTGGAAAGGAGGAAAGGATAATGATGGCTTTGGATGTGTTTGAAGAGTTAAAAGCGAAAGGTTATAGCAGTGTTCCAATTTACAATATACTAATGGGGGCTCTCCATGAGATAGGGGAGGTGAAGAAGGCATTATATCTCTTTGGCGAGATGAGGGGTTTGAATTTTGAGGTCAATTCTTCGTCTTTTAGTATTGCAATACAGTGCTATGTTGAAAGTGGGGATATCCTGGAGGCATGTGAATGTCATAACAAGATAATTGAGATGTCTGAGGTTCCTTCTGTTGCTGCGTATAATTATCTAACTAAAGGGCTCTGCAAAATTGGAGAGATTGATGCAGCGATGATGCTGGTTCGCGATTGCTTAGGAAATGTTGCAAGTGGGCCCATGGAATTTAAGTACGCACTTACTATTCTCCATGTTTGTAGATCCGGTGAAGCAGAGAAGGTAATAGAAGTGCTAAATGAGATGATGCAAGAGGGTTGCCCTCCCAATGAAGTTATATGTTCAGCCATTATCGCTGGTATGTGTAAGCATGGAACATTGGAAGAGGCAAGGGAAGTTTTTACAAATTTGAGAGAACGCAAACTTCTAACGGAAGCCAATACAATTGTGTATGATGAGATATTAATTGAACATATGAAGCAAAAGACAGCAGACCTGGTGCTGTCAGGATTGAAGTTTTTCGGTTTGGAATCCAAGTTGAAAGCAAAGGGTTGTAAACTGCTCTCAAGTTGAAATCGTGAAGCCAGGTGCACTAATTTAATATTTCCACAGTTTGATTTGCTGCTAACCTTACTTTCACCTGCGACTGCAATGAACACGGCTATGGTATATTCTGCATTCCCCTTTGGCAGCATGTGTTGATTTCGAAAATTCAAGGTTGCAATCTTAAAACTATGTGAATACAATTCTATTATGGGAGAGGATCAGCACAGAAGACAGGAGGATTTTAGAAGCCAGGTACTGGTTCTTAATTTTCTTTGCTGCTACCATTACTCATTGGGCATGATTTTCTTAAAGTAAAAACCTTGTTGCCTGCTTCAGGGTGGGAATTGAGGGCTTTGCCACATAGGGCGATGTTCCTGATGATCAATATTCAATCTTGGTCGATTGATTGACATGGTTTGATGACTAGATATGGAGCAAAAGATAATTTCGAGCTTTTCAGAAGTTTCTGCAGCCGAGCCTGAGCTGATATGGTAGTTAAAGATAGATAATTGAGGAGTTAATTCATGACCACATTCTTTTTGGTTCTCTTTAGGGGCACCTTGAAATTGGAGGGTGGTAAAGTTAATGATAAATAAATAATTGCTTGCAAATTTGTTGTAGAATTCAATTGATTGTGTCATTAGTTAACTAAAATAAGAATAAGGTTCTGGTCTGGCATACAAAATTAGAACTGAACAGTAAAAACTTTAATTAAAAAGGGAACAATAATATTTTAATCGATGAAATAAATTTTTTTTTTCTTTAATTGAAAATAGAAGGATTGATTACAGACAAGTGAAAGGCCATTAAACCTCCCTCCTGGGCCGGTTTCGGGTACGTGGAAGCGCAGGTTTCAGAAATGACTCCTCCAAGAAAACTTGGTCGTCATCGTCACCGTCATCGTCACCGTCATCGGCATCATCCTCATCTTCGTCATATTGTTCTTCTTGTTCCTTCATTGCTTCATTGATTATAAGCTGCCCCATCATCAGCAAATCATAAATCGTCCAGACCCAGAGACAGTTATTAATAGACAACATGTAAAATAGAATGGAAAAGATATGCCTACCTCCTCAAGATATTGTCGCTCAAGCGTATCGTCGAGTTTAAGGGAAGCGAAAACAGTGATGGCCAGCAAAGATAAAGGAAGCACGAAAGCGAGCACGTAGCTGCTGGTGCTGGCTCCCGCTCGTGTCACCACCTTCAAGTTCAACCCTCTGCTTCTGCTGCTGCTATTGTTACGATTGAAGAATTGCACGTGCGATGGGACGAATGACGCACCTTTGCCTTTGGGGGCCGCCGTGCCGACTGCCCGAGTGGGGGTGGCAGAAATTGAGTTGAACATGAGCAGACTCCCCATTAAGTAGTCTTCGGAAGGATTGAATATCTTCTTTAATTCCTTTCCCCTCGATTCTTGGTTTATTTCACTCGGAAGTCGGAATGGATATTTAAGAAGAAGAGGCCTTTTTTTAAAAAAAAAAATTATTTTTGGAAAAAAAGAAAATCTCTGTTCATTTTTCGCACTTTGTAGGTCCCCCTACCCTCTGGGTCGCCTCTGCAAACATAAATCTCTTTTCGTTTGGGCAAATAATCCATTCTTTCCCTTCATAACAATAATAACATATGACCATTGAACACTTTGTTTCTGAAGATTATGATTTGGCCATCATCTCTCATTCTCAGCATGCTTTCTTGATTCTTCTCAACTTCAATTTTTGCTTTAGAAACAGCATGAACACAAGAGATAATAGTAATAATCCATCTTAATGCATGCTTTATTATATCATTCACAGTGCAAATAATACTATATTAAATAAATTCCATAGTAACATTATTCATGCATATTTGTTGTATTCAACAGCCGTGTCATTAGTACGGGGCTCATGTTTCGGGTCTTCTTTTACTAACAAGAGATGGTCATTCACGTTTTTTCTCATTTCATTGGCAATGCAATTAAAAGGATTCGCTGTTTATTTTCCTGATTATTGTATTAATTAGGAAACACGAGCAGCCTGATAATAAAATTACAGTGACACGGAAAAGATAAAAGGCAAATTTGGAAAAGAAAACAAGGACACGCTTCCACAAAACAAAGCATCTGAGTTATATATAGATATATATATATAGTACAGCAACGTTGCCAAATTTTCATTTGACAAAGAATATATTAGCCGTAGTCTTTTCGTTTCTACAAAATTAACCACAATAAGAAATGAAATCCCCCTTCAACCGTAAATCTGTGGTTTCTATACATTAAAACTGCAGATCAAGTCTTATGGTTACAACATCATCGGTGTGCCAAAAGAGATATATAACCAGAAATTCCTTGTGAAAAATGTCCACCAGCGCTTGGGAAAAGATCGGGAATAACTAATTGAATGATACAAGGACAAGCCACTAGAAGCACCCACTAACTCTTTCTTTTTTCATCCCCCGATTCCTCCCTACAAAGCAAATTTAGTCATAAATGGCTGTCTGTCTGGGCAGGAAGGAGAAAGAAGAAGCAATCATGCCAGGTAAACTATCATGCTTCTATCACAAGATGCTCATAATCATTTCCTGGGGGAGGCAATGGTGGAACAGCTTCTTCATGAGACTTGGCTCCAATATTCAAGACCTTCCTAACAGTTGCCTGATTCTCTTTGCTTCTAACAACCTTTCTTGAGGGAAGGGACTCAGATGCAGCAGCTCTTGAGGAGTTGCTACTTTGAATGGATGCTAAAAACTTCTCTTTTGAAAGAGTTTTCTGGGCAGATGCAATAACGGAGCTGAAAATGCCCGACTCCCTTAAACCCTGTATTATGACCTGATTTGACCACAAAACAAAAAAAAATAAAAATAAAAAAGAGCGAGAATGAATGTTTTACCATTTTAAGATACAAATGTCTCTGTCATTTCATTATCATTTTAATCTCAAATTCACCCCTCTGCCTTAATCATTTTTGCATCATCTTCCCCTTCTTAGTTTATAAATGAACATTTCCAGAAAGTAACTGCATGCCCTTTATTTATTTATTTATTTTTTGGGGCCCCCCCTACTTATTGAAGTATTATCTAAAAGACACCATTAATCCATTATCCTGCTTACCATGGGAGAATATATGCGCGTTAGAATACCCTTTCTAAGGAGTTTCATTTTTAGGTCCTTGTCGCCCCACACAACATGTTCATTGTACCTAGAACAGAAACAAAGGCCAAAACATTGGTTATTCATCAAATTAGAACAGTAAAAGACAAAGAAAAGCATATGCCAGATCTTCAATCATTTACAGCATTTGAATTCATCAGAACAAACGAATTTAAACTGAAATAAAACATGAAGAGGGGAAGAGATACAACTAGTTTCAGCATTTAAGTACTTACCAATTTAGCATTTCCTCCTCAGTTGCAGTTGAAGCAATTATGAAAGCCTGCAATGCATATAAAGTTTACTTGAGGGAAGAATTCTCAAAAGGAACAAAATACTAAAACAAGCCCCAGAGCTTGTCATTAGAAGCAATGAAAAGGAGAAAAATAAAAGAAACATAAAATAGAAGGCACCAAACTCACTGATCTATCAAATTCCAGCATGAAGCATCTTTTGACATCCTCCTTTGTAGGCTTGCAGCCACATCGATCACGTCTGGAGGTCAGGTCTGAAAATTTGGCATACGTATAATGTAGAACAGCAGCCTCATCCAATTTGATCTCACTGACAATAATAAGAGATAATGTTATTTTTGTAAAGAAGACGGTTAAAAGGGGAAAAAAAAAAAAAACACTTTTTTAACCAAACAACAATACCCAATTTCCTTAAAAAATGTGGGGGGACATAGAGAGAGGGGGTTTAAGAAAAGTGCTTGTAATAATTAACATCCGATAATTATCCAATGTTGCTTTATACAAACTGCTATCATCAGCCATACACATGCATACAGATATCTCCGACCCAGCTTCCCGTGTAAACTAATATATTTGAGCATGTGTGATAAGAAATCATTTGTGCATGCATGTGTGACAAGCAATCTATGTGCATACACCTGGGCATGTATGCATCACTAGAACAAGAGAGTAGTTTTTGTTTCTGTACTAGACAAAAGAACTACATACTTTGGGGTTTTCATATAGTTGTGCCAACGGTGTGCACCATTAGGACGGAGATGATCACGAATTCGAGCAACTGATTTCCCATTTCCATATGTCAAGAAGTAGTTAGGGTTACCCCGAGTTGATTCCTTATACATACCAAAATATGTGTCCTTTGGAAGATGGTCATAATTCTTTTTGAACATTGATACCTGTTCATGCACACGCATAATAAGATATTGTCCAAAGAATAATAGCCACGACTATACACATTTGAAGAAAGTTGTCACGGCAATGGTGGATAGTGTAGTATTAAACAGAAGTCCGATTTTGTTGAGCACAGGCCAAATGATAGACATACTGAACAATACAGTCCCAAACCTTATAATAGTGTCCAATAGTTCGACTTCAAGAGTTCAATCTACTGAAAAAAGTTCAGCAATAAAGAAGAATTACCTCACTAAAAGGATCCTTGATATCATCCCGTTCGACACTGCTCTCCTGAACACAGAATGTTGCCATTACTAACACATGTCAAGCCAAACTACAGACAGAGATTGAATTTGAATTCTCTTAAGTTGCCTAATCAATACACCCGTAACTGAACATCAAGAAGCAATTGCCTCAATAAATAAATTCACTCACATAATTTGGAAATATGACCATATCCACATTCCCAGGCACATCAAGTAGCAATTGCCTCAATGAGTACTCACGAGCACCAGCTGGATGTATTAATTCATCAGTATCAAGATGAAGTATCCAGTCCATGCCTTCATCCTAGTAATTTGTTCAGCAACAGAATAAAATGATCAAAGACAAAATAAATATTCATCCCTCAAGAGCTAAGAACAATAAAGAATATTGAAATACATGAAACAATATTTGTTCATAATGCATACCCTTGCCATGACAATAGCCATTTCCATATTGAGAGATTGCTTCACAAACAGCTCATAATTACAAGGTTTGTAAAAGAAACTTGACAGCCATGTCTCATTCCAAATACGACTGATGGTCCAAAATGAAAACAGAATCATGTCAACCACAATATCCCGCAAAAGATAAAAGAAAGAATTAAGTTGAAATCAGAGCAAGTAAAAAGACACTTATACTGAATAGGAAAGCCTGATTTGAAACCTTTTAGCCTGTTGCTCTTCTAGCTCTTTTGTTCTGTATATCACTTTTACTCCCTAAGAGGACAACAGAAAATTAAATACTTGGATCAAATTGGAAACAAGCAGTATAATTTAAAACAAGGGAGAACAATAAACAAATAAAAAAAAAAGGAATGAAGAAAAGGGAAGGCAAGGACAGAAGGACTAAACCAAATAAGCGAAAGGAGAGGGTCATCTTAACTCACAGGAATAGATTCCAGAACTTTAGATACTACAGGAGATGCAGCTTTCCCCTCCACGAAAAGGAAAAAGGTTGTGACTCCAATAACTTTGTGATAAAACATCCAAGGCAGAATCTGGTCCAAGCCAGCTGATGTACTTGTTGTAATACAAATCTGCATAATGGCATAAAAAAACCATCAGCTTCACTATGAGAGATCAACAAAAGTGGCAATTTCAACAGATGAACAAAAAAACACAAATAGTGTATCCAAAAATAACAGTTTGAGCTCAAATGAACCACAATTAACTACCACTAACCTCTATTCGAAATTCCACAAACTCTAACAGTACGTTTGCAGCTGTTATGCTTTTGCTTAATTTTGAAAATGGAGAACTTAAGGCGTCTGATAAAAACCCACATTTACTTGGCGCTAATATTAACCAACTACTGTACTGACTCTATTTCAAACAGCACCCCAATCTGAAACATAAACTTAATTTACTCTGATTTACTGCTAACCAAACAACGTTACTAGTATTAAATCTCAATTTTTTTATTAAATAAATAAAAAAGAAAGAAAGAAAGAAAAACAAAAACCAAATCCCAAATCCCAGATACAGATCAGTCCCGAAGATCAGCAAATCAATAAAAACCCATAAATTAAATAATAAATTAGACAAATCCCGCGAGAAATTGATCGGCACTGAAACAGATCAGTTTCATATGCTCAAAAACTGAAAAATAAAAATAAAAAAAAAGGCCATGAAAGAAAGAAAATACCTTGGGTTTCAAATTGGGCTCGAAGTCAAGCTTCCAGTCTCTATAATAAGGAAAGGAAGGGGAGGCGGTGCGTACGAGATTAAGGCAATCGGAGGGGGACGAAGAGTGAGGCTTCGGGGAGAGAGTAGACGAAGAGAGCTCCATACCGGGAAAGACCTCGTGGTTCTGCAAACGGGACCCATGGGGGGCCCACCTCGAGGTGGAAGAAACAGCAGAGGTGGGATCGGTGAGACCATTGTCTCCTTTCCATTGGAGGGCGAATGCCAAGAGAGCGAGCGAGAGAGGGAGGAGAGTGAGAAGCAGAAGAAGCCTTGATGTGAACGACGATGACGATGAAGACGACGAGGATGACGAGAGGAGTGGAGTGGCCCGGTGCTGCTGCTGCTGGTAATAATTTCGCATCGTGAGATCTCTTCTGCTCACAAAAATTCAGACTTCGGAGAGACCTCAGCCAGCCCTCAGCTGTGTTCTGTTGTAACTTGTGTTAATTCCTTTGTGCTTACGATTATGGACTTGATTTTTCATTTTTCTTTTCCTTAAAATGGAAGAAATCATCATTTATTTATTTTTTATTATTACGTATTATCTTTTTATTTATTTATTTATTTTTTATTTTTAACGATATATCACCTCGATGATATATCATACAAGTAATGTATTACTCTGAAATAATAATATTATGAGAAGTTATCTTATATATATATAAGCATGGGAGTTTTTATTTATTAATATAAATATTTATTTTTTATTTTATCTTTGTATTTTCTTACACTTTTTGTATAACATATTTAGGATATATTTTGTATAATTTATTTAATAATAAAAAATATTTATTTAATTTTATAAATTTAAAAAATTATATTTTTTAGATAATTTTAAATAATATTTTTAAGAATTATATAAGTTATTTTATCTTTTTATTGGTAAGACTTAAATTTTGAATTTATGAAAATAGAAGTTATAGATCTTATTTAAAGAATTAAATTATTTAAAATATAGTTAATTTATTTTATTTAAATTTTTTTATATTAATATAATTTTACTGTATTTAATAAAAAATTCTAATTGATAGCTAAACATAAAAAATATATTTTTGTGAAAACTCTATTTATATAAATTCTATTTATAAAAACTTAGTATTTAAATAAATTATATTTGAAAAATAAAATCAAAACGAGCCTTATTTCGGAATATAAAATTAAAAAAGGATTGGTGTTTATATATATATTTATAATAACACGACATCCAAACACTACCCTAATCCGATCCCTCAAAAGAACAAAAACCTAACCCCAAAAATCTGAACTTGAAATTGCCTTTTCCCTTCTATCTCTCTGATTAATCTTTGCACAGTCGATGCTCCGTGTTCGTGAGCTCATACGAAGAAGAAGAGGAGAGAGTTCGTTCATTAAATGCTCTCTCTCTTCTTCAAAAATTCATCACTCCCTTTTAATCTGTTCATGTCTTCATCAAACAACAACGCTTCTCTCTCTGTCTCTTCAGGGTGTTCTCAAACCCTAGGTCGTTTTGCCTTTGATTTATTCTCTATACCTGTCGTTTTATTTGCTTTCTCTAATATTTGTCAAAATTTAAGATTTTGTTCAAGGTGTCTCGGTGTTTCTGGGGTTCTGTCTCGTTCCGAATATGAGTGATTCTAAGGTCAGTTTTTTGTTTGGCTCTATTGATTTATTTTTGGCTTTTAAGAATTTAATTATTGGGCTTTGGGATTTTTGTAAATTGGTTGTGTATAGTGTGTACTAGTTGCTTGTTAATGAGTTTGTTAAAAGGTGCACTCCCTTTAGGTTTAAGGAGTTTGGGAGTGATTAATTGATTAACTTATTGCTTTTATGGGGCTTAGTAGATGAAAAAGTTCTGCTTTTATCTGCTTGTATTGTGCAAATTAGTTGTTTTGTGATTTTGAAACTTACCCCTTCGATCAGACAATTGTTGGTCTGAGCTGCAAGTAACTCTTTTTTCTTTTGGTGATCAAGCATTTACTTTTTTGGAAGCATTATTTATGAGATATACTAGTAATTGCACATGTGAACGACCTTTGACATTATTGTATCTGGAAGAATAGTTGATTTACATGTGGAAGATCTTTGATATTATTAATGGTCTAATCCTGGTCATCATAGATGCTATCGTTGATCGATTATTTTTTTGGGGTTATTCACTATCTTCATGTTTTTTTTGCAATGGCAGTTATTTGTTTTTGGTTCATTTACCGAAGATGAAACCAGGTCATGGCTGCAAAGCCAATCATCTGGGAGTGTGAAAAAGCCTATTTCATCTGGGAGAGCTGAAAAACCTGCTGAAGATAAAGAGCTGCAGTTTGGTTCTTTGAATTTTGGAAATGGAAGTTCTTTGGCTGGTACAACTGGTGAACTGAATGGAAAGTCGGCTGTTGCTAATGGGCCAGTTGTTATTCAGCCCTCAACCACGCTTAAGAAGGATGATAAAGTGATGAGTGTAAAAGCATTGAATGATAACTACTTGGGAGCTGTAGGATTTCCAAAAGAAAACGGACGCATTAAGAATTCTACCAATGGCCCTGCCCTCAGTAATGGTGTGAAACATTTGAGAGCAGATGGTATTGATTTAACCTCGTTGCACCAAAATGCAGGTCATGCACATCGATCTCCAACTTCGAAATTTCATGTCCTTTATGATGGAAGTATCGATGACAGGGATCAGAATGGGGCTGCCTGCAACTCATCAATCTCTGGTTCCAAAGAGGTGTCTATGAAGGCAATTATTGAGCCTGTTAAGTCTGTTAAGGACTTACTACCACGAGGCTTAATCAACTCGGGGAATTTATGTTTCCTTAATGCAACTCTACAAGCTCTGTTGTCCTGTTCCCCTTTTGTTCAGCTGTTGCAGGAACTTAGAACTCGCGACATCCCCAAGGTTTGTCTCTTTTGATGCATACTTATTATGTTGATTTCATGACTATCAGCATTGAAGCATTCCCTCACTGTGCTTCTTGTTTGCATCATCTTGACAAACGTTTACCAGTTTGTCTGTGTTTTCTTTATAATTTAGTTTTAAAAATGTTTTGTAGATATCATGCACAGTAAGTAGTTAATGATAAATTTACATTTTTTTATAACTTAATATGTACTTTGATTTGTTAGGTTGGATATCCAACATTAACTGCATTCGTTGGGTTTGTCTCTGACTTTGACATGCCCTCTGGTGGAAGCTCAAAAAAGAAAAATATTGCTGTTCTTGACATTGGCAGGCCCTTCAGTCCTTCCATGTTTGAAGCTGTTCTTAAAAATTTCACTCCAGATGTGCCAAATAGCATATCCGGTAGACCAAGGTCTGCACTCTTTTTTCAGTAATTTAATTTTTGATTTGATATTTTGAAAGTTGGTTTCTGATGTAATTTTCCTTCTCAGGCAGGAAGATGCTCAAGAATTTCTTAGTTTTATCATGGATCAAATGCATGATGAATTACTTAAGCTTCAAGGAGAGTCTTCTAGTAGTAACACAGCCAAGTCATCTCTAGTCTCTTCAGCAGAAGAAGATGAATGGGAAACAGTTGGTCCAAAGAACAAATCTGCTGTGACAAGAACACAGAGCTTCCTGCCTTCAGAGCTTAGTGATATATTTGGAGGCCAGCTGAAAAGCGTGGTGAAGGCACATGGTGGGAATTTCTTATGGGCACAACTATGACCTTTTTACCTAGTGTTGGTTTTGCTTATTATATTTGCTGTGGTTTCATTTTCACGTGTCTTTTTTATTTGTTTTCGCCTGTAGGAAATAAAGCTTCTGCAACTGTTCAACCATTTCTCTTGCTCCACCTTGATATTTATCCTGAAGCTGTGCATACAATTGAGGATGCTCTTCATCTGTTTTCTGCTCCAGAAAATCTTGAGGGATACCGTACATCATCTACTGGAAATGTACAGTAATTTTACTTATCTTTATAGTTGTGGTTGATATGTTTTGGTCTATTTATACTTTTCATGATTTTCACTTACGAGGAATACAAATCATCTGCATATAATTTCTGTTCTATACCATAAGCTCTTAATATTTCTTAATTGCTTTTAGTTAGACAAGTTATGCTTTTATTTCTCTTCCTGCTGTTATGTTGTTTTCTGCTTGCTGGTTCATCTTATCTACTTGGATGCACTTTCGTGTTTCTTACTAGAACTATTTAGTTGAATAAAGTATTGTAATCAACATTGCTTCAACTACTAAATGCGTTCGAGTGCTTTTTCATTGATCCTCTAATGCGCGTATGAGATGAAATTCATGATTTTCATATTTTGTTAATCTCTTTACAGGCTGGTGTTGTGACTGCCAAAAAATCTGTCAAGATACAGACACTTTCAAAGATTTTGATTTTGCACCTGATGCGTTTTAGTTATGGAAGCCAAGGAAGCACCAAGTTGCATAAATCTGTCCGTTTTCCTCTTCAATTGGTTCTGGGTCGGGATCTGCTTGTTACTCCATCTGCTGAGGTAATGCAAATCCTTAGTGTCTAAAAAAAAAATTAATTAGTATTATTATCTTTTAATTTCTGATCTGTTGACATTTCTCTTAATTATAAGCTATATTTTGAGCTTCTAGGAACTCGAATTTGCCATCTGCAGATTTAAAGCCTGTATGGTAGATGGAAAGTTACAATGTACATATAAAGATAAATCTATCTGCTGATATTTTTTTCTCTTCTGCTTTCTGTTTGCAGGGTCGAAAATATGAACTTGTTGCCACACTTACCCACCATGGAAGAGATCCCTCGAAGGGGCATTATACTGCTGATGCCCGGTATTTTAATGACCAGTGGCTGCGTTTTGATGATGCCTCCGTGACTGCCATTGGGACAAGTAAGGTATTGCATGAGCAGGCATACGTCCTTTTCTACAAACAAGTTTAGAAGGTTGCAGGATTATAACCGGAGAAAGGAGAAGAAATATCTGATGGTTTTAACTCAATTACGGTATCTACAATTGTTTTCTTAAATTTACACAAGTAGTTTATACAATTTTGTTTAATTGTATATGAAAGATCACAACAGTTTCATTCTGTTACTCCCTGATTATGGGACCTATAGCTTGCATTAGCATAAAATGTTCTGGAAGCTATGAGCGGGAGTTTGTTCACGTGCAATGAAAACACAATGTCATCACTGGTAACGAGCAGTTTGTTTTAAGCAGAGCAATGAATAAATAATGTCATATGGTTCATGTGCGGAGTGATATGGGTATTGAATTTGTCAATTCATTTAAACAATTTTAATCATAGCCGAAGTTATGTAAGAGCGAATAGAGTATATGTTATAATCCAAGCTCTTTTCAGACCCACAGGCTAATAATGAGCATAAGCCTTATTTCCTCATTTCGAAAGTCCAAAATGTCATTTAAAAACTTCTGAAGCTAATACAATAGGAAACTTCTTGTGTGTGAATGAGATATGGCTAAACAAAAAAGTAGCTTATGATGATGGTCGATGTCCTGAGAAGCTTGAGTTGCTCTTCAAAAAGCTTTAGCAGAAAACAAAAACTCCCTTCTCGGATTTCACCATCCTTTTTGCAGGGGCAGATCCTACAATTCTCTCAAGCTAAGACATCAAAACACAAGAATCAAATTATTATCTGCGCAACTATCAATAAACAAGTAGATAAAGAAAAAATTTAGGGCAATTGTTCATACGACCAGAATTTATTGGCCAGCACATACATGCATTCATTAAGAACATATCACGGAAAAAGATACATACACGGAGCATATCAAAGCGAGAAAAAAGCACTGTGCAAGTCATGTTATGCGACCCTTCAAGCATGTTAACAATCTGCAATAATAATTTTTTCAGTACAATAAATAATATAAGTTTTCTAAATACATTCGAACACAATCAAACTGCTAAGCAAAATTGGGGGTCATCAGCTTTGCAGATATCATGCTCACCTCTGGGTAAAACTCCTTCCTCTCTGGGAGAGAATAGATTATCAAATTTTGAATTCCACGAATCTACTCACAAGTAAAAGCAAATAGATATGTTACAATGTACACCAATATATACAAATGCCACTTACGCTTCAAGAAATGCTTAGCATTCTGACAACGAGAAGGGAAAATCAGTTTAACCTTGTATCTGTGGTAAAAATGGGATCTCTCAGTATAGAGAATCATCTTTCGCTTTCCTTCGAAAAACCAAACACGTGCGCGAGATACATCACTAGCTTCTGTGTAACTAAAGAGCAAAGCTAACATTAATATCATATTTGCAAAATACTGGAAAGTTTAAACTCCAACTCCAAACTTTCAAGGAAAATCCATTAAATAATCCAAATGAGAAAGAAAGAATAGAGCTACTTACTCCCCAAGTAGACAGAAGGATGAATTCTGTGACTTAAGAAAATTACGAAGACGAACAAATTCAAAATAAGAACTGATAAATAGCATAATCCCCCCCTGCATAGATAGATGACAAAGGAGCCGCAGAGTTTAACAAAATTTAACAATAATGTAAATCAGCTCAAATACACCAGGATTCATCTTCCAGGTTTCAATGACAATTAAATACCTGAATTGAATCTTTTATCCTCGGGAACACCTGCATCAAGAAAACCATTGTTATAAGCATCTCTTAATATTTGACTAAGGCTAAAAAAAAGTAAGTTTGCATTGATAAATTATATCCAATCTTTATGAAGCCTTCCTGATGGAAGTCCATTTTTATCCTCAGCACATTAGCCTACTCCCATTAGAGCACAGTATACAGACACTAACTAGTGTATGTTGCTCTCATTCCAATTCTATGTACCATATGAAGACTACCAATTCTAATCCTCATAAATAAGTTCCTAACCAAAGTCAACTTGAATTATAATACAAAGTTTGAGTTCAAAATCCTACCTACATTAGCACAAGTAGGAAACTTAAGCTCAATCAGAAGGAATTCAAATACCATTCTAAGATTGGAAGTAGACCAAAACAAAAGATAAACCATATAACACATATTGTAACAGGACCAACCCTAATGAGTAATTGACTACCTATATTGAGATTTTTACTCCAAAAAAAATAATTAATCTACCTTCTTAGTAAAATACTCGAGACGAGCATCATCGGCTTTTGCTATTGAGTCTGCATTAAATCGTTCATAAATCTGTCAAATTAAACAGAAAAAATATGCATTAACATTATGTTAAGTCTCAATATCAATCCATATAGTAATCAATGTCGCCTGAAAAGGATAAATTTGTAAGGATTCTATTTTGATAGAAACAAATCCAGAAACAACCACCAGGAAAACTAGTAAGACTTACCTGCCGCACGTTGAGTAATACTTTAGGAAGAACGCCTTTATATTCACACGTCAATTTCACCTATAATTTTAACTAGTCAAATGGATATTTTGGACTTTGAAAAATAACAGAACTACAAAAAAAGAAGATTTACTTTGTTATATGACATAAGGTTACCAAATTGTTTTCACCAGTACCCTTGGAGAAAAGTGAAATTTTAGGCTTTTTTATATTTTCCATCCTCATTATATGAACTAAATGGAGGAAATGAGCACAAATTTTCCATTTTTCTTTGGTAACAGTTATTTGTGCTTTTAGGCAGTATAAAACCACTTCAAACACATCAACGCAGGCATTTTAAAGCACCTCTAAGAAACCTAGTGCATGTGTGAAATAAAACATATAGAAAACTGAACGAAGAATACCTACAGACCTTTCCTTGATAGTTGGTGCAACAGTGGTTAAAAAAAGCATTGATCTCTGGAACAAGAATGTAGAATAGGTCAGAAATGAAAAAACATAAGTGGGCTGAAAAAAAAGAGGAAAAACAAAAAGTTAAAACCAGATAACGGCTTTATTACTTGGTAACCTTCGAGTCATCATACATGAGAGGGTAATTTAGGTTGTGGTAACTACTACAAAGTAATGCCTTGATCTGAATTGGATGATTAACATTTCAATTCCTTAAAAATTTACACGCAGATACACACAATTGCAAATTTATGCAAAGCCTGCCTGGATAGAGAAAATGGGGACCCGTTACCTGGGTTAGGATGATAACCTAAGAGCATTGTTTGCCGATAAAACCTTGAATACCCATCCAGGTACCTAAACATGAAATACACCATTCAGGAGTCAATTTATAAGAATAAATGACTCCAAATCAAATGAAAATTTGTCTACACAACTTTCCAGTTCAATAGAAGTAATAGTTAATACCCATCCAGGTACCTAAACACGAAATACACCATTCAGGAGTCAATTTATAAGAATAAATGACCCCAAATCAAATGAAAATTCATCTACACAACTTTCCAGTTCAGTAGAAGTAAAGAAACTATTATCATCCTACAACTGTCTTGAAATGTCTGCAATAAGTCTGGAGTCTTTGGCATAATAACAAGAAGTTTCAATACCGAGAGGATAAGCTTTTCAAATAAAAGAATGGCAATTAGTATCAAACTTGAATAAATTATTTACACATACCACTGTCTGATGCGCATAACATCAGTTCCATGCTGCTTAGATGGTATGTGGTTCAATTGCTCCACAACTTCAATCAGCAAGGACCAATTCTGAATTTTGTTCATCAGAAAAGGGAAGATAATTTTTGCAGAAAATGAATTAATAAAATGAGGAGTAACATTGTACTCCATGTCATAAACTGCAAAAGCATATATTTCAAGTAAATCAGTATATTCCGATGTATACCTGCATTGATATTATGTCTGCATGATCAATAATAAGAACCTGTTGACACCAATGAAACATATCATCTCCATTAGCACAAAAGGAACTGCATAAGCCAACCAGAAGGAAGATAGAAAATAAAGCATTTATACTCCAAAAACAGATTTGCACCTCAATAGAAGAAAGATAATCAACATCCCGTTCCTTATTTTTCTCAGCCGTCATGATTTTCTAGCAGAAGTGAGTATGTTAATTGATTTGATAAACAAGTTATAATAAAATAATCTCTGTTAATTTTTTAGTAGATCAACATGTGAACAGAATCATACGTGGAAGTTAAACCATCAAAATCAGTAAACAGAAACATTGCAGCTTTGATATTGCATGAAAAGGGTGGATGCTTACTTGATGTAAATTGAGAGGAGAAGCTACAATCATGTCTGAAGTGTAGAAATCATTGTATAACTTTATGCTCTTCCTGAACAGAACAAGGAAAAAATATGACAGAGACAACTAGGAAATGAGTAAAATACAAATTCATCATCTCTCTACCAAAATTATAACAATTAAAATACAAATTCATCATCTCTCTACCAAAATTATAACAATGTAAAGTGTTAAATTAATTGAAAGGAAAACAATTTTAATTACTTTTAAAAATAAACATCAGACCAAATTAAAATTGAAGATCCTAGTATGAAATAGATAATTTGATTATCAGTATGTCACTAATATTGCAGTCTTTCAATCAGGAGTTTTCACGAGAAATCCAAGAATACAGTTTCACTCATGATGCGAAGATGTATTAATTATCGTTTCATTGGTCGGATACATGTTTGTAATTCACTTCAGATTGCACAACAGAAACCAACCATAAAAGTAAGGTTAATAGTTTTCTTTGAAGAAGAAACTTCAAATAGACCACTGTAGTATATTAAAGAATTCTACCTTGTAAATTTAATGCCTATACAAACGTTATCATCGTTATTCCCACCAAAAAGCATTTGATAATCACTAGGCTTGGACTTTTGAGAATTTGACTTCCCAGTGCCACGGATATTTTGTGATGTGTCATTGTTGTCTTTGACTTCTTCCTCTTTTTCACTTCCAAATTCATCACAGAAACGGTCAATATGCTCCACATTTACCTGAGAAATTGGTACCCTTTCAACAGTTCTGTCATTTTTCTTTTCTTTAGCAAATAACAAAATATGCTGAGATTAATGCTATGTAATATCCAAGGCATTTTGCAAATGACTAATAAAGCATAAATAACAGAAAAATAGAATACCTTGTAAGCATCGGGGGCAGTCATATCTCTGCTATGTAATATCCAAGGCATTTTGCAAATGACTAATAAAGCATAAATAACAGAAAAATATAATACCTTGTAAGCATCGGGGGTCAGTCGTATTAACCTCTTAACAACATTAAGTGCAATGCTTTTCAGCGGCAATAATATCAAAACCTGCCACACATATTTGAAACTTATGTTGCTAACTTAGCAAGCAATCTACATGCAGTGGTACAAACAAGCAAACAATCCAGTAGCATTCAGTAGGCTACGGACTACTCGATATGTTACTAATGTAAGTCTCAATTTAGTGTAAATAGCAATGAGAAAGACTGCTCCTATAAAGCAACTAGGACTATTTCCGCAACCAATAACACAGTGAAAACTGAAATTTGAAATAAGGAGGAAAAAAGAAAGAAAAGAAAACAAAATATAAATTGAAGTTTAGATGCCAACCCAGTCTATATACATAGAGGCCCATTTAACAATTACCATATCAAGTGTAAAGATTGTAAAGATAAAATGCAGTACACAAGACGAGTCCCATAGGAGATGAGCAGAAAACACCACCTTAGGACGAGTAAATCCTCGATCAAGGAATGCATCACCAATCAGTATTCCCTCCTTAGCACTCTCTTTGTTCTTTGCCACCTTTGTGTCATTCTTTGTTACAAGATCCCTAGTTCTAAAGATGTGATTGAGCTGCAAGACAATCTCAGTATTTTATCATTATGAATAAACGACCACTCAAAATTCTAACATTCAAGGGCAAATGAAATTTCTCAAAGACAAGGGATAGAAGCATGTACGCACAGAATGCATAAGGAACGTGTCCGTTATGTTTGAATCTTCTTCCTGGCCTTTGAGATAAAAAGGTTTCTTGTTCAAGTGCAGTATATCCCGATAGCTGTTGCCTAAAAGAGGAAAAGAGCATGTTACCCACATAATTATGAAATGGATCCAGGCTGCCACATGCAGATCCATTAAAAATTAATATCAACCTTATTGCAGTTATGCATTTTGCATTGTGACAAAATGCCAAAGTTTGTCAACTTAAGCAAACTCATATACCTACTTGCCACCAGCTGCAAATCCTGGTGTATGATTGTATTACCTAAAGCTAAACAACTGAATTTGACATAGACATGAAGAAACATCAGCAAGAAACCTGACAGACTTACAAGAACACTTTCACAAGGCATACTTACACAAAGAGAAAAACCTTCTTTGTTTGGATGAATGGAAGTCATTGCCTCCAGATTTATTGTAAATATCCAACCAGTGCTTATACAGCTTTGGTTTGAGACCATAATCAGAATACAGATTATCATCCTGCAAAAAATAATGAATGACACCAAAGTTTGTCAAAACTGCAGAAAAAGCAGTTCTAATTAGCCAGCACTCGATTGTAAAGAATGAGGGAGAGAGAGTATGCTAACTGGTTAAGCTTTAACAATTCAGACCTTTATGGCCATAATCTCAGGAAATATAACAAATTGAGGATCAGCCACTATAACCACAAAGACATGGGGAAGACTCCAGCAAGTCCAATGGTATATTCAGACAAGGAAAGAAAAATGTTAAAAAAGGGCATCTAAAGAAGGCATCCCAGGCATATCTAAATTAAATTAGAGCCCCAACAACCACATTGATCAGATCCAATTCATTATCATAGAAATACATATTTCATTAATAAGAAATAAAAGAGACCGGTAGTATGCATAACATTACACACAAAAGAGAGAACAAATCGACCATTGAAGTTTGGGAAAACTTGCATGAAAGAAATAGATTTTTGTAAGAGATCTACTACACAGATATTCAAGCAATCAATTCTCCCATTATTTTGCATATAAAAAGAAAATGAATTCTTTCACTAGATGGATGATCAAAAAATGTGAAGCAGATCAAACTAAAACGGATCACAATACATACCTTGAGGAAACACTCTCCTGTCCCCACCCACTTGCAATTTGACATATCGACAGCAGGTACCTCCCATTCATATTTCAATTTCTTCTTTGACATATCATCAACCTCTTCTTTTGACAAGTTGTATCCAAAGTGTTCATGAAAAGAACTGCATGATGAAAGTTATATTCAATCCTTTAGAATGACAAGCTAACAAAAGAATTATAATTACCACGCGTTAGCAAGATTAGTAAAAGATTAGTAAAAGTTATCTTAATTTTAAATGAAGTGTAGATATTCTGGTTAAAATATGAACTAGTATGAAAATGTGTAGTACCAAAAAAAAAAAAAGGCAGAACCTTGCATGTGCTGATGCCTCTGAAAAAGATTGACCGTTGAGACCCAAGACATGCTCTTCATCTGCGTCAGAGGCCACAGAATCAGCATCTTCATTCTGCTCTCTAATGCCAGTGCTGCCAGGCTCTTGCAGTGTACCTTCTGTTGTACGATTTCTAGACTCACTATTAGTTCCTACAGACAAGAATAAACAAGACCAATGAAATTCAGGATGACAAAGTACACCTGTAGAAAATATCATGCAATTCAGAAACGATTAAAACCTATACATTTTACTAAGAAACTATATGTTGTTCCTTACCTTTACCACTAACGTCATCCTCCTGTTCAGACTCACTAAGATATTCGAGGCCACCCACTCGATCCTCTTCTGAATCACTTCTACCTTCTTCTTGTCTTTGTCTATCAATAAAACGCGGAAATCACAGTTTTAGTTTTGGTTTTTTCTCATCTAAATCAATTTCGGAAAAAATGCTTGACAAGAGAATTAACTATCGAAGACCAAAAAAATAGTCCATCAATTAATACTACAATTCAGAATTTTGGCACATGATCGGAAAGGCATCTAAATTTGGAGTAACATAAGTGAATGAGGCCGCTATAAGCACAGAATATAAAAAATTATTGTGTTACATCTTACCTCATCTTAAATGCATCAGCAACAGATTCACTGCTCGAACCAAGTTTCATCAGCAAATTATCATATACCGAAGGCTCTTTATAAATTACTTCCTCAACTGCACCACCACTGGATTCTTCACCAGATGCTTCCTCTGTATCAACAAGTCATCAAAAAATTCAATAGTTTCAAAGCTTGGCAGACACAAGTGAGTGTTTTATTAACAAATTTCACGTTCCACGCTGATAATGATAAATTTAATAAAAACCTGAGGAGCTTGGAGATGCGCTAAGAGCTACGTTCTCTTCTTGTATTTTCCTCGAGCGCTTATTTCTGTCCAACTTGCTTGACATCTTACTGTTCTTCAATCCTGCATGAATGTAGACTCATCAAACTCAACGTTAAACCAAATAACAGTTGATAATATTTAGAAAATAAAGAAAAAATTAATATAACCCTGACTTAACAAAACTTAAGTTCTAAATTAAGCTCATAATTTTATTCGGCGGGTAAGTGTGCTCACTTCTGATAAATGTACAATTTCATTTCATTACTTTTTCAAAACAGATTAAATTGAAATTAAAAAATACCTCGTTTTGTACCGAATTGCTTCCCCATCGTAATAAATAATTAGGTTTCTTTTCAATTACAACTCGGTTTTCTGATGTTTAAGCGAGAGATGATAGAGGCTAACACAAAATTTAAACCTTAAACCTCAGTTTCTAGGGTTTTAGCGCGAGAATGCGAAGACGAATTGAACCGGGTTCATATTCTAGCTCGAATCGCTTCGAGCCCGTCCAATGAAAGCCCACTTAAGAAATTAAATACAGTTGGACTATTGGCACCCCTCCAAAATCCTGATAAAACCCTTCTTTCAAAATTACAGGTTTAACCTTATTGAAAATTACCATTGAGGACAAAGTCATTTGCAAGTTTAAGTAAACCACTCTTCTCATTAAATCAGTATGATCACAAGTTCTCACCAATGACCAATCCTCAGAATTTAGATTTGTACTTTAAATAAAACTATAAGGTCTTAATTATTATTTTATTCTCTTTGTTTCTAGAGTTAAAATAATAATACATAATAAACTAATTGAAAATTATGAGAAACTTCAATGATAAAAAAATGTGGTAGAAGAAATAAATTATAAAATTATTATATAAGTACGATGGTCTACAACCTTAACTATGAAATATTGTTTTGTGACATGATGGTGCATTTTTTTTTTGTTTAGAACATGAAGATTCTTGTGAGTAAAGTTGAGTGAAAACTGTAAAAAAAATAAAAAAGAGTTCATAGAAGATCAAAACAGAGAACGAAAAAAAGCCAAAATAGTTTGCAACAAGCTCCTTTTGGATTTATTGAGGGCTGTTTTGGTATTACCACATCGAGTCATGAGAATCATAAATTTGTAATTATCAAAATTTTAAAACTTGTAATGGGGTATTTTCAAAATATGTGTTTTACAAGGACTTTTGAGACGTGCTGATGGTAATAGAATCACTCTTTATGTTTTCCTCTCCCAGTCTCCCTGATATCGGGTTCTGGCCTATAGACGACCCACTGTTTTAAATCGGCTAATAACATTTAGATCCCTGAAGTTTTGATAAACCTCACAAATAAAGACAGATTGTAGCGCTTTTACATTTCATGGGTTAATATTATATGTATATATTTTAAAGTGATTTGATAATAGATTTACTCATGCATTTTAACTCAATTTAAATTGCAGAAACCAAAGATTGCTGTTATTAAAGGTAGCAAAAGTGATTAATAATCATAATATTTAACCCCAGATTAAAATGTTTATTTCCAAAAAGTTCACAGCCAATTGCTTTAACTTTTTGAATGGTCCCTCAAATATTATATCTACCGATTCTGAAATATGTTTGTAAAATTATTGCATCCCTTCAGATTTGAGGGTATTGCTTTACATGGCTGCTTGATTTCTTCTCTAACAAATTTTTTAAGCATGTTTTATCTGTTACACAAAAGGCCATAGTGGTCCAATTTAGACTGCATTCCTTTGCATTAAAAGAAGTACAAAGTGGAGAACAGTTGCATTTTCATTTTCTCTAACACTAAAATACTACCAGTACATTTTTCAAAAATTTAAAGACTCTTTTATAGCTAGCTTGTTCGCATTCACAAAATTTAAGTGTTCTTTCCACTTGATTAGGCTCTTGATGGACTGTAGCACCAAGTCAGTTTGTCGGGGTTCACTGCTTGTAGGCTCAACAAACCAAGATCTTTGCTTTAAGATGAGTTCAAGATCCAAGAAATGTTCGTTCATCCTCTTCTCAAGGCTTTTTGTGATCTAATATCAAGTAAAAGAAAAATGGGTCTCAGTTTCTTGTACAAATCATAAACAGGCATGATATAAGCATAAATTTTGTACAAATTAACGTGATATAATTATATTAATTAAATTAAATTATGTGAATTATAAGATATTTTAATTTAATCATGTATATTAGTATCATATTAATTTATATAAAATAAATTTATATAAAATTTATAATTCTATAATTTTTATTAATTATAAATAAGAGTAATGTTTGTTCGTTAATTAATCTTTTAATAAGCTTTTTATGTGTACTCTTCCAAATTTGGTGGGGTAGCAATGTCCTATTGAGGGTAGCAACAGCCATGATGTTGGTTTCTTGTCCCAATTAGCCTCATTCAAGTTTATTAATTTAGTCCTTGATTAGTAGCAAAGCACTGATTCTAATTGTGTCAGAAATCCTAAATCTTCGCTAAACAAAGAAAACTTCAACTATCATGTGTTGCTGCAAAATAATATCTATTTTATTTCTCTTTTCTTTGGCGTATCCCCCCAAACTCTTAATTACAATTTGCTTATAAAATGCGAAAAAACAAACACCGTATGAAACTCAAAAGCTGAACTGCAAGACAAAAACTCAACCCAGAAAAGTGAAAAATAAACCAAAGTGTTCTGAGGCCGGTATATGTTACAATTTGAAGATGCTGTCTATGAACACAAAAAACAGACAATGGAAGCACTGCAAACACATAAAAATGGGACGAATGCTTCAGAGCTCACAACCTTGAAAAACTTAAATTCCTAACATGAGATGATGGACTTTTCTTCGGAATCTGATATTGAAGATTGCTTTGGCACCCACCAAACTCTGAGACTTTTATCCAGGCTTCCACTGTAAAGCAAGAATCCGCCGCCGACGGCGTTAGGTGAAGCTTGCAAGCATTTTACAGGGCCTTCATGGCCACTAATGACCCCAACTCTACAAAGTTTACCGTAAGCCACTCTCCTCCATATCCCGATACTCTTATCAGCCGATCCACTACACAAAAATTCACCCGCCAAACATACGCACAACACAGCCATTTCATGTGCTTTAGTCTCACACGCCAGTTTCCACCTGACGATCTCAACATTCCCTTCCCATCCCATCACAAATCCATCTGATCCCCCACCGTAAACCCACTTGCCATCATCAGAAACCACCACTGAGTTCAATGACACATCCTTATGACCTTCCAAAATTCCCTTCAATGAGTGACAGTGACTCTTCCCTAACTCTTTGCCCCAAGCCTTAATCTTCCCATCAGCAGAAGCTGAATACACAATCCCTTTACTAGCAACAAGCCCATTTATGGCATCATCGTGGGCCTTAATTGACTCCAAGCACTTCAAATCAGCTACCCTCCACACTTTCAGTGTCTTGTCCCATGAACCTGAATAGATCAACCCATTATAAACCGTCAAACAAGATATACTATCAGCATGTTCAATCCATAATCTCTTATGATGCCTCCGAGTTTGCACGTAATTACTCTGCTTCATGAACTTCCCCAAATAATCCTTAGTTGTAGGCAAAGTATCAACGAGCCTAAACACATTCTCCGAGCTTCTTGATACCTTCCAAACCCTAATCCTACTATCTTGATGAGCCGTAAACACTTTGTTTCCCACCGTTACAACTGCTTTCACCGATCCATCACCTTGTCCAAACTTGGTAAACATCCTCAAGTCAGGCTGCTGCCACACAATAATATCCTTGCCTTGAGACGCACTCAAAATAAACTCCCCACATAAAGCCAAACAAGAAACCGACCCGACATGGCCAGAAAGAATAGCCAACGATCGGTACGATTTGCATGGTATCTTGTTCTCAACTTGTTTCAGCAACTCAAAACGGTGAGATCCATGCGGGCTTTGATCAGCCTCGCTGCTAGTAGTGCTAGTGCTCCTACTACTCCTGCTGTTGCTGCTCGTGCTCATGCTCATGCTTCTAGTAGATGACAATAGTGGCGTTGATAGTGTTATTGTTTCTTGCACAAGGTGATCAACAAGAGCAACCATATTGATGATGAATTGACTTTGTGTACAGGAACTAAAAGAAAATTTTGCTTGCAGGAGCGGAGACGGAGTTGATAAAAGAGAGGAGGGGGCACGGATTTCTTGAGGGAAAAGGGCAAGTGAGTTTATTAATTTTTTAAATAGTGCGTGGGGGATTGGTGCAACGGCTACTTTGAAAATACATATACACAAATGTGGATCATATAAAGTAATTTTATGTGGGGACCATGTTTACTGGCTCTTTCTTCCTGACTTCCTTTTGTTTTTTGTTTTTTTTTTCTAATATTTTAGCGGAATAAGTTAATGCGGCAGTGTTTTACTGTTAGACGACCAATGGATTGGTAGCATTGTGTTCTGGGTGGTTCCCTCCCTCAGACTAGATTCAATGCTGAACTTAATTTTTATTCGGTATTCAATTGATAGTTATTATTTATTTAATATTTTAATCTTTTTTTTTATTTACTTAACCGTCGTTGATTCGATGCTTAATAAAATCTCAGCTCAATATTAAATTTTTGTTCAATTCCCACTTGTTGAGCATTTACAATAGTTTCGTGTATTTTTAATAATAATAATAATAAGAGTAAAAAAGTGTGTATATATGTATATCTATTCTTTAATGATGATAGCTTTACTTTATTAAATAAAGACATTACTAATAGATTAAAAAAAATATTAATATTAATATATTACTAAACAAAAAAAAAAATCAACATATTAAAATTAATATTTTTTTATATTTTAGTAACACCCTCACTTTAACATTTAACAAAATGAGATTATCCTTGTTATAATATATATATATATATATATAATTATATATGGGGTTTATTAGAATCAATTAATTACTATTTTTAAGTTAATATATACGTCTCCTTGTATAACAAGCTTAATTAACATGATTTTGTTAATATAATCAATTTTTAAAATGAACTTATCAACTCAATTTTAAGTCTCATTTATTTTTTAGCACACTATAGTCATTTTGTAACGACAGCCTCCCACATTTTTTTTAACTTTTTAAGTTTTTTTATTACATTCACATTAATTTAAGTTATATTGATAATCTATTTTTTATTACAGTCAAATCTTTATATAAAGATACTTAAAAAAATAAATCTACATGTAATCATAAAAAATTTTAGACATAATTTAGATAAGTTATAAATAAGAATAAATTTTATATTATGATAAGTTATAGTTTTTCAAAATCTCATTTTAAAGTCCACATAATAATAATTATCTATAAATCACAAAAAATATATGCTATATAACATTAAAGGTTTAAGATACAATAAAATAATTGATCTAAATTTTTTTGGGAGTTGGGATAATAATTTATTATATAAACTTTTAAAATAACTTTGCATATATCCACCATTATATAGATAGATGTAATATTTTTTTAAAATTATATATATCTTTTTTATTTATGTCTATATATTGTATTTAACATACTTTATTAATTAATTATTAAAGTAGCATGTATTATACTATATTACTTACACTAAAGATAATTAAATTAAAATAATAATTTTTATAATTACACTTCTATTAAGTTATGATCTGTTATAGCAAAAATTTTGTTTAATCCTAACATTATAATTATAGTTATAGAGAGATTTGAGTGTATGATTATATTGATAACCTTGGACTTGAGCGGACAATTTGGACCAAATTAAACCTATATTCGGCCATTTTCTTTTTATTGCCGAACACAAGTTATCCGCGGCCGACTCTTAAGATTAAGCACTCTTTATACACACCATCGATCAGACAAAATCGATAATGTGGTTTTTACAAAACATAAGACTTCGGACATTCTTCGTTAAAGTTCTGCGCACCAAATCTTTGTCTCTGCTATCAAAAAGTGTTTTGTCAGAACACTTTTGTTCGTTTATAATCCACCATTATCTCCACAATCGAAGGGGAAAAAAAAAGGAAAAGAAAAGAAGAAGAAGAAGGTGCGTTTAGGTTGAATGCAATTATTTTGTTAATTAAAAGAACAATCTCAACTGAAAAAGGTTTTAGAAACACATTACTGGACGACAGACTGATTTTTTTTCAATGTGCCATCTAAAGCTCACAACTAGCTTTGACAATTGACTCCATTACAAAGGATAAAATTTACTAATATTGTTTTTAGTATAAATCTGTGAATAATTCTTCAATAGACTGAACTGTTCGGCTAAGATAAGAACAAAAGAACATTAATTAATTAACACAAGTTGATAGAAGAATATGTTTCGGATGATTAAAAAAATTATTTAGTTAATTATTAAGGATTAAAAGGTCATTGACACAAAAAAAAAAAAAAATCTTATCTTTTCAACCATACACGCGCGCAATGTACCAAAACTGTATTGTTGTCAATAATGTCTATGTTCAGCATACGCTAATCCTGTCCTGTCAACCAAACACGGCCTAATTAATTTGATGATAATCCGTCACTTGTCACGATATCAAATTTACTTTATGACCCCTTAACAAGTACCGTGCATGTGTATCTAAGGTGATTAAAGTTGCATTATTAGTGAACTATTATATTTAATTAGGTTGGTTAAATTATAACTTATATATATAACAGTATATAAATCTTGTAGTACATCTTGTGCCACTCAACCTTTAGCCGAGTGGTGGATTATACTTCCCAAAAATAAAAGTTCGGTGAAAATAGACATTTCTAACACTGATTGTAGTAAATGTCTTTAGCTTGGACAATTACGAATACAAAATTTATAATGAGCGCTACAGATACTTTAAATTTAATTTTTTTTTTTTAATGAATGGAAAACTTCTTTAGTTTTCTTCTACAAGCATGAGTGGTTGGATTTGCTAAATACTTTATTAATTTACAAGTCATGCATTCATGAAACAAATTGAAAGTTTACTGTCATGACTTGAAGAAAGCTCCAAATCTTTTACGCCAAAGCTCACCAGCACATACTCGTGAACTATATACTTTTGTATGGTCGGGTGTTGGGTCCTCTCACTTGTGTCAGATGGACACGTGTTGTGTCGTGCCATGTCATAATTTTCTAAATAACGAACAATTAACCTTAAAAAGACATTTGGAACCTGCATGCATCATGTTTCAACAATATTTCTACCTTTCATTGCTAATATGACTGATCTGTGTGTGTTAAGCTCTTCTCCACGCAAGTGCTACTGTAGCTATTATTCTTGATCAATCCTTAACACCGATTAATCAAACATGACGCTATATAAAAAACAAATTCACAGCGCGGAAAGCATTATAATATTTAATCCATACTAATTGAGTTTATTGCGCGTTATATAATGTAACAGGTATTAACTGCATATAAAAGGAAAAATATACATCAACAGAACCGTCCCACGAGGTTTTCTTAAGAATCAAGCAAGTGACGATTGAAAAATATTGTTTAATTTATGTACTTGCACATTCGGGATAATCATGCACCTTCCTCAACAATGTACCATTTCCAACCACCATCCCAACTCTACAACATCTATTAACAAGACGCTTAACATGACTACTCCAACCCAACTCAACACCACTGCCCTAAAGAACTCCTCAGCTCTCCACATCCTCCTATCTCACAAAATCCACCGATAATAGCGTTATAACCAAAGCAATGAAGCATCATGCTCTAAACACTTCTCTTTCGTTTCTTCCCCAAAAAATGTCCCCTCACAAAACACAACCATCAAAACACAATAACTAATAGCACTCCAAACTTCTGCTGCACGGCACTGTCCGTGGAGTCTGGACTCACATAAGAGTGGGTGACACTGTCACACACTCACACAGCACTGTCAGCAGGTCTGCTTAATCCACAACTTCAACATTATCGACAGCTATTTACAAAATTATGTCACGTGCCCGGTTGCTTAAATAGTTGCTCACTGAATCATTTATGCTGCTGCGAGGGCCTCATCCTTCAATAATCACTCATATGGGTTGCTATATAATTTTGATGAAATGCACTGTATCTATGCTGATACACACATTCTGCTCGCTCCTATTTGATTTGCAACCTTAAAAATACACAAGCAACGTCACGTGATTCTCATTTATTGATTTTCTTATTCACTAGCACCCAAAGTAACCAATTGTTGTTCCTTTTCAGCAAATGAATGAAATCACCTTACAATTGCATTCTAAGAGAACTAAAGCACTTCATGGACTCAAATAAAGGCGCAACAAAGAGTTTACTTATTCGGCAAATGGAACCTCCTTTATTTCATAGATTAAAGCATTTACAGTGAAGTCAGTTAAAACTATACAGTGAAAAGAGATGAAAAATGAAGAATACAACACAAATGCCGATGCAAAGCTTTGTATGTATAAATGCAACTAGCTAGAAGGTCCATATTACAATAAAAACTCATCTGTCTGAAATTTCCTTCAACGAGGCTGATGAATGCGCCGCATGGCAGTCACTTTTGCTCCCATCACACACTTATTAGCCAGCTTCTTCCCACAATACTTGGCAGGGCCCACTGGGGACTTCGGCCCTCCCTCGTTCAAAGGTTTTGATACATTCAAGTTCTTTAACAAAGCCTTCGCGTCCACTCCATTTCCAGCAGTGCCTGTAATCGCAATCACAAAACAAAATAATTACAATTTCTTTCTTTTTTTTAAAAAAGGATTTTTTGTTGCAATAAAAAATTTACAAACCATCGAGATGTACTCTTCCTTTCTCGAAACCTGATAAATTTTTTTCTCTAGACTCTACAAATAGATCAGCGCCGTCGATATCAGAAAGCTCATCCAGATCCGAGTAATCGTAGCCGTCGAAACTGCTGGTAAAATCATCTTCTTGATGCCGACTCAGCCAGAAATCACGGAACAACGGCGAAGTCTTCACAAGGTCCCACCATTCCGGCGAAAAATCCTCCACTTCACTAAACGCAGCCTGCGGTATGAATATCGGCGCATTCGGATTCAATCCTGACGTTCGATCCTCCACCATCGCCATCGCTTCTCAAAACTCTATAACCGATCACAGCAAATCACGAACGAGTCATACAGCAATGTGATAAACAAAAAAGAGAAATCACCATAGCCGTCCTACCTAGAATCTTTGACTCACCCTGATCGTTGATTCTTCCGTTCAGTTCAGTCACGAACAGTCCACAGTGCAAGTTGCAGAGTAGATTGGACGAAGTCTAAAGATGTCTTATATGATCGGATAACGTTGGGCAAGCCGGTGACTCAACCGACAGGTGTACATTTAGGTTCATGATTGTGCATTGGTGATTTGGACGGTTGACAGGGAAAGATAGTGATCGGACGGTTAGCATGAAGTGATAAACCTAATAGTGGAGATATTTTCGATTTCTTTATTGATAGTCTTAAGGAGTCGAGAAAGTTCGTCTGGTGGGAAATGGGCAAATGGCCCTCATTTCTGCTAAGGTTGGGCAAAAAATATCGTGCAATGGGTTTCCGAGAGGTATGTGGGCTGAGAACAACGGGACATGGCCCATGCAATTTTTGTGTTACCAATGTCAAATTTTAAATGCCGACAGTTTAGGCCTGGCGCCTTTTTGCTATCTTTTTTGACTCTTGCTCTCCAACAAATAAAAAAACCCTAGCATTTGAATTTGATAAATTTTCGTAAAAGATTGAATTAATCGAAATGGAGAATCAGAGGCGTGTTTTGTGTCCGGAGAACGAGGAATTGGCAATGTACATGTTGCAGAAGAGGCACGAAATGGCGGAGAAGCCAAAAGGTTTATCGGAGAACATCGAAATGACTCTGTCTAAGGCTTATAACAACATTTGCGATGCAAAGAATCCAATCAAGACTCTGAAAGACTTGTCTCTAATCAAGTACGTGTAATGTGTTCTTCTTGCGGTTGCATTGTTTTTCTTTTGAATTTTATCAACATTGTCAATACATTTATCTTCTAAATTACAGGGGTGTGGGGAAGTGGATTCTCAAGTTAATGCAAGAGTTCTTTGAGACCGATTCTGATGGTTCTAAACCCGAAGACTTGACCGCCAAAGGTAATCTAGTCATGCTTTGGTGTAGGGATTCATAAGGAAAACTTATTAGTGTTCTAATTTATCTCTTACCTTTAATCGTTTAGGTAAGAAAAGCAAAGCAGTGAAAACAAAAGGAACCAAACGGTATATTCCACAAAGGAATTCTGTGGCATATGCACTGTTGATTACTTTGTACAGGTAAAATAAATGCCTCTTTTACTTGGTAAGTGATTTTTGCATGAAGTGACCAAGTGTGATGAACTATGAACTGAACGAATATTCTCCTTAGGGGAACTGCAACTGGGAATAAATTTATGCGTAAACAGGAGCTTATTGATGCAGCTGAAGCAAGTGGGCTTTCTCGGGTGCCAATTATGTATGTTAATTGATTTTATTTTTCAGTTTGCTTCTGTATAACCAATTGTGAAACTGGATTTCTGTTGAAGGTTTTTAACTCTTCTGTTTATGTTTTGTAAGGCCAGAAAAGGGAAAAGGTAACCCTGGGCAATTTGGAAGTTCTCCAAGGGACTGGTATGGAGGGTGGAGCTGCATGAAAACTTTGATAACTAAAGGATTAGTTGTGAAATCAAGTTGCCCAGCCAAGTAAGTTTTCTTTAGTTTTATCCTTTTCCTGTTCCTACTTTTTACTGGAATTGGGTAGATTTTGAATTACTGCAGTCTACAGGGGTTCATGGATGAGTGCCTGAGCAATCATTTCACTCTGATGCTGGAAATGAAATGCCATTTCACTTTTCTAGACTTGATTTAGAAAGATGACATTTCGAATTTGATCATAGTGTTGTACTATTGACAGACAACCTGTACTTTTGCAGGTACATGCTGACTCAGGGAGGGCGAGAAGCAGCACGGGAATGCCTTAGCAGATCTGGTTTTGCAGATTCTATCGAGTACGTGGTCAATGGAAAGGATTCTGATACGAACGAACGCAATGAACTTGATTTGGTGCTTGCTCATCCTGATTCAAATGGAGAAGTGACAGAGTGTCTTGTGTCTTTGAGTAGGAAGGAGAAATCAACTGATGTTCCTTTTGAATCTCTTGAAAGGGTTTGACTTCAGCTTGCTGTTACAGTTATCCATGCTTTAGGTTACATATTTCCTGGCTGAACAACGATAACTACTTTTGTCCTTTATCATTTACGAATCACACCCTTCTCCTCATTTATAGGAAAGCCTTTGGTCGAAGTTACTCTTATAACAGCAGAATCAAGATTTTGGTCTCTGATAAACATTTTAGAATTCAAGGTTTCTGATAGGTCATTTTTATCCAATTCATGTAGTTTATTTCATGGATGCCACTACTTTTAAACTAATGGTTATGGCTTATGTAATCTGCATCATATGTAAATATATGTTTATTCATTTATTTTAGGCTTCTTGTAGTTTTAAAAGCAACCCCTCTTCCCCAATGTTCTGCTTTTCTTTTTGTTGGGTAATATACTTTATCTTCTGATTTGGATTTCCCCATCTTCAGTTTACACGGATGGGATATTCCAAGGAAAAGGTTCTTCAGGCGTTTAGTGAAGTTTCAGAAACCTCCCAACACAAGGAGATCTTGTCTCTCTGGCCTGCTGTTTTATGTCGTCTTCGAGAAGATGAAGTGTATGCTCTGCATTCAGAGTTGCATAGTGTAAGAGAGGATTACAATGCAGTGTCAAGAACTTGCATTTCTACAAATGGTAATGAATAAAATTGAAGTTACCACTTCTCTTGTTATGATATCCAGACATTCTTCTTTAAATGATCGTCTCTGTAAACATTCAGGTCAAGCTGATCTTGAAGGAAGTTGGAGTAATCAGAAAGTTTCTGGTTGTGGTGGTGGGAATGTGCCACACTTCTCTAATGGCTCTACACCAAGCTTGTTTACCTTGAAAGGTTGCACGTCATCTGTAAGTGAGCCTTACAGAATTTGAATGGATATCAACTACCCTGTGCAATGAAAATATCTTGCATTTGACTTGAGCATGTATAATGATAATACCTAAATTTTGGACACCTTGATTCGATATCAGTAGCACTCATCAATATGAACATGGAAAAAATTGCTTAATGTCTACATAAAGATTTATACTCTAAACCACAGATTCACAATATACTTACTAGCATGCTTTATTGAATGCTGTGAACCAATGTCTGCTTAAATTCAAAATTTCTCTTCTTGAATCTATTCTGTTGAACTTGAGAAGCTACATATCTCTAGAAAGTCACAATTCTTTTTACTCCATTACTTGAGATTGATGTGTAGTTCAGCTTAGTTGAGTTTATGTAAAGAATCTAATTATTTGATTTTATAAATAGCTTTATATATTATATAAAATTGCTCGTAATCCTATCGAATTGGCTTAGGATTATTCTGCCAAAAGGTCAAGGTCAGATGTTCCAAAAACAAGAGTGAATCTTTTAAGTGTGCCACCTCTAACCTTTGGGGAGAGGTTTGAGGATGCATATGAAGTAGTCTTAATATTAGATGATCGGGAGCAATTTGCTGTTCAAGGGTTAGTAAATCAGATTCTTTTCCAGCTTGGTTTTTTTTTTCTTGGTGTTCATCATGTATTGTTACTTCGGTTAATGCAATATATTTCTGGTTTTTAGGTCCCGATCCAGGAGAATTATTGAAAATATCTGCTCTCAGTTCAAGATCCAAATAGATGTGAGTTCTTTAGAGTCTTCTATATTTTATTCATAGTTTTATTGCATAATAATGGGATATTGGCATTTGATTTTCAGGTGTGATTGCTGAATATATTACTGGAATCCATTTGTGAAAGTAGCACAAACTATTATTTTCTCTTTTAATTTTGCTGTTACCATTAAACATGTTTGGATATCTGAAAACTTTGAAGTAACATATATTAAAGTATTCGTTATTTAAATACTTTCCCTTTGATCCAGTGGATTACTTTTGCAATCCATGATCATTTGACTATTAGAGATAATGTGAAATGATATTGTATTCTTCAGAGTGTGATTGCAGGCTGTATCCTTGTTATGGCTTAAGCCTCATGGTTTGGCCTTTCTTGAGTGTGCTGTATGCAGGGTTGGCCTTCCTTGAAGGTGCTGTATGCATCTTGATGATGTCAGAGGAAGGTGAATCTGAATTTAGTGGAGTGCGTACTTTCTGAAAGCTATAACAGTCCAGAGATCGTGATTGACTTGTAGACACTTTGATACTGGAGAGATAATTTGTATATAATTTGTTCATTGTAATTATAGGCCTCATTATGTCAGCCTGGGCTCATCTTGATTTTGTTCAACTGCTTTAGGAATTCTGAATTTTTATATTTTTCTTCAGCCATCCACTTGATATAATTAATGCTCTTTTAAACAATAACCATACGACAGGTTCGGCGTTTACCAGTAGGTGATGGAATCTGGATAGCTCGCCACAGACAAATTCAGAGTGAATATGTTCTAGATTTTATTGTCGAGAGGAAGAAAGTTGATGATTTACGCTCTTCAATCAGGGATAATCGCTACAGGGATCAGAAACTCAGGCTTCTGGTATTTGCTAATATTCAAATAACTCGATTATTTGTTTCATTAGCGCAACAGTTCTCACTTGCTTGGATAATATATTTGTTGGTTTAGTTTCCGAGCTGAAGAACACTTCTAATCTTCCCTCTCTATATGAACTATAGCTAGATTGATGGTAGTGGTGCAAATTTGTTATCATAACTCATCTTCAGCTTATGGATGTGATTTGTAATATGTAATTGGACTTTTTTTCTTTACCCTGCATGTTGTAAGAGATGCGGACTTAAAAAACTGATATATCTTGTGGAAGGTGACCCAAATTCTTCTGAAGCTGCTGAGAGTATCAAAACAGCGTAAGCATTTCTTCATCAATATTTTGATGCCAAAACCTTGTCATGTGACTTTGCTGTTCGGTATAAGTAATGAAGTCAGAACATTTTTATGCATCATAACATTTTCAGTGAACAATGTTGTTTAATTTATGCAATACTTAGTTGCTTTATAGAATCATAATTTTTTGACTTAGATGCCTTTCTGTGATATCAGAGTCAGGACTTCCAAAATTCTTTTCCCTTCCATTTTCCTTAATGATAGAATTCAGGCAATCAGAATCCAATCCTATACGGATTTGTCTGTGGGACATGCGAAAGCTACTGAGAAATACTACCATATTTTGCTTTTTGAAGATTTTCGTAGAATACACTCTTGCATTGGCTTGCATGTCATTGAGTTCATTATTAGTTCTAAATCATGTTGTTACCTACCGTTTTGTTACAATTAGCTGAAGTTTTTCAATGTGTACTGGTTCATTCTTTTGAGTATTATTATTATTATTTTTTTTTTAAAAGGAAAGGAGGGCGGGCAAGCCCAAATATAATTTTAATCCCCCTTCCCACCCTCAAGAATCGAACCCAGGCTGCCACGGTTCTCCGGCGAACATGGTGACCAACCCAACCACACCCTTGGGGGCATTCTTTTGAGTATTATGTTTGAAGCAAATGGTGCTAATTATTTTCAGCCCAATTGTGGGTGTTCTCTCCGCCTTAAGTTTAGATTTCATTGTTCAATTTTTGGCCTTCATCTCCTTTTCAGTCTCATTGTTCAGCTTCATACTTTTGATATTAAGCGCATGCAATTTCAATTGTGATTATCATATCCTATGCAGTTGTTTTACAACAGAGATTCTGGAGGGATTTGATGTACAGAGAACTAATGGTTTAGCTGACACATTGAGGAAGTACGGTTATATTACTCAAGCGATAACGGAATATTATAAAGTAGAGCTGCCTGAGGACCAGCTTAAATGCACTGCAGTCTGTCCTCCTTTTGATGGATTTCTCAAAAGGTGCCAAGATCTGGATAAAATGACCGTTAATGACGTGTTTGCAGTTCAGCTTATGCAGGTAATGGTTATTCTTGTAAGGACTGACAATCCCTTCACTGATGCAGTATTCATTGTCATTAAGCTGAATTTATTATTTGAAAAACTCTATAAAAAGTGAACATGAATATTGTTGTTTTCTGAAGAAATGGGTGAATTTGTTGGTTAATTTTTGCTACTTAATGATTGCAGGTACCGCAGGTAACAGAGGAGATTGCCATTTCCGTTTTGGATTTGTACCCTACACTTGTATCTCTTGCTCATGCTTACTCTCTTCTTGTGAGTCCTTGTGTCTGTAGTTTATCTTATCAGTTTTGGTTATTATGTTTTGTTCAATTTTCATGTTACTTTGTTACTAATTTCTGTCTAAAAAGGAAGGTGATGTTTGCGCGCAAGAGGAGATGCTTTGGAAGCAGAGCAACAATGCAGTCAGTGCAGGTGCTAGTAGAAATATTTTCCAACTAGTTTGGGGCAAGTGACTATCGCTGAGACCAAAATAGTGGTGGATTGTATGCAATAAGGTGCTTGATTGTTGTGGAATCAAAAGTATTCTCTATCATCTGCACTATATGGTCTCATGTTATGTCATAAAAGTGTAAATGAGACAGTTAAGTTGCATATTTACTCTAGCAAAGCATTTAACATCATAAACTGACGCAGTATAAAAATCACTACAACTTGGGCATTGAATCGCGAGTAATACAGAGGACGTTATGTATTCAGATAGCAGAATATGATAAAATTAATTGTTTGGTACGAAATTTTGTATACGAGAATGATCCTCTGTTATCCATGGAAGAAATACGACATAAATCCACTCCGTTTCACTTCATATCCATCAATTCTGCCTTCTAATAAGTCGGAAACTATCTTCAACTTTTCTGGTATCTGCATTTACAAACTGCAAAAACAAAAGAAAATGCCAAAATGGGTGAGGCTTTTGCTTTCCTATATATTAAGTTACGAATACGAATTATGAACCTCTAATTGAATCTCTTGCTTTGTTGCGTGCCCTCGTAGATAGCCAAACTCAGCAATCCTTGACAAACTCCAAGTGGCCTGTCAATGAATGATGGATGTATTGAAGAAGTGTTCTAAAAGTTGACTTAAAAATCTTAAAAGATGAGTAAGTAATTGCACACATTGTTCTTATTGAACTTGTCTAAACTGAAGCCAGCCATGCCGATAATTGCATGCACTGGTGCAGTGTAATTGCGGTGATCGTATGTGTCTATTCCTTTATCATCTTTTGTAGGCATGCCCATGCATTTACTTCGAAAAACTGAACAAGTTCTCTCATAGTTATGAACATGGCCGAAGAGAACCAGATCAACCTGTTTCATTTAATCAGTATTGTATAGTCATAGCAACCAAAACAATCCAATTTTATATATGCAATCCTGAAAAGTGAAAACGTTACCTTGTTCTTCAATAGTAACGGTTCTACTGACTTTAGAAAGAATCTGTCGACATTCCAGAGTCCGTCTGAGGAACTATACATGGGTCGATGACTGCAAGCGGTCGATAACAAATGTCAGAAATTTGAAAACAAAATGGTGTAATGAAATCAATTAATGCACGCTAACTTACCCAGCAAAGATTACCCAGGGGGTTTTTGATCGATCAACCGAAGCCAAATCCTTTTGTATCCATTTATACTGAAATAAGAGCATGGAGTCAGATGAGTACAAAACTACTTACAAGGAGATTAATTAGAAGATTTAATTTGTTACAGTTTATTACCTGTTCAGAATTTTGAGACCAATCATGCTCAGTCGATATTACTGTGAAGTGAACACTTGCTTGTTCTATAGAGTACCAAGGCTTATCCTTTGATGGAGTTGGCATTGGAAAATATGTTTCATAGGGAATTCCACATTCTCCGCCCGAATCAGGAGTCATGTAAACTGAGCCTGAGTCTACATAATCCCTAGAAGAAGATTGATTGGGAATGAGAAATATATATATGCATATATGAGTAAGCTTCAGATTGAAATTAAAATTCGGAATGAGTTTACAACATTGTAAACGTACGGTCTTTTTTCACTGTTTTTTTACAACGATGTAAACTAGTCCCGGACTTTAATCCCAGATTGGAAAACTTTCGAACGTATGTGTATATTGTTGTCTGTTGTGTGCCAGAAGACTCAGTAGAGATACCTCTCGTGGTTTCCTATAGCGGTCATGTAAGAAACTCGAGAAGCCACAGGGGTGATTTGGTGAAGGAAGAAATCCCATTCAACTAAGAAGCCAGTTGCATAGCTTATGTCTCCAATGTGGAAGATGGTGTCCACACTCCCATTGTTAACTTCATCGGACATCGCTTTTACCACTGAGAGTGATCCTGGCTGCATTCACATATATAACTAAGTTTTCATTAATTAACGAATTATGCGAAAAGTCATCAGGATTAATAATTGTAACTATTGCTATATATACGTACTATGAACTCCAGCACCAACCTGAATGTAGTGTTCGGTAGAAGCATCGCGAGGAGCCTTCCCCATATCACCGTAGGCAAGAAATTTCATCTCATCTGACCCTCCAGCTGGTGGAGTTCTGAATTGGATTTTATCACTCCAATCAACTGCTTCACTGCATGCATTATTTGTTAACAACATATTAAATTAGAATATATAGTTATAACTAATGATTATATAAATACATGTGGATTAATGGTCTAGATCCTATTGGTCGATGTTATTCACAAAGATATTTTTGTATACACGAGATACCATTTGTACTCTTATTATAAATTCATACCTGCCATATCTGTAAGAGACTGTACTTGAAGGCTCAAGTCCTGTCATCACTGCTGTATGAATGTAGCCAGGATCATGCCACCCAAAATCTTTGGCTGGACTCGGTAGAGCGGAACCTATATATATTATTATTATATGATCATTAGGAACGTACTATATGTATAATAGTAACTTCATTAGGAAATTACATATATGTACATCACATTTGCCATTACTATATATATATATATATATTTTATTCTTAAGTCAAGGGACAGACTCACTGCACATATTGTCTTGTGTAAATGTTGAAACTTCTGATGTTTGAGTTTGAATTTTTCCGTCATCACCATACTCGACGTGTTGAGGATCCTTATCCCCACTCACCCAAGTTAGTCTCATCTGCATGCACCATTAACATTCATGCATTATGTGCTTAAAAAATTCAAAATCAAACAGCTTACTCTCGGCCCATTAATCTGGATCATATATATCAAGAGCAAATTAGGGTTAATTTCTTACTGATGTTCCAGTGGAATCAATGCTGGAGAGATGTCCATATAATGGCTTTTTAGGGTTAGCAAAATTCACTGGTCGAGTCCTGCTCAAGATGCATGGAGTAGCAAACCCACCAGCAAAAAACACAAATTCTATGTCTGTTCTGATGTTGATAACATGAAAACTTATCAATCCACTGCAAGTAGTAAACTTGCATTTTCCATTTCTATGTTTCTTGCACTCCTTCCTCTTGCAACTTAAATAGCCCGGATCTTTGCTCATGAACTGTGCCTGCAATTAATAATTAAGAAAATGCATGCAAATTTACTAGCGTTTCTCATTATTTTCAAATCTACGTTTATTTATGGTTTGGAAGACATTTTCATCTCATTGGAATTTTCCATGCATGGCATGCGTTTGGTTTCATTTATTCGAGCAGAGCTGAGAACCCGGATTTTTGTTTTGCTAAGGGCTATAACGTCATTATTACAAACTTTACTGGTCCAGATCATAAAATTAGTGAATACTACGGAGCCAAGCAATAAAACGCGCCTTCATTCAGTTAAATTTCAGTTTGACCCCTTTTTTTTTATTGGATTTAAGTGTCAAGGACCCACATACCTCAACATAGATCCTCCTCTAATTGGAAACCTCTAAGTTATGTAAGAATATTACTATTATTTTATAGTTACCTACAATCATAATTTTATTACTGTTAGGTGCAACTTAACTAATCGTGAAAAAGTTTCACATTCAGCAATTAATAGAAGTTGGATTTAATGTTTAGTAAGTGGGTTCTTAACGTCTTATCCCCATCCAAATTATAGAAAATAATAATAAAAATAATTTTGTTGCAGTGAAGATGTCTGAGTCAAGGGTCACCAACTCCATTCATTTTAGGCGCATTCTCTTATTGACCACATTCTACAATTATTTAAGCGATTGAAAAAAGATACAATCTTGGATATTCTTTTGATGATAGAGAAGCAACTTGAGGAAACTCTCTCTCTCTCTCTCTCTCTCTCTCTCTCTATATATATATATATATATATATATATATATATATATATATATATATATATATATATTTAAAAAATATCGATATTTAATGATTTGATGTGTTGCATATAAACACAGGCAACATCGTGCGCACGTATCTCTTACTTTATCTTGACTCAGATACTTCATCTAGCTAAGCTATTACGTGAAGGTTTTAGTTTCTTAAAAGGTTTATTTTTGTTAAATTATTAATTAATATTCAGGTATAACATAAAGTAATTAATTAATTACTGAAATAGAATTGTATATGCATGCATAAAAGCATATTGTATTAAATGTTGTTCAAAACCAAAAACTAAACGGTAGGCAATAGGCCAATAGCCCCGAAGCAGTCAAGTTTGATTAGTTGAATTACCTTCACAGGATAGTGGCAGAGAAGTGGAAGGTTGCTAAGATCACCCGTCTGCGCGTATAGAATTCCATTAAATGGACAACTTGAAACACTGCATCAATTGGAATAATATAAATATAATATTTTTAATTTTGTTTTTAAGAAGACAAAAATAAAATCAATATTAAATATTAATTAGAAATAAATCAAGTGAATGCATACGTAAATTAATTGAACATGCACTTATGATGTGTGTACAATTAGTAATATATGAGCTGTTCTTACTCGGAATGAGAAGGTGAGATCATGCCAACCCAATCATTTTTGGAAGGATGCAATACTCCGGAAACGGTTACCGTGACAAATTCTTCATCGGAAAGATTAGAACTTTTGCTAACATCGATATTTAGAAAAGGGTTCTGAAAAGGGCATTCGGATAAATATTTTCTATTCAATACCCTAAAATTTGATATTCCCGTGTAGCTGCGGTGTTCAAGAGTCGAGTTGACGATCACCGGAGATAGAGGCGACAGTGAAGAAGAGAAGCCAAAGAATAAGCAAATAAATAAAATTAATATAAGCTTTGAAACAGGAGAGCTAATTGAGGGTGAGGCTTCCATTGGAGTTGAAAAGTTTCCTCGTATAAGAGTTGTAAATAAAGTACAAGTGACAAAATCTTTAAGGGCATTTGTCATGCATGTGCGTGGTTTGGATTCAGTTAGTGATTTAGGGAGCTTATCACTTATTATATGACGTGAGGATTTTGATTTCGTGGCGTGAACAAGTTGATTAATTTCTAGATATCGAAAATATGACGATGGTTGCGATTTGCCAAACTGAATAATAATATATATGTCACCTTTCTACTTTTTGTTTCATGTCAATATATATATATATATTTATATTGATGAATGTTTCAATTCAGGATTTTTTTTTCTTTGTTAAAATCTGAAAAACCACATGATTTAATAGTTTATATTATATATATATATATATATTCTCTTATCACATGCAAATGACAAAATCTACAAAATCTTTTAGAGTATGTATGTGTGGTTTCCACTGAACTAATCTTTCAGTCAGTGAACGTTAGCACAAAAATTTAACAGAATTAAATTGAAGATAAAATAAGATGCCAAAAAAATAGTTTTTAATTTATGATTATAGTATGTTTCTTTATTAAAGAAATTTATTTTTCTAATCAAGAAGTTATATCTGTGCAAGAGCATTTTGTCATATATATATATATATATATATGTGTGTGTGTGTGTGTGTACTATTATCTTTTGCACTCTTTCTATTAGTTTCTTTCTCTCTCTCTTTTTTTTTTCATTAATTTTATCTATTTAATTTGCTTTGGTGATGCGGAAGCTGTCCTCAACTTTCCTTGTATCTGAATTCACAAACTGCAAAAATGAAGAAATTAAATAATTAAGAAAGATTATCACAAGTCACAAAAATGATTAATTGATAACATTACACATGCAACACTAATTAATTAAAGTTTAAACACCCACCTCAAATTTCATTTCTTCCTTTTTTGTATTCCCTCTTAAGTAACCAAACTTTGAAATCCTTATCAAACTCCAAGTGTTGTCAGCCTGTCATTGGTGGAGGATATGTAAAATAAAACGGGATTTATTTGCCCACAAAATATATAAAATGAACAGATAATTAATTATTTTCACCGATTAAATTTTAATTTACTTACGTTATCTGGGAACTTGTCCAAAGTGAAGCCAGCCATTCCAATTACTGCTTGCACGGGAGCACTGTAATTGCTATGATCATACGTGTCTATCCCATTTACATCTTTTGTTGGCATTGCTAAGCACTTTTGGTTGTAGACTGAACATGTTCGTTCATAATTATGAACATGGCCAAAGAGTGCAAGATCAACCTAATAATTTATTTTCCCGCGTCAGTTAATTAGTTACATATTCGCAAATTAATTAAGCAGCTGTAAGAGCCTGTTAGATGATAGATCAGTAGGTAATCAGGCTGAAGATCAAGCTAGTTATTACCCTGTTATGAAGCAGTAATGGCTCCACAGCATCGACAAATTTCTTGTCCACACTAGACGATAAAGAACTGTACATTGGCCTGTGCCTGCACGGTTTTAATTAATTGCAGATGTTGTACTTAATTAAATAACTAGTAACTGGCTCGTTATATATATTTAAATACAAATTAAATTAATTATCTTACCCGGCAAAGATTAACCAAGGGGTTTTCGATCGATCGACAGAAGCCATATCTTTCTTCATCCATTCGTACTGTTTAATTTATAAATCATTTTCACAATCAGTACTGTAAAAATTAACATGCATGGGTAAAATGACCGCATAACCCGAAACAGTAAGTAAATTGAAGATTATGTGTACTGTTTTCGTTTTGTTTAATAAGTAACCTGTTCAGAATTTTCTGACCAAGCATGCTCCGTTGACATAACAGTGAAGTGGACACCAGCTTGCTCAATTGAGTACCATGGCTTATCCTTGGCTGGAATCGGCATTGGAAAATAAGTTTCATAAGCAACGCCGCATTCGCCACCTGAGTCAGGGGTTTCATACACTGATCCTGATGAGCCTAGGTAATCCCTGAATCGATATCATTTGATGAATGTATTAATTAATTTATAATCATGCACGAATGCATTAACGAAATTAGAATTAGTTAATTACCTTTCATGATTTCCAATTGCAGTCATGTAAGAAACTCGAGAGGCCACGGGGCTAATTTGGTGAAGGAAGAAGTCCCATTCAACCAAGAAGCCAGTTGCATAGCTTATGTCTCCAATGTGGAAGATGGAATCTACACTGCCATTATCCACTTCATCGGCCATGCCTTTGATCACTGAGAGCGACCCCGGCTATATATATATATATATATAATTATTAATTAACCATGTTCGTTAACTGATTCATTTTATTTTATACACACTAACACACACCTGGATGTAGTGTTCAGCTGAGTCATCGAGAGGTGCCTTTCCCATATCACCATATGTAAGAAATCTGAATACTTCTTCTGATGATCCTCCAGCCGGGGGAGTCTTGAATTGGAATTCATCACTCCAACCCACTGAATCACTGATCAGTATATCGACTTAATTAATTAAAACGCATATAATTAAGATATGTCGTCGCTGAATCACTTCTTCTGCACGTCGTTCACTATTTCAGTTTCTGAGATGAATACTATATTTACCTTCCATATCTGTAGGAAAAGGTGGTTGAAGGCTGAAGCCCTGTCATCACTGCTGTATGAATATATCCAGGGTCATGCCACCCAAAATCCTTTGCTGGACTTTGTAAGATACTAGCATCTATCAATCAGTTTCATCAAATTCATTACCACAAAAATTAATTAAAGCATGCACTTCAGTAATTAATTAAAGTTCATGCATATCTGATTATTATATATTGTATCGCATCAATTAGTTGAGAATAATAATAAGGACTATCAGGTGAGGAGGTTCCCTATTTTAATTCACAACGCCCATCCGACACTTTAATAAAATATGAACTCACTGCACATATCATCTTGTGTAAATGTTGTAACTTTTGATGTCTCTGATTTTCCATCTCCATATTGCACTTGCTGAGGTTCGTTATCCCCACTAACCCATGTTACCCTCATCTGGAACATTAACATTAATTTATAATTAATTAATTAGATATCTCAATATTAATCAATTATTAAAATTACCGATGTTGCAGTGGAGTCAGTGCTTGAGAGATGGCCATATAGTGGGCTTTTAGGGTTAGCAAAATTGACAGCGCTGGTCCTATTCAAAATGCAAGGCGTATCAAACCCACCGGCTAATAACACAAATTCAATGTCAGTTCTGATGTTAATGACGTGAAATTTTATGGAACCGCTGCAAGTTGTAACCACGCATTTGCCATTTCTATTTTTCTTGCATTCTTTCTTCTTGCAACTCAAGTAGTCTGGATCATTTCTCATCAACTTAGCCTGCAATTAATAGTTTTCGCGCTTAATACAATGTTTGATTAAGCACTTCGACATTAATTAATAAATAAATAATAATGTTATTTCTACAAAGTAATGAATTAAGGAATTATACCTTCACAGGATAATGACAAAGAAGAGGAAGGCTACTGAGATCACCAGTCTGCACATACATAGCCTCGGCTGAAAGACAAGTTTCCACACTGCATACATGCAATTACTAACTTCATATATATAAATTTAAGACCACATACAGAATAAATTAATTAACCAGAAAAATATTAAAATTAGCAACTTCCAAATTAACAGGCAGGATTGAGATTCTTAGTTACTTAGAATCCGACGGTGAGATCATAGCAACCCAGTCACTCTCTGCCGGAAGCAAGACTCCGCTAACAGTTACTGTCACGAATTCATCATCTGAAAGATCAGAACTTTTGCTGACATTTATTTGGAGATAAGGGTTAGAATCTGGACACACTGATAAAAATCTTCTGTTCAGTAAACGAAACGGCGATATAGCAGTGTAGTTTTCATGTTCAATCGATGAGTTTAGAGCCCATGGGTGCAGTAACGATGATGAAGCATAACAAGGAAACAAGATGATGATGAACAAGACATAAACAAAAGCCTTGTGCCTATACCAAGTTAAAGTTTTAGCTTCCATTGAAGCGAATAAATCAATGAGCACTAATGAATATGATGATTAATTCTAAGGTTATATATATATCTAATTCTTTTGTAATTGATCTGTCATTTATTTCCTTAATTTACTTTGCATGTTTGACAAGATTTATATCGTAAAGATCACAAAGAGTTGTCATTTTTGGACAGCATAGAGATCGATGAGCATGGTGGAGAATATTACGTGGGAATTCCGGTTTCTTGATGTAACAATGTGATATATATTATGGGGGCCCTTTGGTACTAATTAACCGTCAATTTTGTCTTTCATGCCGGTTTTGCTTTATTGTGATTCTTACCATATTTCTTAATTAAAAATGCCATTAATTTCATTGTTGGTTTCTTTTTATATTCTTTTTCATTTTTACTTTTATTTACAAGAAAACTGATATCGGATATTTAAAATTGAAAATCTACAAAACCTGGTTGATTATCTCTATGATATATAACTTAGATATACAACAGAATCATTTTATATTGATGTTCTATATAGGAATAACTTCTATCAATAATGCTACACATCCCAAATTTTTTATCTCAAATAAAAATCTCAAATGAAGTGGTATTCATTAATTGGTTAGTAAAATTAAAATAAATTAATTATATTATTTTATCAACCAATTGATGAATATCACATCATTTAGGATAGTTATTTAAGATAAAAAATTTGGGATGTATAGCATTACTCTAACTTCTATATAGTCATATGTGATTATTGGTCAGTTATAAATAGAAATAAACTCTAATTTATTATAATTTATAGTTTTCTAGATCTTGTTTTGAGAAAGTTAGCTTCATATAAATACACACACACACATTTTAAGGTTAAAGATTATATATATACATACATGTAATATTAAAGGTTAAAGATTGAATAAAATATTTTTTCTAAAGATACTTGGATCAATGATTTATTCTTTAGAATTGTTACCAAATCATTTTATAATGTTTATAGAATTTTCATTGAGAGAAAAACATTAAAGAGAATGCAAACATTTAAACTTTTAAGATGACTTTGTCTATTCCCAATTGTATAAAATTGATGTAGTTTACACTTTACCTATATATCATTTGGACCAATAATTTTTGCAATCACACTTCTATTAAGTTATAACTTTCTCATTATAATAAAAATAATTTATCCCTACATTATGACTATAAAGAAGTTTTTATTGTATATTTAGATAGACTCAAATCATATATAATCCACTTCAAAAATATCAATATTCCCTAACCTAAGCAGAAGACTTATTACCTCTAGATTCATTGCCTCTACGTACGAGGGTGAAAAAGAAAATGGTTTACTATAACTATTAGGTGGTTCTTATTATTATTGTTGTTGCTGTGGATTTTATACAAAGTTTTGATGATTTTTGTGCTAGCTTAACGTTAATAAACGAAACCTTGCTTGTACCGTACGTGAACAAGAACAACCAGTTTTGCCTCTTTGGTGAAGTGAAACAACTTTTAAGTTAGGGTGTGTTTGGTTGAATTTTCGATCGTTTTATCCTAATTTTAGTTGTCACTTAGCAGAGAAATTAATGTTAATAAGCTTCTCATTGCCCATAGATATGTTATCTAAAAGAAGAAGAAACAATTTGGGCCATCTGAATGTATTGGTAGTGATTGTTGGGCTTTGGCTGGGCTCTAATTCAAACTATCTACGGAACCACAAGCAAGAAGCTGAGCTTCGGCGCAGGCTAGACATGCATTTGAGAGATTTTACTTATGTGGGTTTTTTAAGTAAAGAATCGGGGGACAGAAATGACATGAGATTATGTACCGGGCCGAGCTATCATGAATTCCTTTATCTTTGTCAAAATTCTAAATCCATGATTTTTTTTTTTTTTTAGGGACAGAGTCAGAGGGAAAGAAAAAAAGAGACAAAAACAAATACGTACTCAACATAATATAAAATGCAAGTGATAATTCAAAACCTACTTCCTAAACCAACTGGTTTGATTGCAAGTTCATGACTATATAATGTCAACTCTCTGACCTGCAACTAATCCCGATTTTAATAGTGCACATTGTTGGTATGCCACCTTTTTTATTCCCCTTTTAAGGTATAAAAAACTCCCAAGAATCTTGGATTCTCCAAACACCCACATGAAAAATATTTTGTGTTAAATTAGAAAAATTTTCGTCTAAATAATTCAATAAAATAATATAGTGTAATAGTCAAAATAATCACCGGAAATTTCCATGTTTAAACTTTTTGACAATTATTTATCTATCATACTTATAGAACAAGACAGCATTCAACATACATTCATTCATTCCCTCCCCTGGATCCATTTGTATTATAGTTTCTCCCTTTTGATTATGAACAGAAATGCAAGAGAGAGGCTACTATAAAATAATGAAATGTTCCTCAAGCAGAGTCTTTTTCCATGTGCAGCATGTGAAATTCTAGATCAATGCACTCACGGATCTATACTTTCTCGCTTTCTTTGTTCAACCAATCCAGCCTCTTACCACCAACCCTTTTCTTAAAAGTCATTCCATTAACAATACTTTCCAAGAGAAAAGAAAAGGGCAATGTCCTTTTGAAATTAATATTACACAAAAACAGTTAAATAAATAAAAACTTAATTTGTACTTTAGAATGTTTTACCTAATCTTCAACCATGTTAAAAAAGTTACAAGAGATTCAAACAAAATATAAAGAAAATCTTATAAGGGATAGAAGTGTATTATTATTTTTTATTTACACACACACAACATCATAAATTTAATTATTTGACATTTATGTCGTTGTAAATTAAAATAAAAAATCACACACATCATAAACTTAATTATTTGACATTTATGTCGTTGTAAATTAAAACAAAAAAAGAGATTGTATTTTAAAGTTTAAGAAATAAGTTATTTTATAAAGATATTTTTATAATATAATATTTACTTGTTATTTAAATATTTTTTTATTCAGATAAAAATCACAAAAATTTATTTATTTTTATTTATATGTAAATGTTTAAAAATTAGATATAAGTTACAAGAAACAAACAAGTATATTTAAAAAAATATAAAATTAATAAAATTTCAGACTTAAGAAACATTTAATAAACAAACTCTTAAACTTTGTATAGTTATGAGGTCTTCTTATACCTCTATCAATCCTAAAATCTAATTTATTTTGAAGGAGTGGGACTTCTTCTCACACGTATAAACTAATCATCAGTCATTTTTACAAGATATGTGGAATAATCTCAAAAATATTAGACAACCCGTTTCTTCCTATTAGACAAGTGATGTGGAATAATCCTAATAATCTCAAACAACGATTTTCTCCATATTAGATTGATGGTGATACCAATTTTAAGTGATCTCGAGTGTCTCTCATCCTCTAAAGTTAGTCTATAGAGTGAAGCTTTACCCACATTTCCACTCTTTGCTAATTTCAAATTAGTATTTTGTGAAATGTACAGAAGGCTTGTCTAATTTCAGTTGATAACCTTGGTTTGTGGAGAAAACATTTAATTGATGATTGCAGTTAGTTAAGCAAAGAAAAAGAAAAATTGATCAATAAATAGCTCACGTCAAGCACGGGAAAAGGCGTTGGCTAAACAGAGAGATATGGCGCTTTAATTCAATAGTAAAGAACGCATTATGTGTGCTAGCTTGAAAGTTGAAATCGATGTTAGTACGGAGAGCCCAAGACAAAGTAACGCTTTGATTATCGTACGAATTAATTAAATTTGACAAAGAAAAAAAATAATAATTGACAAAACGAAAAAAACTGTCAATTTCATTTGTCGTCTTTTACTTTGATTGAATCTGTTAATAATGGTTCAATCTCATAGCGTGTAGACTAAATAGATTCTCTTTCATTGCTTGATGCTCATATATATATATATATGTGTGTGTGTGTGTGTACGTATGTATAGGTAGCTTTCTCTCGACTGCCGCCATTTTCTCGAGAAAAAATCAACATGGGTTCTGGGAAACAAAGAGCGTATTCGTACTTGATTAATGTTGGCACCATTGTTATTTGTTCATGTTTGTTTGTGGTAAATTCAGAGAGCGATGCTAAGTGGAGAAGACAGCCTGTTAAAAGGAGGAGCTGCGTCAATGTGTATGAAGGGAGATGGGTATACGACGAGTCGTACCCTCTCTATGATTCATCAGCTTGTCCAAACATTCGCAAAGAATTTGACTGCAACAAGTATGGGCGGCCTGATCATCTTTACTTGAAATACAGATGGCAGCCTGATAACTGCGACTTGCCGAGGTAATCATATATTTACTTTATCACTTATTCACCCTAATTCTCTTCCTCTCCCTCTCCCACCCAATTAGGTGTCAGTCTATACATGTATTAATAATACCAAACAATGTTGAGTCTTTACCTGCCTAAGTAGTTAGCTTAATCACATAATTAAGTGGATGAAAAGTTTTTGTCGTTGCAAAAGCATTAGTCATAATGTTGTTATTCATGATGAAACGGCGCACGTAAGGATTGCAGATTTTTAATTACTACTTGGGATTTGAAATTGAAATGCATCATCTTCCATCGGTCACCAGAAAGAATTTCACCGGCAGGGAAATGGGGAAAGCAACTTATAATAATGATGATTACAATAATAATAATAATAGTCTACGTTTAAGGGCTTGTTTGGCATATATTGCCTGTATCTTCTTTGGTGGTCCTTCACGTTCCCGGAGAGGCACAAAGTTGCCAGCAGCAGTCTAGCAGTGAATAACAATCGACTTATCGTCCTCTTCTCTTTTATTTCAACGACGAATCTAGTCTCTTATGATGAAATGATCTGTCGTTCCACAATTTTTAAATCAAATGACAATATGTAACAACAGGACAAGTATCATAATCTATGTTGCCTTGTTTAAGTAGGAATTAATCTTAAGCGTTGAGACAATGGCTCAACACGTCTGAAATAGTTGCCCAATTCGATTTATACTGCTCACATTGCAGATTTGACGCTAAAGATTTTCTATGGAGATTGAGGGGCAAGAAAATTATGTTCATAGGGGACTCAATGAGCCTGAACCATATGCAATCACTTCTATGCCTGCTTCAAACTGCTGTACCCAATACCAACATCATCAGACAGTCAAATGATACAATTACCTCAGTGATATTTGAGGTAGCTGAACTAACTGTACAAATCGTTGTAAATTTTGTTCAGAATTGCAATGCAAAACCTCTAACAGCTTTGACTATATTTTGCAGGACTATGATGTTTCGGTGGTGCTATTCCATTCTTTGTACTTAGTAGACATACAAGTAGTTGAAAACGTCGGTCGAGTTCTGAAACTTAATTCCCTTGAGAATGGCGACATATGGAAGAACAATGATGTTCTGATTTTTAACTCTTGGCTTTGGTGGTACCGCAGAGGACCTAAGCAACCGTAAGATCAGCTCAATTAATGTTCTTGCATATACATATAAACAATGTGTGACCTGAAATTAACGCATGAGCTTTCGGTACAACTTTTGCTCTCAGATGGGATTATGTTGAGTTTGATAACAAGATCCTAAAGGACATGGACCGTTTGAATGCTTTTCGCCAAGGCTTGACAACATGGGCAAAATGGGTTGATTCAGATGTTGATACAACAAAAACTAAAGTCATTTTCCAAGGAGTTTCCCCATCACATTACAAGTAAGTCGCCTATCTCAATTGCCTTTTCAGTTTCTTATCAATTAGTTTCATCATTTTTGGCGAACATTGTTATTATTGTTATTGTTATTATTTGAATATGTGCGATTAGTGGCACTGAGTGGGATGAACCGGGAGTGACAAACTGCTCAAGCGAGAAGCAACCAGTAATTGGATCAAAGTATCCGGGTGGTTTACCAGAGGCAGCATTGGTGGTGAAAGATGTTTTAAGAACTATCAAGAAACCAGTTCATTTGCTTGATATAACGACTCTTTCACAGCTAAGAAAAGATGCACATCCAAGCTCCTTTAATGGCTTCAAGGCCATGGATTGCACCCACTGGTGTGTTGCTGGACTTCCAGACACCTGGAATCAACTTCTGTATACAGCTCTCGTAAACAACAGTTAAAAACAGAAATTCAGACACAAAAGATGAAACCAGAAATTTATACGGTATAGGTACTGAAGCTAGCTGCTAGCCAGCTCATTCATTTTCTGTCTCTGATGAATGATGTACCGAAATGGCAACATGATGTTACATTGATTTTAGATCAATTCAATTAAGCTACTGGATTTATTTTGTCTAATAAAATATCAATTTTTATCAGACATACTAGCTGATTCTTCCTGCAAAGAACATTCTCTATTTACACAATAGAGTGGTGGAATGGAGCACAATCATTGTTTTCTTCAAGTTCAAGGAAGCAAACGCTTTATCTTTAAGCATAAAAAAGCCAATCACCTTTGCGTGCGCCAAAATAATCAGAAATGATAACTTTGCATAGCATTAAAGTTTCCCCTTTCTACAGAATTTTTAACAATACTGTAGTTCTTGTTCTTCATTCACAGGTATTATTTTGGAAGAAATGCAATATGCCTTCTTCTATCAGCTACACTCTCTTTACTATCTTTTCAACATTTCTCACCACCAGTAATGGAGCTTTCTGTGAAAAATATATAGACGGAATAGTGATAAAATGTATCGAGAAAACAAGTCACCTTCACTTCTATTTCCATGATATTGTTAGTGGCAAGAACCCAACAACTGTCAGAATTGCTGGCCCCCCAAATGTTACAGCATACAGCTTTGTAAGTACAGTGATGATTGACGATCCCTTAACAGAAGGACCTGAACCCAAGTCAAAGCTAGTCGGAAGAGCTCAAGGAATGTATGCCATAGCTTCCCAACAAGATGTTTCTTTACTTATGGTTATGAATTTTACTTTCATTGAAGGTAAATATAATGGGAATAGCATTAGCATTCTTGGGAGAAACCATGTTATGGATGATGTGAGAGAAATGCCAATTGTTGGAGGCAGTGGATTGTTTAGGTCTGCTCATGGATATGCATTGGCACATACGATACTGTTTGATTTCAAGACAGGAGATGCCATTGTTGAGTACAATGTTCACGTAACACACTATTGATCAGGTCCATATTGGGCTGGCAAAAATAGGAGGCATGAATTTTCTTTCTTGTTAGTAAGATGTCCACCTCTAATCATGTCAATTTAAACTAAAATAGTTGTTAGATTTTTTTTATTTTGTGGATTACTCAAACTGTTCCAATAGTTAACAGCGAGAAGATAAATCACATACAATACACAAAAGTTCCTTGTTCAGAAAATATTAACAACAACTTGATAAACAAGTAACAAAGAGAAAAAAATTGGAACAGAGGATGAAGTTGTTCAAACCTTTCCAAGGAAACACTATGCAATTGCAGAGAAGGTAAAACACAAGGTCCTTTGTACAGAAAACAAGAAAAATGAAAGGAAAAAAAAAGAAAAACACATTCCCTGCATGGTCAATAATTTTAATCGTACCTTCTAAATCTCCAGGCAGATACAGAGAAGAGGGGTCTATCCTGCCAGCAAATAATTAGACATCCATTCTCTTCTTTGATCTTATAACCATCATAGCCATAGCTCTGCAATAACCTTCTGGCTTGCAACATACCATGGTAGCTTAAAGGCAGTCTTCCAAATCCGGCTAACTCAAGCCGGAGAATCCATTTCTCAAGCTTCTCGTGCCTCTCCCTTCTCTTTATTCCTTCACATGCTATGATATTCTTTATTTCTTCTCCAAAGAGCATCTTCTCAACTTTCTGCCGCTCTATGGATGCTCTTGATACTGTGGACTCCAAGCAATCAAACATTGCAGCATAAAAGTTCAGTGCTTCCATGACCCTCTCCATTAAAGTTGGCCCATTATGATTTGATTCCTGTTCAGTTACTACCATCACTTTTGGGGAGAGACTCCAAAGGGCATTTAAAAAGCTCCCCATCTTTGGGGAAACAGCTAGAGACAGGGGGGTTGATGCTGATGCTGATGCAGAATCAGGGCTTGGGCTAAACTTAGGGACAGAATCTTTCTCAAGCCACTCTCCTAATGTGCGCCGGTTCATATGCAAGACTCTTTGCAAGTGACTAGAACTTGAAGTTCTTGATGCTGACGGTGAAGTCCTCGTAGGCATCTCATCATCAGTTGCCAAGAGGGAGTGCAGCTGAAGGACAGAGCTGACTGCAAGAGCTTCTCCTGTCTTACGTAAACTTTCAAGATCAAGGTTTTCCAATTTGCTTACAATAGGGTTGAATTGAAATGGAATGTCCAATTTTTCAGCTTCCTCTGTCAATCGCAGAGCCATTTGTTCTAGCACCTCTTTCTGTTCATGAACACCGGTAATCCTCAAATGGGGTGGGCCTTCTGGCCGTGCACTTAATGTCTGCAGTAGGTTGATCCATTGTGCAGGTTCAAATGAGTTCAGATCAATAATATGAACCATCTTTTCTCCTTCCATAGCTTCTACAATGGCTTGATTTGTTATCACATATGAAAGTTTTAAGAAGGGGCAAAGCTCAAAGAATAACTTTTGAACAATTATTTCTTCAGTTATAGATGATATTTTCGTTGAATTCAGGGCTTTGTGCAGTCCAGGCCAGGCTTTTAGCATTCTGTCAGCAAATGCCTCGGTAAAATATGCAGCAATCCGCTGCATGGTATCTCCATCAGGAGAAGCAAGGTGGGAAATTTGCTCAAGGCCAATATTTGCATTCTCAACACTGCCAACAGCAACATGGTTAGCACAGGCAACAAGAAGATGGATCAAGCACAAGCCTCTCTCTTCAGATTTCAGCTCCCTAAGCCATGGATATGGTGATCCGAACCCAGGTGACAGTGACATCATAGAGAAGAACTTTAGGGGTGATGATGTTACAGATGATGCTCCCTCCTCTTGAACCATTCTTGCCATTCACAATAAAAGCAAACTCCTTTCCCTGAAATGCAAAGCAAAGAATATATTCAGCCAGATATAGATCATGTTAATACCAATCAGATTTGAAAGACGTTAATAAGGGAAAATGAAACATGGTTTAATTTTTCAAAAGAATGAATAACAAAAGTCCCAGCTGAAAATTCACTAGTAAAATGTGATAAGTCCAAATACTTGTATACTATCTTCTTTTGTCAGTGACTAAGCAAAATTATTTCAGTAATCAATTATTCTTAATTGAGAAAATAAGATAGAAAAAACAAGTGAAAAAAGAAACATTCAACTGTGAAGGAGTAACAAAGTCAATTTTTTTTTTTTGGTTAAGTAATCATCTTCAAAACCACATGAATGCTTAATACAACTAGGCCAGTCAGTTGAGTGGAAAAAAAATCTGCATTTCTACTCTCATAATGTTATTTCTAGCTTTCCAAACACTTTTCAGCAACCAAAAGCCCCTAAATGAATAATGTCCAAAATAGAAGAAAACTCATATCTTTTGTGAAAACACAGAGCAAGTAGCATGTACTACTTGAACAATTCTCCAAACTAAGCAGCCAAAATCAAGAAATATCAACAGGACTCACCAGAGAAAGCTCAGAAGCTCCTCTTGAGAATTACAAATGAAACAAACAAGTTAAGCAACCCCGAGAAAAAGTAGCAAAAGCTTGGTGAGGCAAACAAAATTATCCTAATTCCTTAAAGTGGAATAAGAGATATTAGATAGGGTTCGTGGGCTAGGGTTTTGTTGCAAAGTGAACGAATAGAAATTAAAGCTCTTGTCTTGAAGGACTTTTCCATGGCTGCTTTGACGACAACACAAGAGGTTGCTTTTGTCTTCATTGCTTTGTTGTCCTTTTGGGGATCAGAGGAATATGGAATTTCTTGAAATACAACACAATAGAACACAAGCACAAAAATGAAAAAAAAAATTTTTTTTTTTAGTTGTTGTCATTACGTGAAGTGGATGGGAATAAGAGCTGGCCTAAACTTGGCATTATGCTCAAACACAACTTCAATCCAAACATGCCCCAACAAAACAAAACAACAGTCTTGCTTGTTGCTTAGTGGGTAAAAGTGGGGATTGCAAGGAAGCACTTTACAGGTGCCTCCAAATCCATTATTTGTTTTCATTTCAGTGGCATAGACCACTTACTTGGTTCTTTCCTCTTACATTAGGACAAAGAAACAAGAAGATGGTGGGAAAAGCCAAAGTAGATTGAAGATTTAACTTTAGGAGTGGAGTCTTTGTTGGTGAGTCCTTGGAGTATTTATCTAGCTAATAAGCCCAATTGGGATTTTTTTTTCTTAATATAATAGTATCTAATTCAAAAGATTAACCTTTCAAATCATGACAAATTTGATTAATCACATCATCCTAGTTGATAATCAGAATCTAGTAGTGGGTATATGTTGGCACTCAGTCGCTCACTAAGCTATTTGTTTGTCCTCTTCTTTCTTCTGCTTTTCTCTGTTTTGTTAATTTACTTTTGGTTTTGTGGCGGTAGCTTTAGTGGACAGCACTTTCCTGTGTTGGCTCTTTCATGATATGTTCGCACAAATTCAGTTAAATTGGTGACCTCCTTTTTGCAGAACAAGACCTTCTGCACCTATTTAACGGCTTCTCGTAAGTGCTTCACCAAGCTAATATTGAGTGCACAATTCTTGAATGAGTCAGCTATTGCGTCAGACAATTAGATGACGGATACGAACAACCAAATCAAAGAATCCATCATTGTTTTTCTCAAAACATTAGCAACAAAAAACCAACTTGTATATTCTTTCCTGTGAAGTTATCCATGCGATGTATTTTGTTTGCATTCATATATGGCGATAAAAACATGAAAGTCAAACAGTGCCTGCTAATAAACATATTGACTATATATAATTCTTGAATCGCAAATGAAGTAAGCAAGATGAAGATGGGACATGGAGGAGTGTGAACTTGGATTGAATCGAATCTAATGTTTGTGAAACTATCAGGCGTTTCCGAGGTTTGATTAATTAATTCTCATTGTCTTTGGCAGTACCATCGTTTGTAACAATGTTTACAGGTGATGTTTTCAAGGAATGACTTTTATTATTATTATTTTGTAGCTTCGTGACCGCGCATTTTGTTTATGGTGATTCTTTGAACTCAATAAGGTTATTGAGAGACAAAATTATAAAATCCTCTAAAATTCAGCTAAAAGTTGGCAGATTCTATGCTGGGGATAAGAATTTTGACAGGAGAATAGAAATTTTATGAAGGAGACAAAAGTGGTGGCTTAATATTTAATTTCATAATGGGGTTATGTCACGGGCTCGGAATTGTTTGAAAATTCTAACAGCTTATATATCTAATTCGAAGTCTTGACTCAACTTTTTACATATTATATTGTATTATATTAAAAGACTCTTTTTATGCTTACTTGTGTTTGGTTATAGTTTCTAGTTACATTATAATATATTAAAAAAGTAGGAAGTTAATACAATGAAAGATGTATAAAATACACGAGTTTAAGTTATATTGCATTAAAATGTAAGTTATATTTTCAAGATAACCATTTAGCTTTATTATTTATTTAAATTTATTAAATATTAATTTATATGAAAATTTTAATATAGTAATAAACCTAATTTTAATAAAGAAATCATAAGCCATTATTTTACTTATATTACATAAAATTATTTTAATTGTTTTACCTTAAATACATAAAAAGTATTTTAATTTTATTCAATCATTTACTATTTTCCAAAATACTAAATTTAAAAATAAATTTAAATTAAACTATTATATTTGACATTAATAAATAAAAATAAATTTATAATTTAATATTATATTGTTTTATAATAAAATTATAATTTTTGTTATACTATTTAATTGTATACTTTTATATTTTTACAATATAACATTAAATTATACTATATTATAATAACTAATATATAGCAATAAATAATATTATTAATAGTATAACATAATATTGGAATATTTTATTATTTAATAATAGTATATTATTACATCATTAATATATTGTAAAAATTAATATGTGTGTGTGTGTATTATTCAATTCTTCATTTAAAATATTAATAATAAAATATTAAAATACATCATAATATAATACAGTTAATATAGTGTAATGTAATATAGTATGTTGTTGATGCCGAAAAAGGACTCAAACAGCTGAATTTATTTTTTGGGGGCAACAACACGAATCAAAGCTCAAACGTCAATCTGACTATGAATTTCTGTGCTTGCCAATCACAAAAGTACGGTTAGGACACGCCAGTGGGGGTTCCGGCATAAAGCCTCTTATGCTTAAATTAGATATGTTGTGTGAGAATAAAATAACAGGGAAAAAAATATTAATGATCAGTTAAAATTTAAGAATGTAGAATAAACTTTTATCACTTGTCGTTTTTTGATTTATTTCTCTAACCCCATCACCTGGTGCACTCTTTAGTTTAAATAAGTCTTTGGTTGTAGGCGGTTATCACGGTTTTAGTGTACTCAACAGTAATTACCAGAAGTAATTATTACTATTCAAATATACTCAAAGGTAGTAATCGAAAGTAGTTTTTTACGGTTTAGAATGTAATGACTTATAACCATCTTAAAAATTAGGATATATAATTTTACTCATGTCATGCTTATAAATCAAATAACTAACATAGACTTCCAATTGTACTCATAAGATCGGATCGGTAACATTAGATTTCGAATGTGCTGTAATTGATTGTATTTCTTAATGTTATTAGAAAAATTCAACCGAACACCAGTCTTCTAGTTTTCAATTATGAGAAGTCATTACCGGTGTTGAAAACTAATTATTAAAAAATAAAAATTTTTTACAAACCTAACATATGTTATATTTTATTTTGCTGGGGATGAAAATACTTGTTTACTGAACCGAAGAGAAAGGAATAGGGGTGAGCGTTTCATCCGAACCGAATCCAACCTGCGTTTTTTATTTTGTTTTTCAATTTGGATCGGGTTAAATTCCCAAAACCGATCGGTCTTGTAATTCTAAAAACGATCGGGTTTATAATAAAAAACACGCTTACATTGGGAAAAGAAAAAGAAAATCCCCAAAAAGCCCGCATTTCCTCGACTCCTCCTCTCTCAAATCCGGCCGCCGGCTGCCTCCACGTCGACACGACAGCCAGCACAGCTTCCCGAGTCACCGCGAGTCCACGACAGCAGCTCACGCCTCACAGTGGTCTCACCCATCGACCACCATAACGCCTCCGGGTTATCGCAGCTCGCCGTCAGTTCTTCACGGTAACTTCAGTGATAAATCGAACTTGATATGAGACGAGTGTTGATTAATTATGCTGTCTTGAGTTATAGTCTACGATTTATTAATTATGTTCATTTTTCATCTGTATGAAATGTGTTAATAATTAATTATTCACGAATTCATTGTCTAGGAAGTAATGTCTTAACTACTTGAGATGTCCACATGAATCTTTTTCTCCATTCAGTTTGGCCTCTGCCAGTACCAAAATTGGTGAGATCAACGGGTTCATCATTTAGTGCATTAAAAGCAGAAGAAAAGCGAAGTAACTCTTACCATTCAAAGTCTTTCCTTAACACCAAGTCCTTGGACAGATTTTTCAACACATCGTACCTTCTTTCCTAGGCAATTTCTGCTAGCCAAGAGGCCTTTGAAAATGAAAATGAATATGTTTAATTTGAAACCATGGTGTTTAGATTTCCAGCCATAGATACAAGTCAATGTGTTCAGAATTGGCAATTTACTGTGTTCAGTTTCATGAGTCAACAGAAAGCAATAAATGTCATTTTAAGGATCCTGCAAGCAGCAGAATGATTCCAGTAGCTCTTCTTGTTATCATGATATCTTGTTTTTGTTTAGATTCATTGGTACTGAACCGCTTTCTCTGTAAATGCCTGTAGCTTTATCATTGCAGTATCTTTCTCAACTTGTAATGTTGTGTGAATGTTAATGAAGACATTATTTGCAACTTTAGGAAGGCATATGAAACCTTTTGCACGATGGACTAATTTGTTTGTTGATGGAGAAATGGAGATGGTTTTATTCCATTCAATAATTTATGTTTGTTTTTATTTATTTGGATTAACTTCATGACTTCAAAAAATTTTTCTTTATTATTGTACTTTGTAGTTGAATATTTTGAATTTTTTGTTTTAGTATCCGAATGTTTTTCATCATTTAGCATTTTGCCTTGTTTGTTGGATAATGGTTGCTGTAACCTGAATTAGTAATGTGACCCGAATTTACAAACCAAGTCGAATTAATAACCCAAATTGGATTTGTAACCTGAACCTTATTCTAATTAACAACCCGAATCCGAACCGAATTAGAAACCAAACCGAGCCGAAATAATTTTTCAACTCATTTGATTTGAATTCTTGAATCTGAACGGGGTGCAAACTGAACCGAAAATCGAAATGCCCACCCTAGAAAGGAATGTGGGGATGATAATACTTAACATTTTATTCTGTTGGTATATGTTTTTGTTTTTGGCTGAATGTCTTTTGGTCAAGATTGAATAGCATATTCAAATTTGCAATTGCATTAAGTTATATATTATAAACTTTGTTCTTTTAATATTATGTTATATATTATAAAGAATTTGTTCTTTTATACAGAATTTATGAAGAGTTGTGGAATTACTACTTTTGCATATTGTGAAGTATTTGTTGAGCAAACACTGACCAAAACTGGTTCGTGCCTACTCCTAGTTGCCCCAATAATGCATTTATGATTTTTATTTGTAGGTCAGGCATTGAAGATTAGAGAGTTATTCTTTAAAGGACTAGAACAGTTAAAGCAATTTACGGTACTCAGCATAAAGGAAATCACACAACTCAAAAAACTTTTTTTATGTGAAATTTTTTATTCAATAAACTTTTTTCTGAGTTACAGATCGGCAAATACCTATTCAATTGTATGAGGCTCTGTATTTGTGTTTGAGTTTTGTGAGGTAGTGATGATCAATAATAATTGTTGTTAGAAATTAGATTTTATTTTATAATTTATTATTATTATTATTATTATTGCTTTGGTTGTGTAGATGGAGGGGAGTTTTGCTAAAGAGCTTTACTCTGAGAGTTTGCAGTTATCAAAATTAGAATTGGATCCTCCTTCGACTACCAATTGTAAGAATTATTTGATATAAACGATATTATTTTATATAAATGACTTTTTTTTGTCTTACTGATATTAAAGTTGTATATGAAATGTGTTTTTGATAAATTTACAAGCTGAGTAAGCAGCTTCTGAATTGGGATGTGAACTAAGAGAAAGGGGTTTAATTCTCTGAAAAATTGAAATGCATCCAATTTTCTTATGTTTAATCATAAAATGTTAGGTGTAAAGTAAATTGCATGTTAACGTTGAAAAAGATATATCTGCGTGCATGTTGTGATGGAAAAGTTCTTTTGAAAGCGAGACATGCAATGCATTGTTGAGTTTCAGGTTGTGATGGAGGTGATTTGATGGATGGTGATGATGGATCTCTGTGGGGTGGCTCTGATGAGGAGTTTGATATAGAGACCGATTTAGACAGAGAATGGCAGAGGAGACGTGATCAGTTCCACACTGTATGTTAATTTTGTTTTCATAGTTTTCCTGTGCGCAAATGTATGATACTTTTCAAACCTACATTAATTTTATGCTTGATAAATTCTAGATTGGATATCGTGATGGACTTTTAGCAGGGAAAGAAGCCTCTGCACAAGAGGGATTTAATATGGGCTTTAAGGAGTCATTTCATTCTGGATACAATTGGGGTCTTGTTAGAGGTGTTACCAGGTATGCTAATAAGAAAATGGAAAAATTATATATACAATTGGTATGTAGCTTTGCATAAAAAAATTGATTTTCTTGAGTTCCTGAGAGATATATAAATGTATACATATTTTGTTTAATTGGATTTTGGTTTTTCCTTCTTGAAGTGCCCTAGTTTGCCTTCCCAACGAGCTGAAAGAGATGTTGGTTGAAACACAAGAGAAAAGGAACAAATTCCAGAGCTTGTATGAATCTGTGCATTCTCTTTCAACAACAGATGCCCTTAAGTTGTTTCATGATGATATATTGACGAAGAAAGCAGTGGAACAGAGTGAGCATGCTGAAGCTGGCTCGAATGTAACAGGTTTGCAAAATCAAAGTTCAGATCGCAGCCGCCTAGAGAATCACTTTGGAGAGCTTGAATCAATTATTCTTGAAACGCCTGCTATTCAAGTACATTTAGAAGTTCAAAAGTAGTTGGTCTCATTGTGCAATGAGATTGGGAAATGATAGTTTGCACCGGCATGTAAATGGGGTAATCTGCCTACAGGAAGGCGGTAAATTTTGTAGGATCTCATTGTTTGAAGAAAATATTGTTCCATTCCATAATCTGTAATTGTGATCTTGTGAGAAAAACTGGAACTGATATTATATTTATGTGATGGGTACTGAATAGACAGTAATATACTTGCATTTACAAATCAACTCAGTAAATGTGGAAAATATAGGCATAATTAATGAAGACGACTAGAGCAAATGAACAGAATGATTGATTTTTCCCATTGAGAACGTTGATGGTGAATCGACTGTAGCCAAGAATCATTCATTTTGCATCCAATTTGCTTCTTGTTCTCGAGTGCCCGATCTGCATCTTGAAACTGAATGTTGATATTCTTATGGGTTACTCTTAGTCGGCAACTTCAGTCACTCATAAGATGCATCGATTCGTCAGTAGAGAAGTGATGGTTATTAGTCAGATATAAACTGAGTGAATTTATAAGCATTAGTACATAATAACAGACATTCATTAATAAATTATCATGGTTTGGAGGCAAGGCTCCGCATTAAAACAACAATAAAGGATAGATTTATAGCATCCAGTTGAAGAAACTAGACTTCATATTTCATACTATATTACACTACTGAAATAAAGACTCTTCACTTTAACTATTTAGAAGAACCAGTAACTGTATTTGTAGTTCTATCTTCCCTTTCACCATTGCTCCATCCAGTTGATTTTCCTGTATGCTTGCGAAGCAGCTTACTCTTAAAACATAAGTCCAGCTAACTTGCATGGCCCTCGCCTGCATTCAAAATAAACATACTGAGTCACAAAAGAGTTTAGCATATTTAATAAATATATGAGAAAGGTCCTAGAATTGATTTTTCTTGTTTACCTGAGCTATCAACATCAGCTACAAGCTTGCATTGGTCTTGCAGGAGCAAAGGTCGCTGAGGAATGCCTGAGATGTGTGTCAAATTTAGGTACTGGGATGACTGTTTCGAAGGCTTCAACTAGTAGTGCCACCTTCCTCTTCCTAGCAGGAGCAAGTTTGGTGACTGCCTGTCTGAGAGCATAATCAACCATCCATTCCTCGGAATTTTTCCTCTCATCCGTCATCTGATGCTTGAGATCAACTTTTTCTGCATCTGGATCAGGAACCATCGGCAGGAAATTTGGTTCTCGTGGGTTGAATTTCCTCATTTCCTCCTCATCAGTGGCTGGCCTCTTGGATCTTATTGTCCATTTTTTATTGCCGTCAATGATTGACAATTTATGGTTGGACTTACTCTTTAAGGGAAGTGATGTGCTCTCCAATTTTGGGATGGTCTCAGCACCAGTCAGAAGCAATGTTTCTGTTGTTTCTGACTGACTGCTATCTTCAACTTCCATTTTCTCAACTTCTCCAACAGCATTCTCAGGCAAGCCGATTTTGTACATGCTTGAATCACTCTCCTCCTCAGAATTGAAAATGCTTTGGTTCTCAGCAACATTAATGCCCTCATCCTTGCATTCTGTTTGATGCTCTTGATTTTCAGCTGGAATGATTTCATCAACTAGAACTGGACTGGTGTTACTGTCTTCAGCAGGGTCAATGATGTTGAGGTTTTGGCTGTCATCTATGTTTACATCATCTTGATCTTCAAACAAATCATTAGGAACTTGGACTCCAGTTGATCTTTTGGTAACAGCAACTTGCTCTTTCTCCTCCATGTGATCTCCAGCTTTGCAGTTAGGTTTTTCCTGCTCCAAAGCATATTCACCTATGGCAACATTTTGATCAGTTTTTGAATCCACATTCTCCTGGCTTTCACTGTAATCTTCATCTGTTACAACCTGATCTATTTCATCTGAATTCAGTAAAGAATCAGACATTTGTTTCTGAAGCCACACGACCAAGTCATCATCTTGAAGAGATTTATCCTTCTGTTGATCCCCAGGAGTATGGTAGTTTTCAACATCTCCAACTTGAGGACCAAATCCAGGGATTTCATTCACTGCTTCAGGTATTCTGCTCTTCTCCTCAATAGAAGTTTTTGGTTCCACAATTGGATCCTCTGTCCAAGTAGAAGTGATCATAAACCCAATTAAATGAGTCTCAGCATCCTTGGTGGTAGATTCTCGATCACTTTCAGACATTTGGCCAGATTCAATGATCTCCAAATTCTTGTGTGAGCCATCCACTTCACAATCACCGTCCCCTTGTAGTGTCTCAGAGCATTCACTTTCTTCTTCAAAGATTTCATCAGCCTGAATCTTCTTGCTGCCGTAAACAACAATGCTGTCTGATTGGGTGATGGGTTCACCATGCAAATCATGATTCTCGATGTCCGATGAATGACCATCATCAAACTTCGATTCATTCTCATCTTTCATTGAATCATCAGCTTCCATATCAATCTCTAAGGTAGGAAACTGACCCACCTCCCAATCCATATTGCTAGAGTCAGAAATGCTCCCATTCTCTTCACTGTTGTCATTGCTTTCATCTTCAAAGTCACTTCCAACATGAAGTACTCCTTTAGTTTGAACTGAAATTACTGAGTAGTCTTTATCTGGATCCTCAACTTTCTCTTCTTCAGGAATCCCCTCCATGTTATCAGCTCCCATAGAAGCAATTTCACTGTACTGTTCAATATTTTCCTCGAAATCAATCGCAGAACGCGGTGATCCAGCAGCAAGATCCTCAGAAATTTGTTCTTTATTGCTCTGTTCCACTTCTTCTTCATGAAAATCTCCATGAAAGGACTCATTATTCTCTAATTTACTTTTAGCATAAATTTTAATGAAAAAATCTATGCCCCCTTCTTGCATAGGAGGAGACCGAGGTGAGCAATCCAGATCTCCTTCTGAATATGCAGATTTGTTATAAAAAACCACCTGCCCTGCATCAACTCCTTCCATTTCTTCACCAGCTGGTTTCACTTCACGTGGAGATAGAGCTTCCAGCTTGCAACTCTTCTGTGTCTTCAACATTCGCCTTCTTGCCGACAAGAAGCACTTCAATGGCTGCGAAGGCTTATGATGATGACCATTAAGAGAACAATAAGTATACGGACACACCTTTGTAACTGAAGTTCCTTCGACTTCAGTCCCGCCAGGATTAAGCACAAGATAATCCGGGAACTTTGAGTCCTTCAGAGTTGAAGAACAAGTAGCACTCTGTGCATTCACATCAGCACAGAGAACAACTCTAGAACATTTTTTAGAACCAGCTCTCACAAGCTTGAAACTGGGGTCTTTGTTAAAGTCCTCACCAGCTTCAGACTAGATGACTTTGTTAAGCTTCTATTTGGCTTATTACTAGGACATGAGCCAAGTTTTGATTTTGAATTAGTAGAGCTTCTCCTGGAACTCACCTGAGAACTTTCCTTTCTTGCCTCTGAACTGCTGGTACCCTTCATGTAATTTGGTGATCCGTAAGTTGTTTTTACGGGAGTCTGCTTCTGTTGAGTTGCAATTGCTGCTGTTGTTATAACATCCAAAGGAGGTGGCTTTCCAGGCTGTGAAATGTTTTGTTTCAAAATTGATGATGATGATGATGATCTCAAGCTCTCGATATCTGACAGCTTGATTGTTCTTGACCTTTTCATTTTCTTTTTCATATCAGTACCTCTATTCTTGCCATCCTGGTACTGATAAGATGACGGTTTCAGGTTCGCCAACCGCTTTTCTGATTTAACATGATCAGCTTGGATTCCAAACTTGTTGGATACCTTTCTTTGCACCATCTTCAAACAAAAACCTGAACCTGAAGCATCAGCTAAAAGGACATAAGAATTGAGGTTTGTTTTCAGGTTTCTTGATTCCTGTGGATTGTTGGTATGAAAACTACATAACAAAGAAAAGGAAAATGCATTGAGAGTTGGAAGGGACAAAGCAATATGAGATTCTTTTTGGTTTTCTAGATGATCAAATTTGAACTTAGCACAACAGATAACAGGTGTGGTTTGTTTGGTTGCAGAAATGGGTCCTTTTTGTTTTTAGCGTTTTCTGAAATGAATTATTACATTTGAAAATGGGTTTCTTCTACATGCCGCACTGATTTGTTTCATATTCCGAAGGGTTTATAAATTAATGTGTGATTAGAAATTAGATGTCCTAACCTATATTTGTGCAATGACATAAATACCCTTCATCATTTGGATGACCTCTATCCCCATGTGTTTGACGCATGACATATAACCCCGACCAACACGGCCATAATCCAAAATTTGGCTGCATTGACACATACCCCCATATCATCTTGTCCTGTTATGAAAATGAAAGCGATGCATATGATGCATTTGCATAAAAGAACTCCTCATCAACCGTAAGTTACATGTAAGGGAAATAAATTTGGAAAGTACATTTAATTATTTGGAAAATGTTTTTGTTGATGCCAAAAACACACTCAATTTCAAATACATTATGCTAATCGCAAAAGGGCTGTGTTAGGGTATTATTGTAATTCTCAACAACTCATTTTTCGGCTTATTAAATGGTGAAACTGTGGGCTGCGGAACCCACGAATGGAGGTAAATGGCCGGTAGCACTAGCACGGAAGCACTTCTATAAAAGACACAGCCAGATGCAAATGGTCGGCTAAAATAAGCTGCTTTTGTGGGCCCAAAAAGGTCCATTTCAGGCACACGCTCCTCTTCTTTATCCCCATTGAGAAGCATATGGGCCACGTCCCACTATTAAAGAATAAAAAGTAAAAATAAAGGAAAAAATTTTGAAAAATAATGAAATAAAATGATAACCCCAAATTTCCATAATCTTTCTTCCTATTATGACACCGGCCTTTTGCTTTTTAAATTGGGAATTAAAAGGTCATTCTCCTTTTGATGAAACCCCACAACTAATTTAAAATGTCGGTTTAGCTTAGGCTATTTGTTCTGATTTAGTTAGATTTTGGATCAAATTGATTAATTGGATTGCGCAATCTCTGATTTCTAGTTTATCATCATGTTGGACTAAATTCTGAACTCTATTTTATCAATTTAGCCGACAAATAATTTGAAATGGAAAACCATCTGCCTAACCCAACGATTAGTTGGTTGGACTTTGGGTTTCAGGCTTTTAGACCGTTCAAAACTTCAAATTATTACAATAATCTAAGCATATTATAATGAACATGTATAATATCTCATATTCGGGCATATTATATGCAAGTATATGAATGCAACTTTATTCTTTCCACATCCAAATGCTTTCAAAATTTGGATCAAGCTTAGCAATAACACGTATTCTTACTTTTCATAATGGCCAAGAAACTCCTCTTATTCTCTGCTAGTTCTTGACCAATGACCATTATTCACATGGGGAGGCTTGAATCTTCAAGTTCAACCTCATTGACAGCCCCCCTAAGCCAAGGAGGGGTCGTCATAAGATGAAGCAATTACAAAGTCCCAGTTACTTACCAGAATGAGCAGCTCTTTTTGAACTTTCAAAATTTGGTATGCCTATTTTTGACCAATTGAGCTTGCCACATTACTAATTTCACCAACCAAGAATATGCTATTAAGAACTTAGAAACACATTCAATTTCTGTGCTTATTACAATCTTGAAAATGTTAGTTATTGCATGAAGGAGCGTTGTGTGGACAACACATTGGGATCAAAGTGCAAAAAGAAACAGAAACACTACATGTTTAAGCATCAAAATGTGAATGAGTTTCTGCTTCTTCTGCAGTCGTTTGCCATGGAAAAGGAGTACAACGTACCATGGCGCCACATGAAATATAATATCCCATGTTATCTTGTTTCCTGTTAAATGATTCTAGAAAATTTATCAAGTTCCAAGTTGTTTTCTTGTAACAATCCAAATGATTTGTACCCATATGAGCTAACATACCAACCAAGATTTTTGTCTAATTTTTCTGAATAATGAAACTTTCTGGGAATTTTTTTTGTTTTTTGATAATTTTCAGTCATCAATGACTTATCAGATTCTATGCTATCCATAGCCTTTAACATGGAGTGGCTAATTAAATGTGATTATTGAAAACCTAATCATTGACAAATGAAAAATATAATTAAGGTGAGTACAATGAGATGAGACTAGTGGAAATCAAAGCAACTTTATTAAAATGAGAGTTATGTGGACCTTTCAAAGATTTAGACATTTCAGTACCATCTTTATGCTACAGTTTATATCTTTTGATAAGTAATCAATTTCAGTTGCTTTAACTTGAAGGACCTTTATATAAAAACAAAAAAACTCTTCTTGCAAAACTGCTTTCATTAACACGTGTGGGCATTGATCTAGAAACTAATTTAATTCACTCTCTATAAAGCGCTTATTTCCTTGGAGAAACTTAATGATTTTGATACAAACTATTTGTTTGTATCAAAATTTTACATGTCATTTGAGCTTAACTGCTCAAGGCCCATCTACGAAAGTCATTGAAAAATAAATAACTTATATTTGTTGGGTGGCAAGGTGGTGTAAAATAGATGTATGATGGGAAAATTTATAAAAATAGTTAAAAAATTTTAGTAATTTTTAAAATTAGTCATCTTAAGTTTTTCTAACATATCTAGCCAATTATAAAATTTTTAGACTAAAATACCTTCAAATATATGAATTAGGAGACGAACCTAGAAAATGTAAGACAGGTACCTGTCGCATGAAATCATAGCAACACACTTTTTGAAATTTTATGCGACAAGCGTCTGTCTCTCGGTAGACAGATGTCTGTCGCACGAAAAGACAAATGTAATTTTATTTATTTTTAAGCCACAAATGCCTATTACACTAATATGCTTTGATCAATTTCATTGCAAACTTCGAAACGGTATATTATATGTGTAAAATAGACATATGTGGTATAAGTTATGATTTTTGAAAGGTACTAAATACATATAATGTACTTATGTGAGACAGGCACATGTCCCAGAAAACAAACGTCTGTCGCACGAAAGGACATATTCAAATTCATTATTTTTTTTTTGCCACAAATGCCTGTTATATTAATATGTTTAGATACGCCTCATCACAAGCTTCGAAACAATATATTATACGCTTAAAACAAACATATGTAGTATAAGTTATGATCTTCGGAAGGTATTTAACACATATAATATACTTATGTGCGACAGACACATGTCTCCCGGGAGACAGATGCTTGTCGTACAAAAAGACAGATTCAATTTTATTTTTTTTTGTTCCATAAATGCCTATTATACTAATATGCTTTGATCCGTCTCATTGCAAGTTTTGAAACGATATACTATACGTCTAAAATTGACATATGTAGTATAAGTTATGACTTTCGGAAGGTAATCGACACATACAATATACTTATGTGAGATAGACACAAGATAGATTCAATTTTATTCTTTTTTTTTTGTGCCATAAATGCCTATTATACTAATATGCATTGATATGTCTCATCGTCGCAAGTTTCAAAACAGTATATTATACACCTAAAACAGATATATGTAGCATAAGTTACTATCTTCGGAAGGTACTCCACACATATAATGTGCTTATATGCGACAGGCACATGTCTCCCGGGAGACAGATGCCTGTCGTACGAAAAGACAGATTCAATTTTATTCTTTTTTTTTGTGCCACAAATGCCTATTATATTAATTGCTTTAATCCATTTCATCGCAAGTTTCGAAACGTTATATTATACGCCTAAAACGAACATATGTAGCATAAGTTATGATCTCCGGAAGGTACTTAACATATATAATGTACTTATGTGCGACAGACGGACTAGGCACGCACGACAGTGGACGATGGGCACCTGTTTTGTGCTGTTGTGCTCGCGATAGAGTAAAATTACAGAAATTAACGATGATTATACAACTTATCATTACACACAGGCAGAATTAGCACCGTCAACACCTTATCTAAGAGGTATTTTATCGAATACCTCATGTACCATTTATTAAATCAAAATTTCATTAAACAATCTTCAATATTTATGAACAATCAACCCTAATACTCCTCTATAATCATCTATATACTAATTATTACTAATCAATCTTAAAAAAATCAAAAAGAAAAGAAATAACAACTTCAAAATTGAGGAAATAAAACCGTCACCCAAGAGCCATAAATTATAACCACTGACTATTGGAGATGAATTCACTCTCTAAATCTTGTTCAATCGCAAGTAACAGCTGAAAAATCCAAAATCAAGCTAATATCTTTTATGCCCAAGCTAACTCTCGTGTGTTTGAATTTTGGAGAGATAAGAGTATTTTGATCCATAATTTATGCAATAGATTAGATATGATATAAAAACTTAAGGTAGTTAATTTTGAAAATTATTAATTTTTTTTTATTATTTTATAAATTTCCCTGTATGATTAAATAAGTGCAACATGGCTATATTGGAATTATTTGCAGCGGCTGAACATGATCAACGATGTCACATGGATGTCTTGGATTAATTAATTATGAAAAGATGTTTACTACTAATGAAAAATCTCTTTTTCATAATAATTACAGCTAATTAAACTTCATAAATGAAACATGAAAGTAGCCCTGGGGGACATTTTGAAACATTAAAGTAGCCTGGAGAACATTTTTCTGATTTTCAGGAGGCGGTGAATCACTTTTGGTTTGAAAGATGACTTAATTTAGAGCATATCATGTACCTGTAGCATAAATTTAGTGGGTAACTGTTATTGTTTCTCACTTTCTTGCAAACCAGACAAGCAGACCTCGAGGTTGCTTAGGTTGGTTAAAGTATGACTCGAACTTTACAATAATTCAATCTTTTACAGCACAGCTCTTACATAAATCAATATAAACAACTATAACATAAGTTAAAATAATTGAAAAACTATGAACACAAGCTCATAAACAGGTAAAATAAAACATCACATGATACGTGAAACATAGAATTTGTAACATTAAGATCAAACTAGTAGCATAATAAGTTTGGAAACTTCTGAGCACTGTACTTTATTGTGTCTATCTTGGTCGAATATTGTTAGTTCTATATTTATTAACTTAATGAGGTTAAGGATGGAGCAGGTATATAACAAATCTGGCACGGATTGCTCTATGAAATTATGCATCAATTAGGTAGAAGCTTTAGAGTATTTTGAATTCTGTCCACTTGAACTCCAGCTCTTTAGGTACAAATGAATAATTTGTATACTATACATTTTGAGGGGGAAATTGGTTAATTGCGTCATTGTTGCAAGTTAAATTTAGAAATTTATACTTCCTCTCTGTACAGCAATGAGAAGAATGACAATAATAGGAGAAGCAAGAAAAATCATGTATGGGAGGGCTTGAGTTAGTGCACCTTCCTCAATTCCAGCCTCTTGGAGAGGGTAGTTGGTTTTATCTTCAACAAAAGCTTCAAAAAAGTTCTGGTAATCTGAGGTCTTAGCACTAGAGCTTCTAACCTTCATCATTTCCATAGCCTGCGATCAATGAATTAGTGTCTATTAAGGGAAGGGTTACATAAGTATTGAAGAAACAATGCATCAGCAGTTGAGTTTGATTCAACACATACAATGAGGCAAGAGCTGAATAATCATTATTGCCAAACACTTCACATATACCTGAAAGCTGAACATAAATTGCCGAGCTCTCTTGCTCACTAAAGCATTTGGGTGAGATTGAAGCTTCTCATACATAATTTGAGCCTCCTTTGTTCTGCAAGCATGGCAACTGATTAATGTACCCAGTTCATAAGGTGAATAGATATCTTGAGTATAGGCAGACTGAGACACTAAACCAAGAAAATGTCGCACAATCTTAACAAGGTTTCATATCTTTGTCTTAGCAACCTAGTTGTTCTGGTACATTTGTTTAGCAAGCAGGGGCAACAAAAGGTTTCAATTTCATTTTGACATTATATATGCTAATTTCAATAATTATAATCCAATGCTATACCTATGAAGAGAATCCTGACAGACAGACCACTGCAAGGCCGCTAATCCATAAAGTTCGCTCTGCACAAGCAAATTACTTGATGTTAAATTAATATTGTTTTGCTAGAAGCTGAAAAAAGCAGTTTAAAGAGATGATCAATTTTGTACTCTCAACTGATACCTAGTAGAACAAGCTGCTACTAAGACCATGGTATAAAAATCCAATTCCTCGAATGAGAGTTATTTCAGATGAATGCAACACTCCAATATTTTTAACACAACCAAGGTTCATAACTTCAGTAAACTAACCTTGAACACCATTTTATTCATAACTTTTTCATAACAAGGCAAAGCTTCCTTTAGCTTCCCTGAATCCATCAAGGAGTCACCATCCTTCAATGCCTATGTTTACGAAAACCAAATTAGCGAAGAACTTATTTATATACTAATGCTACAGAACTGCATAATTTACAGCCATAAAAAGAAGTCAAAATAAGTGAATAGTTACAATTCCGAATAATGATACTGAATGTTAACTCAAAACTTAGGTTTTCTTTTTCTCCATAAATTACAAAGAAGAATTTTGTTAGAAGAGTACCTTCTCACATTCAGATTTCAGCTTTGGATCAACATTTAAGCCAACATTCTTCTTGTAGGCAGCAAGTAGTTGTCTAGTTCGCTCTTCTTTAGCAGCTCTAGCTTCAGCTGTTTCCAGAACATCGCCAGGGCGAATTGTTCTTCCACCTCCAAACTTAATACAGAGGGAGAAAAGCATGTTAAATATGACTTATCATCAGAAAACATCCCTAAATATAGCCAAGATTCAGAGGTGACATCGATAATTCGGCAACTACAGATATAAAAGTTGTTGCTTTATTCAACTTCCAATGATAGCATATTTGTTCATCAATCATGTGCATCTTATGCTCAACTGTCTTTAATTTCAAAGAATTTCAACCTACTTTATACCTTAAGATTAAATAACAAATTCTAATTCGTCCTTTTGAACATTGCATATTAAAAGATGCTAAACCCCAAAATAGAGATTATATCACATTTGTTAATAATACAAGCACACACATTTGTCAGAACAAGTCCACAAAAAAATAAATACCGATTTTGAAATATTGCCAGGTCTTGGAAAAACTCCCCAGGTAGAAACCTTCGGCTTGTAAAATTCCAAATTTTCTTCTTGTTCCGGCTCAGGCTTCAACACAGTTGACTCCCCAATCTTGCTGGTGTCGCCAACAATAATCTCCACTTCAGGAATGTCACCTTCTGGAAAAGGATCAGTAACTGGAACCAACCCAGCTGGCAGACCCCTGCCCTCCTTCTTATCCGCAAAATTAAGACCCACAAAATCAATGCTTGAGATCTTCAACCCTTCTTTCTTACCACCAATCTCGTTTGGCACATTGACCGTACCTTCGCCTTTGAAGCCTAGAAATCAATGCAAAAATTCAGTTAACAGCTACATTGCACCTTAAAATGTGAGACCTTTTTATCAATCAATGGAATTGTCATGATAACAAAAGTAAGTCCAAAATAACAACTTTGCGATTATTCATTGCATCAAGAAATAAAAACCAAAAATTCGTTCATTTAAAATTGCAAAAATGAAAAAAAATTTAAAAAATCATCAATTCCGTCACTGTACATGTGCCACTAGTCACAATCGTACCTGAATTTGAGCCGTTCTGAAAACTGACAGTGTCTTTGTTCTTCTTGTACTCTTTGGCTTTCTCCACTGCATCACTTGCAGCATCCTTATCTGGGTTCTGCTCATTTTTAGAATCAGGGTTCGATTCTTTCAACTTCTTATAAGCCTTAGCTTTTTCAAAAGCGAGCTTTGCAGGGTCTGGCGAAGCTTCTGGTTCTGGTGAATTTTCAGAAGTGGGCTGCTCAGATGCTTCAGGATTGTTGGATGATGCGTTCAGACAGAACGAAAGCTTCAATGAGCTGAGCTTCGGTTTTTGTTTAGCGGAGGAGACGTTTTTGTTCTTGATGGTGCTGACGGATGAGAGCCACGATGGTTGCAGAGATGCCATGGCTGTGCTAATGGGTGTGTGTCAAGACGAAGTGAATGGCCGTGAAACATTACATTTTCAAAAATCTTTTCCAATACGTGTCAAAATTGTATGATTTTTAAAATTACTATACAGTTTAATAAAAATTATTTTATCAAACAAATAATCACAAAATTACATGCTTCCACCAATGCTTGGACTGGGGATACATAATTTATCAATGGATCTTGTATACCAGCCAATGGGTGATCTTTCATTTATTGTTGTTACGTGTACATTGTATATTAATTTTTTTTAATAATTATTAATATTTTATTTTTACAACTCAATATATATGTATCATGTTGGGATAATAGAGTATTGCAACTCATTTCGTACAATTTAAATTATGAAATTCGGGCTTGAATCATTTTTCAAATTAGAAAACCTATGAAACACTTCCTCATACAAATAATTCATATAGATATTAGAAGAATGCATTTGTTTTACTCGCATTCTGTTAAAATAATAAAAATATAATATTTAATGTAATATAATAATCTCAATATAATTATATGTTAAAATAATAATTATAAATATTTAAAATATTATTAATAATATGATGTGTGATTAATATTGAAAAAAAAAAAAAGAATACTGCCCTTATTCAGTGGTCATAATCCATGCTGCACTTCATTTCATGCAAGACCCACTCACGTTTGTAACATACACTTTCTCGATCTCATCGTTCTTATGCGACCTGTTAATCTACAATGATTATCGAAATAAGGAGCAATCAATTCCATGTTTCTAACTGCAATAGCAGAAGGGATTCAATTGCTCGAATCATCTAATCCATCTGAATCCTTCTTGTTGGGTTAGCGTGTTTCTATCGATCATAAAAATTTTAAAAATACTAATTATATATTATATTAATTACAGAATTTTACTCTAAAAAATATTTTTATTGATAAAATGCATAAAAATTTTAGAATTTTAAATTATTTTCTTCCTATTATATAGTTTCTGTCCTTATAATCTTAAACTCTTATAAATTTCTAAAACTCATCAACTAAAAAAATTATAAAAAATGTTTTTAAAATAAAAATATAAATATAAATTATGAAATGGGATTAGTGTAAAAAAATTAAAAGAAAATTTCATTTATGTGTTAATAGAAATTTTATTTAAAATAAAATATAAATTAATTTATCTTTACTTATTTAAGTAATTTCAATTGAAAATAGATTTAAAAAAAATTGAAAAGTATAAAAAAATGTGCTCTTCTTTTTAATATATAAAAAGATTGTATTTGTATTTTAGCATTTAAGTCTCATTTTATCTCAATTAATGTGATATTTATTTATTACATAATGTTTAAGTAATTTTCTAAAATTAATTATATATAATAAATGAATTACACGCAAAATTATAAAATTTTGGATTCCTGTTATTATTATTACTATAAAATTACATGTCCCGGAGAGAATCTAAACGCAACCACGTATTTTCTCAATACGCTTCGTTTCATCCAACTAGTGTTACCACCTGACCGGTCCGGCCGAGCCCATTTATAGCTGGACAAAATCAAACCGCCTCCTTGGTTTCTCTTTTTTTTTTTTTTTGTTTCCAGCAAGAGTTGGAACACTTGAATTTTCAGTGAGACTGTTCGCTCGTTTGTTCATTAGTCATTTACCGGTTCATAACCAAATTCAAACCCTAACTTTTCTTTATTTTATTTTTCATTAGAAATTTTTTCCGCTCTTCTACAAAAGTATCGTACTAATGACAAAGGTTTATGGCACGGGTGCCTACGATTTCAAACGGCATCGGGTCGCCGAGTACCCGGTGGAGTTGCCAACCCAACAGGACGACAAACCGGTGGAGTCAAAGCCGGGATCAACGCTTCCAAGCTCTATAACTCTCTCCGAAATCCAACGCGATAGGTTAACGAAAATCGCGTCGGAGAATTGGCTCAAAACTGAGAAGCCGTTTGATGCCGAGCTTGTGAAGGAGATATATAGGACGGAGTTGACGGTTAAGGAAGGAAGAAAAACAGTGCCGTTGCATAGAGTGATGATTTTGGAGGTTAGTCAGTACTTGGAGAATTATCTTTGGCCGAATTTTGACGCGGAGACGGCCTCGTTTGAGCATGTCATGTCTATGATACTCATGGTTAATGAGAAGGTAATAATAATTCTCTTTTTTAAAAATTTTAAAGCTGGATATATGGTTATTTCTTATTCTGATGTTTCTTTTTGTGGATTTGTCTTTTGAAAAATATTTAGTTTCGAGAGAACGTGGCAGCTTGGATATGCTTTTATGATCGAAAGGACGTATTTAGGGGATTCCTTGAGAGGGTTCTTCGTCTAAAGGAGGTTTGGTGAATTAACCCCCATGGTTTTTATTTTTAGAATCTGTGTAATTGGTGTTATTTTGTCTTGAGGTTCGTTTGAACTGCAAGGAGTTTAGGTATGCATACTGAATTTCCTTATATCTAAAATGCGGTTGCAGGGAAGAGAGTTAAGTATAGCTGAGAAGACAAACTATCTAGTTTTCATGATTAATACATTTCAGGTACGCTAGCTTTGTGATTATGCTTTTATTGCATCATAGCTTTGTGTTTGTTTGTATGTGTAAGGTATTTAAGAAAATGTAGAATTGAAACTACACTTGAAAGTACAAAGAGATCAACTGACGTTAAGTTCTTTTTGTTTGGAATTTACTATTTTTGAATAAATCATCTCATGCTACAGAGTTTGGAAGATGAAATTGTGAGCAAAACTGTCCTGAGATTAGCTAGTTTGCAGTCCTGGCACAGTTTGTCATATGGCCGTTTTCAGGTAGCGTATGCTAAATGTTAGTCTTATTTCATGCTAGATGGAAAGTATCAGACTCCAGTCTGATGAATAATTAGTGGCTTTCTCTGTAGATGGAGCTTTGTCTTAATCCAGATTTAATTAAGAAATGGAAGAGGGTTGTAAAGAGAGAATCTAAGGAGGCTATGAAGCGAGGAGAGCCTTTTGACCCCTCATCAATGCTTGAAGTGAAATTCTTGAAAAATCTAATTGAAGAGTTTCTTGAGGTACTGATATGCTAAAATACTAGATTGGTATCTTTATATATATATAGTTTATTTTGTAAAAATTTCAGATGCTCAAGGATTTTAAAATTAATATGTTTAACCCCACTTTATGCTTACTAGGTACTTGAAAACGAGGTTTTTGCTCAAAAGCACCATGTCAATAATGAGGATGATCATGTTGATGCTAATGGTTTTGTGCAATCTAATGATGCTTGTGTCTTGTACTGTGAGAGGTTTATGGAATTTCTTATCGACCTGCTGAGCCAACTGCCAACAAGAAGGTATAATTCCAGCCTGAAGTCATGGTCTTTGCTTTTTACAGATATATATTTGATTCATGTCTTCAAATTCAATTAGTTTGGTGTTAAGACTTAGTTGGATTGTGTTTGACTTTTGACTATATACTTAAGATGTCTTCAACTGTTTTTTTTTTTTTTTTTAATTGATTTCATGCCAAGATGAGCTTGAGTAGAAGAGGAATATTGTTTTTGTTCCAATTTTGATTGCTTAATTTACTTTCTAACATCTTGTTGCCAACTCTTTCCTATATGCTTTTATTACTCGTCAAAGGTGAAACTTCTTATAAGTCTATCGTCTCCTGCTATTTTGTTATTCCCTGATTTGATTTTACTCTCAGTTTTCTTTTTCATTCCTGGGATGCAGGTACCTTAGGCCTCTTGTGGCTGATTTAGCCGTTGTTGCCAAATGTCATTTAAGTACTCTATATAGACATGAAAAAGGAAAGCTTTTTGCGCAATTGGTTGACTTGCTTCAGTTTTATGAAAAGTTTGAGATTAATGATCATGTTGGAAAACAATTGACCGATGATGAGGTGCTCCAATCTCATTATGATCGTTTCCAATCTTTTCAGCTTCTGGCATTTAAAAAAATCCCAAAGGTTTGTTGTAATTACTTATGTTCAATCTGTAGGCTGCCTCACTTGTAAAAAGATGGATCTATGGATTTTGAGACCAGTTTTTTCTTGTTCTGTTTGTTATTTGCAGTGTCTAAAATTTCCTCTGTATGTTGTAGTTGCAAGAACTTGCTCTGGCTAATATTGGTTCAATTCACAAGCGAGCTGATCTATCAAAGAGATTATCGGTACTCTCTCTCAAAGAGCTACAGGACGTGGTTTGTTGTAAGGTTAGTTGATTGCCAATTTATATGTGTGTTTCAGTTTATGCTATCTGTTTCTAGATCATTCTCATGCCCCATGTCTTTAAAATTTCTCCTTTTAGAGACCAATATTGGGTTGGAATCGGTCATTGTATGGGTTAAAGTTGTTTGGGGAAATTTTTGCCTCACTGAGAAGCTGTCTGATGTTTTCGTCCATTGATGCTTGTGTTAAGAACATAAAAAGAAAAAAAAATGATTTTTCGGGTCAGCAATTGTATTAACCATACTCCTTTTTGCATTTTTTTTTTCCCTTCTGTATGAAATGAGCCCTTTCAATGATGTGCTAATTTAGAGTCGATAAATCCTTCTCTGCTGATGAATTTATTTCTTCATGCAGCTCAAACTGTTGTCAAATAAAGATCCCTGGTTAGATAGCTATGATTTTCTTGTTGAAGTCATGGTCTCCTTTTTTGAGAAACAGCAGTCTCAAAAAGAAGCCATAAATGCCCTTCCTTTATACCCGAATGAGCAAATCATGTGGGATGAAAGCCTTGTTCCTAGCATTAATTACTCTGGAGAAGGATGTCTTGCTCTTCCAAAGCTTAATCTACAATTCTTAACTCTTCATGATTATCTCCTTAGAAATTTCAATCTTTTTCGTTTGGAATCAACGTATGAGATTCGTGAGGATATTCAGGAAGCTGTACCACATCTCCTTGCTTACATTAATAATGAGGGAGAAACTTCTTTCCGTGGTTGGTCAAGAATGGCTGTGCCGATTAAGGAATTTAAGATCACTGAGGTAAAGCAGCCAAACATTGGAGAAGTTAAGCCAGCATCTGTGACAGCAGCAGTAACTTTTAGCATCTCAAGTTACAAAGCACATGTAAGATCAGAATGGAATGCCCTCAAAGAGCATGATGTTTTATTTTTACTTTCTATTCGCCCTTCATTTGAGCCTCTAAGTGCGGAGGAAGCTGCAAAGGCTAGTGTGCCACAAAAGCTTGGCCTTCAATGTGTACGGGGATGTGAAATTATTGAGATACGTGATGAGGAGGGAACTCTCATGAATGATTTCACTGGAAGAATTAAACGTGATGAATGGAAGCCACCAAAAGGAGAACTTAGAACTGTAACTGTTGCATTGGATACAGCACAATACCACATGGATGTCACAGATATTGCAGAAAAAGGTGCTGAAGATGTTTATGGGATGTTTAATGTGTTGATGAGGAGAAAACCTAAGGAAAATAATTTCAAAGCAATCTTAGAATCTATAAGAGATCTCATGAATGAATATTGTATTGTACCTGACTGGTTGCACAACATATTTCTGGGCTATGGAAATCCCTCTGCAGCTCAATGGACTAATATGCCTGATTTTCTGGAAATTGTGGATTTTAAAGATACTTTTATTGATTCCGATCACTTGGAAGAGTGCTTTTCAGATTATAAGGTTGGCATTGCTTTTCCTTCATCACTGATTATTGGAAACTGATGGTGTTTTTCTGTTTTAATAATACTTTAATTTAACCTGAAGAACTGTTTGACTTAGAAATTTCAATTTGTTTTGATTTCTAGGTTTCTTTCGTGCATCCAGATGGTACAGAAAACTTGGATCCCAGGCCTCCATTTCGAATTAGGCTTCCCAGGACACTGAAAGGCAACAGTCATGCACTTCCCGGGAATAAGAATTTAGCCTCTGAGTCAATGCAAGTTGTCAATGTGGATGCCTCTACTGAAAAAGATCGACTTATTGTTGAAGCATACACCCCACCTGATCCAGGTCCTTATCCCCAAGATCAACCAAGGCAGAACTCTGTCAGATTCACACCAACTCAGGTGCTAGGTTACTCTTTCATGGCTTCACTTCCTTTTCCTTTCTTTTGTTGTAATTTCATTCTTTTAATATTTTTTTTTTTTTGAGGAAGTTTCAATGATTGTTTATTTAATTGCTTTTGAGAAGGTGGCAATCATTTATGGTACCTATGTACTTTATTTATTTTTTGGGCAAATGTTTGGTTTATTGATGTACACTGTATGTTTAACTGACTGAGAATTTACTATAACACTCTTTTTTTATGTGCACTGTATGTTTAACTGACAGAATTTTCTATGACATGTATGAGGTCTTATATTGATATGTGGTCGAGTTTCAATCCCTGAATAGAGAACATCTGTTGGTGGTAGCATTACCTTCTATATCACTGACACCTATAATTTTCTGTATTTACAGGTTGGGGCAATTATATCAGGCATTCAGCCAGGCCTAACTATGGTCGTCGGTCCTCCTGGTACAGGAAAGACTGATACAGCTGTGCAAATCTTGAATGTTCTTTATCACAACTGTCCTTCTCAGAGAACCTTAATTATCACTCATTCAAATCAGGCTCTGAATGACCTTTTTGAGAAAATTATGCAGGTAATTTTGATTGAATTTAAGATTAAATGCATAAAAATGACCAATGTTTAATCCTCTAATATTCTGTAAATGAACTTGGCATTTTTGGTTTCCCTTATTACTGAACTTTATGTTTTTTACATTTAACCAGTCAATCACATATTTGCTAATGCATGTCATGATTTCTTTTCAGAGGGATGTACCTGCTCGCTATCTTCTGCGTTTAGGTCAAGGTGAACAAGAGCTAGCAACTGACCTTGACTTCAGTAGGCAAGGCCGAGTCAACGCAATGCTTGTAAGACGGTTAGAATTGCTTAGTGAGGTTGAGAGGCTTGCAAGATCTCTCCAGCTGCCTGAAGATGTCGGGTATACTTGTGAAACAGCTGGATATTTTTGGTTGCTTCATGTATATTCCCGATGGGAGCAATTCCTTGCTGCTTGTGCAGATAATGAAGGTAAACCAACATTCGTAAGGGACCGTTTTCCCTTTAAGGAGTTCTTCTCCAATACCACTCAGCCAATCTTTACTGGGGATTCATTTGAGAAAGACATGCGGGCAGCCAAGGGGTGTTTTCGCCATCTTAAGACTTTGTTCCAAGAGCTGGAAGAGTGCAGGGCATTTGAATTGCTCAAGTCAACTGCTGATCGAGCAAATTACCTAATGACAAAGCAGGCAAAAATTGTGGCAATGACTTGCACTCATGCAGCACTAAAGAGGAAGGACTTTCTTCAATTAGGTTTTAAGTATGATAATCTCTTGATGGAAGAAAGTGCCCAAATTTTGGAGATTGAAACTTTTATTCCGATGTTGCTCCAGAGACAGGAGGATGGTTATGCTCGTCTCAAACGCTGTATACTGATTGGTGATCATCATCAGCTCCCTCCTGTTGTGAAAAATATGGCTTTCCAAAAGTACAGTCACATGGATCAGAGCTTATTTACAAGGTTTGTTCGTCTGGGTATACCTTATATAGAGCTTAATGCTCAGGGCAGAGCTAGGCCGAGCATAGCCCAGCTTTACAACTGGAGGTACCGAGATCTGGGAGACCTACCTTTTGTAAAGGAGGAGCCACTCTTCCATAGAGCTAATGCGGGATTCTCCTATGATTATCAGTTAGTGGATGTTCCTGATTATAATGGGAGAGGTGAGAGTGCCCCTTCTCCCTGGTTCTATCAAAATGAGGGAGAGGCTGAATATGTTGTTAGTGTCTACATATACATGCGCCTACTAGGTTACCCTGGAAATAAGATCTCAATATTGACGACTTACAATGGCCAGAAGCTTTTGATTCGTGATGTTATCAACAGGCGATGTGTTCCATATCCATTTATCGGTCCACCCAGCAAGGTGAGTTTTCATTTAGGTTTTATTAATCAGTGGAGGCATCGTAAGATTGTAGTGGTGCGCATTTTGCATATTCGTTCCTCAAATTGTAGTAAATTTATTCTTTATTTTTGTATATAACTGGTTTTCATTATGTTTGCTTTAGGTCACTACGGTTGATAAGTTTCAAGGTCAGCAAAATGATTTTATTTTGCTATCTCTTGTCCGTACTCGCTTTGTGGGTCACCTTCGTGATGTTAGAAGATTGGTTGTTGCTATGTCCCGTGCTCGGCTTGGTCTGTATGTGTTTTGTCGACGTTCTTTGTTTGAACAATGCTACGAGCTGCAGCCTACTTTTCGGCTTCTGCTTCAGAGACCTGATAAACTTGCACTTACAATGAATGAGAAGACATCATATACAGACCGTCATGTTGAAGACATTGGAGTTCCTTATCTTGTTAGTGGCATTGACGATATGCGCGCTATCGTTGACAGCTTATTATATCAGGTATATTCTCTTGTTTACGTGATATTGATTTGGTGGTGATGACTTATTCATAAAGTTTTGCAGAGGACCATCTAGTGAAAATACAGTATGGCTCAACCTTGAGATGGTTAATCTTGGCTAGCTTTCTTTAAACATCCTTGTCACAAATTGGGTTCCTCATGTGTGATCATATATCTCATAATCTCATACACTAACCAATTACCCTAAAGAACTTGACTAGCTCCATTTTTTTTCCAAACTCCTGTTAGGAGTCTCATTACCCCTGAGTAGTAGGGGCAGGTCTATTTTTGCTTTCACCGTAGTCTTAGCTGGTGCTGTCTTGACTAGTCAAATTTTGATGACACTAGTTTTGAATTTCTGGTTGCATTGTTGAATTTTTTGTTTTGGTTGTCTTTGTCCAGTTTTCTAAGGTCCTCTGAAAAATAAGTGATTGTTAAAATTATTCTTAAAAGTTCAATCCCTGAGTTTATTATTCTTGTTGGCAGAGGCATGTAGTGATCCAAAGTCAGTATGTGGCTTATTCAGGAACCTCGGATGCATATGTATTGGAGGAGCAAATTAGCCATCAGAATTCGATTCTCGAGCTCAATGCTATGGACACTGATATGCCAGCATTTGCAGATGGTTCTCTTGGGGATACATCACATGGAAGCCAGTCAGAGGAAGCTACTGAAGTAAATGGTCCTGCAAATGGGGAGATACCGCTTGAGAGCCAATTGAACGGTGAATCAGGGTCTGAACTTCCTATAGATGACAAGAATGGCACACCACCTGAAAGCGATTCAAATGAGGCAACTAAGATGGAGTAGTCTAATTTGATCATGTGGCTGATCAAGATTTTTCTTTGAGCAGTTGCGGAAAACCCAGGTCCTGCAGGAGAGGCAGCTGGCCAACTCAATTGGGGCAGTATGATCCTTACGGAAGGTCCACCTTATCAAACTTCCTGGTATTAATATACGTTTCAATTGTGGATGAAGATGATTATCATAAAGGCTTTCCAACATATCATAATATTGCCGTAAGATCGGTAAACGATCCAATTATCACCCTTATTGGAGGAGTTGAGGTGTGACTGCAATCTAACTCAGAACCACCTTCAATTATCGTGTTAAAAATCTTTCTTGAGATAAATGAGCTTCACCTGCATCGTATTAGGAGAAGGATGCAAGTTGTTGACATTGTTTATAATCTGTTGAATTTTTTTTATTATCAAAACCCAAATGAATGAGTGATAATTAGTTGTACGACTGTTTTATGAAGAAATTTTGTTGTAAATTTAATGTCAATCAACAACATTGCTGCTAATGGGACTATTGAATGTCGTATAATTCAGCATTTCGAATTAAATATCACAAGGTATTATTGAAAAAATAAATAATAATGTAATTTTTTTACGCAAGGAAAATTGGCGTGTCTCTATTTTTGCTTGGGGTCGTCGGGTCTTTTATAAATTATGGTGACAATAAAAAAGAAGACGAAAAAGGCAGGAAGGGAGAAGAGAAGTGCCTGTTGAGGGCCCAAGGCTTCTTTATTGACAATGACAATGTTGTGTACTAAAATACTAAATATTTGCTTACACTTTTTAACAACTCATTTTTTGCTTACTTTTAGTTTAATGGAAGAAAACACTGGACTCAGTCTCAGTTAAGGTTTACAGGGATAACAATTCAGAACAAGCTCCCATGCAATTTCATTAATTTAGAAAATCTATGGTAACTAAAATCCTTAAAAAATTTTTAGAATACATCAAAAACATCATATCAACAATATAAATAAATAATATTATAATACATATACATTTTTTTTAAAAAAAAATTATTATATAAATAATGATTATATTAAATTTAATTATATATGTAATACATGAATTAATTGATTATATTATTTTTTATATATTCTAAATTTTCTTCATTCAAACAATTCTAAAATAATAATGCTATACATTTTTAATTTTTTATCTCAAATAATCATTATAAATAATGTAATATTTATCAATTAATTAATAAAATAATATAATTATTTTACTTTAATTTTATCAACCAACCAATTAATGAATACCATATCATTTGAAATAATTATTTGAGATAAAAAAATTTAAGATAATTAACATTAAATAATTCTAAAATGCATTACAAATACCGTTCCTCCACTTTTTACACATTCTCGAAATGGTAACCCCCGATAAACTTTAATCAAGATACAAAGAGTTTAGATATAAATGAAAAATCACCAATTCGAACTAAAAGTTCGATGCTTGGCTACATTGTTTACACTTGAAACGGGGTTTACGTCCAACTAGTTGCGAATGTGGATATAGGCCAAGTTAAATTAAAGGGTATCCCAACCTTTAAAGCCAGACCCAACACGAATAATGGGCAAATGCCTCTAAAGCCCAAACTCAGAACGACGTGCTGTGGGCCAGTTCTCAAATGCCTTGACACATATTATTTTAATCTACACTTTCTGACTTCTCTTCTGAAACACATACTTTGCGAGCAACAAAAATTCTATAAAAATCAGATTAAACCTTTCAGCTCAAGTATTTTCAAACCAAAATCCTTGGAAATACAATTCTACAGAAAAAATAACTCAATATCATTTTAGTGGTTGATTGGTTGTCAATCCCCAAGGAAGTTTCGCTTCTTGCTCGTGTTCATGTAAGGTCTGATTACCCACTCGATCTGGGCTTCACTCTGATCAACTGTTCCTAACTTTATCTGCAACACAACACAATGAGAACAAAGATCAAGGAAAACAAAATATTGAGCTAGGCATTTTGTTACTGCTTTCACAAACCAAACAGCACTCAAATCACATTATATTACCTGATAAAGCCGCAATTCAAACCGGGGACCAATTTCCTTCAGCTCAAGTGACTTTGGGCCTCCTTGTTTCTCATACATATGATGCCTGCCCGTTTACAAGACACAAATATGAAACTTTCATATTCACCGTATACATGCATAAAATTTCAACTAAGATACAGCCAAAACAAGCATCTTTGGCACTGCAACAGCAGACCAACCTGAATGAAATATAGTCAGACTGATTTGCAAAGGTGATGATGCGTTTGGTATCAGCCTTTGGCAATGGAAATAAATGTTTTAGAATGTTTGCTGTCCTTTCACCTAGCTATCAACAATTAAACAAGAAATCCACATATTCAATATATGGCCGATATGAATATACAAGCAAATTGGCAAGAAATGAAATTCTAGAATACCATAACAAATCAAGTACGTCATTCCAGCAGAGGTCAATAAGACAGAAAAACAAGTAGAATGCCCAATGATTCTCACATCAATGACATAACCATATTGAATAAGTTCAGAGAAATTAGTGAAGCCTATATCAACAAATTACTAGATTCTAGTTCATTTCCAAGACTAGAACCCATATAATAATTACTTCATCTTAGCATAATAAATGTATTTCTAGATAAGTTCAAAAACAAGAAATTGAGAAACTTATTTAATCCTAATATAACCTTCCAGAAAACTTCATTCGAAAGAATTAACTATTCATGTTCTGTAGCAAGCTAAGCTAAGCACTATGGCTGCAGTCACAGTAAGCACACGAAAGTAGGACTTCTTTGTACGACTAGTTTACTTGAAAAGGCAACTTGTATAGAACATAAGTATATACAGTAAGTAATTGATTTCACCCCAAAGATGGGAATACCTTGGTTTTGAAGTTGTTGAGAATCAGATGTGGGTAGACCTCAGGCATTGTACCAATGGCTTTTCTGTCCTTAATATCATGTCTGGTAACCTACAGGCCAAAATGTAATTAAATATTTGGGCAAAGAAAAATAGGCCAAAGCAAATGTCAATAGAGCACAACATTGAAAAAATTACTTACCACATTGAGTAATCCAAAGTAAGCAGTTGGGCCAAAAGGTAGATGACATATGATTAAACCATCTGGCACACCACGGTGTTCATGAACCAACACAACATCTGTGAAATCATGTGCACGACAAGTTTCAATAATTTCAGATATGACCTGCAAGAGGAAAACCCTCATAAATCATCTTATATCTTCTACCATATTAGTTTCACAATCACACCCCAGCTTAAACATTGAAAAATAAACCAACCTGGCCACCACGATTCATTCTTTGTGCATTAGGAAAGACAAACTTCAATTCCTGCAGGAATATAACCAAGCGAAACACAACCAATTATCAAACAAACAAACATTCAGATCACCTACAACATAACCAATAGTATAGCTAACAACAGTGTATACGCATCAAGGACCAACCTTTACAAACTGTGTAAGAGGAGCACTCGGATCCCTTGATGTAGTGAGCAAAATTTTAGGATCTCTTTCAGTCGCATTTGCATATTCATCATCAATGTGGCTCCTTGGGACTAAGTGTCAGCAATAAGAAGCATAAACATATTATCAGCAAATTTTTAATATAACAAGTACACATTTCAGAAAAAAAAAAACACTGAAAAATTATTTTATTATTTTTGTACACAGAAAATAAAACATACTAGCTGTATTTTCATCTTCAAGATCGATTTCTTGGCGAAGCGCAGCCTCCTCGTTCCTCAGCTCAGTGGGAATCGGCTTTCCCTCTGCAAGTACACAAAAATCCAAATTCAGAATATAGACTAAATGTAGATATAAATTTTTCATACATGCATGTCAATTTATTTATTTATTTATTTTAAAAAAGAAGATGAAGAAGAGGAACAAAAGTGACCTTGCAAGGCTTCCTTGATTTTGCGCTTCTTCTCATAAAGCAAGCGTTCTTTGCCTTCTAAGCTCTTTCTATATAAGTACTCCCGTCTCAATCGAATATTCCGACGCAACATCGTTGCGGAGTTTGGATAAATATCTAATTTTTATGAAGAGCTATTAAGTGTTGTCGAGGTTTTTACGAGCGAAAGGGTTTAGGGTTTTATGGATCCGGCAGAAATCGAAAAAGTTCAGGAGCGACGACGTTTTATAGAATTTGGATTATATCGTTTAGATCCCTCAATTTGTACGTTTTATTAAATGCCGCGCACTAAAAGACTTTTCTATAAAGTTTGGATCCGGTTCGAATATTGAAATACTCAGACATTGTAATTCGGCTAGATTTTTATCCGAAAATTTTTAAGTCAGAATTTTATATATAAAAATTTTAAAAATTATATTTATGTATATATTTTTATTTATTTTATAATTTTTAAATTTATTTTAATAAAATTAGACATAAAATATGAATTTTAAATATTTAAAATTTTAAATATATTGAATAAATATATCAAAAAAGTATAATTGTTTAAAATAAATTTTTTTTATAATATTTTTTTTTATAAAATTTGGGTTCTGAATTTTTCCAGTGATGCCTAAACTTGATCCAATTTCATCTCCAGATAAGTATTATTCTGTCCACATCACCTAGGTTTAAGTTAAACCTGAGTCGAACAGATATTTTTAACACCCCTATTTTTAATCGAAAGGGAACAAAATTATAATTATTATTTTTTAGACTAATAAGTGATAGGATGGAAAGAGAATTTAAATAGTTTTAAGCCACCAAATGATTAAGCTCATAGTTTACTCCATTGAAGTATAAATTTAAGGGTCATGAATTGATTATATTCAAATAATCTATCTTATTTTTAAAAACTTTAATTCATTTTTATTTAGTACATTAAAAAGATTTCATAAATCCACCTTATTTTTTCTTTATCTTTTGAACAAAATGGTGGGTAACTTAAGAATTTTGAAGTAAGGAGAGTGATAAAATACTAAATTTACCCTACATTTAATTAATAATTTAAAAAGAAAGAGAATATATGCTGCCACATTGAATCGTTCCCTTTATGAAATTCATATATGGAATGTATGCTTATGAAATTCCACGAGTGAATCAACTATTGTGGAGAATATAACTTTGGACTTTGATGTCCCAAGATGTGTGTAGAAACAGAACATCTAGATGTAGAATTAGTTATCCAAAAAGAAAGAAAAATGAAGCAGGCCCCATATTATAAAAATAAAATTCCTCCATCTTCTGCATATATATTTACGACCAGCGAAAGGCATACATGCTAATAAGTTAAAGACATAGAGCTTCTCAGTTCTGCAATGTCATCACAAGTTCCTAGATCAGGCGACAAAAACCAGCCTATGATGGACCATGAGCATGAAGAGACACAAAGAAAAGGTGACAAGAACTGCTTAAAGTTCACATTTGTATATACAAAATCATGATTTTTTTTTTATTTGGTTGTTTCAATGATTGAAGCTGTTTGAATTAATAAGTTATGTGCCAAATACGCTCTCAACAGGAGGGATGAAATGTTGCATGTGTTCAAGAGGTTTTGCACGTACTCAAAAGAAAGGAAAGGATAGGAGTTTTCTCGAAGGATGGTAAATTTTAATTCCTAGCCAGAAACTACTGAATTTTCTGTGGTGTGATCTATTTACTGGATGCTCTGTGATGTGATGATCTTATTTTTGTGTTTATTTTTGCAGCCTTTTCGCTTTGTGCTGCTGCTGGATTTGTGATGCTTGCTTTGATGTAACTGTTGTTGCAGGATAAGAAGCAACCAAGATGGGTGTGTAGTGGTTCCCCAGATCAAGGTCATAAACTTGCAGCATGCAACTTACTTTATACAAACCTATGTATTTATATGTAATATTTAATTCTCCATGATTGACCATTTGTACGGATGAGCTTCAATTATAGAATAATTTTGTATCTGGGCCATTTATTGGAGAAAGACATGCAGGAGTATGCCTGTCTACATATATATGCAGATGACTCAGAAATAAAGGATTTGGACCAAACGAAATTGTATGTCATCACTAATGAATATGCTTTTATGAGACGTACATTGAGTTGAGCAAAAACAGTAGTAAAAACCGGGCAAATTCTGTTCTTTTGCATATAATAAGGATCATACAGCAGGCAAAAATGTAACTCAATTACACATTTAATGTAAAATAAGAGGAAATGAAAAGATGTAAGCTTACACACTATGAATTGTTTCAAAAGTAACTAGATTGAGATTGCAAGAGTTCAAGCTGAGCCAATAACTTCGCAACTGCTGGCTTCAGTCTGGAATCACCATTCTGGGCTAAGTCAATTAGCACAGCCTGAGCAGACTCTCCATATTTTACTCTGTGCTCCTCAATTTTAAATATCCTTTCCAATATCCATAGTGCTTTCTCTTGAGCCTTTGCATTACCTGATTCTTCTAAAACTTTTATGATGGCCTCAGTGCCCGAAAGTTTTGCTAAGTAATTGCTTCCACTTTCCCAAGTTTCGTCTTGTAAGAGAGTTGCAAGAGCACCAAGCACAGCTTCATCAGCTTCCCTCTCTTTGCCTTCCAATACTTGGATTAAAGGAGAGACAGCCCCTGCCTTGACTAAACAAAATGTACTTTTGACAAAGCAGTAGCCATCATGAACTTCACAAAATGCATCTGCTGAAGGAGGGACACACAGCCACCTAGATTTTTTAGACTTCCGAAGCGACAGTGAATTCTGAGATAGTTGAGCCAGTGAGGTTGATGCACTGCTTTTGGCAACCACTGATTCACTTGACAGCAACTTCATAAGCAAAGGAATCACCCCATGTTCTACTGAATACTGTTGCAATTTCTTATCAGAGGGAGCTGTAAATCGAATCAATATACCTGCAACACTCTCCGCTATCCAGGGGGTAGAACGAGTTTTACTTATAGTACTTGAAGTTACTGTAGAGATCAGAGTAGGCAGCAAATTTGTCTTCTTAAGTAATTCTGTAGCTTTCTTGTTACTGACTGGTAAATTGCTCAATATTCCAACTGCAGCAGTTTTTTCATTCTCGGATGTTGATGATGATATAATGTCAACAAGAATGTTAAGATACATATCTCCTAGCTGTTCTGCTAGCTCCTCAGATACATCTTTAGAGAGAGTGCAAACCAAGTTCAATGCAGCTGCCCTGATGTTAGTGTTGGTTTCCATAATGAAAGGTAATAGAAGATGAATTGCACCATTTTCCTTCATCCTTCTTCTAACATTAGATGCATGAGAATGTGTAGCAATGCTATTGAGCGCGTGTAAGAGATGATACTGGATCGTCGGACTGCAAAGATTCAAAAGGGAAAGCATCTGTTGAGCCACATCTTTATTGACAAGTATAGATTCTGACTGAGCAATTCTTGCAAGAATTGCTGAGGCTGGCTCCCGAAGAGTCATAAGCACAGATGTGACTGAGAAAAGTAGCTGAAGCAGAGGTGCTACAATGCCTGAACTAACCAAACGTTGAATATTTTCTGCCAATAAAGACAAATTTTGCAACGCATTTAAAGCAGATAGCTTGGCTTCAAGTTTTCCAACTTTAAACATTCTAACAAGAGGTTCAATGGCCCCATCCTCTCCAAGGGAAGCTCTACTCTGGTCTGTGAGTTCCATCCTTGAAAGTGCTGTTGCCATGAGGATCTTACTCATGTCTGAGCCTGCAAGATGTAATACTGGATGGTTCCATAAGACAATAAAACCCCTGAAATTCACAGCACTCTAAAATTTGATAACTTGTTTATTTTAGTTGTAACCAACATTCGGATTACCAAGATGGGAAAGTCAAGAAAGTGGGACTCCTTTTGCCTAGCTAGTCTTCATTTGTATTTCCGCAACTAGTTCCATTTTCAGAAATCAAACTAGAAAATCCAACTTCCTTCAGGTAATAGGCTCGTAATAATGCAATAGTTTTTTGAAATTACATCATGCCCTAATTTATTAACAATACCCCAACTAGAACCTGTGCTAACTCGAGATTCAATTCAAGCAGACAAGCATAGAAAAGGGAGGAGGCACGACACGACCATAAATCATACCCAACTAATAAAAGGAAAATTGTAATTACCTTCCTTCAGATACTGCACCAACGGCTTAAAGTAACCAGCTTCTGCCATATGAAGTGCATTCTGAGTATTGGTTGACAACGCATTCAATAACTTCCCGGCATCATGTGAAGCTACTGGATCATTCCCACTAAGAATGGAAACTAACATAACAATGCATCCCTGGATTCTGCCTATACGCCTCCAAACTGCAGGAAGATCAGAAAGATCCAGTAACAGTCCCACGGCTTCCCTTTGCTCTTCCACATCCCTTGTCAAAGACTTCACCAATACTGATAATGACCCAACATTTGCCATCTTCTCCTGAAAACTACAACAAGTTAAGATAAATAACAACTAATAGAACTTCCAATATCTTACATCAAATAGACCACAGCTGTAATAACAAATGCAAATCAAATTCTCATATGATATACCTTGTAGTCAGCATTTTCTGATGCTAGGCTTCTTAAAATTTGAATTATAATCAATCGATTGTAGGGCTTGCTTGAACCTAGCCGATTCAAAAGAACTGAAATGACTTCTGCCTCGTTCATCCATTCACTATCAAGTGTCTTAGCACTAATTAGTTCTCTCAATTCCAAGAGAGCAAACTTCAAATTTTTGTCATCCCCGTGCTTGAGTTGCAACATAACATCATCAATTCCAAGGCTAATTCTTTCCTCCACAATTTCTTGTATTTCCTCCTCCATTTCAACTGCCTTTCTGGATTCGAAGTCACTAACAAACCCGGATTCAAAACTTGGGCGTGGCGTTTGGATTGGACTTGAACTTAAACTCTTATCAAACCTTGCATTCATCAACTCTCTATGCAATGATCCAATCTTTTCTTTAACATCTAACTTCAGTTCGACACATGCAAATAGCACAAGGCCTAAGGATCTCCCCATATCCTGAGTTAGATCCTCCATTTGCTTACTTATCAATCTTGAATTGGAACCTTTTATAAAAGAAATGGCTCGCCTAAGCTCTTTTGCAAGAGACTCAACGGCTTTTAGAATAGGAGCTGTGGCCATGACTTTGTCATTGTCTTTTACATGATCAAAAACAGGACTGAATTTCTCAACAATATCAGCAAATTCATTGAACATATCTATCTCATACTCGGAGTTTCTCGCAAGAGAAGTTACCTCTTCACTCAAGGCTTGTAGCTGCTTTACATGCTCCAAGAAACTTCTACTACAAGTTTCTTGCATTTTGTGAAAAGATAATGTTTAAAACTTGAACCAAAACAAGAACGCGCAGGATTAAACAAAGCAGAGAGAGTAAAGAAGCAGATTTTGCAAAAACTGACAAAGCTGAGATTGAGAGCGAGCAGAGGTAAGAAACTCAAAGCAATTGATGATTGAAAAAAAAAAAAAATTAACCGTCGAAACTAAACGAACTCCCACACATACTAAAGAGATAGGCGTATCTGAAACATCAAAATTGCAACAAAAATAAAGAAACAGAACCTGATCAGAGAAAGATAAAGAATTTGTCAACCAGCTGAACTGAGTATTTCGTACGCGACGGGAGAGATAGAGGAAGAGAAATGAAAGAAGTTTAAGAATATGAAAACAAACGACCATGACTTGTTATTTGTTTAATGCTTTAAACTGTCCTGTTCTTTCTGTTAAACTTGAACAAGAAACGTAAATGTTAAAAGATTGCGGGAGTTTCTGGGTGGGTCTTTATCTATGAATACAAGAAATATGGAAGTTCCTTGTTGGAATTTTATGGGGGCAGAATATCAATGGTGATAAGTGTCAGTCGCCGCTGACTTGTTATTTGAAATTAATGAATTGATGTATCGATACGAAGACCCCGTCAAATAACTCTGTTTTCTTCCCCTTTTGTTTTTCTGACGTCGGTGTGACAGTGCGTGCTTGTTTCTCTGCCCCCAGTTTACATTTGTTGTGTCATATGAGGAACCACGGTTCAAGTACCATTATTTGAGAGTAAAATGCCCACATGTGTGTGGTATATATATATTTATATATATTCACCAATCACCACACATACTAAAGAGATGGGCGTCGTAGCTGAAACATCAAATGGTGGGAAGGATTGGGCCGGCAGCATGATAACGGCTTCAACGACGCAGTTTTCATCTCTTGTTGCAAAATCACGTTATTATTTTTTATGGACCATGAAAAAGTGAGCACGTGCAAGCCGAACAGTCCAACCCAAAGTCTGCTTACATTCTCCAAACATCAAATGGGTTGGGCCCGAAAGGAAGGACGAATGAAGAAGATAGAAAAGAAATATGATCTTGTAATGATTTTTCAATTCACAAAATTGTACTTCTTTTGACTTCCAATTATGCGTGAATGATTTCCACTTTTAACAACTTGAATTAAAAGTAAGTATCACACTAATATGTAGTTGCTTTTGGAAAGCTGACAGTGAGAAGATTAAGAGTTCTTTCTTATCGAGGACCTCACAGTAATTTTAATAAGATGAAAATGTTTAGTAAATATTAATTTTATATATCAAAAATTTAACTAATTTTATCATATATTTATATTATGAAAAAATTAAAACATTTTTAATATTTTTTAAAAAAATTATCACTTGAAAAATCATATTTATCATGCACTAATATATATTTATTTCATGCTAAAGTTTTTTATAACGATCATATCTTTTAAATTATAATATTTTAATATTAAACAGAGTCTAAGTTTTTCAAAGAAAAATTAGGGAGTAATTGAAACATTTAAAAATGTGCAATTGAATCTGCCTAAGGGAAAATTACAAAGAAATTTTATTTGGCATTTTCATTCTCATTTATCGATATATTAAGTTCTTTTAAAAATATATATACTATAATTAAATTGATCTTGATAAGGATGAAGATTTCATGGGATGGGGATGACAACCTAATTATTCTATTTTCAAAAACCAATTACTTCAGATGTTACAAAAAATAATCGATAAAAAATAAAATAAAAAATTATCAAATCGAAATTAATAAAAAAAAAATGATTGGATAACCAAAATTTGACAAAGGACTGACAAAAACACACTCAAAACGGCATCATTTTAGGTCTTGAGTTTGTTTTAAAACAAAAGAAGTTATTTTAAGTGTATATTTATGAGCCTTTAGTTCAAATATCAGTGCTTAATTAAGCCAAAACTTGAAACTGGTACGTTACTTTCTAACACGTGGCGAAAGAAGATACTGGCGTTTCAAAACTGTAACGTCATATTCGCAGTTCTCTGTTGTTGTTCGATAATATTGAACCTTTTTCAATAATCTGCAAAAATCTACAGGTATATTCACATATTACCACTAATGTTGTTAGATTTAACCAAATTTTAATTATGCATTTAGGTGTTTGTTTGTTTCCATGTTCAATTTCTTTCAATTGGGGGCATTTCATAATTTCATGCTATTTTTTTTCCCGGAAAGGAATTCCCTGTATATTTTCTGCTTAATTTAAAGGATTAAAATGGACGATCAAGAACACCAGGATCAGCAGCATCAACTTGATCAACAAATGCAATCAGTGCAGCAGCAGCCTGAGATAGAAGATATGATTGGATGGGTGAATGTATTGGACGATTCATTGCTTCCATGCTTGACGGAATTAGAGCTCAATAAAGTTCCTGTGCCCGATTTTGAAGCACCATTAACAGATTTTGATGAGCCAGGAGTACAGCCGCCGCCGGCAACGGAGCTGCAAACCTCGGGCGATTTTCCTCCGCCTCCTGATCATCGGAGTTTGTAAACTTGTCCTCATTCTCTATTATTATTTATTTATTTATGTTCGTTTTATGTTTGCAGAAATGCAATCTGCATGTTATAATATATTTGCTCTTTTGTCACATGCTAGTTCAATATTGTGGCCCTTTGTTACAGATCCACACAGACATACTAACATGTTCAGATTTTATGAAATCGAACGTGTACGATGATCAAATACTGAAACAAGTACATGATGCTTTTCATTTGGTTATGACATCAGCTGAATGAATCAGAAGATCTTATATACGAACTAACCCCCTCCCTTATGCAGTTTTTGTGAAATGAAAGTTCTTGCGGTTAAGGAAAATTGATAGGTGTTTGTTGAAAACCAAAAGCTATTAAATAATTTTTTTTTTATTATGTTTAGATCTTTATTTTCGATAAACAATTGTGATTAAGCCAACGCATGTAAGTGTTTATTGAACACTTATGGTAGCTATAGCTCAACAGGTAACAAGCTAAAAAATTGAGCCTAAATTTGATTTTTGATGAAGCTAGGAGAGAAATGGCAGGCCTCATTAATTGATTGAGGGGCATTAGCGATTCATATATATATATGTATGATGGATGGAACATCCTTTTGGTGGTAATTGTTTCAGCTGATGTGGAGAAGCATGCTAGAAACTTCATGGAGGCTGCTAAAAAGCTTCAACGATATTTCATCTGTCTACAGCGTGAGAACAAGCCAACAAAAGCTGAAACACTTGAAAGGGTAAAATCAACAAGACATTACTATAGAGTATATATATATATTTCCTACTTTACGCTGTATAATCTTTAATGGGTGTTAATTGGTTATCATTTTCTTCTTTTTAAACAGGAGATTGATGCTATGGAAGAAGAGCTGAAGATCAAAGATGAGCTTGTTCAGAAGCAAGAGAAAGTGATTCGAGCGTGGAAGAAGGAGTTGACAGACCGATTGGACAAACACAATGCTGAGCTAGAGAGGGTTTAGACTGAGGCTAACAAAGCTGAACTTAACAGGCTTTACAATGTTGTTTTTATGGCACATATATATCTAGGAATACAAGAGCTGAACTTAACGTTTAATTTGATACATTTCTTTATACAAATTTTTTAAAATTAATTCACTTTTTATTTAAAAAAATAACTGAATGAAAACTAAAACCAAGAGGTTAAAAAAAAAATCAGAATCGAAGCCAGTATATGCTTTCCAATCAAGATTATGTAAATTAAGATGTTTTCCTAATCTAAACTTTTATCTGGATTTATAAATTACAAATTTGATGATTAATTTGTCAATGAAATATAGGAAATATCCAATAAATCTCAACTCTTCTAAAGTAATAGCATACACAGACTATAAGATCTTTGAAATAAATTAAGAAAAAATTTTAAAATACATAACAAGTAATACAACTAACTAATACTTGTATCACATGTGTATTTGAATTTAATATAATCACCACTTTAATGATGAGCTTTCAAAATAAATATATACATGTCATAACATAATTTATTTATTTTATAATTGATATAATATTTCTGATATATTTTAGAATTTCTCTGAATAAAGAGATAATGTGTGTATTGAGATTATAAATAAGTGATCTTATTAAAGTGTTTGACTATTGATAATTAAAATAATATTAATAATTACCAACAAAGCAAAATGTGAAATAATGATGGGCCAAAAAAGAAAAGAAACGAAAAACGTGATGTAATTTTTATCGCTGAACATGCAAAATGCAAGGCTGACACGTATACCACGCCAAAGCTGGCTAGTATCAATTTCTGTATCTCTGTCGCTGGCTCGCTCTTTGAATTTGCATTTGCTCAATCTGGACGCGTGAAAATAAACTTCTGGCATCTGCAGTGATCAACATAGGGTTAGGCTTGATAATTCTCACACTCTTTTCAATCCTGAAGAACAGCCCCTCCGTTGCCCCCAGATACTACGCTAGCCGTCTATCCTCAATAATTCAATAAAACGATCGAAAAAATAACAATAATATTCCATTGTTATTATTTGATCATCATCACTCTTTCACTAGTACTCTCTCCAGAATCCTACCATCGAATTCTTGGATCCCTCATGCTTTTCGTGTTACCGAAGAAGAAATCCTCCAAACCAGTGGCCTTGATGCCCTCATCGTCATCAGACTCTTCAAATTTGGGCAAGTATTATATATGGAACCTTCTTTCTCAATCGATCCAAGTTATTGAATCACTCTTCAAATTAACGTGCTATTTATGGTATATACTTAAGCTTGTTAGTTTTGCATGCAGTATCAAATTCTTTATGGTTTGCTCTCTCATTGGATTTTTGACACTTCTTCCAATTAACTATTATAGCGAGGATGTGCCAGGCCGCTCGCCTAGGAGCGACCATTTCCCGGATTCTTTTTCAATTTCTAATATTGGTAATGATTCTAACAGGTGAGTACGTTGTTTCAATTATCTAATTACTTACTAATATATGTAGTGATATATCTCTCTTCTGCGCATGTTAATTTTGTATATATTTTGTACAAATTCAATTTTTTTAAAAAAGTAAAAATTGCTCAACTGCACTGCGCTCAATAAAAACCTTACTGGTTACAACTGGTAAATTAACTAATTTATTAACTGATTTTCTTCTTTTGGCCTATACAGGCTTTGGGTTCATTTCACATGATCATGGTTTATATCTTTGTACGGATTATGCCTTCTGCATAAGGTGAGTTTAGATCCCATCTGATAGATAGGTTTTCCTGTTTGATATTATTTTTCGTTGAGGAGCAGTTAGCGCATGGCTTGTCACTGTTAATACGCAAAGATATATAGGTCCAAGTTGGCACAATTTTGACCATGTTTTATCTCCAGGAATACAATGAGATTTTGATTAAGAGGATCCAAAGACTACGAAATACCAGGCATAGGCCTGATCAGTTTACTGTTCTTGTTCATCAAATTCCTTTCTGCGGGGAACACAGGGCTAGTGGCTGTTCTGTTGAGCACTTCTTCTCTAAGCATCATCCACACAGTTACTATTCGTACCAAATGTTATACAATGGAAAGGATCTTCAAGATTTGTTGGTGAGTTTTGAACAATTTATTTAACATATACACCAGTTTCTCCTATTTATGCAGTTCTGGTAATTCTGCATGGCTAGCGCCTTGCATTATGAGCATTTTACAGTTTTCTCCGGTGTGTGCGAGTCAGAGCTGTTCATGCAATTGTAAGATTTTCTAATATTTGTGTGAAACAAGTAAATTCAACTTAAGTGACCACTATCTGTTTTCAAATGGGTATTTTTTTGTTCGGAAATTTATGGGTGAAGTAGGGGCACAACTAAAATAAAATTGGAAGAAAATAAAGAACAAGCACAAAATTAGGACACAAGAAATTACGTGGTTCGGTTTTTAGCCTACAGAAGAAAAATATTTTACTAGTGATATGAGGATTACAAGTATGGTAATATTTTGGCTCACTTCCCAGAACATCAATACGTCCAATCTCCCACTCACTAATTTTACAAGAGTATTAAAATATCCTAACACAAAACTCTTTTTTTTTTTTCTTTTTGCTCTCAAAATAATTGAAGAATAAAATGCTAAGGGAGGGAATAAAGCCTTCTATTTATAAGCTTTTACTCATCTTCCCTTTTAATTAAATAATATTTATTATTCAAAGTTCAAATTTTGATAATTCAAACTTTGAACAAAGCTTGCCGGTAGTAGATTTTCTTTTATCAAGGTCATTTACGAAATATGAATCCACGTATCCTCTGACAGTAAATTCTGACCCTCCATAACATAATACAACATCTGAGGTTTCTCTGATATATCTTAGAATTCTCTTCATTGTTTGCCAATGTTCTCCACCAGAATTTGCCATGTATCGACTAACTGCTTCCACTGCTTGTGCAATGTCTGGTCTTGTACAAATCATAGCGAACATCAAACTTCTCACTGTTGATGCATATGGTACTCAAGACATCTCATTCCTCTCTGCTTTATTGCTATGACACATACTTGAGGATAACTTGAAATTAACAGGAAGCGGGATAGAAATTGGCTTACAATCTTGCATGTTGAAGCGTCACAAGATTTTCTTCAAGTAATTCTTTTGTGAAAGCCAAATCTTCCTGTTATTTCTGTCTCGGTGAATTTGCATCCCTAGAATCTTGTTTGTTGGTCCCAAGTCCTTCATTTCAAACTCCCTAACTAACTGTGCCTTTAATTCTTGGACTTGATCTTTGTTGGGTCCTGCGACCAACATGTCATCCACATACAACAGCAAAATGATAAAATCATTATCTTCAAATCTCTTGTAATAAGCACAATGGTCTGAACTGAGTCTGTTGTATCTAAGGCTCATGATGAAAGAATCAAATCTCTTATACCAACACATCGGCACCTGTTTGAGACCATATAGAGATTTGTTCAATCTGCAAACCAAGTTCTCCTTGCTCGTTTCAATGAAAGCCTTCCGGTTAGAGCATATAAATCTCTTCTTCAAGTTCTCCATGAAGAAATGCGGTTTACATCTAACGTTCAGATGTAGGTTAAATGTAGCACACATTGCCAAGACTACTCTGATTGTCGTGAGTCGAACTACCGGAGAAAATATCTCATTGAAGTCAATACCTTCTTTCTGAGCATATCCCTTTACCACCAATCTTGCACGATACCGTTCCACTTGATTATTGCCATCACGTTTGATCTTGTAGACCATTTGTTTCCAATGACTTTTCTTCTATATGGCAGTGGCACAGTTCCTATGTTTTGTTTTTGTGTAGAGCTTCAATTTCTTCCTGCTTTGCTGCCATCCACAAAGTAACATCTGGGCTTTTTAAAGTTTCATGAAAAGTTGATGGCTCTCCATCCTCTGTTAAAAGACAATATGCAACATTGATCTCTGTAACGTACTCTGAGTGCCAAGTTGGTGGTCGTCTCTCTCGAGTTGACCGACGAATTTCTAGAGCCTCAGACTCGACTGGTGCTGCTTCAGAAGACTCTGAATCTTCCTGATTATTTTCTACATATACTGATGTAGTCTCTAACTTTTCTTTCACAGTACTATCATCCCCATCTTTCTTTTGCAGTTGATCTTCTACAAAGACAACATCTCTGCTGATGACAATCTTGTGGGCAGTGGGATCCCACAGACGATACCCCTTTACACCATCAGCATACCCCAAAAAGATACACCTCCTAGATTTTGGATCTACATTTATTCTTTCTTGGGCATTATACATTACATATACAGGACATCCAAATGTATGTAAATGAGAGTAATCAGCTGGTTTACCTATCCATATCTCCATCGGTGTCTTCAACTCAATAGCTGTTGATGGAGACCGATTTACTATATAACAGGCAGTTTTGACTGCTTCAGCCCAAAATGAGTTAGGTAGACCAGCAGTCCTCAACATAGCTCTTATTCACTCTATAAGAGTTCTGTTCATCCGCTCCGCCACTCCATTTTGTTGAGAAGTGTATGCCGCTGTAAACTGCCTCTGAATACATTCTCTGTTCATCCGCTCCGCCACTCCATTTTGTTGAGAAGTGTATGCCACTGTAAAATGCCTCTGAATACATTCTTGCTTACAGTATGCAAGAAATGTACCATCTGTATACTCTCTACCATTATCTATTCTTAAGCACTTGATCATTTTTCCGGATTCAAGTTCAACCCGCACTTTGAATTCCTTGAATACTGGAAACACATCTGACTTTTTCTTGATTGGATACACCCAACATTTCTTGGAGTAATCATCAATAAAAGTGACGAAGTAATTTGCACCTACTTGGGATAAATCCAGTGATTCCCAAATATCAGAATGAACTAAGTCGAGAATACATTTACTTCTAGCATGAGATCTACTAAACTTTAATCTATGCTGCTTATTTGTAACACAATGCTCGTAAAAAGGTAAACTTACCTATTTGAGCCCCAGAAGCAGCTTTTGCTCAGAGAAAATCTTCAAACCTTGTTCTGACATGTGGCCCAGTCTGAGATGCCACATCATCGCTGACTCTTTTCCATTAGACGCGACAGATGCATCAGCTTCCTATAGTGTTTCTCCTTGAAGCATGAATAGATTCGCACCGATCTTTTCTACCTTAATTAATACAAGCATTTCTCTGACAATTTTTATAATCCCATTTTCAATATGGGCTTTACACCCAAGACTATTTATTTGTCCCAAAGACAATAGATTTTTCTTCAGGCCTTTGACATATCGTACCTTCTGAATTGTGCAAAATGTACCATAATACATTTTTATTTTGACAGTACCAATACCAGCGATCTTCAAGGCATGATCATTGCCCATGTACATAGATCATCCTGAGATTGGTTCATATGTGTGGAATCATTCTCTCCGAGAGGTCATGTGCCATATTGCTCCTAAGTCTATAAGTCAGTCGTCAGCTAACTGCTTTCTACCTTTTGTAATAGCTGGTGCCTCGCTATAGAGAATTTCGCCATCATCCGAAGTACTAGCCACACAACCCTGAGCATTTGATGACTCAGGTGCTTTACTCTCTCTACTCTTCTGATTGCTCCAATACTCTTTCTTCACATGTCCTTTCTTGCCACAATTGTAGCATTTCACATTCTTCTTACTTCTGGATTTTGATCTACCATGATTGTAACTCTCACTGGGGTCACTTCTGTTGATCTCCCTCTCGTCACCAATAGCGCTTCTGCTTGCTGCAAACTTGCATGTCTATCTTTCTTGGTCTTGCGCCTGCTTTCCTCGTTTAAGATGGAGGCTGCAACATCATCGAAAACTAGACTGTTCGTGGGGTTGTCGTTCGTTAAATTGATGATGAGTTAATCATACGAATCTGGTAGACTTTGAAGTAGAAGTTATGCACGTTTATTTTTCTCTATTTTGTGAGTTGCGAAAATAGAGTCCTCAAGGTGTTGATAAGGTCAGTCACTGATGTAGATTCCACCATGCGAAGAGTATAGAGTCTCCTCTTTAAAAAGATCTTGTTGTGCAGCGACTTAGCCTCGTACAATTTTGTGAGAGTATCCCATATTTCCTTCGCTGTCTTTTTCTCTGCCACACTGGATAACACCCCTTCTGCAAGTGCTAAGTGTAGATCAGCAATTGCATTACCGTCTATCTCGTTCCACTTGGCATCATCAGTTATCTCCATGGGTCTTTCTCTAATTGCTGTCAAGCAATTGTTTTTCCTCAGAATAGTTTTTATCTTCATTTTCCACAACGAGAAATTGTTCCTATTGAACTTCTCAATCTCGTATTTTGCCGCCATTACTTTCACCACGAACTACCTTTGTTATGATCGGCTCTCACTGTATACGTGAACAGTAAGATCATATGAACAGTAACCCGATTCCAAAAAATGCAACCAAGGCTCCGATACCACTGTTAGGAAATTTATGGGTAAAGTAGGGCCACAGCTAAAATGAAATTGGATGAAAATGAAGAACAAGCACAAAACTAGGACACCAGAAATTATGCGGTTCGGCTTTTAGTCTACGTCCACGGGCGAAGACAGAAGAAAAATATTTTACTAGTGATATGAGAATTACAAGTATTGTAACATTTTGGCTCACTTCCTAGAACCCCAATACACTCAATCTCTCACTCACTAATTTTATAAGAGTATATATATATATATATATAGTGGATGAAAGAAACGCGGCTGGAAGGAGAGGGCCCATCCTCGAAATTCAAATTTGTTACCAACAATGAAACCATTTCCTCCCGATCCCAAGCCAAAGATGCTTCCTTAGTTCTACGAACGTGCTAAGCTAAGGGCTTACGCATAATCTACTATAAGACATTCATGACATGATTAGCGGAAAAATACACTAATACAAAACTCCTTTTTTTTTTTTCTTTTTGCTCTCAAAATAATTAAAAAATGGAATGCTAAGAGAGTGAATGAAGCCTTCTATTTATAGGCTTTTACTTCCCTTCCCTTTTAATTAAATAATATTTATTATTCAAAATTCAAATTTTGATCATTCAAACTTTGAATAAACCTTGCCAAATTAATCAAGAATTTCTAGAATTTTGACATTCTAGATTACTCAAACATTTTGGCTACATAAATTCTTCATTCTTCCTTTGACATTTTTGCTTTATCTTACAAAGAAATGGACCTTGCATTATCTGAATACATAAGCTACATGTACTCTTTTTTAATATCGTCTACTTGCATAATAAAATTGCTTCAATTTCATTTTATTTCAATATTTCAACAGACATCGCTTACAAACACTATTACATGTAGAACAAAGTCCAGATATATTACAAGGAAGATAGAAGATTTGAGGAAGGAACCAAGAAACATTATAAAGAGCCTTTACTTAGCTTGGAGGCTATGCGAAAGATATGGAAGACATAGCCCTGCACGAGGAAAAGCTTCAAGAACTTTATCAAAAAATTCATCAATTACAGGGTGACAATATGCTCAAAGACATTTTAAACTCTTGGTGGAAATAATTAGGCTTTTCTCGTTCGGTTAAATGTCTGAAAATAAAAATTTTATTAACACAAGATTGGCTGTGTTTTCACCCGCTTTGATACATGCGTATCTGGTGCCTGCTCTTCACAAGCTGCATTTTATTTCTTCTTACTGTTTTTCTTTCGAGAATATCCTTAATATCATTTCCATAATTTCCTATGTGATCGGCAACCAAATTTAGAGAATTGAGCAGAATCTTATGTAGGATTAAACTCTCCCTTTCTTCTGTGAGAAATATGAAGAACAATGTCAAAATCATGGCAACAGTCTGGTGCAAGTATCTTTGGAGATGATTAATCATTTCAATATATTTTGCAAAATTTAAAAGTTTGTCTGACACTCGGATGTATACAGCTATACAACATATATGATTAGTGCTGCTGTTGGCTGCTCTGGTACTGCTCATGCAATAGCATGGACAATTGCCAGAATTATGCTACATGTGTTAAGCTGGACTTGCTGAATGGAGTGGAAACATTCCTGTTTTGGTGCATGAAGTCTTGTAAAAGCAAATTAATGAGATTATTCAAATTGTTTAGCTCATATTTTGCAGGAGTTGCCAGTTGCCTTTGTTACATTCAAATCTCGGTGGGGTGCTACTATAGCTGCCCAGTTTCAGCAGCATTTACATCCACTTCGTTGGATCACTGGAGGAATCTGGAAATTTCATATAAAATAGTGCCGCTTTACAAAATTGGAGTTATATTTGCAGCATCTTTTCTCACAATTTTCTTCACTGTACCGGTCACAGCTGTCCACGGAATTGTCGGATTTGAGAAGCTAAAGAAATGGTTCCCGCCAGCCATGGCTATAGAGTTGATGTAAGGAATCTTGATTTTCTGTATCTCCTTAAATTTTCATTATAAATATGGGTTAATTCCTATAAGCTGGTTCTAAAACCGCACCGAAACAAAAGAAAAACAATCTAATAGTAATCTTTTTGTGTATTAACTTCCCAACAGACCAGGATAAAGCTCTGTTTTGACTGGTTATCTTCCAAGTGTTATTCTCAATGGCTTTATATATATCATTCCCTCTGCGATGCTTGGTATAGCTCAAATTGGTGGTTCCGTATCAAACAGCGAGGTGGAGATGAAATCCTGCAACATGGTTATCTATTTTCTGGTGGCAAATGTGTTCTTTTTGACCTTGATATCAGGATCCTTATTGAATGAAATTGGAGAATCTGTTACTCATCCTAGGGACTTCCCAAGTCATCTGGCCCGGGCAGTATCCGCTCAAGTAAAGCCTTCAAAATCACTAACATGAATTGGACTTTGTTAACTTCAAGAGTTCTATTTATCAAATTGATCTGACAGGTTTCACAATCAACTTTCTCCAGGCAGATTTCTTCATGACATACACCTTGGTCGGACTTTCAGGATTCTCTTTGGAAGCTCTTCAGGCAGGCATGCTATTACTGGACTTCATAAAGTCACATACATGCAGCCGATCGAAGGAGAACCCTCATCTTTATTCACTACCTTACCTCAGAGTCATCCCCTAGGGTTCCCTGTCAATTCTCATTGGTATAGTATATGCAGTCATTGCTCCATTGCTGCTTCCATTTCTGGTTGGCTACTTCTTTATCGGCTATGCCGCATACATCAACCAGATAATCAACTTTCCCAGCACAGCATTGAAAAATCACAATGAATCGATTTCTTCAACTTCATTGCACATGAGAAACAGTCCTTTCATTTTGCAGATTCAAGACGTGTATGAAACAACATATGATACATGCGGGCGGTACTGGCCATATACTCGCCATTACATATTTGCCGGACTCATTCTCATGCAAATAACAATGATTGGCCTTTTTGGGCTGAAAATGAGGCCGGCGGCTTCCATTAACACATTTCACTCTTATTCCTCACTGTAATGTTCAATGGGTACTGTAAAATCCGTTTCCTTCCAACATTTGTCCGGTACTCCATCGAGGTATATATATATATATATATACATTCTGATTTTATCATTCTTTATTTGCCTAGCTAGCTTGTACATTCATTTATTCATGATGTTGACACAACAAATTAATTTTAGTGGAACACAATGCGGTAGAGAATGATGAAGTTGATGAAAAAATGGTCAGCTTCAAGTTAATTACAAGAATGCAGCTAGTGCCTATTGCCAGCCTTCTCTTCAGCCTCGGAAGGCAGTGTCCGAGAAAGTCTAGATTCTAGAATACTTTCAATAGAATTTTGTTACGTATTTACGTTTATGGTGTATATAAATATATAGATGGCTCTGCATGTGGGATAAAAAGTTTGGGATTGGGTTATATTTTTAAATTTTAAATCTAATTTTATGTTCGATGCAAATCACCAAATGGAAATGAGGAAGAATTAATAAAAATGGCTCTTATTCGTCACAACTCAAAAGTCACAACCACACCACCCCACAAAAACCAAAAAATATATATATATATATATATTAATAAATAAATTATTATTATCTAATATCAATATATTGATTTTTCTTTTTTTGACTGATCGTTCGAGTCGAGTTTTAGGGAATGTAAGGCTAAAAAATTTATTTTAGTTTTATAATTATTAATACTTAATAATATAAATTAATTATACTAAAAAAATTATTTAAAATATTTTACTCAATTAAAAATATAATATTTCATTTATGTGCTGATATTATAAGTCATATTAGACATGTTCCATAACCTCTTTGGGCATGTCATCTTATACTTAATTTAAATTTAAACACGACAAGTTATATAATTAGGGTTAGGTTATATTACAATTATTCTATTGTAGAATATTTTTTTTATAATTATATAATTAAAATTATAACATATTTTTTATTATTTATTATTTTATATATATATAATTGTAATTTATGACCTACCTTAAAACTGTTTCAATACATCCCTAACTTAATATTTATTATCGAATAAAAATTTACTAACACGTCATCAATGTGCTGAATCTGGAAACAACGTATCTAGCAAATTATGCGTAAGTGTAAAAGAAATTGTCTCTGTGCTAAGGTGAAAACGACAGGCCCATAAATGTATCGCACACTGTAAAAATGAAGACAAAAGCTCCTGCACTTCGGATTTGGTTTGGTGCACCAGGCATGATTCAAAATTAGTAACCGATCGGGTCGGTCGGATTTAATACAACCCGATCGGTTTTCCTTACAACTTCAAAAGATGAAAAAAAATATATATATAAAAGCAAAAATAGAAATCCCTAAATCCTAAATTAACAAACAAAAGACTCAAAGCTGCTAAACCCCCGCCGCGTTAGCCCTCCGTTCGTCGTCCTTCGGCTGTACTGGAGCTGTCTCCATCGATCGCCAGCCACGCCGATTCCCTTGCTTCCTGCCGCTTCTCTGCCTCGCTTCCTGCCGGACCAGCCACTGTCATCGATGCTCAGTCTGATTCTGCAGCTGACTGGGTATGCCATTGCTTTCTATTCTAATACGGTTCAGATTATTGCAGTTTAAGTTGGCCATCAGTAATTCAGTATCCCAAATTTCAAACCCCGAAGTTCGAAATTCGGTTCGGTCGGTTAAAATTTAGACCCGTTTGGGTTGTAGCGCGAAACGAAAATCGAAATGCCCCTCTCGCCCTCTCAGTCGCTCTCTGTTTCTTTGGTAGGGATCAATCACCGGATTAAAAATAAGTAAAAGAGCTTGATATGTCATTCTGAAATAGATTGAAAGTTTCAACTTTGTTTATTTTCGTTTGATTTTGCAGGCCGAATACCAATTTTATAAGTCTCACACTCCCTGCGGATCAGTAAGAAGAGTTTCTTCCTGTTTCCATTCATGAAGTTTGTGAGTTTCTCTCTTTGTCTCTTTAGCTTTAATGCACATATGCAACTACTTGTGGGCACTATATTAAAGCTTTTCCCTTTTTTCTTTGGGCCTTAATATAATAATTTGCTTCAATCTATTGCAGACATGTTTGTGCCAAGGACGGGGTTTCAATTTCCCACCATGTCACATACTCAATGTGAGTGGATTTCGGGTCTTATTTGATTGCCCATTGGACCTTTCGGCACTCACAATCTTTTCTCCACTGCCAAATGATTTTTATGAAGCTATATGCGAGGAAAATTCTGATTCTCAAAAGAAGCAGAATGTTGAGAAACCCCTTGATGCAAATGATTTGATATTTGCAGAACCATGGTACAAAACTGTGAATAATTTACACTTGTGGAATGTTTGTTTTATTGATGTTGTGTTGATATCAAGTCCAATGGGTATGCTTGGATTGCCATTTCTCACTCAAATGGAGGGCTTTTCAGCAAAGGTAACAAAATTTTTTACAACAGTGTTTTCTCATTGCTGAATTCAGTAAATGAAATGGATTTGTTTGAATTAGCTTAGATTGTGAAATTAGTTTTGGTTTCAATTATGACCAGATATATATAACTGAAGCGGCAGCAAGAATTGGGCAGCTTATGATGGAGGAGCTTATTTATATGAATATGGAATATAGACAGTTCTATGGACCTGAGGAGTTGAGTGCCCCACAATGGATGAAGTGGGAAGAGCTTGAACTGCTTCCCTCTACATTAAAGAAGATAGCTTTAGGTGAAGATGGGTCAGAGCTGGGGGGTTGGATGCCCTTGTATAGGTAACTGATGCATCCTTTGTTAAACTTTGAAATTGTCTAGTTCTTTATTGTGCTTGCTGCCAAACTTCTTTGTCTTGAACTGACGTTCAATAAAATAAATTGTGATGGAATTTTCCATGACAAATGGCTTATTTAGCGCGTTCTGTCTACTTTCATTTACCGATTGTAACTTATTAATTCCTAATTTAGACGTGAGGATGTAATAGATGGTTCTTCTCAGTGCAGCTCATGTGAAGGATTGCATCTCGAAGGTTCAAACACTTAGATTTGGAGAAGAAGCTTGCTACAACGGGACATTGATCATAAAGGCATCCAGCTCTGGTTTAGAAATAGGTGCTTGCAATTGGATAATCAATGGTGCAAAAGGAAATATAGCTTACATTTCTGGCTCCAATTTTGCTTCTGGTCATGCAATGGATTTCGATGACCGTTCAATTCAAGGTAGTGATCTAATATTGTATTCAGACTTGTCATCTCTGGACTCGACTCAAGATATTGATCATTCAAGCTTCAGGTGCTTTTGAACTCCATATAATTGTGTGTTTGGATGCAGCTCTTCAATTCAGAAATTGATTTGACTGTGGAATTGTACATTTCATATCTTGTTTTTCATATTTCTCTTAACAGTTCCAAGAATTGTTTAATTGAAAATTATGGCTTTGTAATAACATGTAGTGATGATAACAACAATTGGGAAGAATTGACAAATTCCTTTAGCAATTATGATGAGAGTTTGGAGGAAATGGAGAAGCTGGCTTTTATTTGCTCCTGTGCAATAGATTCTGTTAAAGCTGGTGGTTCAGTCCTTATTCCCATTAATCGGGTTGGAGTCTTTCTGCAGTTATTGGAGCAGATAGCAATATTCATGGAGTCTTCAAGTTTGAAGGTGTATAATCGACCTTTTTACTTTAAGTTATTGTTCATATGCACAGATATACTTTTATTTTAAAATTATGGTTGCATGGATAGATAGACAGAGGAATGATGGATGGATGGATGGATTGGAGGAGAGTGAGAGATTCACTCCTAGGAGAAAATTTCATCTGCATATTCTAACTTACAAGCATATCTAATCCACTCTGCAGATTCCAATATATATTATATCTTCCATAGCAGAAGAGTTATTGGCATACACCAATACAGTACCAGAGTGGCTATGCAAGCAGCGGCAAGAGAAGGTAAATCCTTATCGCAGGCTTACAGGTGCAAAATTTATTGACTTATTATTGATCTTAGTGGTGCACATTTAGATATTGCTTTTTGTTGTAACAGCTTTTTTCTGGTGACCCATTGTTTGCCCATGTCAAGCTCATAAAAGAGAAGAAGATCCATGTATTTCCTGCAGTCCATTCGCCTAAACTATTGTAAGATATGAACATGTCTGTGTTAGTATTTTTGACTAATGGCAGAACATGTACTTATATCAATGACTGCTAATCATGAGTGTGTGATGTTACTTAGGCATTTTTTTGGAAGATATTCAAATACATGATCTGTGTAGTAATTCTGTAATGTATTTATTATAGCAACTGACATTATTTGCATAGAATGAATTGGCAGGAACCGTGCATCGTGTTTTCTCCCCACTGGAGTCTGCGGCTTGGTCCAACCATTCATTTGCTTCGACGCTGGAGTGGAGACCATAACTCTCTACTTGTTCTCGAGGTGCTTCCTTGTTCCCTGGTCTTTCTTCCTTAGGAAGTGTGCCTTTTTTTGTGTTTGTTTCTTTTTCTTGGACTTTGGAGGAAGTAATTGTTTTGGGACATTTCAGTAAATGATATAATCAATTTACCTTTTTGCAGAATGAAGTAGATGCTGAGTTAGCCGTCCTGCCATTTAAACCAATATCAATGAAGGTTCTTCAATGTTCCTTTTTCTCTGGAATAAAGTACAGTTAACTATCTTTCTCCTTTGTTTTTCTGTGTGTCATATTTTTTCTTGATGTTTCACTTGTGAAATTACACAATTTTCTTTTAATATCTAAAAGGGCAAACAATTAATCTTGTAGTTTCCATTTCATAGCTACTGGAACTCTCTCTTCTTTTGTAGGCTTCAGAAAGTTCAACCTTTACTAAAGATACTGCAACCAAAGTTAGTTCTGGTATTCATCCAACTTCTTTATTAATTTATTTTAATGTTGCATCGACTGAAAGCCATACGTAGTCCCATTTGTGTGACAAACAATTTTTCCTTTCCTTTCCTTTTCTTTTCTTTTCAAAACAGTTTCCAGAGGAATTGAGGACTCATGTCAGTTTTTCAGAGGTTACTTCATTCTTAGTCTCCCACTATTCAGAAAATGAAACAATACATATACCAAGCTTGAAGGAAAGCACAGAGCTAGAAATTGCAGCTGACATTGCTTCCGAATTCCAGTGGAGAATGTTGAAACAGAAAAAATTGAATATCACGAGATTAAAGGGAAGGCTCTTCGTCAATTGTGGGAAACATCGGTTGCTCTCTGAAAATGAACAAGAGGGCTCCTCACAGACTGGGTCATTTCTACATTGGGGTTCACCAGATCCAGAAAATCTTTTGGCCGAGTTATCCAAGATGGGTATTAATGGCTCTGTTGAACGATGCACGACAGATGCTGAATCAGAAGAAGGTTTCACTGTAAAAGTCCAAGATCCCCAAAGGTCTTTGATTGAAGTCCGAGCAGCAGTTAGTGTTATAAGTGCTGCTGATAAAAATTTAGCCTCCCGAATTGTCCAAGCTATGGAAAACATCTTGGAAGGCATCTAAACTTAATGCCTGACGAGTGTCAATGTATTTGTGCATTATTTTTGTTTGAAGATTTTAAAGACTATATATAACACATGTTTCAGAAACTAAAACATTTTAGCAATTATATAAAACATACGTACTACTTTTTTCTTCGTTGATGTTGAAATTTTGTTCTCTTCGAGGTGAATGGATAATAAAACATCTTACATCAGAACAAAATAAGACAAACACACGCATTAATAAATCAATTTATAACCATGAGTTCAAGTCTAAAGTTCAAACACAAACTTGCAGCTATTAACAGGCTCAACATCAAACACACTCTTGCAACTATTACCGATGTGTAGGAAATGATAACCAATATGTGTATCAGGAGAATGAATCAGAATTTTGATCCGGTCAAGATAAGCAAGAAATCTTGGTAATCTCCCGATGTGTCTCCAATAACATCATCTTCTAGGGTGTTTTTGTACATGATTGGGTACACTTCTTTGATAAGCTTCATGTCAACTTCAGCTCGAGTTATTATGGCTCTGTTCAGTGCAGCCTCATCTGTCCCAAGTCCCACGATTGAAGTCCTGATAACCTGTTCACAATGCAATCAACAAAAACACCCCCAAATTTTATTTGAAGGTTTATGATCAATTTGCATAGTTTTACGAGTGTGTTTAACAAAAAAGGAAGAACATTAAGTTAATGTGAAAGTTTTAAATCATTTGGGTAATTTTTGTCATGTTGAATGCATGTACACATTGACCAAAAAGGAAAGCAAATTACCTCTGCAAAGTGTCTTTCTGGGCACCTTATGCACAAGATGACCATTTTCATTAGAGATACCAAATCACCTTTGCCGATACTACTGATATCCTGCAACAGAAAACAAATATCTAGCTGCTCAAGAGAGTGGGAAAAAAATAAAGGAAGCAGACAAGAATTATTCACAGTTAACTGCAGAAGCTGAACCTCTCCAATAGGACTTCCATGCATTTCTTCGTAGCGGTCAAAAGTTGCTTTAAGCTGAAAGAAATTCCTAGTGCCAAGTATATGCACAACCTGATCTTGATCTAATTGCTTTGCTTTGATAGCTTCATGCAATTGATTTGCCTCTGAGGTGGCTGCTTCAATATCAAGTAATTCCTTATCATATCTGAAGGAGCTCACTAATCTCAGTAGAACCTAAATAATACCAACACTTTGAATCAATATGATGTTATAAACCTCTAGGATCCTAACCAAAGGCAAGACTCACACATGATCTTTAGAAATATGGACTCCATTCAAGGGTCAAACAAGGTTTGTGTGCGAGTCATCTTGTGTTGTTGAATGAGTTTGCATTACCTTTCTTAGGGGCATAGAGACTACAGCTGTGATGTCTTCTTCAATTGAACAATCAAAGAGAGCACAATAGGCCTGCCTCACTGCTGCCAGATGGTAAGGAGATGAAGCGCATGATATTTCCACAATCACTTGTAGATGCTTAACACCTGACTTGCTCTTCTTCAACGCTTCCTTTGCCAGTTTCGCATCCCTTTCTGCAGGATCTAATGTCCACATAATCACCGCATCCTGTTTCACCTCAAAAGATCTAGTAAATAAAACAGCAAGCAATTTTTTCTTGAATTTCACACATTTAACCGATACTTGGAATATTTAACAGAAATGAACATACCCAGATATATCATATACTTATATGCTTGAAAGATTAAATTAAAGAGTGTCTCCACATAATATTGAACACTGTATAATCTATTAAATTGAACAAAGTGAAATACCCGAAATTGCACATGTGATTAAAGTATCAATTGAATGAAAAATCAAGCACAATCTTACCCTAAAATCACCAGAGAGTTCAGAAGTGATATTATCAATGAGAGATTCCTTGTAAAGTTGCTGATAAGCCTGTCTAATTAGCTGCCTTTGGCTTGTAGTTCTTTGGCCTAATATCCATGTAACCACCTTCTCATCAGTTCCAAGTCCTGCACACAAATTCATTCCAATAACAAACAATTCACATAAACTCATGACAATGATCACCATAAATATATTATAACTCTTCGTCATTGAAAACAAAAACAACCAAGAAATGAAAATGAGAATTTTGATAAACCATCGAAAGCTTCTTTGAGTCTCTTAGCGTCTTGTTCTGGGGGAGGAACAAGATCTGGCACTCTTAATGTAGACATTTTTTTTTCTCAGATGGTTTTTTTTTTTCCCCTGGGAAGTGTGAGAATAAAAAACCTGACGCGAAACTGAGAAGTCTTTTGAGTTTTCGAGTGTTTTGTCAAGTGAAGTTAATCTTTCTTCAGTTTAATCTTTTTTGGCAGTTCAGTTTCGGTTGAGTTTCCCTCCTAATACTAAGCTTGGATTCAGCAACTGAAATTTATTTTCCGATAGGACATCATTACCCCTCGCAGAAAATGGCAGTGCAATGGAAGCACTTCCAAATTCCAATCTCCAGGGTCAGGGCGATTAGAAAAATTTTCAAACTTTAATTTTTCTTACGTTAGTACCATAAGTTTTGGTATATTTGCATAAATGTCCCCTTCTTAAGTTTCTGAAATTTATGTTCAGAACCACATTTGACATTACATCACAAAATTTCCGATATTTACGAGAACATCTTTCGTTAATTATGTTAGAGAGAGATCTATTTTTAAATATTTTAAAAAAAATAATCTCACTAATACACATAAGAAATAAACTCAATAATCTAACTCCAAAATAATTTACCCCTAAAATATTAAGGTTTTTTCTTACACTAGATTAACTTAACATAAGTGCATTGCAACTCAATTTGCAGTAAAATACCATTTATTGTTTTGAATTGACATTCGAACACATCAGTTTCAATCTTCTATTTAACTACTATTTATTTGTCACGATTTGGGAAATATAAACATGCAACAAACCTTGACAATTGGGTTTTTAGTTTGGTAGATTTTGGGAAATGATGTAAAATATAAAAATGAAAAAAGTTTCCGTGCAATTATGCAACCACTTTTTGATGTCATGCTTAAAAGGGATGACTTTATAACTTTTTTATTTTTAAATTTTTAGATGATAATGTAGAATAATGGAAAGATCATAGCTGGACTGTCATTAATAATTATTTTTATACTGTCTTCATCGTAACAATTAAATAAATAAATGCAATGGAACCCACAAGGTGATGTCCCTTTTTCCCATGTGATTTATGTGTCACATTTTAAAGCAGAAAATTGTTAAATATAAAGTATTATTTAAATAAAAGCCAGTTATAAAATATAAAGTAGCATTATTCACGCAAATATTACAATTTGCCTATCGGCCAAAAGTGAGTGACAACTGTCACACGTGTAAACAAAATGTTGGCAAAGAAAATAGCCATACCTTATCTTGTATCTGTTTTTGTTGTCCTCATGATTTTATAGCACAGGTTGTCGATGGAAAGCATTTCCATATTGATGAAAGAGTAGAGAGAAAAAAAATTAATATAAAAAAGTTTTATTTAAAATGACGTGATCATTCATTAATCGGACGATACGAGTTTTAAGTGATGTTGATAAAACATGTGCTCGATGAATTGAACTAAAAGCTCGATCAGATGCCGTAATAAACTTCCAAGAATCCAAGTCAAAATATGTAAATATCTATAATCCGTGCCATCAATCTGATCATTAAACGACTAATTAATGTTGTTTCATTATCATTTTGTTGTTTACCGGAATGTGAACTTCGGATGAGTCTTTTTATTACTCGTTGGTCGTAACCATGAGATCGAAAATTTGGTTTGCCATTGTTAAATAAGAAAATAAGATGATGAAGGTAGCATATCCAGAAACATAATGTACTGTTGATGTGGTTCCATCATTCTGAGTTGATCATTCAAAATATGATAGCCACATGCGTCGAGTGATCTTAGAAGCTTTGACGTTGATATGTCACAGCAAATTAATTAATGAAAAAAAAAAAATCTTTCGTTATAAAACGTATCAAGATTATCAACTCAAATCAATCATGCTTCCTAGCTGTCGAATTTTCTTATTTATTCTGTCACGTTCATATTGTTTTATTTATTTATTTATTTTTGTTCCGGAGACTTGACTTTGCCTTTGGAGAGTGAGAGGGATCAAGAACCAACAGCTAATTGCCAGCGCATAAAATATCGCTGATAATAAATGTAGTCAGATATTGAACAACTCATAAAAATCCAAAACTAATTTAATTATTATAAGCATCACGTTCATCACGAAATTGCAAATACAAATATACCTACCTACTTTTTAATATTGTCACTTCCCCGTCACATGACATAAGGTGTCGGATAAGATACAAATTAATTATTTTGGAAAGAAGAATATATTCAATTTTATTCACCCGTCATGCTTAAAGATTGAATTAAAACAATAAAAGAAGAGTGTTTGTTACATATTAAAAAAAAAAAAAAGTCGCATCTAGTACATAATAAATTAACTTAATTAATTTATAATTACCTGGAACCATCCATTAACTAGATAATAATTATTTTTCATCTCATATATGTGGGTAAAGGTTAAAAATATCCTGTTTACATATATATATATATATATATATATATATATATATATATAGAGAGAGTTAGGTTCTAATAAGAAATTATACGTTTTAGTTATCTCTACATTTTATTTAAAGTGTAGGACTTCAAAATTTTGAGTTCTTAGTTTCAAATATAATGATGATAAAAAAATATAAATTTTAATAGTAAACTTATAATCAAGAGCTCTGATCATATTAATATCATAAATAAAATAAAAAATAAAAATATATATGTTTTAATATAATGTGTATGATACTTTATAATGTATTGAAATTTATGTTTTTTTATCTTTTAATTTATCTTTTATAATATTAAAATAAATTATCATTTATTAGATAATGACTATATATATATATATATATATATACATACATGTATGTATATATGTAAGTATATAATATACGAGCATTTGTGTAAACTATGAAACAATTTAATTTTCTCACTTAATAGCTAATGGTGGTCGTGACTCGTGAAGTTTGATATCTCATCACAAAGAAAGTCATATTCAACAACGGAAGGTCAATGTATATGAAACAAAATGATAACGGGTTAAACTTATATATTCCACCAAATTTTGGGGCAAAATGAAAAATATACAAGACTATGGTGACTAACTGCAACAGAAGACTCCTTAATCAAATAAATAAAAGGTAACATAACTCTTCACTATACGCATTTTAATTTCCGGCGTTATCCATAGATAATAGATTGCTTGTTATTCAAAAAATTAATTATATCCACTGTTACTTTTAACAATCATCAATTCTTTATCAGTTTTCGCACTTTTGAAAGCCACATCCCACATGCAATATTACTCCGGTAAAATGTCCAAAACAGCCTTTCAGGATCGTATAAATATGGCATTGCCAGTGAAAGGGGTTATCAGACCAAGCCAGTCTTGATCACTCACTGCAATACTTCTTCATTCAATTCAACAACAATATGGGTGAAATCGAAGCTCTCATCAAGGCTTTCTCAGGTTTCTTGTTTCGTCGTCTTGATTTTATTCACTTCAATTCTAATCCTTATAACATTCTCATTTTTCACTAATTTGTGTTCAAATATCATTTTCCTGATCCATTCTGTAGCAATTTTTGTTGTAAATTATGTTAAGTTTTTGATTATATCAAAAGAATATTGTTTAATTGCAGCTGTATGCATTGTGGTTAGAAGTAAATACTTATTGAAGCTGTATGTATGTTCAATCAGGGTACGGAGTTGATGAGAGGACAATAATTTCAATACTGGGAAATTCACAACCTGAGCATAAGCAGGCCTTTAGGAAGGAGAGTGAATTCTTCTCGGAGGATGAACGGCGTTTTGAGCGTTGGAATGATCATCATGTCAAACTGCTCAAGCATGAATTCATGCGATTTAAGGTACATTTAACATTCATGGGGAATTTGAATCTTGCTTTTAAGTCTTGAAATTTCAGATTGACAAGATTAAGGGACTAAGGATCCCCTTGCCCTTGTGTGGTTATTAGAATGCTGTTGCGTTGTGGGTTATGCATCCTTGGGAAAGAGATGCTCGGTTGATAAAGGAGGCACTGAAAAAGGGGCCACATTCGAACAGTGTGATTGTGGAGATTGCGAGTACCAGATCATCAGATGAGTTGCTCGGAGCAAGGAAGGCTTACCATTCTCTTTTTGAGCATTCAATCGAAGAAGATGTTGCATCCCACATCCATGGGAAGGAGAAAAAGGTTCATTACATTTCTAGCCTAATTGCATCTCATCTGTTTATTAGAGAATTTAATCTTCTCCTCAAATGGAATCTTTGTGTTTTGGCCAGCTCTTGGTAGCACTTGTGAGTGCATATAGGTATGAAGGTCCGAGGGTCAAAGAAGATGTTGCGAAATCAGAAGCCAAGGCACTTATTAGTGCAGTCAAGAACACAGAAAAGCTGAATCCTATTGAGAATGATGAGGTAGTAAGGATACTATCTACAAGGAGCAAGCCTCATCTCAAGTCGGTATTCAAGCACTACAAGGAAATCGCCGGCCAGCACTTCGAAGATGTATGTTAATAGTCCTTTAGCGATTGATTTTTCCGTCTCCTCAGATTCCCTGCAATTGGGTGGTTCTAATTTTCTTACTGAAAGTAATTTTTGCAGTGAAGCAAACAGCATTTGATTAACCCCCCGTCTAATGCTTGGTGTAGGAACTTGATGTCCACTTGATATTGCAAGCATCAGTGCAATGCTTAATTACTCCTCAATCATATTTCAGCCGGGTGAGCTTACATTTCTTTCCCAACTTTCTAATTGGTGTTTTTATTCATGGTTGTTTCCTTTCATCATTGGCTTTTTCTTGTTTGCTTTTCAGGTATTGGATGAAGCAATGAGAAATGGTGCCGATAAGAATACTAAAAAGGCATTGACCCGAGTAATCGTGACCCGAGCTGATGTAGACATGAGAGCGATCAGTGATGACTACCAGGGCCACTATGCAATTACTCTGGCTGATAAAATTGAAGATAAGGCCAACGGCAGCTATAAGGAATTCCTGCTTACTTTGATGGCAAGAGGAAATTGATCAGTGACAAACACAAGAACACATTAAAGAAATTTAGATTTCTTCACTTTGTTAAAATTTTTCAAATATGGATTTAGTTATTATGTTGTTTCCTTAATTGTTTTCAACGGAATGTCATGTTTCTATTGAATGTGTCTGAAAGATTGTTTCTTATGTAGGACTTGTGTTAGTGGTACCATATTGAGAACCACAATAAATCTGTTGTTTCCATTTGTTAGCTTCAATACTTCTCTCTTCTGACTGAATATGATGCTGCACATCTACTGATATTGGTTTCCCAGTAAGCAACTTCTCGGAAAGTTGGGGAGTAGGATTTGTGGGTACCATAAAATTTCTTCTTTTATAGACAAGCACAGTGTCATTACATTATGTTTTCAAGCTCGGCATTCAATGTGAAGCCATTGTGAATTTCTTTTTTCTTCCTTTAAACATCAATAAGCTTCAGAAAATATGAACACATTCAAGTAATACAAACTTGAAATACATATTGATATCAAGGACACTGTCACACTGAACAACTTAAACAAGAAGAAAGTACACACCACAGAGAAATGAAAAACCTGACAATTGAAAGGAGGACAGAAACAAACCCACCAAGTCCTAACAAGCAAACCACCATTATTATCTCATGATAAAACAAGCTGAATAAATGCCCATAATTCCCAAGTTTAATCTGCCTTTCCAAGCAGAGTTAATAGGAAGTCGTTGTAATCCCCAGAAGTGTCCTTGGCCACAGCCTGCTCAAGAGTCACGCTGTTCCTCTTGTAATAAACCTCCTTGATGACCTTCAAGTCCTTCTCTGCCCTGGTAACAATGACTCGAGTCAGTGCATCCTCGTCAGTCCCAGCCCCCTTGATTGCATTGCGGATGATCTTAAGCACACACAGTAAGAAGATGTGAGTGAATCGAAATCAGATATATTGCTATATATGAACAATTTTGTTAGGTGATCTCTAATTGTACCTTTTCATAGTACTTGTTCGAGTTATTGATGCACCGAATGGCTGTGCGTAGTGCTGCTGCATATTCATTAAATTGATCACCTTCACATAACAAGCTCTGAAAAAAGATCATGTAACAAATATTTAACAGTCAATTTCATCACTCAGGACAAACTAAATTTTACACTTGAAATATCAAACATACTCCAATTTCCAATTTTACGAGACCTTGGTGATGGAAGTGCCAGAGTCATCTCTGTAGCGATTGAAAGTTGCCATTAGCTGAGCCTTACTCCTTGTAGTCAAAATCCTGATGACTTCTTCATGATTAACCGCCTTATCCTTGATAGCATCCTGAAGAGTATCAGCCTCTGATTTCGCCAATCTTGCATTAATCTCACGACCATCGTACCTAAACACACTCACCAGGGCAACCAAAAGCTGCAAGGTAGAAGGAAAAGGAGTTTAATTGGATTATGAATAGAATTATCGGACGATGGAAATGAAAATCATATTATCAAAGGAAGGTTACGTAATATATAATGGATGATAATACATGCCTTGCGGATATCACCAGTGGTATGAGCAGCCACATCTTCTTCCAGCGACTGCTTGTAGCGAAGCTGATAAGCCCGCCGCACGGCCAAGAGCTCTTCAGGAGAATGAACGCATGCAATTTCAATGATCACATGATAGTCAGGGCATGCTTTCTTTAAAGCCACATTTGCTAAAACTGCATCACGATCCGCTGGTTCCAATATCCACCGGTACACGGCTTTCTATGTCCACATGTATAAAAGTCACCATGATGTATACATATAATACGATCAAAAGAGTGACGGGATATTGGAACACACACACACACACACTAGTAAATATGATGATATACATATGCATATATATATATATATATATATACATACATATAAGGTAAAGACTGGACAACGAATTGATGAAACCTCGAAGGCACCGCTGAGTTCAGACTCAAGGCGCTTGACAAGGTCTTCTTGATAAAGATTCTGATAAGCAAGCCTGATTTGCTGCCTTTGTGCTGCTGTTCTGTGCCCCAGGATTGAAATTACAGCCTTCTCATCAGTCCCCCACCCTAACAAAAAGACAAACAAATATTATTAATTAAATACCGTTTCTCAAGGAATCTGTATCGTAATTATCATAACACATAACATAATACCTTTGCAGGCCTTGTAGAGAGCTTCGGCGTCTTCAATACGAGAGTGTTGGACCGGGGCAACAAGAGTGGCCATTTGCTGAGTGCTTATACAACTAGCTTATTCTTGTGGAGAAATGTGCGAGTATTTGTATTAGCCCACAATTAGCTGCCTATTTATAATGATTTTAGGTTGAGTCTTCAGATTCAACACCTTGATTATTTGTATTTAATATTTTACTTAACCAGTACTCTACATTGGAATTGACGCCAACTCATGTCTATATCTGCATTCTGTGAACCGTTAGACGTTACCTTATTTCTGAACCAATCACAAAAATTAATTTTCCTGTAGCGCTGTAACTTGTTTTTCTCGTAACAAGTGATGTAGTTGGTGTTAGGTGATGGCCTTTGCCGGCTGCATGTTGCCAAATGTAAGCTTATACATGGAATTCTTGACCGGCGTTGTCACATTTTAATTTTTTTTTATTTTAAATGATGTGTTAATATAATTAATCTATTTTGATCTCATAAAAAATGTTAATTAAAATTTAAAATGTATCATTATTCCTCTTACTTAACTTTATTTTTATCTAAGGAAAAAAAAAAATTGGCCACCTAAGAAAAACAAAACCATTACCTTATGAGATTTTCTTTGAAGCTTTTGTTTAGTTGTATCTTCATTTTTTTTCTTAATTATTCGAGATACTTTATATCTTTGAATTGGTTATTATGTTTTTTTTTTTAAAATAACTTCCTTGATTTTCCTTTATCAACTACAGATAAACTCTCTAGAATTCTCGTATAAAAAAATTAAAAGAAGAAGAAAGAAGCAAACATACAAAAATAAAACTACTAATATAAAAGTAGTAAAGCATCGAAACAATTGGTAATAATGTATCAAAACAATTGGTGACCAGACAGAGGAAAAAAATGTGACAATAGTAACATATCATTGTTGTAACTTGTAAGGTAATTTCTCCATTTTAAAAAAAAAAAAAAAAAAAACGAAGCCTATTCCTGTAAATGAGGCCCGATAAAAAGTGTCCAGAAGGACAGAAATTCTTTTATTGGAATCTCTTTATCTAAAAGTACTTTGAAAAATGAGAGAAGTTTGCTGGGTTTCATGTTCATCCTCGTAATTATGATTTTGAATCATTTATTAATCGATTTGGTTCGTCCTGTCCACCAATAAATACATGCTTTAGCCAAAATTAACCAACATATGGACATATAATCCTTCTCTTTTTGTTAATAAAATCGTAATGGAAACCTAATCATCCATATATAATAAATAGTTGGTGGAAAGGGTTGCTTGCTCATGTGGTGATGTGACATCTATTCAAGTAGTGTGTTACACATCAAAGAGCTGCAACCTGATAATCAATCACTTGAAATAATTAATTACAAGAGATTTGGGATCATGATCTTTTAGCAGAAAATGGTTCACATTTTGAAACACCAGCCTCATAAAATTATTAGCCTAGGAAACGATCAAATAAAAGAGGAAAAATGAAAAACGATACAAAATATTCCTATGCATAATTAACGAATGGGTTGATACCGATACCAGGACTAGGATCCGGTGCTCAGCACAAGCTCAGCCGAGCACTGGATCCGTTTCCCCCATACTAACTCTCATAGGAATCCGTTTCACAATTTTGAGTTATGCTCAAAGACTCAGGCTATATTGTAAATGTATTTATATCTATAATTTTAGTAGAGACTTTAAATTATTATGGGTCGATCAGTAATCTCTTAAAAATATTTTTAATTTCATATTTATTAAATTTGAAATAAATCAATAAACAAGATTTATTAAAATTAAATATTTAAATATTTTTTATATCATTAAATCTGTTTCTCTAATCTCTAGTAAATTTTTTCTCTTTCTTTTGCACATGCTCTCTCTCTCTCTCTATTTTAATACCTTCCTTTTGTTTTATTTTTTTCCCTAATCACAGAAATTTCTTTACTTTCTCTAAACTCATCTCACAATTCTTTGTGAAAATCATTGGCAAATGATATAAGACTTTTTTTTTCTAGATATGGTTTGTTTGTTTCATCATTTATTATATATTTTATTTAATTATTAATTCATAATTATATTGTGTGAACTTTTTTGAGTCAACATCATATCTAGCTTGTTTATGTTTGATTGATCATTAGGCATTCTCCGATTTGGAGGAATTGAGAATAAGCAATAACAAAGACATCACAAAGATATGGCATCTTTTTAACAAACTCAAAAGTTCTTGAAATTGGGAATGATGAATAAGATGTTTTAGAACTTGATTTACTTGGGAGATTTCACAATCTGGTACAACTCGAACTAGCACGTGGTTCTTACAAACAGTTATTCCCTGATGAAGGACAAATCGAGAAACATGTCGGGAAGCACTCTCAAATTTAAAATTTTGAAGCCTATTTAGTATTCGTGAGTCATAAATGATGATGAATTTGGAGAGAGATGAAAAGGAATAATTTTTTAAAAAATATTCATAGAGAGTTGTGAGATGAGTTTGGAAAGGGTAAAGAAATTTTTATGGTCGAGAAAAAAAAGGAGAGAAGAGAGAGAGAAAGTAAGCGCGGGCAACGAGGAGAGAAAGATTCGGGTTGACTTCACACATAGAGAGAGAATATTAAAAAAAAAATCTTTAAATATTTAATTTCAATAAATCTTATTCACCCATTATCTCAAATTCAATAATATTAATGAGTGTAAAATTAAGAGGTTATTTTTTCTTAAAATTTAAATTTGACTTATTTTTAGATATTTAAAATTTTTAATTTGTTTATTTTTTATTATTTATGTTTACTTATAAGATATTTAAATCTGAATAGAAAAAGTTAAATAGTCTGATTTTTATCTAAATGGTAAAATATCTAAATAAAAATTTAATATTTTATCTCATTAATATTCTTATTAAATAAATTTATTTCCCATTATATAAAATACTTTTTTATTATTTATTATTTATCCCTTTTTTTATTATATGTGTATTCAATTATTATTATTATTTTAATGAGAATTTAAAATATAATAGAACTGTATTTTATAATATGTTCATCTCTTTGTATTTATATTTATTATTTTTATTATAAATTTTGATATTTATTTAATATATTAACTTTAATTGAAATAATTAAACAATTCTCAATCAGCTTGTGTAATTAGCAAGAAAAACTATCAATATAATATACTGAAAATAACATTATAAATATCATATATTAATATAAAAAATTACATGTGTTAGATATAATATTTTATTTTTCATGTTTATTAAGATAAATATAATCAATCTTCTTTTTACTAATCAAATAATTTATTTATAACTTGTCATATTTTTAATCAATAAATTTAAGTACTATTAATATTTATAAGATTATATATGTAAAATTATCATATTTAAGATGTTTTCTTCATGAAAAATAAATAAATTAATATTTATATTTAGATATTTAAAAAAAAATATGTTATTCGTATTTAAATTTATTCAAATTTCAACTAAATTCAAACTCATTCAAATTTCATACTAAAAAAAAAAAAAACTATCTAAATATATTTTTAAGTGGTCGTTGATCTGCCTCCAATTATAATATAGGTTCAAATTAACAATTTCCCAAAAAAGATGAATTTATTTATTTATTTATATAATAGATCTCCTATGGAGCATTAAAGACTCCATGGCCCAATGGATAAGGCGCTGGTCTACGGAACCAGAGATTCTGGGTTCGATCCCCAGTGGAGTCGTGCTTTCTTTTCCCTATTTAAACGTCTTAAATTAAGAATATTTTCAAAATACTTATATTATTTTACTCCTTAAACATTTATTTTTTAATCTATGCAGTAAATAGATTAATTATTTTCACTTCCAAATAATTTAAATGTGTTAAGAATACAAAAAAAAAATTGTATTTTTAATCTATGCAATAAATAGAAGAGGAAAAAAATTTTCCTATTTACACACAAATATTATTTTGAATACTCATAATTAATAAAATAATTTATTACAAAAATATTCATTATAAGAATTATTATTAAGGACAGTTTATTATAAATCAATTTAATATAACTACTTTGAATACTTATCTTTTAATAAAATAAATTATTATGAAAATACCCATCATAAAAATTATTATTGAAGATAATTTATTATGAGTTAATATAATATAATTATTTTGAACACTTATATAGCGTACTCATTATTCAATTTATGTTCTTTTGTTTTAAATCCTGTAAATTTTATTTCTAACATCTTGAACAAAGCTTATTTGAACAATAAGCATGTTAATATTTTAAATATTTTAATTGCCAAATTTATGATACCATTTTGATTTTTCAAAATATTAAATTAAATTAAAGTATTGTCAAGTGTTCATATATCTGCCTTTTTTATTAAAGAGGAAAAAAAAAAAGATCGGAAGAGGGAGAAGAAGCAGAAATTGAAGCCAAATCAATTGTTGCATCTAGTAGCAGCATCTCCTAACTTTTTTCAAACTTTTCTGGAAATTAAACATTTCTTTTTTAAAGTAGTTATTGGGGACAAAGAAATGAATGTAAAAATCATTATTAGACGTATTATTTGGTAAATAAAAACTAATAACTAAAATTGTGTTAAAGAATTTGTCAACTTGACTTCATTTAATTTGTTATATGTATATGCTGAATTTATAATTGTCAAAATTTGATTGTGTTGTTCATAACAGTTTTATTATTGTTTTCAGTAAATTAATCAAATTATTCTCTCATCAAATTTAACTATCTTTAATTTTTTCAATAATAAAGTTATAATAATAAAATATTATTTAAAGAGTGAAAAATCACTCTTCAATATTAAAGAAAGAGAATGACAATCTTATTTGAAAAGTATTTTTAAATTTTTTTCTTAATGTTACTTTCATTTGAAACTGAAATCTCATTTTGAAGAGTAACTTTTTAGAGCTTCATTAAAATACTCTTAAAATAATATTTTACTACTTATTTGAAGAGATACATCAATATTTAAAATTTTAATTAAGATTCTTTAAAATAAGAAATGTCTTCCTCTCGTCAATTTTGTTGAGTATTTTTTCCTCTTCAATTTAAAAATTTATTACTTTTTATTGGAGAGAAAGAAAAGTGCTTTAATTATTATTTATTTTTTTGATTTAAAAAATAATTATTTAATTAAAATAATATTAACTTATTTCGATTTAAAGAGTCTCTTGGAGGATAACATTTTTTTCACTCTTACATTTGCTACATTGGTAAACAAATAAATATTTAAGAGTAAAATTAGTAGAGAATTTTGATGATTCTTTAAAAACTTTCATTTGGTATAATTTTTCAAATAGAGATTATTTAAGTAAAGTTTTTATTAGTGGAGTTTTCACAAAAACAAAAAGTTGTTTGGTTGACAATGATAATTGTTATTACAACTTGTAAAATAAATCTAATAAACAAGTTTTATAAAAATTATATTATAAAAGAAATTAAATAAGATTGTCAAATAAGCAAATAATATTATAGACATTTTAAAATTAAAAAAAAAAATTTCAACCTTTATTCTTAAAAGTTCTAAATTTAAGCTTTTGAAGAGACAAAATAATTTTTCTAATATTCAAAAGTTCTATTAAAAAAATAACAAATAACCAAAAAAAAAAAAAAACCTATTTGATTAAATAAACGTATGCACGCGCACACGCACACTTTCAATTTCTTCACATGTTAGGAAGCCTACTTTGAGAATTTTGTATTTATCAAAATGGGTTTGTTTATCTCTATCAGAATGAATTGTTAACAATTCGTAATAAAAATGGTCAATAATTATAAAATAATGAATTGTACAAGCAAAAAAATATTGTCATATTTGCAATAAATAACCTATGATGAACAATGAAATATTAATATCGCCCTCAGATCGAAGAGATTTACTCAAAATTGAATTGAGTTTAATAATTTCCCTATGATGAACAATGAAAATGGCCTACTAATCGATGAAGATTACCATCACTGTCCAGTTTGCCGGAGCAAAAAACATGCGGGCTCTTCAGCATAGTGAAAGACGTGCTACGGCATTTGGACTTACATAAACTCCAACCAATGCATCTATTGGGATTTTCAAAATCCTACGAGCGAGCAAAGACGTGAAATTATCGTCAGAGATGCCTGCAGGTAAGGGAGTGGCTTGGGTTGGTTCCGAATCGTTTGAATTTTATGATCTAAATATCTTTTATAACCGTAAATTCAACTATGTCAAGATGTAATAATTATTAATTGTAATACATGTTAATTGCCCAATAGATGTGAAAAATAAAATTTGTAATTAATATGTATAATAAATAATTAATAATAAAAATTACTGTTATTTATTATTTGTTTTAAAAAGGATTTAGGATTTTCCTGGCTAAGGCTGACGTACTGCCAATGGAATGGAATGATGATGGAGACACATGTGCTTTGAAGATAAAAGGCGCAAAGCGGGAAAAGACCGCGATCGCTCCGCGCTCAATCCTCTGTAAGTACTAAAATACGAAAGAAAAATGAAAAACAAAAACTGTTTTATTTTATTTTTCTCATAATTAGATCTATTTTCTTTTTTGATGATTGACGAATACCACCTTCAAGATCTCGGCGGCGGCGGGTGCAAGAGCAATAGGTGCAAAACTATCGGATTTTCTTTTCTTTTGAGTTGATTTAATGTGAAAATTTGCCTGCCCAATTCAGTTAAACGAGCAAACCCGTAGCATATTTAAATGGGCTTATCTAAAAAAAACTCAAACCCAACCCAAATTATTTAGTTTGGTTTGGGTTTGCGTTGAATTGTGGATTATGAGTTTTATGCCCAATCCCACCTGCGAGAAAAAAAAAAAAAAAAACTTGAAAGGTGATAAGTCATTGTTGTTCCTCTTTTTGACTGGTTCTACGTACCTGGGCTAACTTACTATACAGTATTTGAAAATTGAAAGTGAGCTTATGATGCCAGTGGGGTTTGGTTGGTGTGCTAGCCACCGGCTTTTTTTGATTGCACGCGCGTGATTTTATAACAGGGCTTTGCACCAAAAATTTTCTCGCTCAATGAAGCCATTATTGGCATGACACAATTGACCTAATTGTGTTTGATTGGAGCACTTACCATGGGCTAAAGTACAAAAGTACCTCAAATCGAAGCTTTTGTGAGCTTGACACGTTGTTGCATATCAACTAAAGTTCAGAATCTAATCATAGATTGCTTGTGGGTAATAATTTTCTCTGCTTTTCTAGTGGGGTTCATGCCAGCGTGTCGACTGTCACCAGAGATGGGAATTTGGGAAGCCTCGTTTTCATCTTTTGTTGCCAAATTGATTTATATAATAAAATCTATAATATACTCTTTCGAAGAAAAAAATCATAATAACGTGGATGTGATTTTTTTAATTTAAAATATTTTACCGTAAATTTTAAACAACCAATCTTATAAAATTTATTCGTAGATATTAAAAATTTAAAATAATATTTAATTTTAATTCAATCAATTTATCTTTCAAAATTGAATTATATTCGATAAATACCTAAAAAAATTAAATTAACACAGCCTAACCCTTAACAAAAATACTTTTTAGATGATAAATTATCTTTATTTGATAATTTATATTTTTAAGTGAAATTATAAATATAGGAAATTAATATCTTAAATTTTATGATTTATTTATTCGATTAAATTTGAAGGTATTCTTGTGATTATTATTTTTTAATTTTTAAAATTTTATAAAATAAAATAATATTTTCATACATTTAAGAGTAAAGTAATCGTTTTCAATGTCAAAGTAGTTGGTTAATATAAATTTAAAAATAATATAAAAAAATTTATATACATAATTTAAAAGAAATGATACATATATAATTTTCTTTTTCAAATAATATTTAACAATTGTGCCATCATAATCGAATTGCTAAGAGACACGTGACCTGTGGCTTGTGTGGTTACATCCAATGCCATTTTCTTGAAAGAGAGCTCGCGCTACGACGGACGGAAGAAGTAAATGATAGGTTTGGCTTGAAAGTGACAACTGAACATTTTGATACAAGACACAAGATGTGAAAAATTACATTACTTTTGTAATACACAATTTTGTGAAAGAAATTACAAACCGTTTCATCTTTGCAAAATTTGGAGATCATTAATTTATTGGGCTGTAACAGTTGTAATTTAGGTGCTGAAAATAAATGTCATTCATTTTCTTTTTAGGTGCTGACGTCCGAACATAATAACTATAGTAATAATATATTTATGCTGCTCAGTGCTGAACAAAAGATATTCAATACTGAAGAGGTATGGCTACACTGTAAATTTGTATTGTTTTGGGTGACTGACTAAATGAACACGTATAATGAATTAATGATTTTATTGGATAGAGGTAGTAGACTTACAAATGTAGGGCATATATTGGTTGTTGTAGAAGCAGCAGTGTCAGTGATAACTTGAGATTTTTGTTTGCTAAAAAAAAAAAAAGGTAGCTAAAAATTGGAAAATAACCTATAATTTTACTAGCTAAAAATTGGAAAATAACCTATAATTTTACTGACATATAAAGAGAGTATATAATGTGTAGATACTGATGAAATCAAGTTGGAATAAAGAATTGGCAGATATTTAGAACATAGCAATCAAGTTGAATTTAAATATGCGTCTGGGTAACACTCAAAATCTGTTATCGGATCACAAAATGAAAAATATAATATAATATAATAAACAGACAACGAAAGAGAAGAGAAATTGAGCTTGAAAAACAAAAGGGGTGGTATTATTAAGCTGCGAGTGTAACGAATGGGTATTGTTATGTTTCAGTTGGCGCCAAAAAAGCACTGGATGGGGGAGAAATAGATAAAGTTTTTTATCCACTTCGATCCACTGCTTGTGCTTATGCTTCCCAATCCCATCTCTCTCTCTCTCTCTCTCCTTCTCTATGTCGGTTCGGTTGCTTTCCTTCGAAATTCATCAACTTTCACTCACTTTGATGTTACTTTCACTATTTTATCTACTGGGTATCTCTCATTATCTCATTGTAAGTATCCTTCTACCTGCGGTGAAGTTTCAATCTTAGTGAGCTGAAAAGCTCTCTTTGTGCAGCTTCTAAACGACACGCCTTTCCTTGTGTATGTCATAACACAAGGTAAAATTTCGCTTCTAACTTTTCTTTGCTGGCTTTTTCCTAATATCTTCTTCCGCTGCTTTTAGAAAGTAAATTTGAATGTAAAGGTGATACTAGCTACATAGATTACAGCTTGTTAATTCAGTTGTTGTAAGTGACAAATTTGAGAAGAAGAAATGTTATATGAAGGTGGCCCAGAATGGAACCCAGGTCTCTAGTTTGATGCAAGCCACTGAAGTTTTTGTCAGCGGATCTTGTTGGCATTATTCTAAAGGTTTAGTGTTTGTTTAGTGCAGGAGAATTCAGACCAACAAAGATCTTGATCTGTTTTTCGTTTGCAGAATTGCTCATTAACAAGATATTAGTCCTTAGCCCTACTGCAGACCATGGAGATTGAAGGACCAAAATGTACATCTGGCTATGGCAAGCCTCCTTGGATATTTAAAGGCAGGCAAGTGGAAAAAAAACATAAAAAAATTTCCCACTTTGATTATTAATAGTTGCTATCCATATTTACGGAGTAATTTTGGTGCATTTGTTCTCTTGAACTTCAGTGCACTGTACCAACTCCATCTTGTGAGAGCACAAACTGCTCGAGCATTCATTCCAAAGGAGTTCAAATTAGTCGAAGCATTTGGGTACTCCTATGACTTACTTTCAAATAGTTTGAGCTCAATTATTTTCATTTGTCTACCATTTAATCCGATTTTGTAAATTGCAGATACACACTTGGTGGTTTTTTTCTTGCTAGCTATGAAGACAGTCCTGCTGGGGTCTTTGATGAGGTTGCACATATTTATTTGAATGGTTACTTTAGGAAGTTTTTGAATTAGCTTCAGAAATCACATTGACTTATACAGGTGTTAATTGTCCCTTTATATATTTTGCCCAGCTTGTTGTTATTGCAGGAATTGTGTGGAATCCCCCAACATCTTGCGCGTAAGTTGCTTGTCCTTTCTAATTGTTTATAACTGCTATAAATATGTTATAAGAGAAATACAGCATATTTTTCCTAGCAAAAAATACTTGGCTTAAATTGTCACAAGTCTGCACAATTCAGGTCCATGCAAGTGTAGTGCTGGATTGGAGCTTATGATTTAGGCCATTCAAATTCCTAAACTGGAATATCTTATAGTCTCTTTAATGTTAATTATATTATGCTACTAAAGAATCATTCTTTTATAGTACATAATCCTGTTTGTTACTTTGCCAACAAGTTTCTATATATGGCCTCAAAAATTTGTCATCTGACAGAGTGGATGAGCCAGATTCATACCTCCAAGGAACAATAGTTACAATAGAGACCATTTTTCTATAACCCACCTGAAAGAATCTGGGTTTCTATTGGTGGGCCTAAAACATCTTGTAGTCTTCGCCTCTATTTGTTTTATCCTCTTCATTACTTTAATGAATGCATTGGGTCGTAGTTGGTTTGAGGTTATTGGGATCTGCAACTAAACATTTGTTCATGTTACCACTTAAGTGAATAGAACTTCATTTCTTTTGTGACAGATGGGCTGCTAGGGTGCTGGTGAACAGTGATCAGGCTTGTGATCATGGAAGAAAGGTGGGGGGTGGAAATGCATACTCTGATAATTTGAATTTCTGTGCATATGAAAGTCTAAACTATTTTCACCACAATATCTCACTGTTTTATAGAGTTTTTGAAGATGCTGGCCAAAGATGTACCTGAAAAGGGGTAGAAAGTAGATTGGGCATATTTGATAATTTGTAATACTTCTTTTCAATTCTTTATTCCTTGTAATTCCATCCGAAACTATTCTATGTTCTATCTAGGAAAACCCATGATTTGATCCTGGAATGTTAACAAGAATGCAATGACACATTACCAATGAAGGAAATTGCATTTTCGAAGAATAGCTATCATATCTCCTTCAGTCTAGTTCATGGATTTGTGTTTTCTATTGCAGCATGTAGGGCTTCCAAGTCAAGTTGCTAGGTTTTCAAAGGTAAACATAATCTTCAAAAAACATTCTTCACTCTGGCTGTTATGATACTTCAACTTTCATATTAGCACACACTGGTAGATTAAATTAGCATGTAAGGCAGATTAAAATTGGACTTTCACACTACATTAGACTGAAAGCAAAACAATTACATAGCAAAGAATTTTTTCTTTTCAAAATATTCACATTTTCACATTTTCTTTTGTGATTGAAATAGAGAATTACAGCAGTTCAAGGGCAATCTCAGCGTAAATTCAATGGTTTTCTGAGCATGGTGGGTTTAGGTGCTACTTTATGTTCTCCAAAGGATTCCATGGATGTACAAGTGAGTGAAATGGAGGGTCCTTCTGCAACAGATATTTGCAATATTCAAATTGCAACACATGGTGAGTTGATTTTCAAACTTTGGTACCTTTTGCCACTAAGTTATTGTTGAGATTAGTCATTTTTAAGTATGACTTCACACTTCTGAAAGTGAAAACTAATACTACTTAGATAGGAACTTTTGCAGGCCCTTCTGGCCTCTCCCAACTAGAACATTGTAGTTGACCATGTAACATTACTTATAATTTCCTCGGCAAGGATTACTTGGAGCAGAGTTTGGTAAATTTGATCAAAGTATCCAAAACCAAAAAAAAAAAAAGGAGATAGGGAAATTTGACCAACATTCTAAGATTAGGTTTCCTCATTTATCTCTAATTCTCTATGCCTGGAGATTATAATCAAATATCATTCTTACCAATTGATGAAATTGCATATTTTTTTGGTCTTGTGCTCGGTGATCTTGACCACAGTGCCTACATTAAAATTTGGCAAGTGGAGGGGGCCAGCAATTAAAATGTCACTCCCAAGTTTTAGGTATATTCTTCGTAAGTCCGTTTAAATTAAGAAGGGGGGAAAAATCCACTTTCTGACAGGGATAACAATTTCTATCTTCTGAATGTGCAGCGGCCATACAGAGCATATACCAAACATTTTAAAGTATTCTTGCCATATTGAGTGCAGGTATTAATAAATCAATATTTGCTTCCACCCTTTTCTTTTCTCCCTTTTTTCAATTCGAGTTCCTTGTAGTAAAAAGTAGTTGAGTGAAATCCTTGGCCTTTTTCAGTGTTATTATTGTCCGTGCTGAATAAGTTGGGAATGAACTCAAGACATAATTTTGCTAGAATTATGCCTTTGTGTTCTGGTTTCAATGTATTGAATATGATTCTTGAATCAATAACGTGTGCAGGGTGAGAGCAGTGGAGCCAGCAAAAGTTTTAGGGCCATCCATTGCACCAAAATATAACACTGAACGAGCTTTAGAGAACCATAATTGCCAAAGCGTAAACGGTGATAATGAAGTATGGATAGATAATGGTCGTAACCTGAGCATATCAATAATGTTATCAAAACCCATAATAGCTTTGGAGTTCAATTGTTTGAAAATGCGAGTTGAAGCTCCCATTGTCGTTTCCAATTGCCCTGAAAGCCCTTTAAAAGTTTCATGATCAATCATGGACTTTTGGCTTTTGTTTAATAAAATTATTCCCTTTTTTTTTTTTTAACGTCGTCATAGTGTTCTTCAATAAATTTAATGAAACACCTTGGCATAAGCCGCCTCCATCTGTTGATTGACAATTCTCGACTGTTGTTATGCCATTTACTAAACATTTGATACTCACAAAAGAACTTACAACACATTTTTTCTTTCCCTGACCTTTTTACAAACTTTTTGCTACAATTTGCTACATTGTAGCATGGACAATGGACAAACTCGATGAACAAACAAATAAATGCAATTTTTTTTTCCAGTTGCCTTTTGCAATCAAACTTTCATTTTACAGAACAGATCAGAAAATCAGAATGCTTCTGGTAGAGGCCGACCGTCCAAGAATGCCTTAAACAGCCCAAGCGACCTCTCAGGCTGGGAGAATGGGGCTTCATGAGATGCTCCTCTAATGGTAGCAAAGGATAAGATATTACCATAAACTTGGGTCCATCCACCAACCTGGAGATTAAAAGCAATAGTGATTTTGCCACACTAGCATTCTTTTTTTTTTTTTTAATTAAAAAAATAAATTGACAATCTTCAAAAGATTTATTACCTGCTGCCCTTCAAACCACACTCTGTAAGGCACGGTGGTTCCCAATTTCAATTCCTTTGCCAACCCATTTACTAATTTTCGACTTCCAGTCAATGGAATAACAGAATCTTGATCTCCACTGTCATTTAATAATCAATATTGTATCATTTCAATGATAAAAAAATCCCACATATGCTGAAAATGAAGTGGAAGCTTCAAGGTTAGTCTCAAGAGACATTTACCTGTACACCATGACAGGGATTCCTGCCTTTACAAGTTTTCCGACAATAGTGATCGTTGGTATCTCCAGGTCAAGTAGCTCATAATCTAGGATACTGTAGTCAGTATGGTAAAAAGAAAATAATTAATAATGCAATCAAAAGATATCACCATCTCCACTCCACTCCAGTAAACCTTTTTTTTTTTTTGGTATGCCTTTAAAATAAGATACTGATTTGTGTTTTATATTAGCACAAGAACTAATTTGTCTTTAAAATTAGCATAAGACCGACATATGCAGAAGATAATTACTTGCTGCAAACCACCCAGCTGCGGACTCCTACAAGACGTGCATGGAGAGCCTTTTGCACATCTTTCCGGTTTAGGTAATTAACAGTTTCATCTTCCACACAGACATCTACCGTTGTTTCACCAACTTGCTGCGGACAAAAGATGAAAACAGAAAGCCAAATTAGAAATTAAATTCATTTAAGATAAAGCAAGAGGTTAGAGACAGCTGAAAAAATGATTGATTAATAGAGTTGTCACCTTGGGTGTAAGGACTTTGGACTGTGAGAGCACAGATGATATACAAACATCAAGAGTAACATCATATTTGTCAACAAATCTACTGATTTCTCTACTCACTAGGCTCATCACTCTTGAACAAATAGGGGAGACGGAGCCTCTGTAATACTCGCTTACATATCGAGAGTAGTTGCAGAAAGAAGTGAACATTGTGTATGTTGCATCTGAAATCAGTCCATGAGACCAGAAGAATTCAGCCCTTGAGTTGAAGTCAGTAGCAAATTCTAAAACTGGGTTGCCCAGCTGCAATCATATGGGTAACAAAAATGTTATTTAGATTAAAAAAAAAAACATATTATAACAGTTAAAGGACCAGATTCACTATCAAAGGTAAAAGAGTAAAATCTTTTTATCTCATTACTCACAGCAATTCCTCTCAAATTGAACAACTTCTCCTTCTTGTTGAACTCAAGCATAAGATCAGCCAGTTGAGGTATATAATGGCCTAGTTATGGATAGCAACAACAAATAAGTCCATATCTTAATAGAATCAATTTTTATTGAGAGATGAAATTTTTTTGAGCTGCAAAATTTACCAGCATAACTCTCTCCTGTAATGAACAAACTTCTGTTTCTGTATTGAGGGAATTTAAGAAACCAATTTTTCAAGAACACCAGATTGTCTCTTGCTATAATAACATAGACAAATAAGATGTTTCAGAAAGTGCAATTTAGTCTGTAAAGTAACACTTTTGTCAACTCAGGAGGAGAACAACAAGACAAGAACAGTATGCATTGGACATTGCATAACTGTAAAGTAAACATAATGCATAGTGCCACACCATGATGAAATATTCCAGCAAGAATTTATCTAAGAAAAAAAAATAACTGGAAAGGAACACAAAAGGATTTTCAAAAGAGGAAAGGGTAACCCAAAAGGAAAAAAAAAAAGAAAAGGATCGGGCTTGAATATTCAGCATACAGATTTTGTTTCTTCTCCAGCAACTCTTGCATAAGTAAAATTGGGAAAAAAAAAGTTTCTTTTTCCAATCAAATTGGTGAGAAATACCTGTTATCTCGTCACTTACACCTTCATAAGAAGAGGTATCTATGGAATAAGAGAATCCAACTCCAATTGGTGTCTCCAAAAACAACATATTGGCTTCTGGAGAACAATGAGCATTAAAAAACATCAGCATTTCGTGTTGTTTTGAATCCTACCCAGAGACAACATGATCAAAATTGAAAATTTTAATTCATCAAAATAAGATTAAAAAGTATGGAATTTATAATACCTCTGTTCCAGCTATATTCATTCCTCACCAGCACCTGTCCATTAGGCCTAAATGGCCCATTTTCTGAAAATGCTCCAACTCCTAAAGAAGAGCAACCAGGACCTGCATAAATCATCACAGAAAAGAAATGAAAACCCATGTAAAAAAATTCCTATATATAAAAAATGTAAATTTTCGTGTGTCTTTACCCCCATTGAGCCAGAGAACAAGAGGCTTAGAAGCAGGGTCTGTTTCTGCTTCAGCAAAGTAGTAAAACAGAGCTCTCTCTTTCTTCACATCAACGGTCACATAACCCGAATATTGCTGAAACCCGACTTGAGGTTGACCCGGCAACGCAGTTATTCTGTCAAAGAGAGAAGCATAAGCCTCTACTTGAATGCAAAAGCATAGCTGAATCAAAATTCCAGCAAATGCCACTAGTTTCAATGGCAAAGAAGCCATGGTTTTTACACTAGACAATAAAGAGCCTAGAGAGAGAGAAAAGAGATTATGGAGAGAGAAGAAGCTAAGCTACGATGATGCCCAGTTGGGAAGCATTATATAGTAAGAGAGAAAGAGTAGTGTGATCCATGACTATTATAATAAAAGAGAATTACATTTTTTTTTTTTGGTGAAGGGTCAAAAGTTAAACTTGAGACAGTTGAGTTTGAGCAGAAACAGTGGTGTTTTGATTGTTTTAATTTTACTTTTTTTTTTTTTTTTGTTTTTGTTTTTGTTGTTAGTGTGTCTGAAAGAGCTGACTTGGGACAGCCAGCAAATGGTTGGTCACTGTTGCTTGAAAATGAAAAGAGAGAATGTGCTTTTATTAATTCTGATCCTGATTTAGCTCACAGAAGTTACAGAACTACTGTTCTAGTTTTTGTTTTCTTTCGTGTAAGAATCAGGAAGCCAGCGAAAATATACTCGGTACTAAAGTAATCTGCTGCTGTGCTCTCCATGGAAAGGTGCTTTACATAAATGCTTTGCTTCACCTTTTCTTCTCAAGAAGAAATCTAAATTAATAAAAAAATAGTGAAATGACAACAAGGGTAATTACATTATACATCCGAAGAAAATTTTCAAAGAAATTAAAAAAAGAAAGTTTCTGTTTTCAAAAAAGGTTTTCGGAGAATCATGGCTTATGACAAATTACACTTTTTGGATTTCCCAGAAAGAATAAGCACCAGTTTGATTAAGTCCAGAAATCATATAATCAAGTACAAAATCCAAATCTTTGTTTTTCATTTTTCCCACTTAACGAAATTTTCTGCTGGTTTCCAATATATAGTAAATGTTTTGGACTTGGGTGTTCCATTTTGCTTACAAATACAGTAACTAATAATGCTATTTTGCCTTTTAGTAGTGTGTCCTCATCGGGTATACAGTACAATAGTGGGAGGAGACAGAACTTTTTCGCGTAAAATTCCAGTAGATATTCACTCAATTAGAATCTTTTGCTGGGGTCGCCTTCTTTGACCTGTCCATGCCACAAGTCCGTTGATTTAGTATGACCATTTTAACTGTATAAAATTCAAAGAGTGAAAGAGCCTTTCTTTGTGCATTCTGCTCAAGCCTCAAGCCCATAGCCCAATGCCTTTGGTCACTGGTGCGACGGTGGCCATGGGGCCTGTTTGCCTAGAAAGCTGGGCGTTGTTCCCCAGCTGACTAAAGAAAATGGAGTGATGGCAGAAGGCATTTTCACAAACGGTTTCTCTTTTTTTTTTTCTATTCTTTTTTCCCCCCATCAACTTCAACTTCTCAAAGAGTTGTTTCTTTCACAGAATAAATTTAATTTAATCTTAGCACAAATGTAACAAAGATAAATGACGTGAAGCAGACGTGATTTCAGAAATCAATGACGTGAAGGTTTAGAGAAGCATAAATGTATGGGGATATGGATTAAATAAAAGACTTGAAAAAATAAGAATTAAAAAAAAAAGGAAATGGTGGATTCCACATAGTGGCATGTGAGTTATTTTTTTTTTATTGTGATAGCACTATAGCTAATATATGCCCATGACCCATTTCAAATCCAATGCTTTTTCTTGTATCCTTTTATTTTACGTATTTTTCTTCTCAAAGATTGTTATTTAATATATATAATCAACTTTTTGGAATTGTTATTTATTTTTGACATCTTAGACGGGTTTTCGAATTATGGATCTCAGATATTTGATGGTTCATTTGGTTCAGAGAATATTTGCAGAAGAAAGGAGGATTTGGATCCAAATCCATTTGTCCAGTTGATTATATATATATATATATATATATTTGTGTGCATGCCTGGCACCACCACCACCCAGCTTGTGAGATTGGCATTTTTCCATTGTTCTTTTATGGGGCAGGCCACGAACGACAAAACACGATCCCTTATTCATTGTTCTATTTGCTTCACAGCTGGGTAATGTCTCAATCTTTCATTGAAATTAAAAACATGCCAAATAAAACAAGAAAAAGAAATTCATCATTGATAATTCCACAAAAATGTAATTACTTAAGAGCATTGTGAAAAAAAATAAAAACACTACGAACAAATTTATGTAGCATTAAGATAACTTTTAGATAAAAGAGGGAAATGAGAGAAGGGTAATTCGGTAATAAATGTGGTAGGCCAAGTTGGACAATGCGCTTGGAATTTGTGCAAAGCAGTGAAAATGAAGATGAAGCTCATTGTATTGTATTGTAAGCTTTCCGAAGGCTTGACATGGAAGCAAAGTCTTTTATCTTTTATTTTTTTTATTCTACAGAAAGCACTTATGATGGCTATTTTTAATGTACACAAGCAAAAAGCTAACTAACTTTATCAATACAAAATACCTACCTTTTCTTTCCTAATTCCTATTTTTAATCCCTATAAATGGTTAGTGTTTTTTAACTTATAACCCACCATTGCACAATATCTAGCATAGCTATTCTGGTTTATAAGGTAAAGGACAGTATGATGTTTAGACAAATGAATGGGGTTAAAAAAGTGTCGCAAAGATAAGCTTCGAACCAGCTAGCTAGACAAGCAGGAAGCCGTTTCTCTCTCTCATATGATGATGGGGTCAAGAGGGTGATGATTAGCACTTGAGGGTGTTGGAGAAAATATGATCATCATGAGAAGAAGCATGGCCTGCTACTGTGAAACATTTTTTCACTCAGCAAGAATAACAGTTTCTAGAGACAAAAAGCAAAACCCTATCGAAAAAACATACTCAAATGTGAATTCCCCACAATACCACCAGCACAACCACCTTCTATTTGGCCTTTTTGTGGTCCATCATCTCAACTAACTTCCATACAAACTTTCACAACTGGAAGAAGAAGAAGAAGTAACAGATGTCAAAGTTCATTTTGCTAAGAGTTGCACTTACAAACATAATTGAATGCAATCATTTCAAAGCAATAATTACCAAAGGAAAAACAAAAAGAGAAAAAAACCCATGTATGAATTTGATTTGGTTGTGAAATTTAAATAACAATGAAGTGGCGACAAACAGGTGTGTGCTTCGAATTTGGGTTTTAACACTTTGTAAGGTAGGGTCCATGTGAGTTAAACAGAAAGTGAAAAACTGTAAGATAAGGGAGGATTAGGTCAAAATCACCTTTTCGAATTTTTTGTGTCTTTCTCTTCTTTCCCCATGCGCAACTTTTCACCACTAAAAAGAATGCACATTGCCACTATTATATTCAAGAGAGCACATGCCCATCAGCCTCAAAACCCAGAAAATTCATTAATTTCCTGTGGATGAAAATAATTTAGCGAAGAAGCAAGGGGCAATACAATACAATACAATAACATAAGAGATAAAGCAAACCTGCAGTGCCGGCCAGCGCGTGCTAAGTGGCATTGGCGCTAGGCAGGGCAGGGTGAAAGAGACTTGTTATAGAAATAGAGAGAGAGGGTCAGGGACCTCATTACAAAGTTTATCTAGAGATCCTGTCATTCAACAGCATTTTACAACGTTCCATTAGAGAGATGACAAAATCTAAGTTCCAGGAATTATTTTCCATTTTTTCATTTCATCTAAAGTCGTTATGGCTAATCCTGGGTGGTCCTTTTCCTGTACAAGAGAGGGTGTCTTATTTGCATTTTACAGCTGCTAGTGCTAGCTAGGGCTAGGCCTATAGAGAGAGAGAGAGAGAGAGAGAGAGAGAGAGAGGGGAAAAAGAAAGAAGAAAGAAGAAAAGCCCCACAGAATGATAATTTCATCAAAGAATTTCAAACAAGAGTCTTCGATTGTAATTTGCAATTTGTAGAAGAGCCCTGGCAAATTGCAAACGCAATAGCACACGCAAGCATGAAGTACGTTGTATTTGCAATTATGGTTTATGGATTTACACCCCTTTACTCTTTCCTTCGGATAATGATGTATTAGACTGAAAAGAGAGAAAATTCCAGAAATGACCTCTTTCCGTAGGCTTTGGGCCCATTTATTTCATCATTTCGATTGAAAGTTTTTCTGGATCACCAGTTCCAGTGAAAAGAGCAGATTCGGAGCCTCACCGAGATCAGCAGCAACTTTGCAGATTTTTCCCCTTTCTGCCGCCAATGGCCAACCAATCAATCATTAAGCGCTGCAACAAAACGTTATTTCCGGAGATAGTCCCAAGGAGCAAGATTATCATAACATATAACGAGTTTAAGAAATTACCCAGATGAAGTTGTGCCCCATATCCAACTCTTCATCAAACAATTTCAAGAACTTTTCCAATTTGAAAATAAAAAATTAGAAATTACTACCCACATGATCAATCGGAAACTGCTAGTTGTAATCAATTGGTGCACTATTTTGATCTTTTAAAAATATTATTCAATATTCCAAATTGCAATTTCTTTAGTGTTTTTTTTTTTTTTTGCGTTTTCGAGGTATATATATAGAACGGGATAAAGCCTACATTTTACAATGTCACTAATACCTGCGACGAGGAAAACCATTTATCACGCCACTACAGAATGATACATACAATAATCTGAGGCAAAATAGAAAATACAATACTTGGAGAAGAATAATAAACATGCACAAACATCTACGTGGCTGCCTGCACTAGTCAAGCTCAAGCAGCAGTCTTAGGTTATTTAGAAAATTTCCTGCTCAATTTCTTCGAGATGCTTCCCACAGTCGATGTTCAATCCCCAATTTCCTTAGCTCCATCAGACCTTGCTCGACTAAAGAACGAAAAGCCACAAAAAAAAAAGATCTGAATTCATAAGAAACATAAGGCTACCTCAACTGATAGGAAATTATTCACGGAATTGACTGTGCTTGATTCAAGTTGGAATAAGCAAACCTCCATAAAAAAGTGAGATAAAGAGAGAGAGATTAGAGTATGGTCTGGAAGTACATCTCTAATAAAAGAAAGTTAAATGGCACAAAATATCACTCCTTTCCCTTTCCTCATAGAACTGGGGTAATATGCTTATGCAAATAAATAAATCCATGAATAAAGCTAAAATTACCATCAACAGCATCATGCGAACTAGGTGAGTGTCCACTGCGACTGATCCAAAACTCAAGCCGCTCTTTGGCAATGTGCTCCTCAATACCATGAGCTTTGGCTCTTCTCCAGAAGTATGTAAGCCATGCCTATACAAGATTGAGTATATTGTTAATACTGTCAAATTCAGCATGATATGTGCACGTGTCATTGCATCAAACCATCATATGAAACACTTGTGAAAATGTTTGTATCGCGACTATTTTAACCAGGAAACATCCATCTGTGGCTAAATTGTTGAGGGACTACAATATTTGGAAAATATGAATTTCTTATACAGCTTTGGTAAAAGGCAGGACAATCTTTTCCCTTCCTTCTGTGATGATGGGAGAACAGAGCCGAAATTAAAACTTTTTTTTTTTTAAGGGAATAGGAAGGAACAAACATAGGAATCCCCAATAGCATATGGTATTTTCTATGAGTTAGTAGATACTATTTGATCCTCCCACAAACCTAGAGGTTAATTTCAGTGTATCGAAAGGAAATCGCATAGTTAGTTGAGATCTTGATCTTTTTCCACACATGAAAGTGAAAAACTTTATACAATCAGATAAAAAAAGGCAAGTAGCCCTTCCAACAGCAATCCTCCATAAGCTTTCACATAATCCATGATGTCATGGGTGTGCTAAAATATGAATGAGATAAAAACAGAAGCACATGAAATAAATGCCAACCTCCTTGAATAGAACGTCCTCTGACTCCTCTGGGCTAAGTTCTGCAAGAATACAAGGGTTGATCTCATTCTTATGGTCCAATGACAATTCCTAACACTTAGGATTTGAAGATGAAAATATGTACTGATTAGCACTCATTTCTGTGAAGACAACCTCCAAGTTCACATTTAGATACACAACTACAAATAGTATGTACCTGAAATACCTGAGAAATTCCCAACCTGGTTGATAGATTACGACCCCTTAAAAATGTTATTGTGTTCATATGTCTAACATCAAACACATTCCAATTATGCAACTCAAGCACAGAAGTCACTCTAATCATAATTCTTTTAACCACTGACCATCAAAAGTCATACTGCAATCTTTGACCACAGACGGAAATTTTAAACGAACTGACAGAACTTCTCATCAGAGTGCACATTAGATGTGCTATTAAAACTACAACTCACCAAATGCCTCCATAAACTTTGGATCGCCAGGGGATTTGATATCTGAAAGCAATGGGAATGAATGAAAAGTAAGCATTAAGATGAACACAGAAATTTGGCATGTCCCCGGGTTATATAAGGCACACCTGAGATCGATACTCTAAGAGAATTTGCACGCCGTTGTTGGCCTAGTGCAAGTACAATAGCATCTTCAACCTTAAAAGTAGCACCAATCACAAAAGTATCACATACATAGCAACAAAATAGAAAGAGGAGGAGAAAATTGCCTAACGTGCAAGTACTGATTTATATAACAAAAACATAAATATAAAACTAAAAATAGAAGAGAAGAGAAACCTTCAAGGCAGCAAGTTCCTTCAAACCCATTTCAACAGAAAGCATACTCTCGATATTTCCTTCTCCAGTGAGATCATTAATATCTACAACAAGTTTGTTTCTCTTTTCATTGTCATCATCACCTGCTCAGTTCCAAGTAAACAATCGCACAGAATGATTTGTGGAGATGATAAAAACATTAAAATGTCAGTATTGTCAATCGAATAAAGATGAACCTCTGATGTTTTGAAAAACAAGAAAACAACACTAATTGCAAAAACCAATATGCTAGTTACTAGCCTTTTTCCCAACACTCTTCCTTAGCCTTTTGTCCAGCAGAGATGACAACCTCAAAAGGAAGTGGTGCTAACGATGACCAGTATTCATACTTTGAAACTGCTACATCCGCACAGATCCCTACAGAGATAAAAGATATTTTACATGAAACTGCAAGTTAGAAATGATGGATGAACTGAATATCATCTGCATTACAATAAAATCAAGTGTATGCATAACTTTACAATGAACTGACATAGTGTTTATTACCAGTAAGGGAATTGGTAGTTGAGTAAGGTCAAAGTCAAATTTGTTCTGAAAAAGATAACTCTCAGAGCTCTAATAGAATATTCATTGCTCATGTTCAAAATAATGTAAAGAGAAAGGTAATGACTCGACTGGTTGTATCAAACATTTGGCTATTGTCCCATTAGTCATGAAATAATAAGTTAATCCGAAAAGCATTTGCAACTAGAAGAATTTCATTTTCTTTGCTGAATTAGAAATATCATGTTTCCAGTAGATACCATATTTTGCAGCCAAGCCCCAGTAACGAGCGAGCCAACACCTCTTAAGAACAACTTCTTCCTGAAAATAAAAGGATACAGTAAATATTTGATTTAAATAACCTCAGATTAGCTCCTGCAACTAAGTACAAACCATTTCTTTCTGAGTCAATATCATTCTTTGCGTCATTGAGCGAAGTGCTTTCACTTCAGAATCAGCTCCACAAAGTTGTTGTAAAACAGCAGCAGTGTCATCTTTCGTGCTCTGAATCATGCGAGACATTAAAACATAAAACAGACTGTGACTAAAAAATATAATTATTTTCTAAATTTATACAAAAGACAATATAACATGGGATCATATAAGGACACACTCACCTCCAGTTCAGATCGAAGAGAAGCAATTTCCTTATCTACCTCATCCTTATTTTTTTTAGCATCCTTCAGTGCAGCCTGTGGAAGAGAAAAATGTTTGTTTTGAATTTTTCCATAAAAGGAAAGCAAAATAAGAAAAGCATACCCTCCCCTAATGGTTCAAAACTGCAAATTGTAAATCCACACTTGAAAATCCACTTTCTTATGATCTCATAATAGACCTAAGCTTTCCTTATACATACATGGCAGGAATTCAGTTTAATTTAAGCCTCGCCCTAGTCATTTACATAACAGAACGTAGAGTTTGATTCATTACCTCTCTCTGACGCAATGCAGCTTCCTTCCTGCAGATGGTGTTAAAAGATAGATGTTATAAAAGAAACTTTACACAGTTAAGAAGGAGCACATATTAAGGTGGTTGGCATCAACTTACCTGCTCAACAGTTTTGCTTCCAAGGATACACCTTCCCCAAGAGCAGTAACCTAAAATATCACAAAAATTGGCAAAGTTAGCACATAAGATTTGCAACAATTAATATTCTGTTAGAAATGACCATAGAAAAAAAAAAGTACCAGCACACTAATACACAATCATCTTACAACAAGTTTAGAAAAATCATTTACCTGTTTCTCAAGCTCCCTGACTCTGGCCTCTGCTTCCTCACATCTCTCTTCCTCAAGTCTGAGCTGCGCAGCAAATAATGGAATTATTTTACTCATATAAGTGACATGATACATAAATTTACAAAAATTGTTAAATGGAGAAGAAAATATCTCACCTTGTTAATGATATTGTCATTCTCTTCTTGTAGCATATCAAGCTGAAGGAATTAAACACCAAGTTAACAATAATAGTGAAATTGGAAAAGGAAAACATAATTTCATAACTTTGAACGACAAATGCCTACTACTTGAACGTTTAATTTATGCATACAAAACTTGAAGTGCAAATATCATACTTCATCGCGTAGGACAGAAGCCTGACGTTGATCTCCATTATCTTTCAAGTTGAAGTTTCTGTCATCCATGAATTACACATTTATATCAATTTCAAACAAACATGGATATTTAAAAGCAAATGCACCAAAAATAACTTATTTATTGGTTTGTTTTATACCTTTTGTCTCCATGAAGATTTCTTGGAGGATCAATTGGTGGTAAAGAAACTGCAGTCCTCAGTGGCAGTTGTGGTACAGGTAGCGCAGCAGGCGCACGAAGAGACATCGACGGCCGCCCAGCTGATGTTGATCGGACGGACGTCGGTTCGTCGTCTAAGTTCCTACCTAACTAAACATAATTGTAATACAATCCTCGATTAACTTGAATTTACATGAAAAGAAAAAATGTAACACGTTGTAATCATGTAATTACCGCAGGGGAAGGAGATCTATTGATCCTCGAAGAAATAACGGCCGGTTTAGTACTCGCAGCACTTGCATTACCAGCATTTGAAGCACCGTTAACGTTTCTCGAACGTGATAGCGCCAGAGGAGGAGGAGCACTGTAACGGAAACCGAGATCGTCGTCATCGTCTTCATTGTCGTCGGCCGTCTGAGAAGCCATGACCTGAGCGAGCCGCTGAGCGGCGGCTTTAGCAGCGACGTTTTGATTCCGCTTGATGGTAGACAGACCGGAGGAGGATGAGGATCGAGCGTGGTGGTGACGCGCAGGGGACATAGCCGGAGATGAGGTGCTGCCGGACTCGCTACTCCATTGGCGCGGGTAAACCGGACTCTCGGTTCGGTTCGGGTCCATTTTACGGAAATGTAAGTGAAGAGTGAGAGTCAGTGAAGCCTAGAAAGATTGATTTGCTGAGGCAGTGCCAGTGCGTGAGTGTGAGCTAGTGAAGGCGTAGAGGCTAGATCTTCCTGTAAATGAAGAGTAAGACACAAGTCACTGATTTTCTATGCAGTGTTGGAGAGACAGGAGGAGATTCTCTCCCTCTCATCTCATCAAATTATCTTTGTGATTGAGGTGGGTTAGTGATTGTTTATTAAAATATTTAATAAATATTATATACCGTAATTTTTAAGTTATATTAAATATACTAATATAATTTTTTAATTGTATGATATAAAATTTATTATATTTTTAATAATTTTATTAAAATTATTATTTAAAAATTATATTTATTACATATTATTAATTTTTATTTTATAATTACAGTTTTTTTTACAACAATTATAATTTAAAAACTATAACATCTCAATTCCAAACTTATACTAAATCTTATTTGTCGTTTCATTAAAAGTAATTTTTTCAATGTATTTATCCACTTTAAAATGATCTACAAAATAGAATTTTAAAATTATATATATTCTAATAAATTTTAATGTACTAATAAATAAAAAATACAGTCTTAACAAAATTTGTGTTTTTACATGTTTTAATGATATCATACTCTAACAAAATGATTATATATATATATATGTGTGTGTGTGTGTGCTGATTTTTGGTCATTTAAAAAAATTAAATAATAAAAGCGATATAATAAAATTAAACACATAAAATTTACAGTCTGTCCATAAGATTAAAAGAATAATTTTTATTATTCAATAGAAATTACAAATAAAATTTTTTTAACTATTTACCTCTAGTATTTATGCCTTCTATGCCTCCGAAATTCTCTTAACTCCTTATTTTTATCAACCTTTTCTAATTAATTATAATTTTATTTGGAGTCTATATTTATTTTACTTTTGAAGTAAATTTTTAAAACTTCTAGATATTTTTTCTTAGATTTATAACTATTCTATGTTGGCATATTTTTTTTTGTTCATATTTCATTTTAATTTTCGTACTTTCTGATTTATAGTACATACTTTATTTTACTTTTCATGCTTCCCATCCATTATTCCTTTTACTATTTCAAGGGTCATGCTTTCTTTATATTTTCACGCTTCATAGGCCATGCTTTTTTTAAATTTTCATGCTTCTTGTGTCATACTTCCTTTTACTTTCTATATTTTCATTTATTTTTCTTACTATATATATATATATATATATATATATATATATATATATATATATATATATATCCTATTTGAATAAAGGAAGATAATTTCTTGTTAACTAAATTCATTCAATTTTTTTTTAAATTCACCCGTAAATGAACTTCAAGTGATGTAATTAAGCTCTTTTAGGTCATTTAAGAGGGACCTAAAAAAAATTTAAGTTTTTTTTAGTATACGTGGTTTGGTTTATGAGCAAAAATAGTTATATATTTATTATTTTTTTAATTCCATTAAAACATCAAAATAAATTGTTGTGTGATTTATTTAGCTTAAGTTTTAAAAAATTCAATTTACTACCTCTCTTAGCTTGTATTTTGTTTAGTATTTCAAAGCAAGATATTATTATATAAACTTAACCGTCTAGAGGTAAAGATCAATAACAATTCAAAATGATTATAAATTTAGAGAAGAGCAATTCATTTCTAGACAATTATTTTTTATGATAATAATTATCTCTATTTAGTAAACATTTACTATTATGACTTAAAAATAATTTTATATCATCCTCTATAACCAAAAGGTTATAATATGTTTATTGTTAATATCAATTTTTTTTACCTCAATACCAAAGAGAAAGAGTGGAAATTGATTTTCAGCCTGAAAGAGAAAGATCGAAAGCTCCACATGATCTTCGGCCATTAAATAATAATAAGAAATTAAGAATTCAATGACCTCCCTTATAAGCAGACCTAATCAATAAATAAGCTATTTATATTAAATACTAAATCAGACTACTTAAAACGAATATAGGTTAATTAACAAGTGCGCAAAAGCAATAAACAATAAGAATCGCATGCAGAACAAAACTTAAGAAATGCAAAAGGCGTTTCTTAATCTTGATACCGCACGAGCTTTGTTCCGCTTCTTCTTATGATCACGAGCAGCTTCAGAATTCAACAGACGACTCTTCAAACCCTTATTCTCATCCATCAGCCTGATGATTTGAGACTAAATTTCTTTAATCACTTGCTTCTTTCTCATCATCAATGATATTTTTGTGGTGCTGTTGATCATGAGCTTGGTTGAAAGAATTTGGATGATTGGATTCGGATCTCAACTTGTCATAATTTCAGCTAAAGAACGATAGGATTTGCACAAATCCTCCAGCATATCAACAAGTTCAGGTCTCTTCTTATAGTAAATCTCAGCTCTCTTAACAAACGAGTCTCCATCATCTTGCATTATGTTAATTGTTAAGCATGGACTCTTTCTTCTTGTCCAGATCTGCGTAGACAGGTCAAAGGAATTTACGTACACAGAAAATTTGAATGCAACGTCCAATCGTCCATCAATTAAACCATGCAGGCAAAAGAATCACATGATCAAAATATTAAAAAATAAAAACTCGACACATCACAAGTTAAGAGAGTATATTTGAGATTGAGGTGATGTAACTTAAAAGTTATATTCTGTAAAAAAAATTGTAATTATAAAATAAAAGTTAATAATATGTAATAAATATAATTTTTAAATAATAATTTTGACAAAATTATTAAAAATATAATAAATTTTGCATCATCCAAGTAAAAAATCATATTAATATAATTTATAAACTACAACTGCTAGTATTTACCAAACACTTTAGTATTATAATTTAAAATCTACTATTGTTTAATTTCATTCTCAAACATACTAAGAAAAGAAAGAGACTTGAGGGAGAAGATTGAAGCCATCGAGATTGAAGAGGGAAAGCAGCAGCCTAGTCTCTGTTGTCCTTGTCCTTTTATATCCACCAGTTTAGAGGTTTTATTTGTATACATGAATATTAGACGTTCGAGAAGGACACCGAATGGTTATGGGACTTTTCTTTCTCACTCGCCAATCACCAACACATTTGAGTCTTTCGGGACTCTAAAACCTTATTCACATCTTCTGGATTTAGATAATTTGGATTAAGGATCGATTTAGGACTCCGATTTGTAATTGATTGTATATCTTTCAAAACAAACTAATTTAAAGAATTGATTTAGAGAATTAGCATTAGGTTAGATCTCAATTGTGCAGTTGAAGTTTGAGTATTAATAAAAATTAACAATTACAAAAAACTAGAAGGCTGTAAAGACGTTCGAGAATTCACTCATTAAATTATATCAGAAAATATAGATTGAAAAAGAAGAAGAAGAAGCAGCTAAAATTCGATGCCAAAGCAAAGTTTGCTCAACTGTTAAGAGCCACTTGACTCGATTGAGGTCAAAAACCACTCGTCCGAAGGAAATAGATTTTGCACAGATGATACTTGACTTTCTAAATTTACTATTATATTACAAGTTTTTATATACATTATAACCTACCAAAATCCTATAGGGCGTGTGTTTGGTTATAGTATTAAAGCAATGTATTGCATTAATTTTATACAATAACATGTTTGGCTGTTTTGTAAACATGTATAAAGTACTGTACTTTTTTTTTCTCTTTTGCTTTTACTTTTTTTTTCTTTTGCTTTTGATTTAATAATAATAATAATAATAATAATAATAATATAATTTTTTACTTTAATAGAATATTATATAATGTTCTATTTTTTATTTTTTTCATTATAATAATTAATATAAATTAATAAATATATAATTTATTATTCAATAATATTATACTATTTATTTACATTATAATTTATTAATACATTTATAATTTAATATAACTAATAATTTATTTTTAAATATGAATAATTTAAATAATATTAATTTAAAATTAATAATAATATAAAATATTAATACAATTTAATTATATTAATATAAAATAAAAATATTAATATAATATATAATTTATAGTAATCACAAAAAAATTAATGCAATACAATATAACACCAAATATTGTATAATATTGTTATAATACAGTGCTAATGCAATATAACATAATATTGTTATAATATATTATATTAATATTAAAATAATATAATACACTATAATATAATACAGTGATGTCAAACACACTCATAAACATTGGTGTACTATTACATACAAATTACAACATTACCCTTACATTCACTTCAAAAACAAAAAGCATATGTTTAAACTCTAATCCAATTTATTTTGAAAATGACATGCACCACCCCCATCTAGACAAATTTTTTGGACAACTTTGTCAATAATAACTCTGTCAATAATTTAAATTTTAAGGATATTCATTAAAATATTTCAACTTTTATTTGTTTTTGTATGTGGTTGAGACGGATTGACTCTTATCATTTCTTACGTAATTTTAAATAATAATTTGATTTCGGAAATGTAATATTTCTTGTTATGAAAAAGTGAGAAAGAGACTTTGCGTATTGAATATGAACCAAACACACCAAACACACTCTTAAGATACGTTGGTTTAGAGTTTAGACAACCAGAAAGACTCTCATTGCATCTGGATACATTAATGGCGTCCTCTTCAACAGCGCCCTAGGATGAAAATTAAAAACAAAGACACTTCTGACGAGATCCTACGGCCAACACATCTTTCAGCCATTTTAACCAAATGTTAGGCATACCTTCGTCAATATCAATGACTGTAACTAACGGAGTTAATTTGTGACCACTTATTCCTTTGTTCTAATTCTTGATATTGTCAAATCAAGACAAATTTCTGTTTCACAATAAAAACAAATTATACGGTCTAAACAACCTTTTTTTTTCAATGAGGAAATTAAAAAAAATGCTCATAATGTAAAGCTTTTTAGATTAACTGCCAACAGTTAATGAAAGGTTAGATCAAAATCCTATACCTTAACCGCTAATTCAAACTGTTCATGTCCTTTTCAGGTCAATTATCCTTGCTGCTTCTCACAATTCTTTCCAAAAGGAATCTCGGTTTCTCTCGCTCTGATTTTTAAGATCACTTTTTACACCTTGGATGTCGCGTATTTAGCGACCGTCCATGTTTACAATCACATGTGAATTTAATTAGCAATGGCAATTGAAATTTTTCAAGTAACTTGCTCCGCGTATCAAACGACTCACAGACCTCGCATTCCACTTTCCGCTCTTCTATTGTGAAGCATGGCCTTTAAAGCAATGCAAGATTTTAAGACTTGCAAGGCATATTCTTTTTATGCCAAAACCAGTTCTAAAGTGATTTAAATACTCCCATCCAGCCTATTGGTTATGGAAGTGAAAGCGCAACAGCTGGCTATAACGGGTGGTGGATCAATGGGTCATGAAATTGAAAGCCGATCAACCTCTGTTCTAACCTAAACCCACCCAACCCGACCTGATAGTTCCTTTTCCAGCTTTAATGCGCTCTTGATTTAATCTGTTATCAGATCTTAATTCTTATCAGAAAAAATTTAGTAATGGCTGTTTATGGTTTAATCGCAAAATCTTGTTCATTTGCCCTCCGGTAAAGTAAAGCCGACGCTTCCACCCTGTACACAAGTACTATAAAGAGTAAGAAAAAGAGAGACGTCAAATCCATCCAAATATAAACACCATCAAAAGAGTATAAAGAATAAAAATGATCGCACCAGCCAGGATGGACAACAAATCTTCCCGTGGACAGAGCCCAATTCACCTGTTCAAACCATTCAATATCATAAACTTAAAAATATAAAAATAAAAATTCACCTTCCCACAAAAAATATTAAGACCTTATATTAAGAAGACATTTCCTATTCTATCATTACTTGCTCCATATATAAAAGACAGGTTACTAGGTTATGTTTGTGTGAAAGAGCTGCATCATATGATAAATTGCCATGAATTTCTTTCGTTAGACAATCTGATTTATAAGAAGTCCTAATACAGTAGTGGTTAGGAAAGTACAGAAAAAAACCACCAGAAATACCTTATCAGTTCCAAGGGAATTCGCAACTACATGAGTAACCTGATCATCTATATGTTTTGTGCATACAGCACCAAACTGTTCAGCCGTCTGCCACAATGGATGTAGATGAGGATTGGCTTCGCCTACTGGAAACACCCGACTAAATACTACACGACAACCAGCCAAAATCTTTCTTTGCTCAGCAGCTAGGATATTTCTAACATCCACATCATCTAAAGATTGATGGGAGAAAAATATTTTGTGCAACCTCTCAATAACCTACACAAAGGCGGGGAAAAAAAGAACAATGGATCATGAGCACGGGGAAAACTATTTCTAGACTATTGAGACTAATGCAACTGCTGCCTCACCCCCAAAGCAGATGCCAAAGTCCCATCTTCTGGTCTCTCATCGTGGTCAATCTCAAGAAGAGAAGGACCTAGAAGTCCAAACTGCCGCCTACTACAAGGAAAATAAGTGTACCTGCAACATGCATAAATAGACGGATATGGGAATCCAAGAAGAATCAATGAACCAAACTTAAACAGAATGCAGATGGTTGGACTTAGAATAGCTACCTTTCTACAACTATCAAGTTCAGTTTGTTATGTGGCCATACCCTAACAGAATCATCTATAATGACAACAGCTGATTCCATACCCAGAACTCCTTCCAAATCCTTACTCTTTGGAACCCTCTCATCACCGTCAAAGGGATCTCCATCATCACCCCTAGAGATAACTCGTCCAGCAAACAATACCCCTTTAGGATCAAGCACCTTTGCCATCTCTGTAGCATAAAGCTTGTTCCCCATTGTGTAAAGATGCATCTCGAATAGCTTACTAGCTCTCTCCAAAAAAGTCCAGATCCCTGGCCTCAATTTAGTCCACATTCCCATATGGGGAAAGCGGAACAGATGTCTCTGTGGTTTTTCGCGATCCTGCTCCTCTTTCTTTCTCAATATCTCATCATGCACTGGATCTACTTCATGAAACTAAACAGAAGAAATTTTAGCCACAAAACATTGGAAAGAACATAAGAAGAAATTTTTCATACTACAGAAACTTACCTTAGCTGAATTTAGAAGCGTGTGATCAAGATCCAAGACAAGGCAGAGCTTGCGTGCAGAAAACATTTTCTTCTGTTCTTCTAATCTTCTTGTCCGCTCTTTTTGAATAGCAGCCTTTTGCTGGTCATCATACCCTTCAAAAAGATGCTCAACATCTCCCCAAGTGTTCTGGGGATGAGCACCAACTGGACCTGCTTCAGGACCTGAACCAGTTCCAGTCCGCTTGTCATCATGATTTGTAACTACAGCTTTCATGTCCGCTCCTGATTTAATCTGTCCAGGTTGAATTGGAGGATTCTGAGAAACCATGGGTTCACTAGTTAATGGTTGGGAAACAGTCATGAAGTCAGCAATATCTTTCAAATTCTTGGTGAATTGCCGGGTAATATCTGGTTGCAGAACTGATTGAGAAAGCACTGGCTTTGCTTCTGCTGCACCCAGTTGCTTTTGGAAATTCAATTTTTCTTTACTTCCCTGGGTACATGGAGCAGAAGGTCCGTCAGTTTTGACCTCAGGTCCCAAGCTCCCACTCCTTTGAAGTGCATTTCCATGGAGCACTCGTCGAGGGTCACGGGGTTTCATGCGGACTTTTCCCAACTCATCCTAGAAGGATAAGAATTTAATACACACAAAAATTACTAGAAGAAAACCAAAGGATGCTTAGAAAACAGTGGGTGTTGCTCAAAGCAGGAAAAAAAGATAGTAATATTGCAATATTCTTAAGATTATACCAAACATGAATTATATCGGCATTATCAAAATAATACATAGCTAGATGCTCACTGTTGGTTTTGGCAAAATCCCTGAGGGTGTCGAGGATGTAACATTTACTAGGGCAATTGAACTTGGAATGGGAGGGTGCATTGTGTTCATTGAAGAATCATTAGACTTCTGTTGGGCTTCTGCTGCCAATTTCTGTTGTTGTCCCATCTTAAGTATATTTAGCAACATGGTTGGATTCACTGCAATATCTTTCAGTAAAGCAGGCAATGAAACTGGGGTACTGGGAGTTGTCACTGGTGCTGGCTCATTTCCACTAACCACCACATTCAGGGTACCACTGGCAATTGGACAGGTAGCTCCATTATCCAATTTCAAGGAATTGGATTCAGCAGAGTCTACTAACAGATTTCTGTTCATAATTTGAGGTTCACACATATCAGTGCCCTCCAACCAGCCACCACTCACAGATATATTTTTCTCATCCCTGACAAACCCTGAATTTTCGAATCCATTCCTTTGCCTTTTTAGTGCAGGGCCATCCAAAACAGGTTCTTCCACAGTTTTTTGCTTTCTTGAGCTCATTACTCTGCCAACAGGTTCCACTTTCGGTGCATTATGCACAATGGGTGCTGGCTGGTGGTTGAGATCCAAAGCATTTGAGCTGGCAAACCGAAGCCTAGGGTCCCTACTTTTTATTGGTGCTTTCACTACTGGATTATACCCAGAACTACCAGGTGCGGAATTGTTAGCAGTAGTCAATGCTTGCACACTGGAAATATCCATTGGTTGAGAAATATCCACGGGTTGAGAAGAAACAGGTTGTTGTCCCAAAGTTGGCATATTTACAGGTTTTGGTTGATCAACGGAAGTAGCGCTAGAAATCTCCCCACCAGTGTCACCACCCCCATCGCCAGACTCTTCAGAAGGGGTCGGACTTGGGAGTTCACTATTCATAAAACATGAATTACGACCAAATTTTTGTTGATAGGAAGAAAAAGCTCTGAGGGCATCAGTTTCATAATGAGGAGTTTTATGACCTTCGGCGTCATGGGACACCTTTGCTACTGCTGAACATGATTTAACCATACCATCTCCAACAACTAATGCTCTCTGCACAGGTATGCAAGGTGTTGTTTCCCGGGTGGGTGATGGAAGGCTGTCCACGTCATGGACCTTGTGAGGGTCAAGCAATGGGAGCAAAACTCCTCTACTTCTATAACCAGATGCCCCTGGTTTCGAGGCTTCCAATGCCTTATTTTGCATCAAAGAATCAACAGGTAGAGGAACCTTATCTTTAAAGTTTAAATCATTAACAACATATTCAGTTACAATATTTGAATCCTTCCCATTCACCCCGTCTATGGTCTGCATGTCTTTCTTTTCATCATTGGCTCTAATAACCAGAGAGAATACCATGACTTCCATCTGTTAAGACAACATATTTAAGTTTTCATAACCAGAAAACAATCTTCACCATAAGCTAACAGCTGAAAAACATAAATAAGAATTCTCTGAACTAGCACAGTAAAAACCCCACCTCTTTTATCTGGTCAGATGAAAAAAGAGGAGGCTCATGGCTCTTTATTAGAGAAAGTAACCTGTACCAAGAATACAACAAAAGAGATAAAGTAAACGATCTGATGGAAAATAAAGAGCATTACAAGGAAAAAACAGTGAGTATAATAAAATTAAAACCTTGACAAAATCTCTTTATTCTGCTCTTTCAAAACATGATTCATGGAGCAGAATACCTGCAAACAAACAAATAGCATTGTAGATGAATCAACAATTTAAACCCATTATGCCAAAGTATAGCTTTCAAATTCCGGTGCCTTACAGAATGGACCGACTGAACAGCTGAAAATGCAAGTTGAATGAGAGCATCCTTTGTGGGAACATTATTTTCATTAACCACTTCCCGCAAGCTCTCCAAAGTGAACTCAAGTTTTGAACAAACTTCTTCAAATGATCTATGATACACCAAAAAAAAAAAAAAATCAATAGCAATTCTAACATCCTAAACTTTTCTCAAAAAGAACAATCAACCGACTCCACTCACATATCCCCATTCACCACACTCTCCAATGCTTCCCGAATCAAGTCCGCATTAATCAATTTCATTTCTTCTTTCACTTGTTCACTAACTTTCTGATTGGACTCCGTTTCCAAATCCAATTCAATCTCGCCTTCCTCCAACTCACCTTCCTCTTTCTCAATCTCATCACCACTATCATCAATGACAACTTTCTCCACTACCTTCCTATCATCTTTACAACCAGCAGCGCCGCTATTAACAGATGCGACGGATGATGCTGGTGATGATCGCTTGGACACGTCATCCTGTTCGGCCTCCGTAACAAAAATCTCATTCAGAGGTTTATTCTGCACCGCTTGCGCCCAAGCAAGATTATGCAAACCCGGCCCGTATCCGCGACAAATGGTCGGATATTTATTATACAGATCTCGCATCGTCCAAACCCTAGCTGCTGCCTCACCACCACCAACTTTGATCGGTTTCGTTTCTTTAACAACCCTAACAACTTCTTCTTGTTTAATTTTAAAATCCTCTTCACTGATCTCCTCAACCGACGCTGTATCAGAAATTTCACCTTCCTCTACGTCCTTTCCCATCGGCTCACAAACTCAGTTTCAATTTCTTTTCTTCTTAAATAGTCACCCAACAACTCCACCGCCACGACAAACATATAAACAACAATCAATACAAATTCAAACCAATAAAATTGGCTTATAAGAGTTGAATCTTTTTTTTTTCTTTTGACTAAGATTTGTGATATTTGACCGAAAGTTTTTACGAAAAGAAATTTCAGTTAAATCTCAAATTTTCTTAATTCTCAGATTCAGATCTAATGCATAGATCTATTTGTGTAACAGTTCAATTACAGAGCAAAGATTATTCTCTTTCTCCAGAAAATAAATAATCAGACGGAAAAATAAAAAAATAAAAACAGCACCAACACAAACTCGTTAGATGATGATTTGATGGGAGGCGAATGAGAAATTTCGTTTTTATAAGGGAGGGATGCATCAAGTACAATTTTGGTGGATCTTGAATCTTGGCCGTACACGTCAGCGATACGTGAATGGAAATACTTTATTCTATTTGGTGAGCGTACGTAACGTGTGATGTAGAACTGTTGTAGTGGTGGCCTGGTGGGAGAGTAATGCTGAGTGATGAGTTGATGTGCCGTTGATCTGGGTTCAGATTCTCTGATTCCCGAATCAGGGGCCGTACGATTTTTACATTTTTGTCGGAGAAAGAAAGGAATAAATAGATTGAAACAATCTTGAAATTGAATTTTAATATTTGAAAAAGAAAAAAAATTCTAAAAAATTTGTATCACAAATTAGGTGGGGTTTAAACTTTTAAATTCTCAAAAATTTCGTTTTTATAATATACTTACAAAAATAATAATTCACAAAACTATGATATAAAGTTTACATTCCAATTATTATAGTATATAAGGTGGCAATATTAAAAATTGTATGTCGATTCATATGCATCATCTAGAATAAAAGTTTTATACCACAATTTCAAATGTGTACTATTATTCATTTTTTTTCAACTGTCTTGTATCTATATATTTTTATTTTTTAGAGATAATTTTTTTATTTAAAATGTTGTAAATTATTAAATTTGTTATTAAAAAAAACAACAGAAGAGAAAATGAAATGAAAGAAAAAAAACAAAAGAATTAGGATTTAGGAATGCCAATCAATTCATCTATTAATTTATGCTCTGGTTTACTTTATCAAAAACACAATTTAATTTACACCATAAATATCAACTTTTAAGAGATTTTGTGGCAGAGTTATGTGCAATTCAGCATTTAATGTTCAATAACTTCCCTTTTCAATTAAGTTTAAAGGATTCTCTTGCATTTGAAGTCCAACAAGGAAGGAAATTAAATGATTAAATTGTCCATAATTTGTAAGGCAATTCATATTTTTAGGTGTGCCAACACAAAACAAAACCAAGACAGCTGCAGAATCTTCGCACCAAATGGCGAACGCAAAAGCTTGGACTGCAAGATATGCGAATACTCAAAAGTCCAATGAGGCAGACAGATTAATAACATAAAGTGCAATTGGCCACCTTCATGGCAGCCTCTTAAGGGAAAGTACCAAGCTTTTAGACTTTCCAAGTCTCCTCTCATGAACTTCACAGTGACGAGTTCTTGGACTTCAATATTCTCTTCTATAAAATGCGAATTTGTACATGATTATTAGCTGCAATTCAGCGCTAAATTAACACTGCATATGGCGTCCGCGCTATGAAATTGCTTTCAAAACTTGTACGTAATGTAATCCTAATTAAAGCAACCATGTGCAATTGATGAATCCCCTCATTTTGAAACAAAAATGTTTTAAGCAAATACAGGTGCATTAACGATCCAGTTCTAAAATGAAAACAGCAGTCATATTTCAGCTCAATGAATGAATCTCAACGATCAAACAAAAGAAAATCAAAATGGGCTAACTGCTCAGCTAGAATGCTAGATTTCAGCTCAGTTGTTGAAAACCTCTAGCCTCTTCCCTACTGGGGCTCTCATTAAGCTGCCTTCTTATCGACAAGCTTCTCTATTAAATCAGCTGCCTCTTGGACCGTCGTGATGTTCTGGGAGCTTTCCTCTTCTACGCTAATCCCAAATTCTTCTTCTAAGCTCATCACTATTTCCACCTGCATTTCATAGAATTAGCTAGCTCAGCAACTCTATCATCATATTAAGATTATACTATCAAACCAAATTTAACCAAATATTGAGCAGCAATTTGAGACGCACTGTATCAAGTGAATCAGCACCAAGTGCAGAGAATTTTGATTCTGAGGTGAGCTCTGTCTCAGCAGGCAATGCAAGTTGCTTCCTCACTATCTCACAGACTTTCTGCACAGTTTCGGGCCTGGCCTGCCAGAAATGTACACAAGCATTGTCAACAGAAATATGAATGTATCTCTTTATTGTGTTACTATATTCAATTAATCAAGAATTGGGGACATTGGAGGCAGTGCAAGTGAAAGAGGATAAATTGTGTACAGAGCAGAAGACATGGAAGCGATTCATTTTCAAACAAGGAAAGCTGTTCTTTCTCCAATCACTTGTAACCATCTTCAGTTTTGATGTCCTCTCAGATATCTACACAAAAGCATTATAGCAATTCAGCATCCAGGAAAAAGAAAAAAAAATTATTAAATTTATAGTAAGTTGTCTATACAGTGATACACAGACTTATTCCTTACACCAGTAGTAACTAATAAACTCCACCACTAGGCTGACAGGTTACACTTAGCAAAGCAATTTGGAAATGCATGCTTAAGTGGTTTTTTTTAGAATCCTTCAGATATCATGTACATTTTCATTATTTATAATCACTTTGTCCTCAACTACAAAATCAAACTGTCTTCAAGTTTTTACATTTCATTTTGGTTCCTCCAAAGATGGAACATTAGATAGTCGGAATCAATGTCTGCTACACATAATGATTTCTATGCATATAACATGCCCTATATAGAAGACTTTGAAGCATGATTCTTGCAATGCACATAATTAAAGTGTACAAGGGCAGACCTTCAATTTTGCGGATTCTTGAGTTAATGACCAAGATCAGTTCGAATATTTATATCCCCGCATACAAATTTAATTATACAATTCGTCAATTCGATGCCGGTCATAATATATAGTACTTTCATCTAATATAGTATTTAACTCTGCATCCCTTCGCTAACGCTAAAGCTGGTTATGAATCACTATTTTTCATCTAAACTGCAGAGTACTGTAATTTGATATCCGCAAATTTCAAGTTGTGGACAAAATTACGTCATTATAGCATAAGTTGAAACCTTATCATCCAGAACCTGAAATTATCTCTTATTTTGCAAATTTCTCAGCTCCTTCAGAAATCAGAATGCTCCACATATATCTAACCTCACATACACCCAAATTTTTTCAAAATACAGATGACTCAAAATCCAAACAGTCATAATGAACAACATCAAGAATCCAACTTTAGTAAATGAAATCAGACAAAGAACCCACTAACAAGAGAAGTATATGTAATTTCTTTTGTAATAGCGAACCACAAAGCGAAAGTACAAAATATACATGCAAAGTAAATGAGCCAATTACCACATTATTGCTGAGTGAGGGCTTCAGTGAAGAAGCAAAGGTAACAGAAGTAATAGCAGAGAAAGTTGCCATTAGAAGAGAAGAAGAGATAATGGATAACAGAGAAGGTGTAAATTGCAAGTAGTTTGTGACCCAGGAAACACAAGTAGCTACTAGCTATCTAGCTGTTCATATGCAGCAAACTCGGTTGCTTTATCCACTTGTCGGCGTAGGTCCCCTAACTCTTTGAATTGTTGGCTTTGGAATATTCTTGTAAGCAGAGCAGGACAAATGAAAATCTTAACGAGTGAGAGGCTGCCACACATTCACTGTGAATCATGGGCAAGTTTATCTGGCTTACATGTGAAGTAAAATACGCTAGGTTTCAACCGAAGTTTTGCCCGTTTTATGTATTGGCCCCTCAAATTTATAACTTTTATAATGTAGCTTCTTTAATTTGCTATTCTCGATTACAGCCCCGTTGAGCCAAACCAATTACATATCACTGTCAGTTATGTAATTTCAGTGGTTGGAATCAATATGTAAATGTGATTACCATAAGACACTGAATCTTGCATGTAACCTTCAAGTCCATTGAGATAACTTTAAAAATAGGATTTCTCTATGATGCTGCATGTATTTTTACGGTGTTGATAATGTGATTGTTGTGAGCCCTTAAATATAAGTGTTTTAACCTCAGTCGTTTACTTAATATAATTTAATATAGTAATAATTAATTAATTAATTAATTAAAAGATAAGCATTATGTAATAAAGATTACTTGTTTAATGTGTCAAGAATTCAAATTCAAATAAAATAAAAAACTTGAGACATTGTATTTTTTTTCTATTTGTTTTTGTTTTTATTTTTATTTTTTTAATTTTAAATCACTATTTTAATCATTTTGTTAAGCAGCTATATGATTTTAAAAATAATTAAAATTTTTTATCAATAAAGATAACATATACTATTGATTAAATTCAATGGTACATACTTCTTACGTTATTGATGATGTTAAAAAAAAAAAATTACAGCGTCACAGAGAGATTCTTAAAAATAATATAAAAAAATTGAACAAAATTTCTTTTAAAAGAAATTAAAAACGCATAGATGCTATTGATATGCAACTTTCAAGAATCTAATAACATATGACATCTTTAGAACTTCATGGTTAAGATTTGAATTCACCTTTTTTTTTTCTTTTTACCATACTAGCTAGTAAATTCAATTAATTCTTTTTTACCTACTAACCGTCATATGACATCTTTTTCTGCGTGTTTTTTAGATACTTTTTGGTTTGATATGCATGGCCTTGTTGGCTTGGTGGGGAGAGAAGTTAAATTTCATTTCCGATTAAGTAGGGTTAAAAAAGGAAAAGGAAAACCATACAATGCTAAAAATAAATAAACGAACAGCAGCAACACAGCCTAATATAGTATGTTCATTAATGGTTACTTAACTATAAAGGCAAGCGAACTGAAGCGTGCACGTGAGAAAGGATCAAAATATAAAAAGCATGCATTCACCAGCAATGGTTTCATCAGCTAATTTATTCCGCATCAACCTTTCAACAACAATAAAATTGTTGTCTGCTTTCCTTCTTCCTTGTGCAATATCGGTTTCGGAACCCAGATGTCCAATTGAAGCAATATACCAGTTTGGAGATTCAATCTCCGATACGGGCAACCAAATTCGCAACAATCCTGTTTTAGATTATGCTGCCCGTCTTCCCTACGGTCAAACTTACTTCCACAACAAGCCAACCGGTCGCTGGTCCGATGGCCTTCTTATGATCGATTACATTGGTTAGTGCTAACTATATAATTGCATTAGAGAAGAAAGACCACCCTAACTCTCATTGTAATTCTCTCATTCATTATGTTAAAATGTGTAGATGTAGATATTTCTAATGTGAATGTTTTATTTGCAGCTATGGATCTTAAACTTCCGCTTCTAAATCCTTATCTGGACAAAACCGCTTCGTTTAACAACGGCGTCAACTTTGCTGTTGCTGCAAGTACAGCACTGGATGATACGTTCTTCGCGGCAAGGAACATTCCAATGAAATGGGCCAAGACCAATGCTCCTCTAAGCGTTCAGCTAAATTGGTTCAAAACTTATCTCAATTCATCAGTTTGCCAGTCAAACTCAGGTTGTTTTTTGTTTATTGGTTTTGACATTGTAATTAAGCACTTAGCAATCTTATATGTTTTGCTACTATATTAATCAAAATATATAACTCATTAATGTAAATTCGACTTCTTTGATAGACTGTGCCGGAAAGCTTAGAAGGTCTATTGTCATATTGGGGACCAGTGGCAATGATTACAGTTATGCTTTGTTCCAAGGAAAATCTATCCAAGAAGTTCAAACTTATATCCCAGATGTTGTCGGAGCCATTGTTAGCGCTGTTCGAGTACGTACATTTTCAGCTCGGATTATGGAATATCAGATCAGGATTTTCTTCTGATCTGATTTTTTTTTCTTTCTTTTGATACCTACAGGAAGTGATTCGTCTCGGTGCAATCCGAGTAGTTGTTACAGGAGCTTTACCAGAAGGATGCTCTCCACTTTTCTTGACAGTATTTCCAAAGAGTGATCCAAAAGCTTACGATGACAAAGGGTGTCTGAGAGATTTAAATGAGTTTCAAATGTCTCATAACGATTACCTTCAAGAAGCTCTAGCTAAGCTCCGGCCCAAATTTCCTCATGCTGACATATTATATGCAGATTACTATGCCGCCTTCCAATCAGTTCTTCGCCGTGCTGAATCTTTAGGTGAGCCTTCAATGCAAAGTTCAACTAGAATTTTAGTCAATGTATATCTGTCGATCTCTTGACAGTTTATATCAAACTCTTTGCGCAGGATTTGAGCCAAGATCGACTCTGAAAGCGTGCTGCGGAACAGGAGGGTTATACAACTTTGACAAGAACTTGAGCAAGGTTTGTGGAGCACCAGACGTGCCTGTTTGTCCTAATCCAGATCAACACATAAGCTGGGATGGCACTCATCTGACACAGAATGCTAACCGCCATATGTCGGAGTTCCTAATTAATGATACTCTATCGAGAATTCGATGTACACAGTAGAGATTGAGCATTCTAATTAAGTTCTAAACAGTAATGATTGAATTTCGAAGGGAAAAGACGCGTTGTTCGTCTTATTATAGCCAGCGACACATCATCTATCACGTTGAATTCCACACCATCCTTAATGAAAGTAAGGAATCATTTGTTTTCTGCAACACTGAAAATATGTTTTTTTTTTTTTTGGTAAAAATTACGAAAAAAAGAAACTCTTTACGAATATATATAATTTGGGCTTTATATAGGAAAATGTTATCGACCTCTTGTTAGGCTCATTTTTTTCAAAACGTATGTAGCACATTTTGTTTGAAATTTTTATTATTTTTCTTAATATTAATATGTATGGATAAAGAAACTGGTTACAATCTAAAATTAACAAATCAAAAGACCGTCAGCTAAACTAAAAGGATAATCAAAGGTAGTCAGTCATATACAAGTGACAATTCAATAATCAAAACTTGAGAAATTAATTTCCAAACACGAACTAGAAATAAATATAATTGATGTACATTGCGACTCTTAGATTATCGCAAAAGACTTTAAAGTTGGGGCTCCCACATTGCATGTATCCTATGTGTGAATTTTTTTAAAATTTTTTTTCAATCAACTAGGTGATGATTCATGATTGACTCAAAGACCATGCTTCCTTGAAGGTTCTTAAAACCTTCATTTATCGAAATTGTAACGATGAAAGGACAAACAAATTGAAGGTTGTACGTGTTTGCCACAAGAATTAATTAATTCCAGAAATTGAATCCAAGCGTGTACTTGAAAAAGATATTCCGACGCTCAAGCCACCGTTTGTTTTGGAGTATTTTTGGGTGCTCAACCTAAAACCTTATTTGCTTCATGATCATGGGTGCAACTTCCAGTATTTTCTTCCATGGTTTTAAAAGGAAAATTGTTACTAGCTATTAGGGTCACAATTCAGTATCCCAAAATTTGAGTTAAACTTATGAACTCTAAAGTCACACCAGGTTTCAGTAACAAAAGAAACTGAGCATCAAACAATTTTAACATAGCAAGAATGTAGGTTGAGAGAACCCCCTGAACTTCAGTTGAAGTTATTGTAAGGAGATTTATGGGTGAAACAGAAACACAGCTAAATGAGATTGAAAGAAAAGTGAAGAGCAAGCACAAATCTGAACAACAGAAATTACGTGGTTCGGCTTATAGCCTACATCCACGGGCAAAGACAGAAGGAAATAATTTTATTATATTGGAAAAATAATAACTTCTCTCTAATAATAGAGGAGAATAATTATACTCTCTCTATAAATAGGAGAAAACTATTCTCACTTTCCAATACCCCAATTACACCCAATAACTCTCAAAATTATCTCTAATACAAGAAAAAATGAATTTTCTGGGATGATAGAAATGAGGGAATGGACGCTCAATTTATAGCTGCATTTTGTTTACTATGCATTATTATTTATTATTATTTTATTATTATTATTATTATTATTATTATTATTATATATATATTTTGCTCAACACGGCACGCGTGCCGTGTTGAATGGAGAGAATGGGGCACCGCATCTAGAAGGGCGGTGCCCTTTTCAAACTTTGACAGTTATAATGTCAAAATCCATGTTAGTTGTCTTTAAAATAAGATCTCGTACACAACCTCCGACAAGGTAGACATCATATACTACAGAAAAATTGAATGTATTATTTACATACAAAACATAACTAATTTGTGCCTTAGAATACATCGCCAAGCTAAAAAGAGGTTACTACTTTCGATCATAGATATGTGATAATTTCAATCAAAATTACTAGTGTCTCTTATAATTTTCTGGTTTTTCTTTATTGTAAGTTTAATTAGATTTGGTTTATTTGAGGTGATTACTTACAATCGTACTGTATACAGTCCCTATTGTTCATTCTCACTTCTCGAATCAGGTAATAGAGAATTAAGGTAATTATTTCATTCTCCCTATCTTTAAAGTGATTCCTCTCTATTCGATTACCTAAGTTTGGTTTCTTCACTTGTAATGCCTTGGATTGATGAGGTTTTTATTTACTGAGACTGCAAATTCACTCTACAATTTCAATTTCGATAGTAATTAGTATGAGTGATTTTACTATTCATTCAAATTGATTTAGTATCAATGATCACGATTTTGAGTTTGAAAAATCTCAATTGCTAAGCTTAACTCTTCATTTTTGCTTCCATCTAAATTCTAGACATAAATTTCTGACTCATTTGAGCTCTCATTTAAAGTTGCGTTTCACGATTTCATTTTATATTCTTATTCAATTTTTGCACGTTGATAATTATTTTACTGGGATTTGATTTTTTTTCCTTAAATTTTGTGAATCGTAGTGCTTTTAATTTACTTTGTTAATCTGGTATTTCCTTAAAGCTCAACAAATGAACCATTTCCTGCTCTAATTAGTAATTCACATAAGCTCCTAACTTAAAACCACCAAGTACAAAAATTCAAACTCACTTGTAACTAGACAACAATAAGAAAAAACAATTTCTTGTAAATCCTAAACAAAATATAGAATAGCAAAATAACTACAACATGGTATGTTTTTTTAATAATTTATAATGTATATAGCATAAAACAAATAAATAAATCAAATGTACAAGATGGACCTTTTACCCTTAATTAGCTCATTCAGTATCACAAGTTCAGGCTTACCGATCTTGGATGTATCAATCCCCACCTCTTCAGAAGTACTCTTCTTCCACAAAGCTGCCTTGTTATTACCATTACTTATATGTTGTATACTTTAGTGACTCAGAAGTCATAATACGAATCAATAGTAAACAAGTTAAAAATTTTTGAATGAGGGTAATACCCACTTTCTTTCGGATTTGCATTGACACTACATATCAGATATACTGTGTGCTAGTTACTTAACAAAATGTCTCAAGTTCAATCTCGCTCACATTTCACATTAGGATTTGGAGCACGTATGATTATATATATCTATAAATGTTGTGCAACTACTTAATCATTGATACACACTAGTTTTTACTTAACACATGATAAATACAAATTATAATGCGCTTTTCGGGTCTTTAAAATTCTTGCTCACATTTCACTTGAGTATTGGGGTGTGTTTTATCAATTGATATAGGTATTTTAGCAGCGTCATGCTTGATCTTGATTTTGAAAGCTAATTTACTTAAAAGGTATGGGTCCATCATTAAACGTTCGAATTAACTAACTATGAGTTCGTTTAGGATTGAGGTTAAACAACTATAACTTAAAAAGTACATCACTTTGGTAAACAATAATTGTTGTAACTTAAAAGTTATGTTAATATTATTTATTAATTGTATAATGAAAAATCTATAACTTAAAAAGTACATCACTTTGGTAAACAATAATTGTTGTAACTTAAAAGTTATGTTAATATTATTTATTAATTGTATAATGAAAAATCTATAATAATTTTAATAATTTTGTCAAAATTATTATTTAAAAATTATATTTACTACATATTATTAACTTTTGTTTTATAGTTATGATTTTTTTTTTCACAACAGTTATAATTTAAAAGTTGCAGCACTTCAATCCAAAATGTGAGCTATGTATTAACAAATCAACGGCTATATTAACAACTGTAAATTAAAAGCTACGACATTACAATTTCAAATACAATTTTCCTACTGGAGGCCATGGTCATGGACAGGAGCTATTGCTTGACATTTATTGGCTACAATCTGATCACCTTTAACATCAACAACCTCATTCCCATCTCTCGCCCAGAACGTCGTCACTTGATGAAAAACAGATATGACTCCGCCTCTATTTGATGTACCCTAATTAAGCTAGACGCAAGTCAACAGTTCCAATAGCGTTAACTTTTCTCCCATCAAAATCTGTCATAGAAGTTTTGCGTGGCTTCAGCATATCAAGTCTTAACTCCAACTTGTTGAAGGTGTCCCAAAACATAATTTTAATGTCGATTCCTTGATGAACGATCACTCTATGAACTTCTCAATCGGCTAATGAGAGTGTAATGACAAGTGGATCATCATTGGTAAGATGAAAGCCTCAAAAACCTTCATCAATAAAACTGATCTCACGAACCCTTTTGTTAGTTGTGGAGCGCCAAACATTCCTCAACTTGTGTAACCTTATGCATCGTCACTTATGTAATCTTCATAGTCACTTGAATCGCTATCTACAACACGTAAGCTTCCAATTGTCGCCATTTTCTCTACAAGACGCATTTTTGCCTAACGAAATTTGTAATAATGACCTCAGCTGGAACAAACAGATACTAGGGTAACTTAAAGCAGCACAAAAGTAATGAGGCCTGAGCCAAGTTGTTTAGGCCCATTATTAAAGCCCAAAGACCTAGGCTTCCTAAGTACCGTTAAAAGAGTGTAACTTCCAACACGTCTTTGAAAATTTTTATTAGGCCTCTATTTTAAGTTATAATTATTCTAATAGCAAAATATCATTTTTATCTTAAACCCCCTCTTCTATTCGTGTTTTTTCTTTTCTTAGTTTTCTCCTCCTAAAATAAAAAGCAGTCTTGCTTTTTTTAGTTTTCTTTTACAGTCTTCTTTATCAACCCTTCACACAAATAATCTTTCAGGATTATAAATCTTATAATGCTAATTTTTTATTTAAAATAAATGTATGCATATTTTTAATTTAATCTTTTCCCATATAAAAAAAAGAGAATAATGAATCTCTAAAGAAAGGAGAAAAAAAAACAAAAGTTATTTGAACATAACAATATAGATTAAGGCCGAAGACCAAAAATAAAAAACGAAAAATTAATGACTTGTTGATGTATTCAAAGAATTGCTGAGGAATTACAATATAATGCTTAGGTGTTAATTTGAAGAGAAAGAAAAAGTAGATTAGGATTATATATTTGTCCTTATATGTAATAATGGAGTGTTTTAAGGATGATAAAGGGGTGTCAATAGCACTACAACAGTCAAAATTGGGGTGGATTGACTAACCCAAGTTGTCGCTCCTTGTGTCTATTTAGCAATAATACTTGTAAAATTGTCAGTACGCCGGTGCCCGTGCCAATGTGCCATGCCGCTGCATATACATAGACATATTTTCATCAACTTCGTGCCGAGAAGAAAGTCTTGGCGATCAAGTTGATGTAGTGGGCGATCAAGTTGATGTAGTGCTTTCACTTTAATTTGACTTTGACCCATGAATGACAACTGGTACCAGCCCCCAAAATGAGCCTGCTGTCATGAACACAACGATGAAACAAGATTGTTGCACCACAAACCCCACCCCACCCCACAATAACGACAGAGAAAAACCATTGAAATATTTAGATAATAGTTAATTAAAGAAACTAATTATGGTTAATCGATTAAAATGAATATATTAGTCAATGATTTAATTATTTTGCTTATTGTTAGAATACAATTTCTTAAATGTTCTTTTTATTGTTGTTTGTTTAAATACATGTTATTATTCATAAGTTACGCAAATTAAAACATAAAAATCAGATAATAGTACCTTTCATGTACTTGATCATAGTGTTATTTGGAACTCTATATATTTGGCAAATGGTTGATTTGAAAAACTTTTTTTAAGGGTAGAGTAATGGCAAAATGTAAATTAATTTTAACTCCCTTCCTCTTCATAACTCAAACTCGAGCGGTTAATCAAATACAGATTACATGAAAAGTACTCAGCTATGATAGGTTTAATGAACTTATTATTTCTTACATACAATCTACATATATAAAGTTAAACATAGGCCTCGTTTGGAGTACAGCTAAACCGCCCCAAACGCATATTAAAGCCTTAATAAAACGCTATAATGTGTGTTCGGGGCTGTTGTGCTGTCACAGGGCATTGATCCCAAACGAGATTGTAATTTTCTTTGACAAGAGATGATGTCAGCGCAGTGACATAGTTCATGAATCAGCATTTCTAATTAATCATTAAGAAAATGGATCTCATCATTTTCATAAAGTATGCGTCAAGGAGGCAAAACGGATGTATGGACCATTGAATGATGGAATTATCCGGCGAAAAATTATTGACACACTAAATCATGCGATCCACAAAGGTGTCCAAAACCTAATTTCCATGTGACTGTTTAAATTTCCACAAGTCGTTTAGACTTTAGAGGAGCGCAAAAACGTGGTGCATGCTGCATATGCATCGCTAGGGTCCCAAGAAAATGCATGTATAGAGGATAGTCATTAATTTCCTTTAATTAGCTGTATTATCCCACGTGACAAATTGAACCTTTTTTTTTTTTGGTCAATTTATAATTTTTTGGTGCGGCAAATTAACTTTTGTTTAATTTATGCATTTATGCTATCTATTTGAATAGTTGACGTAGAAAGTAGTCTTAACTTTTAATGCTAAAATGATTACTTCAATGTGTACCAAAAAGTGATGATAGAAACCATTTATTTTCCTATGCACCAAAGATTTTGGGGAAATTTACTTACCAGAAATAGCCCTCGAAGTTTCAATTGAAAGAAATTAACAAAATCTAGATCGATCATTATAATGAAAAATCACTTGTTCATAGAATGATCTTTGAACAATTTACATATATCCATAAAAGCAATGCACGTCCTAAACTGCATTACTAAATCATAAAGCATAATGGTATGTCTTTGAAGATTTTCAGCTTTTTATTACATATAGAAATCAATCTTATAATATTTGTTCTTAGAATATACTAGGCGAGACAAAAGTACAAGGTGAGATAGCTTAATTAGGGCCATTGATCTGACTCTATGAAATTAGAAAGTTTGATTTGTACTCGATGAAACTGGGAAATGGCATCACTGGGATTCAAATCCAAAAAACTAACGACATTTGTATTGATTATTTATTTTTTAATAGGAACCATATTGGAAAGACAAGTAAGCACTTATGTAATGTCCAAAAGAGGGAAAAAAATATTCTATAAAATGGGGCTCGCCAGATATTTCTTTCCAATTTGAAGGCACGAGCTGTTATCCAAACGGAATCATCGCACAAGAGAATAAATCGTTTTCGTTTTCGAGCAATTTTCAATTTGAAATTTGAATAAGAGTAATTCGTAGAAAAATATCATAATTTCTCTGTTTAATCTCGTTAATCACGTGGTTGATATGATTTTTAAAATGATTAATGGGGATTTTTTTTTTTATACAAATAGGGGTTTTCTTTAAAAAGAAACTTTTTGCCAACATCATCTTGCCCCTTAAATAATTTTAAAATAAAGAGGTCACAGCATTAGGACTTTCCATGAAATTACTCCTAGTATAATAGAAATCGGAATATTAAGCAAGTTATGTAACATGCACTGATGCACAGTTCAAAACGTTAAAAAAAAAAAAAAAGGCACAATGTGACAATTCATCATTCTTTTGGTCAATTTCTAATTTTCAAGGCAAGTGAGTTGCTCTTGTTTCGCAAGTCATTTTCCTGAAGAAACCAAAACTACAAATTTCGTTGAATAAAAAGATTCCATTCAAATGCAAAGCCGGGAGCAATCAGCCAATCACATCACTGCTCTCTCATAAATACAACCCGCTAACTAGCAAGCTCTCTGCTGACCCATCGCATAGATCGATCCTGCACTCTGTCTATGTCATCATCTCATTTTCTTGCCCTTCTTTTTTTCATTTAATTCCAAAAACTCATCAAATGGCAGACTTTTCTTCTTACCAGCAACCCACTTTTGTTTTTGACTTGTTTCTTGTGCCAAACGCCTCGAACAAAATGCGTAGCATTGCTGAAGCAGGAACCACTATTGCAACAAAACCTATTTTGCTTCTATGCTTGCTAATGAATGTTCTCAGGAGATTCCTTTGCACGCTCAAATTCATCAAACCATGGGCCTTCTTGATCACAATACTGAGATGGCTAGTGGTGATCATCAAGTTTCACAACTGGTTAATTCAATGGAGGAGAAGAATAAGAGAAAGAATGTGGATATAAAGGTAATTAATTTTACTAGAACCTTGTGATATAAATAATGTGAGGATTTTTAGTGATGAGTGTTTTTTTGAAGATAGAGTAGTTCATTGATTTGCAGAGAGAGAAAGAGAGAAAATTCAATAATGGTGTTGTGAGAAAGCCACATTGGAAGAAACAAAAAAAATTGGCTGAAGAAGCTGCTTTTCCTTATGGTTATGTTCATGTGAGAGCAAGGAGAGTGCAAGCCACGGACAGTCACAGCCTAGCTGAGAGGGTAATTTACTCAATTCTCTTTAATTTAACTTTCAACTGATTTTTCATAATCTGTTTTCGAATTAATTAATTTGCAGGTGAGAAGAGCAAAAATCAGTGCAAAGATGAAGCTTTTGCAATCACTTGTACGAGGATGTGACTAGGTGATATTCTTTTGTGCGCTTTATTTATATTTATATATTACGATATATCTTTTTTTAAACATATTATTAAATTATGCGATTTAATAGTTAATTAAAATAATTATATTAAATCATATAGTTTAATAACGTATTCACATTAAAAATATTAGAGTACTTGGACAAGTGAATAACTATATAAATATATGATAAAAATTCAACATATATACTTTAAAACACGAATTTAAGATTAAATCATCTTGTCTAATTATAACTAATAAAATGTTAAAAGCATATGAAATTTTTTATTTGTTGGAGCATAATTAAGTGTAAATTTTTATCAAGACCTAAAAGAGAAAGAATTCTTTCATTTTTTTCAACTTTTTTGGATAAATTTCGGTTTACCTTCCACGTGAAATGAAAATCTTTAAATTATTTCCCTTATTATTGAAAACATCAAATTATCTCTCAAAACTCATTATCTTTCAATTATTTTTAACGGCCAAAATGGTAAAATAATATTTACACATTTTTCTAATAGCCAATTAACATAAAAAAACAGTCAAACATTTGTCTAGACTAATTTTCATAAGTCAAAATCTTTTTAAATTTTTCTAAACACACATAAATATTTTAAATATTTCTACTATGTGCCCAAACACTTGAAAAAATTTTCATTTTGCCACCATGAATACCAAATCTTTGGCAAACAAATCGCGGCCATGGCAACCAAACATGTCCACGCGTTTGAGATTGAGGGCTAATCTAAGCAAAACTATAGCTCCTGAAAAAAATAACCTCATTTCACGCATAACAACTAGTTCTTAAAGCAGCACGACGTACAATTACATTTTTCATTAACTTCTAATTTATGCAAACTAATATAAGGTTTACATCTTTCATTTGATGTTAAGGATATACTGGAAAATAGACCATAAAAGAAATTCCAACTTTAATTTATGCAATTCTAATTTATATTTTTCCTTGGATGCCAGACCCATGGTCGCGAAACCAAACCATGGCAACCAAATCCATACCTGCGTAGCCATGGAACCAAATCGTCATTTTTATTTTATTACTTTATTAACTCAAATAATATTTTTGAGGATTTAAATTATTAGTTAACAATATTGTTACAAAAAATATTTTTATAATTTAACAAGTCAACAACAGTCAATTGTTAAAGGTAAATAAATTTTGAAATATAACTTAATGTTTTTAATAATAAAAAAAGACAACTTAAAAATTATCACTTCTAGGCCCAAATTTACCTTTTTTTTTTTTTTACTTTTTATTTTTTAGAATCCGACCCTATTTGGCTAGTACTAGCCAATATGAGTTTGCAATCTCCAGTCTCTCTAGCGCCTAGCGGCGAATGCAAAGCCTGTAAGCCCATGTCATTCATGGTAAATAAGTTTCAAATTTTAGTTAAAAATAGGAGTGGACAAAGTCAATCCAACTTAATTAAATTTGAATGAATTCCTTACATCCGATTTATACATGAACTCAACTCAACCTAAGAGCAATAAATATTATAGAAAAATTAATGTCAACTCTCAATTATAAAAACCTTACACAGCTTAATCTAATTTTGAATCATTTTTATTCTTTTATGAAAGTGACTCTTTTCAATTTTTCTTTGTTAAGCCTAATATTGATTGAAATTTTTAGACTCAATCTTCAAAAATCAAACTCAAATTTTCACTAAAAATAAGATGATAAATATTCAAACACTATATCATTTAGATTATTGACATATGTTGGGAACAATAAACAACAATTAATGTTATGATGAAAAATTATCATATTTTTTCTTATATGAATTTGATTTTAAATTTAACATAATTATTTTTAATTTTTAATTTTTAATTTTAATCAACTGAACTCAGTGATTTAAAAGTCAAATTAATTTGAATAAGATATATTTATTTAATTAGATTGAGTTGATTTTTTTTTCTCAACTCAACTAATGATAAATTAGATTATATTTTATAAATCTGATCTAATCCAACCTCACGCCCACTCCAAATTACCCCTAATTAAAGATGTGAGCTACCAAATCATCTGTGTACGTTTCCCATTGAATTTTGTGGTTTCTCTACAGGGAACGTAACGTCTAAAAATCATCAGTTGAGAGAGCCTGACAAATAAATGCTACATATACTTGTAATAATTATATATTTGAAACATTGTAAGAAAAAAGGCCGTCTGGTCGTTAAATGTTGAATAATTAATTAATAATTGTCACAGGAAATAATACGTGGTTATTTGGTAATGGCTTCGTTATTTTGCATTTCCTTAATTGTTTTGCCGTAATGAAATGTAATGCAATGTAATTTTCCTTGAAATAGAGTGCTGATTTGAGTTTGGCTTTTGTTTGTAATTGTTCGAAGACTGTGTGCAGCTTATTTACTGGTCCTTTTTCTGAATTTGTAATTCCTCCTCCCTTCTTCTATACATGCATATATTATCAGTAGAAAATAAATAGCATTTTTTTTAATGGAAATTTAATTCAATATCGCTCAGAATTTTATCCTTTCAAATTACTCATAAATACATCTAGAATTAATTAATGTTAAAAAAAATTTCTTATAATTTTGGAAGAATATAGCTCTACTCACAAATTAGTTGACGTGCATAAATGAGGTCATGGGTTATAATGAAATCTATAAGGGTAACTAAGTGGTAAAATCCGGGAAATTCATTAGAGGAACACATTTGAAGGAGCAAAGATATGCAAATAAAACAACTGAAACTACACAAACAACATGCACTCCCTAGCACTTTTAATTTTAACAAACACACATATATACATAAATGCAGTCTCATAGTACTGTTTTTACCGCCCTTAAAAAGAAAAAAAACGAACAACTTGGGAGAGCCATTTAATGAAGGTCCTGTATTCCTCTGCTTTGTTGAGTTTCAAAACGAACATACATAAAACAAAGATAGGCAGTCTAAAGTCATGAGATATATATATATATATATATAGGTGGTGGTATTAGTAGTAGTATACATATATCTTCTTCAGCAATTCACCCAAGCAGCGGATCGGAAGCAAGGTCAAGGGATTCACAACAGGGAGTGAGAATAAGATGTGCATAGCCTGATGTGCCCACTTCTCACGCATCTTTCGGGTAATTATTTCCACAATGAAGAAATTCTTCCCGGTTGATGCTAGGGAAATTTGCATTGGTATTAGCTTGGCTCGACTGATCATGAGCTCGAACATAATTACCTTTCTTTCTAGCACGGACAAGCTGAAACATACATATATACACATATGTATTAAAAATAAAGTAATTACTCATTAAGAATTATGATAATAAATTCTCTCAAGGTAAAATTATTGGACATACGAAGGTGTTGTGCGGAAGTGTAGGTTGAGCAAATTACCAATTAATGGTAACTGTGACTTATAGAGAAACTTAAATGTGATGTAAACAATTTCAAAGAAAATTGACACAATAATTTACATGATTCGGCGTAAAGCTTACTTCTATTGGCAAAGATTGGAAGATAATTTTACTAATAAATGAGAATTTATAAATTGAAAAAACTCACAAAAACCCAATACCCAAATACACCCAAATGAATTCTCCTAGCACTAAAGAGCAAGCTCTCTCAACTCTCTCAATTGCTTCACTTGCAATTGCTCTCAATTGTGGGATGCCTTAACAAATGAAGAACAATAGCTATTTATAGGAATGAACGGTAGTACTATTTCACCAAATCTTTAAAATTGTCAAAATTTGTTTGGTGATTACTTAATTTTTAGCCAAAATTTGAACAATTTGACTTTGAACAATTTTAGCACTTTGAACATGCGCTTTCATTTAATTTTTTTACCATAAGATACTCACGTATAATCCCTCCAACTCATCTTTGTATACCATAATATAGTCTCCAAGTTCCAAGCAGTACCTTTTTATGAACTCCCCTGGCCAAGTTTGCATCCATTTTCATTATATATATATATATATATATATATTTTTTAATTTGTGTCATCATAACAAATTAACTAATTAATTAATTGATTGGACATCGTTATGAACAACATATAAATAGGTTGACAGACTAGTTGAGAGGAGGCTAGAGGGTTTGGCTCACTGGTATTCTCAAAGATGTACATTCGGCCTCGGTTGTTAGGCCAGAACCTGCCAATAATACAAAATAATAATAATGATAGATGCTATTATATTGTGAAACATATATAAATAATGCAATTAAATTAAAATAATCGTACTTTCAGGCAAAACCTGAATTTAAATGTCCACACTTGATTAAAGTCCATGTCCTCAAGGTGGCGCCTTTTCATTCACGGGTGGGAGATAGGTCTCAGCAAATTTCTGATCATGATCAAACAAACACTAGCTTGTAGCTGGTTATAGAAAATAATAATATTCATCCTTAATGAAACTCAAAACCATGCCATATTGCAAGGTTTAAAAAATAAATTTTGTTAATTAACCTTTGCAACACAATGCGCCCAGCTGTGTTCACATCACTGTTTTCAACTGTTTCTCAAATAGAAACTTCATTAGGAATGGATTGATTTCCTGTTACATAAAACGTTTTGAATAAATATTTTTAAATTTTCATACAGCATGCAACAAATAATTTGATAAATCAAAACCGTATTGGAAAGGACGTCCAACCATTAAGAAAGTTAAATTTCATTTATAATCTAAACTCTGAAGTCAATTTTTTTTTCCCCATTCTTCAGCTAGCTCGTATCACTATTATTTGATTATCAAGCACCTTTTTATAAATAAATTGATTTATGTACTCCACTTCAATTTCGTACCGTGACAAAATAATCAATGTTATTTTCACACTTGGTCCTCGCGGTTAGGAAGCTGATGATTCCATTGTCTCCTATATGTTTACAGAAAATCATTATATATATATATATATATATATACACACACACACGACTCAAGCCTTATTTGGTATTGAAAGTTATAACACTAAAGTGCATAATAATACTTATTTATTATGACTTAAAAATTAAATTGATTTGATTTCACATTTATATGATAAAAGTAAATAATATATTTATTATTTTTGTCAAAATTATTATTTAAAACTTATATTTACATACTATCAACTTTATTTTATAGTTACAATTTTTTTTATAGCAGCTTCGACTTAAAAATTACAATACTTTAATATCAAATAAAACCTCAATTGACACGCAGCTTAAAATAATTTAGAAAAAATTTGATTATATTTAGGCACGAAAATAAACTTATATTTTACCAAAGTATTTAAAATTTAGGTGCAAAAACAAATTTTTGTACTACATATATAAAAAATACACACTTCAAATCCAAAAGGCTTTTTTCCTTTTTCAAAATCATCAAGAGTATATACTAAGCTCATACTTGATGTCAAAGAGTGAAAAAAAAAAACTCTCATTCATAGAAAAAGAACTAGAAGATATTACGGATATTATTAGGAACCCTTTTAACTGAGTTGCTTAAAGAGGAATCAATATCTAAATATCATATGAAATTAATGTGTAAAAATGCAAAAACGTGATCAATCAAAAAAGGAAAATGAAACTTTACAGATCCGCCGTTAAATAAATGGATCACTGTACAGGAACAAAATTGTGAACAAAAGCTACATTCAACTCATAGAACTGGGAAGTAAGAAGCCATATTGAGAGAAAAATATTGTAACTCACACGAACGGGAGGCGGGGGTGGAGGCTGAACAGGCAGACGGTTGACACGTGGATTATAGACCAATGGATTGTCAACAGCAACCCGGTGGTAGCGTAGTCTACATGAACTTGAAACTCTCCTTCGAAATCGACGACTCCTGCTGCAGGCACATCCATCACCAGCAGACGCCACATGTTCTTGATTGATCATCCGAGCACCGTTAACGGCGTTACCTGGAGTCCTAACAGTTTCTCCTTCATTAAGACCCAGAAAGGCGGCCATTGGACTTAAGGCCTTTGCTTTTGCTTCCACACACAGACACAGACAGACACAGGCACAGCACTCTCAAAATACTGTAAGGGGTTAGACGACTTAGGCCTATTTAAACAGAAGCTAAACGCTGGATACTGCATAACTTGTCTTGTTCAGTGAAAAATGTGAAAAGAAAAGGAATCAAAATTGTGGATTCTCGACTCTTGAAGAGACAAGGGGATCAATCACTGTGAACCTAAGAACATTTGTGTTTACAGCATTTATTTTCGCTAGATTACAATTTGTTTTTGTTTTTTTCTTCGCCGGTTAGAGTTTTGGCAACTTTTTATTTCAATTGTTTTCTTTTTTAAGTTAAATTAAAAAAAATTGAATCCACAATTTATAACAAAAAACCCTTGTCACTGCCGAAAGTCCATCGTCGTTGCTGCTAAGCTTCTCCTCTATCGTCATCACTGGTAGCCTGTGGAGCTGTATCATCGTGGTTGGTCGCCTATTGGCTGCCAAAGATCTATCGTTGGCTACCAAAGCTCCATCGTCATCACTGCCAAGTTTCTCCTCCATCATAGTCGCTGGTCACCTGTGGAGCAGCATCATTGTCACTGATCGCCATTTGGGCAGCAGTCACAGGTCGTCGTCGTTTTATAATAACAATGATGATGATCATAATTATTATATTATTTAATTAATAATAATAATAATAATAATAATAATTGTGCATTGGTACATTTTTTTATATTTCACATTTAAAAAAATCTTAAATCAAATAAGAAATAGAATGTAAACAATTATACTCATCTTTTATGGGCATCCACATTCTTTTAATATGTATATGGGTTAAAAGTAAAAAAATACAGTTCGGACACTTAAAAACAACGAATATTCCTTCTGAAAAAAACAAATATTACATTGAAACTAGTGCCCTTTCCTTCTAATTCCACCTGCATTTAAAAATCACTGCATACCTACGCATAAGATAATTACTGATGTACCAAATATTGACTGCTATCTTTTAGTAACAACTTAGAGACAAATAATTAAATCATATAAATGAATGTTGTATTAAAGATGAAACCAATGTATGTCAAACCTCACAACTGACAGAAAATAACTTCAAATATTAGATAAATTGAATGTACCGACTATTAAGTAAATCTCATCATTTATACAGATTAGGATTTGTTTCTTATTTTTTTTTTCTTTTTAGTCTTTTGTTGTTTTTTAATAATTGGTTAAGTGTGTGATAATTAAGTCAATATTTTTATAATAACTACATACATTTAATCAATCATTAAAAAATAAAGTGGGTTACAAAGAAGAAAAAAATAAGAGAAGATCATAGTCTCATTTATACATATATTTTGAAATTATTAGATTATGACGACTATGGCAAGCAACACAAATATCTGAAAACATTAGGTATTTTAGCCCATTCAAGTGATTATTGAGTGTTTTCATTTCTATTATTATTATTATTATTATTATTATTATTATTATTATTATTTTCCAGTATTTATTAAAAAAGGAATTATGATTCAATAATGAATTGAATTTTTAATAAATATTAAATTTAAAATAAAAACTATTTTATATTTTTATATTTTTCATCTCCCACCCCACGACTCCTAATCTAATACTTAACAAAAATTGAGCTCGTTAATAAATTCTCTTCCAAGAAAGAGGAGGAGTTTCCCTTGGTGTCGCTGAAAATCCACGACCGGGCTTGGAAATAAATGGGCTCCCGGAATAGGCCTGTTAGAGATCCAAGTGGAGGTGTAGCCCAATGCCCCAACTGAAATTTGCTAGCGCCTGCCGTAGAGAATTGTGAATAACCGAGGTCTTAGTGCACCTAAGCAAATACCAAATCACGACCAAAAACCTGATCTCAGTCATCTACCGTCCGATTTTCTTAAAAGAACGAAAAGACCAATAACTACATATCTGATCGAACGGTGAATAGCACGTGTTCTACGAATACCAGAACCACCAGATCTCCCCTCACCATTCCTTATCCTACGCACACTTCACCCACACACTCGCACAAGCACCCACACTCTCTCTCTCTCTTAGTCACTGTTGTTATTATGGCCGCAGAGTTACAGTTGCCGGATAATCCAATAAACGTCACCACAACAGCCACCGCTACTAACACAACAGCCACATCTACAACAGCTACAACAACCACGGCGATCATTCCGGGCCAAACGGAGCCCGCGGGGCTACCTCTGGCCCCGAAACGACAGCGTCGGCCCAGCGTCCGATTAGGCGAGATCGGCGACCAACCAACTTATGATTTGCACGTGCGCCGTACCAAACCCCAACACCACACGTGGCGCCTCCATAAAGACACCTCATCTAAATCAATCAAGGCTCGCTCTTTAACCAACCTAGTTAATGGCGGCGATTCACTCGATTTTCAAGACGCCGAAGAAAGAAACCAAAATGGCGACAATAGTAATAATAATCTCGAATTCACTCACAAGAGAGTGAAAGCTAAAAGAGCGACAACAGCGAAGAGAGCGAGAACGAATTGGATTTCAAAAATCGACGAAGGAGCTGACGGAGACAGCCGAGAAGACGGAGACGACACGTTTCGTGATCGTGAATTTGATCACGATTCGGATAGTCCGTTAAAAGACCAAAGTCCGGTTCATTCGGTGGATAATGTGGCATTAGATTTTTGGCCCGGTCAGAGGAGACTGGGTTCTGGTTCTGTTCCGGGCCGGGCTAGGGCATCGGAGAGTCGAGAAAATGAAAATAATGAGTTTGATAATAATGTGGGAACTAGTGATGGAGTGAGGACGTGGCTGATTGAATTGGGATTGAGTCGATACGCGCCCGTTTTTGAGATACATGAAGTGGATGATGAAGTTTTGCCGATGTTGACACTTGAAGATCTTAAAGATATGGGAATCAATGCTGTGGGTTCTAGAAGGAAACTGTATACTGCGATTCAGAAGCTTCGTAAGGGCATTTCGTGACTTTTGCTTAATAATGATAATGATGAGAATAATTTGTAATTGTATGATTATGTAACTCCTTCAGATGATGATGAAACCTAGGTCTTGGATCAAATTTTAGATATAAGTTGCACGCCTAGGTCGTTTGAGTTTGTCTGTTTTACTAATATTACTAATAATGATCATCATAATGATGGCAGTTTTGTTATGTGTGGTAGTTTTGGATTGAAATGGTTGTTTGTTTTGCTTTCTCACAGCATATCTTTGATTTGTTTGGATTCATTCTTGTTTCTACAATGGCTTGATAAATTTGAGGGTGTAAAACGGCAGACAAAGAAACTTCACTGCTTGATTAATGTTTGTGTCTCTCCTAGTAATGGTGAGTGCTTGTGCATGTTGGTGAGCTGTGAAGGGAGGATTGTCTTTTTGTATGGCGTCTTTTATTGTATTGTAACACTGCTGTGGGGCCATATAAGGAAAAAAAGAAAAGTTCAGTTATAGAATGTGAAGGAGTGAAGTTTCATGAAACTTGTCAATGGAAGAGAAATGATAACTGTTTCATTGGTAGCTTGTTTTTTGTTGAATTTTCCTGCTAGAGAAATATGGGGCTTCAGACTAGCCAAGTGGAGTCAGAAAATAAGGTTGCTTGTACAAAAGGGGGGGACTGCTTTGCTGTCTAGAGTCGAATCGCTTATTGTGTATCAATAATTTATGGCTTTCGATTAGACAGATGGAGTTTAGTAATAAGGTTCTGAGTAACCTGGTCACACGATTCGTGTAGTAAAGTTCATTTCTCTTGCTGTCATTCCATCTAACTGCTTCCCATTGGGGGGTCCACCATGAAGTTTAGACGGTTTAGGTTATAACCTCAATGGGAATCAACGTGTCTTTTGCCGTTACACTTGTAATTCAATTGCTCTTTTTCCTTCTCTTGTCCATGTCTCTTTGTAATGTTATTTTACAGGGGCAGAGAATACCAATATTGCAACCTAGGATAAATTAGCACATGTTGCAGCAATTCAACAACTTAAACTCAAATATTATGGATGATGCTCATCTTCTGAGTCATGTTGACTGCATGACAAATCTTTATGATTAGCAATCATTCTCCTTCTCAGTTTCCTTTAAATGCTCTAGTGACTGCAACTGGTAGTGTCTTAGGGTTTTTGGCATGAGTTGGACTCGACAAGGTTGCTTAGCTTTGCCTATTAAGAATTTGGATGAAATCAATCCTTCATTCTTCACAGCTTTCATTTACAATTGTAGAAGGTAGATACATATAGGCTTGTATCAGTGTGGTTGAATGAACCTAGTGCCATCTTTTATATCAGCAAATATACTCATAATCAACAACAAATTGAGCAAATTTCATTTTGCCAATTTTTTCAAAACTATGACTCAACCTTTAGTGTGTGAAGAGTTGGTTGTATACTTATTGTAGGATAACTTATGCATTGAGGATATATCCTTTTGGGCATTGGTAAAATATTTTGGCCTTCTGTTGAGGAATGGAAAATACTAACTAACGTAATAGTTTTGATTTGTTCTGCATTCTATGACTTTTTTTTTATCTCTGGTGTTTTCGTCTTCCAAGGTCTACATTAGTGGTTCCTCTGACAAATGGAAAACTCTAATCTTTGATTACTGTATTGGAGAATTGTATTGGAGAAATTGTCTTCAGAAGCCCTTAATGTTTTTCCCCCTTTTTAAGAATTCATGTGAGGAAATTTCCAGTTAGCTACTTCAATTGTAGAATTAGAGATCTCCTCTATATGATTGAGATCTATCTTTCTCCTGTTCCTATTGACTATTTCAATAGATTTGCTAGTCTTTGATGAATGTCATTTTGTAATTCACTTCTTTTGTTAGGTAGGCAATGGTGTCCAAGGTTGGTTCCTCAGTTATGGTAAGCATCAACAGTCGGTAATTGTGAAATTTGTGCTTCAGGTTCGCAGATAACTTACTTACCCTTCCACAACTGCTCTAGTCAAGTTTCCTGTTTATTGGAGCTCTTGCAAGGTCACTTGTTCAACTTGGAAACTGGAAACTCGTTAGCATTTGAGCTGGCTCCAACAATAATGTGAGATTCCTATTGTTATGCGCATCATTTGCTTGTCATCAACAGCTTAAATTAAAATGTAACGTGACTAACTACACGAACTGTTTCTTAGATTTAAGGCCTACAAGCTTCCTTATAGAGTATGTAATCTTGGATGATACTGGGTTTGATTTTGCTTGCTTGTGTGTCTCATTCCATTATCTGGTTATTCATTTAGTTGAATTGGCTTTCCAATGCATTGTCATGAGTTGAGATTCTATTGCATAATGTTGAGAAGAAGGTTTTCATTTATGCTGAGAATTCTTGATGACTTTTGACCGTGTTTCACTTTGGAATTATTTTTCTATTTCCTGAATTGCTCTTCTCCTTGCAATTGATGTCAAAAAATTGATTGCTATGGTATTTGTATTTTCTTATGAATGCTAGGATATAGTTTCTGTTGTCTGCATTTTTTCTCCAGTTGTTCTGCTGCTATTGGGGTGCATGCCTATGTCTCGCTCACTAGAGATTTTGCTAGTTTGCACTGTATCTATGTGATTATCTGGGATTCGCATGAGCTATTCTGTGTAGCTTTTGGGGGTGGAGATCTGTAAGCTTATTGCTTGAGCTAGATGGGTCAGGTGATGCATTATTGTATTTACAACAGTGAAGTACTGAATATTTTGCGTCCAGCTGAAGCGGCTGTGGGGTGAGATTTGTGTTTGTGAAACGATGAAACAATTTTTTTTTTCTTTTTTGGTGGTGACGGTCGGCTATGCTCATATTAATGCCACTCTTATCCATCTTGTGTAGATTGATATAACTGAGGAGGATCAGATTCAGGGCCAATCTTAACCAAAGCCACCATGTGTACTTAGGATCAGTTTGAAGTTGAGATATGTTATAACTTTTAAGTTATAGCCGTTGTAGTAAAAAATTGTAATTATGAAATAAAAATTAATAGTATGTAGTAAATATAATTTTTAAATAATAATTTTAATAAAGTTATTAAAGATATAATAAATTTTTCATCGTACAAATATAAAATTATAGTAAAATAATTTTTAAGTTATAGTAATTAATTTTTACTAAATATTTTAGTATTGTAATTTTTAAGCTACAGTTTTCAAACTTTAGTCTCAAATGGACCCTTAGAGGGTGGATGTATTTCAATTTGTTATTTTGATTTTTATCTCGGTATCGTGAATGCATAATTTATAGATTATACCTAACAAATGTTCGCATTTTGATTTTTCTTTTAATTGTTGATGATTTCTTATAAATTTTGATAATAGAAACTCAGTTGTTGATCAAATGGAAGAAGAAATCGTTATATTGTGTTTGTCCTTATACCATACAAAACAAAAGTAAGGTGGTGTTTATTTTTTTGTACTTGAATTAGTCTGAATTTTGAATCTCTTAATGTTTGAATCTGAATGATATATTTATTTTTTTTGAATCTGAATGATATATTTATTTTCTTACTTGAATTGTTAAAAATAAATATAAGTTGTCTTTTTTTAACTTAAAAAAAATGAAAACTAATATTTTTACATTTGTGTCCTTACAAATTATAAATGTTAAATAAAGAGTAAGCATCTCAAATAACATAAATCACAATCAATTGAATATAAAATTTTAATATTTTATTAATATATGTTAATTAATTTTATTACAGCTTATGATGTTTTTATATGAAAAATATTCATAAACAATTATGAAGATAACACATGTTGATTTGAAGAAAATACAAAAAATAAAAATAATAATAGTCACCTATTATATATTATCACAAATTATAAAGATGGATAATAATATTAATTATTAAAATTTATTTAGGTGATGATAAAAATTAATTAATTATATAGGAATATTTCGGAGAATAAGTTATTAAGTAAATTCTTTTAACTTTTTGTTTAATCTAAAAAATCTTAACAGTATCATTAAGTTAAAAAAATAAATAGATTTATTGATTTAACTAATAGAAATTAAGTCAAATAAATAAATAAAACAAAACAAACGCTCCCTAAAACTAAAAGGATTATGGGGTATATTCGGACTAAAGTTGGGGCTGCATATTACAATCCGTTCCTAAAATCCAGTTCAACAATAAAATTGTAATGGGCGACTGTAGACAAGACCCACGTTCCTTGGAATAATGGGTCACGTAGATATAGTTATCCAAAACAAACGTTTGTAGGCCAAGGCTATGCGTATGCCATGACTGATGACTGTAATGTCACTCTTTAATTCGTTGGTTTAAGAAGGTACCAGTCCCACGATGAGAAAAAAAAAAAAACACATATATGGTGTGGCGGACTGGCGGTGGTGGAGCACTAACATTCCAAATCTCATGAGTAATTAGAAAAATGTAACACACAAGAATTAATGTTGAAGAATGAATGAATGAATCCAGTCAATTAACAAGCAACAATCGAAGTTCGTACTAGTTAACATAAATTATTATAGTTAATTAATTAAAAATCATCAAGGCTTGGAGATGCATCTACTCTACCTGTGTTATTTTCCGTTATAATTAACCGTAAACATCATTTCGGGTTATTCCGTTATAAATACATAACCGATTAGAAAGAAAAGGAATATTTTGGAAAAAGAGGGAGAGAGAGAAGAAAAAGGGCAAAAAAGAATTAAATATAAAAAAGGGGGTGTTTCAATAACTTAAAAATTAATAATACATGTGGGCGGCCACGCAATAAATAAATTAAAGGAAAGAGAGAATAGTATTCAGATGGAAGCAGTCCTAGCATAGTGCAGCACCATGACATGATCAGTGGTTGATGTTTCCGGAAGTAAAGTCACAGCGTCTCTTGAACTCCATATGTTATCCCTTACATGCTGCAACGTCAAGAAAGGTACAAGTTGTTGCCCTCTACATGTTATCTCTATCTGCTTTAATCATCAATCACAATCACACGCATTCTCATCATTAGTACACTGTACAAATTTAATTCAGCTTATTATAATAATGACACACAAAAAACACAAATCAAGATATCAATGATTGAATCAAGTTCTTCAAATCCTAAAGGACATTGTCACTTCTCCCAAACCTTTTTTATGCTTTTAACCGCTTACCTCTTCTTAAGTACGGTTTCCATAATACACCATTTTCGTAATACATTACCCCCATGTCTCTTAAGAAAAATAAAAATAATAGACACAAAACAATTATTTGTCTTTCAAATGACATCAATGGTTCAACAGTAAGACTACGAATTTTTTACTTCAAAGAAACGAAAGATGCACCAAGAAATTCAAATAGGTATTGAGTAATTTTTTTAAAATATATATATATATATATATATATATAAAGAAAAAAAAAGATATACTATTGAAGTCATGCTTTGTCACAAGCTTACGTGCAAACGCAGTGCCCCATATATGTTTTGTTAACGTCTACTTTACCCATCAAATTTCTCATAACCTTTTTTCTTTCACTCCAAGAGATTCTCCATTCCTCAAACCCCAGGACGCAAGTAAAAAGTATAACTTAGGGCAGTTCGGGCAGCCAGGGAAATGGACTAGTTAGGGCTGCCCGGCCACGATATTAAACAGCCCGAGTTTTAATCATTACTGGACCCACTCCTAAGACTTTGCTCGTAAGCCAAAATCATGATGCCATAGACTTTAATTTTTAGTATCAGATTATTTTTTTTATAAGTAGTGGCATCATATCAAAAAGCAGATTTGTAATGGATCCAAAAAGCACGGCGAGGAATAGGCACTACTAAAATCTAATCATCAAATTTTTTACTTTTTCCCTTCTCATGTCATGCACGTCTCCTCCTTCACGTCGCTTTCTAATAAAATAAAAACCCTAATTCAAGGTCAATATTCTTCCATCATCTCAAATTACATACATACATACATATATATATATATATATATATATGCTATTGGAAGAATTATCTCTAAATATTTTAAATTGCATGCAATTCATACACATCACCAACTATATATTATGTGTCTTTTTATGCTTTTATTTTTGTTGTTTTTCAACAACTATGGAATGGTTCTATTGTTGCATCTATCCCTCATGCATTGCTTCCCTCCGACGTAAATATATAATATTTTTCTATTTTTTTTTAATCTAATTGTTTGTTTTTGTATGGTTGGTTTGTGCAGGAAATGATGGGAGTCTTTTTTAAATTTGATCAAAGTGCAGCACTTAAGGCATTTGATGGAACTTTTTAAGCACAAATTCAATAAATAACATAAATAAATAAAAGGACCTACACTATATTAGCTGTCGAAATTGATGAGTTGGAATAGGCGAAAGCGTGACGAAAGGAAGGCGATAACGCATGCAAATGGGTGATAAAAATTATAGGGTCCACGTGTGATTTTTCTGGCCCTACGATATGATGATGATTAATATGTGTTTACATCAACTTATTTATTTATTTATTATTATTATTGTTATTATATATGTTAATGAGCGTCAACTATCCCTAGATAATCCAACTTGAAGATTTATCCTAAAGTCAATGCACTCTTTTTTATTTTTTATAAAGAAGAAAAAAAAGAGCATCTGTTTACTTTTCCTCAAACGATTATTGCCTTAAGACTCTTATTCATCATGCCCATGAAAAAAATAAAAATAAAAAAACAAACAAACAAACAATCTAAATGCTTCTCATGGATTGTGAGCAATCATGGCAAAAAAAAAACATGTTCTCTAGTGTGAAAATAGATTAATGAAGACAAAAATATTACCAAACAAGATAGGAAGTGCGAGAGGGAGAGCCACCTACCAAACTAATCATTCGGTTCATTCATTTGCATGCAATATGTGAATTAAAGTCGAGGGTTGTTATTATTTCATATGGGTAACTATGAAAGGAAGTTTGTACATTGATAGTATTTAAAGATTTAAGTTTTTTTCAGGAGGCTGCCAGAAAAAATTTACGTAACAAGCGATACATAGCATATCACTAGCTGGTTCATTTCGTTGACCTAAAGAGCCAAGTATACATGGAAACTTATTCTTTTGAAAAGATAAAAGATCAAGAGGAATGTTGAGTGTGGCACACATTCTTATTTAATTATGGACATATTTTATGGTACAAATGACAGTTTTGTGATTAGGTGTACATAATTTTGGTGCAAACTAGAAACTATAGCGGTATTTTTTTTTTGTTTTTTTTAAAAATTGTTGCATAGTTGTTGGTGGTTACATTTGGAATTAATAATAATAATGTTTGATTAAATAAGATACTATGTCTAAGTCTCATCCATATCATGACATAATAAAGGATTGACCTAACCACCGAACTTGTATCATATAAACATAATTAATTTAATTTTTTTTCATTATACTACAACGAAACGGAATGTTGAGTGGCATGCATGTAGAATAATTTATTTATTTTTAGTAATAATGAAGATAAATAGATATTTGTACGAACGTATGACATTTGAAGCACCATTCAGGAAACGAGAAGACAAATTCAACTAATAAAGATTCACGTTGCTAACTTAGCCGTCCAACATAGGGTTTGACTATTGAAAATGTTTTTTCTATGAAGCTATTAAGAGATGCCCTAGGTTTCTTCTCTATATGGAACAAATCGAGTGTTTGACGTTTGAATATTTTGTGCTAATTTTGTTTTGGTTTCTTCTCTTTTTCTTCATGTACTGCGCTCGCTATAATCTTTCCTAAGCATGTCTCACGGTTCAAGATATGCATAATTAATACAAAAACTCCAACACTGTGAACTCTTTCTTTTTTTCTTTCAACAAAGGAAATCAAAAAAGGCCTGAACAGCTTCAAAATTTAAACCCTACACACCCTTTTAAAAAAAATGTGAAAAGAAAGAAATAATAATCTCTCCTACACAGAGCCAAGACTGCGATATATACTACTAACAGTTGACTCTAACAAGAATCCTTCCGTTCTTTCTCCAACAACATTCAAGATACATGAAGACATTAATTAACAATGAGTTTACAATATTTTATTAAAAATATCATTAATTCAATACTCTATTTAATTTCGCTAATGTAGACAATATCATGAATAATCTTATCAATTTTGGGCTCCTACTTTCAATTCTAATAAACCAATTAGGCATATCTAAGTTCTAAAATTTTAACTGATGAATCTTTTCATTCTATGTCAAAATTTCTTTAGAATATAATCATCAAATGGATTTTCTGATTAGAATTTTTGGACGCAAGAGATGGTATAAAGTTATGCAAATTCTCTTTTCTTATCCAAATATGGGTAAATATATTCATGCATTTTGTTTCTCCTAGGTTTATAATGCTAAGTAGTAAAAAATAAACTTTTAATTTACAATAATTATTTCAGAACACATAATTGTAGTTCATAATGAAGTGTGCATGGCAAGCATTGTACAAAGTGACGGACACACAATAATTAGATTTTATATGTAAATTATCACTATCGTGGATCCATTATTACTGTATAACTATATCTTTTTTTACTACTAATGACTAGAAACGAATGCGAAATCATCAAACATGAGTATTTTGACACATGAAAATTGAAGATATTAAATAACCTAAAACATGGATATGATTCGTCAAATAACACTCACTTTTATCTTGCATGCTTATTTTGGTATATATTTACACTATCCGTTGTAATAATGACTAAAAACTAATTTGTAATCTATCATTAGCTTCAACAAACGAGAATTAGAATCACAACAGCTGGAGTCCGTAATAAGATCATGAAACAAAATTGTGACAATAGACATGCATGCACGCTTAAATTATTAGCCAGATGCCAATGAAAGTTTTATTCTTTTTCTTATAAAGAGTTTAGGGTTCTGATATAAAGTATAGCGAAGGGAATTTTCTTGGTTTATTAACTGTGGTATCAGTAACATGGGTGATGAAATAAAAAATTGAAGCTATTTTTTTTTCTTTTTAAAAACAACCAGAGAGCCTGTAGATTATAGCATATATATAGAGTATATCTTTCAAATGCAGTGCATAATGGAAAGTAAACCCTTTTTTCAGGCTAAATTAATGCTAGCCAGTTTGAGTATCTTAATAATATTCGGAAAGATTCTTCATGATTTAACAAATAAGACTCGGTTGATTAATCCAAATTCTATACATAGAGAATCCCAAACACGGAAATATTCCTAACATAATATAATGTAGGAACTGGAGAAATCTGATATCTTTTAGAAATACTTGAATCGACTTTCTAAACAAAACCCAAAAAACATCAAGACTCAAGCTATGACTATGCTATGAATTTTCAGTTATTTTGTTTATAAGTAGGTTTAATTTTCTCAATGTTGCATGAATACCTGTCACAGATTTTGGTTTTTGGAAGAAAAATGTTCCAAGCTTTTGATCAGGTTAATTAGTTTGACTATTTGTTTTATGTTTACTGCTATCCTAAACATTAATATGGTAATAAATTAAAACTTAAATTAGGTTTTACTTGAGGGGCACTTATGCGTTACTTTCAAAAATATTTTAAAATTTTATGCTAGCAAAAACCGAGAGTAAACCCATTTTAGAAGGACGAAAGCTACAAATTTACACAATATAAACACAAAATCCTCTTTCATTTATTCTGGGTTGCCAAAAGATGGTGGTAGGTGACTTTCTATAAATTATTTTCAATGTTCTAAATTTGAACCCTACACCTTTAATCTCATCAAAAAAGCAATCCAGTAACTAACTAAACATGAAGTTTATGACCAATTTATAAGAGTCATTGCCTTAATTGATTAGACAAACATATTGTCTTAAGACCATCTTTAGAGCAAAAGATTATGTGGGTAAAAGGCTAATGATACAAAAAGAGAAGCTATATGGCTACCTAGAAATATACTTCTCACCTAATTCCTAAACATGATTTTTCATAAGAAATAAATAACACCATATAGAACGCATTTAATTAGTTCTGCTGTTTCTTTCATGTCTCCAACACCAACCATATCCTTATTCATGTAAATTAAAATTAGTGGATGAAATTGATTTTGAGTTTCTCTTTTTGGCTTTTTTTGTATGGAGAGCCATGCTAGTTTTTCAATCTTGTTAATAACAAAGAATGATGCAAACAAAGCGTAGATATAAGCATTGAAATGGAAATTGGAAAATAAGTAGCAGTTATGAGTTATAAATACCTCTGATTCGCTATCAAGTTTCAGCTTGTTAACAAGATACTTTATTAATAATCGAACTGTCATCCTCCCATCTCTGAAAGCACGATCAGAACTCAATTAATTCAGAAATGAAATAGTGTGTGTGTGTGTAATTTAAATTAAGGCGAAAGAAGAAAGAAGAAAGAAAGATCAGGGGGATGAAATAAAATTAATTAATTACTTGATTCTTAAAAAGCTCTTTGGTATTTGAGGCAAGAACGGTTCTTTCGTTCTGCATTGAAAGAGAGCAAGAGAGAATTCATTAGAAAGTTATTAATTTTGAAATTAAAATGACTTTGCAAATATTAAAAAATGAAGACAAAACCCGAAAATGAAAATTGCACTTACTGATTTTGTGAAGCCAATAGCATAAACCAAATGCCAGAATGGGGTCTCCTCGGAGGATCAATGATTCTGAAATCAGAACTTGGCCCGGCAACGTCAAGTCCCGTATGCACTTGAAATGGCGGTGTAAAAAAGGACCCAAATGGCATCAATGAAGAAGAACAAGAAGAAGACGAAGCCAAAGAAATATTTTGTGGGATAGGGATGGGCCTAAATGCCCAGTTAAATTCTTGATGATGATGGTGAGGAAATGTTGAGATGCTGCTACTTCCTCCTCCTCCTCCTCCTCCTCCTCCTCCTTGTTGTTGTTGAAAGAATAAAGAAGATGTACTAAAACTACTAGTGGTCGCACCAGCTGCTGCAGCCATATTCATTAGTAGCGGCCGCTGACCTCTAAACTCAGGCGCATGATGATGAAAAGTAGTAGAAGCGGTACCTAATAAAGGACCTGCTTGTTGTGAGCTGCCGCCTCCGGGTAGAAGATCAAGCTCTACTAATCCTCCTCTTCCTCTTCCTCTTCCTCTTCCTCTTCTGGCCGTGGGATCCACGTCCACCTCATCATCGTGATGCTTGAGACCATGGCTTGTTTTTGTGTGCCTTCCTATACTCAATTGTAGCCATCCTTCGTCTCTCTCTTCTTGGTTATCCTTTGAGCTTGAGCCGGCTTCGGCTTCGGCTTCGCTAAGACTGTTACTTCTTGATTCATCTTCAGCCATTGGAATTGGATTATTATTATTATTAGAAACAACAACAACGTCGTCTAGATCAGATCCTAATAAGCAAGCCTGATCACTACTACTATACTCATACCCTTGTTGTTGTTGTTGTTGTATTCGACTCATAAGACCAACAACGCTGTCTGAATAACTGCCACCACAACCACCATAATTATAAACAAGATTATGATTATGATTATGATGTTGCTGTTGATGTTTCGTGCGATTTTCAGCAGCAGGAACCATGGTCATATCCGATAACCCAAAACCCCCAACCGATTATTAACTTTGTTGTTGATACTATCAATATCAACATGAGCCATGGGTTGGAAACAAATTCTGAATCTGTGACTGCGAGTAGTTGTTTTTATTTTGGGAACGGAAAGAGGGATCTATTGTTGATTCTACAAGCATGTTTTGTTGGAATTGAAGAATAATAAATTGACAAAGACTAAGAAAGAAACACTACCCATTAACAACAAGATAGGGGTTTCTTTTTTTTCTTTTTCTTTTTTGGTAATTGTATGGTGTTAATTTTATCTTAAATATATCATAATACAACTGCTACAAGAATATTAAAAACCTTACAAATCTCACTTTCCATTAATTCTCTTTGTTTGGAAGCTTGTGCAGATGAAATAGTTGCAGAAGGAGAGAGAGAGAGATGGTGGTCAGTCAGTCAGTCAGTTTCTAATTATGTTATATTAATAAAAAAATATAAATACATATTCTTCTAAGGCGGTCGAGTTAGTAGTAATATTTTTTTGACTTTATTAAGACGAAATACAAGTTTCCACCTGTTGTTGTAATTAAAAAAAATCAATGGTCTTCCAGCTAACAACTTTAGGGCATGTTCCAAGGATAAAATGACCGTAAAGTTCCTTTCTTTCTAGAATATCACAAAAAGGTCCTTTTTAGCCCTAATAGATCATGTTTATGGAAAAAGTTAATTAATAACTTACAATTTGGGAAGAATAATATATCGGAAAGCAAAGATTCATTCACGTCTTGGAAGACCCCACGCGTCTTATGTTCTTGTGAATTTGCAGCTAATTAATTAATTATACTAGCTAGTGTGTGTGTATATATATTAATATATGTTAATTCGAAATGTAAATTAATGTATGGTTCAAATCAAATTAAATGAGACAAGAGAGTTCTAGGGGATTAAGGAGAATTTAATGACCTGGCAAAATGAGAGTACCTGTCAATAATATAATAAGATATTAACGTTAGAAGCACATTAGAGTACGTTATGTTATTGATAGGGTAATTATAAACAAATAAATGGGGAGGGGGGAGTACTTTGGCATGCATGATGGTGTTTCCCCACGACCCGAGAATCGAAACACAGCGACGTGGGCTTGTAGGACATTCGTTTTAAAGCATGTGCCCCCCACCCTCCCTGCATTAACTGTGTGTACTATATAAAATACATGACTTCTGATTTGTCAAGATTAATATCAAACTTTCTCTCTCTCTCTTTCCAATGCGTTTTTCCAGTTAAAAATTAACTAGAAAGAGAGTTAATATTTTAAACTTGAACAACAAAAATGGCTAATGCTGCTGTTGGCTAGCTAGTTGCTGTGCTGCTGCCGCCTGATCTCTTCCCTGAAAAGCTGCTCACATTCTTTTTCCAGCCCATCGAACGTGGTCACTGCTCTCTCTCTCTCTCTCTCTTACTTCAAAGATGGGTCACTCAATATAAACGACATTGATTTAGTCTCCTTTCTTATTTTAAGCATTTAAATTCTCAATGTTATGCACATATGAAACAAATAAGAGGATTCAATCCGGGTGACTAGGCTTTATATAGCATTATTCGTTACATCAATCTCACTTTCATTTTCCTGTTAAAAAATCTCTAAATTTAATGTTTTTAGTTATTGATCTCTAAATTTTCGTTCTTACTCTCTCTAATTTATGATCTATTATGTACATTATCTTAAAGTTTAGATATTACAAATCGCAGATTTTCCATAGAGAGTGGAGGTACTGTGATATACAAATATTAGTAACCTGAAAAATCTCTAATGTTCGCTTTATTTTCTCCTGTGGCTGATGGAATGTTGCAACTTTTATTTAAAGAACAGGAAAAATTCTGTTGCCAAATAAAGAAATTGAGGAGCGTGTAATATGCTTCTAAATAAAGGGCTAGTAAAAGATGGGAAGCGTGGCCTTTGGTGACAGTGCATGGGCATGGAATGACTTAAGCTTCGAATAAAAGCATGAAAGCAAGGGCATTGATGTAGATATGTTTCTACCAAAAATTCACTCTCAAGATTCTACCAAGTGGGCATCTCACAATTCTTTCTCTCAAATCAAACATACGCGCCCTCACCCATAATTCATTAATAGCCCATCTTTCCGAAAATATGCAGTTCCTACAATAAAATGCTTTAATTACCTAACATAAAAATTCAAGAATAACGGCCTAAAATAATCAATATGATAGGTCACTCTTTAAATCTCTTTTAAAACTTTAGTTTGAAATTTTGTAATGTAAGAGAAATCTGTTTAGTTTTCATGTTCCCTTCAGTCGGAGTACATTGTTATTTATTTTTAATTTATTAATAAAAAAATTAAATTTAAAAAAAAAAAAAGAGAAATTTGTTTACTTTTTCTTTTTACATTAATACATTGTGATAAAACTATAACTGATATACATTAGATTATTAATTTATATTTACAAATTAGATTTTGAAAGATGCCTACTCCTCTTATATATTTTTTGTAAGGAAGTAGTCTTACCTTCACTCAATGAAAAAGGAGAACTGAAGTCCTCAGTATTACTATGGGAACTCGAACTAAAGCTCTCACAAATATGGAGTGGAATGGGTAAATCTCTTTACTCACTAAGTGTAAGTATTCTATAACATCTTCAAAACTCTTGAGACATGGCACTATTCTATAAACCCTCTGATTATCATTGCTTGTTGCTATTTATTCATGTAATGTATAACATAATTGCAGTTTTTACAATAAAGACATACTTATTGTATTTTTATTAATTAGATCATCGTGATTAATTATAAAGATAATATGGTCCAAATTTCGGCTATATCGGATGGATGTGAAGACGGAGTTTTTCAATTGTGACATTGATGAGACAATTTATATAGTGCAGTCATAAAACTTTAAATCAGGGGACCTAAAGAATATGGTTTACAAACTTAAGAAATCTATTTATGAGCTCAAGCAAGCATCTCGACAATGGTATTTTAAATTTTATCAAGTGATCATTTCGTTCAGTTTTAAGATGAATTTGGTTAATGATTGCATATACAATAAAATCTATACGAGTAAATATATTTTTCTAGTTTCATATTTTGATGACATTTTGCTTACAAACAACAATATAAGCTTATTGCATGATACCAAGAGATTTCTAGTTAAGAATTTTGAGATTAAAGATTTTTGTGACGCCTCTTTTGTATTAAGTATACAGATATACCAGGATCACTCCTGAGGTATTGTTAAATTATCATAAAAGAGGTATATCGAAAAGGTTCTCAAGAGATGTGACATGTAAGATTGTAAACTATGTGATAACACTACTAGAAAAATGGCCTTTAGTGATACTAAAATAGTGTCACTAATTACTTTTAGTGACACTTATTAATAGTGTCAGTGATCTGTGAGTCAGAAAAATACTGACACTTGAATGTGGTGTCATGGATTACTATTACTATAGTATTACAGATTTTATGACACCATAGTGATAGAAATTACTAATAATTATTATGTGTCAAAAATTCGTATCACTATAGTATTACTGAACTTAATATTTTTTAATATTTTTTATATTAAAAATCTGAACTCACTATAGTATTATAGCTTTAATATTTTTTAAAATCTGAAAAAATCAATTCTATACATTAGATTTTAAAAATAATTATAAAAATTATAACAATAGCAAATCCCGAACTCAAACATTTCATCATGTACGAAGCCCTAGCCCAACAACATCACTCACACTCACACACTCATAGATCATCATGGACCCTCAATCTCGACCGTTGATCCGATCTCACCACAATGATGATGTTACTAACATAGTAGTAAACAAGCGCTCCATGCGGATGAGGTTTCTGGAAGAACAACAATGACCTCTCATTCCTCGCTTTTATTCTCGTTATCCACCCAACACAAAGCAAGTAATGGTGCATTATTTCCTGTTATTTGACATCAAGAAGGGAAAAAATACAATAAGAATCATTCTTTGACAAAATGAACAAAGCAAAGTCACTCAATTTCTACCATAGACATGCTAAACTTTACGCGTAATGATCAAGAAGATGCGTAGCAACAATTCAAACAAAGATAATTAATTGAATCCTCGACTAAACTATAAATAATAAAATAATAAAATAATAAAATAAAATAATTGCCATGTTATAATGAATTGAAGAGAATAACTATCTTAGAACTGTCTAGTTCATTATAATTTTCTGTGCCATAACTAATAAATTTTAATTAGGCACCTACCTTAGGAATTGGTCCAATTCTACTTATCAAATCACTAAAGTTCCAAGTTAACAGAGCCAAAGAAGAAACACAAGGAACATAGCAGGATAGTGGGAGCACATACCAGTGCCTAGCACTCAATTTATCAAACCGCTCCATGATGTACAAGATGCATGTGTGCCTCAACGATATAGCATGAAAAGTTTCGAAAGTTCTTACATGCTAGAAACATTTTCCAAAGATATATCCTACAATGAAAATAGAAAATTTGATTAGAAAACTACTACTTCCAATTTACAAGCAGCATTGAGGGTATTTAAAAAAAAAAAAAATACAGCCTTCTAAGCTCACATGTGCAATGGTATATTCACAAAGTCGCTTAAGTCCCTCCAAGAGATACTCGATCAGCCGCTCTAAGGAGATCTTGTGCAATATCCAATGTAACATCTACGGATCCAGATGTAGATAAATCGCAGCAGAATAATCCAAGTAATTCCGGATGTTCATAGGAAAGGATTTATAAGGAGCTTAAGTTAAAGGCACGTAATTCATCAAACCTCATCATCAACTCGAACACTTCCCATCTAATGTTTGGAATTTCAATGTCCCTAGCATCCTTTTCCTGCAGTAAATCCACATAAATTAGTTAAAATATGCATATCTTAAAAGCATCTACACTTTCGAGTGCTTCAATTTGTATTGGAAGATAACACCACCAAATGATTATGCTTTTGAGTTACCAGAAAATGTCTGCAATTAATGTTTTATAAAAAGGCAGATAAGTTTGAACTTAAATTTTGTATAATCTAAAGAAATGATATACTTCAGCCACAAAGTCAGAGATTTTGACAATGTAGCTAGGGTGGGCAAAAGCTCGGCCGGCCGGCGGAATCTGCAGGCTTTAAGCCCGGCCCGCGTATTAAATCTTTGGACATTAGCCTAAAAAATCCAAGGCCCGCTACGAACGGGCCCGGATAAGGGCTTTTATAAAAAGCCCGGGTCTAAGCCCGGGCTTTAATTTATAAATTAAATAAATAAATAAATATATATATATATATATATATATATATATATATATATGTGTGTGTGTGTGTGTGTGTGTGTGTGTGTGTGTGTGTTTAATTTTAAAAATTAAGTCCAATTAAATTATATTAAATTAGATTGAATTATATATAATATTATCTTTTATTTGGTGTAATATTGAATAGGATTACATTAAATTTAATTTAATAAATTAAAAATAATTCTTTAAATAATTTAATTATTTTTAAATTATACTATTAATTGTTGAATTTAATAAATAATATAAAATAATATTATGATGAATCAATCGATAAATTTTTATATTTAATATTATTTAATGGTTTATATAAATTATTGAATAAAAATTTATTATTGGATTAGTTTATTTTCGATATTAGTATTTGTGAGTTATTTTGTTGTACTGTTAATATTATGTAATCGTGTATAATTTAAGTTTTTTTTAGTTTATAGTATTATTAAAACTTATTTTTAAAAAATTAATAAAAGCCAAGCCCGGCCCGGGCCCGTTCGAGCCTGCTCGGGCCCGGCCCAAGCCAAGCCCGCTCAATATGAACGGGCTTTTTCAGGACTTGGGCTTATTGTTTGATACATGGGCTTGGGCCTGGGCTTACAAAAGCCCGGCCCAAGCTCATAAATTGCCAACCCTAAATGCAGCACTCCCTTCGCCAACATTTTTTAAACTTTAGTACAACAATCCCACCCTACACAAGCAAATACAAAAGAGAAGATGATTGAAGAGTGGGGTTGGGGCTAAGACAATGATACTACAGACACTCACCTCAGTAACACCATCAAACATTGCACGGAATGCATCCGAAGATGCAAGTAGACAAATTCGGTGGGCATAGAAGCGTCTTCCTGCAGATAAATGAGGCAATTTTATAATTCAAAGAGAGAACTTGTACTAACAAAACACCTAAGGAAAAAATAATTTAGAAAGTGTTTCCAACATATACTGCAGAATTAAGCAAGAAGAACTCATATTATTGAGAAAGTAAATTTAAACCTTCAACTAGAAAGGTAACGTCCGACAACGTAGCATTGTTTACAAACCGGTCCCCTAAATAGACTCGCACCAAGCACTCGATCGTCATCATAGGCACGAAACTCTCAAAGAATACTGAACTTTGAAAGAAATTTACTAGTTTGTAAGAAATTTTCTTTGTATCCAATTGAGTTTTGATTATTTCTCTAATAGATTTGAAGGAAGATTATGAAATTACTAGGTTTGACTCAGTTTCCAATGTAAAAGGCTTTTAAATGATTCCTGTGTTTTCTTTTCTTGAAAAGTTTAAGTTCCTCAACATACATAAAGCCTAATAAATAACAAACAGAAGTTGCACTTCATTAGAGAACTCTCATTTCCATTTTACATTTTCATCAAAAGACAAGGTATGTAAATAACCATTTCTTAAACCTCACCCGAGGCGTTGGAGATGGGGAGTCGCATCTACGTAAGAAAGATTTGTTGCTTTGTTTGCCAACTTGAACAAAGCCACAAGACTATCAAGTTCGCTGCTTGGGTTTGTTGAACCCGTAAGCCCAGAAGTAACTTCAATCTCGCATGAAAATGAATAGTTATAGCACCAATCACACCAATATGAACATCTCAACTCATTTTGCAAAAACTAAATCGTAACAAATGCATGGCAATATGAACCTAAAATTACCAAAAAGTATAACTAGAAATGCAACATACCACCACCATCAATAAATATAGTTCTCCGATCATCGAGGAACACGGATGATATGCAAAGGGGGTGACACATTATATCAAACAGGTGATATGCAAAACGAAAACGCTAAAAGAGAAGATAAGAAAGGGAATGAGAAGAGAACAGATCGGCAATTGCAGAGCGAAGATGCACTTGACCATATCCTCCTTAATTTCGTCAAAAATAAATTGAGATTTAAAACTCTCGAATCAGCACGGAAAACACAGAAACTCATACATGAAAACGAAGAAAGCACTAGGAGGCCTCTTCCGCTTGTTTGGATCTTTCGCAGCCTTGGGCTTGCCGTTAGCTCAGGCTCTCGCCTTTGCTCTTCAACCTTTAAACACCGAGAAAAAAATCACAAACAATATTGAACGAAATAAATATACAAGTGACGCTTAAAAACAACAAAAAAAGAATAAATCTACAGATACGATATTATCAAAACTACGAAAACTCACTTGCTATCGGTTCTGCCGTGTCGACTTTCGATCCGCCTCCTTTCATGATGAATCCTGCACTAAAAATGATGTAAACCGGTGAGAATCGGTGAGAATCGAGAGACTCAACCGAAGCCATGCGAGAGACTCGATGAGTTACCCGCAAAGTTAGGGTTTTGGAAGACAAAAGGATATGCTTTGTTCGATGCGCATGTGTGGACCTTTGTTTTTGGCTTTATGAGGCGGAGTGAAATAACGAAAGATTAATTTTGGAGGAAATCAAAAATTTTATAAATTGAGATTACGAAAACTAAAACGAAAGAAAAGATAACGATGAAAGTATGATTTTTGAATTAATTGAAATCAACTTGTAAATAGAGAAGAGAACAGAAGATATCAAGAAAGAGAAATGAAAGAGAAAGCATGAGGAAAGCTTGAGAGATCGAGTGAGAGATGGGTGAGAGTTAGCGTTAATTAGGTTTTGTTATCCTTTTGTTATTATAATTTTGTTTTTAAAATCTTTAAAACGAACAAATTAAGTTAATTCAATATGGCTCGATGGTCTCTGTTTCAATTGTTAAAATTTTAAACTCTAGAAGTCTCGGGTTCGAGTTGGCACTAAAACAATTATTAATGAATTTTTTTTTATCTCTGATACTTTAATGTCAGTAATTATTGATGTTTAATTTATCGACATACTAGTATCAATAACCTCTAATACCTACTTGTTAATAGGTGCATTTGTTCACAATCATCGATACTTTTTACTAAGTGTCGATGAAACTAAGTGTCGATGAAATGTCATTTTTCTAGTAGTGTAACCTCAGTAACTAATAGAGAAAGTTTAGTCTCAATCAATGCCCTAAAAATGATTTTGAAGAAAAAGAAATGCAATAGATTCCTTATGTGTCAGCAGTAGAAAGTCTAATGTATGTTCATGTTTTTACGCGACTGAATATTGCATACGTTATTTAGGATGTTGAGCAGATATTTAAGAAATCTAGGAGTAGACCATTGGAAAGTAATCAAACGAATCTTACAGTACTTATAGAGAACAAAAGACTACATGCTCATATATCGGATGTCAGATCAGCTTGAGATCATTGGGTTTACTGACTCTGATTTTGTTGAATGCCAAGATAGTATAATATCAACGATGGGCTACATCTATATGCTAGTCTGGAAGTTGCATTTCTTGGAATAGTACTAAGTCAAGTCACTTATAGCCTCTTCAATTGCTACGAATTTGTGGGACTGCACATAATATATAGTATTGATAGGCCACTCAGATTATTTTATGACAATAAGTCCGTAGTAATGTATTTCAATCATAATACAAGCTCGACGTAGTCGAAGCATATAAACATCAAGTTCCTAATTGTTAAAGAAATAGTTCAGAGTGAATAGTTATCTATAAAGCACACTGTCACAAACTCTATAATTGCGGATCCACTTACTGAGAGATTGCTAGCTAAAATATTTCGTGAACATATGACTCGTATGGGTGTCATGTCATTTAAAGATATTCAGTTTAATTGAGAGTTTGTAATTTTATATGCTCTTATGATATAAATATTTTTTAGTTATTTCAATTTATGATTATTTAAAGTTATTTTCTATAGAAATAAAGTTTTGGTTTATTTATACTCCGATTTTCATGCTACACATTTACACGTGATCCATGTCATTCAGTTGTATTAGCATTGTGACCATTGATGGGTTAAGTTGTGGTAGTTATAACGAATGTCACTTTAATTATATGTTGATATGATTGATCGACCGGATTGATTATATATACATTTTTATAATAACATTAAGGTTGAATTCATATGGGTATTTTTGTAAAGCATAATTATAAGGTTTCATATATAGCTCAAGTGGGAGATTGTTAGATATTTAATTAAATATTGTTGGATCTTTAATCCAACGTTGGGCTTTTATGTGAATAATTATGTATTTCAAACTGTTATATAAGGTTAAGCCTAATTAAAAGTGATATATTTAGATTTTCGGTAATTTAAGTTTTATATATATATAATAAGATATGGACTTTTAATATTTAGAGACCTAATGGTATCTTAATTCTATGATAAGCAGAATTAAGAATACTTAATCACAACATGATAAGTTGTTTATATAAGTGGTTATAGTCCCTAGGTCACATATATATTTCTATTCTTTCTAATATCTCATCATCAGAATAAGTGCTCAGAGAAACTAAATGGCTCTACTAAGATATATGTGTTGATTTGAAAGACCAATCACATGACCCTAGAAGACAATTCAACATTATGGATTCAAGTACGCTTTCGTATAATTTTATTATTGGTTCTTCGTGATATAACATGAATATTCCTATATTTTATGGTAATGAATTTCACCAACATAATTTAATTATTTTAACATTATTATGTTTTTCCAATTGATGAAGGTTAGTGTTTAAATTTGTTATTAGAATTTTTAGTACAATGCTTCGGATCAAATACTTTATGAAAGATTTATAATGATGAATTTAAGACAATACTGAACCAATTTATGGTAGTCTTATATGTAAATGTTCACTGATAATATAATAACCTTTCATAAGATATATAGCCACTTGGTATTTTGAAAGCATGAAAGCTTCTTTATCAATGAAATTTCTGCAAAAGACAAAAAATGCTAGATGTAAAAGTAACAGAAGAAGACATATGAATCATTAAAACCATTGTTAATAAATTAGCTCTTGCAGGTTGCAATCCAAGTTAAACACTTGGTAGTATGCCTTTTTGGGGATTATAATTAGTGGAGCATTCAAGGCTTTAGAGTTTGAAATGTTTGTTTTAAACTAAAGATGTTGGAAAAAATGTTCGAAGTCTCTTTTTTTAAGCACTAAATGTGCTACCTTAAAACTTTAAGAACCAAAATCGATATATTATTTATGTTACATTTTTTTCAATTTCTAAACTAAATTTTGAATTAACGCATAAATATTTATAAAGTGGGCATTTTGCCTTCACAGTTTGTTGGAGGAAGGAGACACCACTTTTACTTTTGAGGGAACATAAAGTACCTGTCCTCTGAAAACTGATTTGAGAATTCATAATCCTCAGTTTTACTGAAAGGTAATTAATATATATTTAGGTTTGATATTGGCATCATAAAATTAGTAGATGTAAGCGACTTTGTCTAATTTTAATTTTGTAGCTACACTTTAATCCTATTAATGCAATTGCGCAGCTTCAAACATCAATGGTAGTTTTTGAAATCTGATGGCTAAAAAAGGAAGAACAATGTTGTGGCAAAGTGTTTTTTGTTAAATTAAAAGACTCTAAGTAAGGTAAATATATTGGTTCATCAAAGAAGGCAACTTTTTTTTTCCTCTCTGTTATATCATGCTCCAGATCTACTGCATTTGAGATGGATCAAACAAGGATAGGGAATTGACATTGATCATTGTGGGAGCACCTCAAACATGCCCAAGCTAGAAATTAAAAGTCAGCACGCTCAGTTTCGTTGTTGCAAGTATATTGATTAAGTGTTTTCCATTAATTGCTAGTGTTGTGGGAAACATATGTTGATGAAGTTTTGATTTAACTGTGAATTGTTGTATTTGTTTTATTTGATAACTGATGGCTGATAGTGTTGTAGATGGATTTGAGAATTATGATCTATGAATTTGAATTATGAATTATGGTTTATGAGATTGTGATTGTATTGTTAAATGTTGGCTATTTTTTAGCTAATAATAATAATATATTCAATTCTCGAAAAAAAATATTAATAGTTTTCCTACCCGCTGAAATAAATATTGATAATTCAAATTTGGAAATAATAATATATTTTAATTTTAAAATCAATTTCAATAAATATCACCAAATAATATCTAAAATAAATTTAATTTCCAGTCAAATATATTTTAAAAATTGTCAAAATTTCCTTCCAGATTTAATAAATTTAATTTTAAGACTTAATATTAAATTAAAATAATTAAATAATTTTATTATTTATAGTCTAATTAAATATGTCATCTTTCTATAATATATAATAGTCATGCGTGAAAAGTGTTTTTGACATAAACTAGTCATGCATGAATTTTGTTCATTAAAACAATTATGACAAAATTGTAATTGATAATATGTCATGTATCAGATGACATATAAAAATAGTCACCTAATTTTCTTGACATCAAAATTAAGAACCGTCATGTCATACAGCAGATGACGAGAAAAAGCCGTTATAGAGACCTTTTTGTCTAGTAGTGGTGACATATTTGAATTGCAAACAGTCTTTCAATTGTTTTTTTTTTTTTTAGTTAATGAATAAAATTATTTCAATTTCGAATTGCTCTCTATTTCAATTGTTTGTTATTTAAATTGAATGAATATAAACTTGGAATTTCACCCTTGTGCTACTATTAAACTAATGGTGTAGTTCTAAAATGCTCCAGAACCAGAATAATGCCCCTTCCCGGGAATTTTTGTTTTGAAATCTCAGGTTTTTTTTTTTTTTGTCTCTTCTTCCTCAACGTACCAGTTAAGTATAATTGCATCACTTTGATAATTGCAATTTTCTTTTGAAAAAATGAAACGTAATGGAAACGACTTATAGTTTGAAGCAAATTACAGAGACAAGCTTTAAGCTATCTATTACTAGATATTAATTTAATTATCATTTAAAAATAATTATATATCCTTTAAAGAATTTCTTACAAGGACAAAATGAGTATTGGAATAAAATTAATTAATGAGAATTAGTGAGATAAAATAAGAAGTTCAAATATCACTTCTCTTTATTATCTCCTCACGTAAATAAAAGCAAAACTAGCAGCAACATACAGCCGAGTAATGTCCGAATTGCCCTTTAGAAAGGAAGAGACAATTTGAGAGCATGTATTGGTGTATACGTAATAATCATGCATGGAAATGGAATCCTCTCATGTCTTTTGAAAGAGATAGAACGAAAGAGAGGGAGAGAGAGGGAGAGATAATTTCATGTATCAGAGTCCACGAAGCTTATTTAGTTTCGAACAAAAGCGGGGACCAAATAATAATAACTTTTTAATGTGCATGTTCTCCCATTAGACCATGGTGGGGGTTCTCGTCCACTAAATTGTTGGAGAAAAAACAAATTTATAGAATGAAGAAGATGATGAATATGATTATATATGTTTATATGCTTTTAATTTCGTCATCAAACCATCATCAATGCCATCATCATCACTTCTCAAATCACAATGTGCCAGAGACCCAAAACAAAACCGATCTGGGTCTTTTATCAATATGATTTTACATAAATTTGTTTTATCTAAGTAATTAACTTTTATGTAAAATATAAAAATTAACCGGTAAATAATGCATAAGAATATAAAAATAAATAAATTGTAACAATTTACAATCACTAATATATTAATAAAATTTTAAAAAATTTAGGAGTACTGATGGAGATTATGGTTTAAACAAAACGCACCACCAACTGTATACTTTCTCCATGTAATTTATCCACTTGTGAATATTGAGAGAAATAAAAGAAAGAATTATTAAGAGTATGTTTGCATGTGCATGTGGGAATAATGAGTGGCAGTGTCAGTCCATGCATGTGAATGTAGGGGATAATGGGGGAGTTTAATTTGTCGGAACCGAGACAAAGAGAGAGAGAGAGTGCATGGCGCATGGTGAGAATTTTGTCAGGATTTTTTAACGGAATCTCGGGTTTTGATATGAATTGAATTGAATTGAATGCATGTGCTCTCTTTTCATTATGTACTTGATTCAGAGCTTGGTCAATAATAGTCTTAGGATTCTGGCTATACAAATGGTTGAACTGAGCATAGCTTATTCAGGATACCAGAAAATTTTCAGAGAAAAGGAGCGGATTTTCTACTAAGGGAATAAAAAAAATGTCAGAATCTTATTGGTTTGTTCTTCCTTTGCTGAAAGATTTTTTGGTCGATTTACCCATTTAATTAGGAGAAATGAGCCTGATTTGTCTCACCGGCCTTAATTTGGTAAATTATGATTGTGATGCTCAATTTGATATAATAGATCATTTTATAAGATGATTACCCACCGAAATGCACAAGATTTATTTTTTAGCTTTTTTTCTGAATTTTACACCAATTTTAAATTTAAGTTAAGCCCACAACGATGAATGCTTGGACAAATAGGGACCAGCAGATAAAGAAAATGCATTAAGCTATGTGTATGTAGAGCTAGTTAGCATAAATGAATTGCCTCATGCCTCCGAATAAATTATTGACCCATCATTATGTACTAAGCAAACATGACCAACAAGGAGACCAATCCAGCCCTCTTACGTGTGTACGTATATATATATATATATATTTCCAAATGCTGCGAAAGGAGAATTATAAACAATGGTGAACTTACACGCAGTGACAAAGCACTGGCATTGATAATTGACTCCCTTGTGTTGTAAGCCATATCATGCACTTTGTTTCATGTTTAATCATTTCACGTAGCTTCAAAAGTGAGAAAATAGACACCGCATATACGTCCCCTTATACAATTTAGGCCTCTTCATGTCATCGTCATAACAGCAAGCTTAAGGTAACGGCATCCTCTTGAAAACAGAGAAATTTGTCTCTTATTGGCTACTTAGCTTCTAAAGTTGGAAAATATTTGCTGTCATATATATTAATAGAACAACAGATTGATCCCGCAAAAGATATTTCAAATTAATTACCGGAACAAAAATATTTTAATATTTTAAAAAATTGTCAAAATCTATACAATTATAACATGGCTTAGGAGTCAGCTTTAATTCGAAAATCAATTTCTAATCAATACCAGATTTAACCCGACGCATCTATATATATTTATAAAAGACATGATTTATTGTTATTCCCCAAAATTAAAATAAGAAAGAACCATCCGGCAAATGGCATACGTGAGGTGACCTAATATTTCAACACAGTAAAATGCATATATTCTGAGGACACGTTTTCAAACTTCAATGCTATGTGATTTTGTGACAAAGCCACAGTAAAATGTTGCACTCGATTTCTTTAATTTTTCGCATTTTCAAACTCATTTCACACGATCAAAAACACAAGACATGCTACGCTTTGTTTTGTTTTGTTTTGTTTTGTTTTGTGTTGCAGTCTTGTGATAGAGACTTGTCTTTAAGGGAAATAAAGGTCGATTGATCCGACTATGCTGTGTCTACAACTTTGATGGTGGATAATGAAGCTGTAGGAAATGCAGAGAGATGCCTTTTTAGTGAGTATAGATTGATAGTTTTGGCATGGCCTTTAACATAGTGGGAATACGTGGGGTCATCATTCCAAAGTGAAAAGGGGGCCAACTTTCCATAAATCCAAACCATCTTTTCTTTATTATGAACTTTGCGTTGCATTTGCATGTCCCCTTCCAAAGCAAGCAAAGCCTCTCACGTCTACAGAATATTCTCTCTTATTTCAACATCAACATCAACATCAACATCAACATCAATTGGTTTTGAGAACCCTCTTTTGTTTGTTTTTCTTTTTTTAATAAATGGGCACCAATATTTTTCCCCACTTTTCGAAGCTAAAATGACACTTCTATCCTTGATTGTTTGAACCAGAACCTCTTGACCCTTAGTAAGCGATTGATTTTGTAAAGATATGTAAATTCGGATATCTCAATTGTACCGTAATGAAATTGATCTAAGTTAGTGTTAATAAATATTTATTTGTAAATATCAATACACTTATGATTGTAATATATTAATATCCTGAAAAATAGATAAATTAACATCAAGGGAGCATTTTATAAATTTATTGTGTGTGAGTGCCGAAAGTGTAATCAGTATTATTCATAATTTTACATTTAGCCTATTTAATTGGAAGAAATAACAGCAGAAGAGATAAATAAGAAAAAAAAGAATAGGAGAGAATTATTTGGTTGAATGTAAAATTCATCTTTCTCTCATTTTTTCTTTCTTTCTCCTCCTTTTCTCTCCTCTTCTCACATTTTATTTCATCAAACCAAACATTTTAATTTAATACAATCTACCTCTCATTATAAAATATTTACAAGTGAAATATTAGACTCCTCTATAACAACACAAACATATTTCATAATTTTACCCTGTAAAATATGAAAAAAAAAATACTGTTTCGGAACCCAAATATGACCTGAGTGGGAAGAGAATAACCTCAATCTTGTAAAGTTATTCCATAATTAAACTAAAGAGTTATTCCATACACCAATGAATATTATTGTGAAACCATACAGCTCAACTAAAAGTCTTAATTCAATGAAGAGTGACGTGCTAAACATTGTCTCCACTGAAGCATTAAAAAGGCCGCCATTTGGCACGAGGATAAAGAATCTTACAAGAACGATTGATTAATTAATTCTTCTTCTTCTTCTTTTTTCTGTTATATATTTGTAATCACTCTCAGTCTCGGATAAAACATGTATAGAATATACATAGCAGCAGGCTAAAACAGTCCAATTGACAGAGTAGATTGTTCGTTCATCTATGAGAATTCAGGCACGCTTTGCTTAATTGATTCGATCAAGGCATATACATCACATGCATAGGAATTTACGAATGCACCCACAATAATTTATGAAGTAATTGAACTGAAACAAAGAAACAAACAAGGCATTGCCTGCATTAATTCTTTTGCATGTCACAATACCCTAAATATTCCACTCTTTTGAATTGAACCCTTTTTTTTTCTTCACTGCTTCCCACTCACCATCATCACAAACACCTCATCATTTCTGGTTCTTATTTTTTATTTGACATGAAATATTAATATATTATATATCTTCCTTTTTTTTTTCCTTGGCCGGCTGGTTTCTGATTTTCTTTCTCTACAAACCTACCACTTTCTTGCTTTTGATCATTATTTTCATCCATTTGTTATTATTAGTTTTACTACCAAAAGGGTACTTGTAATTACACTCAAATTGACTTGGATCATAACCTTTTACGTTTTCTTTTTCTCCCTTTTCCACTGCTTCTCTCTCCCCCCCACCCCACACACACACACACTTATATTATTATTAGTTTTATTTTCGGCTCCTTTCTTGGTCAAGCTAACACATATTCTAATTGGATAGCATTCTTTTATTTTTAATGCTAGCCGTTCATCAGGTCCCTTATCTTTAATTTAAATCCCATTCTAATCTGTACAAATCTTTTCCTTCCTTAGATTAACCAATTGTCTATACATATAAAATCCATATGCAAATGATCATAAAATTTCATATCTTTGAATTTTCAGCATAATCCCACCAATTAATTGTACCAAAATCAACCGTTTACCAGATTAGTTTCCAAATATTTCAGCTCAGGATCCTGCCGCCAATCATATAGTTTGGATTATTGTTTTTACTTTACCAATTCAGTTTCACATGAAATTTATTTAGGAAAATTATTCACGCACTACTTTCTTTTGATCATATGTATATTTAACTATCACAAAATTTTAACATGTTCTTTAGACCACTTTTGTTTCTAAACTTGTATCAATCAATCACTTTTACACAAAAATAATCATTTTACCCCTAAATGAATTAAGAGGCTATTTTATTTTACAAAATTTTAAAAAATAAAAATTATAATTACAATAATGTACTAAATTTAATAAAATAAATAAATCTAATATGTTAATTTTTTATAATTATAATTTATTTAAAAATTATCATGTTAATTTTTTAATTTTTTTTGTAATGATAATTTTATTTAATTTAAGTATATGGAAGTTTACAAAAAGTTAAATGAAGAGAAAAACTCCCTATAAGGCTATAATTATTATAAACTTTCTTATAATTAAAATTAAGAAACTTTCCTATACAAATTAAATGAAATTATAATTACAAAAAGTTAAAATAATAAATTTTAAATGAAATTATAATTATTAAAAATTAATTTCTTTGGATTTTGAGATTTTTTTTATGAAATTTAGGGTAATCTTATGATTATAGTTTTTTATTTTTTAAAATTTTATAAAATAAATAATCTTTTAATTTATTTAATGGTAAAATAGTCATTTTTATAGTGTGAAAGTGGTTGATTGATATAAGTTTAAAAGTAAAGGTGGTTCAAAGAACATGTCAAAATTTTACAGTAATTAAATATACATATGACGAAAAAAAATGGTATAATGATAATTTTTCTTTTATTTAAAAAAAATAAATTATTCACATATTTGCATCCAAACACTATTAATTCACATAATATATGGAAAAAAGGGAAATTTTAATATCTTAAATTTGAGTGGAATTAAACTTTATTCATGTCAAGTGGCCTTGCAAGGCAACCAAACATTTTGTCTTTCCTTTCTTCTCACTCATACTCGATGACAATTTTCATGGCTGCTTTGTACATACAAGGAATGATATGATAATGAATGTGCCATAATATAAATGATAAAAGCAAACCATAACTTTTAATGGGTAAAATTAAACCAAATCATTATAATTATTTATTTTGAGTGGCAAACAAAACATAGATTGAGGAAGATGTCATGATGTTGCATTATATATAATCACAAAATTGAAGAATATATATGGCTCCATAATAGTCACGAGGACAAAGTATATATATATATATATATATATATATATATATATATATATATATATATATTCTATGATTCCAGTGAGTTGTTTGGTTTTAAAAGTGAAGGCAAGCCATAGTGGACATGCGTCCTACAAAAATAACTAAATTAAAAAAAAATAATTGTCTTGTCCAAGGATGTTAACCTAAAAAAATTCAAAGTAATCTCCAACCACATAGGAAATTATCAATGTATTAATTCTCATCGCATTTCTGGAACTTCTGTAAGCTAGCATTGATGTCTTGTAATTCCTTCCACTGGCTAATTGGCTTGCATGTTATACCATACCCTCCTCCTCAAATTTGCCAACTAATTAATTTGTCCTTGTTGAATAAAGATCTCAAAAATATGTCTCTAATTTAATTTCTTTGACCTACACCATCAACGCCCCTGGGGTTTCTAAATTTTTTAAAGGCAACAAGTTATTTATAATTATATATGTATTTGCACACCCACAAAAGTTGTTCCTCACAATACTAATAATACACACATAAGACAAATTAAACAGCAATAGATGATGAATCCCAGCAGCTTAGCTCAATCGAGTTAGCACTATATCCAAAGTCTAAACCCTAACCCTAAACCCTAATGAAAAGCAATTATAACCTCGCATCAAGTGCTATATATCTCCGTACGTTTCTAGAGCTCAATTGTATGCATATAGATATGTGTTATTATACCTTCATGCACATCACCATGCATATTCATTCACAGGTATCATCAAATTTTTGATTGCCTATATAATACAAACATGATTTAGACCTATTACAATATGAAAACGTATCAAAAGCGGACAAAATAATACATACATAACACAGAATTATATAGGAAAAACCGACACCGTATTGATGTTCGTGCCACACCGTTAAAATTTCTCCGCTGTCTCGAAAACGTGGACACTGATTACCGAGCTCACAACAACAATGATGATGATCACCATTGTGCTCGCGCATGATTTTATATCAGGAAAGGTTTTTTATGGTAGACGGTTGAAGATAAACAATCGTACGCCCTCGAAATTCGCAAGCTTTTTAATTTCTTTTTTTTTTTTTTTTTGCATGGACGTGCGTGGGGTTCATTCGTATTTTGTGGGGCCCGAACCCCTGACTGCGCGTGCGAAGCCCAAGTTCATGGGGGCTATTCTGTGGGCTCCGACCACCACCACAGCTCTTTAATCAACACGTATTTGATCATTTTTAATTACCATCATCATTGTCATCTTTTACTAATCCACATTATTTTGAGTACAATTTTCAAAGGCTATTGTAATTACAAAGCCCTTGTAATGTAATTATAACACCTGTAATTAATTAATTCTTTAATTCTTCAGTCGAGCGTATTCTGTAATTAATTACAGATCAAAAATTAAATTTGTTTCTCTCTGCCATTTTCTGTTTTCTTTATTTCTTTAAGGGTCCCATTAGTTTCATGGAAACTAAAATTAATTTGACTAGTTTTCTAAGAACATGGAGGCTGCAGGCATTTGTCATGGTTGAGTCACGTCGACGTTTGATTTATCATAATAAAAAGGTGAAAACGGAAACGATGCAACGTGAATCTTGTCAAAATGCCAATTGCTTGGCACTTTTATATATGCGATACCATCATCAAAACTATAGCTGTTGAATGATATGGGTTCATAAAATATGGTGGATTGACCAAATAAAATTCTCATATTGTGCAAATTAACGTTCCTGGGAACTCATCGTAAAGTATTAAAATGATCAGCAAAGCTATATTCTTGTCTTTTTTGGACAGATGAGATTATTGGGTGGTACTGGTGCTAAAACAATCGTGATAAACCGGGCAAGATACAGAAACTTTATATATGCATGGAAGTTATAAGTTATGGTTGCTGCAGGTTCACACAGTCGTTGACCGTGAAAATGTAAATGGAAGTCAGAAAGGAGAGGCAAACTTGAATAACTAATCACATATGGGTACAAACAAATTAAAATGAATGGGCCAAGAGCTTGCTGATTGTAAAGTAATTTAGTTGTAAAGCAATGCATTGATCACTTTTTGGCAATTGTGATCTAACTTAGCAGTTGGCCCAAATAGAAATTAGAAATTAGGCAAGAATTCAACTTCTATATTAAGTATTAACATATACATTAAGACCACTAATCTGCTATTTACACAATAACGTTGAGTGCAAATTTGGAATGTGGGCATATTGTTCTACACATGAACGAAGGAGGGTGTTTTTCTTCTTTATAAACATAATTGATTTCTTACTGCTTCTTTTGATTTTATGCTTGAAGAAGCTTATTAACCAGTTGGATACTTTGTTGTCGGTGTCACTGTTATAAAAGTGATGTATTGGCAGCTTGGCTGAACCATACACATGGTTTCAACCTTAACCAATCATATCTCGTCATTTATAGCCCAATGGGTCAACAAGGCAATAGTTATCATGCATGTTTAGAGCCTTGATTCATTGTTCACATATCTTCCAGTACCTGCACTCAAGTTTTTTTAGGGAAGCCTTGACGATCTACATTTGAAGTCTAATTTAATAAATTTCGAGGGACAGAAAAAGCTAAAAGTACAAGATTTTGATGAATTTCTATATACAATTTTGAAACATCCTCGAAATTCAGAGAATGCTCACAATTTTGGATTCTAATTCACAAATTACAATGATAAAAGCATCGTGATCAATCAATCATTGAGATGCTTAAGTATGCGTAGCCCACCTCTGCACATTCTCCAAGTTGTTTTATCCACGCAATGCGTATAGCTTCCAAGATTCAGTGAGCTCCAGTTTCATCTTCAATTTTAAAACTATATATGCTGGTGTAATGAATATATGGAAGCTGAGCCGGTGGCAATATGGTTACCCTGTAATAATAGAATCAGTGAGATAAGTTTTAAGTGCACTAAAAAAATGCCAACGTGCAACTGCACAACAAAGAAAATAATTCGAGTGTGCTGAAATTTCATTCATAATCATAAAATCTGACAGGACCCTGATATAAAAGAATTTCCATGAAATTTACACTCACAAGTTTGGCCTTTGCTCATTTTAAAAGCAAGCACAAGTCATAATCAACAATTCTCTAACAAGGACAGTTTCCTACTTCCAGAAATCATCAATTTGGAAGCAAATGGCCAAAGCTACAACTGCCATTCCAAAGAATTCCATATCTCACTCAAAGTGAATCATTGAGGCTTTTATTGTAGAGCCCCGGGGAGGGTAAATTAGCACTCTTAAGTTTATTTCAAGAGGGGAAAAAAATCAAAATGAAGTCGTAACAATAATTTAGACAAGATTAAGTGAAAAACAATAATGTGACAGCAGCAATACTTAAGCAACCAAAAAGGCTCCATTTAGTTGGTTACTCCATTCTTTTCTCAGCTCAATCCTGCTGATATACCAGCACCTTACCCTCAATGAGTCCCTTTGAATTAAACATTAAAATCTATGCGGCAAACAAGACAGTGGATACATTGCCATGCAAAATCCGAAGTTAAATATAAGTAGCAGCAAAATTAATGTGACCAACATTAGTAACACTAGTGATAGGAAGCAATTTTTCATACAGGAAGTCCACAGTGGTGTGCCGGCAAATTCCAAGGCTCCAGCATGAAAGACAGAGAACCTCTAATCCAAGCCCTATAACCAACAGAAGAATTAGGAGGAAAAAGGAAGCACTTCCTTTAGGCAAGGTCATTCCTAGAAAGGGATATTTTATGGGAAATCCAAACAATTTTGACTTTGCACCATCCACTACTACCTAAAATACTATCATGTTATGCGAAGCAATCTCCAAGTCCAAACATTAGTGATTTTGTTTACTGAATTTTCTTAAAAGTGATATGACGCCTGACATCACAAGCACAAGAAAGTATGAAATTACTATGGTTAGAAGCTATAAAAGTTTTGCCATATATCACAACTATTATCCTTGCACCATCAATGCCAATACCAATATGAAACAACAATAATAAACTAAACACGATCCCACTTTACAAGGGACTTGATAACGTTAAGTTAGTGCGTGAACATCATAACAGTGACAACGACGGCGCATGCTGAAAAATTCATGAAATAGAATGTTGGTCAGAAATAAAAATCTAAAATGATAATCTCCAAAGATAAACCCACGATTAAAAGATTGGTCAAAGAACAGCATCATCATGTCAAATAGCTATATGTCACTTGTTATGCCAGTCATGATAGGCTTTAGGTGGATATTTCATGAAGGCCAAGTAAATATCAAAATACTGTAGAAATAAGGAGCAAATGCAAACAATGAAAAAAAAAATTAGCAGAAATAGGGATGGGAGTAAGCAGCTACTGGCAACAAAAAAGCATGTAACATCGAGACAAAGAGAGTTTGCAGATCAAATTCACAAAGGCATAGAACACAATTTTAATATTCTTCAGCCAAAGATCATTTCAATAAAAGGACCTGAAAGGAGATAAAGAAGGCAACGACGAAATAAGAAGGTGAAAATGATTAAGAAATGCAGATGTCAAAGGCCGTAAATGCAATGAGATCAATTGTTGAGGGAAACAAGAAAATATAACTAGAAACAGATAAACTCACTACCTTCAACCTGACTATAATCCATGTGAGTTTGAACCTGTTGCAAAGAAATTGAATTTTCAACAATCACCACAGCTCAATAGATTAGCTTCAAAATAAAATGTATTCCAACAATATATATGTGTGTAGGCTAGATGAAAAGACAATCTATGCTACATAAGGATCCCAAAGCTACAACTGTGTGCAAAACTAAACAACCATAAATGATGTATACAAAAATTGTAAACCATTAGATACTAAATTAGGTCTATATGAACTTTATGGAAAGTAAGCACCTAAGATTAGCCTTTGACAATCATAATGAATTACATGACGCACACACAATTCTTTTGCAGACAATAGAAAAATGAGTCATGAATTACATGGCTCTGTCAGGATATCTTTTAAAACTGTTTTGAAGCAACAATTAAAGGTATATAAAAATTGAATTTCTTGACGTAGATTATACATAGCATGAGAAGTTTTAAAAGATGAAATCTAATACAAGACCCAAAAAAGGAATGATTTACTAAATACTTTTTCTGCTAGAAATTATTTGAAGTATTAAGTGATTCAACAGTTAGACAGTTGGAATTGTCGTACTATTAGTTTAGGATTTATTTTTTTTCAACCACAGGTACTCTTTCCAGAGCACTATAGACAGTCAATACCAGCATGGCCTGAATATGAGGATCCAAATTCATACGATGGTAACCTAGCTGTAACCAATGGTTTTTCCATTACAAGCCATAGTTCAGATACAACCTAATATAACACCAAAGGAAAGCCACTGATGTAAAAGTACTTCAAGAAGAATAACACACATAAACAAACATATAATAACAAGAAACTTACCTTCATATTATCTGCTGTTTATCCTGCTGGGAGAGGAGCAACTGCATCATTTTGGTGGATGCAAAAGCTACAAGAACATTTGTTAATGTATCACACAATTCAACCTAGGGAGAACATTTGAACCTCCAAGATTCTGACTTCTTGTCTGTGATCAACCATAAATCTGCAAGCTCAATTAAGAAAATTTTCAAACAGGTTACCATCCAAGAATAGAGAAGCCACTAAGACAAAATCTTACAGTATGGGACACATCAAATGGTGCAGGCATGGTCCTTTCTATATCTTTATATCAGAAGGTTGTGGCGTGTGACTGGCCTTCATGTACAGTGCAAAAACCTGGTTTTAAAGAAGAATAAAGTTATATAATTAATAATTCAGATTCATACGACTAGATTATCCTAAAATGGATCTTTATTCTTCTGCTTGTAGTTCTACCTCTTTTATTTTTGGAGCAACTCAAAATTTATGATCAAGACAAAGCAAACTAATAAACAATAATTTGTAAAATGCATGTGCATAATTTTTCAGGGATTTGCAATCACCTAAACAAATTGAGAATGTGCACAGAAACTTCCTCAAAGATGAAAATGCTTTTTCATAAGGCACATCAATCACCAGAAATCACCACAAGAGCAGCATCCATCGTGAAAGTGATGGAACCGGTGCACATCTCTAATGATAATTTCTCGCTGTACTATCTTCGATATTAATTTTATTGCAGCATGGCAATCCACACATATTCGGAGATTTTTAATGATACGGATGGGGCTACCAAGAGGCATTTTAAATAGTGCAAAAGCTAGAGCTAGTTTTTCACTGTGCATCCACAAGTAACGTTCCTTTTCATCTTCCTCCACATCTCGCAATACAACACTAAGATCAGCAATATAACCTGCCTTCCTGGATTTCATATTCAACAACTCCAACATCCCTCTAATGACGTTCATGTCCGGATGTAAGGTGTCCCCTGCTGCAAAATAATGAACCATACCCTGGTTCTCAATCCAACTTAGCCCTGGTTCCTTCTTCACTCCTTTCTTTTTCATGCTTTTTCTAACAGAAGCAACTTTATCCCAACTCCTTGCCATGGCATATATGTTTGAAAGTAACACATGGGTTGCCTCATCTTTGGGTTCAAAATCTAAAATGTGTTGGGCAGAAAGTCTTCCAATCTCAACATTATTATGAATTACACAAGCACCAAGTAAGGCACGCCACATCATGACACTTGGCTGAAACGGGATTTCCTCGATCAACTTTGCAGCCTTATCAAGATGGCCTGCTCTGCCAAGAAGTGAAACCATACTAGTGTAATGCTCTGTACCTGGTTCAATACCATACTCCACTACCATAGATTTAAAATAAGCTTCACCCTGATCAAGAAGTCCAGCATTACTACAGGCGGATAGAACGCCAACAAAAGTCAAATTATTAGGCCTCCACCCTCTTTGCTGCATCAAGTCAAAAACTTTTAAGACCTCTGCACTTAGACCATGCATGGAGTATCCTGAGATCATGGCATTCCACGAAACTTCATTCCAATCATTCATCATGTCAAAAACCAAACGTGCGTCAGTGATGCTCCCACACTTTGCATACATATCTATCAAAGCATTAGCGACCACGACATTCATGTCATAATTTGCTTTGACGGTCAAGCAATGAACCTGCATTCCTGGCTCCAAGGCTGCTAAACTAGCACAAGTGCGAAGAACACTAGAGTATGTCACTTCAGTTGCTGGAACTTGATTCTCAAGCATTTTTGAGAACATAATCATTGCCTTCCCAGCCTCCCCTAATTGCACGTAGCCAACAATCATTGTGTTCCAAGTCACGTGATTTCTCTTTGGTGATTCGGCAAATAATTCCACAGAGTTCTCCATCCTTCCACATTTAGTATAGACATCCATGAGTGCATTTGAAACAAACACATCCGAGAGAAGACCAACCTTGACCACCAGAGAATGGATTTGCTTGCCCAAATCCAAACCCTCCATAGTTGCACAAGCTTGCAGAACACTAACAAATGTAAACTGATTAGGTGCAACAAAAGCTTGTCTCATCCTACAGAACAGCTCTACTGCATCTACGCTCAGGTCAGTCTGAGCATATCGGGCAATCATGAAGCTCCACGGAATCACATCCTTTTTAGGCATCTCCTCAAATATATGCCTAGCGTTGCTAATCTCCCCAGACTTAGTATACAAATCAAGCAAAGCAACAGCCACGTAAAGATCCATTTCATAACGAGTTTTTAAAGCACACCCATGAACACTCTTAGCAACAAGAAAGGTGTTCAATCCAAGACAGGCTTTAAGCACAAAAGCAAAGGTAAAATTATTCGGCTTGAACCCAACAATCCTCATGAGAGAGAAAAAATTCAATGCTTCCTCAAAACAATCATTCTCAGCATAGCATGCAACCATTCCAGTCCAAGTAACCATGTCCTTACAAATGATCCCATCAAAAACATTTCTAGCAAATTCAACAGAACCACAAACAGAGAAAGCATCGATCAGCGCCGTCCCAACAAAAGCATTACTGTCATAACCAAGCTTATATACACACGCCAAAACACAAGGACAGAGCTCTGCCCATTCCATACTGACAAGCACTTTCAAAAAAGCAGTAAACGCAAAAGGATTAAGCTCATGACCTTCGCTATGCAACGTAGAAAACAACCCAACAGCCTCAACAAACTGAAACGACGCAGCGTAACCCTGCATTGTAGTAACAAACGATATGGTATTCCTCTCGGGCATTTCATCGAACAGTTTAGTTGCATCAGAAAACGAATATAACTTCACGTAAACGTTGAGAAGAACGTTAGTGGCGAATAGATCTAAGCAGTTACCCTTCTTCAGGACTTGACAATGAATTGCCATTGCCGTTTGGAGGTCATCGTTTTGGATACAGCTTTGAAGTGACGTGGCGTAGGAATGAGAATTGAACTCTGAGACTGAGAATGGTATCGGCGTAGTTGTAGAATTGCTGCATTGTTGAGTCAACAAAGCTGCTTGAGCTGATAACCCACGTAGCCATACGTTGATTTTAGTTTGACGTGTAAATTGTTTGCATGATAATGTGGCATACTTGAACAATCTAATCATGTGATGAGAATGAGATTGGAGACTCGGCTTTGACACGAGTTGAGCCAAATCAAATAAAGTCCAAGCCGTCCGCGAGAGAGTTAAAACGCTGCGTTTAAAGTGCTATAGTAAGACAGTGCTTGTAGCTGTTGGGAACAGAAGAACGACGTCGTTGGGTGAGGTCTTTTAGCGGCTAGGGTTTCGGGGGGACTCTGTTGACTTGACTTCTGTTTGGTCTATAAGAAGGACTTAAAAGGAGTGCTGCAGCCGCGGCACCTGCAGGGCACTTGCGTGCCTTCTTGATTTTGATACATGAGTTACTTTGAGATTTTATTGGTTTGTTTTGTTTTTTCATGTACTTTGGTTTCTTTTTTTTTTTTTGGGGCAGTCTGTTTTTGCTTCTTAATCTGAGCAGATGATGATACAAAAACATTATTCATAGCTGACGAAGCCATGATGCTTCTAAAATTCGAGCTTTTTAAAACTGACGCTCAGTAATCCATTTTCTTGCCCATCTTCCCTTTCATGGATTTATCTGTTTTTGTGTTATTATTATTTTTATTAAGTTTCATCGTCAAACACTATTTGGTGTTTACTTTTTCCTACCATTTTCTAAATAAAAAAAATTTTGTTCTTGTAAGCAAAGTTTGTGGATTGCCTCATCTATCATTCTCCGATTGGTACAAGTCTTCCAATTTATAGCTTGTAAACGCAGGCATAATTTAGTCTCTGTTTTTGAACTTTGTTCTCTGATGAGATATTCTGAGTTTTGGCTAACATTTTGATGTGGCTTAGAAATTCTGATTCTGAAGCGCCAAGCTAAGGTATAGGCACAAGTGAATCTCTCAATTCCTCTCTCATCAGTTTTCACTTTTTAATTAACTTTATTTATATTTTAAAATTACATTTATTCATAATTTAGTAGGACTTAACAAAACTCAGATCGTCCCCTCATCTCCGACTCTCCTTAAATAACCCTCAGTAATTTCCGCGCTTTAAACACGCCATTGAATTGTATTGTTAAGTCAATGAATCAACCTTTCAGATAAAAAAATAAATAAACTAAACTAAACTAAAAATTCAATGAATCAAGAATTTCTCCCATAGATATAGCTCTAACTTTGCTGAATCTGAACGGGGAAATTCTATCATTTCATAGGATATGACATTACAGGATATTAGGATCATTCAAGCGGATTTCATTTTTTGCGAAGAGGGGCCACTAAAAAATCACAAAAAAAAAAAATAAATAAATAATGAATCCTTTGTGTTAAAAACATTGGGTTTGAAAAGAAGAACTTGAATAAGAGTAATTCAGAAAAATAAATAGAATTAATTAACGAGGGGGACGGGTTTGACGAATAAATATGAATTGAGATGGTGCCCCTAAAACAATTGGGCCAAGCTAGGCTGTTGGCCCAAGTAATTCTTACGAAACTCTGAAAATTTCTTCTCCAATTTAACAGCTATCTGTGAAGCCTAAGAAGGATCAAGTTGGTTAACTGTAAGAGTCGTACTAGTACAGAATACATTTGAGAACAATCTGCCGCCGACATTGTGCACGTTTTCAAAAACTCACACCCAACCTCTTCCAATTTGCAACTTAACTTAATCTACCTGCAAAGAATTAAACCTAACATCAATTAATCCACATGTCCAACTTGGACACCTATCCCACCAACCCACCCTTTACCCTTTGTGGGGAAAATAGTTCAATCCCTTTGTGGGGAAAATATTCTCCCTGGAATTTGGTTTGAAGAGAATAGCGCTAGACAGTAGACATCGTAAAATTTAGGGATTATTATCCATTAATCCTTTCAATAGGTCAAATATTGCGAAATATTAAAATATTTTACGAATTATTAGAATGTAACACTTTATTATATTAAACATTTTAAAAACAAAGTTTTTGCATACTATATATGTGTCATTTCCCTTGGTTGACTTATAAAATAATGATTTTACCCTTAATGAATAACTCTTAAAATAAAATAAAAAAAATGATACAAATCAATACCATGTGAATTCACAATTATGTCTTGCTCTTGGTGCAAAACAACATATCGCTACCACTTAAATTAATAATGATAATTAAATGAAAATATTGATCATGCAACAAATCAATCGTAAATTGATAGATAGAAGTGCAATAGATTGTTATTTTTCAATAATTCGTGTAGTTATTTGTTATTTTATAATACTTGTAGTAATGAATGAATAATAAACCCAAGACTTAAATCATAAATTTAGGTTTCACGTAATGAAAATATAATTTTACTCATACGACAACATCATCACTAGAACAATAGCAATGATAGAAATATAGTAAACTATTATCTTTAATAAATTAATATAGGAAAATATTATATTTTAATAATTTGTGTAGTAGTTTGTTATTCCAAAATACTTAATATAGTGAAATAATAATAATAATCCTAAAATTTTATTCTAAAAATTTATTTTCAAATAATATGACATTCATTAAGTGGATGGCAAGATAAAAATTTCAGGTATTTTCCATCAGTACTTATTCTAATATAACTTTTTATCAACTAATATTAATATTTGACGAATGTTAATAACAACAAACTCTATTATACAAATCATTTTTTATACTAACATATGTGGTATAATATGATTGATTGAATGAAATATCACATGTTTAACTAAGAGAAGCAGAGTTGGCGAAAAAATTAATTTTAGATCTAAGTTCTTGCTGTTCGTTTTATCTATTTGATTTTATATCATTAGATTCAACAATCATTTTTGTTAGTATCTAAATTCAACACATGATGTAGTTTGTAATACCGTATTGTTTAGTATCGATACTAGCGATACTTTTGGACTTACTCGTTTAATCATTTTTGAGCTTTTTATGTCGGTTATTAAACTAATTTTTATTTGAAATCATTATGAAATTACGTTCGTTATATATAGTTATAATAATTGCTGAACACATGGTGCGGTGCGGTGCGGTGCGGTGCAGTGTATGTGGCAGCACAACTATGCATATTTAAACCAGATGAGCAGTAGGCGCTGAATTAGACTTTCAATCAAAACCAAACCAATAAAATCAAACACCACATGCTTGCACTCCATATAAAATAAATACACTAAACCAAAAGAATAGCCATAATAGTGGAAGGAAGGTACGGTATATGAGTATTCAAAGAAAAGGTCGGACTACTTATGACTTCAACGGGATTAATAATCAAATATCGTAAAGAGACGAAGGAACGGCCAAAGAAAGAGAAGGAAACCACAACGAAGGAGACCGTTGTATTTAATATTACATCCAATGAGTCAAACGAGGCAGGCTAATTAGAAGGGAGTACTAAAAAGCTCAACCTCCAAAAAGATGGAAACAGAATTTCTACAAAACTACTCGTGTCTATTATCTTTCTCCTCTTTTTAGGCCAACAACAAACATCAATCTCCATTGATCTTTTTGTCACAAGTACCAAAACGCGTTTTTCAAGTGTGACATGAATAAGGTGACACCGAAGTCAATCTGCATACATGAATATCACAAATTCAAAATCAAAACCGCGTGCTATTTATTATACTCTGATTAAAGGAATTCGAACACGTGTAAAAAATAAATTAAAATATTTTCGTATTGCTTCCATTCCATACAGTAGCTCTTTAGGTCAACATTTCGCAAAAGAAGTAATGTTTATTAAAAATGAAAAATAAAAAATGAAAAAGCTGATCATTCCACATACGCTTAAAATATATATAATTTTTAAGAACAATGTTATATATTTTAAATAATATAATATTAATTAATTAATTTTAATTTTATTAATTAATTAATTTATATTATATTCACTATATTATTTAAAATAATTATTTAAAATAAAAAATTTAAAATATATAATATTATTAAATATTTAAAAAAGTGAATAAGCTTACTACCAAATTTTTAGGATGAGATCTACCCATAAGTTCATAATATTTTCAAACATAAAATTAAAAGAAAATAAATTCAATTGGCAGATGAACTTAAAAAATTGCCATGAGTAGCTCCTATTTCCCATGAGTATAGCATTTACCGCCTAGTTGCTTGATATCAAACTCCGTATCATTCCTGATTTTCACAAAGAGACTTATGTAAATAAAATTATTTTCTTACTTTTAAAAAGATAATTTTTTTCATTTCATTATTTTAGTAATTAAGGAAAAAAAGAAAAGAGAAATAACAAGGCTCGTGTGACATAAATTTACAAGTTTAGTAGTTTGGTAGGAGTTTTTGATAAAATACATGAAATAAATAATAATATAATGTATCATACTCATGGTAATATTGACATGTTTTTTTTTTCCCCAACTAATCGAATAAGAATATCACGCAAAATTCGTTACAAAATAAGATAAGCTCATAAGGCTTTGGAATTCAATATTGAGACGTGGATTACCTCTCTTTGCGTTTCTCCAGAAATCTCTGGAGTGATTTTCTCCTCGCAATTGGCAGATCTGCAAATTACAAATACGTATTATTATTTTTAATTAATCATCCGGTAAAATCTAAATAAAAAGCTCAAGCCTTTTAATAAATACTCATTCATGGGTTATTGTGAGGGAAATAATAATAATTAATGATTAATGAGAAATGGATTAAAGCTAACCTCCAGTATTAAGAGTCTCAAGGAGCTGTTGTTGCTGATCGCTTGCAACATTAGCATCCTTGGATTCGAAACTATTTGAGTTTCCTTCAACAGCAAGTTTCAGAATGTACTCAGCCTGTACCATTTGATAATTTAATCAACAAATACTAAGAACCAAAAAACTTACTGGAAGTAGAAAACTAAAAATTAAATTAACTTAATTTGTGTCCACAGTGGTTCAAGCTTTAAAGTTTAAACAGACCTTCTCTCGATGAACATCAAAAACGGCGACGGTTCCGTTATAAAATATAGTCAGAGGAGCTGTTTCCGAAACGTTCTCTGAACCAGACCTGAAAATATATATATATATATATATATACTTATTTTCTACGAAAATGATAAATATTTTTTCGCAGTGAAATAGAGATTTAATATGTTCAAGTACCTTGGAATGTGCCCGTACAGAGGCATGGTGGGGAAAGTAATCGGCTCTTCTTTTGGCGTAGACGGCAAAGAGATTGGTGATTTCGCAGAACCGGAAGCAATCACAGATTTAATAATCTCAGGATTAATCTTGGAAATGGCGCCTTGAATGTCTGAAAGTGCAAAAACGAAAACAATTTTATAAACAAATATATATATATATTTACATATGTATGTAAATAGACAAAAGGAAAATCAAATCAAACCAGAAGTATAAAGAAAGATACCTCGAAAGCTTCTTTGGCGAGGAAATTTCTTGAACTGAGGCTTGTTAGAGGAGTTATCTTTATTCTCCAAGCCGAAGAAATCGAGTTCAACGGTAGCTCGAGACATGGCTAATGAAGAAAAACGTTGAACAATGAATCGTGAGAGATGAGTTGAAGAAAAGAAAAAACGAATTTTGGCTTTAGAGTTCTGGAGAAGTTGAACAACTTAAATGGTAAAGCGGAGGGAGATGGAAATGAAGCACGAGGTACACATGACATGAGAATACGAAATTGTGTGAGAAAGAGAGAGAGATGGGTGAGGAACGCTCGCAAAGTATAAAGATTTAAGGCAGTAAGGCACACGTCTTCCACGAGGCATCCATTAAAAGGAGTGGGTTCCGCTAATTACTAGTTTTGACACTGTTTGTTGGTATAAGATAACGTATCTCGCCATCGACTTTCTCGTAGGCTGTACATTTAATCGTCGCTGTCTTGGACTCTTCACGTGCTTCGGCGAATATAATTTTGTATACTAAAATCTTAACGGGGGGAGATATTTGTCTATTGCCGTGTGTTCAAAGACGAATTTACCCCGGATTGATATTTTGACTTGTGAATTGTGAGATTTTTTTTTTTTTTTTGAAGAAAACAATATTATCTTATTCATCCTTTTACCACAAGAGACAAGATGATATCAAATTTAAATTATATCAATATCTAATAAAAGCATACATGTTAAATAAGAATATTACACATTTGTATTTATTATTTTCAGAATTCGTGCATCGAGGTTCATTGTGGTTAAGTGTACAATCATACAACTGTATATTACTTGAAGTTGAGGTTATCTTCATTTTCCACCCAAAATTCAAGTTGTACTATTTTTTCCTTTTGGAATGAACTCTAAATTATACTTTGTATATCCATTTTATTAAACTTTTATTTTGCTAAAATAGCCATGATGTAATTAATTATTATGCACATCTAACATTATTCTTAACCACCAATATTGAACACACTGCACACCCAATATTTTAAAACTTATGATTTTTTTAAAAAATTTTTGGCACTCAACAACAGTAGTTGGCTTCAATAATTACTTATTTATAGAGAAGGAAATTAAGGTTGATGGAAGAACTCGTGATGCCGGGATGGTTTGGTAGCACGCCACGAGAATAATTAGAGAAAAAATAAACAAATCACATGCATTCTTTGTGTCGTAATTAAAACAGACACTAATTGTCTGAGAATCAAACATCTAACGTTTAATGAATTTAAAAATTTTAACAATCTACCAGTTAGTGGTTATTTTGTGGGTATAAAAACAATTTTTTTTTTTGAAGTTTAACAATAGGGGTATAGTTGAGGATATTTTTGATATTTAGACAGGTCTCAAAGTAAAAACAAATTTTTAAAATTTTTAAACGATATGCAAAGTTAAAACATGTTCAAGATAAAATGCTGGTGTAAATAGTTTTACCTTTATTTAAAAAGACATTATAAAAACTAAGCGTTTAACAAAGCCTGGTTGCGGTGGCTCAACTTTTTATCCTCCCATGCTCTTTTTTTCTATTGCCGGCGGTGTGCTCCTTCTCAAATTTATTTTTGGAATCTCCTGTCTTGCTTCATTTTGTGTAAGGTTTGGAATGCTTGAAATGCTTTTCGTTTTTATTCGTAGCCTTTTTATGTTGATGCAGGTATTTTTCAGGTGGGATCGAACTTTAGGTTTGCTAGCTTTGCCTTTAGTTTTAAACCATTCTAATTGTAATGAGTGAAGGGATTTCAAGTTGACGGTGGATGGTTGCTCTAAATGTAACTTTGAGTTGATAGCTTTGAGAGATTTCGATTACTAGTTTTGGCTATTTTCTCAGGCACTACTCGATTTTTTATACTAAATTTTTAGCTGTTTGTGAGGCGTTGGAGTCTGCTGCTCAATTTAGTTATTTTATACCGAGGTCGAGTCTGATTTGACTACAGTAGTTTCATGAATTCTCTCTAGCGGCCATGTTCGCTGAGATTATGCACATTCTCTTCACAAAGTTTGTGTGTTGACCTCATCTCCTACCATTTTGGTTAGACATGTTCTCTGCGAGATAATTTATGCTATTGATTTCTTAGCTAATTCGATATGTACTCATTAAGTTAGTGGGCATTTCTTGCATGCTCGGGATTTTGTACAAGCAGTTACATATATTCGGTGTTATGATCTTATTCATTATTTGTTTTTTATGTTCCTTCATGTTTCATTAACTTATTTTGTATTTTTATCCTTAATGAGGCTTTTGTTCATGTCATTTTCCTTATGCTTTGTATTTCTTATTCTTATTATTATTATTTATATTATAAGTAGGAGTCCTGCCTAACCCCCTACCTTTATTAGTGGTTTCAACAAAAAAAAAAAAAAACATTTAACAAAGCATGTATAATTTTTTTTATCTTTATAATTATTTGTGTAAATGTAGAAGGATGAAAATTTTTTAATTAATTTTTTAAGCCCTTATATTCCCATGGTTAAGTGGCCAAACTTATAAAAGTGCTTGAAAATTCACTCAAACAATTTTTTCAAAAGTCTAAAATTTGAATTTCTTGTAAAACAAATAAAATTGTCAAATCAAAATAGAAGGTGTCGACTGGTGAAACAAGTAGAAGTGACTTTAAGTATAGGTTAACAAAGTAGTTGTCTAAGACATTATGTTTTCAGAATTTCTCATTTTTTAAATATTTTTTTAATAATTTTCTAATTAGTTAAAATCTTTTTTTTTCTAAAATTAGTTGGTGAGAAAATAAAAAGCCTATTAAACATCTCTTTTATTAGTAATTATCCAACAAATAAAAATTATGTTTATAAAATATCTATAATTAGTAACCTTATGTTAAAGAAATATAATTAATAATATTATCTAACCATTAATTCATTAATTATTAACCTTTTAAGAAATAAAATAAATTATCTATCTTTTTAGTTTCCTAAAAAAACTTAATTATATAACATTAGAATATTTGACTTTTAGTAGTTTTTTAATTTATATTAAAAACTTATAATCTAAAAATTAGTAGATAAAAAAACTTATTGCTTTTTTCTCTATAAAAAAAATGATTACATTCATTCATTTATTTGAAAAATAAAAAATTAGTTTCTTAAAATATAAGGTCAATATCTATTATTTGATTATCAATTAATCATCTCAATTTGTATGTTATGTTATTCTAAATATGCTATTTGAAAATAATATTGCTCTTATTAGTAATTTTAATAAAAATAAAAATAATATTGCTCTTCTTATTTTTTTTAAAATTTTTTTAGTTTTGTTTTTATTAATTTTTAGAATTGTCTTATTATTGTTAAAATTTAAAAATTAAATAAACTTTGAGTCTGTTTTTAAGTTACTTAAGTATTGAAATTACATAATAAAGAGAGATCTCATAAAACAAATTTAATTAAGGGTATGTTTGGGATTGAGGTTGGGCAGTTATAACTTTTAAGATACAATACTAAAGTATTTGATAAGCACTAACTGCTGTAACTTAAAAATTATGTTAATATAATTTTTTATTTATATGATAAAAAATTTATTATATATTTAATAACTTTATGAAAATTATTATTTAAAAAATATATTTATTATATATTATTAATTTTTATTTTATAATTATAATTTTTTTTATAATAATTATAATTTAAAAATTATAAGACCTTCGTTTTAAAGATATCCTAATGCGACAAATGCTTAAAAGGCGAAACAAGTAGTGTTGGAAAAATTTATGGCACTAATTGAGGTCTTGTGATTCGTACGTACGATAGTCAAGTCATACCAAACCTTGTCTGCATTTATTGTTTGCCGAGGGGGTTTGGCTCAAACAATGCGTGACAAAATATGTAAAATTCTGTGGGTAGGCATAAGTGCTGATTTTGCTTATTTTTAAAGACAAAAGTAACAAATTATCCCATTGTATGTGACGTTCTTGCCCAATTTGGTATTGTGAGTTCTCTCATCGTCGTTCAACAGTTTCGTAGGCTTTGGCGCTAATTTGTGTAGCCCTTTATTTAATGAAATAACACGTAGTTGAAAAGATGGATATAATTGTGAAATCTAAACAATAACTTCAATGAAAGCGTCGTGTCTTATAATAAATTACCATTCAAAATGAAATTGTTTGGTATTTGGGGTCTGCCGTTTGGCGTGATTTTGGCGAAGTCAGCAAAATTGCTGGCAGCGCCCAGCTGTCGTCCTACATATTTGATAGCGTGAACAAACTAAAGAAACACTAGCATCACGTGATTAAAATCGTTCAAGATGCTTCTACTCACGTGTCGAAATCGAAAAGGGATAGTAATTATCCATTAATTTGTGAGCGTCACCGCAAATGTTGTCGAATCGTCAAGTCTAATCTTGGAGGTTCTCAAAAATAAAAACGATAACACGCCACAGCTGAATTTTAAAACGGACGTAAAAGCAACGTGCAACAGACCGGCGGATCATACCGCACTCTTGCAGTTACCAACCCCATCGTGAAGCTACTGAACTTCATCTAACTCAAACACGTAGGCCCTACTGACGATATGACACGTCAGAAACCACTATTTTTGCAGAGAGCTGCTTTATTTCCAATTTCAATTCAAATTTTGTAAAAAGAAATATCTCCGATGCTCACGTGTTCGACGTGGTATGTTTTGCGGCAAAAGCGAACATAAATAGGATAAGTTTGAAATTAAATTTTTTATCATTTTTAAAGAAAAATTATTAGTTTTAAATATTATTAATATTATAATATTTTTAATTTGTATCACTCATATATTCTAAGTTGATAAAATATTTCTACTGTTCACCAATTCATTACCAACTATTAAAATATGCTGGTGTTATAGAAGTAATATAATTTTTTTAAGTTGTAATAAAAAATGACGTGTTTTTTTTTATCAAAAATATTATTTTATAGATGACATACTGTTTTATTAAAATATAAAAATATGACATGTTATTTTACTGTAATAAAATTGTATGACAGAAAAATTATTATATTTTTTCAGACGACATGTCATTTATATTGAAAGTTATTGGATGACATGTAGTTTACATTGAAAGTTATTTGATGACATGTAAGCGCAACACACACGACTGTATCTCTTATCTTATTCTCTTTTCTTTACAAATACACTACATGAAAGCAAATGAGAAGTCAATAGCACACTATCATAATAACAACACTTACGATCAGAGACAACACAACAGATGTAAAGGCAGCCTCTCAACTTATATGACTAAAAATTACGTAAAAAAAAATTATTGTGCGTGTGAGTATGCTACCAATTTTTCCTTTGCTATTTTGTTGTGTCTATGTGCGTGAAGAGAAGAAGAAAATAAGAGAATAAGAGATCTGGTCAAATGTATTGTGCGCACTTTCTTTTATTTCTTTTTTTTTTTTATCAAACGACATGTCATTCTTTAATATTCTAGTAAACCGACACGTAGTCTTTAAAACATTTTGATTCCACTCAAATAAGATGATATGTCATACAGTTCTATTTCAGGAAAACGCATGTCATACATTTATGTTATTGTAAAATAACATGTCATACGGTTGTATTTAATAAAATGACATGTTAAATACAACATGTTATCAAAAAATAATACATTTCGCTGTAAGAAAATAATATGTCGTTTTTTATCACAGTTTCTCTTTTACTTGTTTCAAGGTCAAAATTATCATTTTGCCAAAATTCTGTTAACTTATTAGCGTAAGCAAACGTTAGGGTGGACGGCAAAAGTATTTTACCAACTTAAGGTACACGAGTGATACAAGTTAAAAGTTTATAGTACAAATTATATTGGTGACATTTAAGAGTATATGGCTGATAATTTCTCATTTTTAAATTACAGTTATTATGAAAAAAAAAATTATAATTATAAAATAAAAATTATTAATATATAATAAATATAATTTTTAAATAATAATTTTGATAAAATTATTAAAAATATAATAATTTTTTCATCATACAATTGAAAAATTATATTAACATAATTTATAAGCTACATCAGATAATATTTATCAAATACTTTGGTATTGTACCTTAAAATCTATAATTATCCAATTTTAATTTCAAACATACTCGTAGTTGTGTCATGTCGTAGTTAGTAAATGAAACTCTAACAATAAAAAAAAATTATAGATATGGTAATAGTTAACAAGAAAACAGTAAATATGACAAAATTTGAGATATGTATGTGCATCATTTGGATTTGGCTTGTGCAAATTTGATCGGATATGATTTGTGTAATTTAATCAAATTTGATTCAAATTTGATCAGATTCAGGTCAATCCAAATAATCCAATTGGATTGCACTGTTAGTTAGTATATATATATATATACTGCAATTGCCTAATTCCTAAATCACCAAGACACAAAGCAGCTGCGAAGACCCACTATTGCTCTACAGAGTAAAATGAATGCATACAAAATAAAAATGTATTTTTTTCCCATAAATTTTCTTTTCTTTTTTGATGGTTTATATTACTTGTGTTTTCATTAATTATAGATTTCATAATTTTTTGTGAAAATGATCAAAAATGTTCTAAATCCGAATTCAATTTGAACCGATCTCAATTCGAATTTATCGGATCGAATTTGAGGTTTAGATTGGAACCAAATAGATTTTTTTTTAATTCAAATTATCTAAAATTTTATCCGAATATGAAATTGTCCACCCCTAATTTAAAACAATTCACTTAACATAAATATCATATTATAAATAAAATTTAATTGATTAAATTTAACATGATTAGAAAATTAATCGTGTCCATGTTAATACGATTAAGAATAATGTTGGGTTCAAATTTAAAGTTTTTGACACACTAACCTATTATAACACTATTAATTATTCAATTTGTTATGTTACATTGATGAGTAAACTATATTTTAGTCAAAATGTGATATATTTTTTATATTTTAAAAAATAAAAAAATTGATTAAAGTTTAAGTAGGTAGTACTACTATAAATTTCAAGAAAAAATTGTCAAAAATGTGTGTGTTTTTTATTATAGATAAATTAAAATTTTGTTAAATTGGTGATCCAATAAATTGCCACTTTTAATGACAACAATTTATCATTAACAATTTCTTCTATTTTAAATTAGTGACAATAACTGAGTGAACTTTTCTAAACGCTCAAATGTTAAAATATCTATCGCCCTGTTGTCTTCCTCCTATAGAGGAATTTTGCTCTCCTTTCACATTTTATTTTGTTGTTTTCCTTCTTAAGTGTGAATGTCTATACGAAGGTCATTTATCTTTGTTATGTGAATGTTGTCTTCTTCCACCCAAATATTTAGAGGATTGCGAAATTGTAATGCTGTCCAATGACAAGGACTTTTTGGGGATCCGAGGTTTCCCTGCTAAAAAGATTTGAAAGATTCTAATCCTCTGAGACTTGTTTGTGTAGAAAATTTATTGCCGTATCGGTTGGATGGCTAAATCTAATGGCGAGAGACTATTCAAGAGTAGCTCAATGTTTTTCTGTGGATATTTTCTTTCAATAAAGCTTGGCAGAGAAATCATTAGCTGTGTTTGGTGCACTTTTTTTTGTTCCTTGTACGTCAGCATAATAGTAAGAGTGAGTTTATTATGTCGTATGGAATTGTATTGTGTTGTACTAAAATTGGTATATAATTATATTTAGTGGAGTGAGATGATTGTATTATTTATTTACTTTTTTTTATAGAAACATAAAATAAAAAAATTTGATAAAAACAAAAATATTTAAGATCTCTTTTATTCTATTGAAAAAACAGATGTGCATGTTCAGCTGCAAAAGGCAAAATTATTTAACTGAAAACTAATTAACAGAAAAACAAATAGAAGAAAAATGAAAAAGGAATTTAATAAACCCAATAACATAAATGTTGCTGCCCAGGATCGAACTGAAGACCTTTAGTGTGTAAGACTAACGTGATAATCACTACACCACAGCAACTGATTCGTCGTAAGTTCAATATATATATTAAAGAGCAATAAAATTTTAATTCCACATTTAATAGAAAATATTATTATTTTGTTATAATTTAACACAGGAATTTAGTCCATCATAATTGATATTTAATAACTTAAAAAACACGGCAATTCTTTTCAGAAATGATCAGATATTGGCTTTTGTCTAGAGCGGCTTTTAAGTGTCAGCTTTCAACTTGTTATCTTACTAATTAAAATAAATTGTACTCAGCTCTTGTCCACTTTATTTGGTATATTTTTCAAACATAATTTATTTAAATAAATTTTTTGCTAATAAAATTTTTATATAAAAAATTTAGTTGTTTAGTTGTTGATAAAAGTTTTTATTTAAAATTATAAAATTACTTTAATTGGTAAGTTTTTTTTTATGATATGAAAATAGTGAAATAAAATTATTAAATAAATAAATGATATTTTTATTATTTTAACATTTATAAAAAAATACTTTCAACTTATACTCTTAAAATTTAAGTTTTTTTAGAAGAGATAAAATAATTTATTTATTTAACCCTTTCTAATATTTGAGGGCTGTCTACTCTACTCATAAGAAAAAAGACTGACTCCACTCACTCTATGGTATGCATATTGATTATCTGAAGTTTTGTCTAAATTTTTAACCCTCACTTCATGACGTGCATATTAATCATATGAAGTTTTAATAATTGATGAATAATTGAAACTAATCTTCGTAAAAGTCTATTCCACTCATTTTTAACCCTCTTTAATATTCCTCAACTCTCCGCTTAATTATTTAGCAATTAATGAATAATTGAAACTAATTTTCATATAAATATTTATAAAAGTTCAATCTTTTACTCTCAACAGTATAAGTGTAAAGACTTTTCAAATTATAAACCTATTGATCAATAATTAACAGCACTTATACTTGAACGACTTTAAGACATTATGTTACAGAAAATAGGATGGTATTTATGCTACAGTACTATTTTAGGACACGAAACGGCGGCAGTTACACTGCTGCCATTTCTGTCATTGTGGTGTTTTGTTGATAGACAAATATCATTTTCTTTAGTTTTAATAAACTAAATGAAAGGTTCACGTCCTTTTATAAGTTCAACAACTTTGGAAACCAAACACAAATATCTCCCTGTTCTTGCCACCAGAAGGGAGCTCTTCAGAGCTCTTCTTCCAACTATACTGCATTTTAGTTTTTCTTCTGTTTTTATGTTTTATCTTTTTGTTTTCTTCCACTTCATGTGTGAAGGCAGCTCTCTCCATGATTGTAGATACATGAGTTTTGCTCTATTCGAACTATGTTCTGGGGTGATTTGGGCTTCTTTTGTTGTTATTATCTATCAAGATGTGTTTTTTTATTGGAAAAATAAAAGATATTGATCAGCTTCTGCAAGCGATATGTTACTTTATCTATTGGCGAAGCTAATGGAGGTGGAGATTCTGAAGAGAGCAAAGGTATATTCGTGAATATGCTCTGAAATGTTGCGTGCATCTTTGGTGGAGATATCCTTTGCTGATATCCCAGTGCACTGTTTTTCTTTGCGTTCATCAGCGAGTATTTTAGTTGGCCCAGCCCAATTTATTTATTACAATGAATGAAAATATATGTATTCTAATCCAGTCTATAAGAAACTATTATGTAATCTTATCTGTTATGTATCCACTTATTGAATTAATGAAAGTAACGCTTTTTCAAAATGAAAAAAAATTAGATGCACAATACCCGCTGAAAGAAACTTTCAATCAAAACCAAACCAATAAAAACACCACCACATGCTTGGCTTGGACTTGATATAAAAACCCATATATTAAACTAAAAGAATAATCTTAATAAATTTTTTTTTTTAAAAAGGAAGGTACCACGACTATTCAAAGAGAAAAAAAATCAGCCTTTCGATTTAGTGATCAGAATTGTTATCATCCAAATATTATTGTAAACAAAATATATATATTTTTTAATTATTAAATTAATAAAAATTTAAATTTAGATAATATTAATAAATAAATAATTATTTTAAATAAAAGAATGCCCGAACGAAACGGGTGTGCGACGAAGGAGACCGTCCTATCGAGATTATGAAGTTTGATCAGTTCTTTATGAAAGAATTCAAATGTTCGTTTTGCTTCTAGCTAGAGTGTAGTTGTGTGTCAGCATCCAATTGGCAACTCACCTAATGTTCTAAAGAGAAAAAGACCGAAAGGTTTGAACCATGGGATTCAACGTGTGCTAAAAATATAATATTAGGATTAGAATTAGTAGTTTTCAAATTTCAAGAGTGAGATAACATTTTCAAAGAGCACAAAATTGTTTTTAAATGATTCAGCACTAAACTTTGCACTTTGGGTATATTTAGCAGCTTTTATTATACTGAATTGCATTGCATTAAAATATTATTTTTATGCTAAACCATGTTTAGTTGTAATTTCTTGTTGCATTGCTCTGCATTAAAAAAAATATGGCTAATGCATTGAAAGATGTTTATAATAAATCTATGGGGATAGAATTTAGGTTCTATTGCATTAAAATTATGTTCATTTTTTAAGTATAACAATTTTCTTTTATTATTTAATCAATTATAATAAATTTAAATTTATTAAATATTAATTTATATTTAAATAACAATATAAGATAGTAATAAATCTAAATATTTAATGAATAAATAGTACTACATTATTTTACTTTCATTACATAAAATCATTTAATTTAAATTTTTAAAAAGTATTTTAATTTTATTTAATTATCTATTATTTAATAAATAAAAATAAATTTATAAATTTATTTAATTATTTATTATTTACTAAAATACTAATCTAAAATAAATTTATATTAAACAATTAAGTTCGACATTAATAAATAATAGTTTTATATTATATTATTTTATAATATAATTGAATTTAAATTATATTATATTGTATAATTATATGGTATCATATTTTTACAATATAATATTAAATTATACTATATTATAATATGATTATACTGCATTACAATAGCCAATATATTAATATAATACTATTAATAATATATATAACATTGTATTGTAATATTTTATTATTTAATATATATATATATATATATTAGAACTTAATTTCATAAACAAATAATAAAATCAATTACCCCTAATCAATTTAAGTTATTTTACAGATCAAAAACATTCATTAAATTGAAATATTGATCTTGTATGATATGACAATATTGAAGTTGATAAGTTAAGCAAATTATCTTTTCAATTTAGTATTTGCATAAACATAAGCTATTTTCATATTAGTTTTTCTTATAAATTTTCATTTTATTCCATTTAATTTTTATAATATCATGGATTATATATTAATTTTATTTCTTACATAAGAAAATGTATCCTCTCATTGATAACACATAAAATAAGCTACACCAAACCTTCAGATACAATATTGCCCAATTTTTTACATTTTCAGTTATTAAGCCTAGAAAATATGAAAATAAACAAAATAAAAAATTAAAGACATAAACTGGGTAATTAATTCAATTTATTAAAGAAAATATTGTCAGTATATATACCGAATATTTTGTTTACATGGATGTTTATGGATTGTAAAATAGCTTAAATTGATCAGGGGCAACATGAATTGGGCAACATGAACTTTTTATTATAATTTAATAAATTATATCAACTTCTGTTAATACACGTGGTTAAGTATGATGTTTCAAAATTTGAAAAGAATAAGTGTCATAATCAATTTGAGTTTGGATGCAAATGTTTCCTACTTATATTTGAAGGAGAATTTGTAATTTTCTCTATCTTTAAATCACTTTATCTTTATCTTATAAAGATCTCAATTCATAGTTATTTTAATACACTAAAAGGATATAAGGTACCCTAACATAAATACCTCCTGTTTAAAAAAATTGATTTCATTAAATCTTTATTACATTTTCATTACACTCTACGTAGAGTTATTTTCAAGTGCAAAAAAACACACAGATATATAAAGTTCTTATGCCCAACACAGATATCAATTAGTTTTATTTTATTTTTATGTTACCAAAAACAAGAAAAGGAAAATTCAAATTTCAGTGAAAGTATATGCATGTTTATAATGTTGGTTTCGCATGTTTCTCATTGTTATATGCCAAACAATAAATTTGTCACAGAATTTTAACATATTTAGTGCTGCGATTCCTCAACAAATTAAATAATGAATCAAATTTGAGTTAAAACCGTCAATTATCACTAAAGCAGTATTTAAGTAATTTCATTGAAAAAAATTCTTGCTACAACACGCTGACTATTCCAGTAATGACAATGACATAAAAAGAAACAGTAAGAACTGAGAAATTCTGTCCTATTCAATAGATAGATAAATCGCAATCAAGCACAACTAGGTTGTACTTCATCATGCACGTTCAGTGAAAAGTAAAATATCAATATATCAGTTTACTCCATTACATTTTCTCCACAAACTGAGCCTTTGATCGAAGATTATCTCCTGTCACCATGTGAAGCTCAGGCTTTTCACTGAACGTACACGATGAGCTTCCCTTAATTTCCAAGGGTCTTCACCTTAACTCATACAACGCATGTGGGTGATTAGTTGTAATTGTTATATTAACTATTTAATCTTCCACTGTTGTTCATGCCCGTTTGTGATGTGATTGGAATTTGGACTATTGGGACACAAATACACTGGTTTTTTTTTTTAGGGGTTCTTAATAAAGAAATATGATTATCATTCTATCTCAATCAATTAAGTAGTAAGCTCACTTGTTTAACCTCTTACCATAGAAGAAAAAGAATAAAAAAGATAACACTTTAAATTCAAGCTGATGATTCATTTAACTTGAGTGAACACTGCATGGTAACTAAAAAACATATAATTACGTCGTAATAAATATTAAGTTACCTTTCCTTTTGACATATCAAAAAAAAATTTTTTTAGAACACGACTAATCAAAATTTAAATTTACATAATATGTATAACAAAACTAATATATTGACGAAACGGAAGCTTAAAGTTTGTTTGAGATGGAAACATACATTTCTGAATAATGCTAATTTTATTAAAAAAAAAATTGAATAAATAAAAACTAAGGTTTTGAGTCTTTTTTTATAATAAACTTAAATATCGTGAAGTTACCAAAAATAAATAAATTCAAAATATAATTCTATAATAAAATTCTCCTATCCGAAATAAGAAAGAAAAAAAAACGAAAACTAAATTCGAGTTGTAACAAAAGATAAAAATCCTAGAAGAATAAGGAAAAATAGGAAAAAAATCTTAAAACTTAAAAACAACGAAGAAAAAAAGGAAATTTCTGAACCGAACACGGACCAGAACAGTCTTGGCAGGTCTTAGTTTTGTTTATTTCATCGCAATCGCAAGGCTCATAATGATATACTATATGCCGAAAACGAATATTTATAACCAAAATTATACACTAAAAAAATATTTTATTCACAGTACACAACATTCTCTATCATATATTATTTAAAATTCAAGCAAATTCAGTTATGTTAAAATTTCATAAATATAAAAAAGAGAAGCGTTCATGTATCATGTGGCGGGCCATGTGCCACATGGCGTCCTCGCTCACCTGATCATAGTCCCTATATATATATATATATAAAAAATACTACCACTATATATATAGACTGTACCCTTAATTGTTACTTGCTGATAATTTTGGACAAGGATAACAATGGAAGTCCCAAAGTTTATATTAAATTGTATCGGGAAAAATATGAAATTATCTTTAAATTGTGTCATCTTTATCTTGTAAAGTCATAATTATCTTCATCTTATACAATTATGAAAATAAAAAGGATATATATATATATATATACATACATATATAAAGAATTTCACAAGGATTCAAGTTATCGATTTCATTAATTTTCGTTAGTTTTTCTTGTTTTATTTACTAAATATGCTACGTACTTAGCATCTATATTGTATTTCCATTAGTTTCAATAAATTCAGCACATATAATTAATCGAATTTGAGTGCATACAACTATCGATTTCACTAATGGAGTTATTTCGCGGGAGCCATTCCACGGTCTACGGAGAATCAAGCACCTCATTGAAAATTTTACCTCTGATCTCTTAGTTTGAGTCCCCAGGCCCCAGCATTAGAAATCTTTTCACCTCAAAATTTGTTCAGAGGCTTCCCTAACCACAAGTAATTAAGCAAAAGAAGAAAAGTAAATTTCCAAAATATTTCACTGAAACTTCATCCATATTCAATTTCATATGTTGTATCATAAGAGAAAACTACCAGTTTATTATAAACGAAGACTACAAAAATACGGCATACATATTTATAATCTATATTCAAATGAGATTCATGATGGAACCAAAGAAAAATAGACATGGTTAATTTATGAAACGAACAACTAATTTTTTTTTTTAAAATCTAAGTAGCAATAAGTACCTAATTAACCTTAATCTTCTAAATTTGTTAAAATAAAACAATCTTGTTAAAACACAGAGACCATTTGCGGACACGTTATTAAATCAAAAAGAAGAAAAGAAAATGAAAAAAATGAGAAATACACTGCCCGTTGATAGCATTTACATGTAATCAGTCAAGCACAACTAGATTCTGATACTCCTCTCCAGAAATGGCAGCTTCCATGACTTGAACTGGGTCAATTCGCTTATTCTTGTTCTTAGTTATGCCAGCTTCCACAACTTGCTGCGGCTCAATTACCCCATCATTTTCCAGGAAGAGTTTGATCAAATTCTTTGAAAACCCGCCCACAAGCGCCACTCCTTCCTGTCCCTCAGGAACAGGCGTAGACCTTGAGTGTCTTAAATTCCAAAAAATAATCTCTGGCACCGCTGACTCGTACCCTTTCTCCGTGTATTTTCTCACAATCGCCCGATAATCTGTTTCCCAGGGATGCAAAGAAGCTTCATCAAACTCCATGTCGCTAAACACAAACAGCCTCTTTATCATTTGTTCCGGCTTCAAACTTCCATTCACAGCAACTTCCAATATCAGATCAAACACTTTCTGGAAATCGGTGTTCATGTCCCAGTTCATGTTGCTCACGAACCTGGTCTTTGATTTAAGGTCATCTCCTTCCACAATATGAAGCTCAGGTTTTTCACTGAACGTAATAAGCTTCCCTTTCCACGGCTCTTCACTTAACTCAGACACCAGAAGACCCAGAGCCACAGACACTTCCAATGGAGTTCCGAACATGCTACCAGACACGTCACATATAGCCATGCAGTTCCTTAATTTACCCTCCTTTGACAAATCATCGACTATTCTATTCCATTGAAGCTCTGCTACTTGCAAAAGAGCAAACTCAGTTTCATGATTCACAGATTTGATTATTTCATGCGGAAGCAATGCACCTGCCGAGATTTTTGCCTTTCCAACTCTGACATCAGTTAAATATTTCATAAACCGTGGTCCATCATGTATCATAAACGTTTTCGTATATACCTTCATCGCCAAAGAGGCCACTCTATTATATGGCAGCAAATCCCACTTATTTGCGCTCATGTAAACTTCTGGCAATTCAAGGGCCTTCCTCAGAGGTGCTAACACTTGTTTTCTCAAACGATCGCGCACTCGATAAACGTAATGAGCATCTTCGATTCCTTCATATTCCGGGTATGATTCTTTAGGAAACACTTTCCTTGCAATGCACTCGCAAATACATGTCACTTGATCATAGGACGTGTAAAGTGAAGGGCACCACTTAGCAGCGAAACTGATATCTCTATAATCACCGGCTTCGTACAATACCATGTCTCTTTTTAAGCGCTGTGCAAAATAATCCGAAATTCGTTCGTGTAAGAAACGGAAATCTTCATCATGAGAGTACCTCTCAACGACTTTCTTGGCCCTGGCCAGCCTTGTTTCTTCTCTTAAGGCGCTCTCCATCTCTTTCACTTTCTTGGCCCTCGCAAGCTTTATTTCTTCTCTCAACTCTGTCTCCCTATTTTCCACCATTTCCTTCCCTATCTTGTGGTTTATTATAATTTCGTTTCTCCTTCGCTTCCGTTCCTCTCTTTGATAATTCCTCTCCTCGGATGCTTCAAGAATCCGCGAAAGAATCTCCAGGAGATCCTTAATATAACCGAACTTGGCAAACGACTCCACGTTGCACGCTAGGGTCTTGGGGTGTTGAGAGTGGAGCCACACCGCCGAAGTATAGAATCCTTTCCTATCGTTCTTTCCGGTGCCACGGACACCTCTTAGATTGCATATCAATTTCAGAGTGGTCAACGGGTCATGATCCCAAGCCGCTTTCAGATGCTTGATCAAAGACTCGCTTGGCGTGTTAGGGACAACCTGGAAAAAGAAATCAAGGCAAGGGTTTCCTGTTGAGAGAAAAGTCGGTGAGTTGTTTTCTGTTAAACCCATTGGGGGCCTTGGATCCGCTGCTACTTTGTTGTAATTAGCCACCATTAGGCTCACGAACGGATCTTCTACTTCGGCCCTCGCAGAAACGGGTGACGCTTTTTGTTCTAGGGCCGCTGCCGATGGGGCTGCCTTTAGTTGTAGTAGTTTTGGGATTGGATTTCGGAGCTCTGGTGGCCCCAATAGAGCCATATGAATGTTTCTTCTCTGAGATTTTAGGGTTTGACATAAACGTAGCTGAGGCTTCATTTTTTTTTTTTAGTTATTTTTTTCTTTATTGTTTTAATAATTTGTCTGCTTTCTCCGTATATATTTTAAGGTCTTTGCTTGGTGGCCAAGTATGGTATGATATTACGATTTCAGTTTGTTGATTATGGCATTGACAAATCGACCTCAATAAGGATTTCTTTATCTAATGAGGTTCCATTTTAATTTGGTATAACTTTTCAAAGAGAACTTACTTTAGTAGAATTTTTGTAAGTAAAGGTTCTACTTAAAAAATTTTAGTTGTTTGATTGTCGATGAGTGTTTTAATTAAAAACTATAAAATTACTTTAGTAGATAAGTTTTTTAAAATTATGTTATGAAAATAATGAAATAAGATTGTTAAATAAATAAAAGATATTTTAAATATTTTAGATATTTTAACACTTGAAAAAGCTTTTCAACTTCTACTCTCAAAAGCTCAAAATTTGAACTTAGTAGAGATAAAATTTCTTATTTAATCTTCAAAAGCTTCACTAATAACAACAAATTTTTGATAAGAAACTATGAGATTAAATAAGCACTAATTACCATTAGATAGGGTTTAACAAACATACACTAATTTTCTAGAAGCTACCTTTTTAATTTTTGGTCACTTTATCGAAACAATACTCTTATCGATTTATGCACAACAAGTAGATATATGCTAAAAGAATTGATAATGTGTTGAGAAAAATTGGTACTAGAAGCCGCCGATGGAATCGTGATTAAAATTATATCATATTACCATAATTAAACATAAATTATATAAATGAAATATAAGACTTGTAAATTTTAAGGGCATTAACCATAAAGTAAAACATAAATTTTGAAAACGGTACATAAGTTTTGTAAATGAAAGGTAAAACAAGTAAATTAATATAAAGCAGGTAAATATTATTGGTAAATAAAATACAAACTTGTAAATATAATATAAGACTAGTAAATCTACATTAAGTGTAAAATAAAATATAAATTTTGGAATTGAACACAAGAATTGTAAATGAAAGATAAAATAAGTAAATTAATATGAGAGTTACTAAAAAATAATTTATAATTGTAAAATAAAAACTCATTATAATATTAATTGTCTTATATAGTCATTGATTTTGTATTTAAATTAAAAGGAAAAAGTCATCCATAACCCCAAGGTTTGCTTAAGTGATCATATAGATTCCTTTAGTTTCATAAATTGTCACCTAGACCATTTAGTTGCATAAATGATTATTATAACTTTGATTATAATAACAAAAATAAATATAAATATAATAATAAGATAAAAATAATAAATAAATGTCATATGATACAAATAAAATATTAAAATAAGTATAATTAAACAAGAACATATACAATGAAAATTATTTTTAATATTAAGTTATTATTAGTCTAACCCAATGAATTTTATTAATACTGAAATCTTTTAGTCTAAAACTTGAATTTAAGATTTATACTAATATAGACATAATTAAAAATGATATTGTAAATAAAAGAAAATAAATTTGATAAATTACAGTGAATGTTAAATATAACGATTTCAATATTATTAATATGTCAAATTTTTTTATTATTAAGAGAATGTGACAGAGTAATAATGTTAAAATAACTTTTATAATATTCAAAATATTTTATAAATTTTATCTTCTTTTATATATTATATATTGTATTATTTTAAGTTTAGTTTATATTTGTTATAGAAGTTTATTTAATGTTAATTACTGGGTTGTTATAATTAAGGGTATAATAATTAAAAGAAATGGTATATATGACTATTTAAGCAAATCTCAAATGTATGAATGAACTTTCCCCTAAATTGAATGATGATATTTTTGGGTAATCCATATGATGTTTTATTAAAGATAAAACTTATTCTTAAAATCAAATTTTAAAAATTATTCTTTTAATATTTTTCAAAGATATCGTAAGATGAAGTGGTTTTACTTTCTACACCTCGCTCTACAACAATCCCAAGTAAGTAGTAAATTTTGACACTACACAATACATAAAATTCTAAATTAGATCTAATTTTATTAATATATCATATATGTGTGTGTATGTCTAGTGATATAAGAATATCTTTTTATTTTTTATTTTCGCTTGATGTACATCTAGATAAATAATTTCTCTTAATTAACTTGTGTAGTGAATAAATAATATTATAAAAAATAAAAAAAAATTTATAAATATTCTAGAATGAATATAGAATTTATGGTTAAATTAATTTAATAAAAATTATCCCACTTGTTTTCAGTATAATTTTTTTTTTACAATTGATGAATTAAATTTTTTATTTAATTAATTAAAGTGAATAAATAAGTTATTTTTTACATGTTAATTGTCTTAAAAATTAATAGTTTTATATTAATCTACTTGTTTTATTTTTCATTTACTCGTTTTATGTTAATTTACAAAATATATTTTTATCATGGTATTATAAAATTTTTACTTTTTTTTGGGAACTTCCATTAGAAAGTTTTTTTTTCATTTTTTAAAAATTTATTTATTGCATACTAATTACAATTTGAATAAACGATAAGAATTTATAACTTCTAAACTAAATAGGATATTTGTTAAGGGACTAAGGGTAGGTTTGAATAGGGATGACAATTCTACCGCGAACCCGCCTGCCAAAATCCTGCCGCTGCAAGTAGTTTTGCAGGTTGTGAGCGGGTTTGATATTAAAAATTGAAACCCGCACTAACTTACGAGTGGGTTTGGTTCTAACTAAATATCCTCTGAATACCCGCCAAAAGATTTCAACTTTTTTAAAATATTTTAATTGTAAAAATAATTAAATTTAAAAATATGTAAACTAAATAAATACAAAGTGCTCTAAACTTATCACACTTGTAATGTGTACAAGTCATAACTTAATGCATAGATTATTATATACTTATTATAATTTGTATAGACTATTATTCTTTAACTTAATGCATATATTATTTCATTATTATAATTTATTCTTTGGATTAATATTTTTAATCTTAATTATTATAAGAGGAATCGTGTTAGATGGGTGCAAATGATGACCAATAAAATGAAGATCTTTACTTTGGAGCTTATGTTGAACAAGAATATGAAACAATAATTATTGTTCTTTGGATTAATATTTGTGTTTTCATACTTAAATTTGAGAATTTTTATTAAATTGATGTTGAAATTTTAATTTTCATTTACATTAATTAAATTTAGAATTGAATATGTTATATGAAATTTTAAGTTGTTAATATAAATTTACTTATTAAATATGAAAACCCGTAAAAATCCGCCGGATGGTCCCTACTAAGCATAAGCAAAATTCATAAACTATGCAAAGGCTATTTGAATACTTTTTTATTAATGCACTAATCCACTTAAAATTCTTTGATCACACATTTATTAGAGAATTAAACACTTTGATGAAGAAGGCATCAGTGCTCAGGTTTATTCCCCGGTGTGTTATCCTCTCTTCCCAAGAAAGAGGGAAAGGAAAATGGCACTACTATTGAACTCCTGTTGTTGAGGAATGGTAGATGGGAAAGATCCCAAACCTAGTGTGGAAGCTAGAGCTAAAGCAAGGTACGAAGCTACAGCTAGCAAGCTTTGGTAGTACTCGACTGAAAGGAGAGGTCTTTGCAGCTGCTACCCAACAAGTTGAAGAGTTTGTTGCAAAAGAAAAGGTATAATTATCAAAATCTGTAGCAGGCGGACAAACGGGACACATTATCATCCCTATATTTAAAATCACTTTTAAGAGTTTTAAAAATAATTTTAAAAAATTAAAATTAATTTGATATTCTATAAATTTTTAAAAATTATTTTTAATAAAAACACTCTATCTTAAAGTAAATTTTAAAAAATATGGACGGAACAACTTAATTTTAAGAATTATTTTTATGCTTAATATAATTTCCTATCCACCGTCACATGTAGTTAATGTATAAACGGAGTAGCAGTTGACTTGTTTTCCAGAAATGCTTATTATCTTCCGAGAACCATTATATATTATTGTGAATACTTTCAAGTCATATGACAAAATCAGCTCTGATTTAATGTTTAGCTACCAAAATACTTGGCAGCAAGCTCTTCAAGCTACGGTTACAGATTAAAAACAGCTACAGTAACGCTATTTCTGAAAGTATTAAGAGTTAAAGAAAGCAAATCATAAGAAACAGATACAAATGTACGATAGTTCAAGTTGACAGTTTGTAACACAAGTTTGATTTTAACATTTTGGCATCCCCAAAGGATGTGCAAATACTATTTTCAACCGTCGCACATAATTGTCTGAAATATCCCAGTAAAAGTAACAAACAACACACATAAAACCAGTGAGAAGAATCATGAGAAGGCCTAGAAGCACAATTCCTCCAATACACAGCAGCAGCAGAGTGCGGCCAAACTGCAAATATAAGGAACAACCAGAAGAAATTAGTTCGAAATCAGCCATCAGCAAGTTGATAGAAAAAGCCATCTCATATAACAATGAATCTTAAAGTAGTTATTTGAATCATATCCACAAGCTTTAGAAGGATTGGACTCAATTTAACGAAGTATTGTTCATGTGTTTCCCCGCCTTAGGTTAGTCCTAAATTGATATATCTTCAAAGAAGAAATTTTCTACTTATCTCCCAAAACACACACTACATTCAGGTCCTTATCACTCCCAATTCCATAAGCACAAGCACTTCCTGAGTTTAAAACTGATAAGACATAGAGAAGATGAGACAGTTAAGGTCTAAGAGTGGGGCATTACATACAAATGTCCTATAGGCTACGGCAGAGTTGAAGGTTCAATGTTTGTTCTTGAAAACTAAGAGGATTTTTTGGAAGCGAAATTCTAGGAGAAAAAAAAGGCACTCTCAAAAGGAAATAACTCAATAATGGCATTTTCTATGATCATGTTGCATTGGATACGAAGATATCTCAGTTCTTCTTGGGTTGTATAGTCGGGTCTAATTTTGCCGGCACTCTAGTCCTTGAAGGTTGTCCGTTAAGCTATAATCTCTTCTACGTTCTACCCTGTACTAACAATACAAAAAAAATGAAGCCCCAAATGGTACATTTTCATGGATTGAATATGTCCTGATAAAAATTGCTCTTGGCAAGAGTAAACCTCTGTTTTTCATGGAAAATGTGAGAATAAATAATAATTAAACCTTGAATTAGCTAAAGCCTACAACAAATATATATGATATGTAGCAATCATATGTGATATCATATACGATATGCAATTAATTTGCTTTTAAGTGATTTCAATCAATGCGCGCGCGCACACATATGAATCATGAAACCATAATCACCTATTTCTGAGATAAACAACTTCAAAATAGATACTAGAGGGCAAAAGATAATTTCCATAAAAAATACAAGTGTAAATAGCTGCCGTGTACATTCAGTCCAAGTACGAAAAATAAAATCGTTTGCACCAATAATTTTGAAAAGACAACGGAGAGGTATAGCATACCATCCCTTCAGGCATGAACAGCACCCAGTGTCATGTTGGCGATCGTCCTGCAGAGGTTGTGGAGCTGGAGGTGGCGGTGGTGGTGGAGGGTACCCTTCATTGAAGTATCCCTGATAGCCAGGTGGTGGTGGAGGATATGGCTGCCCCACCGGTTGCTGTGGGGGTGGAGGATATGGTGACGGTGGCATGCCTGGCGGGGGATAAGGAGAATCATGAGGAACACGATGGTAACTCATTGCTAAGAGTTTTCAGACTCCTAAGTCCTGATGGTACAGAATGATATTGTGGTAAGTTTGATTTGAGTATGAAAGCCACTGCATAAACCGAAATCCTCAATTTAGTAGGAAATTTCTCACTGACCTTTCTTGAAAATGAATGCCAAAAAGAGAAGAGGACATCTTAGTGAATAGAATGCGAACCACGTGTCGCATCGAAAACGGAGTGATCCCAACAGATCCAACCATCTTTCTTGTTTCTTTTGTCCATCAACTACCTTTCAACATCATCATATTACCCGTTCACTCGCCGTAAGCGAACTGCTCATCTCTTAGCCCTCAACCTCTACGACTCGCAACATAAAATTTGAACATCTACAATTCAATTTCTCAACATTGACTAGTAGATAAGCTCCGTTGGGGGACCCACCAAGGAATTTGAGAATAAATTTATAATATCTATGGAAAAGTTGGAGAGAGACTTACTACTTCTCACGGGAAAGCAGCCAAAATAGACATTCAGCATGCGCTGGAAGCTTCTTGCTTTTCTTCTTTTTTCTGTTTTTTAATAACATTTGATTGACAAAATGGTCAACAAGTTACGGAAATTTGCCACCTAAAAGCTGGAAATTGTGCCTCTGGATAAACTACACCGTTAAAGGATTCTTCCAAAATCTAGAATGTTGTTGTTTTCTCTACCTGCTTCGTGCCCAAGGAAACAAATCATCTCTATAAAATGGGTGAGTTAAGTAAGTTATTCATCCGTGAACTAACAAAAAATCCATCACAATTTATTTGTTTATTTATTGTTGTTCTCATAGCAATAGCATCAAGCTTCAAGTCAATCGACAACCAGCATCACCATGACAAGCACACCAAATCCGGAAGAAAAATTGTCAAGCACCCTGACAGAAGCTCCACCTTCAGAAGAAGAAAAAAAGAAATGGGGTACCCATATCATGGGAGCGCCAGCAGTGCCTAGTGCTCACCCAGACAATCAAAAGGCAGCCTCATGGAACGCCGAAAACCACCAGCAAATCTATCATCAGCCTTATGTCGAGTACTCCCCTATCGACAAGCCAAGCAACAACCCTTTGGAGCCTGTAATTCACGCGTTCAATACTTGGAGCGCCAAAGCTGAGACCATTGCCCGCAACATCTGGCATAACCGTAAGTTAATTCGCTAATTTCCTGTCCGCTAATTACATATCAAACACTATGCAGCTGTAATACACATATGATTCGACCTCGTACATGCATATTGATCATATAAATTTACAGTGAAAACTGGTCCCTCAATGTCGGAAGCTGCATGGGGGAAGGTGAATTTGACAGCGAAAGCAATAACAGAGGGCGGATTTGAGTCTCTCTTCAAGCAGATTTTTGCGAGCGAACCGAATGAGAAGCTAAAGAAGACATTTGCGTGTTATCTTTCTACAACAACTGGTCCTGTTGCGGGAACACTCTATTTATCAACAGCCCGTGTGGCTTTCTGCAGTGATCGTCCCTTGTGTTTTACTGCTCCATCTTGGCAGGAAGCTTGGAGCTACTACAAGGTAGGAATAAGATGATCATCAATATACCAATACGCTTAATAAACTGTACCAGAATATAGCATGGCATTGGTAATTTAATGATCTGAACGACTTATCTTGAGCAGGTTATGATACCTTTGGCGAATATAAGCTCAGTAAATCCAGTGACATTAAAAGAAAATGCCTCAGACAGGTTCATGAAGATTGTAACGGTGGAGGGTCCTGAATTTTGGTTCATGGGATTTGTCAATTTCGAGAAAGCAACGCACCATTTGTTGAACAGTTTGTCAGATTACAGAGCAACTGGGAGTGCAGGTCAAGTCGGCAACCAGTAGCTGTGTAAAATTGTTGTTGGAGCTTCATCTTACTAAAAATTTTCATATGCTCTGCTTTTGGTGGTTTTTATATTTTTATTTTTTTCCAGTTTGAGAATTTATATGTTGTAACGCTGTAATTGATGTATTCCTTCTGTGTATTTTGTGTGAAGATTTGAACACGTCTCCTGTGTGTTTTAGAATTAGAAGGTCAAAATTTAAATTCAATTCCTTCACTTTTTATTCGGCTTATGTATCATGTGTATTCTGTGTTAAACAAGAGATGTGTGAAATCATATGGAGCCTGGAACATACGCATACGGCCGAGAATTTCACATATCTCTATTCTGCGGATTGGGAGAATTCTATAAATCTACCTGTACCGAAAATACGCCTGCAAATTAAGGCTTGAAGCTTGTACCGTGGACACAAATGGCATGGGCCTCAAATTCATCTATTGGCATTAGGCGATTAAACCCAGTCCATGAATCTAAAACCCAGGCCCCGTAAAATCAGCATCGTTTGTTCTTGGGTTGGGTTATAGATACAAATTCTCTGATTCTGTAGGGACATTACAAATCTTCTGACGACACTCCTATCCAATTTCAACCCGATATAGGTTTTTCCGAGTTTCAAGAGTACATATTTATAGGCTCATCCCTTATAAAACAAGGTCCCTAATAGCCAATGTTGAAATATATATATATATATATATGCACGTGGGAGAAGCGCGCGCCTCTACTAAATGAAAACTTAGCTTCAAAAAAATTACGTAACTGATCAGTGAATGTTTTTTTTTTAGCGGGGCCTATTGACTGCATGCAAATATGCAAATCCCATTAACAGGATTAATAAATAAAAAGATGAACCCGAAACTAGAAGTATATAAGTGTGCATTGATGCAACAATTATCATTTGTAGATAGTTGAATCAAAATTATTTCTATACAAAATGATTCACAAAGCACTCACAAGGAGATGGGAATAACATCCCAGGTTAGAGACGATTTTGAGCCATGGTTTTTCCTATTGGCCCCATTTGTAAGGACAGTTAATTAAATATTTTCAATCCTTTCAAATTCGCCAAGTACAGCAAGTTTCCGAAGGAATCACAGTGAACTATGCTTACGGGTAAAGTTCCTAAAATGAAACAAGAACATAATCATGTGACAGGCATTATTATTTACCGAACAGGGAAATGGGAACAATCGTTAGAGATAAATGATTGAGTAGATAAAGAGTAACATATTATCGCTACCAGATAGCAACCAAAAAGTTGACAACAATATATCGAAGTTTAAAAATTAATGGGGCAAAGTGCATAACAGTGCGATGTGTGAGTAAAACTGTAGAAAGATGCAAAGTGGAAGAAAGACAGAAGAACAAGGATATTGAAAAGGACAAAGATATACAGATTCTCTATTTCAGAACAGGCTGAATCATAAAAGGATAAAATTGTGAACAGTGAATGCGGGTCCTTATCTTCCGCCAGTACCCAAGTATCAGTTTAATTTCTTTGTCTTTGACCAACGGATGATATGAAACACAAAGAACGAGAGACATTTAATTTTCATTTTATCCTCTATTATCAATATGATGAGATATCTCTTTCTGTGGAAACACTGTAAAACTTTATCTAGCTAGCATCAGTGCATCAGTAGTTGGATTCTCTTAAGTAAAATCATATAAAATGAAAAAAAGAAAAGGTAGCAATTCTGATTCGATTTGATTTGTTTCCTCAAGAGTGCACAGTCCAGTTATGAGGGTGCCCGGGTGATGCAGATGGACCATCTGGTCTAGTTTTGTACTATATTAAAGCATCTCTCTTTGTCTGTCGCTCTCAGTCTGAATTTTCGAATCTTTTAGGGGGAAGGGCCTCACAAGCATTGCCAGGTGCACCCTTCGTATGCAGACACCTTTTCTACGTATAGTATTTCGAGCTTCATCTTGTCAATTTTCTACCAGCAATTTTGCATTTACTGTAAATGTTTTCTTGAAATTGACAAACATACCCCTTAAAGTTTGCCTTAAGTAAACCCCTATCCTTTCGAAAATGAAAATACAAATTCTCTTCCGTTATCAAACATACAATCATACTCTTATTTAACTATGTTAATGAGATTGGTTTCGCCAAAGGCACAAAAAAGGAGATGTGCGCACAACATTGAAAATGACGGTCTAAACTAAAAACGGGGTTTGTGTGCATCCATTCGTAAAACAATAGTAACCTACTGCTACTAGCTTTCTCCCGACCCAAAAAAGAAGCAACCTACTGGTTTTTTGGAGCGAACCCTGAAGAATCTATGTCCTCCTACTCCTACCCCGGTTTTATTATTATCCCCAACCGGGGTTTAATTATTATTGTTTTTTCTCTCCCCAACAGTTTTACATCTTGAACAAAGAAACAGGTCGCTGGGGAAGGTTAAAGACTCTCCTGGAACAGTGAATTTGAATCATGTGGTGACCACTCACAAATCACACACTGAGAAAAGCTGCTCAACATATGCTCAACATATTCTTATTTCTTTCGTAATGTTACTTTTATCGCATTCAATTCTATTAGAAATTTATGGTTTTTAATTTCTTTACAGTATTCAATAATAGCCAACTGCTAAGTTCATGCATGTATGTGTTGTAACTTAGCAACTCCCTCAATAATATGCGTTCTTTATTTAGTTTAGGGATAGTGACCGGCTGGTAATATTTTATTTCAGTGGAAGACACGGTTAACAAAATTTGGTTACCTATCTAATCAATCTGCATCGACCAAGGAAAAAAAATATATTACAGGCCAGATTTCTAACGCGAAAATTCCACTCAAATGGAGATCTCTAATCTCAAAATTCCACCAAATTGACTCAAGTAATAAATAATTAGAGACAAACCGGACGTTAAATTACAGTAAATGGGTTAGAGTTTTCTGCTCATATTTGTGAGTAAAGCCGGCAAAATGGATCACCAAAATTATGTTTATGTTGTGTCAATTTGTATCACGTTAAATTTAAACCGATGTAAACACAATTCATTAATAATCATGTCAAAATATTAAGATATTAGCTCGACATAAAAAGTAAATGGGTTATCGAATAACTTACTTAAGATATAGATATATATATATATATATATATATAAAACAAAGTTTACATCAAACATTTGCCACACTATTTTTTATATATGCACATATCTACTAATATTTTATATATTTATACTATTGATGTTTTAAATTTATATAAAATTTTATAAATGAAACAATATGTTCATCCTTCCAAAAAAATAAAAAGGGAGAATAATATCCAATATTTTAGTTTTGATGATAAGAATTTATAAATTAATTTAGAATAGATTATATAATCGAGTAATTGGTCGGATAATGGATCAAGAACTTTAACCTTAACCTGGCATAAAAAAAAATTGGGTCGACCTAAACTCACCCTATTTAATAATCATGTTAAATTTGATGACTCATACTCATTTATTCGTGTCGTGGTCATATGAGATAATCGGGTCATATCAAATTTTAGCAGCTCTATTTATGAGGTTGATTGTATCACAGTGGACTCCGCTATCAGAAATGTGACATTACTTGATTGATATATTCTTATAGATGTTTATTTTAATAATAAATATAATAGAATTTTGTTAAATTAATACTCGATACATTGATAATCTTAATTAAATAATAGTTTTTGTTGGTCCTAACTTAGGGTCAACATGGTAAATAACTAAATCGATAATTCGATATATTTATTAGATAATAAATTTTCAAACGAATCTTATTTTTTATAGAAACCAATTAATACATAAATTATTAATTAATTAATTTAAAAATAAATACAAGTGATATGTCTATAATAGCATAATGCTTTAGGCATTTAATCAATAATTGTTGGTTTTTTTTTTTTTTTGTACCTTTCATATGAGAAGTTATTGTTGTATTCAATGTGTTTGTTAAGAGAAATATGAAAGTGATTGGCTCAATATACTGCCTTGTGTTTGTTAAGAGAAATATGAGAGTGATTGGCTCAATATACTGCCTTCTATGATGAGTTACAATGTAATCATAATCCAGTCAAAAGATTATTAAATAATTGATTCACTCACTCAAGATCAAATCAAAATCACATAATACAACTCGACGTTATCATTATATTTTTTAATTATACTACCTCTATATTCCATAAAAACTCTTATCATGAATGTGATATTATCTTATAAATTAATATTTTTTTTTATAATTTTAAGACTATTAATTTATTTAAATTTTATTGTAATTTTAAAATACATAATATTTTTTTAAAAAAATCTAAGAAATGACATTTGCCTTGGGGAAGGGCTGCTTGAAGTGAATAGTCATTAGTGAATAACACATCGGATTCAATTATAAACCAGAGTTTTGTCAGTCTACGGCCTCTCTACATAAGATATAGGCATCTCATCTGAGGTTTCTACAGTAACATATGACGTGTCAACGAAATAGAATTTATTCTCTGACCCATTGATCATTGTCTTGCTCGATCGATGCCATTGCCATCTACTTTTCATTTTGTCAATTGGGTAAAAGTCCAAAATTTTGACTGTGTTACAACTTGCACAATTTCAACCATACATGAATCTAATACAAATTTTTAGGCATAATTTTATTTTGGGTAATGAATACAGGGTAAGTATCAGTTCATTGCTTTGCCATGTTTTGTTGATTCATTAATAATTAAAGCACCTTAATGATGAGTCACAGCGACTAATTTTAAACGTGATTACGATTTGTCAAACAATCGGAAGCAGTTGACCAAAAGCACAACAGAAAGTGGGTATGATACGAAAAGAACTTTCGTGTTGCGTCGTGATTGGAATATATATTCATACATATCATGTCTTAGACACTTTCTTCTTTGAATTAGCTGTTCATTCATTAACACTAAATAAACAGATCAAACCCTTCTTATACGGCGGGATGATCGTATAAAAATACGTAGATTAATTTTTATATATTCAATGGACATGTGCACATCTTTTGATTGGACCCAAATTGAATAATTTGTTAACGCCAATGGAGTCCATGATTACTCTTACTTTTACGAATATTTGTGTGCTGAGTGGAGTCCATCCCCACAGAGCTTCCGGAAAATTGAATCTCAGAGGATAATGTTAATGCCCTGAGGGCGGAGTCCAAACACATGGCTATCCTTAAGCTCGATCGATCAGCATTCTAAACAAGTTATGTTTACCCTTCAACTATTTTTTCTTTATATTTCACTTAATCCTAAAGAACAGTATGTTGGTCCACGGATCATACAAGCGAGAATTAATAATCTTCTCACGTTGTGTAAAAATTGTAATCTTCTTGGCTATTGCTGGTCAGTTCCTCGGAAAACTTTTAAGCTGTTTCAATTAATGGCGCCGGAACACCAAAAATTAGGGGAAAAGGAAACTAATGGAGGAGAGAGTTTAGGAAGAATAAAACTAAATTAATTAATAATATTTGTCTTGCATTTCTTTCATTAATTCCACACTGAAAATTCTTCATAATCATAGCCACCATAAAGCACGGACAAAAATTTAAAAAAAAAAAAGAAAAAGAAAAATAATAAGATGGCATCTGAATCAAGGAGATTCATTTTCAGATCGATCAAAGTGAAGAAGTTGACCATTACATCTGGGGCAATCTTCGACTTGCTTCGGGACCATGAAGTACATAAGACAACTCTTGCAACCAGCCACCACCAAAACATGACTGTTATTGTTCTCTTTCACTGATCGATGGTAATGTTCTTTTGATGATGAAGCTGGAGATGATTCAGATGTCGACTCTTCGCTATCATACGAGCTATCTGCATCTTCTTCTTCTTCTTCTGAGTAATAGAAATCTCCACTTGGCTCTGCTGTTGTTCTCGGATCTTCCTTTGCTTTCATCCCATTCCTCCAGTTTATGTAATATATCTCTCCCGTCTGCCAACATACACCCACACAGTCATCATCGGCACAGCGAAAGCGGAATAAACAAACAAGCACCACAATACCAAATGTAAAAATAAATTTAAATAAATAAATCTCTTAAATCAAATTGTCCTACATCAATAAAATTTTCCTTCAAAAGGAAGGGAAAAAAAAATGTGTATGCTCATTTTAGGGTTTTAGTGTTTAACCCTAATCTTGATCTAATAATACTGAGTGTATATGTTGGAGAAAGAGAGACCGGCAAATACCGTAACTATAATAATTACGCAGCAGAGTGAATGTACAAAAGGCAACCAATAAGGCCATATTCCACTTTCAAGAAGCAACAAAGAAAGCACAAGATCTGCTATGGCTTCTCATTTATTGCATCTGTAAAACGAAAGGAACTGTATTTTGTAACCCCAAAAATGAAAAAAAAAAAAAAAGGCTAACCTTTAAATCGAGACATTGCTCCCAGTGATAAGGGAGCGACACGTGTGAATTGAGCTCTAAAGCGGCATCACCGTTTTGGAGAATGTTGTTATTGTTAATATGATCATCTGAGCTTGATGATCTTCCTATGCCTTGGCCTCCATTAACGCCGCTTCTTCTTTGATGATTATTCAGTGAACAATTCTGGAGCGACCTCTCTAAAGATTCTGTGATTGTCGACATGTTCGGTGCTGTCATTTTCTTTTTCCCTATCTTCAATGCAAAAATTTGGTAGTGATAGTGATACGAAATCGCTCGCCTAGCGAAAGGAGAGATTTTGAAGGAGAGAATATGAATAAAGTGAGAGAAAACGGAGTGGTGGTGGTTTTTGAGTCTTTGAATTTGAAGAGAGGATTATTGGGTCACACTCTGTGATGCGCGTGGGAGTAATGGACAGGAACCCCTGAGTGGGCCCGAAACTGTCAGCTTCAGGAATCCTTTACGTTTTGTCTCACGTCAATCTATTAGTAGTATTCGAGTGGCGAGTGATATGGCATGACTTGGATGATTGTTTTTCATTTGAAAATTGTTTGAACTTAAATGGAGTCTTGGGAGGGGGTTCAAAAAGAAAGGGAGGATAATTTGTGTAAAAAGCAGGGAACAGGTAAAAAAAATTTTGCAGTTATCAACAAGAATTGCCGCAACTTTCTTTAACAGTTCCTCCCTTTCGATTAAGTTGGTGGGCTTCTCAAGTGCCGGATGCCTTCTGCTACTCTCACTCGCTGTTTCCACGCGTGCGGCACTCTCTCACCACGTTAGCTATTTGCAGTATTATACGTACCGGTGTACATGCTTCAATTTCATACATTGGCACAAAGTCAGAAATTCTGTTAAATTATTATTATTATTATTTTTTTAAAGGTGAAAAGCTTTTAACCTTGGACAGACGGGCAATTTCCGATTTAATTCATTTGTTGGGAAATTCAACCTGGTCGAATTCTGATTTTAAATAATGTTAGAGAAATTCGTAAACTAAGCTTAAATTAATTTTTCAGCTCCTTATTCAAACATAGGTGGCTAATTATAAAAACAATGAATTGAAACACATTTTGAGGTTCCTACAGATAAATGGCTCTGTTTGAATCGAAGATCTGCATGGTTCATTAATTTTCTTATTTTTATGATATCGATTGATTTCTGAAGACCTGTATCAAACTCAATTGATTTAACGAGCTAAATCTGCTTCAATTCTAATTGGGCACTTTGTCCACCCTTATATTTTTAAACATTTATTTAAGATAAGACCATGCCTCTAGATCTGATAGCATTGTATACACTTTTAATAAATCGACTTTGTTATGGCGCAACCTAAATATTTGACATACAATAAACTTTATTACATAGATATAACAATAAGTAATTTAATTAGCGTGTGTTTGGATTTGTGGAAGTTGTTCAACTTCCAAGTTCCTACCTCGCAAAATTACATACGAAAGCTGTATTTTATGAATTGATTGTGAAATGCCAGCTTTTGATTCAAAGCTTCGAAACTAATTGCTAAGGTGTTGGTCCATCTAAGGAACAAAACCAGCTGATTTTATCAAATTTAATTACTTTATACGCAGAAAGCCCAAATAATTTGCTTGTACGCTCAAGAAAAGTCGAAACTAGATTAAAAATTGATTGTTCAAAACCAAAACCACGTAACAGGGAATGGGGATGCAAACAAACCCCACATCACTACACCTTGGCTAGTCAAGCATACTAATTTCATACGTTCATGTTTTTGTACATGCACCTAATTACCAAAACCAGCTGATTGTGAGTGAACAAAGATGAAAATGTAGAGAATAAACATTGCCCAGACACAAACATTAATTTTGTCGAATTGAAATGCTTAATCGATGAGTAGAGTCGTTATGTATCGAAACCTACTAAATAAATACTCAAAAGCTATTAGTTAAATAAATTGAGTGAGAGTGATAGAAATTGAACTGGGATTTAATTTGGGAACAAAGGACGGTGGAAATGGACACAGAGAAACAGACGAGCGTAGGAGCAAGTGTGGACGGGCCGAATGTATTGGGGGAGCCGCCGGTTGCTGCTTCTGAGAATTTGATAAGAAAGCAAATTTGTATTTTATTTTATATTTGTATGCAGCATGCATACATTCATACTTTGTATAAATAACTATAACTTCACGGGATGGTACGGGGTATACAGGGGCCTGCATTTATTTTGTTCAAATTTTAGCAGATAGGCCCAAAATCAACAAGATTTTTTTCCCGATGTGGAATCTTTTTCTGGACTTTTCTCAGTTTCTGACACCCATCACCCTTCTTTTTCTTTGCACTAATATTCCCTTGTGATCTGGCTCCCCGGATGTTTCACTTTCTTGCTTTCGTAAATTATTTATCAAAAGACCAATGCTTTTTTTTCTTTTTTCTTTTTTCTTTTTGGCACACAAAAACATTACTCTTCTTATGTGCAAATTGATCTACAAATAACATTACTCTTCTTAAAAAATATAAAATAAAATTTGTCTTTCATTCCTATTGCTTTCAATTTTTTTTTAAAAGGAGTAAAACCGTCAAAAACTAGAAAAAGACCTTCAAAGCTAAAAATATTTGTCTTTTTTAAGAAATTAATCTTGTTATTCCATAGATATAAAAAAAAAAAACCAAAGTAGATATATATTTTATATCGAATATTCTAAATAAATAAAAATACATAATGTAATTTAACAAGATCCGGTAATATGAGGTTCAATCATAGTATGTTCCAGGCGTATCTATACATTAGAGAAAAATATTAGTTTACTAATAAATTGATTAGAGAAAAATATTAGTTTACTAATAAATTGATTAGAGGGCATGTTTTGGCGAGTTTCCCCATTCATTCTTCCTAGGCTAGAACATGCCCTAGTCAGTGCTCTTGGTCTTGGGCGTGCTAGTTTTCGTTTATTAACGCCTAACACTGCACATTTTAATACAAAATTAACTAATACTTTTTTATGCATAGAATGGCATATATAGGAATAGGAGTCTTCCTGCACGGATATATACATACATGTGCATGTGTGTGTGTGTGTTCTCTGATTGTTATTATAAATTAATATAATTCTTTTTCTCTTTATTTCTCTTGGGTTCAGTGAGAGTTGATGTTGTTACATTTTGATTTTGATATTGATTTTAAAATGCGTACAGCTGGAGCCTAGAATTTTGTATGGAATTGTGGTGTACGATTTTGGGAATTTAGGTCATGCCCATTGTGCTTTATGTTAAATAAGGCCCAACGATAAGTGGTGATTACGTGCTTCAAACAACTATCCACAAAACATGCCCATAAATAAATTATTATATATATATATATATATTCACAGTTCACATGCTACTAATTAATATCACATTCACACGAGTACTTAAAAGTTGAAAGCCTTCCATAACCATAACCATAAAAAAAAAAAAAAAAAAATTGCGTGAATTTTTAGGGGATTAATCTTGACTCAAATAAGAATCAGATCCGTGAATGGATGCTCCTCGTGGGTTTCTTTATGTACAATCAAAATGTTTTGATAAGCATAATATATATATATATATAAAAGACCCAATGGGAATCTAGACCCACTTCTATTAGTGATATCAATATATTTAAAGGGAGATAAGATTATAAATGTACTATAATACGTATTAAAGTGACTGTAATTTTTGAATCCCCACCTCTTTAGAAATATATGGAAATGGAATTCAATAATGAAATAGGATCTAGTTATCTTTTGCTAAACAATACAGTTTAGTTGTTGATTAAGACTTTCTTAACTTCCTGAAAATGATCATATGCTATATATTTATATATTTTTTTTGTTTTGGTCATGCGGTATATTGGAGACCATATAAGAAAGAATAAACTAATATTTCTTGTTATAAATACCTCTTTGTGCCCAACTGAATGGTTTTCAAGTATTATAATTTGGCTGGATAATTGTGTTCGAATCTTGGGGAGGTAACAGGTTAAATAGTTAATTAAGACTTTAACGACTCTGCTAAGTTTTTTAAAAGATAATTAAATATAAATAAATAAAGTCTAGAATTTATAACTCAATTCTTGGAGTTTCGCTTTTCTTTGCATCACTTCTAAGTAAGGTTAATGGACTGGGCTTTAAACGGGCTTAATCAAACATGCTTGACTTTCAAATAAAAGAAACAAGATCCAATTATTTGGGCCGAATGAAGTATCGTATTTGTCGACTAGGTCAACATTTTGGAGCGGTCTACGGGAAGGACTTCTGTGAAACTGTCCCGCCAATAATGTTCTGTCACACAGTAAATTGGCGAGTGTCATTAGAAATTAGTCGCGGGTTATATAATGGATCCATTAAATTTTAATTAATAGTAGGTTATATAATGGGATATAGTAAATTTTAATTTTAAAAATATTAATAAATTTTACAGCGAGACCCACTGCATTGGACTATTCTATCAACTCAACAGTTTTTTCCCGGTCTAAGTTTGGCCGATTAAATTTGGAAACATGTCTTTTTCATATATATATTCTAGAAAGCATTTCGTTTTCTTCTTGCTTTTAATTTCCAATTTCAGTTATTAGAAGATTCCAGCCACAAAATTCCAGTGTTTTCTTCAATATACGATTGATGATAATCATGAAATATCATTGATAATGTTGCGGGTCTACAAAATATCTTGAGTTAAAATTTGAAAAGAAAAGAAAAATAACTGTTTATTTGTAAAGTTGATATAATAACACAAAAAAAAAAAAAGAATGATCAGTAATTTATATTTATAATTTAGAAATATATTTTATTATAAATCTTTAGTTCTATCAGGAATATAAAAAGAAAAATACAGACATTTTCGGGCCGTAAATAAATTATTTTTTTATTAAAAATAAAAAAATAATAGCATAATAGTCATTAAAAAGAAAAAGTCTGAAGTAGTTGCCGTCTTGAGACCGCATTGGTGTTTGCGAGGATGTTTTGGGAAATCTACGTATAATACTTATATCAATGTCCAGAGCAGACCAGTTCATCGCCACAGGTTGCTTTTGTAATAAAAATTCAAATCCCAACAACGACAAATTAAAGAATAACAGTTCCAAGTCAAAATCCGTTCCCTTAATTGGTTGTGGAAATTTCGATCGATCGCTCCTGGCGTATCGGATACCGAAACAGTTTTGAGAAATGGCGAAAGGGGACGAACCGGTGGTCGGAGTTCCGTTCTACGTGGGACAGAATCCTTACCAAAGGGGAGGGATCCCGCCAAACGCTATATTCGGCGATCCCATGGGGATTCCGATTCAACAAACGATTTATCGGGATACTCCCGCTCCCTTCAGCTGCGTTTTCTGTGGCAGTTCCGGCGTTACCCAAGTCAGGTATTGGTTACATTTCCGGGGCTTTTGTTTTTTTCTCCTCTCGTGCGGGGCAGCGATGATTATAATAATTGTAATATTTCTGTGTGTTACACGTAATTTTTTGTTTCTTTTCTTTATTTCAATGCGAAACCCAGATCAAAGCCAAGTCCGGCAGCTGTTGTTGGCTGTATGATGCCGTTCATGCTTGGCATATGCTTTCTTTGCCCTTCAATGGACTGCCTTTGGCATAAGTATCACTACTGCCCTTCCTGCAATGAAAAGGTAAGCAATCTTTTCAGTCATGTTCTCTTCTATAGTTTTGTCCTCGTCACTCCTGGTGTGTTTTCATTACAAAAATTTTGATTTACTCTGCCATTGGCTCTTGGTTCAGGTTGCCGATTTTGAGAAAAGAGACATCTGTGCTGTTATGGATCCTCCACACTGGACGCAATTGAGCTTTGCATTGCCTGCTTAATGTTGTGTTAGGCCTATTAAATTGCATCATGCCTAGGCTTTTTGCTCTAGATTGTATGAGCTCTCCTATATTATCAGATACTCTTTCAGTTGCATCTTGTCCATATATTGAGCTGTAAACAAGGCTGTTGATGAATAAACTTTGCAATAGTGTATAAACAATGTTATTTTTCTATATATCTATGTATCGTATAGTTCATAATTCTCAGATTTACATATAATCCTCTTTTGAAATGTTTTGCATGTTCCTTAGTAATGCCTAATTGGAGTTGCAAGGTTTTTCATGGGTGAGAATGGACAAAACCCCTGGTCATAGACTGGTGCTGTGAGAATTTCTGTTATATAATGTGCTTAATGACAGTTTGTATTTGCATTAATGCAATGCCATATATCAATCAATTGATGCCATGACTGGAAAATGCTTATAAATGTTCTGGAGTTCTTAAAGAAAGTATTTGATCTTTAGCATAAATTTCTAGCAAGTAGGCGGACCACCCTCAAATTTTCATGCTATAGTGACAACGTGCACTTAAAAGCTGCTTCTTATCCTGTTGGCTGTTTGCTGTTTGCTATGTAGGGTTAAAACTTAAAAGGCACCTCCCAACAGTTTTAATTTCTGAGGAAAAGATAGATGGACAGTAAAAGCATGTGAATGTAGTTAATATATCCCTCTACTTGTGTCTTTGAAAGTTCGTTGTCTTCTCTAGCAACTATTGCTGCCATTGAGAAGAAGGGTCTGTCCAGCTCCAGCATGCGAGATAAGTGCCCGTCTCGCTGGCCAAGGAGACTGCCTGCGAACCATTTAAAGATATTATAGTCCTTTCATCTTCTTGAAGTAGAATGAAGTATGGCTGAAAAGTAATAAAACATAATCGAATTTCAAACTCTGAAAAGTACTAAAGTATGGCTGACGCTTTACTCTTCCATTGCCCCGAATTTTCACTCTTGGCCGTTTCTAAGGCCAGAAGAAGGGTCAAGGATGAAGTAACACAGGATTTTGTGCCCCTTAATTTGTATCTGTCTCTTCTGCACGCAAAATATTTGCTCCAAACAAAAAGGTTTCAACCCTTCTGTAGAAGTTTTTCAATCAAGTTGTGTGCATATTGACTATTAAGCGCATGTGATGTGATGAATCATGAACGGGGCTTAAGAGATGTACTAACACTTTCATTAGATCAACCGTTAAGAAAACACATTATTTCTGTTGGAATATTATCCAACCAAACAACAGTTCCGTTTTCTTCCAAAGCCAGCTTGGCTAAAGAATGGGCTACGGGGTTACAAGATCTAATGGTATGTTGGACTTCTAAGTCCTGAATTTCAACCACCACTTGAGAATCCGATTCCATGATGAAGGAAGCCACACCTGCTCTCTGTGCCAACTGCATTCCCCAATCTACAGCTGCAGCTTCTGCCAAAGCTACCTACATTGCCATAGTAACTGGTGCGCATACCAGATCCAAATTCATCGGGGACGGAATGTTGCCATCCCTTAGAAACGTTTAGGATTTTTGTGCTTTACACAGAATTTCTAAAGGTTTAATAATAGTACGAGTAATATTATACATTCTAATTTTATTTTATCTCAAATAATCATTTTAAATTATGTGGTATTTATCAATTAGTTCATAAGATAATATAATTAATTTACCTTAATTTTACCAAGTAATTGATGAATACCACATCATTTAACATAGTTATTTAAGATAAAAGTTAATAAGATAATATAATTAATTCACATTAATTTTAACAACCTCATAATGTCGCATAATTTGAAAATAAAAAATTGAGATATATGGCATTATTGTAATAGTATTCATTTTTACCCTTTCATCTCACTGTATTTGACTGATAGCTAATAATCCTATTTAACAATAATTATTGATCAAATTCAATGGCCAACATAATTTAATGCTGAACTAAAAGGATTAAGATCCTCTTTGAATTGAGAGAATTGTGATCCATCTTGAAAAGATAAAATTGCTTCTTTGTATTATTTATAAGCATACGGATTATTAAATATGAGTACTATGAAAAAAAGATTACTAAAGGTAAGAGACTTCAGAAACGTAATCTAATAAATTAGATTAGTGTAACTAGCATAATCTTCTGTAGTGTAATGATTTGTAAATTAAATTATGTTCGGTACATTGCAGACTTCCAATAAACTTTTATTATGTCAATAATAGCACTATAACAATTATTTTTTTAAATCATTAAAATAAAAAGAATCTCATTTAAACAAAACGCTGGCAACTGCAAGATTACGATAGACGAGTTTCTTGCAACTGATGTTTTCGTTTCGGAGTGCACGAATGTCATCCGTAACGTAAATTACCACAAGTACTCATCATAAATAAGGCCCGAAGAAGGGCCGAAGATAAGTAGACCCATTCTTTTTGGGCCCAAATCAGAAATTCTAGTTTTTTTACTAAATACAACTTGTCGAGAATCCTTTCACCATTTTAAATTCTAGTTTTTTTTACTATATTATTTATAGTACCAATAATGGGAAAAAATCTACCGTTGCCCGTATTTGTGCAAGTGACTTGTTACTAAATATTTTTAATGAAAAAGTCACAAAATCAAATCATGAACAAAAAAAAAAAGAGAGAGAGAGAGAGAGGGGGAGGAGAGAGAAGAAGGTTGGCTTTTAAAAAACGGAACAACCAACTAACCTCGTACGGTCACAGATTTTTTTTAAATTTATTTATCTTTTTATTGGGAAAGGAGTCACAATTTGTTGAAAGATGAAAACAAAGCAAAATCCTAAGAGGGCTTGTACTAAAAAATACAAAAAAATAGCTCAGATAAATATACTGCGAGGCCGGTGGTCGGTGGAGGTGGGAAAGCTATCCGAAGAAAATATTAATATTTTGATAAATTACGTCACGGATGACGACGTGTATGGTCCTTAATATTGACTATTGGGTTGGGAGCCGCAAATCCGACGCTTCAAATTGACCCCAAAATTTTGTTGTGATTCTGATTAAGCTATTTGCTCTCCTCTCAAAGCTTTACACGTGATCTACAGCAATATTTTCACTTCTCTTTTCACCGTTCGACTACGTTCAGTATCATTCATTTGTAAGGGTTAGGGTTAGGGTTAGGGTTAGGGTTAGGGTTAGGGTTACTATATACATAATTACATATGCAGATGTTTCGCTTTCACTGGCCGACTTGCTTGCTGCCTTCTTTCTCGTTGTGGTCCACACTTGGAGTTTAGTCTAATCTCAATTATTAATCCTTCTTCAAAACAGAAGCTTCTTGCAGCCAACTAATAATTGAGTTCTCATTTATTCATCCATATCTTTACCCGGAGGATCATTTGTTTCCTTTCTTAAAATTCTATCCGTTCTATCCGTTCATGCAACATTACAACGTAACATCCGATATGCAGGAGCGCGTGCAGTGCTACTCACTGACAGTGTAGGTGCATAATAAATTTATTGTACTCCGAAAAAAATTTATCAAATCATAACTCAAAAATTTTTTGTCACTATTTTTTGGGAGATATATGTCCTATATAAGGAAAATTACCCCACTGAGACTTCAACTCACACTCAATGTTAAGAGCCTGAATTCTCACCATTAGTATTTAGTGCAATATTTGATTAAGTATTGCCAGTGCAATATTCTATAATACTTATTTTTCTTAGTAAGAAACCAAAAAAAGAGTGTAATATTTTTTAAAATTTAGATGAGGATGAGAAACTCTATCTATTCAATCATTTTTTTTTTCTAGGTACAATTTAAAGTAAATTTACGACTACTCATGGGCAAATTGGTAAATTCATATAATGTTAATGGTACGTTTACTTCTTCGAAATTAGAATGAACAATAATCGAAATGCATTGAAATTAGAATGAGAGTTGAAAATAATAATAAATTGTTTATTTAAATTATAGAAATTAAAATTGAAATGTTTACTTTATCTTGTAATGAAAATAAATTATTATAAATTACTAAAATATCATTAGTCACAATTATGTATTTGTTCACTAACAAAATAAAGAATGGATATTTTTACTATAAATATTATTACCATTATTATTATGATAAGATAATAAAATAATGACAAAATTTTATTATAAAATTAATTATTAATATTATTATAATAATTATTACTTTGAATTTTATTTAGTGCAATAATTATAATTAATAATATTATTAATAACAATCATAATAAAAAATAATAATAATTTAATATTTAAATAAAATAAAAATAAAGAATTTATAATTTTATTTAAGAGTAAAAATATCAATTTATTTTGTATTCTCATTTTCTATTCTTAAATTTATGAATCCCACCTAAAATATATTCTCTTCCCATAATCAAAGAATAAATGCCCTATAACATATATATGCTCCTACCACTGCATCCAGATCCGCCGTATGTGTGTGTATATATATATATATTTTTGTGGGTTATAAACGTCAAGATCCACTTGGAATAGAGTAATAGAGAATAATAAAATACATCGTATTAGCGACATGCATCAACTGAAGTCACGAGAATCTTTTATCCTTTTATTTATGGGTTTTAACAATATCAGAAATTAGGTTACCTCATTAGTTATGGACTTGTTATTAAAATCCAGTTCAATCTTAACCAAGATACTCTTGCCCTTACTAAACGTAGCAAAAAGCCATTCCTGCCTTGGCCACCCCACCGGGCCCACAGCCCCACACAATAAATCACGTGCCTTTGATCTCCTCTTCTACTATTCCAATTCAATTACTCCAATTCATTCCTACACCTACAAGTCTACAACATCACCCACCATAAATCCACTACACCTACTCCTTAATCAAATCGATCCGACGATCCCCAGTTCTCAGCTCATCCAACGGGTGAGATTCGATAATCAAGGTTGTCGCATTGGTAATTCAAGGCAAGCATAGTCGCAAATCTTAATCGTTCGATTGGCAACGCCTTGAATTTAGGTGCCAGTTCAGCAAAAAGTGAAAAGATATTTTCTGAACTGGGCTCCACGTATTACTAACAGATCTTATCATCGGTGATAGCGAGCAGGTTAACCCACCATCTTTGCTCATTCCTCATAAGCCTCGGTTCTACGAAAACAGAAATAATATTAACCCCCAAAAGGTGAAAAATGTTTCTACTCCTTGTTTCCAGAAATTGAAAAAAATTTACAAAAACACACTCTCTTATCTTCCTCCCCTTGCTTTCAGTTTGGGTTTTGAAAACAAAAAAAAAAAAAAAGAAAAAAAGAAAAGAAACTTGCTTGAAAATGGACATGGCGAGTCCGAAATCTGACAGAAACAAAGAAAGCGTGCCGTGCGATTTCTGCAGTGAGCAAATAGCGGTTCTTTACTGTAGAGCTGACTCAGCGAAGCTCTGTCTGTTCTGCGACCAGCACGTGCACTCGGCGAACCTACTTTCAAAGAAACACATCCGGTCACAGATCTGCGATAACTGCAGCAGGGAACCAGTGACGTTTCGGTGCGCCACTGACAATTTGGTGCTCTGTCAAGAGTGCGATTGGGACGCCCACGGTAGCTGCTCTGTGTCTGCCGCACACGATCGCGTCCCAATCGAAGGCTTCTCCGGTTGTCCATCGGCTCTCGAGCTGGCGTCCAAGTGGAATTTCGATCTAGAGGGTAAGAAACTGAACGAAACGGTGCCGTTTGGTGAGTACTGGAACGGGAGTCAAGATTTCGAATCCTTGTGGATGTATAAAGCGAACGGGATTATGAATGGTCAGGATTTAACTGTGCCGAATGACAAAGGTTTTTTTTTTAACGGAGATTTAATGAGTGGTATGTCAAAGAGACAGGGTCAGAGTCCGAGTTGTGGTAAGCTTAAACAGGTGATACATAAACAGTTGGCGGAGTTGTTAAAGACAGACTCGATGGTGAACGAAAATGGTAATAAAAATATTAACAATAACGATAGTAATAACGACAATAATATTAGCATTAATAGGAGTGTTGGTGGCCGTGGCGAGAATTTGTTGCCGACGACGAGGATGAATGAATTGGGAAACAACGGGGTTGAGCAACACGCGCCTTTCACGTCTCTGCTTATGATGCAGCGACAAGTGGGTTCTAAAGAGAGTGATCGTGTTGGTGATGAGGGTATGTTTTGGGATGGACATTCTTCTGGTCAGGGTGCTCAGGTATTGTTTTTTAGTACTGTTGAATTCATAGATTCTTTTGATTTAAATATGTGCCAATCAAACTTTAAATTGAAATCTTGAGTTTCCTTTGCCATTTTTGGCTTGTACAAAACCGGAAAAAGTTTTGTTTTTAAAATAATGGTGTGTTGTTGATTTTTCCGCGTCAACTAATCTCAATGTATATGAACTTCATGTTTAATATTGTTTTCATAAGAAGCACGCCTTTTGAGGAAAACATTTGTCTTTGATATTCTGTGTTTGTACTGTTTTCTTAAAAGATAAACCGTGAGGTTGGCTGAGTTTTCTTCTATAGAATGGCTTTCTGGATTTCAATCCGATGGTGCCAAGGAATTTTCCTCTTTTTTCAAATTGATAAATTGATCAGTGAAACCGTGACCGTTTAAAATTTTCATATCATTTCAGCATTATTCCCTTATTTTTCTAGTAATATACTGAGCCATGTCTACCTTGCATCAGCTCCAGCATTACACAATCACAAGTGTATGCTTTTTTTTTTTTTTTTCCTTTTTTACCTCACAACCTTTTCGTTATATTACCAACTTTTCTGTCACATGTCTTACAGAAACTTGTGACGAAAAAATTTGAAACATTAGAAAATAAAAAAAAAATCTTTGAAGTGTAACAAAAAATTTGTGGCGGTGTAATGCTGGAGTCAGTCTAACATAGACTGTCTCATGTCACAGACATAAATCGATTACGGCTTGTAAGGGTGGGGTTGAAGGTTTTAGCAATTTGGGATTTGAACTAGGTATTGTTGGCTCTTTTCTCTGCATATTGCACTTTTTAATTAATTTGTTTTTAATGTAATAAACATTAGTTTATCGATTTCAGCAGTGTCCCTTTTTGTTTTGGGGATAATCTTCTTCTTTATAGTTAGATAGTGGTTTGTACTGATTTTTCTCTTTTAATTTATTTGCCTCGTTTTATCAAGGTTCTAAATGTAATAAACGTTGGTAATAGACTCGTGCTATCTGTGATAATGGTTTCTTGCTACTCACTCACAGATATGGGATTTTAATTTGGGACGATTGAGGAGCAATGAAGAATCTAAACAGGTAGAATTTGCATATGGTGCAAGTGATTCAGTATTTATGATCAAGAACTTCAGTGAACTCATGAAAGAAACATCTCTTACTAATACTGAAATTTTTGGAGAAATGTACCCGATGAACCGTCCCATCACACATGATGACATGGCATCGTTTAATGTACGTTCTCTCAGTAGTTGGTCATTTGGATTTTAATTGTGTTATTATTTTGATTTTGATTACATGCGATATTGTGCTTGGAATATTATTTTGCACTCTTGTATAATATTTTGTAATACTTGAGTTTGGATTTGTGATAATTTTTGAGGTCCTTGTGTGTATTTTCTGTAGTGTAAGTTGCTGGATTGTCTCTAAGTTGTAACACGCTAGTACACCCCCAGAGATAAAACTTTTCCAATCAATGCCCATTAATCATCAATACTCCTCTATATTTTGAACAATTCTGTCAACATATTGAAAATGGCTGGTGAGTTTCCAATTATGAACTGAGTGGAAAGTCTGTAGAATGAAAAAAAGGAGAATATCTGTCTCCCTACAAAACGATCTATCACCCAACAAAACTGTTTCCTGCATGTATATGGGATGGTCAACAGTAGCTATTTTAGGCAGGCAGTGGTGGTGGTTTTTTTTTTTACTTTTCACCCCCATATATTGGCAATGATGTAGAAGGGAGAGAGTATCATATGGAATTTTGATTGAAAAAGGTCTTTGAATTTTTTGTTGATAGACCTTAAGATTTGCTTTGTAACATATAATTCTATTAATTCCCCCTATTATTGTGAGTATTTTGGTGCAGTTTTGGCCTTTCATATCATTGAGGTTTACCTAGTACTTATATGTCCTATGTTTAAAAATTCAGAATAACTCGAATAACCCAACAGCCAATCAGGGGCCTGCAACATCTGAGAGCAACAACCTACTGATAGCAAGGCCATCATCTGGTTCAGCTTTTGGTAAGCCCAAAGGCTCCAGTAGCTCTAAAGATATCCAGTTTGGACAGCCTTTTCTTGTTAAAACAGCTGCAGCAACCAAGGCCAATCTGGAGCTGCTGGCACAAAATCGAGGGGATGCCATGCAACGTTACAAGGAGAAGAAGAAAAACCGAAGGTATATTCACTTCCGTCATTTTGTTGCCATCTGGCTATATGTTTATCAGATTGTATGATTTCTGAAGTTCTAATAAATGCATCTCATGGATAGATATGACAAGCACATCCGATATGAGTCAAGGAAGGCAAGAGCTGATACTAGGAAGAGAGTGAAAGGTCGATTTGTTAAGGCTAGTGATGCTCCTGAAGGTTGAACCCATGCTGAGATAGAGATGTTTCTTGCCTGCTCTTTTGTGTATAATTCTGACATTCCTACGGTTAATATGCATAATTCAGCAGTCTTTATTTGTTTATCAATGTCTGTCTCTCTCTCAACTGTTGCCAAATTATGACTTCATTATTCTATTTTTTGTGCGGAAAGAGGAGGAAATATGCAATGAGTGGTCCTTAGATGAAGGTTCTGCAAATATTTTTGAGTAAAATTAACACTATCCATTTAATCCAGCTGGCTGCGATGAAATATAAATGCTAAAAGTGATGGATTCAGGGGACTTGCTTGTAATTGTCTTCCTCGGTGAGTGAGTATTATGCTTCCGGGAAGGAGCAGCGGGTCTAGTTGCTTATTAATTAATGTTTTCTCAACGTTTACTTTCATCATTCTACATTTGGCTTGACTGTGGATGCATGAATCTTTGAGCTCTCCAAATCATACCTCTTCATTGCTGCCGATTGCTGAAGCTTTTCAGTTCCTTCCTCTATATGTATGTATATATATATATTAGGAATCAACCAACGAAGAAAAACAACTTGAGACCTGAGTAAGCTCCTAGTCCTCGAACAGATTGTCTGTAACTCTGAACCCCGCATGCACATGGCGTCTCAGTTTTGAGTTATATGTAATGTTAGTGATTGTTGTGGGTGTGGCTGCCATTGCTGCCCTCGTAAAATGTAATGTGGAAGGTATGCTAAATAACATAATTTATGTATATATATGTGTGATGTTGATTGAGCTCCCGTATGTCATATTATTTGGATAACGTAACGCGAAACAGGGGATGTTCTTTTTACCCGGAAAACCACGTTGAGTAACCCAAACAATGTTCTGAAAAGCTGGGATCCAACTTTGGTCAATCAATCCATGCACCTGGTTTCACGTTACCTGCAACATCGACAACAGCGTCGTAAGGGTGTATGTGTACTTTTCTTTTTCTTGATTATTAACAGAAGAAATACAGTCCAAGATTGATGGTTTCGAAGTACTCTTCAAAATTTTATCTTTTTTTTTTTTTTTAAAAAAAAAATTGAAGGGACCTTGGTGATGCCGGATTAAGCGGACCTCTCGTTCCTCAGCTTGAACGGTTGACTAATCTTCAGTATCTGTAAGTAGCTTTGCATTTTGTTTTGTGTTCATATCACCAGAACGTACAAATCCATATTTTTGTACGGCTGCTGGCAGGTCTGTTTATAACAATAGCCTAAGTGGATCGATTCGAAGAAAGATTGGTAATTTAAAGAAGCTACTCAGCTTGGACCTGTACAACAATCAATTGTCAGGGGCCCTTCCAGCATCTATTGGAAACTTGAAATCCTTGAAGTTCATGTCATTTGATACATCCATTATTTTAATATCCAGACTAGTTGGCGTCCTGAGAATCCTGTGATTCATATGTTTGTTCCATAATTGACGTGTGTGCAGGGGAGTGAATAATAACAATCTAACCGGCCCAATACCAAGAAAGGTGATTCAGCTCATTGTAAATGGCAATCTAAGAATCCTGTGAGTTGGCTCCTCCTCAATCTCGCTTCCTTTGGTTTCATTTTGAAGCCAGACACGTCTTTAATTGAGACCTTGACGACGGGCGTACGACGTGTAGTTTTATTATAAATATTAAATAGTGCTTGATTGATATAATCGTTTAATCGATTGGTTGGGTTTATGAGGAACGTATCGAACAATTCATTGGGAGGGCTCAACAGGTGCCCCATATTTCCAACTCTTATCCATCTCCGTGGACATTTTGTTTTGATTATCTGCTAATCACCAACTAACTATGTTTTGTATTTTTCTTTGCGCAGGATATGCCATCACAAGCGTCATACAAGACCCATCAGCAGCTCGAAAGTATGAAGTAAATGTAAATGAACCCCAACTTTCATCTGTTGCACGCTCCATTTTTCTTTCATGAGAAGAATACAAATTTTTCCATATGCCGTGTCTCTATAACCCAAATCCCTTGTTTTTTTCTCTCTCTTTCATTTTTTTAACGTTGAGAATCTAGAAGGAAGCTAAAAAATCATCCAAATTGCATCTGTGGAGTCAAACAGCTTAACAACTCATATGGTTTGGCGTCAAGGAAGTAATGATGAGGTTTGATCAACATGTATTATTTCTTAGTTGGTTTGTTGTGTTGATTGAAGGTGTTAATTTGGACGTCCGAGTCTTTAACGACAGATTTGATTTCAAAACAGAGGAAAAGCAGCAGGATATTGCTTGCTACCTTTATGGTTAACATGATGGTCAGTTTGCATTATTCAAACTAAAAATGCCTTTTTGACCCTTTTTACTTGCAAACTTTATCAGTCTCATCATGGTCATATTTGTTTTTTGTCCAACAAGCTATCTGCTTTAATCATCTCTACTTTTTCTAAGTGACTGGTTAAATCGACTACTCTCTCTCTGAATATCACTATTTACAGGTGTAATTCGAATATTTTAAGTTTATTTTTGAGTCAAATTCTTAGTTCATTTTCAGTTGATAAAATTTATATTCATTTAAAAGAGAGAGAGAGAGATACTAATAAAGGTTCGAATTTCAAATCTTATGAGAGCAAGTTATGAGCAACGACTCTTCAACCAACTTCTTGCAAGTAAATATTTCTTTGATTTGATTGCCTAAGTTATATCAAAATGGTGCCGATAATTTTAAGTATAATCAATTTGGGCACAAAGTTGATGTATTCAAACCTTAATTGCGGGGGATTAGTTGAGTTCTTATTTATGGTTTTTTAAGGCAAAAGCAAAATGAAGACATCAATGGTCAACAATTGACTCCTTTGATGATTTTTTTTTTTTTATTAAAAAGGAAAAAAAAGGGCAAAAAGTCGAAAGGAATTCGTGTGGTAGTGATTGTACAATCAATGGTGTCCGTATGGAAAGCTTTTCTCTTTGAAGAATATATGGCCTGGCCTTTAGGGGTTTCCTTTTGCTTTTATCAAATATTATTAATTATCATTAAAGATAAAAAAAAAGGGGAAGAGGAAGAAAAAGGATGACGAAGAGGGAACCAGAGTGATAGATAGTGCTTTGGCTTAGTCAAGTCACGCCTTTTGAGGAGTAGACTTATCATAATATCAAAAGAATATTTATTTTAATTTCTTTATTTCGTCCCGCTCACAAAACCTTAACCAGCAGAAGAAATTAAAATTTGCAGATCATCTAAATGTGAAGTCAAACAAACATGGCGGAAAAGTGGACCCCAAGGCAATTTACATCAACAGCATCAAAAGACGAGTATCACGTGGCAACAATCACTAGTTTTTGCTCGCTGCTAAATAATTATGTCCATTTTTCTTCCCATAAGATATCAGTTTCTTGCCCACTTTAAGCAGCTACCTGTCAATTTTGAATGCGAAATGAAGAAACGCTGACCGAGAAATTAATGCTGTGTTCGCTATCAACCAAGCGGAATGAATTTTATTATTACGTTTATTTTTTAAAGAGCTGTTAAGTTATAACTTAAATTAATTTTTTTTTATATATAAATAATATTATAATAGTGTGACTCACATAATTTATGTGGAAAGAATAAATTATAATAACTTGTAATTTGGATAAATCTTATTTTTTAACATAATACTAATTATTATAATAAAAATAATAGATCCCACCAAAATTTAAAGAATGAAATATGGAGTTTTTGATTTTTTTTTTTTGTTTAAGGTTTGAAAATTAAAACTCGTTATATTGAAGAAACGAAATTATGCAGAATAAACTTTTATAATTCTAATATTATCTATGATATGTGCTGGAAACGTTAAAAAAAAAAAAGTGTGAAATGACAAAAGTCAATTAGCAAATGTGCTGGAAGCATGACAACATGAAAAAGATAAATGGCAAAAGTTAAAATGTTTAAGTTTTATAAAGTTAAAAATTATATTTTTATTATGTTGATTTAAACAAAGCTTCTATGAATTGAATTATTAATATTATTATTTTCATTATCAATTTATTTATTATTATATCAATTAATTGTTATTTATTTTTATTAATAATTATTTTTATAATAATAATTATTATTATTATTATTATAATTAATTAACATATTTTAATAATTTAAATTTATCCTGATACTTATTTTTCATTCATATTTTAATTTATTTTAATTTAAACTCGTTTCGATCACTGTCAAATAAACACAGCATAAGTCCTCCACAGAAAAAATCAAAAGTATGTTTGTCATTGCTTAATTTTTGATTTTGTATTTGGCAGCTGATATTAATCAACTATTCATCAACTATAATTAACAGGTAACAATTTAATTTCATAGTAACTGCCTAACTGCTTCCTTGGACTCTTTATTTCTGCTATTTGGCAACTGTGCTACCAAAGTAAAACCGCCAAGTGTTTTTAACACCAAAAGAAAAATACACACACACATATATATATATATATATATATATATATATAAGTCAGAGTTGGGCAATATATTTACATCAAGAATATTATTTCAATAATGTTAGTTTATATCCCAATTTATATGTCACCAATTTCTCTTTAGATTCCGTCTGTTATACAGTTGGCACAACCTGGAGATTAACAAATATAATTGCAGCAAATTCGGATTAGTGAATTTGCAGCAACTCAATCTTCAACATTTTGCCAAGCTTAACTGTCGAATAGAATTGTTTTTAGGAATAGAATTTTTACGGAATGTCAAAACTTTTATTCTATCATTAAAAGCAATGCGTTTGTTTAATAATTGTCCTGTTATTGAAAAGACTGGAATATATCATCTGATTACTTACTACCTTCTTTCTTTTTTTTTTTTTTTTTTTGAAGTGGAATTGGTCTGTCAGCAAAGCAAATTCCTTTGAGCAATTTGGTTGACTTCTTGAACCAATTTGTCATCTTTAAACTTAGAACCTCCGAAAACCAAAACCGAATCAGAATATATATATATATATATATATAATGTAGATATTCTTAATTGTTAAAGTGAAGACACATATTAAAATATATAAAAATATATTTAAATTTTAATATATCGAAAGTTATAATTTTTTTAATTTGTTATTGTATTAAAATTTATATTTTTTTTATCTGTTAATAATATTTTTATTTTATTAAATAAAATATTTTACTAAAAATTACACATATATATATATATATATATATATATATATATATATATATATATATATATATATATATATATATATATATATATATATATATATATATAGAGAGAGAAAGAGAGTAAAAACATAAATTATTGAATGAACAATCAAATGAGAAGGATAAATAGAGTTTTTACTCTCCATAGAGAGAAATTTATAGAGGGAATAAGCAAAATAAATAAGAAATTGTTATAATTATGAAAGCCATTACATTACATTACATGTCTACCCGATGACCATGCATTTCCAAAGTTACAGTACAATGTTATCTTATGGCTATTGGCTAGCTCTTTACGCTTATCAATGTCACTCCAGATTTCAAAATACAAACACTTGGAATTAGAAAAATTGAGAAAATATAGAGACTGCAAACACGAAGTGATGTCAATTGGCAGCACATGCTTGGTGTCTATTATTACATCATTCTGTTGCATGCATATCAATGTTTTGGCTACAGCAGAGATCAAAAGATTTGCCTGGTTTACTTATCACAAACCCTGTTACTCCTCCTTTTCATTTCCAATAACACTGAGTCACTGACACGACGTCTAAAGCTACAATATATTTTTGCTATTCGGATGTTAATTTGTAAATCGATCCATTAACAAATAAAGTGGTGTGCTTATTTGATAACATTTTTGCATGAACAAATAAAATAGCAGTGGGTTCGAACTTTAAAGATGCTTACAAGGACAAAACCATGCTGTAGGTAGGTTTTTTGAAAGCGAAATACCATCTTATAGGTTTAAAGAATATTAATAAGGGGGTATTTTATTGAACACGCGGCTCTGGAAATGAAAACCACTAGACAAAAGGCAAGGGATAGCCGAGCGGGAGCTGGGGGGAGACCTACCGCATTAAAAGTTTAAAACTTTGTCATAAATAATTATTCTTTTATAATAAACAAACTAAAACTAAAGCCGTTCTTATTTCTTAATTTGTATGGGGCTCTATAAATTCCCCTACAAAGTACAAACATCTATGGCTTTGATTCCTTGCCTGCTTTAAACAAACAAAACCAAACGACACACGCACAGTCACACCCCTTTTTTTAAATAAAAAATCCCATTAGCATCTTAGCTCTTTTAAAGTGGCTGCTGAGACAGTCTGTGCACATCCACACAACCTTCAAAGCTTTTGTTTTTGTTTTGGGCCAATGGCGATCTGCAGGAGTGACCTGTTTCATCTTTTTGTTGCATTGCTCTTATCAAACACTATAGCAACCTCAAATGCGAACGTAGAAGGTAGAGATTTAATTTTTATTTCATTTTCCCGTCTGTTAAAAATTAAATTGGAGATCGCTTCTTATCTGGTTGATCAAATTTTGATGGTATTAATTATGAAAAGGGGATGCTCTATTTGCGTTGAGGAGAGCTGTTAAGGACCCGCAAGGTGTTCTTCAAAGCTGGGATCCGACTCTAGTTGATCCTTGCACTTGGTTTCATGTCACTTGTGATGCTGATAATCGTGTCACTCGACTGTAAATTTCCTATACTCTCTCTCTCTCTCTCTCTCTCTCTCTCTTTAGTTATCCATCAGCGTAAAATGATAATCAAATACTTACTGAGATATGACCTAGAGTGATTAGCAGATGTGAGTTAAATTTGAAATCAGGATTTTTTTTTTTTTCCACTGGATCCAGAGCTTCTTGCTAAGTAAAACACAAGTATGTAACTAAAGACGGCACAACCAAACTTGAAATTAATTTTGCCAAAGTAGTGTGAAGCTGAACTGTAACCATTTACATAATCAAATTATTAATTATTTTACTGTGTGAATGTGTGGACTTAATTAATGAGTAGAATTTAAATGTGCAGGGACCTTGGAAATGGTAAGCTGTCTGGAAACTTGGTTCCCGAGTTGGGGAAGCTCGAACGTCTTCAATATCTGTAAGCGTAGTTTAAATTTTCGTTATTATTGTTACTTTGCGAAGTTCATTTCATTGTAGACAAGAACACAAAGCCATCGAAGTTGACCAATTTAATTATTTAATTAATTACAGAAAGGATAAGAAGTTTGAGAGATGTCAGTTTTTCTCTTGGGTAGCCATTACGGTGTGATTCACTGATTCTTTGATCATTAGAGTGATAGATTCGGTCTTTAAATGCATCATCATCATGATTGATGAAGCACCCAAGCATGGCAATTACAAAGCAACTAATTGGTTGGTGTGTGTTGGGCTGTTGGCTGGCTATACAGGGAACTCTACATGAACAGTTTGGCGGGTCAAATTCCAAAGGAGCTCGGACAATTGAAGAGCCTTATGAGCTTGGATCTTTACCACAATAACCTCACCGGTACCGTTCCTGCTTCACTCTCCAGGCTCTCCAATCTCAAATTCCTGTAAGCATCAAGGATACAAATTTGATTAAGCATTTCCTTTTTCCTCTGGCGTCAAGAATCATTGATTGGCTATTTCATAATGCAGGAGACTTAACGGTAACAAACTTACTGGAAAGATACCAAGGGAGCTAACCAAACTTGCAAACCTCAAGATCCTGTGAGTTGTAACTTTGTTATGATCATAATCTCAAGAGCAACTTTAAATCCTTCCTAATTTTTTATTTTTTCTTTGGCAGTGACTTGTCAAACAATGATTTGTGTGGCACAATTCCGACTGCCGGTTCGTTCTCAAAGTTCTCAGAGGAAAGGTTAGGTGACAGATTTTTGTTCATCCAATACTAAGAATTGATCAACAGCAGTTCATATCATATATGCTTCTTCTGTTTTTGTTTTATTGATTTGTTGCTGCAGTTTTATGAACAATCCAAGGCTAGAGGGACCAGAACTGATGGGCTTTGTGAGATACGATGTTGGGGGAGACTGTAAATGACAAATCTAAAGAGGAATCAATCGTGTGCCCCCCAATTCCGTATAATGTCACTTTATATGGAAGTGGGTTTTGCATATTTATAAATATATTTTTGTTCGTTAGCATATGATACCACGAAACTGATCTTATATTAAGCGGAGATAATTCTAAATCTCCACGCTTGTGATGTGACATTTAAGTTTCAGTCCTTTGTAATTTTGCTTTAGCTCCAATGTGTACTATATAATGATGCAATAGATTGGATACTTGTAACAACAAATTAAACCATCATCCCTTGGCTGAATTTTGCAGAAATCGCGGGATCCAAACAGCCTGTCCTTAAAACAGATGAATTACTGGTTTATGTAATACAACTCTTGAACGAATTAATAATAGTAGCCACAAGTATTTTCAATAAATCAGCATTATCTTAAATTCTTCCATTAGTACCACACACCAAAGGATCAGAAGAAGTTATAAACCAGGGATGGGGAAAATTAGGGAACTAATTCCTATCAGAAGATACCAAAATTTCCTCTGCAAGTGATGGAGCACATGGATGATTATTTAATTGACCTTTACTTTGCCAAGAGCTCATCCATTTATAAATGATCAATGCGGAAATATGTATACATCTGCAACTGTCGAAGTCTCTGTTTAGAATTGATATGTTGTATCTTAAAACTACATAAAATTATAAATTTTTAAAAAATAATTTGAATAAAATTATTAAAAATATAATAAATTTTTTATTATACAAATAAAAAATTATATCTACGTAACTTTCAAGTTTAACTAATATTTACCAAACATTTTAGTACTTAAACTACCAAACGTACCCAAAATGGTGTGAGATGATCTCCAGCTCAACAATTTTCTACCAAGTCCGGAAACTCCTGCTAACCAAAAATTTACTCTGCACCTGCGTTCATCATTATCACCACAGTTAGGAACATAAAATGTAACAAAAATACTTCTTTTTAGAAAACACATAGGCATACATATAAGAATGAATACCAAGATGGATTACGTCATTTATAGCAATAAGTTCATTAAGACAACAATACAGAGGCCTCAAGTGGTACCTTTCCTACAGAAAAGGAGCCATCGGTGAAACAATACAGTTTACCCAAGTTCATGACATGAAGAATTGTAACAAACATTTCAGGAACCAACAACAACAGTTTGAATTCTCTTAAAACACTGTGTCAATTGGATTTTAGCTCCATCATCAACTTCGCATCATAAAGTTCATTTTGATTAAGAGCAAACAGTCTATGAACAGGACAACATTTCAGCTAGTATCAGAATGTTATTATTTCTCAGTACGCTGATGAAATTGATGACTGATCACTGAAACTAGTTCCAAACTGATACCTATCAACTTGAGTCATATTTAGTTTATAGACGAAATAGCTAAACTGACAAGAGGAAAAAGAGCTCAAGGTTCTGAATTACCTCTGATTTCAACAACCTGAACAACAGGTTCAGAAACAGCCGATGATGGATTCTTGATAGTTAAAGATATTGGAGTAAGCGGAGGTGAGGCCATCTCTAGATTGTGAGCAGCATCCATTTCATGACTGCTTGAAGGAATGGAAAAACTACGCGTAATAGCCTGAGGAGGTTTTGGCAGTGGAGATGCTGCATTTTCCATTGCTGATTTACTGGGAGCAGAAAGCACTTGACCTTTGGGCAACAAGGGGGCCGAATAACCAACCAAACCCATTGGCCTTGATGAGTTCAAATTTAATCTGGCCGGAGGTCTTGGAAGCTCATGAAGCTCACTTATCTTAGGCGAGGACATAAAAGTAGGGGAAGCGCTTGGAGATACCTTTGGAGATGAGCTTGGCGGCTGAGGCATTGGATTTCTTAAAAGAGGTCCGGATAACAACTGGTGATGTTCCTTCAAGACAGGTCCAGAAAAGGATTGTCGTTTGACTTTCTTAGAAACAGAAACACCACGAGGATCAAGCCGTGAAAGTAAAAAACCATCACCAGGGGGAGGAGGTGGTAGCCGAGTGGATGCAGTATTATTGTTGCTCTCTCTAAGTATTGACTGTGCAGTATCATTGGAAGTTTTATCACCTCCCAAACTTTTATCAAACTTCGTCTGGTTCAGGGGATATTCATGCCGCAAATTAAAAGTCTGTCCACTCAAACTTGGCTTCAAAGTGCCAGGAACTGGACTACCCGGTCCTGGAGAATGTGAACTCTTTGTATCACCTGGTGTTGGTAATACATAAGTATTGAACTTCCTCGTAGATGATTGTCGCATCTGTTTCCTTCTATCAACAAGATCAGATTTATTATCCATAAAAAGTGGAGCTGACTGGCTGCTAACCGTGACTTCCCTAGTAAAGGAAAAAGATCTCCTGTAGTTTCTATCTAAATTTTCCTGCAAATACACCAAAAGACAAGAATAAAACTCGTGCAAAGTATGAAATAGATGTTTGCTGCACCTCTAAAAATCACATGGAGAAAACATGAAAATGAGATATATAAATGTAATACAATATTTAGTTTAGCACACAGGGAGATACAACTTGCCCTACATTTGGTACAGCACAAGGTGTGGAATCAACTTCTTTAAGTCAACCATTTCCAGTAAATGAATAGATTGTATCTCTCTAGATATAACAATATACCTAGTAAACTTAAATTCCAATCATTTGTTAACAATTGGATAACAAATGGCTAAAATCTTACAGCTTAATAAAGGTCCCCTACAGTCAGATTAATTTGCTTTTATTAGATTACCATAAAGATTGCAAAATAAGATAAGATTGCAACTTCTTAGAAAAACTAAGAGAAATAGATTCAATAACAATCATGATTTGATCCTCCAATCGGCCTATGCTCATTAAATGGATTTCAATTCATAAACTGTTCACTAAGAAAATATAAATTGAAACTACCGCAGGTCATTTACCTTCGAAGTCTCCAGTCTTGCAACTTGGGAAAATGTAATATCTGGCTGATCCAACTGCACAAACATTTGTACTGATCAAGTCACAAGTCAAACTGATTGCAACATTAAAATGCAATACATTTCTAGCTTAGAAGTAAAGCAGATGCAACAATATGGTGATGAGTTGTGCTTTTCATATATGACTTAGCTAACATGTACATCTAAAATCTTTTGTTTGCTGTAAAATAAAGCATTTGGCAGGACAGAACTCATAAGATTCTTAGCTTGTGTAAGTTCATATTTGAGCAAATACAGTAACATAACTACAATGCAAAAATGCTAAAGCACCATAAAATAACATCCCAGCATTATGTTCTCACCTCCATTGATTTTCTTGATGAAGAAACAGCATCTTGCTCCTGCTCATTTTGCCTATAGTCAAAACTTAACTCCCCATCACCACGTGAATCTGAACCATTGTCGTCGTCATCACCATCATCCACATCATCATCTTCAAGTCCTCTGAACTGATAATCAATGTGCTGCTGCTCTGCCACCGTTTTCACGTGTGGATCTACTGCCTCAAGAGACTTAAGAGCCTTCTTGACAAAGCACAACTGCTTTCAAGCACAGAAAAGCAAGCCGATCAATAAATTATCCAGCAGAAGGACAAGAACATTACATGAAACAATAGAGAAAAATCAATAAACCTGAGCAGCATGGTGCCGAGCTGCCTGTGTAAGAAGACTTCGTGATTGTCCTTGCTTTAGAGATTTCAAACGAAAAACAAATAAGGTTGCCTCCTGATCATACTCATCATGAGCTTCTTGCAACTGCTGCAGTGAAAACGTTTCTCCTTTCCCACTTTTTGACCTTCCTTTTTCTCTCTGCCTCATCACCATGTATTCATATATGCTTCTGCAGATCATGCACCAAAATGAAAAAATTAATTATCTCAAAGGTTCAAATGAAATTCAATTTGTGTCTGAAAATTTGATTCTGTACCTTTTTTCATCACATTGTTGCTTCATCTCCTGCATCAAAATATAAAAAAATTAAATGTACAAACAAAAGCAGAAACTGTGCAGAAAAAATTCACCAATAGAAACAGCAGCATTAATTGAGAAAGGTAATTAGAAAATGGTAACTGAAACCAAAATATTGAAAGACAAAGTTCCTCAAAAGGAAAAATCTTATTAAGAAAATTAAAGAGTGCACATGAAACTAACCTCAACTGTTTGAAGCTCATTAAGAAGCGACTCTGATGGAATTGTGATTGTCTGGAAAATGTGAGCGCGCTGCAATATGAAGAGAAATTTATTACCAGGGGCAGGGTAAGATGTACAATTTTGTGACAGATAAGAATAAGTACTCACGTATGTATCAAGAAGTTTCTGAAGTTCAAACTGCACTTTTCCCAGCATTAACAAGACTTTGCCTGCACAGGAACAAAAACAACTTAATATTTTTCTTTTCCCCCCTCGCTGGAATGGGTAAAAAACAAATGTCACTGTCTATGCATCTCTAAGAAAAAAAGAATCAATTAACTTAAGGCAACACTGACTTATTTTGGATGAATACGACCGAGTACTGACCATAGTTTTAGCAGTCACAAGAATAAGAAACTATTCACAAACTTGGAGAAAGACCAAGTTAACTTGGAGCATGTGGATACACAACAGATGTTCAATTCAATTTTTATGAAAGTAAGAATTCACAATCAACACTAATGAGTTAAATATAAAAAATAATTAAGAAATCAGGATAAATACGGCTGCAAACTACACCTTTAAGCAAAAATGGGAAGCACATTGGTACCATATTATGCCCAAATAATTCTTCAAATTTGAGTTTAATTATTCTTCTATTAACAAGATATGAAGAATGAAACAATGGCCAAAACAATAAGCTCAACATTGCCTTTGGATAATATTTTACAAACACAGACATTACGGTGGATTAGTAATACTAAGAATATGTTTCAAACAATACTTCCCAAAGCTGTCTTAAAAAGAAAATTAAAATAAATCACAGTACGAAAGAATAAGGCAGAAGAGAAAGTATGTTGACTTACCACTTTCTTCATTATCATTCAGTGCAGTTTTCTCAAGCAGACAGGCACCCAGCTCCTGTAATGACTCGGAGAATTCTGAGAGAAAACAGGAAAACACTCAAAAAAAAAAAAAAATCAAAGTAGATAACAAAATCAACAAGTGAAATATGATAAACTAAAATAGTTCCGTCTTAGTTTTGCACAAAGGAGCTGCATTTGTTTGATATTCTAACTAATCAGTATATGCAGGATTCGTTAACATCACAGAAATGCTTACATATTCACTTAACTATAATGCAGATATTAAAATCATAATTCAATTCAAACTTTCATGAGAAAGAATATGAGAAATTAAATTAAAGAAAAAACACCGCATCTACCATAAGCACTATTCGCAGTGGCTGCAGCTGCTGAAAGTAAGCTATCATAACAGTCCCTCATGTCCAGCATGTCCTGTTAAAAAGAAAAAAAAACATACTAATTCAGCCAGAAAAGGCGATAACTTTATATATAACTTACATTCTCCCTATTAATCATTTGATTTTTCATTGTTTTCAAATTTCAAAAAGTTTCACTTTCGCTATATAAATATAAATCAAACTTTTAAGCGATATACACATTAAGTCTAGATCCAAAACTATGTTAATTCCAACAACTTAAAAAAAAAAAAAAAGGACAATTGAATTACCTAATTTTCAAAAAATAGAACATAACATATACTACAGAGATACCTAACGCCACGTTCAAAAAACGCGAAAAAAAAAAAAATTAGTTCTGTTAAAATCTCACGAAACAGAAAAACAGCAAGAGCGGCGTACCTGAGAAGCCTGAGCGAGCTCGTCCAATTGAGCCACAGGCCGAAGATCTCGCCGGTCCTTGGAATCGCCGTGCTTGTGGAGTGTGAATCCTCGCCATCGTCTCAGCGAAGTCTTCATTTTCGATTTTTCCTAAAAATAAAATTGAAAAAAAAAAAAACTTGTTCGTATTCGCACGAAATGAAAGTGAAATCCTCTTCTTCGAAGTGAAAATATAATTCTCCTATTTGTTAGAGCTCTGAGATTCAAAGTGAAATACAATCATTCTTCTTCAGAATTCAACTGCATCGCCGGTATCATTACGTCACCAATTATTAAGAAAACAAAAGATCGATATTGAAAATAGATTTTTATTTATCCCTCCTTGACCTCTTCTTCTTCTTCTTCTTTACGATTTAATTATTATTATCATTATTAATGGTAAGTTTCACGGTCAACGGGTTAACAGTTGTCCGTCAGCGTGTTACATTAATAGAAAAATAAGTTGAATTTATTCCATCGGAGTCAGCATACATCGTTCTTGTACCAAATAAAGTTTTTTACGCTCACCTAATGTTGTCTCACCAGTCCACCACCATCAAGCGTACGCAAAATTTAACTGTGCTCCTACCGATAATGTACATTTTATTCTTCGTGCTTTTTATGCAAAACTTAACATTTAAATTGTCATATATATATATATATATATATAATACATGGACATATATATTTGCAAGTATTAAAAACAGTAATAATTCAGCACATACTATTAAGCCGAAAAAAAGGCCCAAATCAGTATTGCAGCTAATAATGACCAAAATATTGATTGGGTAATTGGAATTGGATTGCACGTTTCAGCTGGTCCAAGAACAAAATTTTGACTATGAGTGCGCGGGTCGTTATCGTGGAATGATTCATATTTATAATATATTTTTATAAAGGATTTTACTAAATTACATTTATGTAACTTATATTATACACAAAAATATATTAAAATTTATAATAAAATTATGAGTTCTATATACTTTTGTGTTGAAAGTAAGTTACATGAAGATGTAACTTAGCTCCACCCTTTTATAAAAATAAAAGTTAAAAGATCAATCAATACTGAAGAGACAAGAGGTGAGCTTAGAAGCTAAGCTAAGGGTAATTTTTATTTGCATTTTGGAATGTTTTCCAGTCCCAAAATCAAACAAAAGTCACGGACCCATCCCAATAATATATATAATATATTAAATTGCATTTGTCTGAACGTTCTGCACTGAAAGAACACGGGGATGGAAATGGAATCATTCGGGCGAAGACCTCATACTTTCTTTGGTCAAGGAAACGTGTTTCTTGTCTTGGAGAACGAGTATTTGTTAAACCTCTTTGTAATTTCACTACCAGATGTTAACAACTTCTCTTTCTAAAAAGGCTCTGGATTCTGGAAGGTGGGGCAAAAAAGTTTTTGAAAAAACAGCCTCAGTTTGCGGCCATGTCGTTTAATGTTTCCGATATATTTTCAGTTGGAATGCTGGAACCACCCAGTCTGTAGATACCGCTCCAATAAAAATATCATATTCCAATACCTATAGAAAGTTCAACTCCAGCCTTTCACAGGGATGTTTGAATTATGTCGTCTTGTCTTCGACTCGTGCTTAAGCTTAAAACTTAAAACTTAAAACTTAGCTAATGGGCTCCATTCTTAACTCATGCCCTTAAACAACTTTCAAGTGCGAGTTGGAGTCTCAAAATATATTGTGATTATAAAAAAAAATATAGTCTTATACAAATTCATATGACATATTTTAATTAAATCTCTTATTCCACGACATTTATTATTATTATTTTATTTTTTCATCTAATCAATTAATTTAAACTACATCTAATTGTAACAAATAAATAAATTTATACAATAATTTATAACTATATCATCACTCGTTGTGAGTTTTGACTCTATTTTCCTCTCAATTTCAAAATTGAACCATCTCCCCAAGAATGTGAGTGGAGATGATAGAAATATGAGTTGTGTCATAGTACACTTGATTTACATTGTCTCATTAGACTTTTTATTATAAATATCCGTAGAACTCCGATTATAATATACAATCCAAACTTGATAAATTAAAACATCGCTTAAATAGTAAGTTTGTTTTCACTTGAGATCAACGTGCTAAATTGTAATTCAATTAATTAATAATTTTTTCCTGATACCAATACTATTAATTTATGGAGATTTTACCATTTATATTAACGTTAAATAAAAAAAAAGTTCAGAAATTAAAACTTAAAACGTTCAGATGTTAAATTAGTAACTTATAGTTTATAGCATTGAAAACTGAAATTACATATGCTCTTCTTGCATTAATCATGGTACTACTAACAAAAAGCTTTGGTTACACTTTCACCGGCAAGTCAACTTCTTAGCCAGTCGGATTTCAGTTCAGCGAAGTCCGGTGCACCGTACATTATTCCTGTTCGGTTAGTTTTAAGTTCATTTGTTAATTCGGTTGTTGCTGTCGAGCAAGAGAACAGATACTCCATCACCTACAACTAGGCCCCTTCAGCAGCGTGTGAGAATAACACTAAGCCCCGGTATCGGCTTTTCATTTATTGAAAGAAAATAGGGCCCAACGCACCTCACATTTCTGTTATTGCTAACACACACGATTACCTAATGAAAATATGTAAGGACGCATCAAATTTATTATTTCTGTAATCACGCATCAGCTTCTCTTTCTCACAGTAACAATACAATTATCAAATCCGAAGAAAGGATTCCAACAACTCAGATTCATGCATCACTGAATGAAATATCATGGAACTGCAAAACTCGTAGCAGTACATGAAGAATCCAATATAATAAAACTTTGGTTTCTTGTTGATTTTCCACATTAACAAGAGAAAACTGAGCCACAAAATTTCCTGTTGTCATCAACAATCTCCCAATTATTTCATGATCAATTCCCCCCAAAAAAAGGTGTTGGCAAGGGGAAAAATGTACAATCCCTCTATTGTTCCTGAAATGGATTCAATAGTTGTTAAATAGATAGGCAAATTGAAACTCAGAACCATAGTGTTGACCTGAAACCACCGGATGAAAAAATAAAATGCCTTGTAAAACTATTAAATAGATAAGAGTTCATGCAAGAAGCCAATGAATAAAACCAACCAGGATCTGACAAGGCTTTGGGGCAGAATCAGTTCATTCATGCTGCAGCAGCCATCGGCACAGATCTGTAGCATGCTCTCTTGGCAGCACGGACTATATCTTCAACCTATACAAAACCAATGAACCAAGACCATAAGGCCTAAGTAAACAATAACTAGCATTTACAAACATTGGATAGTACTGTTCCATTGGAAAATGACTACATTTACAATTTAGCTATTTCATAGGTCAACTTAACGACAGATATCCCACAAAATGCCTTAATACACAAGAAACTTGTAGAAGTTATCAAAAAAAGAATCATAGAAAAAGAAAAAAAAGACCTGTGGGACAGCCATTCTCTCAAGATTGGCTGCATATGGCATTGGAACATCAGCTCCAGCAATTCTCTCAACTGGTGCATCAAGATAACCGAAGCTTTCCTCAATAACGGATGCACTGTTTAGAAGAAACAGCAGTCATTATGTATGCCAAAGTGTCTCAGAAATTATTATTAGAGGTCAACCATGCTGGTGGAAAGAAAGCAAACCATATTTCGGCACCAACTCCATGCTGAGGGAACCCTTCTTCCACTGTTACAAGTCTGTTAGTTTTCCTGACAGAAGCATTGATTGTGGATCTATCTAGTGGCCTAATTGACCGCAGATTGATAACCTGTATTAACAGAGAAAGCAACTGTTAGAAATAAAAAATCGCAATGTAAACAGATGATAAGACAGTATTACGGAATAAGAGTGAAATAGACAATCAAACTGCCAGCATCAATTTACCTCGGCACTTATTCCTTCCTTCGCAAGTATCTCAGCCGCCTGAAAACCAAGCAATATTCATTTAGATATATGATTAGGAAGACTTGTGTGGAACAACTATAATACTTTCAGAAGGAAACATTTCAAGGAAATCAGGAGGAGCTCCCTCTGTTACAAACCTCGAGTGAAAGGCCCACCATTTTTGAGAAAGCTGTAATAGTTACATCTTTTCCTTCTCTCTCAATCTGTTAGAAATAAATAATCGCAATATAAACGGATCATAAGATAGTATTATGCAGTAGGAGTGAAATAGACAATCAAACTGCCTGAGATCAAAGAACAAGCAAGTTTCAAAAGTAAGAAGACCATTACCTTAGCTTTCCCAATTGGAACGCAAAAACTGGAATCAAGAACTTCAGCTGATACCGGGAATGACTCACCGTATCTGAGGGACAAGTTTCAAGTTAACATAAACTTTTGTTAACTGATGATAAATTCTAATGGTATAACAGAATCAAACTGCACAAAACTACTTACAACAACTCATTTTCAAGAAAAACAACAGGATCTGGATCCCTTATAGCAGCTTTCAGCAGTCCACGAGCATCTTCAGAACTGTATGGGCTCAGTACTTTCAACCCAGGGACTGTGGCATACCATGCTGCATAACACTACAAGGAACCCAAAAGGAGTATCATCAAATATTAGCTCACAAACTTTTGGAGAACCAAACATACATTTGAAGTTTCGGAAGTTAAGGGTGGAAACAATGTAGTATGCATAAATTATCCGTGATAATCAATTGACATAATTTTGGAGAGGAAGAAGCTAAAAGCTGACAATTAAGATGAACGGTATGGAAGAGACGGAGGATCCATACTTGAGAGTGTTGGGCACCCACTCCAGCAGCAGCACCATTAGGCCCCCTGAAGACAATAGGAACTGCAATCTGGCCAGAAGACATGTAATTTGATTTTGCAGCAGAATTAATGATGTGATCAATTGCCTGCAACAAAAGCCACAACAGAGATTAACAGGAAGTATTCATCAGAAAGAAATCTGACTAGCAGATTCCTATAATGAAAATCATACTAAACAAGCATGATATTCCTAGATGCCAAGGTAAGAGAATATCACAAACTAGCAGTGAAATTACGAGGATTTCCACTTCTAATGCTGCAATTATGAGAACACACCATGACTATGTCATGGATATGGTAGAACCATAAAACATTTTGAATAGATTCCATAACCAACAAGAATAACACCATTTAAACACAATCACCCTCTTTTCTGATTTAAGAATACGAGTTCTTTTTCAATTGTATGCTCTGAATTATCAGAGATATTGATCTCATTCACCCCGCAATTTGCTAAAATTTCACTAACAACTATCCACCTTTTTGTTTTAAGAAAGCGGCTCCTCTAGTAAGTAAAACTCTTTAACTGATCAAATATGATTCTAAGCATTTCAATATCCACCCTTGTGTTTCAAGAATGTGGCTCTTCTTTTTAGTAAAAATCTTTAATTGATCAAATACAACTCTTAACATTCATGAACAGAGTCTAGCACTTCGATCAACTAATATAAGCAAAGTATGAACCCTCTTGACCTGCATAGAGAAGTTAAATGTCATGAATTCCACCACAGGCTTCAAACCATAGTATGCAGCACCAACTCCAATCCCAGTAAAGCCAGCCTGCCAAACACGAAAGACACAAATTATTATGGGCAGACAACTATCGCCAAGAATAAAACAAGAAGATTCATTGGTTGATAATTAATATAAACTTGCATATAAGATAGGCAAACAGATAGACAGAAATGGAGAGAAAGAAAGAGAATCTATAAAATTGTTCGATTAAGTAACAGAAAGAATTAAGTTTAAGAGAGAGCAACAAAGTTGTTCAAATAAAATAAAAGCAATAACCTCAGTAATGGGAGTATCAAGAACTCTCTCAGGGCCATACTTCTCCAATAGCCCTTTGGATATCTACACAAAACAGAAAATAAAAACTCAGTAGTTGACAAACATAAATATACTTGTATGACCTTCAAGAAACACAAAAGAACCAGAGTGAATATCTCCAAGAAGTAAAACTAACCTTATAAGCTCCCTGATATTCCCCAACCTGCACTCAAAAGGCATACAATGAACGTATGTTAACCAAGCAAATTGAGGTTAAGGTTTAGACCAGGAAAAAGAAAATCCCAAAACACTTTTCCCAACCTCTTCACCCATCAAGAACACTTTAGGATCAGCAGACATCTCCTCATCAAGAGCAGAGTTTAAAGCCTCTCTCACCATCATCTGTGCACCCCACAACATTTTGAGTTCGGTAGTAGAGAAAATAACTTGGAAAAAAAAGAATTCTCAAACAATGTGCCCCAAACAAGAGATTGCAACATTAAGTAAATATTAAATTTGAAATTTCTCATATCATTAACTCTCTCAAAACTATAACGAACTTAGAAAAAGTAAAAAACTTACATAGAAGGCAAGCCTATACAGATAGATAGAATACAAGCATCATACAGCCAAAATCAGTGCATTGCAAGTAATTGGTTATAAAAGGCACAAATACCTGTTTAGCTGCGGATGAGTAATTTCTCAAAGTGGATACCACAGGGCGAATTCTCTGGATTAAAAATCACATTCGCAATAAAACAACAGTCAACAGTTAGAAAAAAAAATGCAAAATGAATAATATTTAGGCGTACCGCAACAGGAGAACCTCCTCCAGCAGCCACTTTCTGCCTAATAATTCCCCACATCTTTAATTGTTTCAATTAAAATCCTGCCCTAGTCACCATATAAACCGCCAATAACAACACCATAAATAACACAATCAGCGAATAGCAAAGGAAAAGGAAAAAAATGCACGTATTTAACTGAACGCAAATCGAAGGCTACAATCAGTTATTAGACAATACAATCGTGTTTATAGTAAGAGCAACAACAATTAAAATAATATATAAGAAAATGAGATTTGAGAGAAAATACGCACCGAGATTATCAGAAGTGAAAGTTATCAGCGATCCGATCGCCGTTGAGAGTGAAATAGGTTGAAAGTTGAAACACACAGCCCACCCAAATAGCAATAATAATCTAATTTAAAATATTTTTGTATTTATTTATTATGTTTTTTTTTTAATTAATGGTACTTTCATTTAGTCGAATTTTCAAAATTTTCCTTTTCGGGTTAGAATTGAATGGGGTAAGCTGTATATACACTGGGCGCTCTTTTGGTCGCGTCGATTGCTTTTGTTAATCAGGTGGTCACAAGAGTATCTAATCGCACGATAAAATACTGCGGGGACCAATCTTAGTTATGGACCTTATGGTATCCGCTGTAGAGCATATTAGTCCTTGTGCTGAGCTGGATGCTAATTGGATCCAGGGGACTTTGATAAATATCGTTGACGGGGGCGCCACTAGGGATATGATTGTCATTACAGATGAGGAAATATTGCGGCCGTCCAATGTGACTGCATAAGAAGCTGAAATCGTGTGACACTTGAAGAGTTGAGGAGCCGTTGACACAGTACAAATACAATGGTAATAAAAATCGGCCAGCTTGTTTTGACACGTGTTGTTTAAAAATTTTATTTACAATTCACTTTTTTTTTTTTAAGGAAAAATACTGATACACCCTGCTGTTTAGACAAAAAAAAAAAAATTATGTTGTTTTCAAAATGACATTTGAACCCTTATGTCATAACAGATTCCGTTGTTTGTAACTAAAAGGTTACTAGGCTTGTGGCATGGTAGCTACGGTTACTGTTCTTCAAATTAGAGCACGGCAATTCAAATTTCTATAAACATAATGTGAATGTAGAGTATTTTCTTCCTCAATTATTGAATGAAGATAGTCTACTTTCTTATTTAAGTGTAAAAAATAGACATTTATGCATTGTGAGATATTTTTTTCTTCAATTTATTGAGTGAAGGTAATTTGTTTCTTTATTCAAATGTGAAGAGTAGACATCTCTTAAATATTAATGAGGATTCAAATATAAGCAGTGTCTTATATAAATTAATATAAGTAGTCCTAATTATAATCTGATTTAATTGTAAACTAGTCATATAAATATCAGTTACAGTCTTAAGTGAGGGTTCAGATCTGAACAGTACTTTATACGAATTAATATAAATTAATCTCAATTATAATCTAATTTAATTATAAACTAGTCATATAAATATTAATTATAGTCTCAATTAATATGAATTATAATATTGAATAATAGTCTCACGTATCAAAATAATAATAATAATTAAAAAGTTAAAGTCAAACATTCGCCTACTAATCATAAGTGAACTTACCCAAAAACCCTCCTTCCCCATCAAAAAAAAAAAAATCACAAACCAAAATAGTGTAATCCCTTCGCTTACTAATGAGAAACCTTTCCCACATTTTCAAAAAATCACAAACTCTTAAAATAGTGAAATTTCCTACACCTAACTCACTGCACGCAACCCTGAACCCTACCGCCGCATGCAACCATGAAGCCTGCACGCATGCTCAGCGCCACTACAAAAGTGAAACCGACAAGACAAACACAAATTGAACTGTAAAATCAAATCGAATTTTCTCTGTTGATCAATACCTCCATCAGGTTCAGAATGAGCCGATTGACAAAAGCTAACAGAGACAATTGCCATTTCACTGCTGAAATTGCTAGAATCTGCCAAAAATTGTGCAACACTGCCGCTGCCCATTTGCCAAATTCTGCCACATGTTAGTCAACACCACCTCCAATAAACAACTTCTCTCCACCATCAATTGGATATGCTAATTAATACTGTTAAGATTTAGTGATTATTGTTGTAACAACTTTTGTTTTTTCTTCCAAATGGTCCTGTTTTTCTTTTATCATGGAAGTTTAAATGGTTGACACTTGTTTGAAGAATTGTGCTATTTATATGAATCAATTTATTTGGTTTTAGGAGAAAATTAGTTCAAATGGGATGTTAAACAGCTTGAGGATGAAATTTAATGATTTTAACTGTTGATGCCGAAAATTTGATCACTGTTATCTCGAATATATATCATTTCCGTATCAGATTTCAGCATCATCATTGAATTTATTTTTGGGAAGCGGCTTGCCAATTACCATGGACGTCTACAAAATACTTGCAGATTGTCGTCTATTACCTGAAATCACAGAAGACGAACAGAGGCGACGAAAGTTTTTTCGGTTTGAACCCTCCGACACTCAAGTCAGTAATGGCTTAATTCTTATTGCCACACACTTAATGGCTTAATTCTTATTATCATCCAGCTGAGAGTTTTTCTCAGTCCCCTTAACAAGAAAAATCATTTGTTGTCTTAAAGGAGAAGAATATTTTCTCCATAAAATGAACAAGAAGAATGATCAGTTTGCTTGGAGGATAAGCCTCTCTCCAAAATCAAAAATTCCATCCAAATAAATAATCATCATTATCATAACCCCATGATCATAATTGTTGTAACCCCCATAATTATAATTATTAATATACTAATGAGTACTATAATTAGCATAATAATGATCACTTTAACAATAACCATAATAATATTTATCATAATAATTATAATAATAATGACAATAATAATTATCATTTATTGTATATATCTGGTTTAATTACCCAGTGGTCGAAGTGTTCTGCTCAAAATCATTAAGTAATCATCTACACCAGATAATCTATTCACTTGGTCGAGGTGATCTGCTCAGATGATCTGTTCATTTGGTTGAAATAATCCGTTCAAGCTCTCCAGATAACAATCTGGTCGAGTTCACAGATAAACTCTTGGTCAATATGATGTTCTCGAACTAGCCGAATAATCACTTGATCGAGGTGCTCTATTTGAGCTCATCAAATAACTATTTGGTCATAGTAGTCTGCTCGGGATCATTTTGATTACTTCTTTAAACATTAACTATTATAAAAAAAATATATTATTGTAATGTAATTAACAATCAATGGTTTAATTGGAAAAAAATAAGAAATTTAATTGGATCTCTCCATCAAAATTCCAACTCTTGTAAATAAAGGTGCGATCGTAATTTTATAAGATTTTTTTTTCTTAATATTCATGAGCTTTTGTTTCTAGCAAAAATAAAATTTATTGATATCTATTAACTTTTATAGGTAGTAAAAATTTGTTAATGTTTGTTTTTAAATTATAAATTTTGTTTCTTTCAGTAATTAGTGTTATCAATTATTTACAACTATATATATATATATCTTAATAAATTAGTGGGAATTTATGAAATTGAGATGAGAGATAAGAAAATATTAAGTAAGTAATTTTTTTCAAAAAATTATTTAGATAATCAAATACTTAAATAAAAAGAAGGCGCCAAAAAAAAAAAAATAGATGGATTCAAATAACCATCACTTATGTTTGAATACATGCACATGGTTATAGCACAATCAAACAGTTTACCAAACATATAATTATAGTATAACTAGTATTTAATGAGATATGCACACCTTCGCTCACGTTTACAAGAGATGATTTATTGTGAGTGTCTTTTTAAATAGACTTAAACTATTACTATCAATAAATTGAAAATACTAGATTACCAGCCCATCATTAGGTCTGAGTTTTATTAACTATTAATAATAATTAATAATGTGAATTAACACATTACAGATAATCGAGTATCTTAATATCATAACACAATTACTGTATGGTACTCCTAATAGTCACTCTCAACAAACAAAAATATAAAAGAAATAACGAGGTATGAATAATGCAGTAGGTGCGGATCGTTAGATAGTGTTCATCTAGCTACCGACTGATGAAATATTCCACAATAAGTAACATACTGGAGAAATAAAGTAATCTAATAGGTTTTAACTATGAAATCCACTTCAGTTATGTTCATAACAAAGATATTGTAATTTAAAAATTATAATTGTTATGAAAAAAATTATAACTAAGAAGTAAAAATTAATAATATATAGTATATATAATTTTTAAATAATAATTTTGACAATATTATTGAAAATATAATAAAATTTTTATTATACAAATAAAAAATTATATTAACATATATTTTAAATTATAATAACTATTATTTATCAAATACTTTAATGTTATCTCAATCCCAAACTAACCCTTCATCTATTATTCGACTGCATTAATAAAAGTTGTAAGCGTGTTGTATTGCGTTTGTTTCATGTCAAATTATTAGCATAAATCAACATATATGATATTATTGCTGCCACTTTGACTGTGCCAAATTTGTATTGTGCATTTTCTAATATATTTTATCTTCTCACTTCTGAAGAAAAGCTATTATCATTTTCATGTGTGCATCATACAAAGATTCTCCATATGATTGGAAATTCCTTTTAATATCATAATTTGAAAGTCTTCGCTTAATAACTGAAAAAATGATCTTCTCCAAATACTGTATAAAAATCTTATAATAATAATGTGTCTCACAGAAAAATTTTAAGTCAAACTTTAGTGGTGACATCTTGTGGGATTGTGGCAGGGTTGTAAAATAAGTTTACGTTGTTTGAAGATGATAATGACAATATATAAACTAACTTAATTTACGTCCAATTATTAATTTTTTTAATCATCGTTAATGCACCAAACCTTTTCGAAACTCTTACTATTCAGTTTTATTTAGTATTAAAATTGAACAAACATTGTTAAAAGTTATAGAACTAAATCATTTACTAAACACTAATTATTATAACTAAAAAATTAAGTTAATTTGATCACATATTTTTATATCGAATTTGTAATAGTACTTGTATGATAAAAAAATTATAATAATTTATTTTTTTTAAAATTATATTTATCATATACTATCAACTTTTATTTTATAATTATAATTTAAAAATTACAAATTTGAACCCAAGAGTTTTGTATTGTTTGGCACGAGTTTTTGTTGTTGTCCATCTATCCACTAAGGGGACAAATTTCCTCGTACCTTTTTTAAATTGAAATACTTTAATTTACCGTATAAAAATATTAAAATTTCGACTTATTCTCTAAAATCTATTAAATTTAACCATTAACTGACATTGACTTACTAAAATAACTTTTATGCCCTTATTATTTCTAAAATAAAACCAATTCAAACTTTATGTATATTACTAACAAAGATACCCTCTAATCTATTTTTTAGAAAATAAAACAAAATTTCAATAATAATATTTTTGAAAACAAGAACATTTCATGTTAACCCAACCAAAAACCACTATAAAACTTATTTCTACGCACAAAAAAAAAAAAAAAATCACCCCTAACCCATAAATATTCTCAAGTTTAAACAAAAATTATAAATTTTGAATCAAAATCTCAAAATGTATAAAAAAGTGGATTTTTTTTTATTCTCATCTTCTTTCTTCTTCATTTTCTTCGTTCTCTTCCCTGGTAATTTTCTTCTTCATTTCATTTTTTTTTTCCTCTTTCACACTCGACAACTTATAAACCACTTTCAAATCCAAAATGGCCCAGCAAAACCTCAAACCCATGGCTGCATGAGGCCATTCCAAGCAAGCCTATGGCCACGCACGAGCATCCAAAAAAGCCCACAGCCATGGTAAACATACAATGATTCAAACAAATAGGTGTTGATAGTTGCAATGATTGGTTTGAATTTAGAATTTATTGGTAAATTTAAGAAGATGATAAAAAATTAGAAAATGAAAAAAGAGTGAAAAATATAAAATAGAAAAAAGGTGATGAATAAATATAAAAAAAGTGAGAAAGAAATTTATTTTTCTTATTTTGAGAATAAATAAAATTTTTAACCCTTTTGCAGTTAAAAAATTAATTAATTGAAAACAAAATAAAAATGATTAAATTGGATGTAAAGTAAATTTTATTGAAATGTTTAAATTTGTGTTAAAATTTGTTCAAACATTTAAGTTTTGTGAAAATTAATTTATATATTTTAACTTCTTATAATGAGTTAACTGTTAAGAAGATTTACAAATATAATTTTACCTTTATAATCTTAAGAATTAATGATAATTAAGAATAAATTAATATTTTCATATTTTTAAAGGATAAATTGAAATATACCAACAGCGTTGTATTGTTTCATTTGCTTTGTAGGAGTTTTTGTCGTTGTCCTTCACTTTTAGCGCCCCAGACCCAATTATATAACACATGGTGCGGTCTTCTGGGCGTTGAAAAGGCCACATGAATTCCACGAATAATACAGCTGATTCTCGCGGTAGGGCTCCTAGCGAAGAGGAGATATTCTTTTGCACTGTAGTATAGTTTCATTTGTGCTCTTTTTTAACCTCGCTTGCTTGGGCAGAGTGTCCAATGTGTTATCCTGGCCAAGTCCTTTGCTCAATTGTAATTCTAGAGGTTTATGATAAAACTTACTAATAAAATAAAATAAGTATTGCTCTCAAAACCGAATCTAAAGCTTGGGACGATCCTTTTTTTCTTTTCGTGGAGAGTAGGCCCTTTGACATTCTTCTAAATTCTTTATTAAACTCATCTTTAATTGAAATTATCTAAATACTTTAAAAAATATACTAATATCTTTTTTGTTTCAAATAAAAATTCAACTAAATACTTAAATAGATCACTATTTTAAAAACTTTTTTACACCAGCATATTTCATAATTTATAATTTATATTTATAGTTTCATTGAAAGTACTTGTTTTGAAAAACTTTTTAAGAATTCAAAAATTATGTTGATAGAAGTTGTGTAACAAAGATAAAATAATTTAAATTTTTAAAATTTATATGCATTTTATAAATAAAACTTAAAAGAAATACTCTTTTTTAGAGTGAAATTTAATGAAAAACCAATTGATTTTAATTAATGGGTTAATAGTTTGAAAATAAAATTATAGGTATTTTATAAAATAAAATTTAAAAAGGATGGTGTAAACATTTTTTGGAGGATGCTAAAAGCTCCACTTTTTGGGCAAAGCTCAACAAAATTTGTCAAAAGACCAAACTTTCGGAGTAAGATTTTTATTCTGATCTCAATATAAATTATAAAGTAAATAAAAAATATGATACTTAATTAATGTGTGTGTGTGTGTATATATATATATATATATATATATTAAAATACAATAAAAAAAACTTTAATACATTATAACTTGTGTTTTTTTTTCTTGGTTAATAACATTACGTCGTTGTTAAAATATAAGATTTATAAAAATTAAATAGAATTTATATAATGAGAAGATCATAATTCTTTATGTTTATGGTGGTTTTCGTATTTATAGAATTCCCATTCTTATGGGGTTGTGGAAATAAAAATAGGGGAATAAAAAAAAATGAATTGGTATTTTTACTCTCAGATAAAATAAAAATGTATTTTTACTGTGTTTAAATATTATAATATTAAAATATTAGTAATTATTATTATTAAGTGGAAAGAAAAATTCTATAGGGACGTGGGGTTGTATAATTTGGGAGGAAACGTTCATCTTCACCCAATAGCCAAATTCAAATTGAAGTAGCGAAGCGCTGAAACAGTAAAGGGGAAAGAAGAAAAAATAATTAACACCGTACACCACAGAATTGTAAAGCATCCAAGACCTTTTTAGAGTTCCAATTCGAATGTTCTTGATGCGCACTGGGTAGTGGCACATAAATAAATGTATGATCATCTATAAGAAGATGAGCGAAGCTCACACGTGCCTGAAATTGGAATAAACCCAAAATAAACCCAACCGAACCTTTCGAATACTTGCTTGAGCTCTTTAACCAATCAAATTTTGCACGTTTGCTCTCGCTGCCTGCTTCAAATCATCCCCTCAAATTCGTTGCCCCTGCAAGATAAAAGAAACAAATAAACAAATTTAAAGCAGTTCTGAAACACAGCAACACAAACCAAACCCAAAATAAAATAAAGAAACAAAAAAATCTCAAAAGAAGGGAACGCAGCCGGGGGTTGCTTTGCTTGTCTTGCACAAAGAATAAGCATTCCAGACGCACACAGCGTGGCACCATCACTCATTGCTCAATTGTAAATTTGTAATTGCAACTTTTGATGGTTCCACCCTGGTGTGCGCCTGAATCCTTACTCTCATCGCGACTTCACTAATTTAAACCACCCCAAAAAAAGGAAAAAAAAAATCTCTCGAACATCAAAATATCAGCAACACAAAACACAGAAATCAGTGCAGTGCTCTATTTATAGCATAATGATTTGGCCTGTGAGAATCAGAAAACACAAAGGCAAATGGAAAAAAATAATATAATAATTAAAAGGGGGACCAAATGGACTGTTCATTCGAATTGTTAAAAAAAAAAAAAAAGGATGGGAAAAAGATAACAAAGAGTACAAACCCCGATACGCTACCACTTGGATATACTGACAAGTGTTCACAGTGCATAGTTATATATGTCACGATCCGGGCCAGAGGAAGAGATTTGAAGCTGAACCTCTGAGCCCACGGGTTTACGAGTTAATTTTGGGAGACAACACGTAGGTTGGGAAATTGCTTGTGGCTGACATTCGTTTCGGTGCCGGGCCAGTTACTGTGTTACCGACCGCCAAGTGGCAAGTGGCTTCCTTCCCTCTCTTATGGAGAAACCATGCATCTTACATCTTACAAGTGGAATTTTGTAAAATTATGTTTATATTTACATATTTTTTAAGGGTTAAGAGAATAAAAAGGAAAACTTGACGCGTGGAATGAGTGTGACGGGCGATGATGTCCTACGTGTCTGTCTTTTTTGTTTTTAATTTTTTTAATACGTGAAATAAAAAAAGAAACAAAAGTATGACAAAAACTTATCATTTGTTATAATTAAAATAATTTATTTTTTATTTATAAAAATTAATAATAAAATAATATATTTTATTACATATTATATAGAATATAAGTTATATTTAAATGTAACTAACCCACCAAACTTTTGTATTGATTTATGATTGCTCTTCAAGTCTTCGTGTTTCGAGCTTGGCCTCATCAACATATTGCAGTACCGGTTGGTCAAACAATACAGGCATGTTACAACTATTATAAATTATTTGTCATTTCTCTATAAGATTTCTTAACTTTGAGTTTGACATAATAGTTTACTTTATTTTTATTTTTAAATAATAAATTTTTTTATTTTTATTTTTTAAATAAAAACTTAAAATATTTTTTTATTGAAGATAATATAAATTTTTTTAACTAAATAAATATAAATTATTTAAAAATAAAAATACCAAAACTCATTGTGTGGTTAAATTTATTACAAAAAGAAAATTGTATCAACAAACCTTAAAAGTCATTTATACATTTATATACTCATAATCCATAGCTCCTGCTGATCAAAGAGGGCGAGAGTTGTTTTATTTTTTTAATAGAATTTTAAACAATTAAATAAATTATTTTATTTCTACTAATTTTTAATTTTAAGTTTAAAAATAAATATTGAATTTTTTTAATGTTTAAATATTTAAAATATCACTTATTTATTTAATATTTTTTTATAACATACTTTAAAAATTTATCTAATAAATTTTTTTTAATAAAAACTCATATTAAAGGCCAAACAACTAAAATATTTAAAGTGGGAAGAGTTTTTCTTTTTTCCTTTTTTAATCACCGTTAAATCACAATATTTTTTTTAATGATATTAGGAACAGTTGCTTTCGGAAAGCGCCGCAGTTTCAATCCAAGAAGCTGCTTCACCATAAAGGAACATCATCAAAACACCTTCATAGTGATAGAGTGGTACTAGTAAAATAATAATATTCACAAAGGGTTTGGTTATTAATAAATATTATTACTATAATTATTATTTTTAATAAAGGGTTCAGCTAACTTTTCCGTTTCATCTGCATAGATAACTGAAGCAAAATTGTCAGTGATGAATGATTATTGCCAAGAACGTGAAACTTTGCATGATAAGTCTTGAGGAAAAAAGTCGTCAATCCATTTTTCGAAGACCTCTATTGATGACCAGGACGCTGTGCACATGATCACGAATCGATGATGGGGAGTGGGATCATGAGATTGGGATTTGAGTGATTCAATAAAGCCGTGGTGGAATGGAAACTGGTTTATGCCAAAGGGAAGGAAGTGTGGAGAATAAAGACGATGGAGTCTATGGTTTTTTACGGTTATTTTCCAAATGTCATTTTTTGTTTTTAAAACTGTTGCGGCGCTGGTGATGACTGATGATAATGGACTTGTAGTGACCGGTGATGAAGACAAGCGGCGGTGGTCATAGTGAAGCTTGAGAAAGAGACGGAAAGAGTGCAGATGATTATGCAGAAAAATAAAAATAAATTTTATTTATTTATTTATTATTATTATTTAGGAAAAGATACTTTTAGAATAAATTAAACTATTTTAAAAGAGGTAATTGATAATATAAAGATGGTGGTATTTGATCCAATCTTATAAATTAATTTTATGTCAATATTTATTTTATCTTTATTGAATATAAAAATTTTAAGTACATCCACATAATAATTAAATTAATATCTATTAATAAATAGCTTTAAGCTCCACTCAGTAATTTACTTCTAACTGTATAATTTGTTTCCATCAAGTTTCATATTTTCAAAAGAAAATTGCAAATTTGCAATGATCAAAATAACGCAGTTTTAACTTAATTGATACTTTAAAAAAAAAATGAAGTTCAAAGCAAAAGTTTTGAAGAAGGGATATTATTTGGATTTTGGAGTACCGGATACCGATTAGCTGGAGCGTCTACATTGTCTACTAGGAACTTCTGACACCGGGGTGGGTGCAATTAAGAGATATACCAGGTGTATCTAGGAATGCGGTTGTCTTAGTTAAGGGAGGCCCAAGAATAGAGAGGAAGCTCAAAAGGAGCATAGCAAAGATTGGCCCAACTGCGGCAAAACCTAATTTCATAGAAAACAAAGCAGAGACAAGAGAGTGAGCTCGGAAACCGGAAAGTCAGGGGCGAGAGGGAGAGAGAATGAGTATGGGAGGGGCATTTTGGGGGACAAGAGTAATGGAGATTGTGAAAAAACATGACTCCGGAGGGCTTGTTTGGAAGAGAATAAAGCTGACGACTACTCGTAAAGCCAACGCCAAGAAGCGCCTCCGCCGAGTCTGGCAGGTACCCCGTTCTTCTTCCTTAAACCCTAACCCCTCAAACCTCTAACCACTTAGATAGATTTCAATTCTGTTCCGTCACTCTTTCTTACCGTACACGTTTGCGACGACTTTTTTTTTTTTTTTAACAAGTTAACTAAATAATTTAATTTTAGTTAATTTTATGCCAATACAAATTAGTTCATTTCATACTAATGGGCGGGTGGTAGTTTATTATTATTATTATTATGATCTCCTTTTTTTTTTGGGTGTTAAATAACTGAACTAAATTTTCTCTATCAGTGGTCTCGGATAATCAGTGTTAATGAGTGAAAAGCATTGGATCATCTGGGATGTATAGTTACTACATTTATCATCAGGATACGACTACTTTTCTCAGCTGCAAAATTGTGATCCTAGCATTTGATTGGTTCATCGTAGTGCCTATATGAATACTGTCTTAGAATCAGTAATATCTTAGCCGGTTTTGTAAAATGCACTCTGTGCCTGAATGTTGTACAAGAATGGGCGCTTGTGCACTTGTGTAACAATAAAATATCTCAGCTCATGGGAATCGAGATTCTGATTTGGTTTCTTTTAAGGACTATTATTAGTTAATATCTGGGTTGGGTTGGTTAAGTTAACATTTGTATAGAACTCAGGGTCAGGGGCTGGCATACCGACATAATCTTGCACGGCTTCGGATTTGGCTGTCACAATGACATTTGATATAATTTATGAGTTAAGTGTATGATTGGGATGCTACATGCTAGTGCTGTAATTAAGTTAGAAGGAATACTGTTTCTGCTCCTCTCATTGGAGCAAGATTTATCATGCTAATTTGACTGATTGCCATCAACTGTTGTAATGCCAGCATCAAGTTGATAGGGAATTAATCTGCCTTCTCTGTTTCTTCTTTGCTTCTTCTCTTTTTGCCATGATCCAGTTAGTCCTAAATTGTATGATATATGCTCAGAGAAGGTTGTCAGCAATGTACCTATTATTTCATGTGTGCAGTTTCAAATGAAGTAATGGCTTGAGCAAAGATCACTCAAGTACTAATCAGATGAGTTCTAGTTGATTTTGGTAAAAGTTGTATGACCAAATTTATGTAAGTCAAGCATTGCAGAAAATGCCTTGGCAACCCTCGGGCCAATGCTTGAATTAATTGCTGGCGACCTATCTTATTCATGTGCCTTCCTTAGTCCAAGGATCCCAGAAATCAAAAGGCCCCAAGAATAACTCACTCTATGAAGTTTTTTTTTTGGCTTCCATGCTTTCATTTGTAACCATCTGATTTCATCATACATCTCTTTTATGTGCATCTACCAACATAATTTAAGCTATGCTACTTTTAACTGTGTTCTTAGTGTATGATGTTGGTGCAATTGGTCTAAATTTGAAGCTGTGTAAATTGGCCCTTCCTTGCAGAATGAGGCTGTCCTAAGGGCATGTTCTGAGCCACCACCTTCAAAAGCTTCCGGGTTTAGTGCTGATGGAGGTGGTCAGGAAGACGGTGGAGGCAGCCAGGCTAAGGGACAAAATGACTGAAAAAATATAGACAAGCCTTGAAGATACATATTTTTTGGTGATCCCTGGCTTCATGATGCCAAACTCTTTGTTATGTTTTCATATTAAAACATAGTCAAATATTGTAACTGGCCACTCTCCTGAACTTGATGAGGATTAAAATATTAATTTATGTCATGAAAAGTCAGAAGCATGGAATTGGATGGCAGTTTATTCCTTTGTGCACGAAATGCAGTTATAATCTCTTAGGACTCAGCAACTGCCTGAATGAATAATCAAGGTGAATATTAAAATGTTTGAATGCTCACTGTACTGGTAGTGACGCAAGTCTTTGACAGGCTGCTTGACATAAGAGACTGTGGACTTCTGTAATTATATTTGATCTGACATGAGAACAAACATTTCAGTTGCATGTTTGGTTAGGAAACCTAGTTTGAGACGGTGAAAAGAGTCCATTGTGTTTTTGCACTTTGCTTTGAAAATTCACCTGGCAGTTGTTTGTTCAATTACGGAAGTGTTATCAGGGATGTGAAAGGTTATGCTGATTTTGCTTTCATATGTTTGATTGAATAGATATTCAGTTGTTTTTACAGCGTGTATTGTAGTCATTGCCATGTTTAGGTCACTTTTGTTGAAGGTTTTGATGGAATCTTTTCCCTATCATATGGTCATAGGTAGGATAACGTTGAATCTTGTTGTATAGATAACGCAGTCCTTTCCGGTTTTTGAAGGAAAATGCGGTGAGATAGTAACATAACCAAGAAATCCGCTGAGAGAGAAGTAGAAATCCTCTCTCTTCTCCTTAGTCTCCTTTTGCAGCCTAGAAACATGATTTTGACATAAAAAATGTTGGACCAATCTTATGAGTTTCCCCTTTGCAACTGTTACATTTTAGTAATCCTTGCGGCCATCCGGTTCCATCCTGGGGCAAGTTTGTAGTCTTACACGCAACTCTCTCTAACTTGTGTGGGTGTGGTTGGTTCTGTGAAAGGTATTCTCAAGTACTTTACGTCCTTTAGCATAACAACTGTTGTTGTACGGCCTGTGGATGAAAATATTCAAGATTGCAGAGTTAACTTTTAGCTCCAATTACGGCATGAACATACAGCTGAGAGCTGACCCACATATATAACGCAGGTGGGTTTTGTTATTACTATGGGCCAGTTTGTCAATGAGGTCAGCAATTTTAATGCAAATAGGCAAAGCAAAGCAATTGCCAGAACTATCGTCGACCCTTTAAACTCAAGATGCCTTGTTACAGGCAACTTTACCCACATAATATTTTGGCTTCTTAGTAATAGGCAAGTGCTAAAACAAAATACAATTCTTGTCTAGATTGCTTGAGATTTTCAAAAGCTTTGGATCCCTCTTAATGATAAAATGAAATTGAAATTGAAATGAGATAGGTTTAAAAGATTGAGGATAAGCACAATTGCGCTGCTAATTTTTGCAGGAGGGATCTTTTAGTTGAGGTTGAATGAAGGGGGCCCCATGATTCTTAATTATCTGATTTAAACATATCAATATTATTTGAAGGTATTTAAAATTAAAAAAATAATAATAATATCGGAGACGTCATTGTTGCAGAGATACCAAGCAACCCCTTTAAACTTAAATTTGTCCAAACAGGCAGCATAAAAAAGTAGTTGGTTTGGAAATGGTCAACTTACATAATTGATAATACATTCCCGGTCTGCAAGGTATTACTTGTAAAATGTCAAAATTGCCCACTAATGAAAATGACCATTATTTATTATATAATTAATTTCTAGGACAAATAAGAGTAAAGCCAATTTGATAATATTATAATTTTTAAAATAATTATTGTTAGTTATGTTAAAGAAATAAGTAGTAAAAAGAATTATTTAAATATTTGATAAATTTTATTTTAAAAGTAATATGAGTTTTAAGAGCAGTCTTATGTATTAGATAAATTTTATTATTAAATTATTATAAGAATGTAAATAACTGAATTAAATATAATGTTAAATAATATATATATATATATATAATTAATGATAATTATTAATTATATTTTTTATTTTATTATCTCAAAATAATTAATAATTTTAATTTTAAATTTTTATAATATATAAGAATATATATGAAATTGTATTAAATATAGAATTAATTCTCAAAATTATATTTTACAAAGCTACTTTTTTTTAAAAAAAAAATCTATTGTAAAATTGAGTAATTTCACCTAAAAAATATTTCTAAAAAAATTATTGAATATTAAAATTAATTTTTTTAAATATTTTTTAATCTGCCTAGAAATAATTCCAAACACGACATAAGGCCGTAGGGACGAAGGATAGGACTTGTCTTTCTGTATGAAATTGACCTAATCACGGTCAGGTGAGGCTAACAATCAAAAAATTTTATTATGGTCTACCAAGACGGCCTGCCCACGTGATTCGACAATAATGTCTTAGCCCAAGTCAGCAATTCACTATCTCAATCCACTCCGATCCTTTTTGTCACGAAAATGAATTTTTGAATTATAGAAAAAAGTAAAATATTTAAGGGTTCGCATACTCATACGTTGGACATCCGTCTCTACTTTACATTATTTTTTATAATCAAATAATTGAAATTATTATATATTTTTTTATTATTTATTAATTTAATTATATAATTATGAAAGCGTATTTTAATAGTAGAACATTTTTAATATATTCATTGCCAATATATATATAGTTATCTAGAGATTAATGAGAGTTAATAAATTAAAATTTATGTTTAAAGTGAGAATGTGATCGTTAAAATATATATATATATAGTGACGTGAAGAACTCAACAGCTATAGCCTGCCTTATGCTATTTTAAAATGCAATGCTAACCCATTGTCTATTCTGGTCGGCTTATTTATTTTTTTTCTTATCCCTTTTTGGGGTTTTATGAACCGGGTTTAAGCTAATAACCCCCATTAATGAAAAATTGAGCTCATAATCAATGTTTATTATATGCCGTCCCGTGTCTGTTGGGTGGCCACTTGTCATTCACGTAAGGGACTTGTAACCCAAATATCTTGCATAATATGATTATGATATCATTTATATCTGCTGGGGGGTGACAACCTACCTTACAAGTTTTGTATTTGATATATTTTACAACTACTTGAATGAATAATTATTGTTAATTGTCATTTGAGATGTTGCAACTCATCTTATTTTATGTTTCCATGTTGTTGAAGTCAACTATGATAGCTAGGACCTGGCCATTGCATGTACGACACGTGTTCGACACATGCAATGAAGACAGTTACTAATTTCTTTGATTACATGTTTATTAAATGTATAATACTACATCCCACATACAATACATTAGATGGAACACAGTCAAAGTTGGAGAATTTGTTGGAAAATAGTGGGGACAATCTCACAGTTGATTACATTGTTTCATGTGCTCATATGAGAGAATTCTAACCCTTTTGATATCGGTTGTTTAATTTGCCGCATTTTCAAACATGATACTTTTAATTGTAAATTAAAGTAAACAGGAAACTTGTGTGTACAAGAAACTTAAAAAACCATCCAATTATTATTACATTGGAACTTAAATCTTTGCTGGATTGTGCAAGCAATCACATGTTTTTCAGCACTTGAAAGTCATATAATCAAATTTTTAGGACCATTGGGACCCCAGTAGCTCAGCTTATTTTCAAAATGCTAACTGTCCTTGCTCAGGAAATTCATGTAACTTCTAGCTTGCTACTTCCACCAACTGGTCTTGTAATTTCAAAATTTAGTTAGCCATATGTTTCCTGCAGCAATATACCTACCTTCTTGTGTATGACAATTGTAACAAATGTTGTAGAAAAAATGTCAAGAATGTCTGTTCCTGTTGAACCCATTTTTCAACTCCATAGATTGAATTAGAGTGTGTTTGAAGATTGTGACTCCCTTTTCAATATCGAAGAATTGGGTTCTGTATTGAATGATGAAATCGCAAAAGATCAAATGCTTATTCTTGTTCTCCATCAAAAAGAGTCTCTCTTTTGGCAAAGTCCATATGACATATAGATATATATATATATATATATATATATGCCGTGTCATTTCTGACTTTCTTTCAATTCTATTCCATTGAAAATCATTTGCCTTTTAGTAAAGAAATTGTCTCTGAATGGTAACCCAATGAATGTCTTTTACATGCACAAGAAAAAAAGGATGGTTAAATTAATCACGGAGATAAGGAAATTTTGCAATTGATTAAAACTAATGCCCTTTTTCCACCCCCTCTCTCTTTGAAATCTCTTTTTCTTGTAAAAGTTGATGATAATCATAGAACAAGAGTTGCAAAAGACTAAATGACCAAACATTAGATTACTTGATGACGATGGCTAATTGGGTATTCTGATTTTTCTAATCAGAAACACCAATTACTTGTACAGAACACTAATTAAAAAGCGAGAAATTATTGGAAATGTTTACTGCTGTTTTCTTCTAAAGTAGAGGAAGCTATTGCAACTACTCTCTTCATGATCATCTGATTCATTTGAAGAAACTTCAGTGATTCCACTTGAGCCTGAAGAACATGAAGTTGGAACAAGGTTCAAGTCAGCCCTATCATCCTTTCTCATAAAATCATAAAAAACAGGGTTGGGTTTGTTGGTCCTGGTTCCTCCAATTTCGGTGCAAGTTTCCTCATCCTCATTTTTGGCTCCTCGTTTCTTGAGAAAGATGCGGCATAGAACCCAATTGTCCATTGCCACAGCGGGAGTCTTCACGAGTAAGACAGTTGATAGTTAGTTATAAGACAATGTACGACGAATTGTGAATTGCAGCAATTGTTATGAGAATGAATGAAAGTATAATTTACCTGGGCAAAGTTGTTGTTGTGAGGGACATTGGCAGCAGTGACAAGGCGGTATTCGTGCATGATCCAATCAGTCCTAGAGCCGCGGGGTGGCTTGCCTCTATAAAAAACCAGAGTTTTTTTCATTCCCACAGTTTGATTGCCCCTGGAAGTCACAATTTGCCTATCGAGTCCAGTTGCCTTCCAATAACCAGACCCTGTGGCCCTGTTCGATCTGTTCCCATTTGGGTACTTAGCTTCCCTTGTGCTGAAAAAATACCTCTCTTGCGCCATGTCACCTAAAAAGGGGAAAAAAAAATCACCCAAAATAATTTGATGATGCACCAGCACCAACTGTGTCTGTGTGCATGCAATTGCAAGGTAACACGCATACATACCTGGCAAATCCCAAGGATCAGACTTGCAAACATCAACTTCGGGAATTATGGAAGCAGGCAAGGGGCAGGCAAAAACCTTGCGCTTCAAGTACTGAACAACAAGCTCTTCGTCCGTAGGATGAAACCGGAATCCCGGAGGCAATCTCAACACACCATTCTTCATAAAATTGATCTTCTCCATTAATCTTAATCAGCACTATAATCGAAAAGGCCCAGAACTCGGCTCAAAATCGCCAAAGCAGCAAACTTGCTAAGAACCCATCAAATTAAGTGGAAGACTGAGGAGGAGCATGAAAAGAAGGGGGAATGGCTTGGCCTTGGCTGGGTGAATTGAGAGAGGGGCTGGAAAAGTGAGGCTTCTTTATAGATTATTAAGAAGAAGAACAGGGGAATAAATAAGGGCGACCCATTTTGGCGTAAACAAGACTCAAACTCCCTTCTTTTTCTATTTTTTCTTTTCAAGCCAACAACATTTAAGATTAATTTTGGGTCTATACGAAAAGGTTAAACTTCTTTATTTGAACGAAACCCCCCACGATTCCTTCTATTGCTTTGTGTTTGTAGCTTTGTTCCTATACTTGTGTTCGACCCTTGTGTATGGGAATATCAATAACCGATGCTGTTAAAAGCGCTTTTCAAAGTTTTCTTTTCTTCCATAATTACTCACTCTTTCTTTAATTACTTCTTTCTCTGTCTTTCGCTCTAAATTACCTTTTTCTTTTCTTTTCTTTTCTTTTTTTTTTTTGTTATCTTTTTTTCATTTCTAATCAATTCTGAAAGCACAATTGTCAAAACATATCTTAAGCATCCACCTTTACATGCCAACTAATATTTTCAACCACTCACGAAATTATAGCTTACCCATTTCATTTGATAACAGCTATAAAAATAGAACATGCATATAAGATGAATTATTATTATTATAAATCAAAATGTGCTCAACTCAACATGTGAGACATTGTATGTATGTGAAAATATAAGTTATGGGTTTAGATGTTTTGGTTTCTTTTACATAGAATATACCTACTTTATTTGATGCGTATGATAACTACTATAAAATTATAATTTTTTTCAACAATTATGCTGTATTTTTTTTTAATAAATGTTTAAGAAATTTTTGGACGGTGGTGGGGGCAATTTGGTCTTGGCACGCAACTCGGGCTTCTCCTTGCCCAGCCGCAAGTGGACAATGGGGGGCAATTTGGTAATTAAGATGAAAAGGAATCTGAGGAAAGCCAACGCCTCGTGAGGGGGTCAAGTCACCTGATGTCATGCTACCAGCTGTAGAACACCAACAGCTTTTAATGGCGTGAAAGTGAAAGTACGAGAGTAGCCCCACGCAATACAGGAGTCAAGAGCGAGCCTTAGACTCGGAGCCTGCCCCGTTAAGCCGTAACAATTTATTTAAGTTAATTATCCAAATCCTTGCGTTAGAGGGGGGTGCTGCTGATCCCGCGGGGAACAAATTATTGTTAGCTGGCTGTTTCGTTGCTTTTTGGATTCAAAAAAACACCTTCACGAAATGTCTGTATCAATTTTTTTTTTTTCTTTTTCTTTATCAAAGACTTGTTATAATCTTGCAGGCAAAAGCAGCATTTATATTTTCCTACTTTTGGCTTGGAAATAGGAGTCCTGAGTTTTTTTTTTTTTTTGTGGCACATTTTAATTTAATGACTTTTTTTAAATATATATATATACAAATTTAATGACTTTATATATCTATATAAAATTTAATGGCTTGTTAAGATAGTCTAATTTAGTTATTTTGAGCTCTGTCTTTGTCATTGTCGGGGTGGGCAATTATGAAACTGGACCAAATAGTTTGTTTTCATTTTCTATACCCGAACCGAAATCAAAAGGTCCATATATTTTTGCATTAAATGACAACGAGCCTGTTAAATGTGCACCCCTAGTAATTGCATATAAACTCGCACTGTCGCACGCCTTTTAGGGATTTATGGGTTCGGTTGGTGATTGTATTGTATTAATTAGGGTGTATTAAGTTTTAATATGATATCACATTTAGTGTAATATGAACTGTAGTATATGTAATAATATTTAATATTATTATTTAAATTATTATATTTATTAATAGTTATATTAAATTATTAAATAATAATTAATTTTAAATATTAATTATTATAATATAATATAATTAATATACAAAATAAAATAAAATAATATTAATGAATAATAAATAATAAATTTATTAAGAATGCCAAACTCACCCTTTATGAATTGCTGCACTCTTAATTATCCTACCTCTAATACATTCTAAATTTTAGAAACCATATTGTTGAAATATGCATTTGGTTAAAAAAATTGAAAATTTTAGTTTTCTTTTTTTTTTTCAAAGTTAATAACATATAAAGATAATTACCCAAAAAAAAATGAAAAGATCTTCTTTAATTAATATCATCAAACTTGATGGAGCATGAAAATTGGAAGCAAAAAGCATAAAATTCTTTAGTGTAATTATAAAATCTAACTAGTCCGATTAAAACTTTTACGTCGTTCATGAATTATATATTATATGTGACAACATATATAATAATAATTTTGTTTTTCTAACATAAACATGGATCAAGAGGACTAATAGAACGCAGTGCTTGTAGTATCCCTCAAAATATCGGTAGACCTTAATTTGTGATATTAGTTATATATTATTAAATCACTGAGTTTTAGCATATAAGATATTGGTACTGTATTGGTTTGGATAAATGTTATTTTATTAATGTCCAACTAGCAAATGATATTTTCATCCAGTTAAAGCTCAAGCAGAGTATAATGTTAACATTATATATACAGCTATTCTCTCATGTGAGTGTCCGTATTTTTTTTCCATACAAACACACTATTAAATCATCTAATTTAATAAAGTTTTGGACAAAATTAACACTATATATATATATACGTGTATGTGTGCATGCGCATGCATAACAATCAGTATCATACCATATTTACTTTGAAAGATATAAGAATTTCTCATCAAAAAAAAAAAAAAAGATCAATCAAACACAAAAATGTCTTAAGGGCCATTTGTGATTGTTTTTGGGATGCTTAAAAATAATTTTGAGAAAAAAATCAAAATCATTTTTATTAAAATCAACCCTCCTATAATTGAATTTGAAAAACATGAAAAGAATAGCTTTTAGATTATAATTTTGAGAATCAATTTTATTCTTTAATATAATCCATAAATATCCTTATAATTATTACCTAAGCCAAAAACTATCATTATTAAAATTAAAAAGAAAATTAATATTTCAATAATTTTTTATTATAAAAAATAAAATTAATATAGTATAAATTTTTTAATTAAATTATTACAATACATAATTTAAAATATTGTATTTACATATTTTTATATGTATAAGTAAATTTGATCATATATTATATCTATTTTAGTTATTTATTTTATTTGTAGTAGTTTAACAGTAAAATTTACTAAACACTTACAACTACTTTTAAAACTCATGGTATTTATGAAAATAAAATTTATAAAATACTTAATTGATTCGTTTTATAATTGATTATCTTTATAGTACAATTTACAATAATTATTTTAACAATTATAATATTACAAAACTAACCCTAAATAACTTTCTAAAGCATCTTCAATCTTAAACTTTAATAACAAGAGCACAAATAAAATATAATTTCATATCTTCAAACACTCGACAAAGTTTGCTTATTAAAAAAGAAGTTATAAATCAACCAAAACAATCTTAACCCAAATCTATATCTTAAACTTATTTTAGTGATATTAATAATATGGGATTAATCTTTGAAAAAATGAGATTAATTAGTTAATTACATTTTAGCATACACGCATTAAGATGCGTGTTAAACTCAACTAATTATTTCGTAGAAACTAATAAATTACATTGATGCTTTGGGGGTCATTGAGATTGACAACTCATTTGAGAAAGGGCATCGTCTCTTTAAAGTAGTTATTATTTATAAGCTTATCTAAGAGCACGTAGAAAGAATAATTTTGGTTGATTTTGGGATAGAAGGGCATTTATATCGTTTGAAAGGGGCGTGGCCCGTGGGGAAGTGGGTGAGGGAAATAAGATAAGGGACCTACTTGCCTCCAAAACGACGGGCACCCACGTCGGATTTGGGGTAACTGACAAAAACGCCACCTTCAAATGATGCCCCATCTCAAGATTTTAGCAATCTTATTGTCTCACTATTTTTGAATAATTGAATCAGATGGAAATTTTAGGTGAAATCGTCTACAAGAATCTCTTGTAGGAAAAGACAGATATGCCCTACAATACCTCTTGCCAGTATGATTTTTACACATTTTTTGGTTTTGTTAGCATTAAACTCTAATTCAAATAAGTTGTAAAATTACACTTTTCTGCTCCTGCTGAGTTCATACAAACTGTCATTTTTTATATTAATTCATTGGAGAATATTTTAATTATAAACCAATATTTAGTAAATCAATATTACAAGTACATTAGGTTACACACATAAAATTATGAGTAAGGATAGAATCACAATTATTTTGTATAAATAAATATATATAATTTGATATGACATAAGAAAATTTATTTATATAAAATTATTATATGCCCACATAATTTTAAAAAATTATTATTATTACTTTTTAACTAATTCATTCATGCCACATCAACTTATAAACATTAATTTGTACAAAAAAAAATTGTAACTCTATTATTATTGTAAAATTATCTATATAAAAACATTTAGATGAATCAAAATACAAAATTGTTTAAAACACCGATAATTCATATATGTGTTTTTATCCAAGTACAATATTTGATTCCAACAATTAGATTTAAATTAACATTATTTATGATGCCAACATCACCTAAACAAAATAAGAAACTATTTGATATTGAGATTGAAACTCAACAGATTATTTATTTAATAATTTTTGACAAAAATAGTGTTTAGTAAATTTCTTAAAAGTAATTTATTTAATAGTTGTTTCCATTTTGATAGTAAGAGATTACTGTTTATAAGCAGTTTATTAAATGAGTTACCTTATTTTTTAAAATAATTCATATTATAACCTTAGTATTTTAACAAAAAAGACAAATATATCTTACTTTTTCATAAATCATAATGTATAAATCATTAGATATCATATTTTTACCACAATTAAATTACTGCTACAACTACTATATACTCTCTCTAATATCAATTTAATATGAATGTATTAAATATTATTTTTTATTTTATTTATATTTTGTATAAGTATCGTTTTTTAATCATATTTGTGCAACAATAACGTTCATTAGATTTTATTTAATTGATTTTTTTTTACTTTCTGTAATTTATGTGTTAATGAAAATATATTTTAAAATAATTTATTAAATATACTCTAAATATAAAAAAAATTAAATTTATGTCTATTTTAATTATTATATAATAAAACAATACTTTCATAATAAAATTTATTAAACATATGTATTATAATTTTCAAACTCACAATAATTATAACAATACAATTTATAAAATATTAAATTATTTTTTTAATAAATAACTTATTTCATTAATATAATAACAAAGATAATTTATTTAATCAACTGCCGTAATCTCAAACTAACCCCAGAGCCATTAGATACATTTTGTCTTGAAAACTACTCAAAAGGCAATGGCTGCATTGTAGTTTTGCACACACGGCAAGGGTAGTTGGGGGATAAAGAATGAAGTAGAGGTAACGTGGGACAGTTGAGATTTAGTTAAACGGGGAGCCTCAAACATTGACAAATGAAGAAGCCCAATTCCGTAGAGAGAAGGGAAACTCCTTTTCCACAATTTAATAAAAATCTGAAGGACTAATTTGAAAAAAAAATTCAATGAGTTAAATAAATAAATAAGAAGAGATTCCCACTTGAACTGAAATATAGTACGCACAGAAAAGTAGGCTTTCGTAAGCCAAATTGCGGCTCTAAATTTTTTGCTCTCTTTTATTTTATTATTTTAATAGAATTTCTCTTTTTAATCTTTTTTCTTTTTTGTTTGAGGGTCGAAAGGAGCTTGCGTGTGGATGTTGAAGAAGGTTTTATGGAGTAAAGATAGAAACGTCAAAGGCTACAATTATTGTGTTTTGAGTAAAATATGTTGTTAAGCGGAAACTATCTTTCTGTTTCAACTTATAATTTATAATTATACATATTATTAATTAAATCTTTAAAAATAATTTTTTTTGTGAGTTCACGTTGAAATTACTCTGTTATAAAATATTTTTTTTATAATTATGTAATTAAAATTATAACATATATTTTATATTTATAATTATAATTCGGATTTTATTTTAAAATAACCATGCCTTTATTTTACTTAGGCCATTAGCTTGGTGTTGGGTTTGGATTGCTTGTCTTTTCATTTGATAGGGCCACTTTGGTAATTTAAAGTGAGGCACACCTTTTCTAGATTGCCCGTCGTATAAGCATTAGAATTCCATGGAATAGAATCACACTTGGCAACTTCTTACGTGTTCACATAGCAATAGAAAGGAAGAGTTTTGATTTTTGAAGGAATGGTGAGGGGTTTTTTTATGCTTAACTTAGATAGATGGTTGATTTTCGTATAAATAATGCAAAGTGATACATAGTTGAAATAATTGAAAATCTTTAAAATGTAAACTTGGAGCAACACATTATTATTTCACTTTAATTATATAATATTGTATTGCTCCTATTTATATTTTGTATAATGTTGATATGTCTCATATAAGAACTAAGAGATATTCGATTGTGTTTTTGACAAAACAAAAATAAATTTTATGTTCAATTTGAATAAATGAAAGAGTCGTGTAGAATTTAAACAACAATTAAAACAAGTTTTGATTTCTTCTTATTCTTTTTTTTTTAAAAAGATAATTTTGTGAAAAAACCCTTGGGATTAATTAGTATATTATTACTCATTAATTTTTTGGAATCATTTATCGCAAAAGACTTTTAAACTATCCTAAGAAATCATTATGGGCATCCTTATCAGCACGGGAATTAATTTTACTTCAATTTGAAGGAGCGGCCTTTAGTTTGCTTTTCCAGTCAATCTATAATTGATGAAACGCATTATTAATATTGCCTTTGCAACACACAAAAATACTAAATAGTTAATCCAAAGAACATGATTAGCCAATTTTTAATTTACATCTATTAATATTAAGTGAAAAGAGTTGCTATTGGTGAGCAAAAAGCTGGTGTTGAAATAATTCTTAATCCGTTATGTCAATCATTAATGTATTATGCCCTTTATTTTTCTCTCCTTTTTATTTTTTTTTTGGGCATCATGTGCCATGTTTTAAAGTGGTTCCTTCATCGCTATGACACTGATATTGACATAAACAATTCATATTCTAAAATTATTCTCGTATAAATAAATAAATATATATATATATTGGAGTCGTAACTCTATCGCATCTTGTCCCAACAAGTATACAAAAATAAATTGATTTTATTCAATGAAATATACGCTACAAGCAATCGTATAATACAAATATTAAATACCCACATACACATCAAAGCATGAATCTATTTTGTATCCCTTAATTTAAATCCAATTGGGACAATTTCTAGAAGAGAAAATTCAAAAGTGACAATAGATTTCAAAGTTGACCCATGGCGATAATGATGTAAACGGCTTTCAAAAGACACAACTTTATCACGGAAAATTTTGGCCCAATTTCTTCTGATTCAAGCAAAAAATTGTCAACCCACGAGAAGAAGAAAGACAGGCACAGCTGACAAATTTATAAAAGAATATATGCAAAGCAGCGCACAGAAAACAGATAAGAAGATGGCTGCTTTTAATTTCTTCGGTTACAGGAAAGACAGAATTTTAAAACACAAAATAATCATCATTAAAGTTGAACTAAGACCACAAACTTGCAAAATAAGTAGCAAATTAGCTAAAGCTAATTGAAATAGCTCGCTAGCCCTAGCCCACTCAATTTTACTACGTAATCTTCGAAGCAGACCCGTGCCCGCAAGCTCTGCAACATTGTGTTACGTCCAAATGGCCAACTGTCGGATGCAACCCAGCAACTTGCCTTAGCCATTGGATTAGCAAGTAAATTACTTAATTAACCCAGAGTTTTATAGTTTCATTCACGCTTTAAATGCTATAACACACCCAACATCTAAACTCATAGAAGGGCTTGACTTGTACGGGACAATTTAATAGTACTCAGTCACGTAATAAAATAGTGGTGAGATTAATTAATTAAAGATTAAAAAGATCTATTTGACAGAATGACAAAATTTTATTACGGATGTGCTGCTCACTTGACTTGATAAAAATTATTTATTTAGTGTATGGGAGTCAGTCATTGAATAATTTATTTAGCTTGACGACAGGAAGTTGGATAAACGAAGATGAATGCGTGTGATATTGTTAAAATTAATGAATCCGCATGGTGGCTGAAAAAGGGTAAGTGGTTGGATGGATTTTAATTAGTTTCAAATTAATGATTGTCAATTTGAACATAAGCTAGTAAAATATCTCGTATAATTTGTCACTTGATTTGATGCTTGTACGTACATATTGTGATGTAAAATAAGCACCTAAAGAAAGGTTTCAACTTTCAACACCCCCCCAAAAAAAATAAAAAAATAATTGGTTGCTTTCAGGGCTTCGAATCTGAAAGCCGGCCTTCACAGAAACTTCGTTAAAACTGAAAATGGGGCCAAAGGGTCTTAAGAACAAACATGCAAGCGTGGCATCATAATTCATGTAACATTGTTCCTTAAATTACACAAAGTATGTATGGCATGTTCTTAGAAACTTACAAGGTACAAATTCGAGTACTGGAAGCAAATGCCATATTCTTTTAACTTGATTCGGTTCCAACTTTTATGTGCGTGCATTCATAAAGCACTTTTATTTTCACAACTTTGCTTTCCAAAAGCAACTCTGAAGATCTTCTCACCCAAACACAGATGCTTAAGGGAGCCACTCACCAGTCACTGGATCAGTGTTAATCATAACTCTATGAAATTTGTTTTTTTTTTCCCACCAAAAATAAATCCTGTGTGTCATGCACTGTGTGCGTGATAACAATATAACATGACAGATCTTGATAGATTTTGGGCACCTTTGTTTTAATTTGCTTTGTCCAAAAAATTGGGCCATTTTTGCTAGGCTTGAGCTCAAAATTTATATTTTTCCTGAGAGGCGGTTGACCTCAAAAATTTGAATGGGCTTAAGGGCATTGTTCCAATTCCAAGGTGGCTAAGGCTCTGTGTAGTATTCAATACAAATATATATAATATGGCAAATAAGTACCATTTATTTCATAGACAAAAACCAAAATATACAGTAGAGTGATTGAGAAGAACAAAATAACTGCTTGTGTGTGAGACAATGCAACCAAACCAGATTTACAAATTTATTAAAACATTCAAAACTGGGGCACCAGATGTTATCCAATAGTATTCACTTTTGGAAGTGAGAAACATCTGACGGGGGAAAATTTATCTGTCAAAATATGCAGCAAACACTTTAACGCGAAGTAGTTGTTGGCGGATCATGTGACTTCTAATTATATCTTTGCTAATCTCTCTCTTATCCAATCCGAATGTACTGGCTAAAATGATGAGTTCATAACCACCACTCAAATTGAAATCATTACTCGAAAACGATTTCACTAAGTATTTCTCTCTCTCTTTTTCTGTCCAAAAATTACAATTTTGAAATTGCTCCTCATTAGCATTTAACAAAGTCGAGACATACATAATTAGTACAAAATGATACAAGGGGAAAGGTCACTCTCACTCACCGTAAAACAACAAATTAGATGATGTACGGAGGGGGCAATAAAAGGGCACTCACAGTCTTCGTGTCTGAGGGAATTTGTAAGTGGTGAGGCCACCTGGATTAGCTCTTAATGGTGAATGAGTTCAACGATAAGCTTGAGTAAGAATGAGAATTCCTCGTTTGAGAAATGGGGCTTTGTTTTGACTAGGAGCTTCCCATCCTCATCAAAGACGGTCTCTTCTTCAATCTCCTCCTCATTCTTAATGAAATCCGAGACTGCCTCGGTAATCTCGTTAACAAGGTCAACAATGATCCCTTCCATCCCCATGAAACGTTGCATGTATACCACCTCCGGCACATTGCTGTAAATTCACAAACAAAAATTAAATTCCACAACAACGTTCTTTAAATTCAAAGTACAAAATGTGCGGCTTACTTCAGTTCCCCATATGTTACAAGACAAAGCTTGGCCTCCTTGATTTTTTTAATTGCTCCTGGATTTTTGAAGACAGCTTTCACTTCAGACACAATTCCTTGCAAGCCGCCTGCCAAGCACACCTTAATGGCCTCATCCAAGGAGCCCCTTCTTGCGTCCGTGTAATTTTGCGCACTCCCATTTGTTAAGAAGAACACCTGTATTGCAGCAGCAGCATCATTAGCAAGCGCCTTCAGATATTAATTCAAACAGCTAATTTGGTTTTTCATCCGAATAATCTCAATATTAAATCAACAACCTCAATGCGAAAATTATGAGCCACTGTGTTTAGTTTTGAATTTGGTGGGTGTGTAGCTCAAAAAGTATTCAGTAATGTGTTCCATGATTTTTCAGGACTATCAATGATTTCAAACATGACACAAATTTCAAGTCCAAATGCCAATGTCACGTAATTAATTAAGTGTAAATTATTAGATTATATCATTGACAGGAAGCAAATGCAGATGAGGGATTGAATCTTACAGGGTAGGTGCTCTCCAGTTTCCTAATCAACAGCGCTGCATCAGGCTGAAAGCTAGAGAACATGATAGGTCTGTCCTGGGCATGTTCAAACACTACCTGCTCCACAAGATTTTAACACAATTTATGTTATTATAATCAATATGGGTCGAATTTAACAAAATAGTGTTCGATACAAAGAAATTGTAATTGTGAACCTTCAAGATAGCTTCAAGTACACGTGTGAGTTCTCCCTGGGTGTAAACTAACTGATCATCGAACTTTAATTCAACATTAAAACCCACGGATCGATCAACTTTCTCAAAAGCCTCTTGCAATGTACATAGAGGAGCGTCCTTTTCAACCTTCCATTCAAATATTCTCCCATCTTTTGTTTTTCTAAGCATTGGCTTCCCCACCTGAATTAAGTCCATTAATTAACCATTAGAGTCGATACATCAATAATTTTATTAGAAGATAGCAGCCAATACCCAGTAGCCAAATGACACTTACAATTTCAGGGTCATTTTGGGGTCCATAGGAAAGAAATTCAGCTAAAGTAATGTCCGTAACCCTTTTCTCAATTATTTCACCCTAAATTAAACACCAATATTAGGACAATATATGATTGATCAACATAAATCAAGTTTACAAATAATAATAATCCTAAACTACAATTGGATTTTTTTTTTTTTAAAAAAAGCGCAACTAACCTTGTCCTCGGTGAAGACGAAATTATCATGGAAAATAACCGGACAGCCATCTTTCGTCACCTACAAGAAATATTTTTGTTTTGTTTATGACAAAAATGTTCTTGGCATAACAAAGAAACACGAACAGAAGTAAACAAAATCAGTACCCTTGTATTGTATTGAGATCAAAATTTAACAGTAGTTACACACAAACAAAATTCGGATCCCATTAATTGTTGTTAACTTATAATTGGATTTTGAAAACAGAAAAGAAAGGTTATTTTGGACTGGAGAAAAAATGGGCGCGTCCGCGGCAACAAATAAACAACCAAACTAATCTATTATTTGGATTGGAGATAATTGACCAGCGAGTTAGACTTGGTATTTAAAGTATACGTATGAGTTGACCAGACACGTGTCTCCAAGATATTCGTGGAAGATCCACCGAGCTAAAGCCACATGGAAATCCCACGTGCAATCAATCCCCCCAACCCCAACCCCAACCCCACCCCTTCCAAACAAACCGGACTCGGTCAGATGCCATGTTACCGCCATTAACAAAAAGATAAAAACATAATATTATGATTCGCAGGAAAATTATTAAAAAAAGAAAAGGAATCAGGCTCACCTGAACGTCGAATTCAATGAAGTCAAGAGGGTGACGAGTGGCTGCATTGAAAGAGAGAATTGTGTTTTCTTTGATCGATTTCATTCTTTGATCACACGACTGTAACATGTTCATTCCACTTCCTCTGTGACCCATCACCACAAATTTTGGAAACTTATACCCACTCTTTCTCTCATCACCGTCTTCATTAACCCCTGTGTTTTAATGTAAATCCCATTCGAAACCAAAAACGTAAATCAATATATTTATTTGCAAAAACACCAGAGAACTTGAATAAAATAACTCGTGATTAATTAATAAAAGAAACTGACCTCTGCACAAGCGGGGTGAGTGGAGATAATTCAATGTAACATTTTCAGGAACTTGATCGAGATTGGGGACATCAGAGACATGAACGGCTTTGAGAGCCATTTCTTTGTTTTAATTTTTGGTTTTTGCAAGAATTCAAGAACAGGATAATTTTTGGTTTTTGCGAGAATTCGAGAACAGCATAAGGGAAATATAAGAAATACGCGACATGACTTGGGAGCTTGGTCAGACAGAACGTGGCACAACAAAGGCTGTATTTAAAGTGTTGGTCACGAATATTCCCTGGGCTTTTTAACTTTTTTTAAACCTTCAGTTTTTTTTTTTTTTTTGCAGAATTTGAGGAGAATGGGTTTCGGTTTTGGGCCTTTCCAGTTCAGGAATTACTGTGCAATAAATAATAATATAATAATATATGCCGTTCAATATCTGGAAACGTGTCCGTGATACGTGTCGTGTAATATATCGTCGTTTTTTTGTTTTAGTTAATAATACATGCCACCTCCCCCTCATCTTAACCTTTATTTTTTCTTTCCCCAATTTCCCCTCTTCCTTTTATTATTTATTTCAAGCAACTATTTAACTTATGTTGGATTAACAGTATTGAAGAAGCTCGCTTCTCTTCGTTTGTCGGATTTGACCTCGTTCTTGACTTTTAAAACTCTAATAATCAGTGTTGTACTTGTGAAAAATACTCTAATGCTCAAATTAACTTTATGATAGGATTTTTTGTTTATACGAATTTTTTCAATGCTTTGATATTAGGATTGGTACAAGTTTGAATTTTATGCAGATACATATACATATATATATATATATATATGTATATATATATATATATATATGTATATGTATATATAATATAGTAGAGTTATTAATAAGTGGTTTGAAAGGACATTAGATCTCTCCATTTAGAGAGTGCTAATTTTAGCCTTCTCACGGAATGGAAAGATGAGTAATGTAGAAATTAATGTATAGTTATAGCCAGCATCTAATTCTATTCAAGTAGTTAGGTTGGAGAACCCCATTTTTCTTTAATTCCCTATGTATTTAACTGGTTATAATATATAAATTTTTGTATTTAATTGATTATGATATAAAAAATCTTATATTTAATTGGTTATGATATAAAAAAAATTTAAAATATAAAAAATTTATGTGGTTAATCTTATAAAATTTTCAGCTTCTAGACCATCGTGGAACATGAATAATTATTTCGGAGAAACTTTAAACCTGCAAGAAAGGGATTTATGTCGAAGGGGGAAACTGTTACGTTACAATGTAATAGATTTTTCCAGAAATAGAGATCATGGAAGTTTCCAGCTCGAGATTGAATAAATAGTAATCGAGCACAAGATTTGAATTAATTAATATTATTGTGATTGCATTTCGCATTCGTGCGCAGCAGAACAAACATAAAAGAAAAGGAAGCGCACAAACGATTGTGCCATTCCCCATTTCTCATTCTCAATTTCACCATTAATTAGCGAACATGCGAGTGATGGAGCAATCACTGATCATCAATGACTTCTTTTTTTTTTTTTCTTTTTCTTTTTGACTTTAATATCCATGAAATGAGATGAGAGGACATGCTGATGCATGCTTGTTTCCACTTCCACGAAAAGCTGACTACTATCTATCGCTACAAAAGTAAAGGTCGTGACTAGTGACTGTATCCCAACGCCCCAAAAAGAACAAAAAAAAAAGAGGTTAGGTAGTGCCTTCCAACAGCGCTTTTAGATTTTTCGAGAGATCATGAATTTAGTATGTCAGCTGAGAATAATGAAATGGAAACAGATATATTTTGGGTTGTCATAATTGAAATTCAGTATTCAGGTTAAAATTTTGAAAGATCTCATTCGATGCCCTGTTTTTTTGGCAACGGACGCAATTATGAGCAAAAAGCCTCACCTTAATTCTTACCCTAAAATTTAATTGATAGATTACTAATCTAATTTTCACATTTAATGCTCTCAGCGCATTTTGTTCATGAGCTATCGTAATCTTCTCATTTGATTCAAAACCAACTTGCCATTATTAAATTTTAATCTTCAAATTCACACTATGTGAAATGAAATCACGGGTTATCGAATATACGTTACTGAATAGTTTGTAAATAACTGTAAAATAAAATAGGTTGGAGGTGTTAATTAATGGTAACACTAATAACAAAAATTTAAGTAAAACAAAAAGTAAAAGAAAAAGTGAGAGTACGGTGATTGGGTGTTAAAGTATATGTATATCCCATCGAATTTGATGCAGAATCCGTGTAGATGAGGGTGGGCCTTTTTTTTGTTTGAAAAGAAAAATTTATAAAATCAGTAAAAATACAAAAAGATAAATGTTTTTTTTTTTAAAAAAATTATTTTCTAAATTCTAATTGTGGTATGTCTGTTTCGGTTGGCCAGCGTTTTTTTGTTGACAATTAAAATAAGGAAAACGACAAAGGAACAAAAACTATTACTTAAAAAAACAACTGTTACATATTCACATTTGAGTTTTCAGATGGTTCATGCTCTTTTGGAGTTGAGGTGACAGTTTTTTTGAATTGTCGTCGTTGGCTGCTCTGACAATTTTCACCCATGTGGATGCTTGCCCATGGGCCGTAATAAAGTGAGTTGGCAGGCCCTAATTTATTGTCCAACAAACAGATCAAGTAATGAGTAAGATCGGCCCAATGGGCTAGTAGTACAGAGAAAAGGGGAAAAAACAAATTAAAAAAGAAAAAGAAAAAAGAAACAGCATTATTTAAAAGTGCCCTGCCCTCTCCCAAAATGAAGAAGTTGGGAAAGAGCGGAAGATTCTAATTATTGGGCAAAAAGATACAAGATTTGATTGACATAGAGGAGTTTTTCAAAGGCAGCATTATTTAATTGAGGTCCTTTCCAAATCCCAAATATGAACTAAGGAAGAAAGGGATAATAACATCAGAGCTTGGCAAAAACAGCTTTCCTTTTCTGGATGTTTGAAGACACTGCCTCCTTCAAATCATCGGACAGAAGCATACCAGAGTTCCAAGTTGCCACATAATCTAATCCTTGTTCCACGGTAAGCTCTCGGCTTCTCAGCAAAACCGCTTTTGTCCCAGTGACGGCAAGAGGGGACTTTTCAGCAATTCCTATCAACAAACAGCGGTCTCTTAGTCTTAGCTTTAGTAGTAGTACAAATTGACTGCTGAGGGGTGATCAACTCTCTAATATATTTGGTAAAATGTTTGTCGAGCAGGCCTAATAAGTAAATACCAAAGTACTGACTCAAAAAATAAAGAGTAAAACAAAGAGCTGCAAAATACCCAACTTACTTACCCTCAGCAACAAGTCTGACACCCCGCTCCAATTCATTACTTGACTCGAAAACCCGGGAAACCAGACCCAACTCCTTAGCCTCCAAACCCGAAAACATACGACCCGTCAACGCCAGTTCCATCGCCTTACCATGCCCGACAATCGCCGGCAGCCTCTGTAAAGTCCCGAGATCTGCCGTGATAGCCAAGTCAACCTCTTTGACAGAAAAGAAAGCATCTTTTGAGCAGAACCGAATGTCACAGGCAGTGACAATATCGACGCCGCCTCCGATACACGCCCCGTGGATAGAAGCGATGACTGGCTTCCGACATCGCTCGATGGCAGTTACCGCGTCCTGCAAGAACCTGATATCTCGCCTGAACTTCTCGGAGAAGCGGCCGCGGTCGGTGGAAGCGGCCTGGTCGGTGATGGAACTTAGTGTTTTCAGATCGATTCCGGAGCAGAAGTGGTCGCCGGCGCCTGAGAGGACGATGACGTTGACGTCAGGGTTTTGGTCGAGGGAAGATAAGGCCTTAGGGAATTCGGTGAAGAAGTCCCATGGCAGTGCGTTGCGTCGCGATGGACGGTTAAGATACAGATAAATGACCCGAGAATTTGGAGTTCTTCGCTCAATTTTTATTGATTTGTAACTCTCTTCCATCTGTTTGGCTGATAAGAAAAGAAAGTCTAGAAAACTGAATGAAAATGGAGATTTCAATGGCATGTGATTTTTTTTTTTTTTTTTAAAAAATATGAAATGCATTTTTTTTCTTAAACTACGAAAAGGTCCTACTGGGAGTCGAACCCAGGTCGCTGGATTCAAAGTCCAGAGTGCTAACCACTACACCATAGAACCAATGTGTGTTCCCATTTTGTTTATTTTTTTATAAATCTTATTTTCAATAAAATTAAATGCAGAATGCAATTTGCTAATATGTTTGCATTGTTTGGTGGAAGATTGAATAAGATGCTTATCACTTTGCAAATGATTGAAAGAGAGAGTTGTGTACGGAAGTTTACTAGGTTGATGATTGGGGTACACAGCTTTCACTTCAATGACGATTTCTTACATGCTTCTTTAATTGATGACCTCGAATGATTAATTTAATTATTCATTCACTTTAAGAGTTACGTTAACCTATAACAAAGAATGATGTGTCATAGACGAAATGTATTAAAAACTGAAAAGTTTGCACAAATTAAGCTCAAATCAAGTCCTCCGTCTTGCACGTAATCAAAGCATTGCGCGGGGAATCATGATCGATACCTTCAAGCTATGTATTTGTACACATCATGAAAAGATTTTCAATCAAACCTAAACACAGGATTTCTGCATGTTTATCGTGCAAATTGGCATGTTCTAATTGTACAACGATTAATGTGATGACTTGATTTAATTAATCTTTCTATAATGTGTAAAATTAATTTTCGTCATTGTCATGTTTTGCCCCACCACCTTATCTTTCTCTCAATGATTAATTAATGGTGAAGTGGCTCAAAAATAGGAGGGAGGGACACTACAATATTGCAGCCACTAATCGAATATCGAGTTGTCTTCGGCTCAAATTTAATAATGAACTCGCAAGCACTGTTGCTCTGATCTGAATCGCCAGCTAGAAGCCTAGCACTGGGATATCGTCTCAATTATATGATATGTTTCCAAATCAAAACAATAAATGTCGACACGCGTAACACTTTCAGCTGATGTTTGATATTACTACAAATGATATGCATGATATAAATGTCGATCAATGACGCAAACCCCAGCAGTATTCATATAATTGCGAGCAGTATCTTTCATGCAGGTACAGGTTGATTAAATCTCATTTCCAGTACAGTAGCCATCAGTTTCATCATTGAATGAACCAAAAGCCCTGCTGATTAACCATTTTCTTTTTTTATTTAAACCACTAATTACTATATGATTATCTTAAAATCGAAGGTGATAGTGGGATTCTAGGATGAATGATTAACACCTTTATATAACTGTGGCCGGTGGCCCTAAGTCATATCAGAGCAGACAAATCTCAAATTAACCAACTGGAAGAGATCTCTCCAACTTTTCTCATTTTTATCATGATAAGCTGGTAACCCAGGAAAGAAAATAATTATACAGGGACGTAACAAATTTAGCAACAAAATTTGAATGGCTCTGTGGTGCATTGCTGCAATATTATCTTTGGATAAAATGGGAAAGACCAAATTATTTGATTGGTGGAAATTGACACCTGGTTCCCTAATCTTCACCTTAATTATAGATAGATCCTTAATGCTTTAGAAGCAGATACATTAACTTCTTCTTGTTAGAATTTTTCCTTTTTAGAAATTGAACATAATTTTGAAAAAAAAAAAGTTTATTTTGCGATCTATGCAATGGTGACATTGGGTTTTTGAGAGAAGCAACGGATTGTTCGATATGCCCGTTAACTGCGACGGTCTAAACTAAAAGATGGTTACTTTTATCTATTTATCATTAAAACGTTAAGAATCTACCAATAAATTAAGTTTTCCGTATCGTTATCTTAGTTATGAAAGAAATGAAACAATCAAGACTCTTCTTGAGAGAGAGGGCCATGAATCTGGCAAAATCTTCAGATTCCACCTAGCTTGCATTCGAAAAAGAAGTAACCATGCATTTAATAAGAACAAAAGAGAGTAGCAACAATCATTATTGTTATTACGTCATATTTTTTGTCCATATATCTTCTCTCACATAACTGAAGAGATTATAACAAAAGGCTTGAACGAGAAAAAGGCAATTGATGATATGGAGATCCCATTTCTCACACGAAACTTTGCATGCAAAAAGACACAAACAAACAAATACACAACAACGGAATTGAAATAGCTTATTCTAGGGTTGACGGGCATGGCGTGTTTCATTCTTTTGGGTTTTTGAATTTTTTTTTTTTAATCATTTTAAGAGTAAAAGAAACGCCTCAAAAGGGGGTGGGTTTTGAGATCACGTGAATTGCAGCCCTACTTGGGACACCTTCGCATTTGCGGTCTCTGAGTAACGTAAAAATATTACAACTCTCCCTTCTATTATCTCACACCGCGCGTGACCCACTCAATCAAATCAAAATGGCACGAAATAATTCTTATCATGAAAAATGGATGTGCCGATAAACAAATAACGCCCTATATTTTTCGACGAAGATGATTAGATAAGTAATTTTAAAATTATGTATTATAATCATAATTACCGATCACAACTTTTATATTTTGTGCATAAAAAAATTAGATTAGCATGAAATTCGAAAAAGATGATTCAACAGAAATCATAATTAAAGGTGATTTAAATGGAAATAAGTTATTACAGAAAATGTAAAAATGACATGTTGTAGCTAGTATTAGCTAGGAAATGTGATGTTGGGATCTCTCAATAATGAGACTGTAAATTTCGAAAACACTAGATGCTTTTAATAATGTAAGCAAAAAGGGTGGGGAATGCGTGAACCATACGCGACTAAGGAGGCCCGTCGGGGTGGAAATATAGTTGGGTAAATGATTTTAAGCAATGCCACCTACTAATCCTCCACTTGTCATGCAACCAGAATGAATTCTATGCGCACACACTCTCTTCCTTAACATGTCTATATAAGAGGCACCTCGATGGACCTGTTATATCATCCTCGATTTGCTTGCTTTGCATGTGTGATTGAGGCTGCTCGGCTTCTTTTAAGAAATTGAGCTAGGGTTTTATATTCTTTGAGATTGAAGCCCTTGCTTGATCTTCTGCTCAAATTTTGTTGTTGAGTATTCAAAATTATTTTTTGTTTACTAAGAATATGGCCATACTGTTCGATCACCATCAATGGGGAGTTGCATTTGGCATCCTAGGTAAAGCAAATAACGTGTCTGCTTACTTTCACCTTCTATTTTTGTTCATTTTGGTCCCCCTTTTTTTTCTTTAAGAAAAAGGAAAACAACCATATTTCTAGTCACATGAATTCTCGTTTTCATTACTCAACCATCTAGTTTTGGCATGGTTTATATTTTGCAAAGTTCCACTCAATTAATTTTAAGTGGCTGTGATCAGAATGATGATTAATTCCTCATAAAAAGATACGATTAATTTTTTCTTTTTTTTGCCATATACTTTTTAGTTAAAATTTAGTTCAACCATACAAATGGTGTTTCCGTTAGAAAGTAGATCTCTTAATTTTTCTTTAATAATAAACAGTAACTAATCGTTAATTGTTTTCTCTATTTTAATTTGATGTGTGAACAGGTAACATCATCTCGTTCCTCGTGTACCTGGCTCCAGTGTAAGTGTAAATTTGTTGTGCATCGAAAGTAACATTTATTAATAATCCAGTAACGCGGATAGGTTTATTATTCCTGCAGGCCAACATTCTACCGAATTTACAGAAAAAAATCAACTGAGAGCTTCCATTCTCTGCCTTATCTGGTAGCATTGTTCAGCTCAATGCTATGGTTCTACTATGCACTTTTGAAACAAAATGCTTTCCTTCTCGTTACCATCAACTCCTTTGGATGTGCCATTGAGACTATTTACATCATCCTCTTCCTCACTTATGCCTCAAAAGACAGCCGGGTAATTATACACTTTCAATCACTTAATATTAATTAACTTACAAATTACCATGTTATATCTACATGTATAGTATGCATGCATGTTAATTTTTTCAATGTTATTGTATGCTTAATTAAAATATTTATTTATTTTTTATTTTTTGGGTGTTGCAGAAATCAACTGTCAAACTATTTGTTTTGATGAACGTTGGAGTGTTCTCTTTGATCCTTATTCTCACACAATTTCTTGCAACCGGTTCAACTCGGATCCTAATTCTTGGTTGGATTTGTGTTGCTTTTTCTGTTGGTGTCTTCGCAGCACCCTTAAGCATTGTTGTAAGTACTATTAATTGATTCGATTTTAATTTTTTTTATTATGCTTAAAATGACTAAGCTTATTTATTTTTTGTTTTCTTTTTTTTTTCCCTCCCCAAATTTTTGTAGGCACAAGTTATCAGGACAAAAAGTGTTGAGTTCATGCCATTTAACCTGTCATTTTTTCTTACGTTGAGTGCAATTATGTGGTTCGCCTACGGCCTTTTTCAGAAAGACATATGCGTTGCTGTAAGTTTTAAACGCTCTTCAAATAGTTCAACACTCTCCTTCATATGAAGTCACTTTCAGTGTAATTAATAATTTGGTCTTTCTTTGCATACATACAGCTCCCCAATATCGTGGGGTTCCTCTTAGGATTGATTCAAATGTTGCTTTACGCGATATACAAGAAGGAAGAAAAATTACCAGAAGTACATTTAAAGAACATCGTAATCCTGAGTAATTTAGGACCTTCCGAAGTGTGCCTGGTTGATATTCAACCTGATGATGCTGATGCTAACGATGTTAAACGAGAAGCAAAAGAGGATCATCAGGAGACTGATCAAAGGTATCAGAAAACCTCAGAAGTTTCAAGTGAGCTGCAGCTGCGGCAGCATGATGATGATAATAATAATTCTGATGATGCATGTACTGCTGCTGTTTGATTCTTTTGTACTTATTATCAGACTCTTTCATACCAAAAACGCCTTAGCGGGGCGCCTTTTCTTGTTCATTTTGTTTTCTCTGTTTATTACAAAAGCTGTAAGAATTAAAGACGTTGCATAAAATATTATTCTACTCTTTTTGTGTTGACTTCTTGGTTTTTTTTTTTTAATCCCCTTTTGATAAATTAATGAAATTAAGGCGGCGCTACTGATACAGTGACGGTCAGTGTTTTCTCCCTTGCAAATTTGCAATCATATATTATTATCACTACTTTGGAGATGACGACGCGGTTTATTAATAACATACATATACATCAACTTTAGACTCGATTCTAGTTTCGTCTTCGTTTGGTATAATAATGGTGCGATGGCTTTTAGACTACATGGTATAAAAAACAGAAAAAAAAAGAAGAAGGAAAGATAGGAATACATAAAAATCAATTAAATAATGTTATACATGTGACAATGATACAGTACTATCTATTTGAGTGCATGATTCTTATATAGCGAGAGATATTTATTAAGTATTAATATATAGTTGTATAAAAAGGATATAATATATACTACATAATTAATATATTATATATTACAATATATTAATTATGCAGGGCCTAGAGTTCGATTTATCGAACGATAATTTAATTCTAATGTGGGACATTAGAGAGGGCCTTGAACTTAAAATTCTATTAAACAAATTTACCACTTCTCCAGGGTATAAATTATAGAGCTATAACTGTCCCCAAGCACACAGCCTTTTTGTCTCTCCTTTTAGAATTTTCTTATTTGATCAATGAATTCAATCAGATCTGAGGAACCCATTGAAGGTAGAAATTTCTGTGCTCACTTACTTAATTTCTTACACTTTGAGATAAAAGGTGCGAAGCGGGACCGAAATAGTATCCGATCCAACAAGAGTACCATGGAAGAGAGAACGGTTGTATCGAAAAAGGGGAATGAGTCTTAAAGTTAAGATTTATTTTTTAATAAGAAATGGGGTAAAGATATATTTATTTCTGAAAATATAAATATTTTAAAAAATTTTGCTTATAATATTTATCGGCTTTTAATTATAATTATTAATAAATCTTTGAATATCAGTATATACTAAAAAAAATGTGTAAAATTTGTACCTACAAGTACAATGCCGATTGCTCTTGAATCTTGAAAAAACAGGTGGCCAAAAATTACATAGCGTACGCGCACACGTGGATTATGAAACGTCGAGTGTGGAGAATTTTTTTTGTCCTCTTCTTTGGCGGCGGGCCACAAACGACGAAAAAAATCAGGCTGGGGATGGGCATCTGGAAATAATGCGTGAGTAAAGAGAGTCCACTTAAAATTATGTGATGGGCCCATTTCAAGGACGGTCCATTTTGATTATGTGTTTTTAAGTTTTAGCGAAGAGAGAGCCGTAAACGATCTACCACCCATTACCCGACACGTGTAATTCCATCCTTCTGTTTCGAGATGCATGGTGTAGTCCTGACCTGAGAGCGAGGGAGAAATGCTCTGAAATCCTGCAATCACAGGATTTGACAGAATCAAAATCTTAAAATCATGCATGCTGAAATTTGGTAATACGAAAAGGGTAAGTAAGAAAGTGACAGATTTAAATAAAGCTACCAAGTGGCATCTCAGGCAACCGAGCATATTAAATAAAATATCTCCAAGCATATCAATCATGCCATGTCAATAGAAAAACAATTATTTGTTGATATATATATATATATATTAGAGTTGAGTTAAAATGAGAATAAGAGAATTATTTTAGTTATAAAAATTAGAATTAAAACTAATTATATTATTATTAATGTATTTATTTTATTTTAAAATCAAAATAAATTATCACAAATTATTAAATTGATCTTAGTTAATTTTTGTTATTGTTTATAATAATAATAATAATAATTTTCATTCCACATTTGAAATTTGTAAGATCAACTTAAATTTTCTTTTTCATTCTTTATCTTTATTTTAGAAATAAAGAAGTTAACCAATCACATTCCCTCATTTACATTCTCATTTTCAATTAGTAATGAAATCAAAAATCACCATAAAGTAGAAAATTACAGCCCCAAAAAGAATAGGCTCATGGCAAGCAAATGAGCAATCATCATGATAATAAAAAGCAGTTAAAATGTCAAGGTATTAGTTAAATGATTAGACCTATGATTTGTTCCTATTAAGTATGCGGTTTGAGTTATATCTTTAAATAAATACCTCTTATTAAATAAGTAATATTTTTCATAAATGAATATAAATATAACATAAATTGAGCCCAGATATCTAAATTACACCACCACATCTTTATAAATATATGACAAAATATTACTAATTCATATATGTAGTAGTGGTATAATAAATAACGTTACTCATGTTATAATATAATAACAGTCGAATAATAAATGATATTGCTCATGTTATGATGAGCAACACCATTGCATTATTTGGTCTGGTCAAAAAAAATTTATGGCTGGATTTGTTGTGTACATTCATCTATGGCCCTTCAGCAGTGGAACATGTTGTAAAGTTGTACGTGCATACATAAATGGAGAGCTGCAGACCAATAATAGATTGATATAACTTTGTCAATTAGTTCGTAAATTGTATTGAAGAAGAGTACAAGATACAGATAACAGAATGTTTCGATTAAACGAAACTACATGAGGAAGCAAGACGTGTTTACTCTCAAAATTTTATAAATACGTCTTGTTCTGCTTTGGCTCTTCTAACAGATAATGTACACTCCATTTGTGCTTTTTCATAATCATCATCTTTTTCTTCTCCTATGTTTAATGAAAGTAAAATTAAAAAAAAAAAAAAAACGATAAACAGAGGAAAAAGTTTAAAAACAGGTTGGCACCGAGTCCCTTGTTGTACGTATTGAGGCCGAGGAGGAAAACGGTGACTGGCAGTCAATGGCACTATCCGTTAGTGCCATCAAAACTTCCTTGGGCACTTTGTCGTCTTTTCTCTCTCAAGTTCTCTCCCCACATCTTGGCCTCGGCAACAGCTCTCTCTCTTTCTAAATCCCGGTTCAACATCCTAGCAGTTTCTCTCGGGGAGTCCTCTTTCTCAGACCCTTCCAAGTCCCACCTGTGTCCAGATCCTCCTCCCTCATCATTCTTAAATATCCGTGCTCCATCCCTGTTTCTTCTGTCATCCTTATCTCCAGCACCTCTATAGCTATTAGGATCAAATGCCTGGTTTGCCAAATAAGAAAGGGCAGTGACCACATCTCCAATTAGAGGACGGGTGGCAGCCTGTTCTTGGATGCACATTGATGCCACAGCTAGCGCTTGGTAAAGGCCCCTCATTGGATACCGCCCCTCAAGTCGTGGATCTGCTAGTTTTGAAAATTTCCTACGGTCATTGAACAATGGTCGTGCCTGTATATGCATGAAATCACCGATAAAACTGAAAAAATTAAAGAAATAGCAGATCCGTAATGTAAACTGCACTTGAAATATGTTCATAAATATATTACCCATGTGACAAGGTTCTGTTCTCCATGTGGTCGGGTACTGTCAATGGCTTTTCGTCCAGTAATCAGCTCTAAAAAGACTACCCCAAAACTATAGACGTCAGATTTTACAGTCAATTGTCCGGTCATGGCATATTCAGGTGCACAATAACCATAGGTGCCCATAACCCTAGTGGACACATGTGACTTGTCGCCCACTGGACCAAGCTTTGCAAGCCCAAAATCAGAAAGCTTTGGATGAAATCCTTCTTCTAGCAATATGTTGGATGACTTAAAGTCCCTGTAGATAACTGGAGGGTTTGCTTTATCATGTAGGTATTCCAAACCTTTGGCAGCGCCAGCCGCAATCTTCATTCTTGTGTTCCAATCAAGTGCTTCCTTATCAGGTGGTAAATCTAAACAGGAACAATCAACAAATTTATCAATAAAATTATATTCAATACTTAACCTGCCTAGATAAAAGGGCCAAAACAACTGTATATGTTCGTGGACATAAAACTAAATTTATTGCTACATTTGTGTGCAATAAATTGGTTCAGTTTCATAAAAAATAATATGTAATATGCTATCAAGTTTATCTTTTTGCTTTTCAACACTTGAAGCATAATGTCCATTTACATTTGAAGTATCATACTAAAATTCAAAGCATATTGCATCAGGCAGCACCAAAGTGATCAACAACATTAAAACATCTTCTTAATTGGCTATCCCTCCACCCCCAAACAGGACAAATAATAATAATAATAATAATCTATTAAATCTCAGTATTCAACTTGTACCAACTTTTGCAAAACCAAATTCTAATTATACACTACAGCATGTAGAGAACATCTGCAGCAAACAGCTTAAAATAATTCATCTCCAAAGCGCCTAAAAGCATAAGCAATAAGATGAAAAAATAAAGCTTTGATTACCACAATAAGGGACCTGAAAATTTATCTTTGAAAGAAGAATCTCAGAATAGCTTTGAAAGCATCTCTAAACTAACAATGGAACTGTCTTAAATTCTTGAGTTCAGGTGCTGTCAAATAATATTTCAGAGTATTATGAATGGAGTACTAGAAATAAAACACACGCTTCAGGTGTTCTATCAATAACTGAGAATTCTATAAACCCAAACGAACAAGAATTAGCCCAACATAGAAAGAACAAGTATGAAGCATTTTTTCGGTCACCTTCTCAGTTTCACGGGCACAATATTCCCTTGACCATCTCAAACGGGCTAGTAGAAGGACTTCTGAAAATAGGTTTTTTTTTTTTACTATTATTATTATTATTATTATTTTGGGAAAAAAAGCTTAATAATGTGCGACACAAACTTACCATGAAGGTGATCTTCCAAGGATCCCAAAGGCATAAATTCATAGACAAGAAGCCGTTGGTCCCCATCAGCACAATATCCAATCAAGTTCACTAGGTTAGGGTGATGAAGAAGGCTAAGCATAAGGACCTCCACAAGAAATTCCCTATTACCCTGAAGGCCATTTCTATCCAATTGCTTTACAGCAACGATCTGCAGAAAGTAAGTACAGTTACAAGAAATCAAAAACTTTTCAAATGACAAAAGAAGCTGCAGAAACCACTTAGGCAAGTTACTGAAATTTGACAATCCAATTTATCTCACAATTATCAATATCTAGTTGAAATTAGATGATTTGCTATGGTTAATTTGATCAGTTACTGTTTTTTTTTTTTCAAAAGAAAAACAAAGATGTAATTTGTCCAACAAAAATGCATGGTTAGGCTACATATGGTTTTACATTTCTCCCAACTGAAAACATGAGAACTAATGGAGCTAATGCAAATGTGTGGAGTAATAAGGACCTCACTGAAAACACAAACAAATATTCCATGAAGTTTTAGCTAGGTTGCCATAAAATCAATAGCAGAATTGAAAAAAAATTCACATTTTTAACAGAAAGATAATACAGCCCTCTTCTCCTAAGAAGTTGACTGTAACAGACAACAGTAAGCCTACTAAGTATTAGTAACAGATTCTGCAGAATGGGCTCAAGTATTACATGATTGTTAAATGAAGATTATAAATTTCAAGATAATATAAATCCCACCAACTGTTTTGCGATTTAATTACCATGTATCCTTGTCATTTAGTAACTTTGTAAACCCTAATTTGTTTTTTTTTTTTTTTCTCTTTTTTGATAGACTAAACCCTAATTCATTATTAGGATAGTTACTGGAAAATTATTGGGATCCATTCCCCTGCCCAAGGACTGTGCCTCAAATTGCTACAATCATCATTAACAGGTTCAACTTAGAAATTCTTGCTCTTCCCCTTTATGCATTAGGACAGGTATGACTCCAAAATTTTTTATTTTGCTTGCAGCATCCAAATCATCCAGATCAGAATTTTCAAATTTAAAGTAAAACAAACATAGAAGAATTTACCTGACCAGTGCTCTCAAGTCGCCCCTTGTACACACGTCCAAATCCTCCTTCGCCGATGAAACTTTCTGGTCTAAAATTCTTTGTTGCAGCAGCAAGCTCACGAAATGTAAATGTTTGAGCAGCAATATTGACACCAGGCCCGTCCTTGGGAAGGTGCAATTCCCTTTTCGAGCCTCCATTACTTCTTGATCTTAGTCTGTCTCTTCCTACAAAGTCAACCAAAAAAAGAATAACCGATCTGTAATTATCGTCTTATCACCACTAAGCAATCTGAGGAAAATATTAACCCCTTAAATTGTAAAAGACTAAGAAGAACATAAATTCTACCACACCAGTAAAAATTTAGAAAGCACACTGACCCAATAAGATCATGACTCAATTCATGGAGTGATGATGATATACTTTCACTACCATTTCTCCAATCATAGTTAGTTACGAGATAATTTTACAAAAGTTGAAATTTCCTACTAACTGAATTAAACTTTGAACACATATAATTTGTCTTTCAATAGTTCAATTACAAATCAGATCAGCCCAATTTATCCAATTCATTAGGAGATCTCACTAATCAATACCTTATCAAAAGAACCAATGAACTTGTAATCCAAAAAGTAAGAGAATGATACAATCTCCAAAATCTAACCATGATTATTGATGATACAGTAATAAACCAAATAAACAAATTGAATAAAGCACGAAGATCAATACGTCTTCTCGAAATCATTAACAAATCAGAGATACTCAGATCCGACCAATTTATTCCATAACTAAAAACACAACAACAAGAATAAAATACAGAAAAATAAATAAATTAATAAAGCAAATGAACAAAAGTTACCAGAAGGCAATCTGGAAATGTTATTGGAGACCGTTGGTTGGCCTTGCTTTTGATCATCGGGTTCTTTCTCTGGATTCAACTTCTCATCTTCCCTCGAATCAAAACAAGAAAAACAACCCATCTGCCGAAATCAAACCCACCGCACAAAAAAGGGAAAAAAAAAAAGAGAGTAAAAAATCAGATTTTTTTCTCACACTCAATCAACAGTTGATATCCCAACACAACAAATCCCATCTGGGTACCAACTATCTTCACTATATATCCACACAAAATTTAGCACAAAGCAGATGAATCCAACAAGAGCAGAAGGAAATAAAAATAACTTTAAGCTGATAATAGTTGTACAAAAGAGAAAGGGCAAGAGTTTGTGAGTGAACGCAGAGAGCCGGCTTTGTCTTCGGCTTCGTTAGGACACCGTTGTACATACAGTCTTTATAACAATCTACAAAGTTTGACCATAATAATAAAAATAGAAACTTTCGTTGTAGATTTTCTCAAGCTTAAGTTGTTTTCCGTAAATTTGTATCCTATCAAAGTAAAACACAAGAGCATTTACTACTCACTGATTATTATTATTTTTTTTTTTACGACAAGAACGTTGTAAAAAGAAAAACCGTGTACGTGTCAATTGGCGGGACTGGCGGAACGCACAAGGCATTTGGTTCATTTCTTACACAAACTGCTTTGGCAATGAGCTTAATCCGTAATTGTGATTATAAATTTCACATTAGTCATCGCAGGTAAATGAAATGTAATTTCAATGGGGCTGCTTTCATATTTTGGAACTTGACACCCGATTTGTGCCAAATAGATCTCCCAAATTGGAATATTGTCACAACAAAAGCAGAAAGAGATCAAAAGTTGAACCCAACACGTGCTCCCCCTTTTAAGAGATTCTTCTTAGGGATTTACTAAATCAAATATCAAATATTATAGTGATTTTACTTATTAACCATTTTAGTTAGATTAGATCCCATATCATTATATTCCCTAAGCTTCCTGAACTTCTTGTTTGGAGCTACGAATATTTTTCAACTTGCATAACATATCTTTAACTCATTGGTAATGTTATATATATTAATTTTTTTTTCAAATAATTATATATAACATTCATTAATTAATTAGTAAAATAATATAATTTATTTATTTTAATTTTATTTAAACTTATCAATCAATTAATAATTATCATATCATTTAAAATAAAAATTTTTGAAATAAATAACATTATTCTTAACTCATATATGATCACATTCGCTTCATCGCTGCTAAGACTACAACTAGAGGATGTAATTTTAATTAAATTTACAATCAATTTTAATTAGCATTTATATTTTGATGCCCCCTTCCATGCAAATCAAACTCAGCCTATAAAAAAAAAAATTACGTAAATAAAATCATCAAGGGGGTCATTTTTGTTCTGCCACATTTGTCCACTAAACTTTTGGACTGCTAAAAAATGTGCCACGACGTTCGGTTGATAACATGCACGCCACCGACAACAATCCAAAAGCATATACATATACTACAATACACACACACACACACAAATTGTTTTCGCTCATTTGGAAATTATCTTGCAAATTTATTTGTACAAATTAAATTAATATCAGATCAAACTAACTTTTATAAAATCCGTTGACCATGAACAATCAAAGGTAATTTTTTTTTGTTTTTATGTTTGAAAGGACAGTCAAACATAAATTTCACAGCACTCACAGTTTGAAAATTACCATGAGATAGCCACACTCTTTCATTTTTGGAAAGGGACGCACAAACCCTTGAGGCTTATCATAATATTCAGCTACGCTCTTAATGCTAAAGGAATACTTACAAATTTCCTTTTAATTTGAGTTGTGTGCCCATCGCTACATTTGCAGCTTCTCTGTTAATCCTTTTGTGAAATCACTCTCGCTCTCAAATAAATTTAAAATAATAAAGTTTTACGATATATTTGATGTCATTGAATTAAAAAAAAGAAATCTAATAAAAAGGATTATGAAATATAGAAAAAAAATAATTAGGGCCTTTTTTTTTGAAACATAAACGTTCCAGGGTTTCACACCGAATTGTTCCCATAATGGATTGATTATAATTTACCCAGATGCCCGTGTGTCCACCGTTGATTTGGAATCGTCGAATGTTGGAATTTTTTTCAATTTAATTAAAGTTCAAGCTTCAAAATGAGAAAAAAAAAAAAACCTAACATGCATGGCTGAAAATATCCATTTAACATGGGTGCTGGTGGCAAAGAGAGGAATTATTTCCTCTCTGAAAGATTTAAATCCCATTAAAAATCAGTGAATGCCTCAACAGAAGTGCAAGCTGACTTTAAATAAGTAAAAAATCAAATCGTATGATGATACATGTAGGCCATACATAATGCTAAAAAAGCTGAGTCCACTAGGGATGGTGGACATTAGGTCGAGGCATCTGTGATTGTTCCTCTTTTTTCTATTGTTTTCACCAAATTTAAACTTTTAAAGTTTAATATTTATGGCTGCTAAAAATTTATGTAACAGATGAAAAGTTAAAATAGAGTGACCATTAACATAATTTACATTATCCTAAAGTTTATACCGAGTGGTTTTTTTAAGCTGTTTTTTTTGAATGATTATCCGAATTTGAATATTATGAGAAAATAATAATTTTTTTAAGGTTCATGTCTTGAATTAAAACTTTAATAAGTAGACGACTTAATAATATTTCTTTAAATTATTAATATAATTTTTATCATAAACTTTGGGGTTTTAAATCTTCAAGGTTACAAGTTTTTTAATTATTATTTTTTAAATAAGATTATAATTTTCGTAAGCATATAAAATTTGAAGAGAATCATAAATTTAAACTCCAAGTAATGCCATAATAAATTTTAAAAATTTCATAGATAGCTTTTTTATAACTGTTGTGCTTACTTTCCTCCCCTGGATTGCTTTTGTTTAAAAAAATAAAATAAAAAAAAAAGAAAAAGAACAAATGTTATGTAACAGTTACGGTTACTCGACAGAAAATTCAACTCATCCACTCAAAACACCCGAACATATATAGCGGCAATCAGTTAAATCTGATAACTGGACAAAATAAATTATTAATTAATCTAACCTGAAAAACATTTATTATGTGATGATATGAATTTTTTTACTAAGTCACCATCATCATTGTTTTCGCAAAGTCGGTCTATTAATAATACATCATTGTCACGGTACGCGGAATCATCCCTAAGCTGTAAAATAATGAAACAACTAAACCCAAGTTGGATGGCAAATCAAATGAACCCACTTGATCCATAATTTAAAAATTTAAAAAAAATTTTACAAACCTTTCCCAAATTAGCGTGTTGATTTTATTTATTGATGAAAACACAATTTTAACTTTTAAGCCAACCCATATTTTTTATCAGGCTTGGATCACGACACAGTGGGCCTTGATCTGGGCCCATTCAAATAACCACAGTCTTAGGGTCACGAACAATCATGTCACGATTCGGGACTCATTGCCCTCCCCAAATTGGAAGAATTTTAGAATATACCGGAGGTCAGACATATAATAAAAAATTGATGTTACGTGATGTTTTTATTTATCTTTAAAAACTAACATATAATTCCATACGTCGCAAATAGAATAATTTGTTATATTATCTTCTATGTCGGATAAGCTTTGTCTGCCCGAATTGAAGGTTCGTAGGAAGCACCGAAGCACATAGCCAGGTCAACGGTCAACCACCCATTGTCACCTCACAAAAATTGAACGGCCCGAAACAACAGAACATGAACAACACTATCCTGCACACCTTCCGTTGGAAACAAAATTATACAAACTAATTAATTTAACCTTGTTAAAAAAAAGAAAAAGAAAAAAGAACGTGATCAACAAGCCTCCCTGATCTGCGCTATGATTATTCACGTCCATTTTTTTGTTTGAATGGAGCCTCATCTTTTCTTTTAACAGACAAAAAAGAAACTGGAGAAAAATTTGCTGAAACTTGAAATAATTCATGGAGAAATTCTTAGCTAATTTAGATAGCTCTAGTAGTTTTGCAAAGAAAAAGAGTGACAATGCGGGTCATCATCATATTCATAGCAGGCATGCATCAGATAGCAGTTATATTGGAAAATCAGGCGGCCAGGAGAAGGTTGATCAACAGAACGGATCATCAAATGATGAGCACCTACAACAGGAGGCGAGCCTTCCTGATCAGATTTTTGAAGAAGTTGATCGATTTGTTAATACAGATCATGGATCAGAACCACCAAAAATTCCAAAATGTATTGATGTTTCATTTTACAAGATGGTTGGATCCATGATCGTTAGGTATGAATCTAAAGAGATTAGCTCGGCTAAGTTCGGACAAAATGAAAAGCAAGACGCACTGTTTCTAGAATCTTTGAAATGCATTTCGAAGTTGATTAATAAGATAACTACCGATCAATTCTCTTCAAGATCCAGTAATTTATTATCGTCTTTAAACAGCGCAAGCACTGTTTTACATCGAGGCATGTCATTGTTAGACGAAGAGTTTCGGTTGCTTTTGGATCAGAAACGCACCGTTTTGGATTCAAAAACTCCAAAGACTCCGAAACCTTCATCGTCTAACTTCAGCTCTCAATCCAGTCAAGATTCAGATCGCTGCTTGTTACCCGACGGTAATGAATCCGACGAAGACGAGGGATTCCCAAATTTCTCGACGGAAGCAATATCAAACATGAACAAGATTGCTACGGCCATGATCTCGTGTGGTTACGAGGCCGAGTGTTGCATGGCTTACAGTTGCTTCAGGCGAAACGCGTTCAAAGAAGTGCTTAACAAGCTAGGTTTTGATAGTATCACAATCGATGATGCTCATAGAATGCAATGGGAATCACTCGAAGGAGAAATCGCTTCATGGATCAGCATCTTCAAGCATTGTTACAGGATTCTGTTCCCCGGCGAGCGCAAGTTCTCAGATGCCATCTTCTATGAGTATCCGTCAATATCTCAAAGACTCTTCAGCGAGCTTGCAGCCACAGTGATCACACTGTTTCTAAGTTTTTCGGAGGCTATCGCATTGACAAAGCGTTCAGCTGAAAGATTGTTCAAGTTCTTGGACATGTGCGAGACCTTGAACGATCTGCTCACAACCATCGATGATTCGTATTCCAAAGAAATTTCCCAAGATTTGACGTCAGAGATAGCAGTGGTTAAATCCCAGCTAGCTGAAGCGGCCGCGAGCATCTTTTGCGAGCTTGAAAATTCTATTAAGAGTGATCAAGGCCGAACCCCGGTACCCAGCGGACAAGTTCATCCGTTAACTCGTTATACAATGAATTATTTAAAATACGCCTGTGAATACAGGGACACATTAGAAGAAGTGTTTAGATTGCACCACAAAAACGAAGGTTTCGATGATGCGCCGAGTCAGGAAAATCGTGACGTCAACGAACATGTAAGCGAGATGCCTAACGATGATGGGACGCCAAAGAAGTCTCCGTTTGCAATTGAGCTGATAGCGGTGATGGATTTGCTTGATGCAAATCTTGAAATGAAGTCCAAGCTGTACAGGGACCCCGCATTGCGTTACGTTTTTCTGATGAACAATGGTAGATACATTTTACAAAAGATCAAAGGTTCCAATGAAATCCACAATATGATGGGTGTCACGTGGTGCAGGAAACGGTCGACTCATCTGAGGCAGTACCATAAGAATTATCAAAGGGAAACGTGGAGCCGAGTGTTGCAATGCATTAGCCATGAAGGCTTGCAAGCTAATGGGAAGGTGGTTAAGACTGTGTTGAAAGAGAGGTTTAAAAATTTTAATGCATTGTTTGAGGAGATACACCGGACACAGTGTACGTGGGTGGTCAGCGATGAGCAGCTTCAATCTGAGCTTAGGGTTTCGATATCGGCGGTCGTGACTCCGGCTTACCGTTCATTTGTCGGAAGATTTAAGCAATATTTGGAAGGGAGATCAATGGATAAGTACATTAAGTATCAGCCGGAAGATATTGAGACGTTGATTGATGAATTATTTGATGGGAATCCCATGTCTATGGGGAGGAGAAGAAACTGATCATATATATTTAATCAAGAACTAATCGTCTCAAGATTATGGTGCCGCTTGTTACATTCATTTCTAAAAAATTTTTGTGTTTGTATTTTCATTTGTTTTTGACACAGCCAATTTAGTGCATCTGTTTGAATGTGATCGTGTAATTAATTACGATAAATTTTGCAGTACCTTATTCGGAATATTAATCGTGTATTTACGTTACTGTTGTAGTAAGTTTTGTAACATTCGTGAGATTATTAATGGGAGGGGATATTTTAACTTAACATTTTGACTTAAATGTAAACATCAAAATCTAGCTATTCGTTTGTTTCAATCCAAGGGCTGATATAATTACTTATATAGGGCATTAAAATTCTATTAAACATAAGACAAAATTTAGAAAAGAAATAGAGAGAATCTAGACTTTTCTTGTTTATTTAAGTTTTAATATGCCACCTAAGCTTCTTTATTTTTTGAATCATTTATTTAATAGAGTTATTAATGCCACATAAGTAATTATATTAGTCATTGGATTAAACCAAATGAACAGCCAGATTTTAATATCTAGATATAGGTCAAAATCTTAGGTTAAAATATCCTCTTCCTTTATTAATTAGTGCATTTATGTGTTTGTAGTAATCATATGAGACCTAAATATCAATGACTACCTAATTTTCTCCACACTCATGTGAGGATTTAAAACTTTAGACTTATTATTATTATTTTTAATTACATGAGATGATGCTCAGATTACAATTCATATTAAATAAAATAATTACTGATATTTATAATCAGATAATTACTGAAACAAGTTAATATATATTAAAACTTATATAGTACCGCTTAGATTTTTTCTCTTTTTAATATTTGAGGAACGCCTACTCCACTCACATTTTGTAAGGGAGAAGATCACCTCCATTCAATTATGAACTCATAATTAAGAAATGCCATTAAACCTGCAAACTAGGCCAAAGACATATTGGTAAACTCTAGACTTCTTATTTGTATTTATTTTACCAACTAGACTTCTCTAAAGTTACTAACATTTTCAACCATTACTTTTAAATATATTTTGTCTTTGCACATGACAACCATAACCTTCACAACTATAAAGAAATTGGCAAACTCCAAATTGATTTTTCAGTCACCCACCTCTTTCAAGATTTAAATATAAGATAGTCAATTAAACCAAGTCTTTGGGGCCTCTTAAATGAAACTTCATTACTCCTTATGCATGAAAAATTTGGGTTCGGATTGGATTGAATTTTAGCCTACTCGATAGGATCAGATCATGATAATAAACCCAATCTGATATGAAAATTTCAAAGAAATCAAAGTACACATAAACCTAAAATTTTTATTCGATTTGAACTATATTCAAATCAAATCAAATAAGAATATAAGTTTGGATTGAGTTTGAACTACTTTTTTTCTAACTTGATCAACCCATAACAAGATTTTTTTTCCAATTTGCCCACCCCTAATTGCAAGATAAAACTCAACCATGACTTCAATTATTAGTTTTTTTAATCTTTTTAAAATAACTGTAAAGTTATTAATATTTATGATAAAAAAATTATTTCTCTCTTCTAAAATGGACTATCGTCACAAACCTTTTGTCCTTAAAACAATTATTTATCATCTATTTATTAGATAGTTTTCATAAATATTGAGTTGTATATCATATTAATTGTCTAATTCTATTGTTTATTTTAACTAGTATTGATGAATAGGCCTCTGGCCTAGTGGAAGAATACTTGTTCTCACACATTGTGAGAGCAAGCGTTTGAACCCCATACAAGCAATTACGGAGGTTCAATTTCTTTTATTAATTATAATATAGTTGGGTGGAGTTAGTTTTTCTAACGGTATAGTTGAGCAAAAGTAATTTTCTTCTTTATGAAATGTGCGTGAGTAGGCATTCTTGAATATTAGAGAGAGGTAAAATTTGGGTAGTAATAATATTAGAGAGGGGTATAGTTGAGTGAAAGTAATTTTATTTTTTACAAAATTTGGGTGGAGTAGATATTCCTATAATATGAGAGAGGAGTAAAATCTGGACAATACTATATAAGATTTAATACTTTGTTCTAGTAATTATTATTTGAATAGTGTATTATAAAATTTAATACTTGTCCCAATAATTGTTATCCATCGAATATTAGAGAGTAATAAAATTCAAATATTAGAGAGGGATAAAATATAGGTAGTGCTACATAAGATTTAATACTTGTCTTAGTAACTGTCTAATTGTAAATATCGTAGTAATTTTATATAATATAAGTTGTAATATGAATAAGTCCCATATATATTTTTTTTAAAAAAATATTGAAGTGAGTATCAAATAATATCACAGAGTGATTTTCAAACTACTTTAATTAACTATCCGTGGAGTTTAAATTCGAAGAAAGGGAGTATAAAAACAAAATCTTCAAGGAAAAAGTCTTTGGCGCTTATAATATTTTCTTTGTAATTAACCTTAATCAACATTATTAAGACAACAATACAAATGTCATTAATAATTAACACCAGCCAAAGAGAGGAAGAACAAGAGAAGCTAGCAACCAGCAAAGGCAGAGATAAAGTAAAAGAAAATATCAATTGGACAAGAATCTATCACCAATTATAAATCTTTCGCATCTGTCCCTCTGTCTTTGTTCTTAAAGAAGGAGCAGGATGGAATCAATCAGACCAGGCGGTAATCAGTAATCACCGTTGGGTCTGAAACACAACATGTCCGATTAATGCATCAAGGCAACTCTTTCTATACACTTTACCATAATAATTAATACATGCATATGTAATGAAGGCTTATATTACGACCGTGCGTATTTTTTTTTATAGTAAAGAAATCAGAATGGGCTCATAGGCTCTGATACGTGTACTGTGATCTGGTAAAAATGCAAAAGTAAAATGTACGGTCGGATCTAACCCGACCCAAGATAGAATACAAAGATCCTGATATTCCGCCGGTATTCGGCGCATCGGTATCCCGCCGCCCTCAAATAGGCCCCTGTGGGCAGTGCTGCAGGCCACGCCTTGGTATCTTTTTCACAATACCCACTGCCACCTTTGTCTCTGCTTTAGCCCAACATGCCTAAACTAGCTACATACAATTAATTACAAATTCTTTTAATTATATATATATATGCTCAGACTCACAGCCAGAGGATCGATGTACCAAGTTAATATAATTTTATTCTTTGGACTTGATCGAGTAACGTTTAATTATATTATGTACTGGAAAAGTTTTTTACTTTTTCGTTAGGTTCCAAATTCCAATCATATGGGGATCCAATTTATTTAGTCAAGGTTTTTAACTGGGTCAATAAATTAACTATAGTGCATAATTGTTTTCATCATCCATGAAACATGTACACTGAGAAACCTCTAATGGGTTTCTTTTCTTTATGACATTTTTGTGCCTAAAAATGATTATCACTATACCAGCTGGAAAGATTACTGCTTTTTACCTTCTCGATGGTTACCAAAGGCGTTGTTGAAATTTATCAGCCAAGTTACAGAGTGATGAGAGCAGAATTAACAAGTAAAACTTTGACTATAATTTCATATTTGTACAATTATATGTAAGTCTGATGATTCAAACATGCCATGCACAATCACATAAGGAAATTCTTTTGAACTTGCTTAGCCTTTCTATTTATCATCATTCGGTCAATAAAGTGAGATAGATGTATCTAAATGAAAGTTCATATAAAGCTTCCGCTCTTTGGTATTTTGATTCCGTAGTCATAGATAGTAGAGTAAAACACAGACTAACTCATCTTCTTTGTTCTTTGACCACCTAACTGGTCAGTTGGCAAATCCAAAGACCCACTTGATGATGGATCATGATGATCACACACACACAAGGATAGCATGAGTTTATATATATGTACATGTTAACGTTGAAAATCGAACCAACAACAGAAAATTGGAGAAAAGGCCCAAAAAAAAAAAAGAAAAAGACCAAATGACGGACTTAACTCTTAACGTGCGCGGCGTAAGACACGTCAGAAACAGAAAAATTTGAAGTTAATCCTAATATAATGATCCCGAAAACCGACGAGGAGGAGGACGAAAAAAGCCGTCTAAAAAATTCCTTTCACTTTCAGGAATCAGGCCTTTGCCATTTGCCAAGCCTGAAAAAGCTTGCTCCCATGTCCCCCCAAATTTCTGAAGATTTTGCATTTTCAGTTTTTCAATAGCTTTCTCTCTACTCTCGAGAGTAGACAAAATCTCCCATAGCCGCCTTCTGAAACTGACAGATTAATTTGCTTCCACCTTTTAAGTGTGTGTTTAACGTACCTTAATGTATATGTGATATATATGTGTACATGCAAAAGTTGCAACGCAGTGCCGGTGTGCTCTCTATCACCACTCTTCCAGACAACAATCCTTTTAAAGCAAATCTCACTAAATACTTCTACGCACGCGCTGCGACAACAACAGACAAACTTCTCAATATTACCACTATGCCACTCCACTCCACTCCACCACAGTCCTCTCTCCCCTAGAGACACACGCATATATATACACCCCTTCCCATTTGCCACAATATATATCAATATCATCACAAGACAACACAAGCCATAAGTAGCTAGCACAACACAATCCAATTCACTTTCTCTCATTAGCGTGTTTGTGATCAAGAGAGAAAAAAGAATACAAAGAAGAAGATGCAGTTCCATCAGTTGCAGAGGGAGGAGCCTTGGGGGTATTACATGATGCAGGGGGTTTCGAGGTCGAGGTCGAGGAGAAACATGCGTGGAGAGGAGCCGATGGAGAAGGTGGCTAGGGTGGCGTCAGAGAGTGCTGTTGTGATATTCAGCGTGAGCAGTTGCTGCATGTGCCACGCTGTGAAGAGGCTCTTTTGCGGAATGGGTGTCAACCCGACCGTGTACGAACTTGATCAGGACCCCAGAGGGGCTGATATTGAGAGCGCTTTGATGAGGTTGCTTGCTAGCCCTTCTGCTGTCCCTGTTCCAGTTGTCTTCATTGGTGGCAAGCTCATTGGTGCCATGGACAGAGTCATGGCCTCTCATATTAATGGCACTTTAGTCCCTCTTCTCAAGGAAGCTGGGGCTCTTTGGCTCTGAGTCTGAATTTAATTTCTTTATTTATTACGATGATATTCAAATTTTAACTCTTCTTCTTCTTCATTTCTCTCTCTCTCTCTCTCTATCTCTATTTAGTAACGTGAGATAAGATAAGAGCTTAGTTAATTAGTGAGATTCTGACGAGGCTTATTATTATATACAACTAGTACCGTAATGATTATATATATCAAATGTAGCAATGTTATTAATCCCTTCTTTTTGTATAGATAATCTAAGGTTTTAACTTTTAACTTTAACTAGGTTTCTTAATTTTGTTGCGCTTTAGTTGTTAATCTGCAGAACCAGTCGGTGTTTTTTGTCCAACAGTCTCGTATTTGTTCACTGTTAGGCAGTCAATGACTGCGTGTACTGTCACGATGAATACGAAAGGAAAGGTGAGGGGTGACTCCCCCACATATCATATCGAATCACTGACCGCCACGTAAACAAGATGAATGAGTGATTAGACTGATGTTAAGTTGGTTTTTGAGCGTGGGAGTGGGCGACATGCTTTGCAGTGCATTGCGTCTCCCTCTTCCTCCTCCTCCAGACAATTACAAAAAGTAGTGTTTCTGAAACGATAAGCAAACGCAACACCACAAGCGCTCAGACCGGGAAAAAGGATGAACGTAGTAATCCTCACTTGGACGGCCCATGAGAATTAAAAAACTTTTGATCCATTGTGGGGACTTGCTATTCCGCCCCCACTTTTTAATTTTTAGTCCCCTTTTTAAAACTAAAGGTTTGATGGGATTGTATTCTAACAATTGGGCTCAAAAGTATGAGCTTTTGGAGGCTCAGTAGATTTTTGGCACAGAGTAAGCAATGCTTTCCACACCGAGTTTAATACTTTAATTGAAAAAAATTAAAATATCATTACAATTTAATTAATCTTCTTCTTCGTGTTCTCTTTCTTCATCAATTCTGAAATTATGTTATCAGAACTTCATTCTTAAAACTCTCAACTTCTTTATTACTTCTCAAAATTTTCCATCAATCAAACACAACACAAACATATCGAAATTTGAATGGATCCAAATTCCAACCACCTCACATGAACCCTAGAGCAAAATAGGTCGAAACACTGGCCACGATCGCCTAGTTTCCGACTGTCAAATGCCCACCATAAGAATCAAACCTAGCAGTACTTAGTCATTCAATCTTTGTATTTAGGGTACTGGGTCAGTCAATGGATCAAAATTTATTTGCTAATGTTCTTGAGTTGGGTGTTATTTTTCTTTGTTAATTGGCAGAGTTTACTGTATGTATGACTTTGGTTTATGAGTCTGGATTTAGTGTAATTTTATGTTTTGTTTTTTTGGGTAATGTCAAAATGGAAATAGCTATAAATATATTTCATTCATATAAAGAAGGTTAAAAGGCAAAAGACTGAAACTAAACAAAGCTTCATCACAACTTAGGAGTAGACTATTCTGAATATATTATGTAAAATCTCTAATCTCAAGTGCTGCTCTGTGCTAACCAGGTTTTCTCATATGGTGATGTCAGTTATAGTACTAAGAAATGATTAAATAATTTACTACTGGAGGCATTTTTTATTTTATTCGATTGCAGTGCAGCCATGATCACTGCTTGCGTCAGCGTGTTCAATCAATTTGGTACAATTATTGTGGAGCTTTGATCCTGTTTCTGCCGAACTAACTAACTCTATTGGGTGGCTAAAAGTCGGACTTTAGGATCTCTTTCGAATTCTTACGAAACCCACTAGTTTGGGGTATATTTAATTAATTAAAAGCTCCATGAAATATAATCAGGGATAATCTGAAATATTTTTTCAGTCCCACTTCTTGTCGTTTCAATAGACTGCAACTGACTCATAATTGATATATTCACCAATCAAATTAATTTCTACGTGCCCAAGCCCCAGCTGCACTGCAAAAAGGAGATAAATTGGATCTTGAATTCTTTGCTAATCCAATAAATATGGAAGCCTTGAATGACACCACACCGCCCCCATGCCTCAATTCAGTTAAAAGTAACAAGCATATGACCATTACTTGCTTTCTGCCCACACAACTAGTTGTACAGAAGAGATTGATCTTGAATTTTATTTATAAATGGATTCTCAACTCCCACCAAAATCCCAGAATAAGCACGAGAAAATCTGTGACATATCCCAATGGTTCCTCCCACGAGCCTTTTTAGCCTATGATCATAATTCATAAAGCATCCCATTTCATCTAAATTTCATTATCAAATGCCAGCAAGTGGAGAGACTGCTAAAGGGTATGTTTGGAATTGGCCTGTTGTGGCCGTTTTTTTAATCCATAGTTAAGTTTAGGTGAAGCAAAACAATTCCAAAGCTACCAATAGTAAAGAAGTGAAACATTGGCAGAGCAATTGAGCAGTCTGACTCATAGATATATGTACAAACAAAATACAGTGGTCTAAGAAGCATGCATATGCTTTGTGGCTGACATTTTGTGCTACAGATGAAATGAAAACACATCCACAAACTGAAAGACAAATGCAGAAACAAGTGAAAGCAAGCAGAAAAATAATGGAGAACATAAATAAATGAAAGAATTCTAATACTGTTTTGTTGTTCTGCAATAGTAGCGTGGTTTTCAGCCTTGGACTTCTCTTATGTTTTTTGTTTACTATTGGAAAATAATAGAGCCTCAGCCTCCAAATCAATCTCCACTACCTGTCAATCTGATACAGAGTTGCAAACACTCTTTTCCCCCTTGGCCCTCACAAGCAGCCAAAAGGTTCTTCACATGTCTTTGTTTGTAGCGAATTGATAAAGCATTTTTCAATTATCAGATTACAGTTGGTCCTAACACCAACTACTCACGGGCTCATTGTATGTGCACATTCCACATAACACATAACGTAAGCATACTTTGCGAAAGCTTAAAGTTTATCGCTTCATTCAAATGCCTTTGCATATAGTGTACTAGTAAAATCTTTAAGTCACTAAACACAGATGGTTTTGCAGAAGCTTCTTCATACTTCACCCATGTCTTCTTCAATCGATCACTTCCTCTATGCTGTTATTGCATGTTTGTTTATTCACACACTTCCTGCAATAGCACAACCAGCAACACCCACCTCTCGGATCACGGTTGTTGGCGTTGTTTTTTGCGATACTTGTTCAGCCAACTCTTTTTCTAGACATAGCTACTTCTTACCAGGTAAATGAGACTGTTGAAGTTTGGTACAAGAGGTCTGGGGTTCCAATGCCGCTCACATTAAGTGTTGTGATTTTTCAAGTTAACGTTTTAATTTGTTTTTATGTAACCAGGAGTTGATGTTCACATACAGTGCAAATTCAAAGCAAGCTCCCCAAAAACAGCAGAGCAAATCAATTTCTCAGTCAACAGAACAACTGATAAATATGGAGTGTATAAGCTGGAAATACCTCACGTTGATGGAGTTGATTGTGTAGATGGCATGGCAATTGAGTCACTCTGCCAAGCAAGCCTAATAAAAAGCTCATCTTCAGCTTGCAGTGTTCCAGGTATAAAGACTGCAACAAATGAAATATCAGTAAAATCAAAACAGGATAGTCTTTGCATTTACAGCTTAAAAGCACTGAGTTACAGACCTTCAGAAAGAAATGCTACCTTGTGTGGAAACCACAAAGAGGATTTGCAAAAATCTAAAGCTCTCGGCTCTTCAAAGTTCTTTCTCCCTTATTACTTACCCCCATATGGCTTCTTTTGGCCTCCTTTGCCTCAATTTCCTCCTCTATTTCCAAGCCCACCATCATCTTTTCCATTTCCTCCCTTATTTCCAAGCCCACCATCTTTGCCCTTTCCTTTCCCAACTCTGCCTCCGTTTCCGCCGGTGCCGTCACTTTTTCAGCCGCCACCTCCTCCTGCTTTCAGTCTGGGAGATCCAAGAACTTGGATTCCTAATTTTCCCACACTAGCTCCTCCACCTCCCCCTGCATTTAATCTAAGGGACCCCAGGACTTGGATTCCATACATCCCTCCATCTCCTCCTGGTTTCCCTCAAAATCAAGCTCGAAGACCATAGTACTGGTTTTATATTGTTATAGCAATTATGTTTGATCTGTATTTATTTTTCATCATTACAGATGGCTTTTATGTGAAGTATAATGTTTAAAAGTATTATGAATATTTCTTATGAATGTCATTCATCAATGGGCTCACTCAACGATGAATATATTTACCAGACAAAATCTGTCTTTACATAAATTCGTACAGAATGACTACAAATTGAGCCAATAAACAAAATATGATTCTTGCTTTCACTATATTTTGGCGCTTCAACGTTCAGCTTCAAGCCCTTCTGCCTTCTAGCTGCTTCACCTTCTCAAGTAGCTCACCATTGGTGTTAGAAGCTGCCTAAAAGAATTACCAAAACAAAGATTCAAATTACAAACAGAAATAAAGCAGTTACATTAAATGATTATGCCTAAGTCGATGGAAGTAGTTTATCCTAACCCTTAGTCTTTCCCGTAATCTCTCCACTTCTGCATCATTCCGCTTCAATTTGTCGTGGAAAATTTTAATCAGAGATGCATTCTCTTCAATTGACACTTTTTCTTTCCTTTCCGACACCTGAAGCTTGTTTTTCACCTCCTTTAGCTGAGAAGTAGCAAAAAAATTTCACAATCCAGAATGGCACGGCATGAAATGATCCCCCCTGTGCAAGTAAAAAAGTCAAAATTGACAACTTACTTGGCTTTCAAGTGATCTGCACCTATCCCTTTCAGTTTTCAATTGCTTTTCAAGCAATCTGCACTTATCTCTTTCATACTGTAAATTTTTTGACAACTCCTGCTTTGTAGGTCCCTGCTCTATCTTCTCTCTGTGCAAACAAAAATACATGACATTAGTGAAAATAAAATTACAAAGAATGTGGGAGTTCAGTTCTACAGGAAAAATGTTAAATTCCACCTTTCACTTGATTCATGATTCTCTTCTTTTGACTTCATTAAACTCTCTGTGTGACTGGCTACCAGTCTATTTCCATTGACACCAGTTGCCTGTGCATTTGAATATTCGGTAACACGAAAAAAATGGGACAGAGCAAGCAAAGCAAAAGCTTGAGGTGGATAGCAAAGACTAACTATGAATGGCTCAATGAAAATATACCTCTGAAAGCAAATTCATTGTGTTATGAGGGCTTGTACCATGTGACCCAGGACCTCTTTGAGATTCACCAGTGGCTGGAGATGCTTCGAGACAGCTTCTGTCTTCACTTGCAGATGCTTCTTGTGATCGTTTAGCAAATTCCAAAATTTCTTTCATTTTAGAACTACTGCAGTCACCCCCTTTCAGAATTTGGTGCATATATGACTTGTCTTTATTGGACGTTTTAGAGTCTTTCTTCGCAAAAACAGGGGCCTTTGAGTGCCGCCTTGGAGCATATCCAACTTCGTGGCAGTTTGTGCACCTAATTAACCCCACCCGCACCCCCCAAAAAAAAAATAATGGAGAAGAAGAACTATTACAAATCCAATCTCCAATGATGAGAGCACATAGGTGCATAGATAAGAAAAACACAAACCAGTATTCCTTCTGTATTGCGACTAAACGTGCTTCTAGTCTTGCCAGCACAGGCGTGCGTTCGAAACCTTGTTTGTCATGAGCTGGTTCAACAAAATTAGCCTCCAAAACCCCTGTTGCAAAAGAAAGAAAAGAAGTGCAGCAGGTGGGTGACTCTATGTAATTATTACATATTTAAAGCTGAAAATAGCTCAAAATATAAGTATAATTTGCTAATAAATATACAATACCTATAGCCCCACGACCATCACTTCCAGCAGCGTTCCAGACTCTCCAGAATGGCTGAAAAGCATGAATTTACATGTCAATGATAATACACATTCAGTTTTCACGTATGCCAGCCATTCTGTCCTTGGCATTTTCAACTTCATTGGTCAAGAATAAATTCTTACCTTGATGAGTCTATTCTTATGGTAAACATTAAACCCTTGAATATCAATATGGTGATGGGCATCCTTCACAAACCCAATTGTCACATTAGCAGCCATCTGGTATAACAGGCAGTAGCAAATTTACTTGCTGTGGAAGAGAAACGAAAAAACAAATGAACAACAAAATAAAATATTCTGTAACTTTACATTCAAGTCCCTTGGCACCACTTCTGGAAGTGATGTAGGCTTGTATCTCAGCTCCTTAATCAACATCATGTCATTAACTATGTTGTGATGTTCAACATCTTGACCACGTAGAATAATCCTAAAGCCAGGTGGAAGTCTCAGATACAGAATGGACGCATAACTCTGCAGCAATGAAATCAGAAACAGAGTCAACATCTAAATTGCCGACTATTTAAAACCCATATCTAAAGCCCTGCGTAGTTTCTCAAAAGAACTGGGTGAAAATACAACATTTTAGGTCTCATGTTTAGTAAAAGAATTTGTCAACAACATATCATGCTTACCCTTAAAGAATGTCGATAAGTTAAGAAATGTCTAGAATTGGGATATTTTTTGGCCATCTCTATGTTTTTCTCTTCTCGGTTGACTCCTCTAAGTTGAATATCCTGTCATTTCAAACATCAAGATAACAAATATTATTAAGATTTAAGTACACACAACCATGCTAATCAATATAAAGTACAAAAGAAAAGAAATTAGCAAAGTAAAGTTGCTAAGGGCATACGTGTGGATCAGAGTCAAAATCCATTTCCAGCTTTCCTTCATCGTCCTCCCAAAGATTATATATTACTATGCGTGTACCTCGACCTTTCATAAAATTGAACTGCAGCATAAAAAAGAAAACATAACCAATATGATAAGAGAGAAAAATAACAGACACCATAGTGCAGTCAGCAATGTCGTGATACAACCAAAGACTAATAACAGCTAAATTAGTAACTCATTAACAAATGATCACTGCAACAGTTTTAAATTGCTACATGTTAAAGGACAAGAAGAAAAAATGAAGGTGACTGAACTATACATGTACCAAAGAAAACTAAAATGTCCACAGCACATGAGAAAGGCAATTTCCAGATCCATTAGAAATACTGTTATGTAAGAGAAAGAAAACCATCAACTAACCTGTTGAGTTAGATCTTCTTCACTTGTATAAGGTGACCATTGTACTATGGTTTCCAGATTTCTACTACAATCATCTGGTGTTGATCGTACTAGCATATCCCAATGTTCTCCTCTTTTCTTGTAATCAATCTTATCATCAGAAAAGAGAAAACAGTTAAATGCCAGGATCAATGTCCATCTAAACTCATGCAAACCATCAAATGATTATGAACATAAATGATTCAGAATAGCCTCACTTACCATTGGAACCACAATATCTTCCTTTCCGGTGCCCCTCAAAAATGTGTATGACAGCATTCCAATACTTTGTGTGGGGCTAAGAAAAATAGGAATTGTTCAGTTAGCTTTGAACTTATTTTTGCAAATAAAATGAAATAAAGAATTAAGAATACTGTTTGGTTATCCATAAGTTGTCAGATCATAAGAATTGTCAGAAATAATTGAGAATGTTTTCCTCAAAGCTTAAAATTGGATCAACCTTTTCCCATCAATTCCCTGACAACGTGAAAACACAATTACATCTGCTCCAAGCCTCATAGTACTTGTCTTAAAACCATTGCCATCTGAAATCCACATGTAAAGGAAAGAATTTCAGAAAAAGTTAATACTTAATGCTATAATATGACTGAAAAAAACACTGTGTAGATATACTATAATCTTTGCAACTAAAGTAATAACTCAACTCACATTGACCAATGGTGTTTGCCAATTTGCTTTTAGCAGAGTATCCAAGAGACATGCACTGCCTCATTTTATCAGGAGTCATTCCACCACCATTATCTGTTGATAAAAAACAAATTAAAAACCTATCAATCATAGGCATGAGAAGCAGTCATAAGAGTATTCGGAAAGTTGATGCCAGTTTGATCTTTTGTGATCTATGCTTTGAAATCATTGTTCTGAGGGGCTATGAAAAATTAATCCAGATTTTTTTTATAATTTTTGTTGTATTACTCCGTCATCTATCAACCTTGGTTAAATGGAGGAAAAACCAAAATTCACTGGACACAAATAGGCATATAACTAACAAACAAATTAGAATTTAGTAACTCTCAATAACATTCTCACCTGACACTCAAATTTGTAAAGATTACAAACAAAATTAGACAAAATGCAGAAATACTTAAAGGGCTGTAAAACTGAAAACCATGCATATTAGAAACATATGACATTGTGCAACATAAGGATGAAAGAAAACAAAGGCAGGTATGCTGCAAAATCATTGTTCTCGAATTCTTCAAGAGATAGTATGTATGTAGAGAAGAAAAACAGAACACTCTCTATACTACAATAGAAAAATAAAAATTTGAGCTACTCACCCTCAACTAGCAGCATGTGAGTACCGTCTGTCTTATTCTTCAACAAATCTACTTGAACATAAGTGGCTCCATTGCAAACCTGGACAGTAGTAGATATTCTTAAAAACTTAAAATGAAAATGATCGTGGCACTGTTTAATTTGCTAAAGGAGATCAAGTACCTCATCCAAAGAGTTGTCTAAAAGCTCAGCAAAAGCTGCAGATGGAAATCAGAGTTAGTTACATTCATAAATGAGAAACACTACGAATGATACAGAAAATAAACACAATTGTTACTAATGCATCAACCTCCCAAAGCCCATTTATGGCTGGTTGCATTTGAATGTAAAAACTTCGGATGCACCCTCAGATGATCCATTCCAACTGCAAAATTAAACAAGAAAGACATGCTTTAGCAGATTAAGGAGCAAAAGTAGTTCAATTTTTTGGGGACAAACTAGGGAAAAAAACCACCAACGGTAGATGGAAAATTTTAACTCACATTATTTAAAGGTGGATTTAAACTTATATTTGCATTAATGGAAATTGGAAGCGCATTTTTTTTTTTTTCCATATTTATTCTCTTCACGTCGAATAACTACAAGTTCTGCAAAATTACCCGAGTTCATTGTCTAAAATATTGTGGAATTTTGGACATGCATTGATTATCCTCATAAACATAACAGGAAAGTAGTAAAATAAATCACCAGAATTGGACAAAGAATCTCCAGCATTGCCTCCCTCATAGTTTCCTGCTTTCCAAAACTGCTTGCAGGCCCTCAAAACCGGCTCCGCTTCTTCACTCTTTTTACTCGCATCATCATTACCCACCGGAGGAAAGCTCGAAATTGGCTCGGCCTCCAGAGGCACGAAATTCAATGGCAAAGGCGCCAAAATACCATTCGAAAATTCAGGAGGCGAGACGACACCGGATTCAAAGCTCACGGTCTTTTGTTTCTTGGCAAACAAGTAACCGTTCTCAAACTCGTTTGAATTCCGCTTCTTGTTGAAAACCAATTCCCCATTGTTCAGAAACGACATATCAACATCAGAATCACAGCCAGAGCTACTACTGTTGGTGCTACAGCTAATTACATCAGTCGTCGCGGAACTATTCTTCGCTTTCATTTCGTTCGAGTCGAAAAATTCAACTTTTTCTTGCTTCACAACGGAATTGATGATGTTTGGCAAGCAAGAAAGTTCAAGAAAGTCGCGAGAAAATTTGAGGTTTTTGATTTGGGAGAGGAGAAAGGAAGTTGTAATTTCGGCTCTCAACAAAAATCGTTAACAAGACTAAAAGGCGCGGTTCTTTGCCTCCTATACATATACGGGACTGCGGGAGGGCTGCAAAGTAATAAAAAGGCCGCAAAGTAATTGTTTGCTCGACACGTGGCGGTATGCGACTCCGGCGGAGATGAGAAAACTACTGGTTGGTTCAAGTAATCGGGTCTCTTTGCAAAACAAAATCCGAAACCCAATCAAATTAGAATAATGGAAAAGGAGATTGCAAATCAAATTCTACTCCTATTATGTGTGTTAATTGAATTTTAATTTTCTACCTTAATTGTACCAGCTTTAATTTTTTTTCCCTAATTTGATATTGAGTTTCATGCATGTTTCGTAATTTTGGACAAATTAAGTTCATAATCTTTTGTCATAAAGATTTTTGTCTCTAATGGTTCGTTTTAATTTTTATTATCTATTGTTTCAATTTAGTTTACCTTATAACTGACTATATATATAAATTTTATGCTCAGCGTGAGTGATTTGATGCTATTGTATGATTGACACATAAAATATAATTCATTTTTATCAGTACGTAGAGTTATTGTTTTTTCAAGTGCAATTATGTCAAAAAATAAAAAAGAAAAATAAAATAACAATAATTTATGCTGATATTTAGTATTAGGAAAATATGCCTTATTTTTTCAATGAAGATTTATAAACTTTAAATTAACATATTTCTTAGGTTTTTTTTTTATTTAATAGTTTTCTTGTTCAAGAGAATTTCTACTTAAGAAATAAATAAGTAATTTCTCTTTTAGGACTTAACTTATTCAAAGAGAAATACAACTAGTTTAAAGAAAGAAGTACTTCTCTTATAATAAATAATCAGTATATATAGGGAGGTTTGATTCATTTGTTTATATAACATAACACAACAATAATTTCTCTGTAAGTAGACAATTTCTAAATTATAATAATTTTTGACGTAGTAGGTTTTTCCTTCGTTGTCTTTGGTTTTTCTCTAGATAGGAGTTTTTCACGTAAATTCTTGAGTTATATGATTGGTTTAATTCTCAATCTATTTTCTGTTTATTTTTATTTGATATGTTTGCTTGTAAGATCTTAGCCGAGATTAAAATTCTTAAAATTTGATATTAGAACTAAAGGTTGTTTTGCAAAGCAATTATGTCAACAATAAGATTTTCAAAATCTGCGAAGGTATAAATAGAAAAAGTTTGATGGAAGAATTAATTTTGACTTGTAGCAAATTCAAGTCAATGATGTATTGATTCAATTTAGTTACACAAGGAAAACAAAGATAATGTGAACCTTGTTCTCATTGGTGGAAACCCTAGAGGTGTGTAGTTCAAGACACCTTAAGGAAGATTGTTGAAGTAGAGTAAGTTCGACAAATAACTCTAAATAAATAGATGAAGATATTGATAAAGTTAACTAGTGGTCTATCTCTTTTCTTTAAGAGATTAGCCTTTTAGCATCCATGAAAGATAATGTGTTACTACTAGTGGGTCTAAGATTTATACACAAGGCATGGTTTGGTATTTATGCTAGGTGTATGGTAAAATTTTTTTGTCGATAGCTAAAAACTCTCAAGGAAGCTAAACATGAGGGTGAATATTTTCAATAAGATGATCGACATGTGTGGAATATGTGTACTCTAGATTAGATGGCGTATGATGATCCTCAGTAGAAATAATTATACCTACTAAATAAAAGATAATCTTTTACCCATGGTGGAGTGATTCTCATAAGCTCCATATGAGTGTAGTTTTGGTGAAGTAAAGAAGGTGGAGATAACATAGTTATGTGGATACATGGTGGATCACATTTTGTTGTCTAATTGAAAAACTGACAAATGTAAAGATTATTAGGAAATATGTCTCATTTTTCAATAAGGATTTGTATATCCTAAATTAAGATATTTATTAAGTTTTTCTTATTCAGTAGTTTTTTTATTTAGGAGAATTCTTATTTAAGTAATAAGTAATTTCTTACTTACGACTTGATTTATTTATGAAGGAATATAACTAGTTTAAGTAAAAAAATATATATATATTTCTCATACAAAAAATAATCACTATATATAAGGAGGTTGGGTTTAGTTTTTTGTACAACATAACATAACGATCAAGTTCTTTGTAAGTAGACAGTTTCTAATATATGAGAAACAATAGGTCTATTAAGAGATAAAATATTATTAGAGTTTTAGGTATGAGAAAAAAATATAAAGTGATTATAATAATTTTTATATAGGAGATTTTTCTTTCGTCGTCCTCGACGACCGTGGTTTTTCTCAAAGATAAAACTTTTTAACGTAAATTCTTATGTTGTATGATTGATTTGATTCTCTATCTATTTTTTGTTTAGTTTTTACTTGATATTTTTACTTATAAGATTTTAGGTGAGCTTAATATTCCTAACACTTAGTTTGGATATATGCTGATATGTTACCAATCCTATGTATGACATTAATTAATTTTATATTTTTATAACTCACTCAACAAATAATACATAAAATATGACAGCAACCAATATCCAATTGAATATAAAAGTGAATAAGCATTAAAATAAAGATGATTTATTGCTGATTACAGGCACTTTGAATTTCACTAAAGTTCAAGTCCAATCAAATGAAGATTGTGCCCAAAAACCTATAGTAGTCAGTTTTCGATCCTCAAATACGTTTTGCAATTTGCACATTCTATACGAGCACTTGAATCTAACTACTTAAATTGGTAAGAGAAGTTAAATGAATCCTTATCCGAACTCAAGTTTATAAAAAGTTATTATCATTTTTTCACCTAAGTTATTTTGACATATCAAGTTCAGTACAATGGTTTGATGAAAATAATATTTTACTACTAAACGTTTATACTGTTAGTATTTTACCACAGTTCCGTTAACATGATAAAAAATTCGATGACATCACAAGGCCATTTAAGGTATTTCTCATTAAAGCTAAAACGTTGCGTTTGCAATTGTAAAGGCTTTGAACAATTAGTCATGCAACCATCGGGTAAATAATTAAAAATATGAAAGAAAAATTATACCCCAAAAATTAAAATCGTCCCCCTTCTCTCATGGACGACGCCCATCTCCGATCTCTCACTCTCGGGTTCTTGGCGAATGAATGAGATATGGGATTGAAATCCGTTGGGTGGGTTAATGAAAGCATGGTCAAATCAATTCATCATCATCAAGAAAGAAGAAAATGAATGTCGCCGAAGTTACCTCCCCTCTACGAGAACCACTCCATGTCGTTGTGTCACTATCCTCCACCCATCGTCCTTTACCATCGAAGTCTTTGTGGAAGTGAAAAATGAAACGAAAGGAATCACCACACACCATGGAAAAGATTGAAAGGACTTTGGCCATTGTCCATTTCGATCTAACTTTTCATCCCAACAATGCTTCTCAAACAGCCACCATCCAAAGCTCCACACATGCATCCAGTACAATCAAATCCAGCCATCTGTCTTCGTCTCACCCTCACCAACCATCAACTTTATTACAACCACATGCAGTCATCCATGGTAGCCTTGTCCAGCGATATCTGCAACTCATTCAACCAACCCCTCATGCACGAAACATGGAAAATTCACATGCAAACCGTAAACCGATGGCTGACGAGCCACCGCTGACAATGGTTGACAAGCCACTGCTGCCTTCATTTACTTCCCATCGAGCCACTGCTGGATCATGCCACCACACCTAGCCATGGCCACCAAAACACCATTGAACATACATCGGGTGATTTTTTGCACAAGCAACACGTGCAAGTCAGTCGGGCCCAATCGAGCCGTCTTTATATTTCGGGGTAAAATCGACTTTTAATTCATGTTTCGTTAAGTATTAACTGATTTTTAATGGAATACTAATAAAATGATAATAATGTAAATATTTGGTAGTAAAATATTATTTTCACCAAACAATAGTACTGATTTGATATATAAGAATAACTTATGTGGGAAAATGATAATATCCTTATAAAAAAAAGATAGATTTATTTCTTATAGTTTGACTTAATTATTTAGTTAGTCTTTATATTTTTAAAAATTATCATATATGATTTTATGTTGTTGCTAGTCTTTGTATTTTAAAAAATTATCATATTTGATTCTTTATTACTTCTTTCATAATTATTAGATCTAATATTTGAAAAATAAAATAATATTTATGTATAAAATAATTAAAATTCAAACGAGTTTGGCATAGAATAGGTGAAAAATAGATTATTATCAAATAGATAAATATATAAATGAATATTTAGGATAAATTTAAAAAATATGATGACCATTCAACAAGTTGAATCTTTGGATTCAACAGATGGGGGATGCTAATGCAGATAGATGCCTATGACTATGCTTCAGTTGTGCCACCCCTATACTCCCTGCCATACCTAGAGTTGGGGGGGCACAAACACAAATCCACTCATTCTTGGGCTCAACGAAAAACGTTTTTTGAGTAAGGTGAAAGAATCAGCGTGGGGTACATACAATACTGACTCGGAGCGATCAACACTGACTCGGAGCTAGTGAGCATATGACATTGTGTCAATAGAAAGAGAGAGAGACCTACGAGGGCACGACCTTGTACTTATGAAGCCACAGTCTCCCAAGTAAAGCGCGATAGGAGGTGTCGACGTCAATCACATAGAATAGAATAACACCTTAGTCTCAAGCTCTCCAAGTCGTACGGGGAGAGTGATCGATCTCATTCAGAAGAGGAATCCCTTGGATTTGAGACAACCGAGCGGTGTCTTATGCCAGCAACAAGTGCAGGAGGCATATAAGCTCCTCTTTCTTACGAGCTATACTTGGAATTCAGGTATCCACTTCAAAGGAAACTTACCTAAAACTACCTATAGGTGGTAGGGGTCGCGTTATTGATGTAAGATGGGTCCAGAAAAGGGGGGTTACCGAGTTTGATTGATATGGTGCTAGAGTATAAGTATAAGCTTGGACGGACTAACCAGGTCGCTTAAGTAGGAAGACAGAGTTGGCGGCATTTAAGTGTGAGGCAGTTTTGGCCCAGCTTGTCTGGTTAAGCATGTTTATCTTCATCGAGTGCTGGAACCAGAACCAAGTTCTATTCCACCTCTATCGGAACCAAGGCAATGCTCTGCATCTCTTCCTCCTGTTCCACTTCTAGCGATTTCTCTAGATGGAAGAGGGGCAAATATCAATCCAATCTGCTTATGGCCAGTTCAAATCTGGCGAGTTGCCCATTCGTTCATGGGAGAATCCCCTCATGACCTCTCTTTTCGTACCGCTAGGGATGCTTAACACCACTTCGCCAACTGGCATTACCTGCGCTTTCATGTCTCTCAGTGTGGTTAACACTGGGTGTTTCCGAGCAGCGAGGCTTACACCCATTCGCATTAGTTCGTCCTTAGGGCGGGTGGAAGTCATTTTTTTATTGTCCTTTCAAATCTAGTGCAATCAATAACCATAAAAGCCTTTAGATCAACTAATAATAAAAGAAGGAAACAAATTACCCTCTCTCTAACTTATGTCAACAATATGCCATTTCGAAGTGATCTATTAACTTGCTAATAAGTCGTTTAATGGCAGTTCCATCTATCATTTTATTGTAAAAGACTAGACTCACCCGTTCTGCCATAAGTAGCTCTGTATTCCGCTGAGTAGGATTTGCTAATGGATTTTAGTCAATGAATGGAAAATTTCTCTTTTTTATACAACTATATATTAATACATAATACAATAAATATATCTCTTTATATATTATATAGAGAGATATATTTATTAAATCCAATATAGCACCTTCTACCCCCTAAGGAAAAGACCGGTATCTCTCTGCTTCACCTTCGGAGGGAGATAAGGGCTGGTCGATCGAGAAAGAATGGGGAAATCGAATAAGTATAGCTCACTCTTATCTTATAAGGCAAGGTATATGCCTCTTACTCCTTCTTTCTTCAACACGAATTTCCTCTCTCAATTACCTAGACCTCTCACATTCTACGATTAGATATTTAGATTCATTGGAAACTACGGTTTTCCTCCCTCTAGACCTCTTAACCTCACTAACCCCCCCTGTTGGATATTTAGAGTCAGTTGGATTAGAACCAGTAATAGATCCTAATATTAGTTTATGGTCTTTGCCTTTCTTTACTATATTTTATTTATACGCGCCCAAGGTGAAACTTTGAAAAGCACCACTTTGATCTTGATCTCAAACTCTTTTTACTCTCTTCTTCAATGCTTTTCTGGACAGAGGAAATGAAGCGAACTCTCCCAAAGGGAGAGGCAGAAAAAGGGAGAAGCTAATGCTTCGAAACCTCATGGACGGGGAATCAAAGTCAACAGTCCTCACAATGAACCTGAGAAGTCAAATCAACGGGACGAAAACAAACTCTTTTTCCATGACAATAGACGCGACTATAAAGGGCGGGGCGGTAAGCTCTCTATCAACAATAAAGGAGGTTGTTCTCTTTTGTCAACTCCTTACTTGTGTCGTTATTCATGTTTATGCAAAGAGAAGAGCGGATCGAATACCAAGACGATTTCTTTCCCAAAAAGTGCTGCAAGTACTTGAGGAATTTTGGGATATCATGCCCCACGAGTGACTTGGGCTGATGAAATTGGATCATGGGAAGATTGTGTAGATGAAGAAGAAGGCTCGTCTTGTTGCTCCCCCTTGGGATTAATGATAGAAGTTATATAAGAAGTGAATCTCTTAGACACTACTACTGATCAGCATGACTTTCTTTCTTGAGTAAGGTAAGAGGGTCCGAAGATGAGAAAAGTTCATCATTCCATGTATAAAAACAAAAACATTCACTTTAAAAGAATGTTAATCACCACATTAGAACTACCTACCATGAACCTTCTACCCCGAAATCCCAACACTTAAGTTCAGTATGCCTCATTCCTTTCTACGCTTCTTCCGTTCAAAGAAAGAGGATTACCTCTTCAATTATACCACTGACAATAATGATATTTTTGTAGTTTGCTTTCGAGTAATGATAGATATTATAATTTTTTTATCCTAAAAAATGTATAATTCATTTAATAGTTGATAATTCTTTATAATATTCAAGTAAATTAATTATTTTATATTATTAATTAATTATTGAATACCACATTATTTTAAATTATTTTTTAAAATAATAAATTTAAAATTCGTAGCACTACTCTTCAACAATTAACTCAAATTATAGAAACCAAGTAGCACTTACCCTTTAACAAATTATTTAAATTCGCATACAAAATTGAACTTTCATTGATATAATCAACTGCTACGCGTGATAGTTCTGATATCCAATCGAATATATTTATAATTTGTTTTGCTAGTATATACGCATATCATCATAATATTACCAAAAAAAAAAAAAAAAAGAAAAGTCAATTCTTGATAGCATATTCAAACATTAAATTTAGGAAAATTTAACTCAACCGCCCACACAATATTTGATACCGTCTTCTATTAAACTGTGGACCACATCTTACCCTTTGATCCGTCTGTACCCTTAAATAAAAAATTAATTAAAGGGCTATTCGACTAGCATCATGCAGACGAATTATATACTTACTTTTCCTTTTTAAGACATCTCAGCTAACATCTAATTTAGTCATCGAGCAAACAAAAACTGCTCAAATTAATTTAATGTCAAAATAGTAAACTCTAATTCAGTTCCATCAATAAATGGTTGATAATCATTATATTTAATTAATGGCAAGTCTTAAGTCAGCGATTCATCTACGTGGCAACATTATATGAATATGATGAATAAAAAAATCAATAAATTGAGATCGTTATTTAATTTGGTCACATATAATGCCGTCACCTACAGAGTAAATCAATTAAGATACAAGGATTAATTAAAGCAATAGTTGCAGCTTCCCCTCCAGCCACGGCATAATTTGGGAATACAATAGACGTTAGTCCAACTGCAATGAAGCAAAGCTGTATTAACCACAACAACTCGTTGCTAGGTCGAATGATATCGAAATATAATCATTCATCAATGAAATTAAAGTCCGAAGGTGTTTGGATATATTCTCGAATTAGTATCGGTATCACACTTACTGTTGGTAATATTTTGTTATATATTTTCATATTTTGACATCTGAGATTATTATATTCTTATTCTGTTAATTTACTATTAAATATTTAATGTTGTTTTATTCGGCACGGTTCATATTTTATACTTTTCATATAAGCAACAAAGTTTGTTAAATTCCTCAAAATGTTTATATTGTTATGTTGGCCCCTCTATTATTAAATTACATTATTAGCCTTCATATTGATTTCTTTTTTTTTTTAATAATGAATAATCACATCTCAAAATTTTATCTCAAAAATAATATGACGTGTGATATGACTTGTTAAGGGGTTGAAAATTTTTCAAAAATTTTAAATTAATTAATTACATTATTATCTTATCATTCATTTAATAAAGGAGATGTTGTTATGAGATAAAATTTTAAAATATTTATCACTGCTCTTAAATGATTATTGAATTGGCCCAAACCCTTGCCACTAAAGGGAATACTTTCAATTTTATCTTTAAATTATGATAAAACACATTTATTAAAGAAAATTGCAAAGTTATTTATTGAGAACAAAACAACAAGAAACATATTATGGATCTTATTATTACCGAGTCTTATGCTAATAAGGGTTTTGTAAATTTGTCAACTTGACATAGTAATTAATTGGCTAGAATTGATTAGCAGACATAAGATAGTGCGCACAAGAAATAATGATTGAATTGTCTTTTGCTCCATGATTTTAATAAAAGAGTCTTATTTTGTGGTCAAATACATACAAAAATCCATAATTTCAAGTGGGATTGATTAATCACCATAGCCAATTTGACATAGTCAAAAAATTAATAAATAAAGTTTCCCATAAGAATCGAGATAAGAAAATTTTGTTTAGTTCATAACTAAAGGTTGTACAAAAATGAAAGGTCTGTTTTGTCCACTTCCATCAGTTTTTCAATCCCCGGACACTGGCCTCTTCGCGTCACTGTAAGGATACAAAAGAAATAAATTAAAATAAAATAAAATAATTTAATCAAAATTATAGTCCCCTTCTGATATTGACAAGTGGGTTCAGTTATATTTATAATATCTTATCTTATTCCAATTTGACGCCTTTATATATATGAAATAAAGTTGCAGGTGAAAGCATATCTCGTCTCGTGCCGCTAGCCTATAGGCAGTCTCTCTCTTGTTCCTTAATTAATTTCTGTTTTGATTTGTAATACCTAGGTAGCCCTCCTTTAATGGCTGCTTTGTCACTTTGAATCTTCTGATTTCGTTCTTTGTATATACTACTAATTGGGTCTTTAGTTTCTCTGTTGCATGATTTTATTTTGTTTGTATAAATATTCACAATAACATGAGTAACACAATGAGGCCTAGGGTTACTTTCATGTTCTACATGGTTTACGACCGAGGCTAACGTACAAAACCCGATCTAGCTCTTCAATTTCCATCAGATCTGCAAATTTTCTATTTTATATTCAGTTTTAGTTAATTTCATAGGTGTTGTGTGTGGTTTTTAAACTCAACATCTATTTGTATGCATATAATTGCTGTATTCTATATATTTAATAAGTGATGGATGCTTTAAACCTAAAAGGAAGGAAAGCGAACTTGATAGTAAAGACCTGGGAGAGATGCAAATCAATCGGCAGAAGCAACAAGCGATCAGCTGCACCGGCTTTGAGGGTGAAGAGCAAGTCGTGGCCACGCATAGACGCCAGACTTGAGGAGGAGGACGAGAAACGATCAAGAAAACTAAAACGGCGAGTGGCGCCGGAGGGTTGCTTCTCGGTGTACGTGGGACCTCAGAAACAAAGGTTTGTGATAAAGACAGAGTATGTGAACCACCCACTTTTCAAGTTGCTCTTAGAAGAAGCTGAGTCAGAATATGGGTTTCAGAGTGAAGGCCCTCTTGTGCTTCCATGCAAAGTTGATCATTTTTACAGGGTTTTGTTGGCCGTGGATGATCAGGATCATAATAAGGACGATAATTATATTCGTCAAGCAGGATGTGGCTTTGGTAAAGGTTATCGCCTCCTTACCCCATCTCCAATGATTCCAATCAACCACTTGTAAAATCGATGCATGCATTCAAGAGCTCTCCGATCAAACAAATCACGCGCGCTCACTACCACGTCAGCAACTTCCTTATTTTTCTATATCAATATTTATGCGTGTAAACTAGTAGATGATAACTCTCATATATATATATATATTTGTAAGATTATAATTGCTATTGTGTGTTTATCTTCTACTTTCCGTTTTTGTATTCATTTTTTTTCCCAACATAATGAAGATAAGCTATGGTTGTGTGAGAAAGAGTGGTACATGAATCGCGATTGAGACTCAAACGCAGCAAAATGTTTAAATCTATGTATGTGTTGTATCGTCTTTCTGAGGTTTTAGGCCAGCATCATATTTGATTTGAAAGCACATAAGGTAAGATCAATGGGTTAGTATTTATTAAGATGTGGCTAGGTGGGCGGTTTTTCTATACCATAGTTATCCATTCAACATCGAAAACCCTCTAGCTAGTTTTTTTGCTATTCTTTTGATTTTTCTGATTGACCTCTAAATATGGTAAGTATATAATACTGTAAAATTTGAAGTACGACAAATCAAAATTTTAATAACTTAAAATTAGCCTTAATTATTAAATGCAAAGGTGGGATATATACGTACAATGGCCTATGAAAATGTTAACAATAATATAATTAGACCCAATGACCCATCTAAGAACAATAATAAAACAACTAGTTGAATGATTTTACCATACTTATATTAGTGTTTGGTGAGTAACTTTCTTTGCAATAATCAGTCATTCTATTGAAAACAAGTTGTACATATGTAACGTAGGATTTGGCATGCCTTGTAAAAATTTTAGAAAATTCACCACGTCACGAGCGCGCATGCTAGCTACTAAGCGAAGTTGACTTTCGAATAACCATTATTCTTTTCGCAATAATGCTACATCATTTTGTGACGTTTTATTTTTCTCTTCATTATAGTCTGGTTGCTACTACCTACTATACATGGATCAGCACTATTGGTTCTTATGCCCTAATTACATTGACAGATCACTGCCATGTTCCTTAATTTTTCAATTCTCATATCATATAAAATAAGAGAGTTTTTCCCTAATACGAACGCACACGCAAATTATAAAGTATGAATTTGAAGTTGTCATCTACTGTTTAGTTATAATATGTATTCCATTGGAGTATTTACACAATCGCTCAGAGAACTTGGCTGGATGGATTTTAAACCATTTTATTTAATGAGTCACTCAAATTCAAATATTGAGAAAGTAAAAAAATTAAAAAATTTATTTGAGCCTTGCCCACAAAAATAAAATGAATGCATTTCAAATAGTGGTATTTTTTAAGTTTATTTTTAAATTTTTTGAATTAGTCCTGACCGTCGACCTAGCTCAGTTCGATTTAATTCGTGGCTTTGTGCAAAATTCCCACCCCCTATTTTCAAGTTTAGTTAAAAGATAGTGTTTGATTATGAACTATTGGCCTATTAGAAGGAGAAAATCTTACATGAAATAAGATGTTGAATGGGCTGAGTCCTTCTTACCATGAAGCAGAGCAATGAGTTCTAAAATGAAATTGCCGTAGGTGACTCACGAAATTTTATAAATCAATGAGACCCGTTATAAGTCTCACTATTCCGTCATATAACAAAATAATATACTGAGGTGGTGGTGAGCTTGTCTAATGAAATTTTCTCCCCATTAGAAGACGACATGATATTGCGCACTAGCGTTGACTAATAAAAGATGCTTCCAAGTTCCAAGTTCTATCCTTGGTGCGTCGACGTTGTTTTCATCATATATTAAATGGGTAATTTTCAGAAATCTCCCCTGAGGTTTTATGTATTCTTACTAAGAAAATATCCACGTATTCTTAGTGGCCTCCCCTAACATTGGTATTCTATTAGTGTATGTTGGGTAGATGAAGACAAAATTGTAATTAAACATATCAATGATTAAAATATTCAAATAAGCTTAACATTTTCACATTGGCTACAGAAATGATTTGGACTTTAGTCATATCCAATGGAGAATAAATTGAAACACCCTTTTACCGAATAGATATTAACACAACAAAAAATGATCATCTCTTTACAAATCTAAAGCAACCAAGCTCAAAACCCATTTCGTTTTTTCTCTAATGCTTTGATCAAATACTTTGGCCACAAATTAAAGACCATGATGAAAAAGCCAACTCTAATATCAGCTATGAATGATTCACAATCGAGAGATTAGAGTATATTGATTAGTAAATTTCACTGATAATCGGCCAATCATCCCATTATTTTTGTTCCACGAATGAGGTATATGAATCAAATTCTTTCAATGTATGTTAGTTTTATTACCTAAAATTTGTAGTCTTGATGAAAAATTGATTAATGGGTTTTGAAAATTATTTAAGATCATTATTGTTGTTTTTGATTTTGTCCACAGTTTAGTGTTGGTTGTAGTTAAATGAGTATTGCAAAAGCATGTTGAAGATAGAGCTAAATATCTCTGCTACCTTTGTGAATGATTGAAAATGGATCTTGAAAATTGTCTAAGATTTAGTTGTTTCTTTTTTTTTTCAATAAATTCATGATAGTTATATTTAAATGTATGTTGAAGATAGCTTCAAGTGTATATATGCAGTATTATGTTAAATGAATTTTTGAATTTTTTTTCCAGTTTTTATCGTGGTATTACATCACTTGGGTTGCTAAAAATGAAATTGTTTGTTGTATTGTTGTTTGTTGGATCAGTGAGTTTAAGATGCACACGAGCTAATTTAGTTGCATATCTGTTTTAATTCGAGAAAAAAGAGGTTTCAACAGTGAAGATACATGACATGACTTTATTGAGGCATGCTTTGAAATTATAAAGTAATGGTTGTTGAATGTGGAAAAATTAGTTAAATTTGGGATAGAGAAATTATATTGACCTCATGATTGGTGATAATTTGTTGTTTTTGTATAAATAAAAGCATATTACTATTAAATTGATGTCTTTCAATTTATATTTTTTAATATCATTTACTTTATTGTTTTCTTTAAGTTAGTTTTTAAAATTTTATTTATAATGTGAACTCAGGCCATGGCTCCGCTCAGGTTCAATGAAGTTACACATGTTATTTTATTCCGTAATTGGAGACAAGCATGACTAGTGAAGCATTCAAGGAGGTTGCAAGCCAAGGACCATATCCTTGCTGGTGACATTTTCCACATCATATTAAGTCAACGTTATGAAATGAAAACTCTTGCAAACTTCTTTTGAAATATATAAAACACTGAGATGTCAATACAAGTCTATACATGACTTAGTTATAAAGCACTGAGATGTTAATCCAAGTCTATAAATGACTTAGTTACAAGTTTGCATGCTTTTCCTTAATACGATTTGTTTGGAGAAATAATATTTAGCTTTCAAGCTTTTTGTTTATTTATTTATTTATTCTCTAATCATGATAGATGGTGAACACTAGTGGCTTCTAATCTATAAATTCTTGTGTGAAGAAGGTTAGTGATACTCAGAAGGAACTTTGAGATGATTGATTTCACATTTTTTTTCTCTTTTTCTTAAAGTCTTAATTTTAGCAATACATAATAACTAATAAGATTTGTTTCAACTCTATGCTTTTGTAAGTTTATCATGGGTTAATTATTTTCTGTTATTATAATTTTTATTTTTATTGTTGTGATGATTAAACATGTTTAACTTTTATCATTATTTATAGAGAACCCATTGGCATTATTAGAAGAGGCAAGACTACTAAAGAAAATCTAGTGTTTGAAAAATAAAGTTTAAAGGACAATAAGTAATGTACAGACTATATTATGCTTGATTGCTTGTTGACTTTCGAAGGATTGATGTTGGAAAGGTTTATTCTTAATTTTATTTTGGCCATTTTTTTTTCTATGAACTTGTCCATCTTGGTTTATGGTGATACATATATTGCGCTTGCTCTCATAACTATAGACTTTCCAACTGCAACACGCTATAACATTTCAATTCATACAAAATTGTGGATCAGCGAAGGGAATGGATGATTATGGCTGAAAGTGCCCTAATGACAAAGCAAAAAGAGTGCAAGAACAAAGCTGTAGCTCTCACGCGTCCCATCGATGTTGTAGAATCCTCGTTTATTGATAAATGATCAAAATTTATATCTCATGGAGTCTTTTGATTTTTGTTGAAAGAGTTTGTAAATGTTTGTCTGTGTTTTTTTTTTTTTTTTTATAAATAAGGAGTTTGTAAATGGTTGATATGGAGATAAAATGATATTTACTGTGATGGTTTGATACCGAAAGATGAATGCTTTATTTTGTATCTTGAGTTTAAGAAGTAATTTAAAGTAAATTTTTAAATTTTTTTTGTAAAATAAAAATAAAAATATTTTTTTTTAAAGAAATTCAAAATTTTTATTTCATTTAGCTAAGTCATTTTAGAAAATGACAAAGGGTGATTTCATATTTTCATTGTGTTTATGCTTATTGACGCCAAAACAAATATGATGTTATTAACCAGTAGAATATGAATCTTAACATAAAAATGCATTGTTTTCAAGTAAAGGGTATTTTGGTTATTGTGTTAGTCTAGAAACGATTTAAGAATAAGATGCAAACGTCAAGTGAGGTCACTGCAAATATACAGATACTTTCTATGAAAATGAGAATATAACAAATCTCAGGGGAGGTTTCTGAAAATTATCCTATATTAAATTCGTATTAAGACGATATTTTATTACGACCTTTTGTTTTTTATCGACAGAGAAAAACGGTGCAGTTTTGTTTGTACAGATGTAGGACGTTTGTTTGGCTAAAGCAACAGTGTTGCAGTGACTTATTGAAAATAACACCTTCTCCAATAATAATAAGATTTTAGCTAAAGTGCTACAAAGTATGACCAAAATACCCACATGTGGCGCGGGCGATCGGATGCGGATTTCGGAGTGGCTCTGCATAAAAGTAGTCAAAAAGTTAAGAATGAGCAGCACAGCAGTGTCAAACTCTAGACAACAGAAGGGTCTTAACTTATAGAGGATAGAGCAAGGGATGGAGGCAAAGAGTAGTGGTAGCAGCAGCGAAAGCTTAGGCTCAAGCCCAACGATGATACTTCACAATGCGATGGTTGTTACAATGGACAAAGAGAGCCGAGTATTTCGAAACGGCGGCGTTTTCGTCGTACAAGACCGAATCAAAGCCATCGGTCAATCTGCCGATATTCTCCAACAATTCTCTCAAATTGCCGATCAAATCATTGATCTCCAAAGCCAAATCCTACTTCCAGGTCTCTCTCTCTCTCTCTATATATATATATAATTACACAATACAATTAATCTTCAAGTTATGAATTACCTCCACCAAAGTGTATACGAAATTTTATTTTATTTGCCAACTCTTGTAGTTACTACTCATCTAACACTAAACATGTATCACTTGCCACATCAGAGAAGTCCAATTTAATTAAGTAACGTTGATGCTGATATTAATGTGAATTACTTGGAAATTATGCTTAATTTTATGAATTTAACATGTTATGATTTTTGTAAATAGGATTTGTTAACACACATGTGCATACATCTCAACAACTAGCGAAGGGGATAGCTGATGACGTTGATTTGATGACATGGTTGCATGATCGAATTTGGCCTTATGAATCTAACATGACTGAGGAGGATTCTTACATCTCCACGTTATTGTGCGGAATTGAACTTATTCACTCTGGTGTAAGGATTTTTATTTTTTTGAAAAAAAAGTTGAGTTTCTTTTTGAAAAAAAAAAATTGAGTTTATTTTTTAGATTATTTTATGTGAGTAATGGGTGATCGTGGATTTTGGTAACCAGGTAACTTGTTTTGCTGAAGCTGGAGGGCAGCATGTAACTGGAATGGCTAAAGCAGTTGAGTTACTGGGTCTCCGTGCGTGTTTAGTCCAGTCAACCATGGACTGTGGTGAGGGTTTACCTGCATCTTGGGCTGTTCGCACCACAGATGATTGTATTCAGGTTGTTCTGGTGTTTACATTTTCTTTATAATGCCTGATAACTGTTTTATTGTTTATTCTTTGACTGGTGTATCCAAATGTATGTTTTATATTTTGACCACTTGAAGTCAACCTGACTCTTTCATTTCCTTTATTTTTGTTTCATCAGTGAGTGCCATTTTCCTTTCATTTAATATTTGAAACTGATTGAAGGATCTTTTAAACTTTGAGCCAGTCTTCATATAACTGAAGCTAATTTTCTTACTTCAAGAACAGTCTCAAAAGGAGCTTTATGCGAAGCACCATAATGCAGCTGATGGGCGCATCAGAATATGGCTTGGAGTTAGACAAGTCATGAATGCAACTGATCGCTTACTACTTGAAACAAGAGACATGGCTAGAGAATTTAAAACGGGAATCCACATGGTACCGTACTCTCTCTCTCTCTCTGTGATTGCCGATGAAGATGGTACATGTTTAGGAGAATCTTTTGTCTTGTAAACTGGTCTGACGCATTCTAAATTCTTGTGTTGGAGTAAAAAATGTTCGACATTGCATTCCTGCATGACTAGGTGAGCAAATGGAATCTGAACTTTCACCATACAATTTGGACTGAAAGTTGTAATGTAGAATTACAATTTATAATGATGTAGCAATAATATCTTTTATGAAGCACAGGGAGGCCTTAGTGGATAAAGATAAAAGAGATGAGCAAGGAAAATGAAAGCAATAGAATTAAATCCACATTTTCTTCTTCACTTAAGTTTCTTTTTCGGCCTCAGACATGGAAAACTTGCTTTTAAATCCTAGCAAATTACTCACTTTGCCCAGCGTTCAGCATGTTGCAGAGATACCCTATGAGAATCAAGTTGTAATGGATACTCGAAAAGTTGATCATGGGACAGTTACATTCTTGAACAAGATAGAATTCCTGCAGAACAACTTGCTTTCGGCTCATACAGTTTGGGTGAACCACACTGAGGTAAACTGTACGTTTGGAAATTTCAAGTATGCTGTGCACCGGCTTTAACAAAATTCAAAGAATTGATATTGTATTTTTGTTAATTGGATGGTGTGAAAGAATATCAATGACGCGTTGATAGGAATTGCTGTATTTTGACTTTTAATTTCTCTCTGTGTCTTTTTTCTTTATTTCTGATAGGAGACTTTTGATTGTCTAGTGAGCTTGAAATAAATTTTGAGAACAGCCTAGCTATTCACTTATTTGTGGGAAGTGTGTGAGCACTATTCTTAGTTGTTGGAGCATCGGGGGAGACTTTTGGATTATTAACTTACAGCTGCTGATATTCATATTTTATCCTACATGAGTTAGTGCTATCAATTTTATTTTGATTACAAGCATTTTCTAGCATTTGTACTGATGTAATATACGCAATCCCTTTACTTTTAGGACATAAACCTTTAAGCAGAAATCCATTATGGTGAGTTATTTTGAAAGAATCACACAAAGTTATCTTGTTGGAAGTAAACAGTACATACCAACTGAAAATCATTGTTGTTACAGGATTTGAAGGTTATCTTAACGTTTGATGCTTGTTATATGTCACTCAATAATTGTGATGAACCATGAGAGTGATATAGGTAACTGTGATGATTCTCATCTTCAGATTGGTTTCCTCTCAAGGGCTGGGGTCAAAGTATCTCACTGTCCAGCTTCTGCAATGCGTATGCTTGGCTTTGCTCCAATAAAGGAGATGCTTCATGCTGAAATCTGTGTCTCCTTGGGAACTGATGGGGCACCATCAAATAATAGAATGAGCATTGGTCTGTTTTACTTCTAAAGCTTTAGTTTCTCATTCTCACACTCCTTCCATATTTGGAAATACTATATCCATAGGGTGGTTTGCATGCTTTGCGTGAATTTTTTTCTTCCCACCCCCCCCCCACAGAAAAAAAAAAAATGCTAGCATAGATTGTAGTTCCCACCCACAAAAGGTAAAGTGCTGATGGCTAAAAAATTGCAAATATACAAGGAGAATAATTCAGAGTTATTGTGGAGATACTGTCAGCTTCTTTGTATCTGCTTGCAGAATGAATAACTTAGCTGCAACTGTATTTCAAAGTACTTAGTCATGAGAGAATAAAGAAATTGTTGTTCATAATTTTCCAATAGTTGTAAGTACACTTATCTTATACTCGTTTACGATTTTGATATGTATATTTACAATTTTACAGTTGATGAGATGTACTTAGCTTCTTTGATTAACAAAGGACGGGAAGTGTTTGCAAATGGAACAACTGATCCTACAGCTCTCCCTGCTGAAACAGTGCTCAGAATGGCGACAATAAATGGTGCAAAATCAGTACTCTGGGACAATGAGATAGGGTCGCTTGAGGTTGGGAAAAAGGTTTGAGAACTGGATTAGATTACTCTTTTTTGTCTCTTTAAGAGTGATTTTTATTTTAGTTTATTTATTTTTTAAATTGTTGCCTGCTGCATGAACATAAGTTCTTTATTGGAAAATGATGGGGTAATGTCCTTCTGCATGCTTTTTCTGACAAATGATGGAGACTAAAATTTCTGTTAATTATATGGTAGGCTGACATGGTTGTGGTCGATCCTCTTTCTTGGCCTATGGTTCCTGTTCATGACTGGTATGAACACAATCCTTGAGACATTTATATGCAGTTATTTTGTTCTCTGACATCACGGGGCCATGAGGCTTTTGATGTAATCTAAGTTACGTTCTGGGTATCAAAAAGTGATAAAAAGGGTGTTATATCTGAGTTATAAAGAGTTGTGTTTCAAAGTTGTGACGATTAATCATGAGCAATATGACCAACGACCCCTTTTTTTTCTTTTCTTTTTTTCAAATTTACTGATTGCAGCATTGCCAGCCTTGTATATTGCATGCGAACTGAGAATGTTGTCTCTGTAATGTGCAATGGCCAGTGGGTTATGAAGGATAAGAAAATCTTAACTGTTGATGAGGTATTATGCTGTCTCTCTCTCTCTTCCTAAATTTTCTGTTTGGTGTGTGCGTTAGGGGTAGAATTTAGATTAGCAGTACATGAATGGAAGATAATGAGAGGAATCATCTACTTTTGTCTTTTGAGGTTGTGCACATGGGTAATATTAAATACCACATGGTTAACATTCAGAGCTTGGGACCAATTATTAGGTGTTCTTGAAGTATACCAATAGTTAATCTTGTCTGCTTTTAGATCTTTATCTCTAATAATAATATGCCAAAGGATACAGTTAAATACATGTCTCTCTCTTTATGGAATTCATGGCTTATCCGATGCAAATTTTATGAGACAGGGAGAGATCATTTCAGCTGCAAAGCAAGCGTCTAACGAACTTCTGAAGAGAGCAGGCATTACAATTCCAAACAGAATGAATGTCCTCTAACTGCCTACTCATTCAAACCATCTGTAAATGAGCTTGAATCATCGTCTCCAAATGTATTCCAACCGCTGTTCTTTCTCTTTCTCCTCCGGAAAAGCAATTGCTGTTGTATATGAATGTAATATGTGCCAATTTGTTGTCGTGTTTCCTTCCTTCAACGCTTCAAATAATTTGGGAATATGTGGCAGTGGAATAGATTTTACTGCTCGTCTTTATATTCATTCGTCCCTTATTTTCACGTGCTTTTTTTATTGTAATAATTCTTGTTGAATGTACATATCAGAAATCAAATTAACCTGTGGATCTTCTTTAGTAACAACAAAAGGTCACATGGTGCTGAATGGCATTCATGAAGTTGTCCCTACAAGTTGGGCTAAACTTTCCAATCAATGTCCTCTCGACTTTGTGTTGTTAGGGTAAAAAAATTTTCCGTCGACTGTGCCGCTATCTGATTCACTAATTAAAAATTCCCCAACTTTTAGTGTCTCACGCGACTGTCTTTAAATAATCCTTCAACATATTCTAAATATTCCTCGTTATAGAATTTTATAATATGTTACATCTCATTCCAAACTGCCACTTATTATTATTAATATTTTTGCCTGTACCTTAAACATTACTCAAAATCCCTCGCTGTATGTATTTGTGGTCCACCAACTATCTCGTTCCCACCCACTGTAGCCTTCTTATAGTATTATTATATACTTCTCTTCTCTCATAAACGTATTTTATAATTTTTTTAGGGAAAAAAATCTGATTTTAAGAGAAAGTTTTGTGAATATGATAAATGAAACAAATTTGTATGTTCATTCCCTCCGATCTCTGTTTTGTCGGTGCATGGCATTATGGCAATATTCCTGAAAACAATTTCTTAAAATAAAAAAAAAAATAAAAAATTTACAAATACCATTAAATAATACAATAATAATAAGGAAGTTGGGAGTTAGTGAGTGGCCGTGTGACGTGAATTTATTATATAATTTGGGGTGGGGACGTAATAGAAACGTGTTAAAACTTAAAAGCATGAAATGAAAAAAAATTTTGAAACTAAATTGGTGGGGATTTAATTGGTAGATTGACACAAAGCATGAGCGTTTAGATCTCTTCATTCCCCCGCATCAGCTGCTTCTTATAAACTTGAGAACTCGCTCTTCCTCTCTTCAATCCCTTCTCATTTAGATCTAAAGAACCAGACCCAGAAGGTAAATTCTTATATTCTTTAATTTCTTTTTCGTTTTTGTTTTTGGTTTCATTTTCATATTGCAGATCTGCTGCTGCTGCTGTTATTTACATTGTCATACATTTTGTTCAATTTTGCATGCCCAGTTCGTAGATCTGATTATAAAATATTAATTCTTGTTCTGACTGTTATTGGAAAAGTAACTCAACATCATGATAGCATGTCCTTAATTTCTCGTTAAGGAATGAAGTTGCTGGCTTTTTAATCATATGATATTGAGAAATTACATATCTAGATTATATTCAATAACTATACAAGGAACGATAGAGATTTCTCTATGAAAAATACGAATCGGAGTTTGAAGAAGGGGAAGGAGAAGGAGTCCTCGAACCGCAACAGATAGAGGAGTATTTCTTCAATCACATAGTCTGGGCTCCTAGAATATGGCGCCCCTGGGGTATTCTATTTGATTATATCGAAAGGCCCAATGAATTGGGATTTCCCTATCGGGCCGGGTCATTTCGGAGCAAGTGGATCATTTATGGTGAAAATGATGAGCTTCCAGAGAATGATTCGAAGTTTTTGCAGAGTAGAGCCATGCAGTACCAGACACAAGATAGATCTTCCAACAAACAAGGCTTTTTTCGAATGAGCCAATTCATTTGGAATTCAATATAATCTAATTCCTAAAAATTATTATTTTGCAGCTGCGGACATAATTATGCTCCTACCAAAATTAATATTGTTAATTAATTAGTCTTAATTACCTCCTAGAAAATCCATTGACCAAAATTCAATATAATCTAACTCGTCTTCTCATTTGTTTAAATTAGTGATAAAATTTAACTGAATCGTCATTGCAATTGATTGCTGATTGAAAGCAGTTGATCTCTTATGATTTATCAATTGGTGTCGCCAAGTGTCATGTTTTTGCGTATTGTATAAGTATCATCAAATATAAATGTGAAAAAATTAACTTTGTTTGCGCTGTAATTATTATTATTTTTTTTTTTTGTAGCGCTGTAAAAATGGTGAAGATCTGTTGTATTGGAGCTGGCTATGTCGGCGGGCCAACAATGGCTGTAATTGCGCTGAAATGCCCTTCTATTGAAGTAGCTGTTGTTGATATCTCTGTGTCGCGGATCAATGCTTGGAATAGTGATCAACTTCCTATTTATGAACCTGGTCTGGAGGAAGTGGTGAAACAGTGCAGAGGAAAGAACCTCTTCTTTAGTACTGATGTGGAGAAACATGTTAGAGAGGCTAATATAGTTTTTGTTTCGGTTAACACTCCAACAAAAACTCAAGGTCTTGGAGCTGGGAAAGCTGCTGATCTGACGTATTGGGAGAGTGCTGCACGAATGATCGCTGATGTCTCGAAATCTGACAAAATCGTGGTCGAGAAATCAACTGTTCCTGTGAAAACAGCTGAGGCCATAGAAAAGATTTTGATGCATAATTCTAGAGGAATTAACTTTCAAATTTTGTCCAACCCAGAGTTCCTTGCTGAGGGAACTGCCATTAATGACCTTTTTAAACCGGATCGGGTCCTCATTGGTGGTAGGGAAACCCAGGAAGGCATGAAGGCAATTAAAGCATTGAAAGATGTTTATGCCCATTGGGTTCCTGAGGATCGGATTTTATGCACCAATCTCTGGTCAGCTGAGGTCTCAAAGCTTGCTGCCAATGCCTTCCTGGCACAAAGAATTTCTTCGGTCAATGCCATGTCAGCACTCTGTGAGGCAACTGGTGCAGATGTCTCTCAAGTATCACATGCTATTGGTTTTGACTCAAGAATCGGGCCCAAGTTCTTGAATGCCAGTGTGGGGTTTGGAGGATCTTGTTTCCAGAAGGATATCCTGAACTTGATCTATATTTGTGAGTGCAATGGTCTTCCTGAGGTCGCAAATTACTGGAAGCAGGTCATTAAGGTGAATGACTATCAGAAAACCCGATTTGTGAACCGTGTGGTTTCCTCCATGTTCAATACTGTTTCAGGCAAGAAGATTGCTATTTTAGGATTTGCTTTCAAGAAGGACACTGGTGATACTAGGGAGACCCCCGCTATTGATGTGTGTAAAGGGTTGATGGGTGACAAGGCTCGCTTGAGTATTTATGATCCTCAGGTTCCCGAGGAACACATTCAAAGGGATCTTCAAATGAATAAGTTTGATTGGGACCATCCAATTCATCTGCAGCCCACGAGTCCTTCAACAATCAATCAAGTTATCGTTGCCTCGGATGCTTATGAGGCAACAAAGGATTCTCATGGTGTTTGCATTCTGACTGAGTGGGATGAGTTCAAAAATCTTGATTACCAGAAAATTTACAACAACATGCAGAAGCCTGCATTTGTTTTCGATGGCCGGAATATTCTGGACGTGGAGAACCTCAGGAAAATTGGGTTCATTGTTTACTCCATTGGTAAGCCACTGGATAAATGGCTCAAGGACATGCCTGCTGTGGCATAAAAGGTTGAAAAAGCATAACAAAGCATGGCTTGTGACGTGGTTGAGTGTTAGAATAGATATTTGAGAGATTTAAGTATCATCCTAAAATTTCTGCGCTTTTTTTTTATTATTATCATGTTTATATTTTATTGTTACATTTCATATCTTCAAGTTCTGATATCATGTCCTTTGTTAATTTTTTATTGTAATCCCAAGACACAATAGTGTCTGGATTTGTTTTTGGTCAGTAGAATATCAGAATTTGTTGTTCACTATTTGTTTTAGTTTAATAAAGTCAGAAACTTGGCAAATTTTTTATATTGATTGTTTATCTTATCCGACTGTGCCGTTATTTCATCCATTATTGAATTTTCAAATGAATGTCCTTTTGTTGGAATTATGTTTAAATGATACTTAAAATTGATGAAAAATTTATGGTTTCTAGCTACTTTGAATTCATTAATCTTTTAATGGTTAAAGGATAATGGCATTTGATGGGATGGAACAATAATCTATTATGATTATGTATATTTTTATAGTATATATGGCTGGTATATCACTATATTTTTCATGACACTACTCTTTAACTGTTTATTTTATAATTCAAAATAAGTAAGTTTTGATGTGCATATTTACATAAGTTATAAAAATTTATTATTTTTTAAATCTTCACTTCAATCTAATTTTAATTTTTTTTAAAAAAATTTAATTTTAACTTTAATAACTTAGTTCTTTTACAAATTTCCACTAATCTAAATTAGGAATGTCAATCATAATACGAATAATTAATACAAAAATTCCTTGCCAAATTTGGAAAAGGGGAAAAAACATAGTAAATAACGCAATGTAAGGACCTTAGCGTAAATGTCTCTATACATGGGCCGGTTTAGCTTAAATAGGAGGAGTATGATTCCAACTCACAATTCACAAGGATCGCACAACCAAGTAAATTAACCGGGTTCTTTTTTTCGGACCGCTTTCTTTACAGAAAAAAACACGAACCGAATCCTCCCTCTCGGCGTCTCTTCGTTTCGTCAAAATTTTCCCCCCAATCGATCTCTTTTTACAATCTGAAATTGCCAACTAATCGTCAACTAAAAATATCAATTGCTTTCGATTCTTAATATTATCGACGGATCAATACTTCTTTGATTTCCAGCTGCTGGTTTCATTCAATTCTAGGGTTAGGGTTTTGATCTCCTCAATTAACGTTTATAACCTCTCGATCTGTTATGGGTTGTGCATCGATTCTGGATGAATGTTAATATTCATCCTGATTAGGTTCAATTTTTGTAGAGAAGTCTCGATCCGTTTTCGTTCTTTAGGTTTCGAAAGTTTCGAAATTTTCTGTTCCTCAGAGTTTGTTTGAATCTGTAAATTCTTAGAGGGCTTTTGCTCCTTCCATTGATTCGTACTCTTTTCGTCTGTTTTTGGGTAGCAATTTCGTGATATTGATTTGGAATTGAGAATCTAGGGTTAGGGTATTTTTAAAAATTAGGGTTTTTTAACTGTTGTGTAATTCGATTGGGGAAACGTACTCCCTCGTCAAATTAGTCAGACTGCGGATATAATTGAGTGTGTTCGCTTCTTAACTAAGGGCTCTAGGGTGTCAAGTCGCTTGAAGTTTGAATTTTGCTTACTTGTTAAGGTAAATTTTGTTATTGACTGTAATTGTTTATATATCAGTGCTAATGTATTGATATTTGGCAATTTCTTTACATTGAATTGAATGTAATTCTGTTTCTAAATGTATTATGTTATTAGTTTATTAAGACTAAGATACTGGTAAGCTTACATGTATCTGTGAGTTTCTTTTGGATATTTTTTTATCAGTGCTGAAATGTGAGTGGTGCTCTTCGTAGCAAATACATTTTTGGAATTTTTGTTTTGTTGAATAGTGCAATTATACTTTAATGAATGCCCTGACTGTCTTTGTTTTACATGTTATTTGTTTGAATTAGTGGATGCACTGATTTCAAGGAACATGTTGTTTGACAAGGATCAGTGTGCCTAGCTGTGCCATTGTGCTTAAATAAAAGGAATTTTTTATTTTGTTTTATTTTTGGCTTCTGGTTGAGAATATGTTGCTGTTATCAGCAAAGGGAATGACCTAAATTCGAAGTTTCAATTTGGTTTAATGTCGGTTGGTTCTCCTGCAGGTCAAGGTAAAGAATGGGATTTAAAAGGCCTTTTGACGATGAAGAGTTCCAGGAGCTCCCTTATAAGCATTCCAGACAGCTTGATATAAACAATAAGGTGATTCGATTTTCAGAATTTGGTCCTTGTGATACTGCCTTTCAGAAACATTATACTTCGGGTAAGATGGCAGTCCATATTTGAATGTGCTCTTATACAGTGCAGATGGTATAAATTGTAATTAACTTATTAAGATGTTGAAATTGTAGTTGATTTCAGTAGTGGCTGATCTCATCTTTATATGAACTAGGTGAGGATGGGAGTGGCTTTCATAAACATCAGTGGGATGATGCATCTGAAAATGACACTGTCGCTAACAAATTGACGAATTTGGTTGACAAGGATTTTGAGATCAGTGCCCCCTTGTCGTGGATCACAAGCAGTTCTTGTGAGGAAGATGCTGGGTCTGGTACTACAACACATGCACCACTTTCCTTGGAACATTTTGAATACGACTACCCACGGAGAACATTTGTTCCTTTTGAAGATTCTTATTCTTCTCTCTTGGACCGCTCCCCTAGAAAACAAGTTCCTCTTGGACCAAATCATCAAGTCATTCTTCCATCGTGGGACAGGAGCATGGGGAAGAACATATTAGATGGTAAAGCTACATTGAATGGCAACAGTTCCTCAGATCATCTGGGATCACATAACGTTGTTGACAATGACAATGAAGAAAAATGGATGGGGACTTGTATCATTCCAATGCCTGATTCAAATTCGTCTGCACACAACATTGACCAGGTTGGGTGGGGTATTATGGACTGTGACTGTCTGGATGAAAGCTCTATTAGATGTGTGCGACAACATGTCATGGAAGCCCGGGAAAAGCTATTGAAATCCCTTGGCCATGAAAAATTTGTGAAGTTGGGTTTATGTGACATGGGAGAGGAGGTGTCTTGTAAATGGAATGAAGAAGAGGAACAAGTTTTCCATGAAGTTGTTTACTCCAATCCTTTATCTTTGGGTAGAAATTTCTGGAAGCAATTATCAGCAGTGTTCCCTTCTAGAACAAAAAAGGAAATTGTCAGCTATTATTTTAATGTTTTTGTACTCCGTAGGCGAGCTATTCAGAATAGATCTGACCTGCTAGATATTGACAGTGATGATGATGAGTGGCATGAAGGTTATGGCAGTTCAGATGAAGTTCGAATTTCAGAGGAAGATGAAGACTCTGCTATTGAGTCTCCTTTTGATCAAGAGAAGGCAGACTGTGGAGAGGATTCTTCTGATGAAGATGGTGACGATGGAGATGACAGTGATGGTGATGTGGGAGATGGTGGGGAAGATGTAACTGGAGAAACGTGTGGGACCGAACATGTATCTGATGCGCATATTGCAAAGTCATTTGATGAGGGTGGGTTTGATGCTGTAGTTCCTCACATGGATAAAATTTCAGGGGATGCCGGCGATGACTTCAATGTTGAAGATGAATCATGTACATCTTTTGAGTTTCAGCCTGATATGGTTGATTCTTGTGGAGCAATTGATGCTGCACATGCTTTGCAATCAAGTGGTGTAAAGACTGACCACAGCAAAGCTTTGCACGGCAGACTTGATGGATATAACGATCTAGTTGGTCACATGAATTTATTGGATTCCTGTGATGCTAAAGTTTGGGATGCCAGATACCTGAGCCCTATAAAAGGAGTGGAGCTTCTGCCTACGTGCAACATCATTGAAGAGATATTTGGCCAAGGCACTTGGGATACTAAGACAAGAAATGACTAAGACATCTAATTTGTTGAGTCTCAATTTGTTATGGTCCCTCCATGTGGCCAAAGATTGAGACTTTCGTAGTTAAGGTTTTACTGGAAGAAAACTTCTATCTGAATGATGGGAGATTTTTGCCTTTTGATTTATCTTTGTAAATTCTTTTGTGGAATGAAATGTGCTTCAGCAAGTTGAAGCACCCTTAAAGAAATCTCATTATTGTTTTTGAATTGCACAAAACCTTAACACGCACTCCGGGCCCTAATGCGACACCTAGAATACATTTATTGAGAAAAATATATTGATTAACTTTGTTGAACGAACAACCCCTGTCAATTATCCCACTGTTGGTTTTGTACACATGGGATGAGAAAAGAAATCGATTCCCATTTTCATCGTATACAGAAGTGTTTGAGGAGAAGATCATTAGGTATATTCATTCTTCCTTTTTGTTTTCTGTTTTTCTTTTCTATTTGAAAAAACTTTATTCTATGGATGCTTTTTACTCCACCACCACAAGAATTATATAACTTTTGTGGATTAATTCAAGTAAGTGAATTTGAGAGCGATGGAGAGAGAAAGTGTTGCTAGTATATTGCAACATTTCATCTACTGGTCATTAAAAGTGCTGCTTTATAATTTTGGCTGTAACGTGTAGATCATTCGCTGCGTTGGTATAATTATCTTCAAAGTCAATGCTATTAAAGTGGTGATATTTTATTATCTTGGTTTGGCTCAACTCGAATTGGTCAACTCCGGAGATAATTACTCAAAGAATAAAAACAACCTAAAACAAAAATACATGTTAGGTCATATTGAATCTAACCACCAAGAGGAGAAAATCTCTATTATTGAAAAAAATTAAAAACCCGTTAATCTTTCTTTCTTTGTGAACTCATAGGATTCATGTGTTGCCACTTGCCAAAATATCATTCCCAATGGTTTTTGAATATAATTTTGGTTACCTCATTTGGTGCTTCAATTTCTCGTAGCATCTACTTCTACTAATTCATTTATTAAGGTCCTCCGACCTTTCAATGAAACGGGGTCCTCAATACCTCATTGTTTTGTTTATAAAATCAATGTCCGTCCAACCAAACCAAGGCAGATGCGTTGCACGGTAGACACAAGAAACAGAGCAAAATAAAGGATTAAAATAAATAAATAAATAAAAGTTGGATTACGGCATTAGACGAAAGGGTCATTACAAAGATGCCTTGACTTGAGGTCTTGAACATTGAATGAAATCTACAGGCAATTCTTTTGAGAAACCAAAACCAATACCTAAGCCTCCTCTTCTTTAGCTGCAAAACTAGACTATAAGTTTCATGACATTGGAAAGTGGAAACTTTTCTATTCATGTGCCATTTTTATCTTAAATTTGTAGGGAAAAAGGACTCTGATGCTCTTAAATTTACACCAAGATAAAAAGTTTAGTAGAAGTTCCACGGCTTTGGTTGGCTCTGGTTGGGGATATCAGCCAGTTTGTGTCCTCTATTTATTTTGGGGATATCAAACATACCATCACATCTCTTGTTAAGATTTACTCGACATTGACTGTGGCAGATCACACTAGAAGGGAGTTGTGCATCCATTTCAAGGACTAAATATTTTTATTTTTGTGGAAAGGGCAAAGGGCATTAAATATTGCGAAATGCAATGAATTTGCAAATTGATTGGGTTAATGGGATAGTAAATAAAAGAATGGACCGAAAACAGTATACAATAAGATCCGAGTACACAAATAGGTAGAATCGGTTTAATTGGGGGTGCAAAAGTGGGAGTGGGAAGGTGAAAGGCTCAATAAGGCAATAACGGTTGGAGATTCTGACCTTACACTTGAATGTGAGGGAGCTTACAAGCAAGACAAAGTAAGGCACGGTTTGGATTCTTGAGTTTTGCTAATCTAATGTATCTAGTACTCCACATTCCTTGGGATCCTCAAAAGACCTCAAAATCCTGACCGTCCAATTCAACAGCGAAGAGTCCTCACTTGAGTACACGTGCTGCCTATCTTTTCCTCCCTTTTTAATCTTTTGCTTCCATGCATGGAATTCTCCTCCAACTGCACAACACAATACAAAGAAGAGAGAGAGAGAAAGAGTCGTGGTTTTTGCCTTGATTGTTCTCTTCTTTGGCCTCTTCATCGCCATCATTGGCGGCCTGTTTCTTTGAAATTTCAATCTCTTCTTTTGAACCCTCATTGAATTTGAAACATTCAAGATGAAAAAATGAGTAGTTGTTGTATATGTCATAATGTCTAATTGTTGGAAATGGGATTCAAGGGCCTCTCCCTCTCTCTTTTTCTTAACCCTTTTCTTTTTTTCTCTTTGGGTCGGATCTCGTACTTAACAAAAACTGTCACATCTCAACTCGTAAATGGTAGTTGATTTGATCCTCTTCATCTGATCATCATCAACCACCGGTAGTAAAGGCAAAGCAAAAGCTTCAATCTTTGGGTGCCCATCGATCTGGATTGATTGATTCTTGCTGGTTCTCTGTTTCCTCAGCATTCTTGACGCTTCTCTAAGATTACGAAATGCAGCATTCTTGAAGATTTGAGTTAAAGGTATGAGTTACCGATCTTGTTTCCCTTAGTGGGTAATTTTTCTTTTGTGTTTAAAGTCATCAGATCAATAATATATGGAAGCAGCAAATCAGAAGAAGAAGTTGTTCGTATGCAAGTACTGCAACAAGAGATACCCATGTGGCAAGTCTCTAGGTGGTCACATCAGGACTCATATGAATAATGGGAATTCAGCTGAAGCTGAAGGTGAAGGGGAACTCAAGCTCAACATAGACAAGATTTTCTCAGGAAGAAACATTAAGAAAGATTCATGCTTTGAAGTTGGTGGCCAATCTGGTTACGTTCTTAGAGAGAATCCCAAGAGAACTAGAAGGTTTGTTGATTCAAACACAATTACTTCACAGCAAGAAATGGTTTGTAAAGAATGTGGTAAAGTGTTTCAATCACTCAAAGCTCTTTGTGGTCACATGGCTTGTCACTCTGAGAAAGATAACAAGATGAAAACAAGTTTTCAAGCTCATTTAGAGGGTACTGATTTGAAGCAAAAACTAGTAATGGATAGTGAATCAGATACTGAAACATCTGCTCCGAGTAGGCAAAGGAGATCCAAAGGAACTGGATACATGACCATGGGTGCTTACTCTTCCTCTGTTGATGTGCCAAATGGCTCTTCATCTGTTTCAGAGCTCGAGCAAGAACAAGAAGAGGTGGCTATATGTTTAATGATGCTGTCGAGGGATTCTTCTGGTTGTAAGAAAGGCTTGAATTCATTTGCTGATTCTTCTGATAATAATTCAGTGGTTTTAGAGGCTAAGTCATCGTCAATTGATATGAAAATTAGTGGTGTGAATTGCATCTCGAATGGTAATGAGTTCGTGGAAGCTAAGGACAGGAAGTTCAAGTCTGCCGAAATCGATGATGTTTCTGATAATTCTGATTCTGGGTATTTTAGGAATGGACCTAAGAAGGCCGAATCAGATGCTTCTTTTGATCGATTTATCAGGGCGGGTAAATGTAAGAAGTCTGGAGTGGAATATGGACCTGGATTTGAGGAGTTCGATGCAAAATTTGAGAAAAGTTCTAACAAGAGAACTGAAAGTGGGAAGCATTTAACCAAGGAAGAAGATTTTGCTCTAGTAGATAGAGCTTCGACAAAGTATGGTTCAAGAAAGAGAGCTAAGAATGATTCTTTAAGTCCTCAGATTTTCCGCAACAATGCTCAGAAGAGAAGTCAATTTGAGTGTTTGACATGTAACAAAGTTTTCCACTCTCCTCGATCTCTTTGGGGACACACAGCTAGCCATAGTAAGATAAACGGCTGCTGTGAATTCATAAAGGAGAGCAGTGAGAACAGCATGGAGACTGATTCATTTCCTGTTCTGATCCCTAATAGTAAAGTTAACAAGTCTGTCAATGGCAAGACCCCAATTGTACAAAATTTGTCTACCAATGTCGATAAAAGATTGGGGCCAAAGAAAAGCAAGGGGCACGAATGCCCATTCTGCTTCAGGGTTTTCAAGTCAGGCCAAGCCTTAGGGGGTCACAAGAGGTCCCATTTTGTTGGAGGAAATGAAGATAAAACAGTGGTAATTAAGCAAGAGCTAGATGAGATGCATAGTCTAATTGACCTTAATCTTCCTGCTCCCGTCGAGGATGAGGTGATTAGAGATGCAGAGTTTTCGCGATGGTAGTTTGGGAGCAACACAAGCATGGGTTGCTGCTGGTGGGGTTTTGATATCTAGCCGAGAAATTTTTTTAGCATAGTTTCATCAGGATATAAGGAATCTTGAGTGTACAGACAAGCTTGATGAATTGCCTTTTGTGTTTTTCTTTTGCTTCAGATTCGAGGATATCTTACAGAGGTAAATGTTCCATCTGTTGCTCACATATATATGCGCTGTAAGAAGTCTTTAGAAAGTATTTTCATCTTTGGAAGTTTTTGTTCACCATGATGTAATGATTTGGTTCATCTTGAAGCATTGATTTTTATTTTTATTTTTTAAATAAATTTCTTCTTTGCATATTGCATTTTTCCATGATAATTACCAAACTCAGGTAACATGAAATTCTGGTCAGGTGACATGAAATTCTGGTTTTACATATATAGCTAAGATGATGATCTAAATTGTCTCGGTCAGCATTGGTCCATTGGGTAGAAAAATTGAACTCAGAATTCTATATAGAGCATTAACAATAATTTTGACTTTTCGACTCTATACAAGTAATCAAAGATTGGCCTCTAAATTAAGATATGACTTGAATGAATTTCACTGTTTTAACTTTTGGGTGTCCTCTTTTTTTTTTTTTTTTCCCTCGCCTTCCTAAAAGAATCTGGGACCACCTCTCTGCTTTATGGAGAAACACTTAAAAAAAGTGCCATTTTTAAATTTGGAGAGAAGCTTCCTTGTACAATTTACATGCCCACCTCTGTTTTTAACATCCACTTACGCATGTTACATGTATTGCATTTATAAGGCAAAGCTAAAGATTTTCAACTAGAGGGTCTTAAATAGGTATAAATATTCTTGCTTGAAGTCACTTGTTAACATGCTCTTGAGTAAATGCATTTGCTAATGTTTAATGCAACCTTCCCTTTACATTAAAAGAGGTTCTTCTTTTACACAACATACCTCACATGCCCCAATTATTATCACATTCCTCTTTACCTTATAATAATTCAACATTGTAGATCAACCCAGTGTCTTATTTGCAAAAACAGTTTCAATAGCCGTTTCAAAGAGCATTGAAATGAAATATATGGAGTGGTTGGGCAACTCTTAAGATCCAAGACAAGATAGGGTGTGTGTGAAATTATGAGGAATCATATGTACAAACTTTGATGCACTTTTCATTATTCAAGATGAAATGTCACTCAAGGTGGTGGTTGTGTACTCACCTACCATTAAGCAAAAATAATTCGTCAGCTCATTCTTGTGAATACTTCTTGCCTTTCATTTTCACTTTCATTTGAGAGGCGTAAGATTCTTATTCATCTTTATTCTGCACACCAATGTCCTTTATGTTTGTTGCTTACAATTTTTTTTTATTTATTATTATTTTTCTTTTGAGTATGTTAGGGGTGAGAAAGAAAGGAGATTGGCTTTAGGTCAACTGGCATTATTTTGAATTTTAATTTAGTTACCAAGAAAGCTTCAAGTTGACTATTAAAATATAGAGCAAGCAATAAAATTAGATTTTTCCAATGGGTCATCATTGACTGTTAGTCATGTCCAGTTCAGTTCAGTCCAGTCACATTTGCTTGCTTGCATGCTTGGGTAAAGAAATTGCCAATGGGCCTTGTCATTGGGCTTTTTTTCTACCACCAGTGATGAACTTTTGATCCCTTCAAATTGCTTCATCCATTCTCACTCCTCAATTTATCTTATTTATTAAAATTAAAATTAAAATATTTTTATTTTTTACTTTCACCGGATCATTTTTCTACCACTAGAGATTGAGAGAGCAAATATATTTATTTTTTTTTTTTAAATAAAGGTAATTTTAAAATAAATAATATTAATTGAAATGTAGGAGCTGTGATGGATTGAGGAAGTCAAATATCATCACTCCTGAGCTTTTTGTGATATTAAATTTCTGGTAAGGTATCATTATAGAATCTAAAGTTAACTAATATGTGTGATTTGGTGGTGAAAAGTGAAAACGGAAGAGAAGATCAAAGGATTATTATTATTATTATTATCTTTTTTTGGCAAAACAAAACAAAATATGTATTGTGTTGTGGGCTAGGCCGAAGCTTTTTCTTTGGGCTTAAAGTCTTAAAAGCAATGGGCTAAATTCTGGATCAATTTAAAAAATAGGCCTTGATCGAGTGATGACCCACTTAGATTACTACTTTCACGTTAAGAGTGGCTAGGCTTGGCAAAAAAGCTCGGGTCGGCCCAAGCCCAAGCCGGCACGGCCCTTAATAATGGGCTTCAAGCCCAACCTGCATGCTAATTTTAAGGGTGCGGGCTCAAAAATTAAAAGTCCGTACTCAACGGGCCTAGATATGGGCTCACCTATAAAAAGCCCGGGCTTATATTATATTAAAAAAAATAATAAAACAAATAACATTATTCCGTCTAATGTCTAACCCTAGTTACCAAAACAAAGTTGAAAAGCAAGATAAACAGGCGAATCGAAAAGCAATCGTAGCCACACATCGTCATCTCCATTCTCCACTAAGTCGTCAGCTACGGCCAGTAGACGACTTCAATCTGCTGCGGTAGCATCGAGCTCCAACCAAGCCCACCAGCAGTAGCAACGCCAACCACAGCCACACACTCAAACATCGTCTTCATCTCCACCAGTCTTCATGAGCGGCGACAGCGGTACGGCCGGCGAGCTTCACTCTGCTGCAGCAGCGTCGAGCTCAACCAAGCACCACCGATGGCAGACAGCGCCAACCACGACCACACACCCACACATCGTCTTCATCTCCACCGGTCTTCACGAGCCAGCAATGACGGCACGGCCAGCGAGCTTCACTCTGCTGCGGCAGCGTCGAGCTCAACCAAGCATCACCAGCAGCAGAACGCCAACCACGACCACACTCCCACACATCGTCTTCATCTCCACCGGTCTTCACGAGCCAGTGACAGCGGTAGGCCGGCATCGACTTCACTCTGCTGCAGCGTCGAGGACCAACTCATCTCTCGCTTGATCTGACATTCCGACCTTTGAGGTAAGTGTAGTTTTGATTTTTAATTTCTTAAAAAAAAGATTTAATGTATTGGATTTAATATATTACTGCTTGTAATTGTATTAATTTAATATATTACTGCTTTAATTTTGTGTAGGATTATAATGAAAAAAATTTTTGATTTACCTCCGACTGCTGAGATAGAAAATGTTCAGAGAGAAACAAGGTCTGAAAAAAAAAAAAAAGAGGGTCGTCTCAAATTGTTAGGGTCATTTCACGAAGATAGAAGTCGGTGGGGTAGAGAAGGCAAAATGCAATTACCGCGCAACAATTCTTAGTTGTGGAGCTGGAACTAGTCACTTAAATAGATATGCTAGACAAATTCATGGTTTTAATCAGCCGACAATGGAAGAGGTTCTTGAGAATAAGCAACACTTGGTGAAGACGGAAAAAGGTGAGCTTAGAATTAATAAATTTGATCCATTGGTTGCCCGTAAAAACTTACTGACGATGGTTGTAAAGCATGAGCTTCCTCTTAGATTTGTGGAGTATGAGGCATTTAGAGATTTTGTTGATTATTATAATCCATTAGCGAAGCCTATGTCCAGAAACACTTTAAAAAATGAGATCTTTAAGTTGTATATTGAGGAAAAGGTGAAGACAATGAATTTGCTAGAGATTAATAATAGTAGGGTGGTAATTACTATCGATATGTGGACTGTAAGTAATCAAAAGAAAGGTTATATGGTCGTTACGGGACATTTCATTGACAACTCTTGGCACTTACAAAGTCGAATCCTAAAGCATTTTATTAAATATTAAATTTTTTATTTAATATATTTTTTACAACTTCACATAACTTTTTTTTTAATGAATAGGTTTATATATGTGCAAGCTCCACATACAACTGATTGTCTTTCTCAAATTTTATTGAAGTGTTTGATAGATTGGAATCTTGATAGAAAGATATCCACGATTACTTTGGATAATTGTTTTACTAATGATGCAATGGTTGAAAGATTGAAGGGATTGTTGTCAACAGAGTCAATGATTTTGGGTAGTAATTTTTTTCATGTGAGGTGTGCGGCTCATATTTAGAATCTAATTGTGAAGGATGGGTTATCAATGATTGAGAGTAGTATTGGAGTTCGTCGCCAAAACGGGTGGAAAAGTTTGAGTTGGTGTGCCGTCAATTGCAGTTGGACGTGAAAAAATTAGGGCTTGATTGTCCAACCAGATGGAATTCTACTTTTGCTATGCTTGATGTTGCATTGAAGTATAGACATGTTTTTTCTCGACTACAGACACTTGAGCCGCAATACAAGTATTTGCCAAGTAGTGAGGAGTGGGAGATGGCTAAGCAGATATTAGATTATTTGAAGCCTTTTTCAAGATTGACTGAGTTATTTTCGGGTACAACATACTCCACTGCTAATTTATTTTTTCCGTTGGTTTGTAAAATGAGGATTTCAGTGAAGGGGTGGCAAACATCGGATGTTCCTGCGGTTAAGAACATGGCAGATAGCATGATTGAAAAATTTTTGAAGTATTGGGAGGAGATTAATGGGATATTGGTGATGACTGTTATTCTTGATCCGAGATACAAAATGATATTGGTTGATTACTATTATCCAAAGATTTATGGGGTTGGTCTTAAAAATCAGCTTAAGAGAGTGCGTGAGCTTTGTAATTAAATGATGAAGTATTATGAGGCAAAATCCACAACTGTGAACTACAGTGTTGTTGGTGAGTCTTCTACCCCAATTGTTGTTCCTTCTAACCAATCTTCTATTGATTTTAATGACATAGATGATATGAGAGATTTTGATACATATGCAACACAAAATTATCAACCTATTAGTCCGAAGTCCGACTTAGATAGGTATTTGGAGGAACCTTTAGTCAAAAGAACTGTGGACTTTGATGTTTTACAATGGTAGAAGACGAACAAAGGAAAATATCTTATTTTGACTGAAATGACCAAAAATTTTTTAGTCATACCTGTGACAACTGTTGCCTCGGAGTCTGCTTTTAGTACGGGAGGTAGAACCTTGAGTCAACATCGTAGCAGACTACATCCAGACATGTTAGAAGCGATCATGTGCTCTCAGCATTGGTTATAGGCTACTAGCGGTCGAGGTATAAAAATATTTTTTACAAAATCAATTACTAATTATTTTTGCTTTATTATTTATTTTAATAATTTTTTTTTTAGGTGGAGTTCCTGAAAAAGAAGTTTTTACTGGAGAAAAATTGAACGATGAGGAAGAAGATGGTCCACAAACATTGGATTAGCTTGTTTCGATATTAGTATTTTGTAATTTATTATATTGTATTATTAATATTTTATGTATTGAACAATTATATATTAAATAATCACGTATAATTTAAATTTTTTTTACTTTATAGTATTATTAAAAATTTATTTTAAAAAATTAATAAAAACTTAAATTTATTTAATATAGACGAACTTTTAAAAAATTTGAGCTTATTTTTAAATATACAGTCTCGGGCAAATTGCCAAAGCCTAAGAGCCCCCAAGGCCGTAGTCGAGTTGGCTGTTATAATCGGTTCTAGATTTAGTAATGGCCGAGTTCGAGTCTTGGGGTGGGAAGAATAAAATTCTTTGAACTTGCCACTCTCTCCTTTAAAAAAAAAAAAAAATTAAATTGCCAAAGCCTAAGAGTGGCACCTTCTATTTTAAGAAAATCGGACCGCACATGTAAAGCACAAAGAGTATCTATGAGTACATTATCCATTATCCAGCTAGTTTCAGTGGAATAAACTTCGCTATAATAAGCAATTTTTCGGTGTTATTGTCAAAATTGTGGCCCACCATTTCCAAATCCCAATACAAAAGACGAGTTTATGGACCCCCTTAACTAGTTAGTTGATCTGATGGTTCAGCAGCTAGTGGACTCATGATCAGTATGTGTGTTCTGTCGCAATCGATTGATATGTAGGTTACGATAATGGGCTTCTACACGTGTAATAAGGCCTAGCAATCATTAAGACCCACAAACGAGATGCTTGGCCCATCTTGTTGATTTTACAGCACAAGAGTCACTTATGGCTAGTGCGTGTTGTAGTAGGAATGACCGCATAGGAGTGAAAAAAAAAAAAAAAGCCTTGCCTTTCCGGAAGAATGACGTAAGAAACTTTTGCCAAACTACCCAACGGCCGCTGGGAATCGGCGATGAAATGAAAGATCAACTCCCGAACAAAGCGGCGAATAACGCGGCAAATTTTCAGTGGGGGCTGGGGAGATGCCGCTGAAGCTGTTACTAACTAGTACGTTAGTGAGACAGGCATTTGGTGGCCACGTGTACGGTTGCTACGGAATTTTGATCAATTCTGAAAGCTACACATGTATAGCATCATTATGATCACGCGCGCCCGTCAATTTTGACGGGGACCCTTCTCTCTCCCTCACTCTCTCTGTCTTTCGCTTTCTTTGACTCTATTCTTCTCTTGAAATTATTACGCGAAGCATGAGCATGAGGCTCCTTTGTCTCTCCCCCTTATTTTGACACCAACTTCACTTTGTACCACATGAACTCATGTCTGTTTTCAGCAAGTATTTGAGGCAGAAGATATTTGGTTATTTATTCATTTGATCTTGTTAAGTTACATGGAGTAACTTATATTTCTTATAAAATTATATGTGAATTTTATATATGTTATAATTCTTCGTATGACTTTTACCAAAAAAAAATATATAAATTACATAGAATATGAGTTACATAGCGTGTAACTTCGCGATTGTCTTGTTTATTTATTTATGTTTCTTTTAAAAAAGTTAAAAGTTTACTGTATGCAAGGTTAATTATCAAGTATCAACCAATAGGGGTCTTAATTAGTAACCTATCAATAAGGCATAGCTTTGCTCTCAAAAATCTTTTAAACTTTTCCTCCAGCAAAGCAGGATCATTTTTTCCTGTTTTCAAACACATAATATCACATATTATAATAAGTAATCTGCCAAAACGCTATTAAGATAATTTTGTTGTGGTGCAATAATATATATGGTCAAATTTGCTTTTACATGTTTGAAAAGAAAACGACTCCTCTCAGATCCATAAATAAATCAAAATGAACTTCTTTCCCATGTGAGAATTGAAGTGATCAAAATAACTTACTACTTGATGAGTTGATATATCTTCGTCCACTACTTGCCATCTAGAACAAAACCTTCCCATTCCATGCAAGTCTTGATTCTTGGATGACTCTTATAATCATATAGTGATTGTTTAAGTTCAATATCTATATATCCAGTTCAATTAGACTAGATACTATCCATTCATAATTTTTCAAATATCCATGTGTTTTTTTAAAAAATATTTGATATTAGATGGATATGGATATTAAATGGATATCCAATATCCAATCTATTTATCTGATTTAAAAATAAAAATAAATAAATATAAAAGTGTCTTAAACAACGACATTTATTCTCACATTACCCTCAAAATAAAATTATAAAAAGATATTTTGATTTTAGAAAATTTAAAAAAATATTCATCAGTGACACTGTCATGTTGCCAGCAGTAGTGAAAAAGGTCAGTAACAAATTTCACATCATCGAACTTGTCACTTTGTGATCTATACATTGATACAAATTGTATCTGCAAAAATAAAATACTAGTGGCACAAATGCCACCTAAAAATGTAGTAGATACATTATGCTGATATCAAACGACAGTGTAGTGATGTGCACCGCCACATAAATTAAACATATCGAGGGTAGTAATTCGAGCCCCCACAATCACATTGTGGGGGTAATTTCTTCTTTAGACATAGAGTGAAGGTGAGTTTGCTTCCTTACTCAAGTGTGAGGAGTAGACATCCCTCAAATATTAATGAAGGTTTAAATCTGGACAGTGCCTCATACGAATTAATGTAAACTAGTTGTAGTCATAGTCTGATTTGTAAATATCAATTATAGTCTCATATCATATGAGTTGTAATCCTGAACAATAGTCTCATGTTTAAAAAAAAAATGTGTTTGCTGAAAAAATCTATACCATTGCATGGATCACAAAATTTGAGTTTGATGGTATGAAATTCGTCACCAGTTGGCCACCTTCATCGTCTCTGGCAGCGGCACTATTATCTGAAACAATAACACCGATGATTTTATTTTAGTATTATATTTTTAAATAAAAATAATTTTGATTAGTTTTTAAAATTAACAATTTTAGGAAATGTAAAAAAAATAAATAAGAATTTTTTAATGTAATATATTGTTAATTAGTTTTTACCATATTAATATGTTGTATTATTATTGAATTTAAAAATATAAATTTAATGTCTACAGACATTCATAAATATCAATATATTTATGTGAATAAAATTCATACTCATATCCATATTTAAAATTAGATGTGAATCTGGAAGAATCCATCACATATAATTATGAATTTGCATATAAATTAATGATCATACTTGATTTATGAAAGTAACAAAGCCACTAAGCCGGGGAGCTAATTGCAGCATTATGCTGTTATGCCCTTCCATTTTCTTCTTTGTTATACAACAACGGGAAAGGATAAAAGCGTGAGGTAAAGACGTAAAAGTCAGAATGACATGAAATGATGAGTGATAAAACGCAGCCCTAAAGGGGGGAGAAAAAAAAAGAAGGTAAAAGTAAAGTCCAAAATAGCGAGGAAAAAATAAAGCAATGTTTGGAGGAAAAGGTAAATTGCAAAAGAAGTGAAAAGGAGAGTGAAAAAGTAATGTCGGCTGACTTTCTGACTCTGAAGCAACATTGAAATCCACGCAACCGAGGGAGAAAAAAGAAAAAAATTGGTGGCCCCCAATTTTGATATCTTTCTGTCAACTTATTGCAAATTGCAATCACGTACGAAACCATGAAGAAATCTTAGAGAGAGAGAGACCATACATGATACATCTATGTCCATTACCCAACAAAAGCAAATTAAATACAGTAAATGTATTTGAGATCTAATTCTCTTTCACAAATACTAAAATAATTATATGAATAATTACGAGTGATTTACAGATGAATCAGAAGATTGTTCTGGATCTTACAGAGGGCTATCCTATCTGGTTATCTAAAATAAATCAACATGGGTAAGAAGAGTTAAAATGTCTAAACCCACTAGCTAATAGATTTATAGCTTTGGCAAGCTATATGTTCGATATTTACATAATTAAGTATCTAATATCTCATTGATCATTGAATGAAAGTTAAATACGAGATAATCCCAGCAGAGATATATAAATAGTTTTTAGTTTTCATGTCGATTCATCACTTCCAGTTAAACAGCATCATGTTCATGGTCCTTAGATGAATGGCTTTGCTTCGCATAAACAGCACTGCGCATGGCCTGCACTGCAGTACATTTCGAGAGAGGTTAGTGTGCCTAGACTTTTTATTTTTCGTCTTCTTCCTCCTGTCTGACCTGACAGTATGCTAATGGAATCAAAGTGCTAACCTGGCCTCTATAAAAACAACCGAAAGCACATGAATATATATATATATATATATATATATATAAAATTCTGTAAAGAAAAAAGAAGTAGCCAGCCCAGCATCAATTCATCAAATATAAGCCGAGAATATTAACATTCAGTTATTCCACACCTCGGTATGCTTTGTTCCAAATAGACGGCGAGGGCGAGTGGGTTATATATTCTGTAAGGCGTAGACCTGCAACTGGATGCATATATTTTTCTTTCTTTTAGCATTTTTTTTCCCCCTTAAACAGACGGGTTTGCGTATGTATTTGCTTCACCATTCTGGCCTCCGGTACAGATCGGGCGACAATAATAATACTAATAATCTTGATGGTCATAATAGAAAATATATACCCGCCCCCTAAAATAAATAAAACAAAAAAAAAAATCTATTTATCAGTGCGAGATTCAATAGCTAATTAAACCTCTTTTAATATTAATATAATTATAACCACATGGACCTTACCAATACTAGCAAATGGGAACCCATAACATATATCTCGCATGACATTAGAACTAACACATATAGTTGAGGGTTTAACAAAGTCTTTAATTATATCACCAAATTGGTACTTGCTTACCAATCATTTCATACAAGATTACAGATATTTCAGATAAAATTTTCATAAGACATAACGAAAAATACTGAACTAACAACAAAATTAGCATTTATTGATCCATCAGTCTCAAAGGAACTGTAGCCAATTTCTCCTTTTAAATATATTAAGGTAATCAAAACTAATATAAAAAATTAGAAGAAGAAGAAAAGAGGAAAAAATACTAATGAAAATGAGTCTGTGCTCTTCTCAAGTGCCTTTGAACTTTTTACTAATCTAGTCAGTTTCTCGCAGTTCAAAGAGTTGTGATATGATATATGATTGAAGAAAGAATACACGAAACCAGCAACTCTCGAAAAATTATGTCATAGGATTAGTTGAGTGTGTGTCTCTCCCTTGGACAAATAGACACCTTAAATTAAAGGACAGTACACCAATGGATTGTGTGGAAAATTTGAAATAAGTTAAAAAATAATAATAATAAATGAGAGGAAAAGGAGTTACGAAAGGGTAGACGCAAAGTATAACAGACATGCACAAAAAAATCGTAATATGTGATTCTTATTTTTTTATCCTAATAAAAAATAACTATATATGTGTTCAATACGTAGATCCCACTTTATTATTTTTACATCTTTTCATTTATTGCGAGGGAGGACAGCTATTACGTCATTGGAGACCATTTGGGTGGTTATTACTTATTAGGAGTCTTTCAATAAAGTTGCCAGTTAACACACTTGTCCAAAAAAGCCTTTGAAATACTAGACTAGATCTAATAAATTAAGCTTTAAGGGTAGTCCACGAGATCCAAATCAGAAGCTCCAAGTCGTGAATTTACAGCCAATGAAAACTAATATACTTTCGTAATGATGTTTTGTAATGGGGAAACAAGTATACACTGTACGTCGCAATTCACAAGCGAAGCGATAGAACGGCCTGCCACATTATCAAGTTTCGGCATGCAAGGAATTAATGGTTCTAGGCTTCTAGGTAAGATTATCTAGCATTAGTGGAAACCGTCTCTTTTGATGTTATTGGGGTATTTATCAAAGGCCTAGTCACCATTAATTTTAGAGCGATCCACAAGCGAATCAAAAGAAAAAATTTTGTAATCATATATATTATTACTAAAATTTAAACTATATTGAATAAAGTAATGTCTGGTGCGTACCAATTTTTCTCAAAGAGTCATCTATTGCGCATCCCAGCAGGCACAATATCTCCTAGTAATCCTTCATCGGTGGGGGGTGGTAAGGCTAGTGGTTCGGGCAACAAATTTGGTTCAGATTCTCTTGCTTCAACTGGGGTTAATTCTTCTTCATGTGACTGCTGCGTGATAACGGGAGTTTCTTCCGTTATCTGAACTCCGTGATGATAATAATATGGTGGGATAGCATGAGTCAAATGGCTAGCGAAAGCAGCTGCTTCATGATTAATTAGTCCCCCACGAGGAAATCCAACTGTATGATGGCAGTGTTGACCTTCATACGTGGTAATTACAATGGTGGGATCTTCAGATGATCGTTCCACTCTCTTCTTCACTGTGCATTTACTGTTTGTGCAGCGGTAGTAGCTCCTGCAATTCATTTACTAGTAAGAGGTTTCATAACATTTCCATCTAATAATGCATATAAATTGAGGAGTGCAGCTGAACTAATGTTTCTAATCTATCTCATTTCTCATTCACAAATCAATAAAATTACTTGCAAAACTAACAACTATATGACTTTATGAAAAAGTCCCCTATATATCTAGCATAACAAAGGCTAGAGGAAGTGAATTAAAACGCCTAACAACTATTGGCGTGATAAAAGTTAACTGTACGTTTGAGATTGTGATAAATTGTCAAATAAATTACTCGATGATACTTATATATTTGGTTCAAAAGAACAATATATCCGAATAAATATGTTTGGTAAAATAATTTCACAATTCAAATAGAATTTGAGTATTAAATTCTCAAATAAATAATTATTTGAGAAACCTAAAATACACTAGATTAGAATTAGACAAGTGTCGGTTTTCTTTTAATTGAAGGGAAATAATTACGGACCTAGGGAACGGGCTATTTTTAACAGCCTTCTGACCATACTTTCGCCATCTGTATCCATCTTCAAGATGATCAACTTCACTTTTGGTCATAAATGCAAAACGTGGCTGCCGAATTCGCTTTTGCCCCTTCTTTCTTGCTTTGCTCCTGCAAAATATTTCACCTACAATTATGAAAAGGAAAGCAAAACCTAAAATTTTTCAAAATAAATGATTAAGTGGAGGCATGTTCTGGAGCAGAAAGAAATAATGAGATAAAATTATCGACCATATCCATTCGTTTGCTCTGGAGGAATAATTGAACTGAACCCTATGAATGTAATGGACAACATGTATAATTACATGAAGAAAAGTGTTTCCTTTGATGATCGTTGTCATTCAAAATCTGCTTTACAAGGTCAAAGGCCAGCGTTTGGATGTGAAAAGATAGATATTCACCTCCACAAAAATGTGATACCATAATAATAATAATAATAATAATGAAGGAGCTCTACTAACATAAAGGAAGTTAACTGCTAAGTCGGAAGTTAATTAGATAAAAGGGTCAACAAATGGACGCATATGCAGCTATCTATATATGCTAGCACAATTGTTCCTAAAAAATAAATATATAATCAATCACAAGCAGCATGAAGATTTCTCTAGTATACTACTAAAGAAAATAAATAAAGAAAATCTTTCAGTAGGTTTGAGATTTGCAAATAGCAAGTGACTTGAACACAAGCTGGTAGCTACAACAAAATGAGTTCATTGCATAATACATACACTGCAGTTGACATAAAATACATTTTATGCTATGTAAATTTAATTTTAATTCGGTAAACATTAAAACTAGTAATTTTCAACAAAACATGAAGAATCTAAAACTACATTCTGATATGATTCAAAGACAGCATTCATTAATTACATGAAACATATGACAGTCTAACTTCAAGAACCCGCTGAGAGTAAAACACTAAAAACTCCTTAAAGCAACGCAAGCAATGTGTCATTCAGATGAAAAACAAGAAACAGATTTTAAAAACAAGCATCAAATAAATAAATAAAAAGGAATCTTTCTAACACTTTCTATATATTCTCTTCACTTTATTTTTGTTACGTATTATAGAACCGAAAAATATTCCTAAAAAAAAAAAAAAAAAGAAGCGAGAAAGTAAGAGAGCACGCTGAAACGCCATTCCTGCCGCAATAACGGCGCTGTTGAAGGAGTTGAACCAAAAAAAAAAAAAAAGACTCTTTCATTCATCGAAAATTCTCTTTCACCAGACCCAATGGATTCGCTAAAATTACAAAACTACCTCTCAGCTACATCGATCTACATGCATGAACCTCATCTTCTTTTTGGACAGATTTTTGACCGTACGCACACACAGCTCCATTTGCGCCCCGTTACCGAAACAACAACAAAAAGAATTGAGTCACACAAACCGTTGACGGATTTGATACGGTTTCTGATGCAATCCTCTGTTTTAGTTTTAAATTTTTAAATTGTAAAAAATAAATAAATAAATAAATTCATATGGCATTTGCCACTGAAAAAAGCATTTAATTACGAAATTACTCGTTTTGATTTTCATTTACACTCACGGTATCTCAGGAGGTTTACCGCCGGAGCCCGTAGACTTCTCCGTCGGATCCTCGCTGGAGCTCGACGAAACCGACGGATTCGAAGTCGACACGTCAGCAGACCTTCCCGGATTTATCAAAGCGCCGCCACCAGTAGTAGTTTCGGCCGGAAAACTGCTGCTTATATTTCCCGCCAAATCGGATCTTTCATGATCAGCAGCGAAGTAGCTGGTCGAACTCTCATGCTCTTGCAGATTCCATCCAAACTCGCTCAAAATATAACTCACGCAGTCCGTATCCGGTGGCTCCCCTAGCTTCCAGCTCGACTGGCCTCGATCCGATTTCTCTTTGCTACTATCATCCATAAGAAACTCCGTGGAGCTCAATGAATTTTACAAACGTAAAATGAAAAATATTTTGTTCAAAGTAAGTGTTAGGGTTTTTGGTGAGAGATAGGGGCAGAAGGGCTACGCGTAGTTTTTTAATTTTAAAAAAAAAAAATTATATTCAAGGCGTTTGCTTTTTCCTTTTTTAATTTTTTCTGCTATGCGCGTGTGTGGGTCGCGTCCAGTACACAGAGTGATTGAAAGAGAAGGGAATAGAAAAGAGATAAGTTAGAAAAATCGCCGTCAATTGAAATAGTACGGGAGGCTGTTATTTAGCGCGAGGGGGGCCGTGGGGGTCCACACGCATGAATTAATAGTATTATTTTAATAGAGGGTGATTGGAGAGTTACTTTCCGACACGGGGGAGCACCTTGTTTTCACAAAGGCAATTCGGGATTTTTCAGTTGATTAGGTAATTATTTATTTTTTAAATTTATTATTTGGTTATAATTATACAAACTCGCGTTGAACTTATTTGGTACATCAACTTTATTTAATTTTTCGATTCTCTTCAAAATACCTCGGTTATTCTCAAATATTTAGAAAAATAATAATAATTTTCATAAAACTTGAACTACCAATAAAATAATATATTTTCTTGTATTTTTATTGATTTCTTTTTGTTGGGAATAAACATCCAAATTACTTTTCCCACCACGACAAGATCTACTCTAACACATTTATTTTCAACCGCCGATGATGTCATTCTTAAAAAGAGGAAAACAATTAAGAAAAATATATATTTTTATTTATTTTACAATATTTGATTAAAGAAGATAAATGTAATTTGTCATATTTTGATAAACATATATTTGAAATATATTTTCTTAAACCAAAATTATTGCAGCCAAACATTTTCATTAGGAGCGTTTTTGAATCATTATCAGAAATTAATCCTGAACCCAACGGATAATCCTTTTTTTGACATACGAAATATTGAATTTCACTAAGTTGATTCTTAGGAAATCTCGAATCAGATAATTTATACTCACATCAATTAAATCGTTTCATGCATTATATAATGTATGGTGTCAAGTACTGTATTGCGTATATGATAGGTTTAAATAGAACTTAAATTTGCGGGTTTAATTTTGAGAAGCGTGAATGTAATTTGGTTCTTTAACAAATCAATAATATAAATTAAAAAAATTAATATAATTAATTACACCATATTTCAATCATATATAAATCTAAAAAAGTAATTGCGTCTTTGTTTAAAAAAAAAGGAAAAAGAAAAGAAAAAAAGAAGAGAGAGTGCTATATATTCAAAAAGATTATCTCAAAATTTTACTAAAATGACGTGTCGTTCATAAATAACGAGATAATAAAATTAATTTAATTTTAACTTGTGGAAAATTATCAATCACTTTATGAATGACACCTCAAAGAAAATACATTTCACATAACAAATAAAAAAAAAAAAAAAGAGAAAGCGCAATCTTAGAATAATACTTTGTCGTATAATTAGCAACGTCATTAATGTGTGAATATTGAATAACAAGCTATCAAACTTTTACAATAATTTGATTTCTTTTTTTTTTTTCCTCCCAATGCGACCCACCAATAGAAGGATTGACGTTGATGTTAAAACTAAGCTTTTGGATTCATCAACTAGAACTCATTTCCATAAGGGGACACCTTTTAGATGCAAGAACCGATTATATATAGCGATTCCAAAAGACATTTTCCAAATGGTTATCAGGGATCTTATTATTATGCATAATACACATTATTGAAACAGGGAAGTTCCCCTTTAGTATTAAACATCAATTTTCAACTGGTTCTCCTACTACTAAAAAAATATATTGAAATATCTTTATTGTTGCGTATGTGAATGTTTAATTAATGTTATAAGCAACGGGGCATCTTATAAGAAAAAATTAATAATCATATGTTCCCTAAAACAATTAGTATTTAACATAATATATTAAAGATGTGAATATTTTAAATTATTTTCGAAAATTCAAGGACCTAACTACGGTTGGGAGTTAATGCCTAACCTTATAAACTAAAATGTTGTGTTCGGTTGTAAGAATAGTAGGGAGAGGAGTAGAGAAGAAAAGAAAGGAGGAAAAAAGAAAGGAGAAGAGAGGAGCAAGGAATCCAATTTCTCTTGTTCGGTTGCATATTAAATTCATGATGGAAAGGAATTGATTTTTTTTTCTTGAACAAATTTATTTTTATGTTAAATTTAAATATTTATTGTATAAAATAAAAAAGAAATGAGCTGATTATAATTATGATTGTTATCAATGATAAAATTACTTATAATGCTTATTGATACTCTTATCAAAAGTATTTTTTATTAAAAATGCTTTCATCAAAAGTACTATTGTCATAATGTATACTAATATATAACCAAAAATTTATTCCATTCACAACTGAGAAATAAAAATTCAAAACATAACAATAAATATGATTTTATTCATATAATTAAAAAAAAGAGAGATAAATTTATTTAATATTGAGAGCTAGAATATCTCAAAATATAAATGTCTTAATATTAAAATGAAGTAATAAAACCAAAGTATGAAATAAAAAATAATTCTTAAGTTTGACAATGAGTTAAATTCATAAACTAAGCATTCATAAACTCACTTCATTTAGTAGATAAAAAATAATTCTTAAGTTTTCAATTTTTAATTTTCTTAAAGGTCAAAATAAAAAATTAATATTTAAGTAAGGGTAGAATGAAAAACTCACTTCATTTAGTAGATATTTCATCCCTCATCCTTGCTCATTAAAGAGGAAAGCCAATTCCTCATATCACAGAAATTATGAATTTCTGAAAATTTGATTTCCAGTTGATTATTGCAAACCGAATGGAGGAAAGTATTAAAGAAATCAAAATTCTTTCCTCTCCAGCCTCATTTCCTACCAACCAAACATAGCAAAAGGGAATTTTCCTATTGAAATATATCAACGGCTACGGCTCATCCAGTAGATTCTGCAATAAACAAAATTAAAGCAACGTCGGTTTTTCCTTTTTTTTTTTTTTTTTGTGTAGTTGAAATGGAGAAGCAAGGAAAAACGAACCAAATTAAGCAAACAATGTAGCAATTAGCAAAGACGTACGTGCAAATTTTCGTTTGATTTGGCCGAGTTTTGTGATTCTATTTCCTTTCTTCTCACGGTGAAACAAAAAAGTGCAGTATGGGAAAAGTACACTAGGTGCTTGTAAATTGTAATATAGGGTCTAGTATCAATTCATAAGAGTTTGATTGGTTTGAAAATCGATGGCTGCGTGCTTCTCTTGTTAAAGGTGGCGAATTTAATTATATCTATTTGTTTTGGCTAACAATTGATTATTGATCCGTGCACATTTCGTTGACGTGGAGGTGTTATGTCCTTACATGCTAATCACAATTATCACCTCGGCCCTTTTTTTTTTTTTTGTTAATTAATTGCCTTGAATTAATAATGTTAAAATGGAATCACGCAACGTTAGGGGATGACATAAACCAATTACTGGGCAAAGTTTAATTAATATATATGGGGAAAGCAACATGATAATTTTATGATAGGTATTCCTTTCTCTCATTGCTGGTAATCTTTTTCAGTGTATGTTTAGTATTATAATGTTTCAATAAACGACCAAAATTATGGGTTAATTATAAATAGTTAAATGGAGACCATTCTCATATATGATCCAATTGATTCTCGTTGCAAATATAGTGCCCAAAGGGATAAGAAGACAGAACCACAATCAATTTGAGAAATACACAGAGTTAATATTACATATGCTTACTTTTATTTATCTCTTAACCAGTCGGGTAAAAGTAAATTTATGAATAATGCAGTACTGTACGACAGAGCACCCAGAATGTTTTCACTTATTAGCAATTATAAAATAAAAGTTTTCGTTTATATTTTTTTAAAAATACTAAATATGTAAATAACTACTGGGGAAAACAAAACCAAATCAAATCCAATACAAAAACGCAGGGTAACAAGAAAGTCCACAAATGCCGACATTTGCAATTACAGAAATACAAAGTTATTTTGCTTTATTTTATTACAAAACAATGACGTTGTTTTTTGTTTTACAGCAATAATATTGTACTGCTGAAACCGACGTTTGCAAGAGAAATTAATTAGCACGTAACAATAGTATTTTGATCAACGAGATTCACAAGTTTCTTGTTTGTGAGCAGTTTGTCAATTTTTTTTTCTTTTTAATTTTAGAACATCACGATTCGCGAATTTCTCTTCTTATAAAATACAATGATAAAAAACATAAATCGATCCCATCCTACTATATTTTCGGTATAGAGACAAGTGTACATATTTGTATATATCCATAAAAAAATTATCATTACTATTTTAATTAAGATCAACAATAATATTAAAACTTTGTACATAATTAAAATAAGTTATCTCCTTGTGGTACCAACATTAAGATTTTATAACCGAGAATCAACTATTTTGTTAGCAAAAAAGAAAGTTTCATAATTGCATTTAGAGTGTAGATTCTTTATTAGCTTTAATTAATTAATTATAATTAAGAAAGAAACAGAGATAAATAAACTATTTTCTTTCTGATCGAAAAAAGGAAAGGGCACGACTATTTGAAGGAGAAAGAGCCAAATGTGGGGACTGATTCGAATCTCCTTTTTATTAATGTTTAACTATTATCATATAAGGTTAACAAGTTAACTTGATTCTTAAGCAAAAGAAATACTTAGCTGTGGCGTGTTCCATTACATAATGATATAATCGAAATTAAAGATACACGTGTTAGGAAATGGCCCCGTGGGTCAAATCTCGGAATCTTCTAAGTGGAAGGGTGAGATGAGATAGGTGGTGGGGCAATTAGATGGTCGAGTTTTCGAGTGGATGAAAGGGCAAATGGACCGTCAACTTGTGTGAATTTTGGGACCTTTCCAGGGCAGTCAAACATTGGGATCTCCGTTGGACTGTTGTTCAAAGGCTCTCTTTTCTGTCCACGTGTTTGGGAGGGAAAGGCTAAATGTCCTTTACTTTGCGTATTTTTAAAAATAATCAAAAAGAGTCATGTTACGTGTCAAATTTGTTTTAGGTTATACATGCATAATTCAGATCTATGTATTTTATCATTGAAATTTTAGATTACAAAAATAATGTCATTTTACATAATTAACATTTGAAAATATAAAGACTACTTAGTTAATTGACTTAATTGTAACAACTTTGCATTTGTAAGGAACTGAATAGTCCTCCCAACAACAATTGGGCGATTGTATCTCAAGTGAAAAACAGATGTTAAACCTTCAAGGTATCTCTTAATAGACAACTAGATATCTCCTTTCTAGAAATGGCTTCCTAGATCTGTAGTATTTCATAAATGGAAATTTAAATTTACTTTATATTCTTAGCAAGTATTATTGGTAATACATGTAGTGGCCTTATATTTATCTTCGTCAAAATAGGTGGAAATAATTAATTAATGGGGAAGAATTTGCATGCTAATTTCTAAAACAACATGTATTTAAAATTATCTATTGTGATAAAATTATAATTGATAATAGGGTGGGGGTAGAGGTAGAAAGACCTATCTTCTTAAAAATTTCACCCTCATTCTCTAATAAATTTAATGAGGTAGATATGAGAATCCTCGTGGGGGGAATGATTTCCCCATCCTCATTCCATTCCCCATTATTTTATTTTATTTTATTTTATAATATATATAAATATATAATTTCAATAAATTAAAAAATTAAATACTTAAATAAAATTATTACCATATTAAAAGGTATTTAAATTATTAAAAAATTTTAAATATTTGAAATAATATCTTGAAACAATATTAAAATTATAAAATATTTTAAGACAATAATATCTCATAAAAAAAAATAAATTTGATAATATTTTAAAATTAAATAAGGATTATATTTTAACATCAAAACGAAATAACAGTGTTAATTAAATGTTGTTCAGCCCAAGATCGTAATCAACTTGATTGGTCAATTCAATTCGGTTGCGGTTTCGTCTTCAGCGTACAGTGTGGACCCTCGGCGTTCTTTCCTTTGGCAAAGCTTGGCTCCACCGATTTAAATTGAATTTATTTTTATTTAATCATTACTTTTTCTAATTATATATATATATATACACACACTCATCCCCTTCCTGTCATAATCACATTTTTTTAATAAGCATTTAATACATGAAAAGAACACTACCAACATTTTGATCGCAGATCTTGTGAGATCAGTCTTTTGTTGTTTCCTTAAACTGAATTGCAGTTACGATAATTCATTAAAGAGGAAATGAGGTAACAAACATTTGTTACAAAAATTTAGGTCTAAAACATTCTGCCACCCCATTACCCTAATGGTTATTATGTACATGTTTCATATGATATTTAGGGTTCCACGCATAGTTCAGAAGAAGAAGAAGAAGAAGAAGAAGAAGAAGAGGAGGAGGAAGTAAGGAACCCAGTAACAAAAATGACTTAACAAGCACAAAATTGACAGTAACGGTGCCTTGAGCTCGTTTGGCGATTGATTTCAAGTACAAAACTCTGCCGACATATTTTAAGCAATGGATGGGATGGATGAACAAATTAAGCATAATCCCCTTTTTATATGTTATATATGTATACATATTAATTATAAATAAATAAAGCATGGTCCATTATCTATTGTGCCCATGCTATGACATTGACATCAGTACTCTTATCAAACCTTCTTGGATCTCGCTTATATTATTGCTTATTCACAAGGGACCAAGCCCCATTTTTAGGGTCGTGGATTTCTGTATATAAAGGCCTGTGCTTTCTAAAACTTCGAGTCTGGTCTTTATCAATATGAGGGCTTGATTAAGTTCAATCGTTGATGATTTTAATTTTTTAGTGCATGTCATACATGATCGTCATCATATTGTTAAATTCTTTCAGGACCACATTATTTTATTTTGTTTTAGTTATTATTATTTATTATTCTCCAGCTAGTGGGATTCTCATTCATGTAATCCAAAAAGAACCAATTGGATCCAGCTTCCCATTCTCGGTTTACACTTTACACTGGCTTTCATGAAATGATAGCGTCACAAATCACAAGTGTCACAGCCTCAACTCTATTTTAATTTACAGGTGCTTATTGCATGTATAAGAGAAAATTAATGGAAAACTATGTTGCAGTACTGATCAAAGATCGAACGGCTTAAAAGCTTATGGCCGACACAGGGCACTATTTACTTGTAGTGGGCCATTGGGGTGTGATTGTACCATAACTAGAAGCATTGAACCTCGATGATATATACATTATCTGTATCATCACAAATGTTCTCTCATTAGTAATTAAATTGTTTATATCATCATTGCAGTTAGTGGAGGGTTGAGCCACAATTCTTGAACCAACCATTTTATGTTCCCTTTAAGAACCCCCTAGTGAAAGTGACTTTCACAGCAATTTCGGTAGCAATTAAAATATACGAATTGTTTATATACGTATCTTTCTTCACTAGCTAGTGTGACTGAGTTAATTAAGAATAAGAACAAAGAAGAAGCATAAGTAAGTGCATGACCTTAATTAATTCTGTTACCCGCCTGCGTGCTGCCCATCAAATTTTTAGTACAATATTACACGCACATATATATAAATGAACTTGAGATGATTATTTTGTAAATCAAATTCTTTAAACTAGCGAATAAAAGAATTTTGAGAGAAGTTGAAACATTGTCAAATGTTTATAGGGCAAAGAGTGAGAGAGGATTAATTAGATAGAGAGAAAGGAACTGCGATTTAGATGAATAAATTAACAATTATTAAAAAAAAGTTGAAATATTATCAAACATAATGAAAAAATTAATAATAAAATTACAGATAAATCTATTTCACTAGAACAACTTACTTTGAATTTTTCATAAGCACAGGTGGCTTCGCCGAATATAGAAATCTTATGCATGGCTTGTAAATAATTGGGTTCATATTTCACTTTGTTGAGCTCAAGCAATCACATGCAATGCATGCATTAACCAATATATATATGTAGGTTATGGGCTGAGGAATCTTTTATAGATATACTGTAAAGCTAGAAAGAGGGTGATGAGTTCCCTCATTAGCGCAAAAAATTTCTCCTTGAATTTGCTTTGTGTTCTTTTGCATGCTTGCTTCTTAGAGGGGAAACCGATAAAAAATGGAAGCATGCCTAACTTGATGTGAGAAAAAGAGAATGAGAAACAGCAAATAATTTGAAGTTTTAACATCTAAGAAGCCAAACAATTAAAGTAAGTAAAGCTATCACTTTTTATGAGATAAAAAGTGCTTTTAGTTATTAGCTTTTTGCGTAGAGCTAGGGATTCACATAGGTCTTGGTGAGTTATTAACTTCAATTTTGCATCAAGAACATGGGCATGAAAGCAACCCCATCAAAATGAGCTCTTATTTTGTCAATGCGAAAATTTGCATTTTTTAAAGTTACGAAAGAATAATAACTCTTTGAATACTGCTAAAAAAAATAAATAAAATGGTGTTTAATTTTTTTATACAGACAATAGGGGAATTTTCTGTCTTTTTGTTTTAATCTTTTGACTAATTTTTATAATAAAAAAAATTCATCCATATTATATACGTTCACATGAGATAAAAGACTTATATCTATATTTATATATCTTATTGGAATATTAGGCTGGTTTCCATCCACTTTTAATGGCACATTTTTTCAAAATGATTCTATAAAGAATTTTAAAGCAATTGAGGACCCAGCAAAAGCGTGCAAGTTTTTTAATTATATAAAATTAATTAGAAAAGTGGTTTCTCCTTGAGGTTGTGCAGGAATATATATATATATATATAATAAATTAGAATATTTTTTTGAGAAGAAATAAATTAGAATTGCATAAAAGTAAAATTTGATATTAGTAAAAGTTACTCTTGCTCGCCGGTAACGTTGCTACCATTATAAAGATTCAAAGCTAGATTGATCTCACTGCCTAATTTTTGTTGGATGATGGGGAACTAAAGATTCAATTAATTTAAGTGCTAGCAATTTCAAAAGTATTTTGTCAAAACTTTCAAGGGCGTAGAAGTACAAGAGTCCCTTTGAGAGATTTTTTCCCCTTTATGTTCAATTAATTATTATCTATATCAAAAGTTCACAACCAAAAGCCCAAAGCCCACAAAGGCCTACATGATCGTTAATGAGTAATACTGTTTCAAAGCTATAGTGTCATGAATAATATTATATATTTTAAATTTTTTTATCTTAAATAATCATCTTAAATAATATGGTATTCATCAATTAGTTGTTAAGATAATATAATTAATTTATTTTAATTTTACCACATTATTTAAAATGATTATTTGAAATAAAAAATTTGAGATGCGTAGTATTATTATAGCGGCATTATTAATGAAGAAGTGGAAAATCAGAGATAAAAGTATTGATACTAAAGTTAAAACTAGCTTCTGGCAACGAGTATTTTGGTATTCTTATTTATAACTACATGCACCATCTGGGTTCTGGTTCTTAATTTCTACCAGCTGCACCTGCAATACTTTTATTGACCCATTAACAAAGGCTGCAGTTACTACGAAATCATATTATTCTTTATATATGAAATGTTGGTCACTGTCGCTTGTACTCTCTACTTATGTTTGGTAATACAGCAGGTTCAATCCTCCATATATCTCTGGCATATTCATGAATTGTCCGGTCACTGCTGAACTTATAGGAGCCGGCTGTGTTCAAGATTGACATTTTGGTCCATCTCTGCTCACAATTCCAATCATATCAGTAATCATAGGTTAGTGTAAAAACTAAAAAGTACTTGCACAGCAAAATTTAAGGAACCGTTGCTCACTTTCTGGTCTCTGTATGCCTCATCAACTTTCTCTTGGCACTCAATGTAACTTGGAAAGTCCCTGCCAACAAGGAAATAATCAGCGCGGCCATAACCTTCATTTCCTTCCAGTGATCCCATTAATTCTTCGTAATTGTATGGTCCGAAAACACCACTTCTTACATATGCCTTTAATTCTTCAAATCGGGGGTCTGGGACAAACTGCACATATACAACAATTCATAGACCAAATTTGAATAACACCGTGATTGATTGTGATAATCTTTTGCATTTTTTTTTTCTACTTTGTGATATGTTGTATTGGTAATGCTGACCTTGCCCTCAGCTCTTTCTTTCCTTAGCCCGGCAATTTCGTGAGCCCTTGCACCGAAGAGGAAAAAGTTTTCTTCTCCAACTTCTTGCCTTATTTCAACATTAGCTCCATCTAGTGTTCCAATTAGGATGCATCCATTCATTGCAAATTTCATATTGCTCGTTCCACTGGCTTCCATTCCAGCAGTACTAATACATATGAGATGGAGCAGTGATCAGTACACAGACAAAGGTGATAAAGCTGCGCGTATCGTTCACTCTGATCTGTAGCAACCTCATAGGACAAGCAAATTTAGCAAATACGTTATATGCTGGGACAGCTCACTGCCAGGAATGAGCACCTCTGCGACACTGACACTGTAATCGGGAACAAATACAACCTACAACCAAGATTATGACAGAAAAATATTGTAACCAGATTTCATGATTCATTGACATTATGCACAAAATCATACCTTCAGAAGATCACCAATATCTGGATCATGGTTCACTGTGACTCCAACATCAGTGATGAATTTGACAATCGTCTTGGCTTGGACATATGTAGCAAATGCTTTTCCTCCAAATATGCATACCCTAGGAACGAAGCTTGCTTTTCTTTCTTCAGGACTCATTTCTTTCATTCTCTTATAGCGGTAAACAATTCCCAGTATATTCAATAATTGTCTTTTGTATTCATGGATGCGCTTAACCTAGTAATACATCATTTTGGTAAATCATTTTTAAAGCTTATGAAAGTAGGAGGAGAAAAAGGGGACCTTCTTTTCTCTAGTTTATTATCATTGCAATAGCAAAAAGAACAATGGGAGGAATTAACCTGTACATCAAACATTGCATCAGGGCTGACAACGTATCCTGTTCTTTCTTTGAGGAAGGATGCAACTTTTATCTTGTTCCTTCTTTTTGCTTCCCTCCATTCAGATTGGAGATCCTCATTATCAGCAAACTGTGAACAATTCAGGTTAGGCCTATCAATAATATGAATAGAACTAATAATATGGGATTTTACCTTTCGAAGCATCGCCAATTTCTGAGTGTTTGTGACCCAGTCCTCTGTCCCAGTCCACCTGGTTATGATTTTACTCAAATCTGGATTGCAAAAGCGAATCCATCTTCTTGGAGTCACCCCATTTGTTTTATTTTGAAATTTCTCAGGCCACAACTGCAAAACAACGAGTTAGGGAAAATATGGAAACAGAACTGTATGGATATAAAAACATTAAAGATATACGAGCTTTTGGCATAATTACCTCATAGAAATCATTAAAAACTTCATTTTTCACAATTTCACTATGAATCTCAGCAACCCCATTTACTGCATAGCCACCAGCAACACAGAGATTAGCCATCCGGACCATCTTAGGTTGTTTTGGATCTGGTTCAAATATAGCCTCAATTTCCTGTTCTTCCAACTGATCTTCTTCATCAGCTGGTCCAGTTTCTTCATAAGGAATACCAACTTCCTCAGTGCCATCATTATCAACAGCATAATTTTCATCTGATGCATTGAGCAATTCAACTACTGAGACTGGCAATTCAATGTTATCTAGAATTCTCATTTGCTTCAGTTTTTGGTGCAACAAATTAGGATCCTTTGTTCCATACTCGGCTATTATGGTATGAACCAGCTGGTTGACACATTGAATTGAAGGCATTAGGGGAGGAACAAAATGTACATGTATAATCCAGAAAGAAGTTTTCCTTTGTCCAAACATCACATTTCTATATTTATAGTCTTACCTCCTCATCAATCATCCTTATGATATCGGCATGTCGCGGAAGCAAATCCTGCATAAGCTCCAAACTCCACTTCTCCAATGCCTCAGGTAAAACAGTGTGGTTCGTGTATGCGACAGTTCTAGCATAAAGTTCATTGAATCACAAGAATATCAGCTAAGGAAACTAAAACCAATGATCTATTTTGAAGTAGTTAAGAATGTGATTCTTTTCATCCTAAATTAAGGAAGTACCTTTGTGTAATATTCCAGGCTTCATTCCAACTCAGGCCCTTAAAATCCATTAGTATTCTTATCAGTTCTGGAATGCAAAGTGTTGGGTGAGTATCATTCATCTGCACTGCAACTTTTTCAGGAAAATTTTCCCAATTCACAGGCTCCCCTGATCTTCTTTCATACCGTACAATGATATCTTGAATGGAGGCAGAGCATAGTGTATATTGTTGCTTCAACCGAAGAGTCTTTCCCTCAATGGATTCATCCCCAGGATATAATATGTAGCAAATCTAAAGACAACAAAATTTTTTCAGTCCACATAACATAGTGGTACTAGTACAAATGTGGAAAAAGAAGCACAGAAATCATTTATTATCCATACTTTTTCAGCATTTTTTATAGCTGAATACGCTTTAGCATGATCTCCTGTATTGAAAGCATGCAAATCAAATTCTTCTGCTGCAACTTTGGTAGACCAAAGGCGAAGGTTTATTGTGGTTTTAGTTTTATATCCAGGAATTGGGACATCATAGGCAACAGCCATCACATTTTCTCCTCCAACCCATTTTTTACGTCCATCTGGCCCTAAAACGACTTTGCCATAGAATTTCACGGGATATGATACATCATTTCTAACAATTTCCCAAGGATTGCCCGTCTGCGAAGAGATACTTTGATTATTCAACATATTACAAATATGCTACAGTAAGATAACTAGTTCTACTAATAATAAGAAGTATAAACCAAACCTCGAGCCAACTTTCTGCGACCTCTTCCTGACCATCTTTAGTGATGAGTTGTTTAAACAAGCCATGCTTGTATCTAAGTCCGTATCCCCATGCAGGGTAATTAAGTGTTGCTAAAGAGTCCAGAAAGCAGGAAGCAAGCCTTCCGAGGCCTCCATTTCCAACTGCAGCATCGAGTTCCTTCAATAATCGAATGGCAAATTTAGATGAAAATCCCCCAAAATCGCAAAGTAGGACATCAATTTCTCTGATTGCACAATCAATTGACAGTTATAGATTTACAAATGCACTTGTGATTAATTCAGAAAATTACTTTTAGAATAGAGTATAGCAAAATTATCTGACCTGCCTAGCTACATCTTCTAAATTGTGACCCAACTTCCTCAAAGCCTCTGCATAAGAGCCCGAGAGCTCCAAATTACCAATTGCATTTAGCAGTGCTCTACCCTGCAACAATATCAGACCATAATGAATAACATTAGTTGGAAAAGAATGCAAATCAAAAGTGATTTTGCTAATGTAAAGTTCAGCAGATATTTGGCGAACCTGTAAAAACTCCATGGATAAATAATATGCCTGCTTTGCATTTATCTTCTCGAAATAATTATATGTAGCATTCCAATTGATGATTAGCATATCGCGGACACTCTCTGCGGTTGCATAGAATGCCTTTGGTAGCTCAAACTTTTCTGTGGAAAAAGATGGTGTTAACTCTGCGTGGTATTTGATACTAGATGCAATGGTAGCTGAATCTGGAACAAAAGTTTCCAGAGAAGCTGCAAAAGGAAAAGCAAAATACCCCGTCAGGGAAACTTGATAAAATTATCAAGTAGCTTAAATCCTTTTACTGACTTGCTATTAATTAATTAAATTATGCAATATGGCATTTTCTTCTTTTCTTTTTTAAGACTATGTAATTCCACAAAACAATTGACAAATGTTAAAGTAGGGAAATTTTTGAGTACATATAAGCATCTCAAAAACAAATAGCCAACTGTGTGAAATATCTGTTTGAACTTTGGAGCTTCAAAAACTTACCAAGGAGAAAAGATTTGAAGTGAAAAATACCTTCTTCAGTTTTGGGGTCTTTCAATTCCTGCTTCTGATCACTAGCAACACTCTTGACAACTAGGTTTCTTCTAATATGACTCAAACGCAGAGGCGTTCTGACAAAGAAGTACAGCTTTGAGTATTGCCTCTTCCTGTAGTTAAAATCCAAGAAGCTCGAGCACAACATAGAATGTGAAACTGAATGTTTAGAATGGGAACAATCAGCAGAGAATGGTAACGTGGCCATTGTTTCTTATCTTAATTTCAATGCAGCAAAAATTCTTAAGAATCCACCTTAATATGGGAAATAAGTGGATGAGTGAGTGTTAGGTTGGGTTGTTTTGTCTTCTTATCTTATTTTTCAGTGCTGCTGAGGGCTCATATTCATTGTTTCATCAATGAATCAATCCCATGTTGAAAACGAGCTCAAAAGTTGAACTTGTCATTTTCCCTCTTGCACTTTTCGCCACCAGATATTTTCCTTTCTGTAATAATTGAGAGCAACATTCAATTTCAAAAACAAAAAATTAACTATCTCATGTCTCCGTAAAGTAATTAGTAATTCGCCGCTGTTTATTTGTTATAACTTTTGCCTTTTTGCTACTTAGTTATATATATATATATATTTAAGTAAAAATTTAATTAAAGTATTGCGATGACACTCAAAACTCTAAAGTTTATCCAATAGAGAATTATACCATACAATTTCACAGAAAACTATCGCTTTTATGTGTATAGGTATATGTCTACAGAGGCAAGATGAACTAGTTGATTTTAAAATGATAGTAATTAATGAACATAAATAATTATGCGAGTCCTATGTTATTTTTACGGAATAATTCTATTGGTTTGGATTGCAAGTTGGCAAATCCACAAATTGGACCCAAAGGAAGGCATGAAAACAACCCAACGGTCTGAAAAATGATTACAAAAGCTGTCTTGTCTTCTTTCACGCGGTGCCTCTCATCTGTTTGATTTCTTCAAAGGGATAAATTGAGAAAAATCGCATATAAACTAAACAAAATTTATCAAGGTGTTAAGTTGTTTCCCACTTTTCTCGTTTCCGCACAACCCATTTGCGGTTTGCGTACGAAACCTCTCCTCACAAATACTATTATCATCCAATCCCAATTATTATTTCCTCCGATTCTTTGAAAAGAATGAATTTCAGGTGCCCCTTTGTCGTTATGCATCTACCTTTTCATTTTCTACAATCATAATCATTTTTGGGTCAGTGTAGTTACGTTATCAACACGGTGATTGATATTAATTGGCGTGTCTGTCTTTGCCCGTACGTGCCGCGATCTTTTTAAAAATACTTGCGCCACATGTCCATTGTCCAATTGCTCACTATATACTGTAATGGGAAACTTGCGCCATGCTAGTGCCCGAATTTCCATATGCTTTTGATGTTTGATTTATGTTTTTATCATAGCTATTGAATTATATGCATTAGTCATTTGTTAATTGATCATTATTTCCATATTGTTGGCGTCGGATGATATGTGTTGTTACTTTTTTCTTTATGCTTCATGCACGATTGATGGAGGGTGTAGCACTGATATATTATCAATTCTGTGATTGTAACTGATTGAGATTTGCCTATTTTCCTTAGGCTCTCGTCTGCCGGGATCAAGTAATTGGCTTGGCTTTTGGTAGTTTGGAGACCAGCAATTGTTTCTGCTTGTTTAGTTGATATCAGATACAATTAAAATGTTCGATTTCTTTAGATCACCTGCGAAGCCGAAGCAGAAGCCAGTAGACCCAGTAGCGGCTTCAGATGATGAATGTGATAAAAAGGCAACTATAAAGCCCGCAAGAAGAACTTCTTCGGAGCCTGTGCTTATGACACCGGACTTCAGCAATGATCACAAGGGAAGACACCATTACAAGAATGATTTCCGTGATTCGGGAGGATTAGAGAACCAAAGTGTGCAGGAGTTGGAGAATTATGCCGTCTACAAGGCTGAGGAAACAACGAACAGCGTCAATAATTGCCTCAAGATTGCCGAGAATATCAGAGAGGATGCTACAAAGACACTTGACACGTTGCACCAGCAGGGAGAGCAAATCCATAGGACTCACAATATGGTTGCTGATACAGAGAAAGATTTGAGTAAGGTAGTCAAGCTCATCATTTGGTGCTCTTGTTTTGTTTTGGCTTCAATTTGTCGTTATCATCATTGATTTGTCAATGCCAGGGTGAGAAGCAGTTAAATAATCTTGGGGGCATGTTTTCAAAGACATGGAAGCCAAAGAAAACCCGAAATATTACAGGGCCTTTAGACACACCAGGTTTTCTTTTAATACGATACAAATTTCTTGTTTTTCATTTGCATAACTCCATTTTGACGACGAATGAAAATTATGGTTAACTTTGTTGGCTCGGCAGATCATTCATCCAAAAAAGGTGTGAACAAAGGGGAGAGGGAAAAATTGGGCGTAGCTCCTGTACCCAAGCCACGTTCAGCTAGTCGAACACCCCCTCCTGAACCAACAAATGCAATGCAGAAAGTTGAGGTTAGTGTCATACAAATGTTGTGGGTCACTATTCACTTGTGTATAAATTTTAATGGCTTTACTAATCAGACTGGCATTTATTTACCGTCTTATCAAAACCAGATGGAGAAATCGAAACAAGATGATGCACTCTCAGATCTAAGTAATATCTTGGGTGATCTAAAGGGCATGGCAGTTGATATGGGAAGTGAACTTGACAGGTTAGTTGCTTTATACTAAATTCTAACAAATGCACACACACGGACACTAAGTATCTCAGTCTCTATTCTAATAATTTCTGTAAATGTAGGCAAAACAAGTCTCTGGATCTTCTTGACGTCGATGTGGATGAGCTCAACTCTCGGGTTAAAGGTGCCAACCAGCGTGCACGTCATTTGCTTGGGAAGTAGAATCACCATGGATTTCTGCATATACCAATACCGTGAACTTTTCTACAACCGTTCCAATGGCCTTTTCCCTCCCTCCTTTTTGATTCAATCTTTTCACCTCACGCTATCGGATTCTTTTATCTTCCTTCTTAATCTTATGCGTCATAATATGCAATTGTTATCTTCTCCTATTTTGTTCATGTGGGGGTCGAATGGTAGGGTGAATATCATTTTTTGAATTTTTTTATGTTCTTGTATACTTCCAAATGGATACAACGAACAATTCTTTCCGCGAACCATGTAATGCATCAAAATTAGTTTTTCTTTTTTAATCAAATGATCAATTTGATCATATGTTAATCTAATGGTTTGCATTATATATTGTCCGCAGAAAATTTTATTATTAAAATTTCAAGAAATCTAAAGGTGGATGAATAATCATCATTATTCATATGTTAATCATCATTTGATCATATGTTAATCTACTTTGACTTTCAATATCTACCATTGGATTGCTTGAAATCAATAATTCAAAATTTGTGTCAAAATTTTAAATTAAAATAATCCCACTCTTTTTTGAAATATGGCTACTTCAGAAATGAAAAGAAACATGTTACCGTCACGTAGCTTCGCACTTGTATCAAATGATCCTTCAAAAATTATAAAACAACCTCAATACTCTTTCAATAGAGTTTCCAACAAAATATACAACATATATAAGCTAAAAGTACTGAGGCTGAAATATATGAGATCAAACACATTCATCCGAGCATTACAACACAACTCAAAAACGCAATTCGACAATCCAAGTGAAACACCTCGTCCAGTACTTATATTTCACAATAAATTTGTTGAAACTTTGGTATTTACAAAAGCTTGTACATGCGGCCAGCAATTTTGGCCATAGCCAGGCCAAGAAGTGGATTACCATTGCTTCGAAACTTCAAAACCTAATCCCATGTAGGTAACAAGTATCGAAAATTAAAAAACACAATCATTTGTAATTTCTAGCAAAATATTTTCACCACTATCTATAGTTCATGATTCTTCATTAGTCTTAACAGGAGTCCAGCTCCTTCCCAATGCAGCTGCCTTCTTGGTGTGTGAAATGTAGCCAAGAACATAGCCCACAAAAGCCCCCAGCACCAAGATACTTGCTCCCTGGACATACCATGAAAATGTAGACTTGACTACCTCACCTCTAGGTCCAGAACCAGAACCCCCACTACCACTGGTAGTTTCACTTCCCTTGACACTCTCAGCAACACCACCATTGAGAACCTGTCCAGATGCAAGGATCTCTACCATATCATGTACTTCCCCATCATGATTCCCTACATAAGAAAGCGTAAGCTTCTCCTTTGTGGCAAGCAACCTCGTATATCCAAATTCACCCCCACGGTACAAAGATCGCATAGGCTGAGGAAAGACTGGATCATCTGGGTGGTCTGGTCTAGGTTGCCATATCGGCTGCCAGTCTTGTCCAGCCATCCCAATCACAACATGAACTGGAAATGCCTCCAAGGGCTCCCCATCCATGCCCATGCTTCCACATGTGAAGTTATTCAATGGGCAAAACCTCTCATATCTGTGGACATGACCCCATAATGCAAGAGTCACATTGTTTTCCACAAACAAAGGTTCCAAGTGCTCAAGCATTCTATTTCTCAACGGGGCATCTCTATTTTCATTGCTTGTAGTGTACATTGGCCTGTGCCCTTGGACTACGACAAACGGGGTCTTATTCCTATCAACTGACTCTAGATCATGCTTTATGAAGTTATATTGGTCACTTCCTCGAAGGAAATTGGTCTCAGTTGATATGTAAACAAAATGTACCACCCCCATATTGAATGAGTAATAGAGATTTCGAGTGGCTGGAGCATGGGTTCCAGTTGGTTCTGATGAGTTCCCAGGCATGTTAAATTTAAGGCTGTAGGGTACTCCACATTCACCACCACCATCGGTCCCATAAACCGCGTATGACCAATCAGGTTTCCAAGGCTGCAACGGCCAATCATACTCATGATTGCCAATGCAGACATGATACGCTACTCTGGAAGCAACAGGCTCAATAAGTGCGAAAAACTCATCCCACAACCATGAGTATCCTCTTGCATAGCTGATATCTCCGATATGCGAAACAAAAGCAGGCTTGTCACCAAGAGCTTCGATGTCACGAAGGATCCACTTCATGGTTGATATACTTTCATCCTGTGTACGTTCAAACGTTGTGTATGGTGTTGCAGCCCCCATGTCTCCAAATAGGAAAGCTACAGTTTCATTTGAGTCTTCATTCCGAGACACAAAGCTATGAGTCTCACTCCAACCTTTAGAGTCACTCCCAACCTGCAACAACAAAGCATAATTGTTCTAACTCAGACAGTGGGAAGAATCTAATACGCAGATTAATCACATGAATATAAATCGCGATCAAGCTGAGTGAATGTATGGAGAGGCACACTTGGAGCAGGTTTTTGAACCATGGACTACCATAAAAACGAGATCTTATAACTCATAAATCATGCCTAATTAGTACTTAAAATATACATATATAGAGATATATTAGCATAGTGGCCAACGCTAAATTATGCAATATTGCAAGTGAAGCCAATAGCCTACTCCCAGTAGCAGCCATTTATTCCAAAGAGGTGCGACCTAATCAAGCTACCAAATTAAACTTAAACATGCAATGAAGCTAATTAGCTGACAAGGATATAAACATGCAATGAAGCTAATTAGCTGACAAGGATAACACAGTAATGAAAGCAAAATTTAAACAGCAAATAATGGAGAAATGATTAATTACCTTATAATAATACCTAACACCTTTCTTCAAACCCTTGATAACAGCATCAAAAATCCAGCCAGGATCCCTCCAGCCAATGCTCGAATTCGCAGGCTTATCGCACATGTGATCCCTCTCATACCTCTCCACGCGTGCCACCGCCACGTGTCCCATCTGATCCTTCTTCTCACCGTACTTCACATACCTCTTCTCCCCATCTTCCGCCAGAAACATCACCCTCATCTCACTCTCATCCTCCGTAAACGCCAAGTGCACCTGATCGGGGCCCCGCCCCGCCTCGAACCCGACAGGCCCGGCATTGGCCAACAAGTGGGCCGTCCCGGGGAGAGGGTTGTGATCGTGGTCCTGTTTCTTGGGATTGATTTCGGAGTCCGTCCAGCGGAAGATCCGGAAGGAGTAGAAGGAGCGGAGGTTGGTGAGGGGAATTGAAATTGAGCCCGACCCGGAAGCCCATGTGGGTGATTCGGAGAGGAACTTGTAGCCGATGAAATGGTCGTGGCGTGAGTCGGGCGGGGAGTAGATGCCGAGCCAGTCGAGTTTTGAAGGGGAGGGAACGTTTGACCATTTGATTGAAACGGTGTCGCCTGATTTGGTAAGGGCTGTGGGGGTGACTGTGAGCGTGGCGGGTGCGGATAGAGATAGGGTGGGGGCTAGGAAGAGGAGGATTAAGAGAGGGATCATTTTCAATTTTCGTCGGGGTGGAGTGGTGGAGGAGAAATTGTTTGCTGAAGGAGGATGAAGAAGAAGAAGATGAACGGTTGATAGAATATCATTAAAGAAAGAGAGATTTGAATATGCTTCTATCTTTACTTTTAACTAACGTTTACAAGTAACCAATTACAAGTGGGAAAAAAAAATGATACTATAGTTTTTAGAGATAAAATAATTTTTTTTTTTGATAAATCTAAGAATATAAACTTGATTAAATATAAAGGAAGTACATTTTAACAAGTGTTGTGGATATTTGATAAACTTTTTAGTCAATTATTTTGTGAGCTATTTCGTCTATCAAAACACGGTTGATTAATAATATGTTTATAAAAAAAAAAACACATACATAATCATTAAAAAAAAATATAATTTATTCTAAGACAAAAGCTTTGAGTCATGCTAATTTATGTATAAATAGATCATTATTCAAACACGGTCTTAATCTCTTACAGAGAGCTTGAGGTGAGGTAATGAGTCATTTTAATTATTTAAGGTTTGTTTATTAAATATCTGAAGTCTGAATTTTTATTAATTTTAGATATTTTTTAAAATTTATTTGTTTTTTTTTGTGACTTATGTCTGATTTTTAAAAATATATAATTAAATAAAAAAATTTTTTTATAACTTTTATCTAAATAAAAAAAAATTCTTAATGAGAAGTGGGCATTATATTCTAAAAGTATCTCTATTAAATATAATTATTTCTTAAACTATAAAACATATTTCTCTTTTTCTATTTTGATTTATAAGAACATAAATGTTAAAGAACAATATTTAAGAATTTTTATTTATAAAAACAATCAAGATATCACTTATATTTAAATATTAAAAAAATAAATATGTCATTCAAATATTAATATTTAAATTTATTCAAACTTAAAAAAAAAAAAGTAAATTACCTTAGTTAGCAAATATGACACTTTATTCCCTTTAAATTTTGTTTTTATCAATTTAGTTGTATTTTTTTAATTCATGCGCTATGGTAAAGCAATAAAGAAAAAAAAATACATAAAATAACTTGTTGAAGTATAATTGTGACAGTTCCACATATATTTTGATTAGTCGAGATTTTTTAAAAATTAAAACTGAGCTAATTTGTTTATTTTATTTTTTTAAAAAAAGGTCTCATGTATGTGGCGCCTCTTGAGATGGGAGCTGTCGCAAATGTCACCAAACATTTCGCTTTCGAAACCACAGCCCATCCAATTCACATGGGCTCAAAAAAGTAAGTCCAAATAAGTTCCTATTTAGATACATTGATTAGATTTTTCTGATCATCAAAATCCCATTTCCTTGTCCCCTGTGGTGAAGGTAAATTTCAATTTTGTACCCCCACATCGTAAAATCAGGAGTAGGCCTTATCAGTGTGTAACAAAACTTTGAATTTAAAAATACTGTGCCTATGCACCTCAAAGAGTCAAAATATGCGGGACTATATATTTTGGGTAGTTAATGTATAGGATCATCCAGTGGGGTAAATTTTACCCAAAAGAAACATGAAATCGCAGCTTTCTTAAAGATATATTAAAAGTACTAACTGTTATTACAGACCTACGAAAATACGTGATCCATTTGATGAGAGAGAGGAGATGAAGTGAATGCATTGCAATGGTAGCAGTGAGTCAAATAACTTCATAAGTCCCTTGCTGCGTGCTTTCTTTTTGCATTATTAAGAATACGCTATAAGTGAAAGTGAGTCCCTTACTGCATATACCAGTCTCCCACAACACTATCTGTCTGTCATCTACATCCATCCGTCGATCTCTTTAATTACAAGTCACTCTCATCGGCCTCCTCATATACCAAGAAGCTAAAATTAATTAACAAAGCCATGGCCATACAAAGGCAGAGCTCTCCCTCCGACATGCACATGCACATGCACAGCCATCGTCGCTTCTTGATGATGATAGTCTTGATACCTCTTCTTCTTCTACTGATCTCTTTCACACCGTCGTCATCAGCCGCCCGGTTCCCCGCTCCCAAGCCCTACAACATAAATAATCCCAATTCTTGTGACTCTTTCTTGAACAAGAACTCGCGTTCTTTGTGCATTCAACTCCAAATAAACCACCAGCGACACTACTCCCCACCACCACCATCTCCACTTGGTCATGATCAGATCGTTGATCCAAGATACGGTGTCGAAAAAAGACTCGTTCCCTCCGGCCCAAACCCTCTTCACAACTGATCATCATCCCCTTTTCTTTAACTTTCTTTCACACATTTTCTTTCATCTTCGTGCTCACGGTGTCTTTCTTGTTCAAGAAACCATACACAGTTACTGCAGTTACGTCGAGCTTTCATTTGGGTGCGGCTTAATTTTCAGGAATTACTGAGGATATACGATGTGATGATCTCTATCTTCTCAACGTACGAGTTTCTACCTAGGTGTCGTTGTTTAATTAAAGTGTTTTGTCTTCAATTTATTTTTGATACTATATTTGTGGTTATTTGGTTGTAATTAAGCGGTCGCTATTTCCATGCTTGTTTTGGGATTAGTGTGCCCTGTTCTTTAGGTGGTAATTAAGGAATATTCATTACCATGACGTGAGAACTATACATTTTTGATACTGAAATTTTTGTGGAAGGCAGCAAGCAAGCAATCAATCAAAAACAAGCATGGAAATGGTGAACCCCCTAGCCTAGCTAGCTAGTGTGTTTTAATTACAAGTATGGCCTACTGGATCAAAAGTTATTATTGGACGGAGGTGTACTTCAAGAGAAACCCATGAGTTTCATTAATTTGGATCTATCTGCCAATTGCAATTTGCAAGCTTTTTGAGTTTAAGCGATTAATCTTTAGTTCCTGTTAAGTTACTTAAATAATTATGTATTAGCCCAATAATTATTATTAGTAAAACACATATAATTTTTGTTGGTTGTATTTTTGTGTTTTTAGTTACGTAATTGTACAATTTAATAACTACTTTTATTTTTTTTTTCTATCCATAATAATATCATATTCATATTCTCACGTGTGAGTTTTGAATTTTTTAAACTACCAATATTATATATATGTATATATATATCAACAACAAGTGCATCTATGTATAATTGATATATACTTTTGCGTAAACACGTTAAAATATGTGATGAGAGTTTCATTATGTATTTGAAAGGAAATTTTAGCACAATTGGACGTTTGTAACAACATATCATATAATTTAGTAATTTACAAAAGAATATAGACATGCCTGATATTTTAACCAGGGTCAAACCGGGAAACAAACATAACGACGTCGTTCGACTAAGCCACCAAAACGCTCCCGTTTTTGTCCCATCGATAGGCAAAACCGCTCCCATTCACTCGACGGCCACCATCACGCAAGCATTCCAGCCACCATCAAGCGAGCCCGCAGCCATTCACCCCACAAACCCCAACTTAAAAACGCTCCGTTTGACTTAAGGCAAAAAACGCAGCGTTTGCAAAGTTATTTCCCTTTCCCTTTTATGGATCAATTCTCAGCCATCACAAACTCCAGCCACAATTCTTGAGTACCCCATCCACCGCCAACTGCCACCACCGACAGCCATAAATCCAACCATAGCCATGACTTCCCACGGAAAAGATGCGATGTTTACAATTACGGGGTGGTTTTGCTGGAGATTTTGACTGGGAAGTTGGCAAAGAGGGATGGAGAATTGGGCATAGTGAAGTGGGTTCAAAGGGTGGGGCTAGACGAGAGCACTTGGGAGTTGTTTGATTTTGAGTTGATAATCGACAGAGAGGTGGAGGAAGTGATGAGGGCTCTTTTGCAAGTGGCTTTGCTTTGTGGGTTCAATTGATGGCTGCACAAACTCAATCGTGGCAACCGAGGAAACAAATGGTGCTCAACTTGAAACTGCAATCCACCATGAAACCAATCCATCCAAGAAGAGCACTTTATATTAAGCGTACCCCGAATTTGCTTCCCAAACCAATCGTGAAGCCCATAAAATGAAAAGAGAAACGAAAATGAAATGAGAAAGGGGAACAAAAATGAAAGAGAAACAGTACTAAATTTAAAATTGGAAAAAAAATAAAAGTAATAATAATAAATTGTCAAACGGCGTCGTTTTTGCAATCTTCTTCGTTTGACCCCGGACAAATAGCAGCACTAGAGGGAAAAAAAAAAAGACCATCATAAACACAATACTGCGAGCGAGGTAATCATATACAATGAATCGTCTGTACAGAATTTTAAAACGACATGTCATTTACTTTGTAGACAGAGAGATAATAGGTCATCTATTGTTTTAAGAAACAGGCGACCAGTACTTTCATGACTATTTTACAAATATAAATTAAGAAGTGTTCGTTTATGCTCAACAGTTTTGAACAAAAAATGGAGAAGGATGACGTTCAGTGAAAATATTGTGCTTAATATGGTGACCCTCAATCTAATAAGGTTTTGAAGTTAATAAAATCATGCCAAATACTTCTGTGTAAAGCACATATTCATTGTTTTGATAATTTAATTTTGTATTCTCTGGCTCTGCACCTCAACATAATCTTTGAGTTAAATTTCGATTAATTTTTTCCTATCGCACTGCGAATCAATTGCTCTGTTTGTTGTAGTTAGCAGCAGTCACACAACAAAATGACCGGAGGTAGACCGTCGACTGGCTCATAACCCTAAATTAACTTGCAATTCATTGCTCAGATTGATTAGTGCTTATTTCTAAGAAATGGTTTTATTGGGAAGGTTGGACTAGAATTTTCTGATTTAAATTAATGCCTTCAAAAGGGAATATGCGTTTCTTTTGACATGGATCTCCGTCTAGTGGAATGAGTACATTTTGCAGTTTGTATACGTACATATGTTCATAGGTCTTTTTAATTGATTTTCAGATACTTGGACTGCAAAACAAACACCCAATTTTGAATGAAATGTGAGATTCATTCATTTATCTTTCCTCAAGACAGGACATGGAAAGCTACTTTTATACGAAAATTCATTTGATATATTCTATTTAACTTTATAATTTATATGAAAATTCATTTAAGCTCTATGTAAAGGTTAATAAGTCTTTGAATTTATTAATTCAGGATATTTTATTTTAGTCAAGACTTAAGAGACTTCATTCTATTTTTTTCTTTTTTTCTTATCTTTTTTCTTGAAAAATATTGGTTGTATATCCCAAAATATAATATATTTATTTATTTTTATTCTAGTTATAAAAATTTTTGTTTTATCTATATCTGATCATAAGTCGATTTAGCATAATTTCTTTGAGAAATTATAGATCGTATTTAAATGAAAATGAGAAATCTACGTATCTAGAAAATAAATAAATCATTAAATAACATCAAAATTTAAATAAATTTTTTTTTTGTCAGCATTAATCAATGATCACAACATTATTGAAATTAGTTCGAACGTGTCCGATGGGTGGTATTTTGGATTTTTTTTTTATTTGGTAAAACTTAAAGCAAAATCTAAAAATATCCTTAAAAAATGAGATTGCTTTCATAGCTCAGCACCCGTTTAGTAAGCGGGAGGTCTTGTGCTCGACTTTCATTTTGTATTTAAAAAGATTGGATTAAAAATAAGAACGAAAACAGAAGATATACAACACTTTTTCTTCCACTTAAATACGAACGGGATAAGATTAGACAACTAAGAAGAACAAGATAACATCAAGAGATTAAGAAGGAAAAATCATGAATCATCTAACAAATTAGATAATGCCAACGAGATTAGATTTTCTTTTTCGTTTTTTTTTTTTGGTTTATTTTTTCGGGTTCAAAGTATAGTAAAATTAGATAATTGGTTATCAACTTCTAACAGAATTACTCTTTTGTTACACCACTTTTTTGCCCTGTACTAGCTGTATATATATTAAGTCTTTCTACGTATGCCAGTCACATCGTTTTTTCCTCTTGCTTTGATTCTTGGTGATAATGATGGCTAAGCTGACAGTATCGTCTCTTCTTCTGCTACTGCTTTCAGCAGTTGCTTCTTCAGCAGAAGATGCAAAGGTGACAGTTCAAGGAGTGACCTCTATAGCCAACACTGATGATAACTTTGTTTGTGCAACTATTGACTGGTGGCCAGTTAACAAATGTGATTATGACCAGTGCCCTTGGGGAAAGGCTGGCCTTCTCAATCTGGTATTTTTTCCTTTCTTTTTTGTTTTTTTTATCATGTTATATACATGAAACAGAAATTTATTAAGTTTTCTGGGTTTTTAAATATTTGCAGGATTTCAAAACAAGATTCTTTCCAATGCAATCAAGGGTATATATAGCGTTATGTTTAGCCAAGCCTTTGTTTTTTTTTTTTTTTTTTGGTTCTTGCTTTAACTATGGCTAATATTTTCAGCGTTCCAGCCTTTGAGAATCAGAGTTGGAGGTTCATTGCAGGACCAGGTCTTGTACAAAGTCGGCAATTCTGTAAAGAAGTGCCCCCATTTTAAACTTAGGAAAGATGGTTTGTTTGGCTTCAGCAAAGGCTGCCTCTTAATGAATAGATGGGATGAGATCAATGATTTATTTAACCAAACAGGGTATTTACTGCACAAACAATTCAATGTCCTTTTTTTCCTAAACATATACAAGATTAAACAGTAATTAACTAAGATACATTTGTATGCAGAGCTGTGATGATATTTGGATTAAATGCTCTCATAGGAAGGAAAAAATCTAAAACTGATGACACTCTTTGGGAGGGTGATTGGAACACACAAAATGCTCGCGATTTGATGAAGTACACAATCTCTAAAGGATACAAGATTGAATCTTACGAATTCGGTATAAATCAAGATTGTAACAGAATCTTTTTTTATTTTTTTTTTTCATAATGCAACGTTGTGCATATAATTTCGGTTATATTTATCATTATCAGGGAATGAACTATGTGGATCTGGGGTATCCGCTAAAGTTTCTGCTGAGCAGTATGCTAAAGACATTGTGGCACTCAAAAATCTAGTGAGAGAATTGTATCCTAACGCCACAACACAACCTAAAGTATTGGGACCTGCTGGCTTTTTTGATAAGCAATGGTTTAATACTTTTCTAGAGAAATCAGGCCAAGATGTTGTCGATGGACTAACGCACCATATCTATAATCTTGGACCAGGTTTGTCATAATTACTGTATTTTTCCTTGAAAATTCTTAAGAATCTTGTTGGTTTCTGGCTTAAGAAAATTCTTTATTACTTGCAGGAAACGATCCTGAACTTATTAACAGGATTCAGGATCCATACTACTTGGATCAGATTGCTCAGACATACAAAGATATTACTGAGACTGTCAAGGAATTCGGGCCGTGGTCAGGAGCTTGGATAGGCGAAGCTGGTGGAGCTTTCAACAGTGGTGGCAAATACGTGTCACATACCTTTGCTAATGGCTTCTGGTAAAACTTTTGCCTATAAACTTTTGCATACTTATATTTAGTTACACATAGTGACATGGTGATTTTATTTTATTGAAATAGGTTCTTGGACCAACTGGGCATGACATCAACTTTCAATCACAAGGTTTTCTGTAGACAAGCTTTGATTGGTGGAAACTATGCTCTTCTTAATACTACAACATTCATTCCTAATCCTGATTATTATGGGTAATTATTTAGCTGGGTGCTTCGGTTATTCAACAAATTTTGAGTTACAAAAATATCACTAAGGTCCTGTGTTGCCTTTGTGCCAGTTCTCTTCTGTGGCATCGCCTAATGGGCAAGAATGTGCTTGCTACCACTCAGAATACCTCTCCATATTTGAGAGTATATTCTCATTGTTCCAAGGAAAAGGTAAATTAAATTTCTCTTACACATGCAGCATCGCATTCATTCTTTTATTATAACATGATTAAAGATGCTACATTCTCTCATTATTTTGCAGCCTGGGATTACTGTACTTCTGATCAACTTGTCAAACTCGACGTCCTTCCATGTTTCGGTTATGGATGATATGAATCTGTACCCTTCACAAGAACAAACCCAGGATTCTCAGGGTGAAAACTCAAGAGAAGAGTACCATTTGACACCAGAGGGTGGAAATATTCTCAGTGACGTGGTATTACTTAATGGTACTCCATTGAAGCTCACAAATTCATTAGATATCCCTTCAATGGAACCAAAGCTTACGGATCGTTATGCTCCTATCACTGTTGCTCCGCATTCTATAGTTTTTGCAACTCTTAGAGATTTCAAAGCCCCTGCTTGTGCTTAGAACCATTTTTAGAGTCCAATTTCAACCTCTTATTAGTCAGTCTTAGGTTGGGTGCTTTACTATTACTTCATTTGTGTACACCCAAAAATATAGGCATTGTATAAGAAGCTTTCCTCATTTGCTATTTGCTTAAGGGGAATCGAGTGATTAAAGTGGTCAATTCTTCTTCTCTATTTCTTTTTATTGATGTTGGATAAAGGCGTTTGTTCATTTTAATTTCAATACCATCTATTAAAAAAAAATATAAGAGTTTATCTAGATAATCTTATTTAAATTTAAATTTTGTACTATATTAAAATTATTCTCAGCCCCTCTTGAAAGCAACTTCATTGCATAAGCTAGAGGTTGTATTTATTTTATTTTGAATCTAAGTGTTAAGGCAAAGAATAATTTGCAAGAAAGTAAAAAAGTATGAGGGGAAAGAATACTTTCTTGATGCAGTAGCCCTTTTAAAATCCTAACTAGTGCTTGAATACAAAGCATATCAAACTTTGCGTGCACCATCTCCACTCCTAGCCATAGCCTAAGATTAACATTGTGAAGCCTTCTCTTAGGGCTTCTCTTTTGTATAAACGCCGAAGCCATGTGTAAGGCATACGGATCATTCTTAAGAAAGTTGAGATTTGAGAAGGGTCATAATTTACAACGATAGATAGTTTGATCAAGCAAATGAGGTAAGTTAATTAATGTTCTTGAATCAGAAAGTATTCAGAAACAAATCTTTGCATGTGTTTCTTAGAAATTGAATTCTATGCATATAAGATATAGATTGATGATTCATTAATAGATAGATTCAACAGATGGAGAGAATGAATTTTTTGGTTGTTTTAATGTACTAATGAGAAGCTTGTGTTTGGGTAAGATTTTCTAGCGTAGGACAAGAGAATCCTGAAGAACCTAGCAGCTTCAAAGAACGGCAAATACCTCTCCAGAAAACACAATCTGTCAAAGGAGGTACCACGAGATTTCTCATCTTGTAGCATCTCATCTTCAAAATGGTTCATCACATTGAATTGATATAGCCACAGGAAATCATCAAGAATTTTTACTTTTGCCAATGACTGTATTTTGCAGAGAAGAGGAGAACTCGGAACTGGTTAAGGAGACAATTTTCTAGGCAAATGAGCGGGGAATTTGATCTCAACACCCAAATGGAGCATGCAACTGCGGTGGCAGCTGCTGCCTATGCCATTAACAGGTCAATAGAAGAATCGGGCATCCCAGATCAAAGAAAGACCAGTGTAGTTCCTCTTCAGCCCTCTATGAGCAGAGTCAAAAGCAAAAAGGAAGATGCATTATTCTCAAATATTTCAGAACAGAAAAGGTCCAGTGATGGCCCCGATGCATCTTTGAGCAGGCAAAAGAGCAAAAAAGAAGGTGCACCAATGCCAATTACAGAACCTGGTAGAATATCAAAAAGGTTCTCAGGTAAATATTCTGAGCTTGTGAAACAACTTTAAAGTATGTCGAATGAAAGTACAAACATAATGGAATTGTTTGTAACAGGAGAAATTGCAACGACAAGTTTGGTAAGTCCGGATAGGGAAGTGCCAGTAACTGCTGCTAAAGATGAAAAGGCTCCTGAAAAAGCCATCGATCCGTCGCCAATTAAAAAGAATCCAACATTTTCGGATGAGCTATTGAAGAAGAGCCCTGACAGTACAAAACCTAAAAGATCACCAAGCAAGGTAACTGATCCAGGTCCATCATCAATGAAAAAGGCTCCAACTTTTGCTGATGAGGTCTCGAACAGAACCAGCAGCAAAGAACCTGAAGGACCTCCGCCGAAAATTGATCTGCCTTCCAAAAGATCCGGAAGGACAAAAGAAAAACCTGATATTCCTCCTCCCATTAAGCCTGCTACCCCACCAACTGAAACAAAAGGACAGATTCCAGTAAGGCCTCGAGCAACTGAAACACAAGCAGATGCCTGGGAGAAAGCTGAGATGGCCAGGATCAAAGAGAGGTAATTGAAACATTTGCTTCAACATTTTTTTTTTAAATTTGCTCAAGCACTTAGAAGTAGTAACAGAGATAATGGTCAGGTATGAGAAGTTAAATGAGACAATACTTTCCTGGGAAGAGAGGAAGAAGCAGAAAGCCAGAAGAAAATTGGCTAGAACAGAGGTAAATTGTTTGTTGCCTTGAATGAGTCCTAATTAAAACTGATTCTTAGGAACTGATAAGCGATTTCTCTCCCACATCTTCTTCGAGCTGCAGAGTGAATTGGACAAAAGAAGAGTAAAAGCCTTGCAAAAATTTCGCAGTGACATGGAATCTATTGATCAGATAGCAGGAGGAGCAAGAGCACAGGCACAGGAGAAGCGAAGAAATGAAGAGTTTAAGGCAAAAGAAAAGGCTAATATAATCAGAACGACAGGGAAATTTCCTGCCACCAAGTGTTTCTGCTTCTGAATATCATCTCTTTACCATTATAAATATTACTTTAGGATTCTGTAAATGCTCAGATTGTAATTTCCATCACATTTAAAAAATATAGATGATCCCGATATTATTTCGAATTAAGAGAATGCATATCTTCGACTTCTTTAAAATAAAAAAACAGCTGTCAAAAGTAAAATATCAAACATAATCATCCATAAAGAACAAACAAGCGCATCGCTTGATGAATGATCCAATATCAGTCTATATGACAAAGTCAAAAACTCAATGCTTCTTAATTAAACCTTGAGCTATCTTCAAGTAATCTCCATAACCACCACCAGAATCCTTATGATCACCACTAGGATTTGTCTTAGAGCTGCCAAAGTAGCCAGAATGATCATCTGAGGAGGTGGGCTTAGTGTCGTGGCCTGCGTGGCCAGAATGAGAGCTTGAATGGTTATCGGTTGAAAGTGGCTTATTATTGTAATTGTGCAAATAATCCTCAGCCTTTCCTAAAACCTCGCCATATCCCTTCTCATCTAACTTTCCATAATGAGACACCGCATTAAGAAGATCTACGGCGGCATGGGCAACCTTAGTCTTGTCAACCTTGTCATGATCACTGTTCAACGTGGCTTTCGCTGCGTCAGCAACCAATTTGGCTCTAGAAAGGAGCTCCGCATTGGATGGTTGATGGTTTTTGGCAGGTTTGCCTGATTTGTCATAATCATAATATTGATGGGGCTTGGTGGGCTTGTCATCTCAGGAAGGATATTGTTCATTGTGTCCCTTGTAGGGCTTGTCACCATAGGAAGAATACGACTTTGTGATTCTTGAACGGGCCACTATAGGAAGAATCTACGGTTTGGTGCTTGCAGGGCTTGTCTCCATAGGAAGAATGTTCGTTGTGGAGCTTATATGGGTCACCGTAGGAAGAATGTTCACTGTGGTGCATGTTGGACTTGCCACCATAGGAAGAAAAAAGAAGAAAGATTAAAAATGACACCGAATAGATCTATTAACCGTGTGACTGATATAATCCATTTCTGCTTGTACCATTCACAGTCGCAAAGTAGAAATACGGAGGTTGAGGAGATATGGAATATCGATGTTGTCATTTGGTATTTTCGCAAGGTCCGCAGAAATGCTTATGGATGGTAGATAACAGCAAAATATATATATATATGGGTGATTAAAGTTTCATAATCTGCGGGGCCGATTTCTTTTTAGCGTTCGAGTGCGTGATATGTTTCTTGGTTTTAATTTCTCACAGTGTAGACTTAATATTGCTTGTCTATTTACAGTAATGTTAGCTGTGAAATCTAGGTACATTTTGGAGCCTTGAAAATTGTAAGTCCTAATAAATTTATCACCTCCTAGCCAAGCCAACACGCAAGGCCTGAGATCTACTAAAATGAAATTCCATCCAATCACAACAGAAACTCAGAATCAATGTCTACAAGATTCCCACAATACAGCAAACAATCGGCTAAACTATTATAAGATATCTGCTTATCAAGGAGAAAATTAATGCACTTGAGATAGGTTACAAGAGATCATGAGATCTATATATATATATCTCACTCACGTTAATATATAATCTACACACACCAATATAAAACACTAGAACTCCAATAGAAATACCTCACCCACTCATGTCTATGACCAAAAGTGGCTCCTCCCAACTCATATGATGTATATCTATATCTATATATATGTGTGTGTGTGTATTCATCATTGTTTAAAGAAGAAGCAGATTATAGTAGCTAAATGATTCAAACAATACAATATGACATTAATAACAATAAGCACGCACATATACAGAGATGGCTAACTTCAGCAAACAAGCCCAACCTGGACAGTTGACACATTAATACACAAATTTATAGTTTATAAGAACAAAAGAAACAACTAAAAGAAAACATACAGAACAGATTATTTTTTGTCCTAGCTCATCAACAACACCAGAGTCAATTAGATAGAGACATAAGAGTCATTACTTCTTCAAGAAACCTTGAGCCATCTTCAAGTAGTCTCCATAGCCACCTCCAGACTTTTCATCACCACCACCTCCAGAAGGAACTGATGATGAGTCATGACCACCTTGGGCTGAGTGGCCAGAGGTGTCGGTGGTGGCAGTGGAATGAGAAGAGCGGTACTGATGAAGATAATCCTCAGCCTTTTCCACATACTGGTTTCCTTCAAGCTTGCCATACTTGGAGGCAGCAGCAAGAAGATCTTCAGCAGCACCAGCAGCTTTGGCCTTGTCCACCTTGTCTGATTCATTGCTGAAGGTGGCTTTTGCTGCCTCTGCTACATATTTGGCACTAGCCATGAGCTCAGAGTTTGATGGCTGGTGGTGCTCCTTGGTGGGATTTTCATTGTGAGAAGAAGTTGACTTTGAATCCTCCTTGTTTTGTAATTTAGAAAGTAGTGAGTCCATGCTTTGTTTCAGACACTATGCAAGATAAGAAAATTGCTAGCTTTAATAATATTTATCTTTGACAGATGAAGCAATAATTGAAGATAGGTGGTCGTTATTATTTACGCTGGCTAATAAATGGAAGGCGTTAGCTTTCTTTTACTTCCGGTGTCGGTACATTGACTTTGTTGTATTTTTTTCATGACTCATTATGCATCTAGAAGACAGTGGGAATCGCATCGGCCACATATTTTTGTGTGGCTTGTCTCCTGTCCATTTGCAGATAATTTTGTTAATGTCCCCACCTTTTGCAGGGGATAGTAACTTGTAATATCACACACAGTTCTTATCTGAAAAAAAAATCACACACAGGTTGTGGCGTGGATAATGAGCTCCAGACATTTGAACCGGGTTGCCGCATATGCGGCGCCCTTCCAATACATGCAACAAAGTACAATTTGATAATTAAAAAAAAAAAAAAACTAAGTATAATGTCCTTCAATACATGCAACAAAGTACAATTTGATAATTAAAAAAAAAAAAAAACTAAGTATAATTTGAACATTATAATCATGACTCTGCTGGGTGAATCAGGTGATTGATTCATTTAGACTATTTAATTTACATAAAAAAAGTTATGACATAATTTCATTGGATTTGGATACCTATTTCAATTGCTCCAAGCTGTATGAAAGATGACGACATTCTATTCTATATTCAGCATATGTGTGTGTGTGTATGGTGTTGATATTATGACCACATAGTGACATGAGTTTGTGTGTCAAGCACATGTATATATGTATATGGGTTATAAAAGGAGAGAGATGAAATAAACAGCTCATTATTATGTGAACCATTAAAATATATTATGGCTGCATAATGTAGCGGATGGTTAAACCCCAGAGGAGTGCACCTGAGAACACAGGGCGGTGTTGGCTTAAATCTGATTTGCATTGCTGCTCGTGCTATACATTAAATTAAAAAAGATTGTATGTGGCTAATGCACTCTGTGTTCTCAGGTCACCCCTTTGGGAATTCAATTGTCAATCGGCACGTCTCACCAAGTTCTCAACTGCTTAACCATCATTGGTTTGCATATGAATCTGACAGATCAGTCTAACATTGGCTGTTTCTGATTCAATCTTTAATTTATACAGAGACACCGAATACACATGCATTGCTTTCTAATTTTTTTTGCATGTTCCAGGGAAAATGCACGCAGGTCGACGCAGTTCATCGTGTAGTACGTACTTTCAAGGCATAATCGAGCAATGAAGCATTACATTGCCAAAGAAACAACAGAACATAGCTCTTGTTGCAAATTATTCATTTCGATTTCCCCATAATTCTCTGAAAAGTCATGATGACGAGATGTAGCGAGAAGAAACGAATAGTCACAATGACCCCATCATGTTGCTCACGCGACTTGAACATATTTATGGCGATGGATGTTTGAAATTTTTCAATATCTTTTTATTGGATTTTTCTTTTTTAAGTAAATCCTTTTTTTAAGGATGAATGAGGTATCAAAAATTCGTCGTCAAAAAAAAAAAATTCAATTAATGCCACAAATTGAAAAATGATATTCATTACATAAATGAGATTATTGTTATTATTTTGTTTTAAATATTATTATATTATCATTATTTGTATTGTTGAATATCTAAATTTAGGACTTACTTATCTGTATTGTTAAATATCTAAATTCAGGACTTACTAACATATAATTTAATTAAAATTTATTTAAAAATGTTTTCTAATTGAAAATTAAGTGAAAAGAGATGCATTTTCCGAAAAATGCATACTACTAGGAGTAATATCTTAAGCATTACATATATTATATTTTTCTCAGAATTGAGAATCTTTATTTATTTATTCGTTTTCCTCTAAAAAGAAAAAGCTTGATAATAATCGACGAACCAAAACAAGTGAAGTAACGAACCCCGCACAGAATGAGAACCGGACACAACCGAACCGAACCGCATCGTACCATTTCACCTACACGCTCCGTGGGTTTCGACTTGCAAATAGCTCGCCACTGGACCAAATCACACCGTCGAAACTCTAATTCTCGGCAAATTGACAGTACAGTTCCGGTATGAACATGGACATCGATCAAACAATCAAAGACAAAGACCTCTTCAAAGCTGCCGAAACTGGAGATTCCTCAACATTCAAATCCCACTCCGAACAGCAGCTCTTAAAATCTCTCTCCTTGCGGAACGACGACGGCCGCTCCCTCCTCCACGTCGCCGCCTCCTCTGGTCACCCCGAGGTCCTTTATTCTTACTTGATTTCTCTTCAACTCGGGAAAGTTTCTTTTTTTTTTTTTTGAATTTCGTAAAATCAGGTGGTGGAAACATTGTTGAGTGTTGATGAGTCGGCGAATGTAGTAAACGCTGTTGATGAAGAAGGGTGGGCTCCGGTTCATTCTGCGGCTAGCATTGGCAATGTGGCAATCGTGGAAATGTTGCTAAGCAAAGGTTTGAAAATAGAAATAGTTTATATACATGATTTAGGGTTTATTTGCAGTAATCTTTTAGAAAGCATTTTTTTTTTTCGTTACAAGCACTTTCTGTGAAACTAATTTGATAGTGAATAATGATATCTTTCCTCCATTGAGAATTAAAAAGAAAAAAACAAAATTACATTTTTTGGGAAGAGCTTCTTGAGAATGCACAACAATTTTTTTTTTTTTTTGAAAATCCCAAAAAGCACTAGTTTACTCAAGAGGCCCTGTGAAATGATGATAACAGCGGATTTGGTTGTTTAAAAGCACTTCTAATAATTATCAATCATCACCATTGTTCAGGTTTGTGTATTTCCTTAGCTATTATGGGTTGTTTGTGAGCAGGAGCTGATGTAAATTTGAAGAATGATGGTGGGCAAACTGCTCTTCACTATGCTGCCAGCAAGGGATGGCTGAAGATTGCGGAACTTCTGATCTCACACGCTGCAAAAATTAACTCGAAAGACAAGGCTTGTAACTTCACATATCTGTAATTAGATGTTCCTTCATTTTTTGTTTCATCATATGATTATATAATACACATTGCATTCAGGTTGGTTGCACGGCATTGCACCGGGGAGCTAGCACGGGGAATTCAGAATTGTGTGAACTCTTAATTGAAGAAGGAGCAGAGATCGATGCTACAGATAAAGCCGGGCAAACTCCTCTTATGAATGCAGTGATATGCCATAACAAAGAGGTAATCTCTGTTAAATTCATAATAAGCCGTGATTGGAACCCGTAAGGCTTTTCTCTGTTTATTGAGAAAATTTCACTGTTGCATGTTTTCTTCTTTCTTTTAACTTTCCTGGTTTTCAGGTTGCTCTTCTTCTAATAAGACATGGAGCAGATGTTGATGTGGAAGACAAGGAAGGTTACACTGTGCTGGGTCGGGCTTCAAATGATTTTAGACCCATACTGATCGATGCTGCTAAAGCTATGCTTGAAGGATGAATTCTTCAAGTTTGTAGCAGAAATAGATAGCGTAGCTAATGTTAAGTGGCAGGCTGTGCATGCTGAAGGAATAATTGTACAGCACTGCAAGGACAAGAACCTTGAACAATTGTTGGAGAAAAATAGAAAAAGAAATCACTGTTCAACTTTAGCTACTGTCCCAGCTTTTTAAAATTATAAAGAAGCAACAAAAGAGGATTTTTCTTCCTTCACATTGTTATGGTAAGACCTTTATATGAATTTTGGGTGCCTTGCGTGGGTGAAATTTGCTGTTTGTGTGTACTGTCTTGTTTAAATTCTAGACTTATTGTGCTATAATCTGTGATGCTCTTAGTTTTGGAGGGAAGTTTTAATTGTTAGTGATATTTATTCGGCCCACTGCTCATTGCTTCTGGTAACATCCTTGTCTGGGTGTTCCAAAACTTGGTTGCAACTTGCGATTACTTGCTTCCACCTTTATTTAGCTTTTTCATTTTCAGAGTAAAATAGTCATATTCATGCTGCAGGGTTCATGCTATATTTTTAAGACAGATGTAGTGTATGGACATTTGGAACTTGCGAGATTAGTGGAGAGTGGGGACAGTTAGTCGGAAGGAGGAGGGGGGAGCGCAGAAAACATGAAACTTCTGCTTCTGCATATATTTATTGATTTACATGAATAGGAGAGCTTATCAAAGAGCTTTGCATCCTTCTCTTGATTCATCCAGGCTTTACTTAGGCCACATCTTGGCAGCATCAAGGATGTCAAATTCCAGTGGGCTCGACTTCCATCCCCACGTTGCTCTCCTCCCAAGTGTTGGCATGGGTCATCTAACACCCTATCTTCGACTTGCGGCATCACTAGTTCGTCACGACTGCCATGTCGCCCTAATCACCCCTCATCCGACTGTGGCACTTGCAGAGTCTGAACATTTATCTCACTTCCTATCTGCTTTTCCCCAGGTCACTGAAAAGCAGTTTCATCTCCTGCCCATCGATCCACCGTCAGCAGATTTTGACACCTTTTTCCTGCAATGGGAATCAATTTGCCGCTCTGCTCACCTTCTCTCTCCTATCGTCTCTTCAGTATCTCCTCCCCTTAATGCTATAATCACTGATACGACCTTGATCTCCTCTGTTCTTCCAGTTACCATAAAACTGCATCTCCCAAATTACATCCTTTTTACTTCATCTGCAAGAATGTGCGCATTTGTTGAGTCATTCCCTTCTATTGTTGCATCCAAAACCAGCTCTGGTTCTATTCAATTTGACGATGACCTTGAAATTCCAGGCTGTCCACCAATGCCCATATCGTCAGTACCTGCAGCACTTCTAGATTTAAGTAATCCGTTTTCAACTGCATTAAGAGAAAATGGTCAGAGTTTCATGAATTCAAATGGTATCTTGATCAACACTTTTGAAGCATTTAAAGCACACGTGCTAGAAGCGCACAATGGAGGAAGAAAAGAATTAGATGGGCTTGCACCTCATACACCATCGGACCACTTTTGGCCCTGTGAGTTTGAAAAAAGAGAATCTAGCACATGTTTGACTTGGCTAGATGATCAACCAGAAGGGTCTGCTATATGTTAGTTTTGGCAGTCGACTTGCCTTGTCGAAGGAGCAAATGAAGGAGCTAGGAAATGGGTTATTAATCAGTGGGTGTAGATTCTTGTAGGTAGTGAAAGGTAAGAAAGTTGACAAGGAAGACTAAGAAAGTATAAAGAATATGCTTGGTCATGAACTGATAGAAAGGATTAAAGATCAGGGGTTGGTGGTAAAGGATTGGGTGGATCAAGGGGAGATACTGGCTCACAGGGCTATTGGTGGATTCGTTTCTCATGGGGGATGGAACTCCTCGTTGAGCCCACGCCACGCAGTTTGGGGATCAGAAAATCAATGCTGAAGTGGTGGAGACAGCTGGATTGGGGACGTGGGTAGAGAGTTGGTGTTGGGGTGCGCAGATGGTGGTGATAGGAGATGAAGTTATCTGGAAAACTGAAGATACGATGGCAAACGACTTACTGAGACACCAAGCCGCACGTATTGGAGAAGAGGCTAGGAAAGCCGTTGCAGTTGGTGGGAGGTATATTTGAGATTGTTATTTGTTAATTTAATAAGACCAGCAAAAAAAAAAATTAATAGTTCATTGCTTTAAGGTATATTCGAAATTGAAGTGCCGTAGTTTTTAAGTTATAGTTATTGTAAAAAAATTTATAATTATAAAATAAAAATTAATAATATTTAGTAATTATAATTTTTAAATAATAATTTTAACAAAATTATTAAAGACAATAAATTTTTTATCATATAAATAAAAAATTATATTAACATATCTTTTAAGTTACAGTAGCTAATATATTCTTAGTTTAATCTCAAATATTATAAACATTGTAGAAATAATAAACATTGTAGTATTGTAACTTAAAAAGTACAACTAATTAACTTTAATTTTAAATATATTATTAGTTGTAGGAGAAATAAGTTTAGTGTTTATCTTCTCATATTTGTTGTTTTGAGTTTGTTTTTGGACGGAATCTCTGTTAATAATGATATTAATTCTTATCGCTCCCCATTTGCTCTGTTCCCAAATTCATATCAAAGCAACAAAGATGCTACTACGCTTTCTTTCTTTCTGTCTTCTTCTTCTTCTTCTTTTGAAATTCTCTTATTTATTCGTACTTGTTAATAGGATAGAAATTAAAATCCTAATTACCCTTATTTATTAATAGGAGTAGAATTAAAGTTCCAATATCAATTTTTGGTTGGTGGTAGAGCACAAACACGCATTCTAATCAATTAATAGAAGGAGAATTAAAGTTTCAATACTAATTTTGTGGTAGGATTCCAACTCATGGTCTTCAATTTTTAGAATGTAGGCTCTCTTGTTAGGTTGCAAAGTTTATTGGTGTGGTTGAATTTTTTATCTAATAAAAAATTATTTTAATGTATACTTAATGTTTAAACATTAAAATATATGGCATAATTAATATTTTTATTTTAATTGCGATAGATAATACATTAATTTGTCTGAGGCCAAGTCAACCTAAACTCAAATCTAAATAATAAATTAAAATGGTTTGGGTTCAGTTATGAAAACTTGGGTTAGGTTGGTTGAGTCCAAATTTTTTGACCTTTGTTTCGGATAAAAGTAAAACTTTTAACACTCCTCAAAAATTCTTGTAACACCCCTGTTAACACATTTGTGCAAGACCAAGATTCAAGCATGTCAGATTCTGGCGGCTTTGATTCCCATCCTCATGTAGCTTTCATCTCAAGTGCTGGTATGGGTCATCTAACGCCCTTTCTTCGACTTGCAGCGTCACTGTCGTGTCACCTTAATCACCAATCATCCCACTGTCTCACTTACTGAGTCTCAACATGTTTCTCACTTCCTATCTGCTTTTCCTCAGGTCACTGAAAAGCAGTTTCATCTTCTCCATTTTGATCCGAATTCAGCCAACTCCATTGACCCTTTCTTCCTCCACTGGGAAGCCATTCGCCGCTCTGCTCACCTTCTTGCTCCTCTGCTTTCTCCCCCACTTTCTGCTCTCATTACGGATGTGTCTCCGATATCCGCTGTTCTTCCTGTTACCATAAATTTAGATCTCCCAAACTACATCCTTTTCACAGCATCTGCCAGAATGTATTCTCTTGCCGAGTCATTTCCTGCCACTGTTGCATCCAAATCAACCAGCTCTGGTTCTGTTCAATTTGATGATGATTTTATTGAAATTCCAGGCCTTCCTCCAATACCTTTATCTTCAGTCCCTCCGGCGATTATGGATTCTAAGAGTCTCTTTGCAACTGCTTTCCTTGAAAACGGTAAGACTTTCGTAAAATCGAATGGTGTATTGATCAACAGCTTTGATGCATTAGAGGCAGACACTTTAGTTGCACTTAATGGAAGAAGAGTTATTGTTGGACTTCCCCCGGTGTACGCCGTTGGACCTCTTTTGCCCTGTGAGTTTGAAAAAAGAGACGACTCTAGTACACGTCTGATTCTGAAGTGGCTCAATGATCAACCAGAATGGTCGGTGGTCTATGTCAGTTTTGGCATGCCTTATCAATTAAGCAAACGCAGGAGCTAGGAAATGGGTTAGTAAGCAGTGGCTGTAGATTTTTGTGGATGGTGAAAGGTAAGAAAGTTGACAAGGAAGATGAAGAAAGTCTGAAAAATGTGCTCGGTCATGAACTCGTGGAGAAGATCAAAGATCAGTGGTTGGTAGTAAAGAATTGAGTGGATCAAGAGAAGGTACTGAGTCACAGGGCTGTCGGTGGATTCGTTTCTCATGGTGGTTGGAACTCACTGGTTGAGGCTGCATGCCATGGGTTGCATGTGTTAGTTTGGCCGCAGTTTGGGGATCAGAAGATCAATGCAAAGGCAGTGGAGAGAGCTGGGTTGGGGATGTGGGTCGGGAGCTGGGGTTGGGGTACAATGCTGCTGGTGAAAGGATATGAAATGGGTTTGAAAATTAAAGATTTGATGGCTAACGACTTACTGAGAGGGCAAGCTAAACGTATTGAAGAAGAGGCAAGGAAAGCTTTTGGAGTTGGTGGAAGCTTCGAGAGAACATTCACGGAGCTCATTGACCGGTGGAAGTGTAACAACAGTACCCAGTAAAATGAAAAATTAAATGTTTTTGGCTCCGGTTTTATTCTAAACCGAATTCTAGTTTTCCTATCCTGCTTATTGGGAAAATGATAGAAATATCTTTAATTTTTTTTTTTTTTATAAATAACCTCTAAAAGTTTTAAATATCATAATTAATAAAACACAAACGTTTATCACTAAACTGTCCATCTCATCTTCTCTCACCCAATTCGTTCTCTTTGTTCTTCGTCATTGATTCGATAACTCTCTCTCATCGCGTAATTCATCCATCAACGACAAAAAAAATCATTAATAAACTCCAACGAAGTGTAGGTAAGTGAGTCATTTATTTTTTTAGTAAATTTTTTTTTACTAAAATCGTAGGTGCCACTACCCATCGCATCAGTCTGGCGTAATGAGAGCTGCCCATCGCACCAGATTTGGTGCGACAGCTGCGTATTTTGTTGCGATAGGCCCGACCCAATTCTTAAGGCCATTTTGGAAGTAGAAGAGTAATTCTTTACCAGACATGTCAATGATGTAATCACGGACGCTACCTTTTTGCTTAAGGTAAATGTAGGCTTGCTTTCGCTTCTTTCTCTGCGTTGCTTGGGGCAAATTACTTTCAGAGTTCTTACTTGAAATTTACCCAAATGTCGATGGTGCAGATACCTTTGTCCATTTCGTCATGCTTCCAACACCACCATAGTTGTGCAACGCCTCAGAGATATGTGGGCGAACTGATAGTAGCAAACGAAGCATTCTAAGATAGTTGTTCATGCGAGGCAGTGCCTTCAACAAGTGTGAACTATGGAAAATGCTAAGTGGCGCAGAGCTAACCTCCAGGAAGTTCTGATCAAGAGAAGATGATGCGAGTGAGGGGGAGGGACAAATCTGAGTGACATAGGGCTGAGTCTCAGTGGATCGTGGCAACAAAGCATCTTTCCCCACTGATTTTGCCAAGCTCGTTCCTTTGGTTGTGGTTTCGTTGGATAGTAGACGGGGACAGTAGGAATCTCATTAATCTATTCATGCACGTCACTAATTAGATGACGAGGCATTTGGCTACCTTAAGAGAGTCATAGTTACTCCCGCTGTTTACCCGCACTTGATTGAATTTACGTCCAAGTCTAAATACGGGCGAGAGATCTATAGTACCGTGAGGGAATGATGAAAAAGACTTTGAAAAGAGAGTTCAAGAGTGCTTGAAACTGTCGGGAGGGATGCGGATGGGAGCCGGCGATGAGCCCCGGTCAGATGCAGAACTACGATAGCCGGTCCATTGATCAGCTTGAGGTGCGGACCGATGCAGATTGTGGCAGCAGCCCAAGCCTGGGCCTTCAATAAGCCCGTGGAGACGTCATCGCTACGATCGTGGCTGGCAACACATGCCTTCGAGCATTCCAAGTGCAAGTATGACAAGCCCATCGCACCAGAACTTATACGACAGGGTCGCTGTCGCATCAAATTCCTAGTTGCACGCTCTCTGGAATTTGGCGAGTAATGTGCCTATAATACATAATTTATGCAATAGAGTACTTGTCGCACTAAATTCTAATGTGACTAATAAATATTTTTTTAATTTATCATATAATTTTTTTAATTTTTTAAAATATATAATTTTAATTTAATAATGTTATATTTGTATCAGAAACATGACAAAATCAGAGTATGTACCAGGCATGATGCAGATACCTTACGCTGATCATTTTACTGGGCGTATTACAAATATATGTAAATTAGATACAGTCATAAATGCCACTAGGGAAAGTTAATAAAACGACAGTTGCAATTATTCAAAAAAGATATATTTGGGTATTTCTTAGAATGTCGAAACTTTCCATTAAGTGGCGTCATTATCTATAATTTATTGTTTAGACAAATGGCCTGTAATCAGAGAAAGATCAGTTATGGTTTGAAATTGATGAGCATTTGATACGCTTATCAATTGGAAAGTGATGTTTAGTTACGAGACTTTCTTAAGGTGAAGAGAATGTGCCCAAAACGGCAAAAAAGAATCATAGACTACGTAATATATATTTTGATGGTTTGTTTTGCAATTTAAATATCGTCGATTTCGACGAAAGATTTGGTAACTTAGACTTTGACACTATGAACGACATTAATGCAGTAAAGATTACAGTATTTTATTTTGCAGACAGAGTACTAAATGGAAGAAAAGTTTATAGTCAAATCAATTTCTCATTGCTTAATGAAGTGGATGACATTGATCACTTTCGAAATCATCCATGGAGTCGTTTGCATGGGAAACGATATACGACAGTCTTGACAATGCATTATATGGTAAAATGGAGAAATTTAAGAAGACTCACTTGGAAAAGTCAAATCATAATATTGAAAAGTACAATATTTACGCCTTCACACTTGGAGTTCAGGAATATTAAGATCGCACTCTATTTAAATTATTTTGTTCGATACTTAGTTTGATAATCGTGAATGTTTAACGCTTTTTTAATATTATTATTTTGCTTGTTGTAGGCATGTATGTTCAAAGTGATTAGAGGACTGTCATCACAGTGAGTCGTGAAAACCAAAAAGAAGATTCCATGTATCTTGCAATGGAAGCTCATTACTTCCTCCAAAATAAGCTCTACTAGGGTTTATTCATTATTAAATGATAACTCTCGTCTTGTAAGTAATGTATATTAATAATTGTATATTACTACTTTTCGTATTACTAAATAATACTGGATGATTATACTAACCTAAAATTTGGATTGAATTATGACAGGAAATATTTTACAAACCATTGAGCCGAACTTAAAGAAGAAAGCCCAAAAATATTGGTAGACTTAAGATTATGTTCCACATATCCCATGTTGGGTTTGTAATATGAGTATCCTTTAGTGCTTCATATTAAATGATTACAAACAACTCTTTATTTAGTAAATTATTTTCTTATTTTAAATGTTACTTTGTACAGTATCAACCATCTATCAACGCACCTTTCATTGCAAAGAAAATAGAGAAGACTCAAAACACCCCAAGTGCCGCTAGCACAACGCTAGAGCCGCGAAATTTTATTGGGGATGTGCTTCCTGCAGATGACCATCATGAGCAAACACACGAATCCAATGACACATATGATTTAGAGGTTATAAATAATTTATTTTCTTCATATATATAAGTCATTTTAATATTCTCTTATATATATATACACTTATATTTTTTTATACATAATAGTCGAGGGCAAAGTATAATAATGATTATATTATTCGAAGGATGGATAAGATTGATATTCTATATGTGAATTGAAGTCGACTTTTGAAGCAGAGCGCAAAGAACATAAAAAATTTAAAGAAGTGGTGATGAGATTTATTGGTTCGTATACTGAACACTCACACGGTTCTTCTCCGACTACACGCTCATATACAGTGAGCAAATTTAACAGTTAACTATTACGTTCTTTTAGCTTTTAATCCAATATTTATTAAATATGTTTATCCTGACAAACGGATAAATCCTAAATGATTGTGGAATATATACTGATGTGGAGAATCAGAATGTTTAAACTCATATGTCATTGTATAGCTTTTATGGGAATGTCAGCGGGGATAGCGTGTAAATCCTTAGGCAGGTGCCATCGGATATTAGTAAGTTTGGTCGTCCATATATATGGTCTTATGTCTTTAATAATCCGTATTTGATTCCGTCATTCAAGCGAGGGAGGAGCATCAATCTTTGCGAGGGAGGAGCATCAATCTTTTATCTACACTTTAACTAATGAATCGTCAGATCGACGAATGAACGAATGTGGATATAAATCCACTTCGAGGATTGCAAGATCCAAGTGTATGCAATGAGTTCAACCAATGGTTTGCTAGTAACATCATAGTGGATTGTTCAATACCATACTCACACTCGTTTTTCATGTACTTTTAGGTCATACTTCAATGGGATGGCTAGCTGACGAGATTATTATTTTGAGCATCAATCAATTCTGTCGTTTGTGTATTATGATTGTTCTCTAAATTCACCAGTGGTTTTATATTCTATTCATCCACAGCATGTTCATGGGTATTTACACTTGATCAGCAAGAAGCAATGGCAGTATCTGAATGCACTATCTCGACAGGTCAGGCATACAGACATATATTTTTAAGTATTTAATTTACAGAACATATACTTATCGTATTTAGAACTTAAATCTTGTTAATTTCTTATTGCTTATGTATATAATATTCCAGGTGCTCCTTAAGCAGTTATAGAATAATGAAAATTATGCGGTCGAATCATTAGAATATAATAATAATTTTAATAGCTATATTAATGGGCGGGAATTCATAATATCAAAGCAGTTGAAAGATGTGGATAGGGTATGTGAATTTTTTTTTTATTTTTTTACTGTGTTAATTTGGGCGTAAGAAATAAAGAAAATTAACGAATATTTTTATGTGTAGGTATTTATTCCTATTAACCTTGACGGCGATTATTGAGAACTAATTCGAGTGGGCTTTCGTACCAACAAAATATGAATTTGTAACTCATTGATGACATTCCGCAACAATAAAACACACAATAATCAATTTAGGCCATTTGAAGTCATACATTTCGTGACGATAAAACATACAATAATCAATTTAGGCTATTTAAAGTCATATTCTCTTGATGGCTAGACTATGTCGGATTCTATAATATTCGACATTACCTACAGCGTGCTGACTGTTGGAAAGTCGTCACAGTTAAAGGTGTTCCACAACAAGAGCTTGGTAGTAGCTATTGCAGTGTATTTTTATTTATTTTTACTATGTATTTAATGTTTGACTTAAGCTCGATTTCAATAGTAGGCATGAGGCGCATTTTAGGAAAAAAAATTATTATAAACATATTTAATGGCGATATTAGATTATAAATAATTGTAGTCATTCGAATGTTGATGTATTGAATGTTTTTATCATTAATGTACTTAAATACGTTAAAAATTAAAAAATAAGTGTTACACATGATTGCAATAATAAATAACACTAAATAAATTGTACCAACATATATTGTGCAATATAAAAAAACATAAAATCGATAGTACATTATTACTTGGAATAATGTAACTAACTTTGATTAGGATTTTTATATCATTTACGGTTATGTCCTGATTCATTACACCGCTCACATTTCACAGTTCTTCGATTTGCATCGTCACCAATAGAAAGTATTTTTAGCTCTTTACGATGAGCAGATGGTGATGCTTTTATTGGTGGATAAACTTGTACCACTTAGATTTTATCTAGAACTTTCCAGTCTATTACGCTGCCAATCGGCTCCACTGGTTGTGTATAAGCCTTTACCAACGATTCATTGGTATAAAATTCATAACAAAGACTTGTGTAATCTACTCAGACAGTTAAGCAAGCAGCAATTGCATGGCGCACAAATGAGCTGATCCAATTCGAATACTCTACATGGCAAGTTTTATTTTTATATGTCAACTAATCCCTCCTTAGTACCACCACCCAAAATATAGAATCGATGTGGAGACACAGAATGAATGATCATCCATTCGGCCCGAGATCTCCTTTTAGCGACTATTTTATCTGCCCAGGTTGTTAGTCGAGTACTCATCGATTCAGCCACAAGCTTTCTGTCATAAAATCATTGCTACATTGTTTTCCTAAAGTGATCAACAAGATGAGTAATTAGAAATTTTCACGGTTTCCTCATAAAAGAATTCATGCTTTCCGCGATGTTGGTGATAAGAATATTGTATCCCTTCCTTTGAACTCAGACCTTGCCTAATTACATGTACCCACATTATTCTCCAAGTAATCAGCTACACTGAAGTGGAGCATCCACAAAGCCTCAAATTGTTTTCTAAATTCTTTGTGCTTTATGTTTTTATGGCTTTTATAAAGATAGGCTTTAAATCATCCTAAACAACTTTGGGCATCATGAATTTTTCTTTTATGTTACCTTTCACATGGTAAAAACAAACGTCATGAGCAGCATTACGAAATACTTTATCAACGGCTCTATTGATAGAAGTGCATCGGTCAGAGATAAATACTAAGTCTGGCATACCGTCAATCAATCCATGTAACTTCGTCATAAACCATTCCCAAACATCATTATTCTCTGAATCTAAAACCTCAATGGCTAACAGATACAATTGATTGTTTCCATCTAACTATGTTGCAATAAACATACTTCCTCGATATAGGTCCTTTAAATGAGTATAATCTACAGCAATTACCAATATAATATACTGTTTAAAACTCTTGACGGAAGATCCAATAGCTACAAAGTAGTATAAGAAATTACCATCCCTATCTTGTTCAAGCTGAATAATTGTACCCTCATTTGCAGCCTTCAAAACGTGAGAGTATTTAGATAGTAAGTAATATGACTCTGCAGGATTCCCTCAAACAATTTCAAGACCAACTTCTCCAGCCCGATATGCCTGCTGATATGTTAACTGGACATCGTATTCTTGCTGCATGTCCACTTTGATATCATTCGGAGTGTATATCCTTTTTTCCTGAATATATTTGTCCATGATAATATAACCAACAACTCGGTTCTTTATTTGGTGACGCCTGTCAGACAACACCTCATTATGATATGTATGTACATTGTCAATTATCCTGACTACCCAATAAACATTCTGCTCATTCGAATGTCTCGTTGCTCGAATACGCCATTTGCATGATTTTGAAACGTGTAGTTATGAACCGTACAATCTTGAAATCAAACTTATTCGGAATGACAACTTTGTGCAATTCTAATATTAACTCATTCTTCTCAGCGAACAACTTGCTCACACCAATATCATTTGAATTGTAACATTTAACAAAGTCTGGAGCAAACAAGTTTGATGGCACAACTGGAGTAAGATTTATAAGTGGGTCAACTACTGTACTCATCAAACGGCCTATTGGAGTAATAGATTGACTGTCCCTGCTATTAGTAACAATATCATCATAACGCTCATTTTCGTTGTTAAAAGGAATATCGGAAGGACCAACACCCCCATCATCAATTGGACTATTGCAGTAAGTGGCCCTCGTACTATTATACGCTTCCACACGAACATTATCTGCTTATGTTTTGCCTCTGTTTTCAATAGGATCATCATTGTCATGGAAATAATTGTTATGAAATTGAGAATAACATTCTTCTAATGACATCTCTGGTAGTAACACATCTTCTCTAACATCAGTCAATGTAATGTCATTATTATTGTTTGTGTTATTATTGTTGTGGAGTGAAAAGTAATATTGCTACATCGACATTGTCCTTGGTAACATTTCTTCTTCAGCATCAGGGACAGAGACAGATTCTACAAGTGTCCCAATATCTTAGCTCGAAACTCTAAGAGATGTGGTAATAAATATAGAAACATATCCACAGTTGGTCATATCAGAGGCTAGTTGTAACACAACCTTGTCCATGGGTAATGACCATGCACGATGGGTTGTGTTATTAGACCTCAAAGTTATCTTCATCGTGATATTATATTAATTAAAATTTATCTGTAAAACCTCGTATATTCTTGATAAAAACTAAGGAAACATACAATCGTTTCTAACAAAAAATGTTGTATTCTTAGCATTCACATAATCCATCCAGCCATCTGCAGATATCTCTCACTAACCATTATAACACAGTTGAAGTACAATTAAATCCATTAATCCTGAAAATGATTAAAAAAACAAAACAAATTTATTATACAGTAGAAAACATAATTACTAAAGAATAAAAATATATTAAAACTACATTTAGGTGCGACATACACCATGTCGCATTAAACCTTGTGCGACAGGTAAGAAAGTGCTCGGCAGCACATAAATAAAACCCTAACACTGCAAACGCTTTGTTGTACATTTTTAACATTTCATTATGCAGACTACACGAGAAAAATTAATAACAATTATACAAAAATTATAGAATTAGCTTAGTTTACCTAAGTTTTTAATAGACGAATACAAAAATGCTAGATTTTTGTCGTTGGATTTTATTGTTTCATTTTAAATTGTTGATGAAGATTAAAATTGATAAGTTAGTTATGAAACGATGAATAGAAATTAGAATGAATTTTTTTTTTTTTTTAGATCGATATGTAATTTGCAGGGAAGATGAAGGGTTAAATGAATAAAAATAAAATATGGAGGGTAATTTAAGATAAAATGGTTTTATTTAATTATTTTTTATCGAATATAAAGTGAAGAGTTAAGTTTGAAAATTTTAGTCTTTTAATAGTTATTTATGTTAATTTCTCCTACTTACGTAGTTTTTCGTCTATAGAATGTGTTTCATTATATGTTAATGCAAAATTAATAACAAAATAATTTTTTGTATACTATCTCAATTTTTTATGTGTATTTTTTTAATCTATTCTAATGAAATAAATAATTACAATTAAATTTTAAATTTTAATTTATTTTATTTATAATTAAATTATTTTTTAGTAAATTTAAAAAATTAAAATAAACTAAAAAAATTTAAAAGAAAATCCTCAAATGAATCTTAGTTGACTGGTAGTGGTAGATAATTGTTGGATGAATTTCAGAATTTGTTTATAGCATTAAAGGACGATACGATGCCACTTAGGTGAATAACGTGGAGCCCAGTTGTATGATGCCACGAGTGCATGTTATCGAATTTCGGTTGATAAAATATGGACCGTTAGTTCTTTCCCTCACCATCATCTCCGTCTCTCCTTGAGTCAGGAGAGAAGAGTAACCATGGTTTCATCCTCATTTTCGCCTCTCTTGTCTGCTAATTTCACAGTCTGTGAAAACCCAAACAACCTTCACGCGTTAATACCAACTGGGTCTAATAACAAACGCACACATTTTTCTGAATTTTCTCTGTCTGCTTCACCTTCTTTATCATTTCAGCGTGTCATTCGCAAAGCTGTAATTCCTTCCGCTGCCTCAGTTACCATTCTTCTCTCTCCAGTCCCAGGTACAAATGTTTTTTATTTTTTTTTAAGAATCTGTAAGTCCATTTAAGTGGTTTTTCATTTATTATTGATAACGTGCGACGGTGCAATGGGAATCAATCTCTTGAACTCTTACTGCACCAGCAAGAACCAAACCAATTGGGCTACCCCTTCTTTTGAATCGACGCATTGTGATCATAGCATCTGCTACAGCATTTCATTTAATTTATACGAAATTCTTCATTCATCTATCATTTTATTTCCCTTATTAAGCAGAATTGTTGGAAGTTAAAATTTCAAAGTTGATGATGTAACAAGCGATTTGAGTTGCCACATGCCCAGCTCACTTTTATTAATAATTTTTTCGTTTTGCTCTTCTGAACATCTACTTCTATAATTAGGCTGTCTGATGAAAGTGATTCATTAGCTATTCTTGCTTGTCTTGGAGACTTTGTTTAACTATATGTGTGTAACCGAAATTCTAAGCAATTAACATGCAGTTTAGCATATAACTGATCATGCAAGCTTATGAGCTTTTCAGCTAAAGCGGGATTTTTATCTGGATTCTCCGGAATTGAATCAGTTCCCGGCCCTGCGTTGCCTCAGATTGAATTTCTTAATCGATTCAATGGTTTGATCTCTCACTTGTAGTCTTGTTACTTTTACTCTCATTTCATGGCTTGATGTGATATAACAGCCTTCTTTTTGCAGAAGAAAACCAGAAGAAGTACGCAGAATTTGATGCAAGATTTAAAGAATCTCCCCTACTAAAGAAGCTTCTGGAGAAATCCAAGCAGAACAAAGAAAAGTAAATTCTTGGTTATGTTCAGACTTGATTGGATTATTTTCCAAACAGCTTGAAATGTGATTTAAGCTTTGAAAATCTATAGTTTAGACAGTCAGAAATTTTCTTGAGTTATATATTAGCCAAGCATTAACAATGCTCAGTGAGGCTAGACTGTTGAAGGTTTCGTGTTATTTGTTAATTTATAAGTTAGAAGAAAATTTTCATGTTGATCATGCATACTTATTATACAAGGGAATAAATGGTAACGCTACAAAATCATTGAAAATTTCAGGAACCGGCAAGAGATTGAGAACAAATACTGCTTGCGTGGGGCAGAGTGGGGAGTAGGAGATTGTTCTGCAGAGGGAATGTCACCGGACGAGAGGGAGAACTTCATTTCGATGTTGAAGCAAAAGGCTGGAGTAAATGAATGAAGCATTTCAATGTGGAGCAACCGTTGCATGGGAAATCACCTTTTAAAACTGAAATAGTTTCTTTTGTAGGATTACTGGAGAGAGTATCAGCTGTTTCTCTTTTGTTTTTGGATGACATGCATATGGTGCCAATATTCTAACAGAGCCAATAAACTCTTGAGTTTTTTTCTCAAATACATTTTGTATTTATCTTTCCTCTTCCTTCACTCGTGTTTATCTTATTTGTTGATCATGATTTGGCACAATACTAATGAATATTGCCTTGTATAAATCAACATAGCAATAAATCTTGGAATAAATCTTTTGAGATAAATTTTGTGATATGCAGCATTACTGTCAATTAACATAACAAGTTGTCACACGGCGAGTCAAACTAAGTTTTTCACTTGAAGTCATTGTTATTGAGGGGATTAAATTAAACTAAATTGATACGCAACAAGAAAATGAGATTTTGTGATATGTGGTTGGGCATGAACCATTGAGAGGATTGAAGATCAGGGGTTGGTGGAAAAGAATTGGGTGGATCAAGTGGAGATACTGGCTCACAGGGGAATCGGTGGATTTGATTATCATGGCGGATGGAACGGTTGAGGCTGCATTCTGCATGGCGTTTTAGTATGGCCTCAGACTGGGGATCAGAAGATCAATGCAGGGGTAGTAGATAGAGCTGGGGTTTGAGGGTGCAGAGGTGCTGGTGAAAGGAGATGCATTGGGCAAGAAAATTAAAGTGAGTAACTTATTGAGAGATCAGGAAGCCGCGCACATTGTAGAAATGGAACAAGACCAGTGAAAATGTTTGAAGGTTCATTTGCTTTTCTTAGTATTAGAATTTAGAAACCATGTCTGGTTTTCAGTTTCTTGTTTGTGTTGTTGTTCTTCCTCCGTTGTCTATTTGAATGTCAACGCATGTAGATTAATAATTTAATAGTAAGTACCCTATTTGAATTGAATATTGGTTGTGATTTGTGTTAAGCTTGTTCTAATCAATTTTGGTAATGATATTTGATAAATCATGTAGTAAATGAATTGTTCTAATGAATCAACTTGGTTGATTGCAAGATTGTTGGATGATTTTAGTTGAAAGATTTTCAAGTCATTTGGTGTAAAGTTAAGTGAGCGAAAGATCATGTCCCATGTTAGATTCTCCCGTAAATGTTTCATAAATCACACTGCTTCATTAGGATGGAGACTCTTTGGGCCCAATGGGACTTCATTTCAAGTCTCCACTGATTCTCCCTGCAATGCAACCGCAGAAAAAATCATTTGAATCTTTGGTTTGTTGAGCCCCTTTTGAAAAAATCCATACTTACTGCTTATGTTCTATTCTCTTGGATTAGTTATTGTCTTCTTGAACAGCTCAAATTTAGCTACATGTGAATGGAGATTAAAATTGAGATGGTTGATAAATTTCTTTTCTGCCAGGAATTATCAATACCCAGTGACGGTGAGGACTAGGAAGAAAAAGAAATCGACGATAAGTATTGTTTGTTTGGAGCAGTAGAAAGACAACTCCATTTTCAATGTTGAAGCAAACTGTGTATCCCAGAAAACTGAATTAGTTTCTTCATGATAATTAATTTATATAATATGAATATATGACACTAGTCTATCATAGTCAATAAGCTGTTATATGCGGTTTCTCATCAACTGTTCCTTTGATTTATCTATCATTTGACACTATACATTCACCCTTCTCATGGCCCATCAAATATTATTGTACAATCAGTAGATTGTTTTTTTTATGTTAAGTGTGAATGACTTTGATTCCTTCCAATTGGTATCTACTTTTTCAAATGGTCATCACAGTTTTCCCAATCTAATAACCAATTTTATAACTATCATGAAATCTCATTTTAGTCATAATATTAGAACTAATTGCTTTTATTACTGTGAAGATGTTAGAAGGTGTGATTACAAGCATTATTAGTTTGACTTAATTGTTCTTAGTTTAAATAATATAAAAGTAAAACATTTACAAATGTACATTTTTTTCGATCGAGAATATTTAAAGTCATTTTAAAAATTTAAATGTTACATTCTTTTTAATATTTTTCTCTCAATGTAATTTATATAAATATTATACAGTAATTTGGTAACAATTCTAAAGAATAAACCGTTGTTCCAAGTAATTTTAAAAAATGTATATTTTATTTCATCTTTAACTTTTAATGTAACATAACATATTGTATATCTTTTATAATATATAAATAATTATTATTATGTAGAGACATAAAACAAGTTTCTTATAATTAAATATAGAAAAATTATAATTAAATATAATGTGGAATATATTTTTATTTATAACTAACCTAAATTATGACCATAAATTTTTTATAACGGTATAAAAGTTATTTCTATATAAAGTATCACTATAGCAAAACTTTAATATATATATATAAGCTAAAATAGTTTAAAACTTTGAATTGACAACAAATTAAAAATCAATTAAAGAAACCTCATATAAAGTTTGTGTAGCTATTGTCTTGCGTTGAATTCTAAGTTAGTGGATCAAGAAAGCAAGTTCGACTAGAGGCGGGCAGCATGCGGTTTGGTTCGGTTCTAGGCTAGAACCGAACTGAAACAGATCAATTCTCAAAAAATAGAACTGACGTGGAATCGAATTTCAGAATGGCACTAAATTATTACAGGCCTTTATAGTTTTAACTTTGATTTACAGTTTTCACCTATATTAACTAATAACTGCATACATAATAACACTATATATAAATAAACTAAGCCCTCAAGTTAAAATAAAATAATAAAAGTTTCAATATAAAATAGTTATAATTTATAAATATACATAATTTTAAAATTTATTACAAACTATAAATACATAGGAACAAAAAAATAAAACACCACGAGTCCATAAATATTGCATGGACATTCAACGAAAGCTCGTTGTAACACGCAAGCTACAACTACTTCCACAATTCATATTACTTACATTAAAGTGAGATAAACACTCAATAATTCAGTCCAAATTTTAAGTAATAATTATAGATTAAAATCAGAGTCGTAAATTATTTAAATTAAGCAATCTTCTTAATTATATATATATATATATATATATATATATATATATATATGCGTCTTGCATGCACGTATCTGTGAATCAACTAAACTTCATCTTAATTTTTTATTTTAATTAAATATAATTACGTTGTTATTTATTTCTAATAATAAAACAATCAGTGAACCAGGTAACCATGCATATTAAATTAATAAAATTTTTTAATTAAATTGAATAATCTATCAATTTTCAGTTCGGTTTAATTTTAATTCGAATCGATCACAAAATTATTCCATTTTGACCATTTGAACCGACTCGAACAGTATGCGCGTAAGGCCGAGGAAGAAAAGTTTGTTTACTGTGAATCCACTCCCCCACACCCCTCTCAGCGGATTTAGGATTAGCCGATTATTTACGCATAATTACCGAATTGACCAAACCAATTGGGTTCATTGAAAATTAGTATCTTACGCTGGGGCGTTAAGGATATTTATAGAAAATTGGAGGAGTAGTTCTGTCAAATTGCACAAAAGACAAATTCCAATTTTAACTCGAGTAATCATTTCTGGCCGAATGAGCTTTTTACCTCTGCAAGCTCATCGGCCCAGCAATAATAATTGTATTTTCTCACGTCACCGAGATCAACTTATCAACAAAATTGTTTTTGTTATTATTCTTTTTGTGAATTACGAGATTGACAGATTGTTAATCACAGGCAAGTTTCTTTCCCCCTTGATTTAGTTACTTAGGATTTCTTTATATTTGTATTTTACTGCTTAATTATTCAATGTTTTAATGTTAGGGCTTCAATTAATGCAATTGTATAAGCTAGAATTGATTTTTTTTTATTTATTTTTTTGGTGCTTGTATAAAGTAATTGGTGATGATCATTACGAAAGAATGTTTAGTTGATTTTTTTCGAGTTTGTGGTTGAATTGGGATCTTATGCGTATATGTCAGTATTTAATGATGATATAGGTTTTGTATTTGTTGTTTGCAGAGGAATTTGTTTGATTAGTTTGGTTTCATGTTCTAAAGTTCTTGTGGACCATTAAAAAAAATTTGAAATTTTGGGATTGGATTTGAGAAGGAAAGTGATATTCAAATTGGGGGTGTAAAAAATGTACCGGCCTGTGGCTACAGCCACGCCACGGGGTGGGTTGCCAAGTGATAGTGGGGATTCTGTGGTGACTTTAGATCAAGTTCCACGGTGGATTGATGCAGAGCATAGGCTGTCGTTGGATTATGAGAGTGAAGATCCGTCATTCTCCAATTCGTATTTTGCTGATCCTTTAGCCTCTTCTTCTGGGGCGGAAAGTAGTAGCAATGGGATGGTTTCGAGGTTTCCGGTTGACCATGAGATTAATTCAAAGATATATTTGTGGAGAGGAAACCCCTGGAATCTGGAAGTTGATGCTGTTGTGAATTCTACAAACGAGGTGAGCACTAACTAGTTACCTTATTCATCCTTGTTTGGTTTCTAATTTTTTTTATGATTGTTTGGTGTACAGCGTTTGACCATCTTACTGATGTGTCTTATGCCTATGTAGCCATGCTTTTCAGCAGTTTTGCCTTTTGGAAAGACTCTTACCACTAAAAGATTTATTCTTAGCTTGTATGAGTTGGGCTCATATACACACTTCAATTATCTGAATTCTTTTTTTTTGGTGAATCACAACCGTCGTGGAAAATGGTATTAGTATATATATTTGTGTTTAACAATGTACTGTAATATCAGGAACCGTACATTCCAGCCAATCCATCACCTCATCCAATACATATTATTACTGTTCTAATACTTTGCGGGTTGTTGACAGAACTTGGATGAAGCACACAGCAGCCCTGGTTTGCATGCTGCAGCTGGGCCTGGTCTTGCAGAAGAATGTGCAACATTGGTATGCTAACTGTAATTGTATCTAATATTTTTCCATTTCTGTGCAATTTCAGTTTGTTATGGTCACGATACATTTGTTATACTTTCACTGCTTATCTGCTAGTTCAAAATTTGGATGTAATTCTCAGATGGGAGAAGATAGGATGTTAAATAGTTCTTGATATGCTGGTTTTATTTGAAGCCTTATTTTTGGGAAGATTGGCCCATCCAATTGTTAAGAACATTGTTGGAAGATAGATTGTCTGGACTGGGATTGACCTGATTTACTTTCTGTTTCTTGGTAGGGTGGATGCCGAACAGGGATGGCAAAAGTTACTAATGCGTATGATCTTCCTGCCAGGTTTGATATTGATGCATTTTCATAAATGCAGAGTAAAATGAGCAGAGTCTGTAGAAGCATTTAGAGGCCCTTATTATTTATTTTTTGGTACTCCAATGCCTTCAGTGATGTGCTTTGGACATCAGAGACATTGAGACTCGCATCAGTATATGTAATATAAAAGATTTTGCATCGGCAAATTTTATGTTTTTCTTGCCTAAGCTGTTGGTTATAATATAAGTATTGTGCTATGCCATCTGATGCACTTAGTTTTCAATTATTGGTGGAGACCTTTGTGATTTTCTATGTATTGTTTTAAATTCATAAAATTTCTGTATTAACTGGAATATTGATTTTTTTTCTTGTTTAAATGATAATTTTAGGAGGGTTATCCATACTGTTGGCCCCAAGTATGCTGTAAAATATCATACTGCTGCAGAGAATGCTCTTAGTCACTGCTACCGGTCTTGCCTTGAACTTCTTATTGAAAATGGGCTTAAGAGGTAGTGTGGTAGTTATGCTACATCATTTTCTTTCATGCAACTTATGAAATTTTGGTTCACCTATGGTCTTATTAAACCTGAAACTTATATCTGCTTCACACATGAATGCAGCATTGCTATGGGCTGTATATACACAGAGGCTAAAAACTATCCACGTGAACCAGCTGCACATGTGGCAATTAGTGAGAACTTTCCCTACGCATTGTTATCATGCTTCACTTGATTCTTTTGATGTTTTTGAGGGGTGGGATATATTTGGGCATTGCAGAAATTTAATTTTAAATTATTTAATATGTAAAAGTTTTAACAGATTCATCATAGTAATGCTGCCACTTCTGAAATTTTGAATTTAAATGCTAATGACCAAAAGTTTAAAATGCTTTTCTTACTAAGTAAATTTAAGAGAGAGAAGGGGGGAGAGGGGTGGGGGGTTGGGGAAGAGGAGCCTTAAAAGTGGTGTTACTTATTTAAGTATTAAACCAATCCCATACCAATACAATGGTTGTGACATCAGTACTTTTCTTTGATGGCATCCCTTCATCTAATAGATCGTTTAACTTCAAATTTTATAAGAAGCCATGAAGCCATTGATTTTTCATGAGTTTCATAAATGTCCGTCATCTAATGAACTTGTGACATGTAGGTCATGTGCATCCATTGGCGAAAATGTTGCTTTTCTGTGCATAGAAAGGCCAAAGTATTTATACCTCTGTCCTTGTGAATTAATGTGTTGATGGGTGCATCTTGAAGGTCTAGTTTGTTTCCTGGCATTCATTGTTTTCCATCTTTTGTTTGCTTTATGCTCAGGGACTGTACGGCGGTTTCTCGAGAAGCAGAAAGATAAAATCAGTGCTGTTGTTTTCTGCACAGCCACGGCATCAGATACAGAGATATATAAGAGGTATTCTATTGCAGATTTATATTATTACCTTGCTGGTGCAAATATGTCACTTCTTTAGATTGTAAGTTGGTATAAGACCATTGTTTCTCTTAGCAATTGCTCGTATTTCTGTAATTGATGTATTTTTAGTAATTCTGTAGGTTTAGAAATATATACATTTAAATATTATTCACAATGTAGATTGCTTCCACTTTACTTTCCTCGAGATAAACATGAGGAGGAGGTGGCCATTTCGAAGCTTCCTGCTGATGTTGGGGATGAAAATGGTGAGACAATTATAGATGAACGTAAGATCAGAATAAAGCCGTTGCCCAAAAAGAATATTCCAAGGCCTCCTAAAGCTCCAGTTGAACCTCCTGTTAGTGATGTTGGCTTGATACGAAGGTCAGTTAATTTGATTGTGTTGTAAATATTATGTGCTTTTTCTTTTTTCTTTTTACTTTGTTTTCTTCTTTAAGCTATAGATGGTTTTTTGGAAGTGTGCATGATGCTCTTCTAGCTTTTGTTTGCTTTTACCATAACTTAACCTTCTTTGTTTGACGAGTCAGCTTTTCCGTTTGTTTCTTATACTCGTATATTTATGCATCATAGCAATGAGACTATTACTAGCTGAACTGAATGAAAACTATGAAAAATCTTAAGTGGATGTTTGTTATTCTTACAGGAACTCGTCATACTTGGATTCATATTTGGATCCTGCCTTTATGTCCCTACTTAAAGATCCAGATCAAAGACGCAAGGAACAATGGGAAAAAACTGCTCAAGCTCAAGGTGGTTGGAATTGTGCTAAAATGCTTGGGTTTGGTGACCTGGGTGGACCTCCACTGTCAGCTGCTGAAGAATACTCACTACACTCTAGATACCTCGCCAAAGCAAATTCTCTTAATCTTTCTGAAATTGCAGAGATGAAAATTGTGTAAGCGTCTGTACATCTATGGTTTGTGTGCCTTCTTCAGCTTGTATTTGCTTTTGCAGATGTTTATGCTTTTCATGCATTATCTGGTTCTTAAAATTCACCTTCTTGGGGTAGATAATTGGTGCTTGTAGTTAACTCTTCGGGTAGTAATTCACTTTCATTAATTGGGAAACCTTTTGTCTTAATCATATTTCTTTTCTTGTGCACACTTTATCAACTCTTCATGTGCTTTTGGTGATTGATGGTCTTGTGTTGGATATAATATCAAATTAACTCTTCTCTTTCTATTTCAGTTACCGTGGTGGAGTCGACAGTGAGGGACGTCCTGTAATGGTGGTGGTGGGAGCGCACTTTTTGCTGCGATGTCTTGATCTTGAGCGTTTTGTGCTCTATGTGGTGAAGGTAATCCAGTTACAAGTCGCTTCAGCTGAAGATTTGTTAGGATCTATGAACTTTTAACATTTTTGGCTTTAGAAATTGTTTACTTGTCTTTCCTGCAGTTTTTTCCCTTATTGACCTTTTATACGCTAGCTGACAGACAGAGACCTTTGTTGATTGTTATATTTCAGGAATTTGAGCCCTTGATTCAGAAACCTTATTCTATTGTGTATTTTCACTCTGCAGCTTCTCTGCAGCTGTAAGTATTACTTGGCGGACTTACAATCATGCTTGCAAAGTTGGCTTGCCATATTTGCAATGTGTTGTGGCTTTTTCCAATTGAATGACTCACCAATGCTCGAATTTCTTAGTTCGCTTTTCTAATCCTACTTTGACCAATTTTGACCATCTGTTTCTGGAATAACAGGCAACCGGACTTGGGATGGATGAGAAGATTACAACAAATACTTGGTCGGAAACACCAACACAACCTCCACGTATGCAACAATATGACGCCCTTTAACAAGAAAACACATCGTGAATTTGGGTTTTGATTGTCCTATCTGATCTTGTAGGCAATATATGTTCTTCATCCTACTTTCCATTTGAAGGCTACCAGTTTTGCACTGCAATTGTTTGTGGACAATGTGGTATGTCTGAAATTGTTTCTCATTGAACTTGTTTATATTTAAACCTATTATGTATTCCACCGAAAGGAGGAGGAAAAAAGAGGGTTGGGAGAATGGAGGAAAAAAAAGAAGAAACCTATTATGAATGCTTACTGTTTCTGAATTTGTCTTGGAAACTAATTGTACTCTCTAGGTCTGGAAGAAAGTGGTATATGTTGATCGGCTTCTGCAACTGTTCCGATACGTCCCTCGTGAGCAGTTGACCATTCCCGACTTTGTCTTTCAGTGAGTTTTCCGATTCTTAGTTCCACAGTGGTTCTGCTTCACATTTTTTGTCATGCATACCATTTTTGGCAGTGGATAGTCCTAATGATCATAGGAGAAATAATGAAAATTGATTCCAAAATTGCTATAATGTGTTTGATGCAGGCATGATTTAGAAGTGAATGGGGGAAAGGGTCTTATTGTGGACCCTAGAACAAAATATGTATATCAACGACCATAAGAATCACACAAAACAGGTCACCACTGGGTGATAAAGCAGTGATTTCTCATTTGTTATTATTTTTGTTGTCTCGAGTAGGGGTAGGGGATTGTATTTGGCTGTTTATTCCTGTACAATTAGTGTTTTATTATTCTTTTTTTTGTATTAAATTTGTTGAGCAATGATTTTTGCCTGTGCTTGATGGAAATAAGTTGGTTCCTTTTGTATCATCTTGGATGATTCTCAAATTAATAATTGATGGTGATTTGAGCTTTGTTTATAGTTGGGTACTTGACTTTGTAAGGACTATTTGTTGCCAAATATGGATTATTTTCAGTAGGGATGGGCAAATCGGATTTCGGTTCTGGTTACAACTCGATCGGGTTGAAGAATTGGACCTAATTTTGTTGAAAACAATTGTAAAGATAACATAGTGATGATAATAATTAGTGTTATCATGTCTGAAAAACTCATGAATAAACAAAAACCAATTAGCACTATAATTAAAGTATTAACCCTAACCATCATTGTTATTTAGTAACCTCCAGTAAGAGTGTGTTTGGTACCCCTCAGTTACAAACTTTGGAGCATTAGCCTCTCTTTTTTTTTTCTTATTTAATAATAATCATAATAATTAATATAAATTTATAATTGATTATTCAATAATATTATATTATATTTTACTTTATATTATATTAAAATATAACTAAATAATGTATTATTTAATTATATTATAATAATTAATATATAAAATTGATTAATATTTAATAAGTTAATATAAATAATAATAAATACAAATTATTATTTAAATATGAATAACTTGCTTTTTTGCTTTATAATATTAATAAATAAAATTTATTAATTTAATATAATATTTTTGTTTTTTATTTTTACATTTGAATTTATTAATAAATCTATAATTTAATATAACTAATAATAAATATTTGAATATGAATAATTTGAATAATATTAATTTATAATAATAATATAAAAATTAATACAATTTAAATATATTAATATAGAATAAAAATATTAATATAATATAATATATAATTAATTATAAAAAAAATAATATAATATAGTATATTATCAAATATTATATAATATTATTATAATATAGTACTAATATAATACAATATAATCTAATATCTCAATATTAAAATAATATAATACAACACAATACAGAGTATTAAACTCATCCTCAGTGTATAGCTGACGGGTTCTATCATCAGACGTGGACGGGTGAAGAATTACGAGGCCATGCTCCCATGTGAAACAATTGTATGGGACTGCTCAACGATCAACGATACTTTCACATGTGGTAAAACATAGTACATAAAGTGGGATTTATAATAGATCTTTTAATAAGTTTTATTAAATTTAATATTAAAAACATCAATAAATTTCATAATAAAATTGATTTTATCCCATAATTCTGTCACATAACAGAATATAAATAAGATGTCCTATCATTTTAATATCACTTTAAGATGCCGAAGTGGTATGATAATTCCACGCAAATTTTTTTCCACCCGCACGTATAATGTGAAAAATCACGAGGCACTTAGTGAGTTCGCGGCATAATACGTGTCAAGAAATCGGATGCTGTGTAATAACATACGGATTCCAATATTTTGTGATTTCTCACATAAAGATATAGTGTATCTATTTGCATCAGAAAGGTCCACAGCATCTGACTAACTTAAATAACAGAAATAACATCCCTCAAAGAAGGAAAACGACAGAAAAAATGATTAAAAGTTAGTTATATCACACATGCTGACTGCTGTGATCAATTCTAGAGAAGATCAGTCTAAGAAAACTAATTTGATAATTTCGAAAGGTGATCAGATTAGGGACACACTGAGATGGGGACTTTTCATAGAAGTAGAACACCTATGTCTTCATTTGAGAAATCAAAATCTTAAGGGACCAATATTGTATTCCCCAAGACCTTTTTTGATATTTATTAACGAACTTTGTTTTTTTAAGGACGAAGTTTGGATTCTCTCTCTTGCTTCGCGACATCAGCTTTCCGGTGAACTCTTCTCTCTTTCTCTTTTCTTATTCTGCTTCTGCTTTTAGTAAGAGTAAAGGGTACAGCTGTTCTTTCGTTACTTGTCGATGGTTCTAATTCAACATTGAATCGATAAAAATGTAGTGGCAGAATCGAATGATGTATTGATTGTGCAGAACACTAAAACCCAACTGGCTCCAAGTTGGGGTTTAATATAATTGACCAAAGGGAGCTATTGTTATTATTCATGTGTGTTTTATTGCTCAAGTACCAAATAATGCTTCGGTAATGTCATCTTAAGATGGCCTCCGTGTAAGTTTGAGCTGTTATTTTCCCCCAAGTTTGTGGTAGCTTGGAGAAAGACAATAACTTTTTTAAAATAATAAATTTTTAATAGATTTTCCGATGATCATGAATTGACAATTGATTTTTTTTTTCATGTGAGTTTATATGTGAAGACTGGCAGTAGGTTTGCTCGTATTGTAATATAAAGTTTCATTGCCAGGTATAAATATGGTGCAAGGTCTGTCGTTAAGCACGCTAACAACCTCCGGGAATGGTGGGTTTTCTGGGTCAAGCGCTTTGTGGAGAAGGCATTTCAAGCTAATAGAGAAAAGCCATATTGGGATTGATAGGCAATGCTTTTGTCATCAATTTGCTCAAGGCTTACACTCAAGAGTTAATTTTAATTTAATAAGACAAAGAAACTTGAGGGTCGATGCTGGATGGCTTTTTAAAGGAGGTAGTGACCAGGGAATGGATGCAAGCTCGGAACGTAGTGAAAGTGCTAACGAGGATATACTGTTTTTCTTTTTTCAGCTAGATTTGGCAACTCGAGTGCAGGTTTGACAGTTTATACATGGTGAAATGGTTTAACGTTTCTCCCAGATTGAGGGTTGTGTTAACAAATTTTAGTTGTTTCGGTATCATGAAACAGTGTGCTTTAAACATGGAACAATACGACATTGCGCAACAATTGAGAAACAAGCTTACTGAGGTTAGATTTCTCATTTTGTTTTTGCAAGAAAACACTCATTTGGAGAATGTTTCCTTTCATTACCTTACTTGAGGACTTGATAAGAAGCATTTGTTTCACTTGTTGTGACATTCAATTCTCCTTGAAATTTGTGTTATTTGTGTACTGTGACTATTATATTTCATTTTTGTAAGGGCTGCTGGAAAGTAGACTTATGGGGTTCTAAGTTCGAACGTCTTAAAATTGTGTGCTTTGCCTGCATTAGCATATGATCATGTGCATGTGAATGAGCTTCCTATTCTATGGACTGCGAACTATATTTAATATGTGTTCCTCTTGGAAGGTCGAGGAAGAAATAACTAGGCAGCTAGAAGCAAAAAGGGGATTATCCTCAAAGAGTGAAGCCCAAGATAAGGCTTTAAGTATCATACGTCTACGGTAAGTCACACCATCTTTCCACTGTAGTGCTGTGGCATATTGATTCAACATAAGAATTTTATTGGACTGCTTGTTAATTTTTTGTTTTCTTTTGCTTTTTCTTCTTCTCCTTGCAGTGCAGATCTGCAGAAAGCAATTGACAGTGAGAATTATGCTTTAGCAGCTGACCTACGGGATCAAATTTCCAAGCTGGAGGCAGAGTCTTTGGCTGCCTCAGCAAAAGCTCTGGCATTTGAAAATGCACGATTTGCATTTCGTTTAGGGCAGAAAGTGAACCATAAAATTTTTGGTAACAACATGCCTTTCATTGCATGAATTCAATTTTTCCTCCATTTACTTATTTATGCTTTTAGCTTTTTAAGTGTGACTTATGCACATATGTGATCTTGTACAATATAGATATACTTCTTTCCCAATTGTAATAATTTATTGTAAATGGGATATCAACTGCCTCATAATCTTTTGTTGGTCAAAGTTCAAGAGGATCGTATACAAAAAGTAGAAATGATAGTTGGCTACACCCTTGTATTGTTCCTATTCACTGCTTGTTAATGTTGCTGAAATCTCATGCTATGGTTTTAGGATATCGAGCTGTGATTTGTGGTATGGATCCAGTTTGCTGTGAATCTAGTTCATGGATGGAAATTGCACAAGTTGAAAAGTTGCAACAAGGTCCTAGTCAGCCATTTTATCAGGTTCATTAACCTTATGTTTGGTTACTTTAGTTTCAATTGTACCATAAGATGAACGTTTTTATGTTTTGTTACTTTAGTTTCAATTGTATCATAAGATGAGCGTTTTCCTCAATAGTTTTGATATACAAATGTTTTTTCTTGATGGAATTTTATGGGGTTTAATCCTTAGTCCTTGGCTCTAATTTTTGCTTCTTGTGAAGTTTCACAAAGCTTGCTTGTCCCATCTCTGATCATGCTTTTTTTTCCTTATTAGGTCTTGGTTGATGTACATGCTGACCCCAATATACTGGTGGCTTATGGTAATTGCATTTTGCTTGATCCAACTCCGTAGAGATATAAGTTACCTTTTAGTAGTGTATGGAAGGCACATTGTCAGCATTGTTATCAGTATTCAACCTTGTAATTGCATAATATCAGACTTAGAGGCATGACTGTAAATGCTCTTAGATTGCAATATCCTTTTTTGGATCTTGCTGTTTTTCTATGCTAATGGTCTGTTGAACTCATGGAAAATGGAATGATTTTACCTTACTGCAGTTGCCGAGGAGAATTTGTTGGCTTCTGACCAACCAGACATGGTGAGTAAATTTCTGAAAATCATGAAAGATGTCCATTGCAACTCTACTATTTTCTTCCTGATTGTTTGTTTGTTTGTGGGCTGTAATTTGCAGGCAAGGTTCGATCATCCCTATATTTCTTTCCTGTTTTATGGGACGGATACAGTTGGAGATTTCATCCCAATCAAGCAGCTGAGAGAGAAATACAACAGGCCTCGATATGAAGTTCCCACAGATCCAGAAGATGAGGAGCTGCAGTGATGCTTAAAGTGAATGATGTCCCCAATCCCATATATGTGAGTTGAGTTTTGCCAGACCCACAGCCGAAGAACATAGTCCTCTGATGCATCTCCATTTGGATATTAGCTCCTGCTTGTATATGATTCCGATTCCTGTACATCCTGTACTTTGTTTTATTGGGAAGTCCAATGGAGCCATCCATAACAATCATTGTACCCAGCTAAAAGAAAAGGCGGTCGTGTAGTAATTCGATTGCCCTCTTGAGGATCAAAAAATTTATTTTATTTTATTTTATTTTCTGTAAATGAACAATCATTCATGAGATACAGAAGCTTCATATTTCTACTATGAATAAAACGATCCCTGCACATCTTTATTTAAATCAGCAAGTATGTACCTCTGTTTAAAACACAAGAAATACTCAATTTCCCATGCTCTTTGCAATTGCAGTATATCAAATCGGAGTATGAACTTGGATCCAATCTCGACTTTCCTTATCTTTTTATGTGCTATATTTTTTTTTGTTTTTTAGAGGTATTTTTATTTTAACAAAATAATGATATTTTTATTCTTATTTATTTGTATTCTTATCATCTTATGGAAGAAAATAAGGATGTCCTTATTTTTTCAGGCAAGGATGAATAATATTTAAATTCTGAGATGATCACTAAAGAAAAACTTTTTGAAAAGCTAAATTATTATTGTTATATAAGTTTCTTTTAACGAGGCATCTGTCATTTTAATAAAATGATAATCATGTTAAAACCAAAAAAAAACCCAATTTGAAAACATAGACGACATTGTTTTAGAGTATCTGTTCTTCTCTTCTTTAGTTAAAACGAGGACCCTCATAACTAATGAAGTTAACAATTAACAAACTAATTTTGCCTTTCTATTGGAGAAAACATTGTGTTAAAATATAATAATAAGAATAATATACAAATAAACGATTGAATGCACCTGTTCTGGGGGATGCGCTTTTTGTCCGCCAACAGTTATTAACTAACTTAACAGATTCTGCTCTGACCTTTGACTTCGGTTTCTCTCTCATCAGAGGCAAAACTAGCATAGTTGCCACAAACAAAAGCGATGACTCTTTACATGCCCTTGTTCAGATCATGCACCAACTTAAGACAATTAACACGACTCCATGCACACCTCTTGGTCACCGGTCTTCACTATGAGCCACCAGCCTCCACCAGGCTCATTGAGTCATATGCTCAAATGGGTTCTCTGCAATTCTCAAGACTTGTCTTTGATACTTTCAAAGAACCCGATTCTTTCATGTGGGCTGTGCTCATCAAATGCTATATGTGGAACAACTTCTTTGAGGAATCCATTTCACTTTACCATAAGATGGTACGCGAGAGAGCCACAATCAGTAACTTTATTTACCCATCTGTTTTGAGAGCTTGCTCACGTTTAGGTGAGTTGGGTTCTGGTGAAAAAGTCCATGGAAGGATAATCAAATGTGGGTTTGATAAGGATGATGTTATTCAGACTTCCATCCTTTGTATGTACGGTGAAATTGGCTGTTTAGATGATGCTAAGAAAGTGTTTGACAAAATGACGAGTAGAGATGTGGTTTCGTGGAGTTCGATTATTGCTAGTTATTTTGATAATGGGGATGTCAGTGAAGGGCTGAATTTGTTTCATTTGATGGTACGTGAAGGTGTTGAGCCAGACTTTGTGACAATGCTTAGCCTAGCTGAGGCTTGTGGTGAATTATGTTTCTTAAGATCAGCGAGGTCGATTCATGGCCATGTATTGAGGAGAAAAGTTAAGATTGATGGACCTTTGGGTAATTCTTTCATTGTAATGTATAGTAAATGTGGTGACTTGTTAAGTGCAGAGAGAATCTTTGTAAAGGTTAAGAAAAGATGTACTACTTCATGGACAGCGATGATTTCTTGCTATAACAGAAGCGGCTGGTTTCAGAAGGCTTTAGAATCTTTTGTTAAGATGCTGGAGGTTAAAGAGGAACCTAATTTGATAACCTTGATTACTGTTTTAGGCTCGTCTGCTGGGTTGGGCTGGCTTAGGGAAGGAAAGTCAGTTCATTGTCAGATTATCAGAAAAGATATGGAACCCAAATGTGATTATTTGGGGCCAGCATTGATAGAATTCTATGCTGAATGTGGGAAAATGAGTGAATGCAAGAAGGTTATTCATGCAATTGGAGAAAGGAATATTGTATCATGGAATATGCTTATATCAGAATATGCTCGGAAAGGAATGTTGAAGGAGGCATTAGAACTTTTTGTTCAGATGCAGACATGGGGTCTAATGCCTGATTCATTTAGTCTGGCAAGTTCTCTCTCAGCTTGTGGAAATGTTAGGTCATTGCAGCTTGGTCTGCAGATGCATGGTCATGTTATTAAAAGAGACTACAAAGATGAGTTTGTTCAGAGTTCTTTGATTGATATGTACTCCAAATGTGGTTTTGAGAATTTAGCATACCTATTATTCGAGAGGATTCAACAGAAAAGTGTTGTTACGTGGAATTCTATGATTTGTGGGTTCTCCCAGAATGGTAATTCACTTGAGGCGATCAATCTCTTTCATCAAATGTACTTGAACTGTCTGGAGATGGATGAAGTGACCTTCTTAATTGCAATTCATGCTTGTTCCAACTTAGGTCAGCTTGAAAAGGGTAAGTGGGTTCATCACAAGCTCATTAGCTACGGTGTAAGGAAGGATATTTATATTGATACAGCTCTAACTGACATGTATGCAAAGTGTGGAGACCTTCAAATCGCCCAAAGAGTCTTTGATAGCATGTCGGAAAGGAATGTGGTGTCCTGGACTGCCATGATTGACTGTTATGGAATGCACGGTCAGCTAAATGATGCCGCCTCTCTCTTCAAGCAAATGTTAGATTCAGGAATAAAACCTAATGAAGTTACCTTCATGAATATCTTATGGGCTTGCAGTCATTCAGGGTCTGTAGAAGAAGGGAAGTTCTATTTTAATGCAATGAGGATTTTTGGAGTTGAGCCAGACTTAGAACATTATGCTTGTATGGTTGACCTTCTAAGTCGTAGTGGTGACATGGAAGGAGCATATAAAATGATCCACTTAATGCCATTCCCTGCAAATGCCAGCATTTGGGGTGCACTGCTTAACGGATGTAGAATCCACAAACGAATAGATATGATGAAAATAATTGAAAAAGAACTTTCAGATACTAATACAAATGATACCGGATATTATACTTTATTATCTAACATATATGCTGAAGAAGGCAACTGGGATGAATGTGGAAAGGTGAGATCAATAATGGAAGTTACAGGTCTAAAAAAGGTCCCTGGGTACAGTACAATTTAGCTTGCTAAGTGAATTTAGAACTGGTGAGACATCTCATATGTAAACAGAAATGTACATATTCTCCTATTTTTGAAATAATTTATCACTCATTTCGTACCACCTTCTCGTTTCTTTTGATGGTCGTTATCTAAGGAGTAGCAAATTCCGTTGGTTAGGTTGATTTTGATCAGATTCAGCAGTGCATTTACGTACTTTAGCTTCAGCAAGATCACAGAACAGGTCTAGCTTTGTCGAAACATCCCATATACAAGAAGAAAAAGAGAAATAAAATTAGGTAAATTAAAGTAGTACTCAATTAGATCCTAGTCAACTCCTAACTCTCAGGATTTCATTAGCATACAGTACAATTATTGGCGGGGGGAAGGAAAAAAAATGTGTGCACGTGCACTTGTGTATTTCTGAATAATGAACACGATATGGCCTTCCCTGCCCAAAACACCCTCCCACCTTTCAAAATCCATCGTGGAAATATCTATTCAATTTTTCACTGGATCTGTATATAATTGCAAATCAGCATACCATCTTCTGAGCCTTCACCATTTACTGTAATGTATATAGATTCACCAATTCATAAACTCATGTTGGGCAACTGGAGTGAGCCCACTGTAAGCATGAGCTTTCTTAAGCTCATGAAGTGCATGGCATTCAAGATAACTCTTCAAATAATGCCAGGAAGTTCTTCGTGTTCATATTTAGAGGAGTACAAGGACTTCAAAGGATACTGCTGGACAATAATTCATTGATACTGCAAAATGGATTCAGTAACACGGTTGCGGTCCAGCAACCATCTTTTCAACTGATATTCCTATAAAAGCTTCCTGGTATAAATCTCAAGGCATTCCAGGCAAACTGGGTTGAATCATTATGCAAGATACTTTCCACAAGGACTGCGATGCCGCCCTTATCAGGATTAGACTTCCTGTGATAGCTTTGATTTCAATGCCTGGTTACTTCAAGCTCTAGTGACTGCAACTAAGCAAGAGATACCACCCCAGAGAATGAGTAATCATTTGCAATATCCAAATCCACCAGGCTGCAGGCAGGGGACTTGCTCAAACCTCTCTGCTTCATCAATTCTCTCACCTGATTAACCTGAATCCATCTTCCATCTGAAGCATACAAGTTAGACATGAGCACATAGTAACAAGCTTTATCAGGATGTAACTCTAGCATTTTCTTAATCACCACCTCTCCAAGATCAAATCTTGAATACAGTCCGCATCCATGGAGAAAAGCTCCAAACAAACTAACATCAGGTTCAATAGGCATATTCCCAATAAATTCCAAAGCTTCTTCAAGCCTGCCAGCCCGAGCTAATAGATCCACCATACACGCATAATGCTTCATGGAAGGCACGAAATTAAAGTCCCGGCACATTGAATAGAAACATTTCCAGCCCTCTCCAACCATCCCAGTGTGACTACAGGCAGATAAAATTGTTGTAAAGATTACTTCATTGGGCTGCACTTCTTCCTTCAACATATCACTGAAAAGTGCGAGGGACCCACCACAATCCCCTTGCATTCCATAGCCACCGATCATTGCACTCCATGTTACAGTGTTTTTCTCTCTCATGGCATCAAATACCATTCGAGCAGATTGAGCATCCCCACATTTGGCATAAAAGTTTAGAAGCGCAGTCCCTAAATACACATTAGATGATAGTAGGCCCTGTTTTGTAGAGTATGCATGAAGAGACGAACCAACTTGGATCGCACCAAGTGAAGCACAAGCTGAAATGACACTCACCAATGTGACTGCATCAGGTGAGACGCTGGCATCTAATCTCATTCGATGAAACAGTTCAAGTGATGCATGAGCAGGCCCATTTTGGGAATACCCAGATATGATGGAATTCCAGGCAATCACACCCTTTTCTGAAACCGTCTCGAATATGTATCGGGCATCTGCAATCGCATGGCACTTGGCATACATGTCCACCAGAGCATTTATCACCGTGGGATCCTCTAGCCCAAGCTTAATCCCAAGACTATGTACCATCTTTCCCAGATTCAAATTGCCCAGCTGTGCACTTGCTGAAAGCACACTTGCAATGGTAACATCATTCGGAAAAAAATCAGCCCATTTTTTATCCATAAACAATTTTAAAGCCTTGTCAGGGCAGCCACTTTGAGTATACCCAACAATCATCGCTGTCCATGACACAAGATCAATAACACAAAGCTCATCAAATACCGACCTAGCATCTCTAATATTTCCACACTTGAGATACATATCCAAAAGGGCCGTCACCAAGTGAGAATTGAGTTCAATACCAATTTTAAGAATATAACCATGAAGCCACTTTCCCTGGTGCGAAGCTCTTAACTTTGCACAGGCAGTAACTAAGCTCCCAAATGTAATTCGATTGCCTTCAACAAACCCTTCTCTCATCCGATTAAACAAAACCAATCCTTCCTCTGCACAATCATTTTGAACATAACCCGCAATCATAGAAGTCCACGAAACCACATTTTTATCTAGCGTTTCATCAAACACTTGACGAGAAGAGCCAATATCTCTGCACTTAGCGTACATATCAACAAGACCTGTCAACACAAAACTATCAGGACCTCCTACTTTGACAATTTCACAATGCACTTTCCTCCCCTCATCAATATCTCGCAATTCACAACACGCCTTTAACACTTTAGAAAATACAAAATTATCATGCTCTTTCAGGCGCTTTCTCATACACTTATAAAACTCCAGTATGTCTTTATACAAATCATTCAGAAAATACCATCTGATCATAACTTGAAACGAATAGAAGTCTGGGTTAGGCATTGAGTCAAACACGGATCGGGCATACTTTACGTGCCCAAAAGAACCGTACATACTAACAAGTTTAGTATTACATTTGTCATTCGTTAGGCCGTCTACAATTAACAACGCGTGAAAAGCCTCGACAGAACCGGTGTTTTTGCAAAGACCAAGAAGATTGAGACATGGGATTGAGGGGAGAGAGTGAAGCGAAGAGAAAGTTTGATCGAGTTCATGTTGTGCTGGTGTTTGCTGGTTTGTGTAAGAGAAAAACCTTAGTTGCAATTTTTGTTTTTTGGTACGAGATACGTGCCTTTGCAAGAGAGAGATCAGTTTCATTATGTCTTTCCGGATTTTTCATTTGATTTCTGTCACTTATTTTGAAGAAGAAGAAGAAGAAGAAGAAGAAGAAGCGTAGTTGTGCCCCCAAATTTTCATTGAAAGAATCAGAGGCGACGTATCTCTGACAACAGTTGTCAAATATGTGGAGCGCCAAACCCAAATACAATTGTGTTTTATTTTATTCAGTTGAAGAATAATAATAATAAGATGAAGAAAAAGGAGGAGGAGGAGGATTTGCCTGAGTTAGTTGTAACTTATTTCACTCAGATAAATTATTATGTGAAATTTATTATTACATACAGGAGTAAGTTATAGCAAACTGTAACTTAACAGTTTTTTAATAACCCAAACTTTTCTGGCATTTTTCCACTTATCTGACTATTACTAAGCAGTTTTTTTTATCTTGTTTACACAAGGTCGAGAAGTTAGTATTTTTCTATCCACCCTTACTATTCCAATAATCAATGCAAAATCCTTTCTCCAATCAACAAGAAAAAAAATGAATAACAATATCTTGTCCCCAAAAACAAACAAAATAAAATTATTATTCGGAGAATTCTAATTCTATGCATCTTCAACGGACGTGACATTGGTATGTAACCAAGGCTCATAACAAATGTTATTTTTGAAAAATTGCTAAGCAATGATCTTTTACAACGTTAAATAAATGAAAGTCCTTTTATATTCCAATGTTCAAACCATTCAATTCTCAAGTTTCTAAGAGGTCAAATAATATATCAAAGAGTAGTTAGTGTCTATTTTGAATTGTTTTCGAAGGCTTAAAAGTGATTTTGAGAATTTAAATAAAAGTTTATTTTAATATTTGATAAAAAAAATTAAAATCAATTTTTTCAAAATCAGCCACTCTTACAACGAATTTTGAAAAGCAGATAATGAGAACTTTTTATATTCTAATTTTGAGAATTAATTTTATCATTTAATATAATTATATAAATATTTTTATAATTATTACTTAAACCCAAAATTATCATTATTCAAATTAGAAACAAAATTAATATTTCAATAAAATTTTATATTAAAAAAAATTAATATAGTATAAATTTTATTTTTAATTATTATAATATACAATTAAAAATATTGTATATATATATTTTTATGTGTGTAAGTAAAATTCATCATACATTATATCTATTTTAGTCATTCTTTTTAATAATAAGATTTACCAAATATATACAATTACTTTCAAAACTCACGATACTTCTAAAAATAAAATTTATCAAACACTTAATTAATTTTTTTTACAATTAATTATTTTTATAATGCAACTAACAGTAATTATTTTAAAAATTATAACATTACGAAAGTAATCCTCAATATTCTACTACTTTTAGCCCAAGGACATGAATGGAAATTGTCCAAGAACCTAATGAATGGGCAATAGAGATCATTTCCGCCTACACCCATAATTTTTAACAAATATCAATGTAGACTCATCAGTTTTGATATATCATCAAATCACACCCATATGTCAAATCTTACAATTACCATTACATAATATAAATGAAATAAGGATGTGCATTAACACTTTGTCGAAACGTATGGGTGTGGGCAGAAATTAACTCTTTTATTTTTATTTAAATTTAATTCAATTTAGTATAAAATTAAAACAGTGTATATATATATTAGTATTGTTGACAATAATATTTGATAGTTAGATATAATTTGATGACATATCAAGATTTGTGGGAGTGTTTTGATATTTATCAAAACTTATGGGCGCAGGCAGAAATTAACCCTAAAACTAATCATGAAAGAAGATATTATCAAATAAAAAATTAATAATGAAATAAAGGGAAAATAGAATAAATAAGTAGAAGAAGAAGGGGTCAAAAGTGCAAATAAAGTCAGTCCAAAAGAACTGAAAAAGTAATAAAACAAGCGTATGGAAAAAGGCCAAGAAAAGGACAGATACGTAAGGCGCAGCGCTGAAGGCAGTGGTGGGTGATGCTTTTTGCATGATAAAAAAATAGCAAATAAAATAAAAAGAAACAAGACTTTTGGTGAAATTTGATTGGTTGATTGAGTATCTAGAGCTATTTATATCATATGACCAATTGACTATGACCGGGGAGATTTGCACAAACGAATCAACTGCCCCAAATCATCAGTCTCCAGACACCGACACGGACACGGACACTTGAGTTTATGCTGTTTCCGCCCCCGCTGCGTACAAATGATAGATAGATCTTCTCATTCTCGGTCCCACTTCCCAGTCCTTTCCACGCGCTTCCCCCCTCGCGTGCATAAACCACAATTTTTTTTTTTTCCACTTTTCACCAACTTTTTTTCGTGTTTTTACAATCTTATTTCATACCCAATGTTTACCCTAACGTAGAGCTGTGGACTCCACCGTAGTCTCATCATTTCACTAGTAATTTGCATGTTTTGAATCATTTCATCACTAACATTTGTACGTTTAAGTGGAGCTAACTATATTAATGTATTATAATTTTCATTTAAGATTCATGTATTATAATATTTTTATTTCTATTCAAATAAATAAAATCACCAACAAGAGAAGGTCCAGATCCATTTCTTATAAAACAGAAAAAAAAATCTTAAAATATATATGTCCTTCTTACTACTCCATACTAAATTGAATTATTGCGGATAATAATTGATTTTCTGATTTTTTTTTTTGAAAAAAACAATATTGTTATTTACGAAGAACATTACCTTTGTTAGTTCAATTATAATAAAGCATAGGTGGGACAAGTAGAGCCAAGCAGTTGCCATATTTCTGAACGAGAGGACAGACAATGAATTGCCTTAAAACCGCTTTATCACAGTCAAACCCCATTAACATGCCTTGTGTTACGTGTGTATGTGCACAAACTATGGGCCCCCCACCCCCGATCAAATCATAAAGTTTGATGGGTTGATCAATCTTGGCTTGCCCTGAAGAGCCATTAAAAATATTCTTAGTGTGTTATCATGAGTGTATTGTGACCTTATCATTTCACAACATTTTTAGGTGAGATTCCTTCACAATTATGTCATCTGTATGCCGCTTTTGTTGCCTCTTTCATGTCACACACCGTCTTTAGCACCTTTTGATGCGTTGCTCATTTAATACTTGAGCAGGCTACTATGCATGATTTCACCATGCCCTAACCCTGTTTTTATTTTTTATTTTTTGTGGGTTTTGTTAAATTACCTTTTTAAGTAAATGACCATCCTTATAAATATATATAAAAATTAATAACATAAGTAATGGGATTCATTATTTTTTACAAAAAATTGTAACTTACATTATATTAAATTATAATTAATACTATATAATAAAAAAATTATCTTCACTCAATTATTTTTTATAATTATAAAATAAATTAAACTCGCCACAAAAATAATTAAGAAATGAATTAATCTATCGTGGAGTTCAATCCGCTGCCGTAATAGTTGCCCTCATAATCGTGAGGGCATGGTTCTAGTTTTCAATTTCAAACATTTAACTGTTCGGTTCCAGGTTCCTTACGCATTTTCTTTTAATTCATGGTCGAAAAATTGTCAAAAACCGGCCTTCCAAATGTAAGTAATGCCCCCTTTGAAAACAAATTGATAAAAAGCTAAATATATCCCGAAAAGAAATCATTCAACATTATTTATGAATAATACAGAGTCTGTAACCACCCAAAGACAGATAATTAAGGGAACCCGAATTATGGGCTATGGAATGTACAAGGACAATCCCCATGTCTTACAATAAACATCACTCCTCAAAGCCATGGAAAAAACTCCCTACTTCCCTCTATAGAATTTTCAAATGATACTTTTGGATCCTACTTCCCGTTATTACGTTAATAGAGCTGGAGGATTACCTGCAGGGCATCTTTGGCGACGAGGCCTTCTAGTTGTCTTCCCCCATCCTGTTAGGCTTTTATCATCCAATGCCACCACTTCAATATTAACAAGCTGCTGCACCAGTGGATTGCAAGCTATGGTTGCTGGTGTGGGGGGTGGGGGACTAACTACAGCACGCCGCCTCCCCCTTGCAGATCCATTTCTAGTGGAGTTCCTTCTTGTCAATGCGGACCATGAATGACCCGTGGCTCTCATCATCCCTCCAAATGTCTGAAGATCCTCAGTTACCTCATGCCTAGATAAAGAAGCAAGGCCTGGAAGGATGTCCCTTTGGAAGTCCCTCCGCTGCCTCCCTCTCCTTGCCTGGCCCTTTCGGGGTCTATTTGGTAATACAGTGGTTCCTGTTTCTTCAAATTTAAGGTTTTCTGGAACCAGCGGCTGGGGCATGTAATCTTCTTCCTTCGTCTCTATCAATTTCAATGTCATGGACTCAAAATAATCAAACTCTTCAGAGGAGGAATTCCCATTATCCTCACCATCTTTGCATCTCAAAGCTGCATCAAACTTGCTCGTAATATCATCCCCACAAGATGAAATTATCTCGACAAACCAATTAAGGGGATCCTTTATTGAAGCTTCAGATGAATTGCAAGTGGTATCATCTAAATGAATTTGGGGGGCAGATGATGAGATAAAAACTATTGCCTCTGCTGCTACCCTTGCAACATCATCATCATGCACCAGCTCAGTTTTGTGTTGCTGCAGAGGTACTTTCTGTGCCTTTTCTGGATTTTCTTCTCCAGAAATGACCATCTCCTCGGTCTCTGGAACTATGGGTGCTTCCAAATCTATCCCGGAAGTCTTCACATTGGTGCTCGGAGCAGCTGGCATAAATGAAGCTTCATCCTCACTCACACACGAGTTTAAATCAATTTCATGTCTGAAACTGGCAACCCTTACATCTGATTTCTTCTCAATGAGCAGCAGTGCTTCTGTTGCACCTTGTTGGCTCAAGTCAGGAACTGCAGCATCAAAAGGCAAGTTAATATCAAGTACTCTATTTTTCCTGTTTTCTTCAACTTCTACTTCAGATGTGGGAGCAACGGACACTGATGGGGAGGTAAGAGACGAAGATTCATTCGTAGAAATGCGAAGCTTTTCGAGAAAAGGAAACCCATGAATTTTCCTACTACTCGAAAAGTCATTTCTTTCAACCCTGCTGGCCTCAACATCATTGGAACCTGATCCTGACTTCAACTTCTGAGCAAACATCTGGCTGCAACCAGTTTCATTTTCATTGACCGACTGATTCAGAGAAGATTGCCAGAAACTCAACTCCCCTGCATTCAAATCCCTCCCAGTATTGGTGCCCTCGTGCTTACTAGAAGGCTTAGCCCTTAGCCATGGCAGAACTGCAACGGAGTCCTCTTGCTTCCTTCCTTCCTCTTTGACTTCAACATTTCTTTGTGGAACTGAATCTTGAAGGCTGTTTGAAAGGACCACATTCAAATTCACATCTTTTGCAGGGTTCACATCCATGCTGCTTGAACCATTGCAGAGATTTCCAGAACCATGACTGATGACATTTTCAGAGGCAAAATGATTATTATTACCATAATTCACAAAATTATAGCTAACAGAAGGGACTTGAACCAGAGGTTCCTTGGAGCCTGATGAAGACCCTTGGTAAAATCCATTTCGCTTTGGCAATTCGCTTTCTAAACTTAAGTTAGGTCTTGGATTTCTGTTAAGATGCCACCCATCTCCAAAGATCCCATAGGACTGAGCTGATGTATGAGAATTCCGAGTCAAGGTATCAGATGAGTTCAAAAATGGGTGTGTCTGGACTGATATTGACTTCTCATTTAAGCTACTACGGGAATTTTCCCAAGTTGAAACCGAGTGAGACCAAGAGTTGAACAAATCAGAGGAAGAAGCACCAGGATATGAACTGGGTATATTAGAAGCTACAACTGATTCAGGAAGGTTATTGTTTGAGATATCACGATTTCTTTCTGAGACGTCTAAACCACGAATTGTCCTCTCTCTCCATAGGTCCACCTTGCTTTGATCAGTTAGCAAGAAAGAAGGATGTTCATGAGCTTTGTTAAACAGAACTTGTATTGGCTGTGATGATATGGGAGACTTTTCATGTTGAAGACCTTGGGAAACAGACTTACTGGGGCCTGTTTAAAAACACAGCAATATCCACATTAAAAGACCAGAACTAACAGAACAGTCCCATGGGACATAAATGCAGAAAAGTAAACAATTATTTAGTCAGGTCAATGAAAGGCCAGGAAGATTTGTCCATGAGCTAGTCTGTATACAAAATAAATGAACAAAGAAGAATCTATTTCCCTTGCAAACTAAGACCAAAGTATTATGGTTAGCCTCACTCCCATGTACTAAAGAGCAATCAGTGCATGCATTCTATGTCTACTTAACAAAAAGTTGAAAGTGCAGCAACAACCAAGGAATTTGACAGGAACTATATGAAAAATCATTACCTGCTTCAAACATAGGGGAGAACCACCCTCTACCATTTTCATTATTCTGCAAATGTCGATTCTTTGAAGTCCTGTTACTGCTTTCAAGATGTAAGTTCCGAGAAACTTCCTTGGGCAAACCTGGAAGCTGTGACTTCAGTTTAGCAGATAGTTCATGATCTTTAATCTCCCTATCAGTGGGGGCACGGCCTAGCAGATCAAGATATCCGGAAGTATTTGTTTCTTCAGTTGGAATTGGCTCATTCAAGTCAGCCAAACCATTTGTTCTGATTAAATATGAATCAGATCTCAAGATCTCTTTCTGACAACCAATATTCTCACTGTCGCCAACATACAACTTTACACCACTCTCAGCTACAATTTTCTGACTTCCATTCGGAAGATAACTTGATGTGGCTGATATTGTTTCGTCCCCACAATGTGCCTCTTCTTCGGTGTCAATGTAAGCATCTGCTGGAAGTCGAAGATCGATCATCTTTCTTCGAACTTTTGAGGGTCTGGAATCCAGCAATTCAACCTCCTTAGAACCACCACCATTTTGAAAAGGTAGAGGGCAAGCTTGTGTGCTGCTTCCTTTAATGGAACTCAGAGGAGAATGAATGTCTTCGATGCCTGAAATTGACGGTCTAGCACAAACAGAGTTTGCCAATGGGAAGCTAGGAATCTGCCATTTCCGAGCATCTTCAGATGTAATCTGGGAGTTCAAGGGGCTTGATGACAATGATGACTCAACAGCCATTTGATTCTTGTGTAGCTCTTTCCTTTTCGCTTCATCCATCAAGTCTATTTGTATTCGGTACAGTCGGTGAAGTTCATATACCTTTGTAAATACAGAAATTCATTCAAAAAGCAAATCAGATACAAAATCAGACAAGATTCAACCTGACTTCAACTAAATAATATAAAAGCAAGGCCATATACTATAACCTTCTTATAGATTTAAGAAAAATCATATGATCATGAACTGTTAACAGTCATACCTGATTCTTAAAAATTGCCTCGTGCTCAAGTATTGTCCGCTTTACTACATCCTTGTCATACTCAGAATATGAATCTGCAACAGCCCTAGCCAAGAAACCATTGTAATACTGCCCATTTGTCGATGTTTTATCTCCATAATACAGTGGCCAGCTATTAGAATCCTGATTAAGATCCCTCATTGAGTAATATCCTGGCAAGTAGCTTTTACAGTGCACTTTTGTTCCCATTCCTGGTAATCAAATAAGAAATGTTATTATGTGAAATATAACGCAGAAATCAATAATAGAAGTGCTCAACTATACAAATCAAATAAATAAATGAGTTTCTCTGAGAGAAATTTAATTAGTGATATAGCTTCAAATTCTCAATAAGTTTTGGGAAAAAAGGGGGGAAAAAAACAGTGAACAATCTGAAACATATGAGAGGACGGCTAGTTTCCTACAAGAAACTCAGATAAATTGACTAAAGCTACTGATAAAATATGGTATGAAGTTAATTCATGCGGTCATTCTACATTTATTCTAACTTCATTATAATAGAATTCAATGAAATGTAGCTCAGATAAGTAGAATTGATGTTCCCTGTTGTCCAGCAAAGTAACAAGAAACTAATTGATTTGCGGTACCTATATGCCACTAAAAGTAGGTATCAAACCAATAAGCCATTTCATTACTTGAGAATCTCAATGATTGCTCAAGAAATTGAATTCGTTCAATCAGTCTCTCAATTATAGTCGCGGATAAAATTATACCAATAAAATACTGACATCCCTATAAATCCACAATTGAGACTTTGTTTTGCAGGAAATTCCAGACATGCAAGAAAATTAAGAACTATTATCAGAAAATAAGTAAATAAATACAATTTTATCCACGAATTTATCAAGTTATAAATTAAAAAAAAATTGCCGAATTGGCTACAAAAATTTAACAGAACAGATCCTATACAACTACAATGTTTCACCGATGACATCCTAGCAAATATTTACAAAGAGAAACTAACATACCAAGAACTATAATCACCTATCTAATCAAAACTACAATCAAACTAATCCAAAAACAAGAAATAGGATAATTAATCAGTTAAACAAGACGGAAGTAAACACAGGCAAGTGTATAGTTGAACTGAGGGAAGAAATGCACAAACCAATTAGCTAAATCATCAGATTAAATACACTAATAAATCAGCATAAAGTAAAATTAAATTAATTAATTAAAATAAAAATTAAATTTTACCTCAGACCCACATCCTCTTATCACCTCTCGTTTAAGAATCCAACATAGATTCAATCATTTGGGGGAAAAAAAATAAAATTCAGACTCCATAACCCACGGTATCAACCCAAAAAAAAACAAATAAATAAATAAAGCCTTCAAAATTTTCACAAAAAACAATAGTTAAAGAATAAACAACGAAGTGGGTATTTTTGCAACACCATTGAAAAAGCTTAGATCGTCGTCTAGGAGAAGATTTCGATCTGCTGGGCCAGTCTCTTTCTTTCTTTCCCTCAACACAAAAGGAAGCATAGAAGAGTTTTTTTTTTGTTTTTTTTTTCTGCTTCTTCTTCTAGAGAGAGAAAGTGAGTTTTATGTTAATTTTATGAGAGAGAGAGAGAGAGATCCCAGATAAGAAATCTTCACACAAACAAACGACCTTCTAAGAACAGTGACATGAAATTTGTCAACATCCGGTCTCTTTTTATTCTCTGCTTTTTCTTCACTTCTTTCTCTCTCTAAAAACATTTCTTTTCTTTTCTTTTTTATTATATTCATTTTACATTTTTTTACTTCTCTGAATTTAAAAAAAAAAAAATTGGAATACAACTATACAAGCTAGTGATAGGCTTAAATTGAGTTGAAACTGCGGTTTTATAAAACACTATTACTTAACAAAACAATGCGATCAAGTTTAAATAATATAAGTAAAATTACTCGCTAGATTATTATTAATTGTTTTATTACCACGCTAATAAAAACTTGAAAATATTTTATTAAACTTTTTTTTTAAAGTAATATTCTATTTAGTTGACAAGTAGTTGTTAGATTGAATTAAGAGTAATTAATTAGTTCAAAATCACATTCAAGATTTTCCTAATTAAGTAGTGTATAATTGATTAATACAGCAGACAATTAAGTGGGGCCCACGCCACTGTGTAAAGGATGAGGTTTTACGAAGGGGAGGGTTCAGATAGATAATAAATGACATCATAAGTTGAGTGTATTTACGAGATTGGGATTTGATATGATTCTTGGTAGTTTGTTTTTGATTGGCTGATCCTCTGCACTGTGTCTTAACTAAACGCGAGAGAAAAGTCTTCTGAAAAAAATATGACAATTAATTATTATTAAGAGATGTACACGTGGCTTCTTTATGCTGGTCATCGAGATCTTCACATTATTACTGTATGCGCCTCAAGCGCCTGGTCAATTAGAATGTTTAATCACATTAATTATTACGATGTAGGTTCTAGGTATTTTAAAAAATATTCCACGTCATTATTACATGAAAAAAAAAAAAATTTCTCCATGGTTGACAATTTAAATTAAAAAAAAATATCTGTTAGATATTAAATGTTATTACTGTTGCATTTTTTGTGATAATTTTGATTACATGACATAAGGTCATATTTTCGGATATTTTTACAATGTCAAAATTTGATGTTTAAACATCATTCAAAGTGCAGTACATAATCACACTGCAAATACTAGCATATTTTATAAGATGAACCAGATCTTTTGTTGAAATATAATTATTTGAATTATTTTCAGTTAGTTAAAAGATTAAGAAGTAATTATTGACATTCGAGTCATTATTTCAATATAAGAGAGTGGATATTTTTTAATTATAAATACTTATGAGAATGGGATAAATTTCATTAATAATTGACGTAGATTCTCGAACTAATATAATTATATAAGCTTTTGTAAAATGAATAATTTTGCACTAAAATAAAGAGGTTTTTTTCTTTTATCGAAACAAAAATATTTATATATACAACTGATGATTATTAGTTAATGGATACAGGAAAATTTTGGGATGCTGCCATTTAAGTTGAAAGGAGGATCTGGGTGATCCTTTATTTTTGGTTTGGTCATGTGTGGTGCCACACTATAAAGCACTTGGATTTGTGTGCGTCTAATAGCACCTGAGTTGTCAACAGTAAAGGCCAATTACGCTGGAGTATTCATATCCATCTCATTTTTTTGGATTTTTTTAAATAATTTTATAGTATTTTTAAAAGAGTGATTGTGTCGAAAAGGAGCTTTTCTAAATGACCCGCCTTATTGAACCCGAAAGGTATCAGAATTGCTTAATTTCGATACTGTAATTTATTTCTATAATATTTTTTCCTTAAAAATATTTTCATGTAATAATTACTAAATCAAAAGCAAGGAAAATCGCTCCAAGGTTGATCGTCGGTATGCGTATATATCAAGAGTTAATAACTGACCAATTACCAAAATAATAGGGTTTAATATCTTCATAACATTTAATATCTTTGAAATGGATTAATGTGTTTTAATCACAAGGCAAATTCAATCTCTGAAATGAATTTGATTCGCACGATCATTAATTATTGTCGAGAACAATTAATTATTTCAACAATTATAGATTATATTCATTTTTTGTATGTTTAATATTTATAAATTATAATTAACTTAATCATTAGAGTTAAAAATTGCGACAAAGTTTTCAGATTGAATCAAAGTGACTGAATTAATTTTTTTTTTTAATCTCGCAGAGGATCAAAATAACGGTTTTAAAATTTTAATCATTTCATTAAATTAACTTAATCATTGGAGTTTAAAAAAAAAAAAAGGAAAAGAGAGAAATAAATAATAGATGGATGGATCGTTGGATTCAATTGATCAGAGTCTGTGTGAGCCTGGCGCAGGTACTGAAACCACCGCAACATCGTCATTCATCATGATTCAAGTGCTACAGAGGCGGACCACAACAATCAAGCATCATGATTCACACCATATCCGTAAGTAGGGGGTCTAGCTAGGGTGCATCCCAAGGACCTGGGTAATATAGCGAAACACAGTGCCATGCCATTCCTTGCACTGGACTGAGCCAGAAAAGGTCGGGGTCCATTTATTAAAACATGTAAGTAGCGACTGTCCAAGATTTTTTTGGCTGTGTTCTTTCTTGGCATCTCGTATAAAACAAATAAATAAATATGTGGCCCATGGCATCGTCATGCCTAACAACAACTATTAATTATTATTCTATAATGAATGACTTTGCATATACTATATATTCAAATTAGTACATATACATACATATATAAGAAAAAAAAATTCAAAGTTAAGCAGAATCAGAGTAATATGTAAATATATTATTCTTAATTAAGTGGGTTGCGAGTCGGGTAAGTTTTAATGATTTTTGAGTCATTAATAGATATTTTCATTCTGTGAAAGACTATAATTTGGAGGTTAATGTGGTCCCAAATTATACTTAAATGGTCATTGTCATGGAAAATGAGTGAAGTTTTGCCTTTTTCTCAAGTTCCAACTAATGGAAGATTTAGCCTAACCTAACTACATGAGAGGGTCCCATTTCCATGGCTTTATTGTGACCCTCGTATGTCCCAGAAAAGCTGAATATTGACTTGAGTGTTTTCCAATTTTTTGATTTTGGGTCATATTTCTAATGATTTTATTTTCCACTTGTGGGGGTGTATATATATGTATGTATATAAATCAAATGCAGTAGATGTCAGCCCCTGATTGATGAGTTTATTTAACAAACTTGTGACATAAATCAATTGTATTTTATTTTATATTGAGCAAACAAAAATTCAATTTATTACTTATCGCCCAATAATAATAATAAAGCAAATAAATTAATCGTAAAATATGTAATGAAAAATGTTTTGCATATGTATCAATCTAACAGGTAAATTGTAGTTGAGTTCGATTTGATTTAATTAATCAATAACAAATATTCAAAACAATCACCATTGTTTACTATTTAAATTAAAATAATAATAATAATAATAATTTACATAAATGCCTTTTTTAAATGTATAACAATTTTGACGATGAGATTGTTGAAAATAAAACAAGGCTAATACGCAGGATAATGATATCCATAATCTTTGATATAATTAAGATCCGACTACGAATTTCTTACCGAATCATTTTTTTTTTTTTTTTTGTCTCTCGTGATAGAAAATTAACACCATCTTGCGGAAGCCGTCGTGGTAATTTATTTATCATCTACAGTCGGCCAAAACGACATCACATCAAATGCTGCACGTGGATTCGTTTGCAGAAGAAAGATGTGAAACAGAATGCAAAATTTGTGAAATGTGATTTTGGAGGTTTGAAAAAGAGCCTGAAAAGTGAATACCAATGTTTGGTGGGCTTCAACATGGACATATAATTTATGTACATAGCAAATAGGTTGCTGGTCCATGAAAGAAACCCTCTTCTCTTCTGAGATTTTATTTGAAAAAAGCAGTAGATGGGATAGGAATATGGGATCTGTTTGTTGAGTTTAAATTTAAATTCGAAATACACCTCAAATCAATGTAAAGATGCAAATGTTTGTTGAGTTTATTTAATTAATTGTTTAACTAGTCTCTCTCAAATCCCAATGCGGATCTGCGTCCATGAATCTAGGGCTACTAAACAACATCCATCCCTCAAAACCAAAGGAATAAAAATTACCCTTGGCTTTTCCACAAAATAACAAAACCAGCCCTCTAAGAACTTCTCGGACTAAATTACCCATTTACCCCTGTAAAAATAAGAAAAGTGGTCCCCGCGTGTTTCCGTCACGGCGACTGTTATTACCTCATCCAAAAGATCAACCTGTCCCAGTGCCTCTCAGTCTCACGACTCCCGGAGATGGAGAATCTCTTGCCTTTTATTTCCCGGCTTTATCGAGAAAGTCACGGTGTCTCTGTCTCCCCCACCACCTTCAAAGTTTTTACCATTTTCGTCTTTTTATCAGAAACTTCACATCATTTTCTGGCTTTAATTACAAATGTTAAAAGTATTTATTTATCTTATGTAATTATATAAAACACATAATTTGTTTATAACCACTAAACAAAAAATAAAATAAAATTTAACTGTTGTGAAAATAAAAAATACCTCACCATCAAATTTTTATCAAATAATTATGAAAGAATTACATATTTTACATAATTATATAAAATAATGGGACCCCAATCTAAATCTTGTTATTGAATTAGTTGCTTAATTAAACCCGCAGAAATTGCATTCTTAACAATTGTCTTCTTTTATAATCATACTCTCAACATCTGTAGTCACTTTTCTAATATTGTTCGTGGCTTCAACGTCAGGCAAACATTGGTATTCACTTGATAGGCAAACTTTTCAACTATTTCACTTGATAGATAAACAATCACTTTACTTTATTTCACTTAACGAAATTAACAACTAAACAAGTAATGCCCATATTCCACGAATATCTCTCAGTACCAAATATACTCTGAATTGAAAACTAAGCGCCATTAGAATTGCATTGTTCCACACACATTCGATGTAATTAGTATAGTCTGAATAAGGGATTGAACTAAAACAAATTTTCCATAAGAATATCGGGATTACCGTGTTAATTATTTTATTCATTTTTTTCATAGTAAATGATTCTATTTATGGGGTGTTGCGTGTAATGAGATTGTTTCGAAATGAGGAATGGGTGATCATATCATGTTCATGTGTGGCCCACCGCAACTTTTATATGATGGAAATGATCCATTTATGCCGTTTTGTGGGGTCCACATCGGGTGTTTGTCACTGTAACATTAACGGCCATAATTGTTCATGTCTATCGATTAGGCATCTTTTTTCCATTCATTTTAAAACGACGGGGAATTTTATTTCCCCAGTGCTGTGGTTGGGAGTTTGAATAAATTGGGACATTAAGTTATATTAGATTAGATTTTTAGATTAATAAAATAATTTAATTTAAAATATATTTGGTTGTGTTAGATTAATAAAACAGACTAAAACTTGGTCCGAAACTGATAGAATTATTAATCTTTATTTTATATGAGTTTAGGTAAGATAAAATTAATTAAAAAATTTGTGCTATCTTTATCTCTCTTCTCTTTGTCATTTAGCTTAAAAATTAAATATAAAAGTTAATTTCATAATTTTTTATCCTGTAATTTTATATTATATAGAATATTAAAATTTTATTCAATAATTTATTTTAAATTATATTTAATTTAAGATTAAATATCAAATTTTTTATTCATTAATTTATTTAAGACAGTATTGAATTTTACACATAAAATCATCAACTATTTTTTACAATAATATTTAATATTTAACATTAAAGACAGCAATTATCAATATAATATAAAAATATTATATTATTTACATAGTTATTCGGCTTTATTAAATTGAATTTAGCATAGTCCTATTAATATTTAAATATAATTTAACATATTATAACCTGATACTATAATAAATAAGTTATATTATATATAATATAACTTAATTCAATCTACTCATTAAAATTAATCCAATCCAATGTTGCATGTTCCGGAACCTAGCCATAGTGTATGTATTCATTTGAAGTTGTGCGGCTGCAGGCTGCAACTACTGTGATGCATAGTGCAACAGGCAGACACAGACTCTTGACCCTTTGGGCCGAGTTGCCCAAAACTGGACTAAGCGTTATGGTTTAAGCAGCCCAATGAAGCCAGCTTTCCCAAGCCTAGGCAAAGGCAAGTAAAGCGTGAATAATTCTTGATTATCAAATTACAATCATTATCATGATTATCTGTGTTAATAGTTGTAAAATCAGACCCACTCCTAACTGCGAATGTGATTGTGAGCCAAGCATCAATTCGAGGGATTTTACTAAAAGCAAAAAATAAAAAAAATAAAATAAATTTCTAGCCAATTTTTGACGTCATAAGCAAGGCAATTACCAATCCCACCCTGTAGGAGGGACAGTCTAATTCAGTAATTCTAACTGCACAGACTACATGCGGATGGCCTGAACTCTGAACTGATGACGCTTTTGGACCATCGATACGCACATCTGCACGTAACAAATAAACAAAACCCTTTGCATCATGCTACAACGACCGGTGGGGCCCATCCGATCTACCAAATTGGTCAGAGGAAAAATAATCTGCTGCGGCAGCTCCCCGCTGTCGTCACCAAATCTGGATAATCAATAACCGTACAAATCATCGGCGGACCGTGCCACGTCAGCGAAAGCAACAGGGGCAGCCTTTTTCAACGATGCACCAACCTTCCACAAAAGTTCATTAACTATTGGCTAATTTTTCCACATGTCAGTACGCGCACTTTGTATATCCTGTGCCAGTCCGCGGCTGACACGTAGATACGCTAGTGTGGAACCATTTTGTTTCTGTCCCCTTCCTAATGACACGTAGTAAATCCTAAACAGTAACGTATAGTGCGTGGTGCAAGCTTTGACTTGGATTGTATAAATTTATCACAAAGGAGGCTTCATCTGGTAGGGATTTAATTTGCACAATTAATGCAGAGATGCAATTTAGCTTTTTGTTCCCACTAAATCACAAGCTTGGGCAGCGACGACGAAACGATCTCCCAAGACCCACCCATGTTTTGTTGACTATTAATCACTGGAATTATGGGCAAGAAGGAAGCTATTGAAGGCTGTCAAGATAAATATATTTACAGAGGATCAATGAAGAGAAATAATTTGGTATCGGCTTCGACGGTGACTGCATGCTTCGTGTCCATTGTGCTCTTCTTCGCACGTCAAGGTGCGTGTTACTTACAATCTGGTTTATTAAGTAACAATAAAATGATCTGTGTATATATATATATATATATGAAAATTTATTAATGACTCAATAACTGTCCTAGTTAGATTCTATAAATAATCCTGAAAATCTAGAATTATAATTTTAAGATTCAATTAATGAATGTATATACACAATACATCTTCTTGTTCTTCGCTTTTATTTTTTGTTAATCACTAACTGGTTTCTTAAGTAACAATAAAATGATTCGTGTATATATATATATATGGAAATTCATTAATGACTCAATAGCTGCCCTAGCTAGGTTCTAAAAACAATCCTGAAAATCTAGAATCATAATTTTAAGATTCAATTAATGAATGTATATACACAATACACCCTCTTGTTCTTTGCTTTTATTTTTTGTTAATCACTAACTGGTTTCTTAAGTAACAATAAAATGATCTGTGTATATATATATATATGGAAATTCATTAATGACTCAATAGCTGCCCTAGCTAGGCTCTAGAAACAATCCTGAAAATCTAGAATCATAATTTTAAGATTCAATTAACGAATGTATATACACAATACACCCCTTGTTCTTCGCTTTTATTTTTTGTTAATCACTAACTGGTTTCTTAAGTAACAATAAAATGATCCGTGTATATATATATATATATGGAAATTCATTAATGACTCAATAGCTGCCCTAGCTAGGCTCTAGAAACAATCCTGAAAATCTAGAATCATAATTTTAAGATTCAATTAACGAATGTATATACACAATACACCCCTTGTTCTTCGCTTTTATTTTTTATTAATCATTAACTGGTTTCTTAAGTAACAATAAAATGATCCGTGTATATATATATATATATATATGGAAATTCATTAATGGCTCAATAGCTGCCATAGTTAGGCTCTAGAAACAATCCTAAAAATCTAGAATCATAATTTTAAGATTCAATTAACGAATGTATATACACAATAGTCTTTGGTTGGATTCTAATTTTTAATTTCATTATTTGAATGGGAAATGATAAGATTTACTATAACTAACTATCAAATAAGGTCACCTAAAATTCAGCTACAAAATACATATTTCAACTTATTAAGCATAACATCATTGTTCGAATTAATTTATCATTGGGAAACATGTTCTAAAGAGAGAGAGAGAGAGAGAAAAAAAAAGAAAAAGGAATACATTTTACACCAATTTTTTTTTATGTTCATTGGACTCTTAGTGATAATAGTATGCTAATAACTAATAAGGGATTTATGTACTGCAAAAACAGCTACTTTTCGACATCTTTATAATATTAAACTCCTTAGATTGATTTACTAATACTATTAGAGTATGTAATTCATTGTGACGTTTAATTTACAATCGGTCGTTCGAAGGCCGCCTGATTTATTTTTTAACGTCCAATTTCTCATTATGCATTAAGTGATACCAAAGTAATTTTATGAATTCGATCTCTGATGCATGCATTAATTGGGCTAGTGGCAAAGTGGAGAGAATTAAAAAAAAAAAAACACATACTGTATATTAATATCACATTGGTGATTATGATTTACGAATTTATTAATATTTTAATAATATACAATTTTTTAAGTTAAAATTGTTTGCACGTTGCAGACAAAAAGCGCTTGGAACTGAAATCTGCAAGCAAGTGGAACTCGCTTCGCCAGCGACCTTGGCCATATTCTCAAGGCAGCCAAATCGGCTGCGACCGTTCCCACTAAAACTATGATATTTGCTCAATCAACGGACCAACAGCATTGAATCCAACGACCTCCACGTTCTTCCTTGAGGACCCCACGTCATCGTTGGTGGAAAAGATCAGGCCATACCCTCGGAAATGGGAAAATTACGTGATGCAGAGAATCGCAGAGGTTACTATAAGTTCGGGCCCGTTAAGCCCAAAATGTGAAGTCCAACACAACGTTCCAGCTCTAGTATTCAGTGTGGGCGGGTACACAGGAAACTTCTGGCACGAGTTCAACGATGGGTTCATTCCCCTCTTTATCACCGTCCATTCAATATTCCCAAATCAAGAAATTGTCCTCGTGGTCAACAATGCTCGTGGTTGGTGGATCAGCAAGTACGCAGAGTTGTTGCACGCTTTTAGTAAGCAGCCTATCATAAAGCTTGACAATGATACGGCCACTCATTGTTTTACTGCTGCCACAATAGGCCTTATATCACATGGATATATGACCATAGACCCTGCACGAATGCCAAATCCAAAAACATTCGTCCATTTCCGCGGCTTGCTAGACAAAGCCTATTACCATGGCCGGATTCCGAATTGGAACAATTCTCCGTTGGCTCGGCCGCGGCTCATGTTGATGAGTCGAAGAGGTGGCCTCGGACGTGTCATATTGAATCAAGCGGAGGTAAAACGTGTGGCAGAAGACATGGGTTTTGAAGTCATCGTATTTGAACCTACCCCCAAGACCTCGTTGCGTCAAGCTTATGCACAAATAAATTCGAGTCATGCTATGGTTGGGGTACATGGTGCAGCTCTAACGCATTCATTGTTTCTCAGGCCAGGCTCGGTGTTCGTGCAGGTGGTGCCGCTAGGGCTTGAATGGGTGGCCGAGGTGTGCTTCGGGACATCGGCTAAGGCTATGGGGTTAGAGTACATGGAGTACAGGATCAATGCTGAAGAAAGTAGCTTGATTGAAAAGTATAATAAGAATGATTCGGTGATAAAGGACCCAGTTGCATTTCGAGGGATAGATTGGTCGGATGTTGCCATGAATATATATTTGAAGGAGCAAAATGTTAAACTTGATTTGTTTAGATTTAGGGAATACTTGAAGAAGGTTTTTAAGAAGGCCAAGAGATTCATGGACAAGGGAGAAGGATAATAAATAACTCTTTAGCGACCATGTGGGACGATGTCGGTTTTATATAATAATAATGAGATCAACATTCCTATGTAGTTATACATCTTAGAATTATATTGTAACCACCACTTACTCCATGAAAAATATTTTTACTCTCATTCTTTGCCCACTAAAGAATACTACCCAACGAATGTTTGGAGGATCTAAGTTAAATTTTTCTCCTATTTTAAAATAGGTTTAAATCTTCTTACCGTTACAATTATGTTAACTTTATATGTCATTTTATTATCTTTCTTCAGTCTTGGGTTTAGCCATAAAATTTAAATATTTTGAAAACATAAATAAAGTACAATGACTTGTATACTTTATGATTAAATTAATAAAATAATAAACTGTAAATTTAGTAGAGGAAACGTCATAATACCCTTTATAGTTGTGTCCATTTTGATATGTGTGTTTGAATATTACAAAAAGATGATTAAAAGGTTCCCAAAAATATACCATGGTGTGGCCAAATGCATTCATTGTGGTATGCATAGGTTTCCTCTTCTAAAAACATATACCACGAACGAATTACTTGGTACCTCAATAAGTCATGGCAATTTATTGAAATGTAGCAAAACAAAAGTGAAATTATGTACCCAATACTCCTTTCATCTGTAAATCAATTTTTGTTATCAACAAAAAGGTTGGTATTCAAGCCAGAGCTACAGCATTTCATCATTCCTAGAAACACAAACAGAATAAGTAAACATAAGTGTTACACGGTTACAGGTCTCAAATTCCCATGGGGGAGCTGCCTGGTTGACTAGAATACACTTTCAGGTACTTTGTGACTTTTTTTTTTTTTTCTTGGAATTTGGTTCAGTGGATGCTGTGCTATTCACTTAGTTGGCTTTAAGCAAATTATCTCGGCAAAATATATTTTTTTAGGAAAATTATCGTTCATATATTTTTAAATGTTACCGATATTATTTATGATATAACACTTTTAATATGTATCACTCGTATACTTTGAGTTGGTAAAGCATTTCTATCATCTATCTTACTGTTACCAACTGTTAGAATATGTTGACGTTATAAGGGTAGCATTGTCTTTTAATATAAGAGAAGCTGTAATACAAAACGACATATCGTCTTCTTTAAATGAAATATATTATTTTCCAAACGGCATGTCATCTAATTGAAATATAATTATAAAACATGTCATTTTACTGTTATATAACTATATGACATGTTGTCTTCTTTCAGTGAAATGACAACGTTTTTTTTTTTCTGATGACATGTCATTCAATTGTTTTACAGTAAAAAACCTATCATTTACTTATATTCCAGTTCAAAGACATGTTGTCTAAAAAAAATTTTACTAAAAGGAATGACATTTCGTTTTTAATCACAGTTTCTTATTTACTTATTTCAAGGGTAAAATCATTATTTTACCAAAATTTTATTAACTTCTTAACTGTAGCAAACGCTAAGGTAAACAACAGATGTCTTTTGTTAATTTAGGATATACGAGTAATACATATTAAAAGTGTTGTTGTACAAATTATATTAGTATCATTTAAGGGTATATGATTGATAATTTTTTTTTTATCATATGTATACTTAATTATTATAAAATTTTGAGATATTATTCGTACTATTTTTATTTTTAAATTTCTATTAATCAACCAATTTAATATTAAAATGATTATTTTACTCTTAAATGAATTAAAAGATTATTTTATTCTAAAAAATTTTGAAAAAAATTACAAGAATGCTCCTAAATTTAATAAAATAAATAAATCACAAAATCTAAGACGTTAATTTTTTTAATTATAACTTCATTTAAAAATTATCATGTTAATTTTAAAATTTTTTGTAATTATAATTTCATTTAATTCTTCTAATTAAATTTAGTGCAGGGAAGCTTACAAAAATTAACCTAAAAAGAAAAGCTCCCTATGATTATTGTAAATTTCCCTATAATTAAAATTAAGAAACTTCCATATACAGATTAAATTAAATTATAATTACAAACATTTAACATGATAATTTTTAAATGTTATAATTATAAAAAATAATATAATGGAATTTGAGATTTATTTATTTTATTAAAATTAGGGGTAATCTTGTAATTATAATTATCTTATTTTATTTAAAATTGTATAGAATAAAATAGCTTTGTAATTTATTTAGGGGTAAAATAACCATTTAATAGTATGTAAGTAGTTGATTGATATAAATTTAGAAACAAATGTGGTGTAAATAATATGTTAAAATTTTACGATAATTAGATATACATATGAGGAAAAAAATGGTACAAATATTATTTTCCTTGTGATTTTTTATTGCATTGCACCTTGTTTACTGTGTGGCTGCTAGCCATGGGCTTGAAACTTGAAAGCGTGCAATTTAATATCGTAAGGAAATAAAGTAGTTACAGTTGTGGAATGTCATTTAAAAAATTAAGAAATTAAAAATTATATGAGTTGGGGTACCTTCAACCGTGATGCAACTCCTTTGTCCATGATTGGAAATGCTAACGTTCAATCAGAACAGTCACATGATTAAGTATCTCGGCACTAGAGTTTGTGAATGTTTGTAGCAGCGACTAGGGTTCGTGGTGGTGGTTGCTAGGGTTTGTGGATGGCGGCTAAGGATTGGAATGGTGATAGTAAGGGGTTGTGGGTGGTGGCGTCGGCTGATGAAAGGAAAAATTAGGATTTACTGACACCTGGTCTTGTAGTATTTTTCACTTAACAAAGGCAAATCGACTTTTTTTTTTTTTTTAATACCTAATGCTTAATTTAAAACCATCAAATATGTTTCATGTGTGCACTAACTGCAATTTATCTTTCTGACATACCTAATATTTTATAAAGTGATAAATATAGTTAATAATTTATGGAAACTATCAAATAATAAATGTCAAATTTACTTATTTTTGTTATGTATCAGATAAGATTTTGGCTGTCTTGGGTAGGTAACAATTTAAATTCAGATTCTTGAAATTACTTTTATCAGAAGTATTCAACGGATTCAGGGAAAAAGAATCTAATACATATCTGGGTCATGTTAATAATTTTGGAAGGAGTATTATTACATTTAAACTGATTTATATAGTATAGATACGCTGAATACTTCGATTTCGCAATGTGTAATCAAGATGAAAAACAAAAGAAGTTTAACAGCTACAGCTACTTATTTCTCAGTGTTAATTTTCTTTCTCCACTTTACTTCCACACCTTTCATAGATTCAAGCCGATTTGAAGGTGGATAGAGTAAGCCTTTTTATTCGTCTTTGTTTTTGAATAGTTTTTGATTCGCATAAGGAAAGCTTTTTTGTTTATCATGTTTGAATTATCTTGTATGACATACATATGAATTAAAGTGAACAGATGTCTGTGTGAGCGGTAAGATTCTATCGGAAGGCTTCATATGAATAAAAAGGTTGTATGTTTTGATTACAGAAGTCAAAGCTTGGGCAAAGAAACTGAGGCCTGCACTTTCACCAACAAAATCAATCACTTGTGATCGCTCTCACAAAAGCTACGATCTCTGCTTGATCAACGGTCCAGCGCTCTTTGACCCCAAAACTTCAACATTCTTCTTCATAGGCGTCACAAATTCGACCCCATCACAGTCATCCTTACAAATCAAAATCAAGCCTTACCCCCGTAAATCAGACAAATCAGCAATGTCCAAAGTCAAAGAGCTCACTCTCACCACCTCAGCTCCACCAAAACTTTCATGTGGAGTCACACACACTAGTCCAGCTTTAGTGTTTAGTGCAGGCGGGTACAATGGAAACTTCTTTCATGAATTCATGGACTGCTTCGTTCCTCTCTTCATCACCATCGATTCCCACTTCCCTGATCATAATGTCATCCTCGTCATAGCTGATTATCGTGATCAGTGGGCCCGAAAGTATGCCGAGTTACTTCCTCGATTTACGCGCCATCCGGTAATCAACATTAACAGTGAAACTATCCCACATTGTTTCCCATCAGTAACCTTAGGGCTTATATCAGATGGTCAAATGGTTATAAACCCCACGTTGCTACCAAAACCAAAAACTCTTGCGGATTTTCAATCCTTCCTAGCGAATGCTTATAACGAAAATGGTAATACCTCTTCATCGTTTCATCACACAAAACCTAAGCTTGCTTTGGTAAACAGAAATGCTAAAGTTGGGCGCATGATTTTAAACCTAAGAGAAGTTAAAAAGGCGGCTGAGGAATTAGGCTTTGATGTAACAATCTTTGAGCCAAAAGGAAGCACTTCATTGGCGGACTCGTTTGGGTTTATTCATGCTTGCCATGCAATGTTGGGAGTTCATGGCGCAGCATTGACACATTCTTTCTTCCTAAGGCCAGGCTCTGTGCTAATGCAAGTGGTGCCAATTGGGACACAATGGCTATCGAAGGTGTATTTCGGAGAGCCGGCTAGGGTTTTAGGATTGGTGTACATAGAATATAAAATTAAACAAGAGGAGAGTAGCTTGGTGGAAATATATGGGGCTAACGACTTGGTGTTAAAGAACCCTAAAGCTTTTGCTGGAGGGAATTGGAGCAATATGCGTGTGTATCTCAAGACACAAAATGTTAAGCTTGATATGGATAGGTTTCGGATATACTTGAAGGATGCTTATAAGAAGGCCAAGAAATTGATGGACAAGGAAATTAAGTCAGCATATTGAATGCTGCTTGTATCATAATGTTTTATTTTTATTTTTATTTTTTATTTAAAGTAATTTTTATATGGCTTATCTTGTTAGTTCAAATGTAGTACAGTTGAAATAATTTGATTGTCACTTCTCTACTTCCACAGTAAGAATTAAGACTATCCTTTAGGGATAATACAGTATATATATATGTGTATTAACATTAAGCCTGAATTTATTTTACAATGTATGGGATATCTATACCAAATAATTCTCGGTGATTGTAAATTTATGGCAAAAGAAAATTAGAAAGGGCCAAGGGGTGTTCATCGTTTGCGTAAGTGACAAAACGAATGATTGAGGAATTAATGGTTATGAAAATTTTCATGGAAGAAAATTGGGATCTTTGTCAACTTTTGAGCTGGAAAATGCTTCTCCTTTGCCCCACCATGTGGAAATTAGTATTGGAATAACTAGCATCCTCGATATCTTTATTTGATCATCAAATAATGGGTAGCTGCTACCTTACAGCAAACTGTAAGGAGGAGCCCCTCACACCCCGGCTGTGGGTCCCACTTAGAGCCCACAGCCGAGTACTATTCATGTGAAGGGCTGCACCTTACAGTTGCTGTAAGGGAGCCCCTCCCAAATAATGATCAGATCGAGAGTAATCATAAAGCACTGTTGCCCCGAACTGGTATAAAAGATAAACACTCTTATCGATCGATCTCCTGCATCAGTTCTTTCAAATTAATGAAATTATTTTATACTATACAACAGTGGCGCTATAGCCGGACCCATAGCTGATATGCATAAAGATTAATATAATCAATTGATTCCTTTTTTTTTTTTTTTCTTATTGGGTTTAATTTTATTACAGGCTAGGATTTCCCTTAAGGTTTTATTAATCCCCATGATTAGAATTTAGACATTAATTTTCAGTTGAACATCAGAAACATTTATTACTCTTTATAATGTTGAGAGTTACTTTTATTTTTAAAGTGAAATAACAACCGCTATGTCTGTAAAAAAAAAAATATAATGGTATTTTTTTCATATCATAATATATATATATATATATATATATATATATAATTTTTTAAATTATATTTGAGATTTTATAATATTATAAACTAATTTTTTATAATTTATAATATTATAAAAAAATTAACAATATAAAAATCTTAATTTATATTTTAAAACATAGAGTATCCACATATGAAAATTATTAAAAAGTAAGTTATTTTTTAAAATTTGAGAGTTTATTTAAAATCAATAATAATTGAGTTATAAATTATTTTATAGAAATTAACATGACATGAATAGATTACTTAAAAAATAATAATTTTTTAAAATTATATGAATTTATAATAATTTTATATAAATAATTTTTTATATTATATTTATTTATATAAAATAATTTCTAACTTCACCATTTATAATTTCTAAATGATTAACGTACAAATAATCAATTAAATGATAAAAGTCGTAAATGGATATCGCATCCAAGCTGGCGCCAACCCTTAAGCTGAAATTCCAAAAACACCCTCAAGTCAGTAGTGACTTTCCTCCAGAGCAGTGAGCGCCGCTATTTTGACAGCACAGTTTCACATACATGTCCACCAATGTCTTCTCCTGTCTCTCTATAAATGAAGCCTGTGAGGGGAAGACAGCAAGTACTTTCAGTAGCTTGTATTCGCACAAAAGAGCTTTGTGTGTAGAGAGAGAGAGAGAGAGAGAGAGAGTATTTAAAGTTTAGAAAAGAAAGAAAAAGGGAAATGGAGAAAGCACTAACAAAGGTGAGTAGCTTAAAGGTAGGAGGCTCGTGGATCTCGAAGAAAGCTAAGGAGGAGCTCTCTAACATTACTCAAGACATCAATGTGCGTTGTGATCTTTTGTTTTTAAATTCCTTCTCTTTTACAAGTTTCGGTCTTTAATCTTGTAATTAAAGTAAGAACATCATGTTTGCTCGTTATTGTTTTTCTTTACTGATGGATTTTGGATAATTTGATGATTTTGTTAATGTGGCTTGATTGAGTGATACCCACTTGATTTTTCTGGGTTTATTTTTCGTGGGAAATGACTAGTGGAGTGTAAGATCTTTGGATTTTTCTTGAACAGGATGGATTTGTGAGATGGGTTGCAATTTATCAATTACTCTTTCGTTTTGGATAAAGTTGGCATTTTCTCTTTTTCCTGAAACTCGTTTCATTTTGTGTCCCTTCGTTTGTTTCTCCGGGTTCTGTTTACAATTTCAAGCTGATACGGAAATTGCTTATTTCATTTGGTGTGAATTTTAAGAATTTTCCTTTCTCTCATTCTTCAGGCGTCATTTTAAGAGTAACAAACCCCTCAGGTTTTTGTTTGGATTAATGAGAGTATGGGACTATTTTGATCCGTTCTATATTCTATTATATTAAAGAAAACGAACTATGATTTACAAAATGTGAAATCTGGATGTAATCTTACAGCTTGAGTGCTTAACTGCTATTTATACTGCTCAAAATTCAAGGAAATATGTTGTTTAACGATTCACAAAGTTTCTTCTGATGAAATCAGATTAAATATTTCTCTCTTTCACATTGATTTTCTGTAGTTACCAACTATTGCAACTTGCAACAGCTGTGCATCTTACTATTTTAAGTGAGTTGTTTGGGGTTCAGATGAGATGAATGTACAGAATCCAATCGTGTTTCTTTGTTACACTAATGGTTGATCTAAGTAATTGTGTAGAACTAGAAGTAATTTTAACATTCGTTATCTGTTGTGTAGGCCAGTTAGCAGGACTTTTTATCATTTAATTGATTTGATTTGTACCACAGGAGCTGGAAACTGAAAAAATTGTTGTTTTGAATACTTTTATATCTTATCAAAAGAAAAATAGATAAGGAATCTTCTTTTATAGAGGGTAACGTATTGTGTCTTTTATGTTTCTATTTGGTAGCCCTTATTCCCTGAGAAGATTGTATCAGAAAGGGGCATTTTTATTCTTTGATACAAAATTTGTCCTCATTTGGAATGTGGTGTACTTTAGGTATGATGTTACTAACAGCTTTCACATTGTTGCAGACTATCTCCAATACTGTTGAAGAGAAGGCGAAATGGATTTTTAACAAGCTGAAAGGTGCAAGTACTAAATTTTACTTCAATTTTTGTATGTCGAAGTATAGAAACAAATATACTCTAGAAATGACTAAATATGGAAGAAACCCTTGTTTCACTTGTCAATATGCTCCTTGCATAGTACTCATTGTGACTTGCCATGATACAAACTCTGTTTTGAAGTCTCATGGAATGCATTCTAACAAAAGGATACTAGAATGTGATGCATTGGAGCATTTTCCTTTGTTTGTTTGTTTTTAAAAATAATTAGGAAAGGCTTGTATGCTGCTTATAGCAAGATGCTCATGTTTGCACTTTTCCCATCACAGGAAAGCCCATGAAAAGCTTGCCAGATCTTCTTCGCGAGTACAACTTACCAGCAGGCCTCTTTCCCCAGAACATTATCTGTTATGAATTTGATGAAACAAAGGCCAAACTGACTGTGTACTTGCCCTCAGCGTGTGAAGTCATTTTCAAGGACTCCTCGGTTATAAGGTATGCAACGCGGGTGAAAGCGATTCTAATGAGGGGAAAGCTCTCGGCTATAGAGGGAATGAAGACTAAGGTCCTTGTATGGGTTAAAGTCACATGTGTTTCCATTGAGAGCTACAAGTCCGATAAGGTATGGTTCACAGCTGGAGTGAAGAAGTCAAGAGCGAAGGATGCATACTTAGCCCCCCAGAATGCTATCAGAGTTGAAGAATTTTGAGTTTAAGAATATTCATTATCATTGTTGCTGCTGGTGGTGGAGGGCTTATATATTTTGTAGTATTTTAGATAGATTAGGCAATAACATTCGGTTCATGACTTTTATGAGTAACAAATTCGACTATGTTATTGGCTTCAATTTTGAAATCTCATGGATGGATTACATATTAGGGATGGCAATGGGGAGGAGACCAGCATTCCCGTACCCATCCCTGATATTCTGCATAAGTCTTCATTCTCTTCTCGACCCAGTCAGAAATATTTAAGAGAATTTCCGTCTCTTTCCTGAATAATTATAGGGGATTCCTGTTCTCCGAATAAATTCTCAAATAACTAATATGTTTTTAGTTTTTGAATTTAATTTAATTACATTAAAATAAAAAAAAATTAAAGAAAAATAAAATTTGATAATATATCTTACATTACAAAAGTCAGACTATAAAATATAAATTATTAACATAATTATCTTTGTCAATCTTCACAATAATATAGTAAAAAGAAAATAATACTTTTAAATCAATAATAAAATAAATAAAATAGATATAGATTAAAATTAATATTTTTAACTAAACCAGAGAATTTCATGATATATTTGTATAAATATTTTAATATTTGTTATTTATGCTAAAATTTAATATTTTATTATTTATTCATTAATAATTCTAAAAAATAAAATAAAATTTAAAAATTACAATGGAGAAAGAATATGGATTTTAGCTCATTATCGCCCTTTCTCTGAAATAATAATTGGGTAAAAAATTGTCTCTTCCTCTCTACGAATAAGAAATTAACTATAAAATAGTATTCATATCCTCTCCAAATGAGAAAAATCACGAAAGGTCCCCATCTCCTTAAAGATTACCACCCTCCATAATTACATATAGTTAATAGCTTATTTAGGATTTGGTGGTGATGTTTTTATTTATTTATTTAATTTTTTTTTCTTCTATCTTCATGCTTTCTTTTCCTATATTTGCAGGGAATGACAAAGTAATTATTGAATTTTTTTTATGAATCCTTGTGATCGAAGGACTAAATCGTTCTAGTGAACTTGGTTATAAATTCTAGCAACCTAAGGAAGCAGACTTAAGGTAGGAATAGGAAACTGAGTAACCTTTTCCTAATGGCTAATAGGTTTACGTGAAAAATCTCTCTTATATAAATAAACACGCAAAAGCATAGTTCTTGAAGCAGAGATAGTAAAAAGAGATAGAAGGCAGCTTGTATTATATAGTTTATATGGAAGACTCAAACTCAAACTCGGAATGCAATCTAGCAATGACTCTGCTTGAACAACAGCATCAGAAACAATTGCAGGCAGCTCAGAGGAAACGGGCAAGCACGCAACAACAACAGCTAATGAGAATATTGAAGAAAGAAGAGCACGATCAGAAACCAGAACAAAATCCTGTTCTTGGCCGTGAATCCAACATCGACTATTCAAAACTGACATCTTTCTTGGTGCAAGAAGATTCATTCTTCACGCCATGGAATTGGAGTGACAACAATAAATCCAAAGGAAAGGATGACCAGAATCATTCTCCTTCTAACTCAAGGATTGGAGAGCAGCAGCGCTTACACTTGGAACCTGGTTCATATTTCAGTTACAATGTGAGTGACGATGCCTTATTTTTCAATGCTGCAGTTAATAGAGTAACTTGACTAACTTGTTTTTATCCTTTCACTTTGCAGCTGTTTTCATCTGGAGACTGAAGCACAGTAGAATCTAATTAGGACCCGATCAGCCGCAGGTGTTAACATATATGCGTATTTAATTAACGAGAGCAATGTTACCATTACAAAAAATAATAAATATTTTGAAAGCAATATACTGTTGTTAAAGACAATTACTAGTTACTACAAATCGATTTGCAATATATATTGATTGAATTCAGGTATAGTCACTTCATTTAGGTGTCAAAAGTTTCCTAATCGGCAGGCCAAATCAAGTGATACTCCCGTTGAATCACGAACGATCTCATATACTGAAATAACATTCTCAGTGGTCAACAGGAAAATGATGCACCACTCCAAAAGATCTGACCGCCTATTTTGTATAACTTCTTGAAGGAAGTGAATGTTGTGCTGCAAGACGGAAAAGTTTATAATGATGAACAAAAGAATATCATGAAGCAGTTGAATAATTACTATCACAGCCAAGTAATTGTGAAACTTATTAATACACTGAATATAGGTACAACAAAAAAAGAGAACCAATATAGAGCCCCAGACCACATTCCAAATTTTGATCACAATGAAATTGAGAAAAATTTGCTGATTTAATTGTTTATTGTTTCTAGGAGGTGTTTTATTATTTATGCAGAGGTGAGATAGCTATCTAATTATAGCATTGCACGTTTGGCATTTTGATTTTTATTTTTTTAAAAAAAAAAAACCAATCAGCACCAAAACTCTCAAAATTGTTTGCCAAACTGAAGGGATAAGAGACAGACAGTTCTTTAAAGTTCAATGTAAGCCAAAACAGAAATACGCATTCTGAAGGGATGAGAGCTCAAATACCTCCACAAATTTCAATTTAAAATCCAAATTTCCAAAGCGTTGTGCAACCTCATACTCCTCCCTAAGGTACTCATATATTTGAGCATATTTTGCATCCCTCCAAGCAATTTCTGATCTGAATAATAGAAGACATCATGTAAGGGGAGAATCAATCATGATTCACAAAGAAAGACTCCTATCAAAATTCAGGATGCTTTTTCTTCACTGGAAAAGAAGGTAAATATTTTAGGAAAACCGCCTCTCACGAAACCCATCCACGCAGTACAAAAAGAGGGAAAAACTAAATGATAAGGATCCCCTAATTCAGGAAGACATTCATGCCTCAGCCCTCAAGTAATAAATAATCACTGTGGGGATATACAGTAGGCATGTCAACTCTTACAAGTCCATGGGAGCACACAGGACTATAGAAGTTTCAGGTCCAAAAGAAAAATTCCAATTTCAATAGGTGGTGTAGAAGAAGACTTGAAACTCATCAGATGAAAAGAATTACCTAACCACCTAAAAAACAAGATTGGCAGTTACCTTTCAAAAAGACCCACTTTGAGAATCACATCTGCTAGATTTGAATTAGCCTTCCCCACAAGTTGAAGGAGCTTTGTCCTGTCCATTGTGAAAGTTCCAGTTTTTTCCATTGCACGATTTATGCCTGCAAACTCTTCAACCAGAACATCAACCTGAGAGACAAAGTAATCCAAAGCCATGCTTTGGCCAAGCACACTTCCAATAATGCGGACACTATCAGTATCCAAATTCTTAAGAACAATGTAGTCTGGGCCGCCCTGCATGTCCTCAACCAACAGTGGCTTCTCTTTTATTGCATAATCTAAATCAGGATTTCAACAACCAAATACAATTAGCATCACACACACCCAGAAACTTTCCACAATAGCTAAGGAGAAAACTTGACAGGAAATTGTATAAGCTTTCCATGGAAGGACAAGGAAATCCAAAGTTTTGATGTCTCTGATTACACGTACAAACATATATAAGAAGAATTTGAAGAAAATAGAATCTAAATAAGAAGCTGACCATCTTTCCTCATCTCGGGGAGCATTCCAGATGCATGTCTTCGGATAATATGCAGGTAATTTTCAACTTCATGATCCTCGATATTAAACAGAACAACAGATCCATAATGGAACACAACCATGTAGCGGCAGTGACTCACATCCCCCCGGATTCCGAATGCCTAAATCACAGTGACACGTTAACACTGAAAAAGGGAAGGAAAAAGGTGAACAACCAAACATATTAAAAGCCATAATAGATTTTTTTTTTTAATTTAATTTTGTATTTTATAAATTTGAAGATCCACAACTAAAACCATTGCCTAATGACTAGTATTATTATAAATCTAGTTACAACAAATTCAACAATACAAGACCCATACAATTATAGAAAATAAAAATAAAACATGACTAACATGGTAATTAAGTTAAACAAGGTCGAATGAACACGTTGTTTCTGAATTATCTTACAGAATTTTCTGAAGGAAAATCGGAGTATCTGAGGGCAATGTAATTGGTTGAGCGAGAGGAAGGAGGAACAACATGGGTCAAATTCTCAGCTTGCATGCTCTTCAAATCGATACTGCCAAAACCATGAATCTGAGAAGCCAAATGATCATAAAAAAAAAAAAAGGAACAATAAAAACCAAATAGCCAAAACAAAGCGGTAAGACTATATTTCTTCTTCAACAAACCCAAGATATGATCAGGCTAACCTGGTGGAAAGAAAGTAAGCTTTGACGGGTATTTTTCCAATTCCTTCATCTTCGCCGGCGAGTCCATAATTAGGATGAAAATCAACCGACCCAGAATCTAACTCGGCGCAAAGTCGATGTGGGATTGCAGAAAACTGTCTTAAATTGAAGAAGAAACAGCGGTCAAAGAAAGGAGATTCAAGGGATTGAATATATTTTAGAGGGGAAAAAGGGTTAAAGTTGTAACTTTTATGAGTGCGGGCTATGTGGGTGATGAGAAGAGAAGGTAATCGCCATCTACCCATTCACAGTGTAATGTGTAAATGGGATTTTGGTTTTTGTATCTAATGAATTATGCAGCAGGAGTGAGACATGGCAAGTGGTGTTGTGTTGGTTTGGTTTTTGGTCAGCCTTTGCTAGAAGTGAAGTTAAAAATGAGGCGTGTGTGTGTGTGTGTGCACTTCAATTAATAAATTCCTGGTTTCAGCCCTCGTAATTTGTATTGTTGTTTTCTGATTTTATCCCTTTTTCCCTTCAAAGACGGCTTCCTAGTTTTCGTGTTCTGCAATCGTATTTTTCTCCGATTAAGAAAGCAACATATACTGACGGAATTTTTTTCTTGCCATAAAATAACCTAATTCTAATTTCTGAAAGATTGTGTTTCTATAAATAAATATTTATAAAAGCAAGTCTTTCTTTTATTAGACTAAATAGCCTATGCTATATTTATATATTCGGCTGTTGACATAAATTTTCATCTATTAATTTCAAACAATCTAATGGTAGATATTGAAAATAAAAGTAATGTTTAGTAACGTAAATTTATCAATTACTATACTTTAGTAAATCAATGAAATAACTTGTTTTCTTTTAGAGAAAAAAAGATTAAGTTGAGTAGTCTTCTACACCACTATTGGTGTATAAAATTAAACTTCATATTCAGAGATGGGTATTTTAGAACTCAACAAAATTCACTCACTCATAGTAGAAACTATACAGTGTAAGACACGTTATTTAAGAAGTAACGATATTATCACAATAATTTTATTTTTAATTTCATCTTAAATAATGTGATTAAGTGATTGATAAATTTCATAAGTCTATAGTTTATTAATTACAATTATCTTTCTATCCATTCGATGAAAATTACATCATTTGCAAAAAAAATTTAGAATACCTAAAAGTACTCTTAATGTAAAATTCAAATATTAAAAGTCCTATTTATTTTTTTGAATGATTGTTCAAGTACTTAAAATCTCAAAGGCCACGTGGTTTTCAAATTTTTTTTTTTTTCACTTACCCTTCACGTTCAACTTATGAGATATATAGTATGACTAAATACCCATTTAAAATTATTTTTAGGAGGTTTAAAACTAATTTTGAAAAATTAATTTTAATGCTTGGTAATTTTTTTTAAAAGTTATTTTTAACAAAATCACCTCATCTTATTTTTAAGTATGAAATGAGTAAATTTTCAAAATTATTTTTATACTAAATATATATATATCATTGTATATATTATAAAAATATAAAATTATCCTTATTAATTAGAAATAAAATCATTAATTTTAAAGATATTATTATCATTACCAGTTATACTGAGATAATAAAATGAAAAAACTAAAATAAAAAATATAAATTATTAATTTTGATTATCAGTTATTATATATATACAATAAAAAATATTTAAATAAATTTTATTTAATATTATGTTTAATTTAATTATTTATATTTATACCAATTTAACAATAAATTTTTTTAGAAATATATATATATGATTGCTTATAAATTTTATAATAAAATTTATAATAATTATTTAAAAATTACGGAATTACCAAATTTGTCATAAGAGTAAGAAACCAATTCATGTTCTGCCCCCTGCAACTTTTAGCAGTAATTAAAAAAATATTGCTACAATTGTAAATTTATATCGAGCAATAAACGTCGTCGTTCCCACCAAGTGTTCCCGAGCACTCAAAAAAGCAGCCAAGTGAGCAAAAGAGCACTGGCTTCGAGAGAGAACGAGAATTGAGAAAATCGAGAATGGCGATATCAGGGGACTTGAGGGTCGCCGCAACATTGGCATCTTATCATCAACACCCACTTCGTAGCTCGTTACCTTCTTCAAAGGTCCTCAATTCTTTCTTAATTTTTCTTATCGTTTACATATGTTTCTGTCAATTTATTCTTCTTCTGATACGGGTGTCGTGAAATCTGCCCAATATACATTTAATAATATGTTTGTTTGTTGACAAAATGAAGTGAGTAATTTGATTTTTGATGAATGAATTTAGGGTTGGAGTGAGAATTGTTTTTTGTATTTTGTGTAATGTGTAATTTAGGCTCATTTCTTGGTTCAGTTTACACAAATTTTTACGGGTCAGTAAGATCTGATGCACGTGTAGCTTAGTTCAGTTTCAAAGTTGGCAAATAAATGTAAATACAGCGCATTATTATACTTAATTATAAGCTAACTCCCTTATTAGCTTGATAATGTTTGAGTTGCTCTTCTGGTTTATCTGTCTTGCCGTTCCATAGAATTTAAGAGCAACTATTGTTGAAAACTTTATTTTATTTAATTTCCACCCCCTTCTCCCCTCTGGTATGCCCATTTAGGCCTAGTAGTGTGAATAAAATCTCATAAAAGGTATCAGATTGCAAGACTTGTAAATCAGTTAATTTGTCGGGCTTTGTATTAATTCTAAATAGTCAGTTTCTATTGTTATTGTGTTTTTTCGATTCAATTTTTCTTTTGTGATATTCAATTTTTAAATGTTTTTTTGTGTTTTGGAGTGAATCATCTGATACCAAGGGTTTTGGTGTTTCGGACTAGTCTGTGATGTGCAGTTAAATTCTATTCCTTGTTCGCTTGGCAATAACAACCGACTAAATAGTCGTGAACTATGAAGTTTTATGTAACCATAGAAAAAAAAAATGCAAAGACATAACAGTGCCTGTTGACATGTAAGAGTTATAACTGTGGTGGCGATTGGTTGTGGGTGTCCATCATGGGTGGCTGTGGTGAAGGCAGTTAAGAATATATCTGGAAAGTGATTTTGTTTAACTGATTACATAGCTAACCAAGAATGCTTGACAGAATGTAAAGTGAAATTCAAAATTTCAATTTGTTTTTATTGTTGCCATTGATGAAATGTGCTGTTGCAGAAGACAAATTTTGATTCCTCTTAACTCTTGGATTGAATTGGATTCGAAGTATTAAGAAGGGTTAGGCAGGTTGCTTTGTAGTATTCATGCTGTATAAGGCTATTTTAAAAATAAATAAATGGCTAGCAACACTAAACTATCTTATATAATCTATTGTTTTATAGGTAGATTTCGCTGGTTTCACTTCTGAAATCACACCCAAATGGCCTGGCATGGCTATTGATAATTGTAGCATGCGTCAGTCTAAACTGTTTTCTAGGATCTCGGATGATTATAAGCTCTCCCAAAATTCCATTAGCCATGAAGTTGAGAGTTTCCTGCTCAATGCAATAAATATGAGCTTCTTTGATCGTCTAAACTTAGCTTGGAAGATAGTATTCCCATCTCCGACAAGAAGAAGAAACTCTAATGCAAGGATTGCCAAGCAGCGGCTGCAGATGATTCTCTTCTCTGACCGATGTGCTGTTAGTGATGAGGCAAAACGGAAGATTGTGAACAACGTTGTGCATGCTTTATCTGATTTTGTGGAGATAGAATCACAGGATAAAGTTCAGCTTAGTGTCTCTACTGATACGGATCTTGGTACCATTTATTCTGTCACTGTACCTGTACGACGGGTGAAGCCAGAATATCTAGATTCTTATGATGTGGGAACGATAGCAAACGTTGAGTACAAAGATACCGGAGAAACCTCTGGTTCTGTAGACGTCAGGTTTGATTTCTTTGTTCCAGATGAATAAATACTTGGTCCTGAACCTCCAAGTGACGAAAAAACAATTGTGTTTTCCCGGTTTGACAAGTTTATGGTCAGATGTTTCAATGTTTAGTCCTTAAGAAAACTTTACACTTGTGTATATAATTTAAATTTTGTGTATGGTAATTAGTAATTTTGCTCTGCGAAAATCTATTTTGCTTGGATGGATGTTCATTTTTTTCTCTGCTCATATCTTCATGATTACATAGATGGCTTGTTTCTCCAAGCCTGGCATTAAGGGTTTCTAAATGTTAATCTCCGCATGTTTAGTTTGAAAAAATATAACTATACGAGGAGAGAAGAGAAGAGGAAAGAAAGAGAGGGGAAAGAAATAAATTCAATGTTCAACCAAACAAAAGAATTGAGATTTATTTTCTGTATCGCTCATTTATTTATTTATTCTCCACTCCTACAATTTTTTGTAATCGAATATTATGTGAAATAGGGATGGAGATTGGAGAAATCCAATAAAACTATATTACAAATATTTTGAAATATGTTTCTCGTTAACATGATAAGCAACACGATTTTGGTCAATTTTAAAGTGGACAATATATGTGAATGCAATAAGATTTGCGCGGGCCACGGGCTACGATGACTGAGAAGCACCACCTGTGCAGCCAGTTTTTATATTTATTTTTTTGATTTTGCAAATCTTATACTATTATTTTATAAACTACAAACAAGGAGGCAAGTCACGTTAATAATCACTTTGCTTTACCAAAAGTTATTTATTTTACTGAACATAAAAGAACAAATTAGGGTGTCCGGGTCTCATTCATTTATACACTTCATACTACAAATAATATTCAATATAATAATAAGTCAATCAGCCTGCTACAAAATTACGACCAATAATCAAAGCATCACTCTTAGAAAATAGAAATGGACGGCAATGGAGAAGAAATGTTCCTTCCCTGATTGAATTTGAAAAGCCAGGGGTAGATTAGTAAATCAACATTACATCGTAACCTATCCCCAAGGCCAAGATGTAAACTTGGGCGGGAAATTTTCGGGTTGAAAAACAAATCCTCGTCAACGTTCACATTTATCAGAGAATTAGTAGAAGTGTAGAACTTAGGGTTTCTGTTTCAATTAACCGAGACTGAGAGATTCAGAGATGAGTTGAGAGTTCATTCTTTAAATTTTCGAAATGAAAGGCTTTCGTTTAGAGTTCGAGAAACCGATTGCAGACGCAATTTCCAGGATCCGATTCTCTCCGCATTGTAATAATCTCCTAATTTCTTCCTGGGACTCCGTGAGCGTCTTTTTCATTCTTATTTTCTTTTTCTGATAAATATTACAAACTGCAGTTTTGAATTTTATATGTAACTCGTAATTTCCTTTTTACTCGTTTATTTTTAGAACCTTCGATTGTACGATGTGGATAGTTCTCAGCTCAGGTTAGAATCCCCCGGGGAGCCTCCACTTCTCGATTGCTGTTTCCAAAACGACGCCGTTGTGTTCACTGCTGCTTCCGACGGTTTCATTAGAAGGTTCATTTACCTTATAAAATTTCGCCTTTTCTGGAGTTTTACTTTCTATATGACTAAATTAGTATTATTATTATTATTTTTTCGTCCACTACTAATAAAAAGAAAAAAAAAACTTACATGAAAAATTATTATTATTATTTTTGGTTTCAATTTTTCACACTTATGCTGGTATCAAAGTTTTGATTATGAATGCCATTTTTATAGGTGTGACTTGTATTTGGGAATTAATGAAACTGTTGGAAATCATGACGATATTGCAACATGTCTTCAATTTTCCAAAGAAACTAGTGAGCCACTATTTCCAATTTAGTGCTTCTACTGTGTTATTTTGTCTGGGCTTCTTTTGTTGAACTAGTTTTTATCAATAGCTTTCAGAAGTATAACTGCAGGACATGTGAGGAGCCCTATGGTTTTTGTTAACACGAGTTACATAATCCACTCTCTTGGGATGTGGTAGGCCAAGTAGTTACTGCTGGTTTGGACAAGAAGATAATGTTTTGGGACACACGCATGGGGAAAGCTTTGGGAAATTTAGATGCAGAGGTGGTGTCCATAGCGCTCTCTGGGTATGACTTGATAGTGGCCGTTGGAGCATCAGTAAATACGTATGACTTACGTAATTTAGGCAGATCTGTTCGATCAAGTGAATCGCATATGGATGTACAAATAAGATGCGTCAGTTCAATTCCTTATTCTAGAGGTATTAAAAATGTGGGTTCTCACCTTTACATGTCACATTTGTATCAGTTATGCAAGAGTCATTCAGATTTTAAGCATGATTTAAAATCATGGATTCCAAGTGTTCAAGACTGCCAGGTTTTCAGATCAGATTTGTGATATTGATTTTACAATCACACCAAATTTTCTTAATTTATCCCATCACTTTTTGAGGAATTCCTGTCCTTTCAGGACATGTCATTGGATCAGTAGATGGGCGGGTAGCAGTTGAGATCTCTGATCCATCTGATTCAAGTAACTCAGGGTCAGTTTTTAACTAGTATTTCTTTAGATCATGCTTTATTTTCTAACAGTTAGGAAGGTTGAACATGTTTTTCTTCCAATTGTTTGTTATACTTATGATTTTATTTATTTTCACTTTCATTCTTTTGTGATTGCTTGAACACTCATGCATTGTGAAATAAAAATTCACGAAGTTGATTCTTTCAACATTGTATGGACAATGTTTTTGTTTATGTAGCACATGAAAAACTAAGGAGATTGTCGATGAATTCCGGCTAAAATTTCACAGCCAGAATGTACTTGTCTTATCTGATATTTTGGTCATTCTTACTTGCTGCGTGCGCCATTTGAGTTGAAAAAGTGAATCTTCTCTTTGTTGATTTTTGAGAATGGAATGTCTTTTAGAATGTTTCCAAAACCTTACCATAGTTTTTGGTATTAAGTTTCATGTTTTCAATTTTCCTGTTGCAGGATTGACAGGCCATTAGTAGCATAATGAAAATCATTTGCTCAAACGTAGAGCTAAATCTAGCTCTTGACAACTTAAATTTCTTATTTAATTGTTTCAGTATGGGTTTACTTTCAGATTTCAAAACCAAGTTGTTTAGAATGTTGAGCATGCTATTTGGTCTGGACTAAAATGATGTTTAGATTTGTACTATATTTTCATTATGCTTGTAGGCCACGATATCTTATGTGTCTTATACTTTGTGACAGATACATGTTCCGGTGTCATCCAAAGTCCAAGGATGGAAGACACCATCTAGTCCCTGTGAATGATGTAGTATTCAGTCCACTGTATGTGCATTTCATTCTGCAGCTTCTTCTCATAGATTTTTTGATGTTATATTGGTGATCAGATGTTTTTGATTTAGTTCTTGTGGGGCATTTGTTACTGGTGATAATGAGGGGTATGTTGCTGCATGGGATGCCCAAAGTAGAAGAAGATTATTTGAGGTAATGTCTGATTTGTCAGTATACAAAAAATACCAATATTAGATTTTAAACTAAATTATAACATCACCTCTATTATATGAGATCAACATGTTTAATCATCTGGCTCTTTAATTTGGAAACTGATGATTATTGTTATTGCATCATGTAGTACGATAATCTGGATGTGCAATTCGTTCTATGTAAATGATGCCCTCAACCAACACGCACGTGCATATACATTTCTTGTATTGCCCTAACATTCTATTGCTTTCAGTTGCCTAGATTCTCAAATAGTGTGGCATCATTATCATACAACCACAGGGGACAACTTCTGGCTGTTGCATCAAGCTACACTTACCAAGAAGCTACTGCAATGTTAGTGATTACCTTGTTCTTTTCTTTTTGTTCTGTGAATGATTTTTCAATTTGACTGTTACCCGCAAATTGTCATTGACAATATAGGGGGTTGTGGCTTCACTTCAGATTTGTTCACGTTGTTGTGTGCACTTGTTGCAGAGAAGAGCCACCTCAGATATTTATTATCGGAACAGATGACATCCAACGGAGATCAGCTTGTGCTGGAAGCTCTAGTAGGCATTGAACTGCAAGATATCTCTCCTAAAGAAGTTAACGATGAAAGTCTATGAAGATGTCACTTGCTGATTAGCACTGCAGGGGCAGGCAGCACTGAGATCTTGCAATTTGTCCCATATTTCAGCAAGACACGAGCAGTCAAGTGGTTGATTGATTAGATATCAAGGATTGGATTATTAAAGCCCGTTCACATCTCCAAAACTTAATACCTATCAAAAGCAAAAATCCTGAAAATTATTTAAGTAGATGCAGGAACAGTAATGCATAGATTTTGTAAAATGTTGTTTGAAGGTCAATTTATGTAATATTCCTTGTCTCTTAAAACAGATACCACTTCGATTGATTGGTTTTTGTTGCTCGGCTATAAGCCTATAACTAACACGCTTCAGTTATTGCTTACACTCTAGTTTGCATTGCAAAAAAAATTTACACCATAAATGGTCAACTTGAGGTTTGATTGCCTATTGAGATCTTTGAGAAGCAAATATTTGAATTGTTATCACAAAGATATAAAAAGGATAAATCTTATTGACAGATTAGACATGGACACAATACTGTTTTATCCTATCTAGTTTTATTTAGAAATTAAATCAACCATGTTAAGTAACATATAAATCCAGTTAACACGGGTCATCAGATAAAATCATGATTAAGCAAAGCATTTAATTTTTCCTATTTTCGTTTACGAAATTATTTTTCACATCGAGTAATACAAGATTCTGAAATTGGGGGAAAATTGTCCAACCTGCATCGATTGAAGGTAATTAAGTAAATGGCCCTGTTTAACAAGCTATCTATTTTTTTTTTCTTTTTAAAAAGTTTTCCAACTTACGTTCAGTTGAAAATTAATTATATTATCATTTTTATTTGCTAACAATTTTTTTAGTTGAGTTAGATAGCGTTAATTTCTTTCTTTCCTTTTTTTTTTTTGTCTAAATTTAGTTCAAATTTGAATGGTCTAAATATAAATTTTGAATTATTTATTTATTTATTTGTTTTTTAAAGTAAATTTTATTTACTTTATAAAAAAAATTAAATATATATATTTAATATTTATGTCTCAAAATTAAAAAAAAATAAATTTTATAGTTTGAGAAATAAGTATATTTAATAGAGATTATTTCAGAATATAATATTTATTTTTTATTTATTAGATAGAATTCATAATTTTTTTTAAATATAAATATTTAAAAATTAAATATATGTTATAAAAAATAAACAAATAAAATAAAACAAAATATGAAAATAATAAATTTTGAGAATTCGGATGTTTAAGAAATGAAGCTCATTGTTGGTTCGCAGTTGGGACCCCTCATCATCTTTTATCGTGGAAATGATATTAAAAGAAAATAATATATATATATATATATATATATATATATTTTTTTTTTCCCTAAATAATATCCCAAATATTTAATTAAGCAAAGAATATCTAAAGTAACCCTTAACTACGAGAGGTCATAGGCACACGCGCGAACGCAACATCAAGACGTCCACGTGCTACTCCCTGACTCTCAGCGTCAACACAACGCAACCAAAGATATTGATTTACAAAAATCTGGACCGTACAAAAAAGGAAATCTAACGGCTGAACCCTGGATAGACTTAAAATCTTATTTTCTCTCACTCTCTTTACCCAGCTCACTATAAATATCGGAAACCCAAAGCAGCAAAAATTTTCTCCTGTTGATTGAAGGTGTGTTCTATTTTAACAAAATTTTGTCGTCGAAGCTCTAATTGTGAATTGCAGGAACCAGACGATATGTCGGACGAAGAGCACCACTTTGAGTCGAAGGCCGACGCCGGCGCCTCCAAGACGTTCCCTCAGCAGGCCGGCACCATCCGCAAAAACGGTTATATCGTCATCAAAGGTCGTCCTTGCAAGGTAAGCCTGTTCAGATCTGAAGTCTTGTTTAGATCCGTTTTTCGATTTCTGCTTTTGCTTGAGATCTGTGTTGATCACCCAGCTTTCCCTCAATTTATCGTAAAAAATAAATTTATATCTTAGTACAAATTTTTTTTAACACGTCGCTTCTTGTCACATCATGTCACGAATTTTGAATATCGAAGAATAATGGATAAATCACTTTACCTCAGGAATTAATCGTCGAATTATTCCATAGAATTAAGAAATGAGATGTATGTCAGAGGAATATTTAATTTATGTAATTTTTTTGAAGGATCAATTTATGCAAATTAAGATAGCGATTGATATAGTTTCTTGTTTTTTTTTTGGAGATTTTCTATTGACTGTAGACTAGCAAATACGTAGAGGACAATCAATTTTATTTTTTTTAGTATAACATTAAGCTAAGTTTTGATACAGTACTATTTATGGTTTATTATTTTGAAAAGAATGAAACAAAATAAAATGAGCGGTCCTATGGCGATGTTTGAGCAATTAAACTTCTTTGTTTGCTTTGTTCGGTGCAGGTTGTTGAGGTTTCAACTTCCAAGACTGGAAAGCACGGTCATGCTAAGTGTCATTTTGTAGGAATTGACATCTTCAATGGCAAGAAGCTTGAGGATATTGTTCCTTCTTCGCACAATTGTGATGTTCCTCATGTCACTCGCACTGACTACCAGCTGATTGATATCTCTGAGGATGGATTTGTATGTTCTTACTTTGTTTTGCCATGTTCAGGTTAGTTGTCTTTTTGCTGTAAATGCGATTAGTTAATTTCTGATTATCTGATAAATTGCAGGTTAGCCTGCTGACTGAGAATGGAAATACAAAGGATGACCTGAGACTTCCAACTGATGAAAACCTGCTTTCACAGGTTAGTTGACTGATTTTCATTTTTTTAAGGATCCTATGTTGCTTTGTGTTTTAATTTGAGTGGCGTTATGGTTTTGAGGTATGAGATATGAATTGGTGTGCTATGTTCTATTACTAGTTGGATCTGTCATATTGAAAGTTGAATCTCGTTGTTGATCATAATGGCAACCTTACAACTTTTGCCGTTGTTGAGTTTTAAGTTTTAGATTGCCAGGTTTTGATTACTGACAATTGAGACTTATTTAAGCAGTTGCTGCTTGTGATGCCTTTCTGCAGGATAATAGAGGAAATCTTCGCATGAATTTTTGTTCATATTCAAATATTTATGTGATGTTTCAATAGCCGCTGTTGAGTTCCATCTTTCTTCTATTGTATCGAACGTAGTAATCTACATAATTATATTGTTTATTTTGATTTTTCAATTGCAACTATTGACTTCCATCTTTATGCTATTTTATTGAAAGTAGTAATCTACATAATTGTATTGTTTATTTTTATTTTTTGTCTCTTTAATTTTAATTTTTTCCTTTTTATAGATCAAAGATGGATTTGAGAGTGGGAAAGATCTGGTTGTCTCAGTTCAGTCTGCTATGGGAGAGGAGCAGATCTGTGCCTTGAAGGACATTGGCCCCAAGTAAATGACTTTGCTTCATCGAGAATGCTGACTGCTGAAAGCTGTGGGAAGATGGATAGAAGTGTAGCTTACTGATGTGTCTGGTTTCAAGATGAGGGGGGTCATCATCTCTATAAAATGACTTACCATATTATTAATTGTTTCCTATGGACAATATTTTTGTTATGTTTGATTGCTTGGAAGTTGAAACATGGTTGTTCTCAGTGTGTAGAAGTTATATCCGCCAACGTGTTACACTTGAAGCAGCTTTTGGTTGTTTCAAACTTGCAATTTAAAGGTTCGAGGTATCACCTCGCATTTCAGTCTTTTTCAGTTATGCAAAAATCGAGCTTAGTCTAGCAGCGTGTATTCTGCTGAATTATGAATTTTTTAAAAGTGCTTGGCATCGATTTGAAAAATTAATTCAAGCTCGGATTTTGCTTTGTTACGGTAAACAAATTAAGTTATGGTGATAATCCGATTTAACTTTGTATCGGAGGGGAAAAAAATTTAATAGGCCATGGATGGGCTATGATGTGAAACCTAACCTGCAAGATGATTTAAAGCCTTACGCAAGCACTATTGCCAAAAATCAATTAATACATCCAAAGAAATGGAGTCACAATTTGTCACCTTAACAAGTTATTCGAAATCATTTGATTCTGTGAAATAAAAAGGGCCATCAACAACCTACAAAGGGATCACATTGTTTCAAAACTCAACGTACCGCCATGAGCCTCTGTTTCTCCAGGTTCTGTACGTGAAACTCTTGGAAATAAAATCAAGGGCAATGATGAGATCCAACTACTGGACCTCCTTTCTCGAAAAGCGGATAACAGTACCAAGCCAATCATCAGGAATCTTTTCTCTCAATTCTCCACTTAGGGCCTTCACCGAGTGGCTGGTGGCTGCCTGTGGACAGCTAAACATCTCAATATTACAGAAACAGAATTGTCTATAGAAAGCAAAACTGGCAAAAGAGTAACGTGACAGAAAGTTACTACCTTCACAATGTATACATCAATACCAAGTTTTGCAATCATGGCAGCTTCTGATATCTTGGTCACCATTCCTCCAGTTGTATCATGGGCAGCCACGGTTATGTCAACTGTTTGGCAGGTAAAAGTTTAGCAAGCTTTGAATGATGATGTCATGATAGTCCGCTATGGGATTAGATAGCTTATTAAATTTTTGGAATGTCATAACTATGTTTTTACCATAAAAGCTCATCCACAAACCATGGTTATTCAAGTGCTGAAGTGTTGGTTTCGTTATGGACCAGCTCCCATCTTCCCTTACGGCTGCCAAATATTTTTTTAAAAAATTGTCATTTCAATCTAAATAAAACGAGTATCATCTACAAATCTAGGGCCAACAGAGAGTGCTCACCAATCTCCCTCAACAGAATTGCATTAGGTTCTGTTGGTGGATGGTTGTATACGCCCAAAACATCAGTCTTTAATCCCCATTAATCGGACAACACTCATCAGATGAAGTTCGATTTAAGAATGCAGCAACATAAATTTTTTATTTAATAGAAATCACTATGGGGTGGTTATGCCTAGCGATAAGATGGGCAAAATGGAGCATTTTCAATGACAATTACTATTAACTATACGATAACAAACACAACGGTTGAAGAGTTTAACTATATATGAGTCATCTGGGTCGGATGGTGCATAGATAAATTCAAAATAATGTATGTTGCAATCCATAAAGCTCTCACCAAGATACAAATGCATTGAATGAAATTTCTTCATTGACAAAGGATACAAGAAAAACAACATAATCAGGCTTCATGTATGCTGCTAGATGTCGTATAATTACGTCTCCACTCAATATGGTGCATCCCTGACACAAACAAATAAAAAAATGTCAATTCCAAAACAAAGACAAGAATTGTTACAGCTAAGTCTCAGAGATATCAGGCCTGTAAGTTGTCAAGTACAGCATCACCATGAAGAACCTACAAAGGCAGACCATAATCAACATCATACAGAATATACTATACAGTATAAATATTAGAATTTCTAGCTCGAGAAACTTACAGGAACAAAACCAGATTTAATTGTATTGGCCACTACAGACAAATCAGCCATGGGTAACTGTGGAAATACACGAGTTCAAGCTTAGGAGGAAAAATTACTCTGGGAAGAACAAATTTAATAGAGAATTAATTGGTGCACAAAAATTTAACGAAATACAGCCATTCTGAATGTTTCTAACATTTCCACCAGAGGTTAACCATCCACAAGAAAATGGTGACATCCCAATAGAAGGAATACCTTCTGCAAAAAAAGCAAAACATCATTTTAAAGTGGTGTGCTTCACTTCCACAGATCTTGAGTGAAGATGAAACAATGGGCTGGCTGTGTGGGTATTTTACATACAAAAAATTGGAAGGAAATAAAACAAACAAACACAAAAGAAGATACAAAATTTACATAGATTCACATAAATTTATTTCCAGGTTGTGAAAGTTTTGGCATCTATTAATGCAGAAAATATAAGTCACAGAGTCATACACTACCTCTGGCAAGTGCTCTAACAATCTCAAGGTTGAGAGTTGTAACCTGAAATAGAATAAACAATATTGGAATAAAATATTAAAATGGGAACAAAAAAGAAGAGATCATTGTTACACAAGGCCCAAAAAAAAAAAATGAAAAAAGAAAAAGGAAAAATCATAGGCTCAGTGAATGAACATACAGAAATGCGTGTGGCAACAAAACCAGCCTTGACAAGAGGCTGTTGCAATCCTCCTTTGTGAACCCCAGAATTGCTAGCCTGAAAGTGCCCAAACGAACCTAAGACCAACCACACATCTTTAGAGAACTTAAAAAGAATTTAAATACCATTTTGACAAATTCAAATTCCATAAAAGAGCTCATTGAACAAACCTGCTCCGTGAACAACGATAAAGTTGGTAGAGTCCACACTTGGCTTATCTCCAAAACCAGCTACATTATCAGCAATATCAGAAACTCCAGGTCTCTTGCTCCAATCCATCCCAACAGCCTTATCAGAACTAAGCAATGCTTGCCTCAGCTGTGTAGAAACTATCTGAAGATTTTCTTCATTAATTTTCTCAAATTCATCTTTGAAAGTGATCGCTGCCCCTCCTATATTTGACAAACCCATTTGCAAAGTATCAGTCATGCATTATTTATTTGAGGGTTGAGATTAATAAACCAATAAACATTTTAGAACCTGAACACGAAAAATAGCCAAGACTAAACTGTCAAATGTCATAAATATTGGAAATTTAACAACTTTTCAAGTGCTAATTCAATCAAACAAAGTCCATGAAGCAATTAGATCAGTGATCTAAATAAAGAAATTTGATGATAAAGAGACGGACCCAGTTTCACGATACAACGTATTGGTTTGGTCTGATTGACATCGGTTGCTGTCTGGTTACCGTTAAACTGCATCTGGCTGCGCTCTGTTTGGTTACTTTCTTCCTTCCAGCTCCGCTTTCGGCTTCTGCTTTAGTGGCTCTTCAGTCCAATCCTTTTACTCATCCCGGCCCAGAATCGAAATGAAATTAAAAAATTAAATTAGGGCACCGTCGCGTTACCACATGTGAATCTTCTCAGGGGTTTGTTTGCTAAACTCCTGAATTTTAAAATTTTATTAATTTTAGATTTTTTAAACAAAATTTATTATTTATTTTTTTATAACTTCAGTAAAATTTTTAGATATTTATATTTAAATAAAAGATAAAATTTTTATTACTTTTATTTGAATAAAAAATATTTAAATAATAAATAAATATTATATTTTAAAAATATTTTCATAAAATATATTTATTTCTTAAAATATAAAATTTAGTTATTTTTTATTTTGATTTATAATAATAAAAATATAAAATAATTATGTTTAAAATATTTTTTATTTATAATAATAAATAAATATTATTTATATTTAAATATTAAAACATAAAAAAAATAAACACATCTAAGCCGAAGAGTCTAGACTTATCGAATCAATTTGAATAAGGTCACTCTCTCATTTCGGGTCCATCCATAATAGAATCAATCAAAACAAACTTTTTTGAATGGATCGAAATTTTTTATTTGAAAAAAAAAAAGAAAAGGGAAATTATTAATTTTAGAAGTCCATGGTGATATTATTATTAGTGGATGGAGACACATGAAGAAATCGTGATGAGGGTTATGTGAATGGTGTCAAAGTGCGGCCCTACGTGCAGTGCACAAACGTATTACAAATTGTAGTTAGGCTTAGGCAGTGAATTGACACAACAATAATAGCCAAACTTGTTGTTTCCAGCATCTTCGAATAAGAGGCCAATCGTATCTCCGTTTCCCGCTAATCATAATCTAGAAGGCAGTAGCAGCAGCACTTTTTGTTGAGTATTCATTCCTACTCCCATTCAAATTTTATAGACAACCCCATTTTTCACACTCAATATATCATAAGTTACTACATACTAATTTCTTTTAAATTGAGGTGTTGTGAATTTGCCCTTTTTGTTGTTGCGAAATAGATTTATTATATGTCAAATTAATTTTTTTTTTTAGTGTTTTTAATATTTATTTTTAAGAGTGTTTGGCTTTTTATTACATAATTTAATTACGAATGAATAATGTTAGGTATCTTAATTTTTAAATTTTAATTTAAATCTCAACTAATGTAATATTTATATATTAAATAAATTTATAAATTATAAAATTTATTATTTGATAAATAAATAATATATTATTGAGACTCAAATATTAAAATTATTATTTAATTATTATATTTTAAAAAATATAAAATTTGACTGTAGCAATTGTGGCACGAATTTTTATTTTTATTTTTTTAGAAAAAGGAAATTAAAGTACGGACAAGTAAATGGTAGATATATGGTTAGGAATTTTATAATTTAGGGGGTAGAAAGTAGAAACAAACGAATTCAAATTTCTGGTTTTAATAAGGGAAATGTATATCCAAATGAAGACACGGGCAAATGAAAGGTAGGCGTTTTTGGTGGGCCCAAAACCAAAGACTTTTAGACAATTAAAGTCAAACTTTTATTGAAGATTGGAGTTTTTGTTGGCATGTCCAACACCATAAGTTTTGCCTTCACTTCCCAACTCTCAAGTTGTAACACGCGTGCGTGCACTGCACGTCTTCGTCTTAACACCCCCTCGCCCTTTTTGTTTCTTCTGCTTAAATTATCAACTAAAATAAAATCAATCAACCACGACACCGCAATTTCTTGTTTGGATTATTTTTTTTTCACCAGTTTTGTGTTGTGTTGTGTTGTTTCCAACTTTTTTTTTATGCAACTTCTTTTTTGGCTGTTAACAAAAATAAATAAATATTATAAACTAAATGACTAATATTTATTATTAAATATTCACGTAACTCGAATCCCTCCCTTCAAAGTTCAAAATATTAGAAGATCAGGACACAGACCAGTGACTACCTGGCTGGGTAGTGGCTATTTGCTATTTTGAGTGGCCCACGTCTTTATTTAAACACTTCATTTAGTTAATTTACATGTATAACAATAATACTTAGACAATTGTTATGTTGGAACAATACTAATAGTAATACTTCATTGCATGAACATGAATACATGTGACAGAGATCATCTTGACTTGTTTATTTATTTCGTATTTTATTATTTAAAAAAAAGACACCTCACAAGCAGCACATGATCACTGATGGGGAAAAAAAGAAAAAGATTTTCTTTAGCGGGGCCGGGCCGGACCGGGCCACATCCAACCATTTACTGCCACGTAAAGAAACCATCTATCATATAAATACAAAACAAAGATGTAACAAAAGCAGCTGTCACATAACTACTCGCACAGCACGGCTAATAGAAAGTGTAGATGGAAGAGAGAAATTGGGAAAAAAAAAAAAAGGCTGCTAACTGCTGCCGTCATCTAAAGGGCAGAAAAGTCAAAACACGTTGAAGAAAGAAGCGGTCCTCCAATCAGATTGTTTCGTCTAAGCAAGCTGAGGAGCAGACGAAAAAAAAAAAAGGACAAAAAGTGATGAAAGAAAGAAGAGAAATAAAAAATCTTGAGGAGGGGAGTCGAGAGCTTTTCGTTACGTTATGTCGTATGTCATGGTGGGGAGCCGTGGACTTTTTCCTGAAATTCAGATCCGCTGAAGCTGAAACCAAGAACCAAGCAACGTAAAGCTCACAAGTCACAACGCAAAACGACAGCGCATAGACATAACCATAGAGAGAAGAAGAGAAGAGATTTATTACTCACTCAGTTACTGGTTGCTTCTTTTGTAATTTTGGTTTTTTTTTTTTGAAATCTAATGGCCGGAAATGAAGACCGGACGTCAACGGCCTCATCAGCGTCGTTAAAACCATCGACCACTCCGTCACGACCGACAATCACTCTCCCGCCACGTGCCTCATTTACCGAGTCTTTATTTAACAACAACGGGCCGGCTTCCGGGTTTGGCTTCGGTTTCAGCCCGGGGCCCATGACTTTAGTTTCCAACTTCTTCGCTGACTCCGACGACTGCAAGTCCTTCTCCCAGCTGCTCGCCGGTGCCATGTCCTCTCCCGCCGCCGGCCACTTGAGACCGAATTCTTCGGAACAAGCAGAGAGGAGTTCGGGCGATGCCGGAGTTGGTGACGTGGACTTCCGCTTCAAGCAGAATAGACCGGCTGGTCTGGTGATTGCTCAACCGCCTCCGATGTTTGCGGTGCCGCCCGGGTTGAGCCCCGCCACTCTGCTTGACTCGCCGAATTTCGGTTTGTTTTCGCCTGCACAGGTAATTCAGTTATTAACTCCGTCTGACTTAAAGTTTGTTCATTTATTTCATTAGATTTTAGCATGTTAAGGAAAGCTTTCATTTTTATTGGGTTTCACATTTAATTTCTAATAATTCTCGGGCTTGAATTTTTATTTTTTGGAATTTTGAATTAGCGCTCGCTGAAGCATTTACTATATAATTTATAAATGTGTCCTGTAATTGGGATAAAAACTCTTTTGACTTAATTAATGGAAAAGAAGAACATTTTGAGCAATGTTTTTAATGTGATTGCATTGCTAAGATAATCTCATCTTGTTTTGGTATTCTAAATATCCAAATGGACTGTATTCTAGGCTATCCAGGTCAAATTTTAATGGTAGTGGGGCATTTTTCTTTCCTAATTTTACTTTCATCTCTTTTTAGATGAAGCATATGGTTAATGCAACCCACTAACAAAGGAAAAGCCGTTGGTATTATTGGTGTTGGAGAATGGAGATCCAGTTGTCTTCATTTGAACTGTGAACACATTTAACTCCCATAGCCAAGATACAAACATCTTTATGTAGCTTTAAGCCAAATATGTGAGAAATTCTCCAATCTAGTCACAACTTTAATAGCAACCAAGAATGAAAGAGTATTAGCTTCCAGTCATAATTTGAGGACTGAAGCTTGAATGAGTGAGTGATAACTTGTATTGTCTATACTGTTTTGTATGTCATGCCTCATTAACATTATGTTACTTGGGTATCCAAATTTTAAGCGTATCTATTACTAATTTTCTTGATTCATTGGATGCAACCTAGGGAGCATTTGGAATGACGCACCAGCAAGCCCTAGCACAGGTCACTGCCCAAGCTGCACAAGCCCAATCTCATACTCAAATCCCTGCTGAATATCCATCTTCTTTATCATCAGCACCCACCACATCTATGACGCAAGCTTCATCCTTTACTGCCAATACAACCTCACACCAACAGATGCCACCCCCAATGCCAGACTCCAGTGTACAAATGAAGGAATCCTCAGATTTCTCTCATTCGGATCAGAGACCCCAATCTTCTTCTTATGTTTCTGATAAGCCTGCTGATGATTCCTATAACTGGCGAAAATACGGGCAGAAGCATGTGAAGGGTAGTGAATTTCCTCGAAGTTATTACAAATGTACACATCCTAATTGTCCTGTCAAGAAGAAGGTCGAACAATCTCTAGATGGTCAAGTAACTGAAATTATCTACAAGGGGCAGCATAACCATCTGCCTCCTCAATCAAACAAACGTGCCAAGGATGCTGGAAGTTTAAATGGAAATTTAAATAACCAGCGGAGTTCTGAATTAGCTTCCCAGTTGAAAGAAGGGGCTGGTTATTCCATGTCTAAAAAGGATCAAGAATCTAGCCAGCTTACACCTGAAAATATATCTGGTACAAGTGACAGCGAAGAAGTGGGTGATACTGAAACTGGTGTATTTGAGAAAGATGAAGATGAGCCTGACACAAAAAGACGGTAATGTTTTATATGGGACAATATATCTGCTCATAGAGGGCTCTTTGTTTATTTGTCTGCATCATTTTTCTAATAAAACCTATTGCTTGTGCAGAAGTACAGAAATCAGAGGTTCAGAGCCAACAGCCTCACATAGGACTGTTACAGAGCCTCGAATTATTGTTCAGACAACTAGTGAAGTTGATCTTTTGGATGATGGCTACAGATGGCGCAAGTATGGCCAGAAAGTTGTAAAAGGCAATCCTTATCCAAGGTCATATATCTTTTCCATAGTTATATGCTAGTAGCTTAACATTATTGTGATGGTTTCATGAAGCAATAGTTATTGAGAATTACTCCAGCCAAAGCCATCATTCACTGGTCAGAATTCTTCTGTTGTTTAGATGTAACTGAATTTACACCGACCAAATTACAATCTCATTGCAAGATTTTGGCCAAGCTATTCAATTATACTCTGAACTTTTTAAGCCATGCTTTTTTGGTCATTATCTTTTGTTTTGATGATGGAAATACATAAGAAAGTGAAAATGAGTAGTAAGTACTGCTATTTGTGCAATAAAAATCGTCTACATTTCCTGTTCACCAAAAGGAAAAAGGCCTGAACTTTTCGATGGATGTTGGCTTTAACATACCTGATTATGGAGGTTGTCAGTATTTCTTGCAGTAATCCAACAATGATTGTTTTTCTAGGCTTGCTGAACTCTGCAACTGTGTGCAAAATGTACTTGGTTATGTAGTGTTATGCCTGCTCTTTCCAAGAAAATTTTGGCCTGTACTCGAAGTATTTATCAATTACTGTTGACCCTTTTCCTTTGTTGGGGTGGTTTACAGGAGCTATTATAAATGCACAACCCCTGGTTGCAACGTCCGTAAGCATGTTGAGAGAGCTTCCACGGACCCTAAAGCTGTCATAACAACATATGAGGGCAAACATAATCATGATGTACCAGCGGCTAAGAATAGTAGCCACAACACAGCCAACAGTATTGCATCACAGATAAAGCCACACAATGCCAGAACAGACTTAGGGAACAATAATCAACAGCCTATAGCTCGTTTACGTCTAAAAGAAGAGCATTTGACGTAAATTCTCTGAGTAGAAATCATGATAAGAGGCCAGAGTACAAGTAGACAACGAAATCTATCATTTGGCAAAAGCCGTAAGTCTCTTTTCATAAATCTGTTTCTCTCGCCTGTGGCTGTTATTTTGATCTTGGTCATCCATCTGCCAAATAATATACAGGAAAAAAAAAGAAAAAGAAAAAGGAAAGTCAAGAAAGAAGGGAGAGATTTCTGAAAGCAAACTGGAGTGTGTAGACTAGTTTAGTTCTTATATTGTATTGAATTTTGGGTGTGTGCATTCTTTTGTACATGTATACTGTATTTCTCTAATTTTTTATTTTTTTTATTTATAAATTTTGCATTTGGACTCCATGCTTTGATCGACAGGATCTCTTTTATTCCCCCAATTATTGCTTTGCTTTCCCAGTTCTCTTTCTGTGCTTTTCTGATTCTTCTTTCTGTGTTTTTCTTATTCCGTGTTTTGGTAGCTCCTGGGGAAAGCTCTGCAAGAAAAGTCCGTTAATGGATCAATCACAAGAGAGTAACAAAAGTGAAAAGTGAACATTCAATTGTTACTTGAAAAAGCTAAAGGATAAACGGACACTTGCAACTTTAAGGTTTATTGATTTTTAAACTAAACAAATAACAATTGTAACATTTTTAGGGCTAGCGTACACTAAAATATAATAATGGCACTTTCGTTTCCTCATCAAAAGAAAGAACGGATGCTTAAAAGTTAAAAGAAGCCATTTTGGGAAAAAGTGTACCTTCCACTGAGAAGACATTATCTTCTTCAGATGGTGTGCAAACTTTTCTAAAATTGATATATTAGATGGTTAAAAGGATTTACGAGAGTGGACTGGAATTTTTTGTTTAACATTTAGCCTTTTGACCCAGAAAAGCTGAACATGTAAATCCATTTGTTGCAATTGCATAAAGGTTTGTTAACCCTGTGAGAGGAGTGGATTTAGTATTTCGGAATCAAGATGTCAGATTAACTAACTTTTGGGCTAAAAATGCTGGAGAATAATCTTCTTTTCTATTTTTCATTTGTCAATCACATGGAGATCATCAACATGGTGATCCAACTTTTATAAAATACAACTGTTGATCCTTCTTCATTCGCCTTTGCCTGAATATTTTTTTTGGCTCTGAATCACATTACCCTTCAGCTGCTTCTTGGAGTTAATCATGATTGTGGAACAATGGTTGGTATTTGGCCATGATTTTCAAAGTCAATCTTATTCAAGCGTACACAGCACAAGACTTGCTCCGGCAATTCCTCAGGCTTCTGAGCCTGTAAACATTATCAAAGAAAAGTCAGAAGTTATTCAGCACCCGTGAAGCAGCTCAATCTCAATCAAATAATAGGCAACACTTGAGAGTAGCTCGTGTATCTAAAACTGATAAGTTTGCAATGACCATTCATCTATTCCTGCACTTTAGCTGTTTTAAATTAGGTTCCTAGAGATGACATTGTAGTTCTCTTTTGAAAATTTGGCAGAAAAGTATACGTACCTGAATGGTTAAACCAAGATCAAGTATCCCCTCTTTCAAACGATCCCGAAATGATTCAAATCCTTTTCTGGATATGTAGCTGAATCGGTGGATGTCCAAGTCAATCTCAAAGTAGTTGGGTCCCTGATTAAGAAGAATTGTCATGTTTACTCTTTTTAAAAAACCAATTTGAGCCACTCTTGTTTTTCTTAATGGAATGTTTAGTAAGAGCTTGAAAGAGAACTCTCTCCTTACCTTAAAGAAATCGTGTTGAGGGCGTGAAAGCACCGGCTTCTCATTATAAGCTTGCATAAGCTTCTTTTCGGTAGAACTCAAATGAAGGTCCTCTGGGTTAACCACGCCTGCCATAATTTTCAATCTTTCTCTGAAAGGAACTGTGGATTCCCTTGCAAACCCTTTGACCTTTTCCATCTCATCATCAACAAATCTCTGCAGCAGAAAGCCACTTTGATAATCAACTAAAATGCTAAGGGTGAAAAGACAATCTATGAGCAGTGCTAGTAAATTCAGTTTTCTTGTCATGCCAGAAAGAAATAGGAAATATAATGTGGTTTCAAAGCAAGAGTTTGATGTTGTCATGCTAAACATTTTCGCTTTGAAGTTTCCAGAACCAAGTCAGATAAATATGTGCAAAACCTTCAATTTAAAAGATTTTTCTCTACAATAAGTAGCTGATCCTTACTAAGAGGGAATAAAAATATGTTGAGTCGGTTTGTTTAACTAAATTTGTATGAAGGTATTGGTCAAAAAATACCTTGATGCTGTCCTGAAAATGAACAGATATCTCTTTCTTGAAAGTCTCTGATACTCTGAAATATAATACAAGGCTCATGCCTTCCCCATCAGACTCACCAAACATACAAGCTGGATACGTAGGCAGCTGGCACAAGAAATACCCAAAATCATATCATAATCAGCCATCATGGGGCAATCTAATAACTGTTACATATGCTGAAGGCCACTGATTAATCAGACCCCTTGTTTCGCTTTGATAGTGTCACAAAATGGATGGGTGGCAAAGAAATAAAGGCATTTCTATTTACCAAAATGGATAAAACACAATCTAACTTAGCCATGTCATTTATCCAACTGTATAGTTAATGCACGATTTGCTTGGATTTATGGTAAATGACTACATGGAACTGAGACCCAACCACGCCAAGACATCAAAATCAAGGGGAAGGGGATGGTAAGAGTGCAAACCTGTATGTTGACAATGAGGAGTGATGGTACTTTCTCATTAGTTTTCACTTGAGGAAGTTCAAGGTGCTGAGCAATGTGATTTATCTTCCGTGAGCAGGCAAATAAATCAACACCAATTGGTATATAGGGACTGTAGTTTGGAGCAGGATTCTTCTGCTTGTCTCTGCAAAATAAATTTTCAAAGTCAAGGTTGTCTCTAAAAAAGAAAAGAAAACTAAAGACATCACTCATAAGTCAAACATATTCACAATATGCTACGTGGGAAAAAGATCAAGTACATGAGATACCTGAAATAGTTCTCACCACGAAGTTTGAAAACTGAAGGCGGAAGCTCAGACCAGCATCCTGGAGTTGATTTCTCTCCTGTTGCACGTGGAACCAGAAATCCTGCTCTGGGACGGTATAAATATCTCTCAGCTTGACCTGTTCATATACTGGTACAATCAGTAAGAACAAAGGTTCACAAAAACAAGGGTTCCCAAAATATACTATCTTATAGATGAATTGCTATCACAGATCCCATAGTTAAGGATAAGCACAAGATCATTAATGAAATTTGAGATGAAAACTGACTTCGTATTAAATGATTTCAATCAACCACAATGTGTACATACAAAATCCAGTTGCTGCTTCTCCATCATATGATTGCCTCTTCACAGAAAGCATGATAACGGTTGATTTCTTTCTATTTTCATGATTTTTCTCTCCAGAATCATTTGTACCTTTGCATTCCTTGTCCGTTTTACCTCCGTCTATTTTAAGGTAACTTTCATAAAACTCCTCATACTTAGACCCTGTATCTACAAAGTGTGATGCAGTTTCGTATTGAAGAAGTTGACCATTTGAAATATGGCCAATTGGGGTGCCTACAGAAGGAAATGTATCTGACATGGAGAAAATAATATTTCACTCTAATTATCCATCAAAAAATAACAACCAAAAATTCACTTTACTTTCATGAGATGCATTTGCATTACCTCCATGAACACTACTGTAGTCATCATCTGAATCAGAGTCTATAATACTAACTGAATCATACCATGCTTCTTCTTGGCATACTCCTGCACATTATTCAATTCCTCAGTCACTATAACAATTATGCACATTATTAACTTCTCAGGGTACTTACATACCATTTGAATCAATTTGACTGTGGTTCCATTGCAGCTGGGTGACGTGAAAGTTCTTATTAGTGACCTCGGATCTCTTGCAAGTTGTAGCTGCACCCTTCTCAAAGTTGAGATGCACAAACTCATGACTAACTGCAAAATCTCCTATTCCACCATCATTAAGTTGTCTCCTAGCTACATTATGAATCAAAGCAGAAATTTTTCCTCGGCGTTTTCCATATTTACGAAAGTACTTCCTATGTACTCTACTCTTTCCACTATGTACTGAAATACATCCACCCATAGTGACAACAATCTCTAAAAAAGGCAAAAATGACTCCGGAGAGATAACGAACCTGCCATGCCGTTGGTCCCAAGAAGAAAGACAAATACATGAAAAATGAGACATATGAACCATGTTAAGTTTTGAATTATCCAGAGAACTGTAATTGAAATTCATCTTCGCATCAAGTACATTACCTTCTAAATCAAATGCATAACAGAGAGTTAGCAACTAGCTAGCACCTCACGGATGCTTCCGGGTAGCGTCTTAGCTGAAAAAAGGAAAGAAATTTATAGCTCTAAGACGAATTGTTGTGTTGAGATATCATCAGTTTACACATTTAATCAAATTCCACTCTGAAGAAATCCTGAAATTAAAATCAAATAAAATAGACCCAAAAAAAAAAAAATTAATGACAGAAACATGTATCTCGAACAACAGGACCATTATTAAGTTAAAGCCTAATTATGACCAAGAAAAGCAAAACAATCACCCTCCTAAAAGAACAAGAAAATGGAAAGATTTTTGATAAGAAAAGAAAAGATCCACTATTCATAAGTGGCTAAACGGAGGAGAGAACACCCGTATCACGAAATGTCTCATGACCAAAATTAGGTAGAAAAGAATGGCATCATGTCCCTATCAAACAAGATAGTAACTATTACGAGAGAACAAAATGTACATTAATTAGGAAATAAGCAGAAATTAAAAAGTCTCAATCGAGAGCACGAAGAAAGTAGAGGGAGTAGAAGCAGCACATGTGAGAACCAAAATAATAATAATAATAATAGTAATAATACAATTATCAACTAAACTAACATCTTCTTTGGAATCCCGTAATTGTTCTACCCACAAAATAAGGAATAAATAATTTGATAGAAAGTTTTACTTTTTGCATGCAAAGACATGCATTGGCACTGCAACAAATGAAAGGGCAAACCAACCTGAGAAACGAAGAAGATGTGTGTTTTGAGGAATCGTTGTTCCTGTTCAGGAACTCTGATTCCTCTTATCGCTTTCTTTCTGTGTTTCCTTTCTTTTTTCTTCTGCCTTTTGGATTAAAAAAACAATAATAATAATACGATGAAGATTTGTCAGCAAGAAAGAGAGATTTTCAGGAAACAACACCAAAGCACAGCGAAGAGACCGTTTTTACGATCCGACCATTTGGCCACCTTCTCCTTTTAAATCTCTCCCCGACTCCGAGTGTTTTTGGCTTTTTCTTTTTACTTTTCTTTTCAAATTATTTGTGTTTCTGTTTTTGATATTTTATCGCCCGGGATTTCGCGGGCAAATCACTTTCTATTATGACACAGTCTCCGCTTACTTCGCTTTTGTCTTCGATCCCACGTGGCTTCATTTATGAATTCCTACTTTCGGATAATTATTTTATGGCGTTATAACATATACGTCCATAATCTCTTCTGTTATCTTCAATATTGGCATAATATTTCTCTTTGTGTTAAATAGGTCCCAGCAACCCGATACTTGTAGCGATATCATTTTTTAACTGTCAAGGCAAAACATGTTACCAGAAATACAAACTCTTCATCTAAGTTATTGTTATGCTATTTTAACTTAAAATTGTGACGTAAAAGTCATTAATTTCATCCAACTCAATAATAGATAAATTAATATTGTTAAATACTACTTTGGCTCTTGATATCTATTATTAGATTACATGAAATCAATGGTTTAAAATTTAAATTAAAATTTTAAGTTGAAATAGTCCCTCCCTAAAACTAATATCATCAATAAATAATTTCATAAGTTCTTACATAATAATTTCAATAACACTACATAATCATAAGTCATCTTATTATTTAAAGTGGAATATCACTCTAAAATATTTTTAGCAGATAGTTTGTATCCCTAATATATTCTAATGTAGAATTGCCTAACTTAATATTGAAGGGTATTTCGGCCATTATAAGAGAGATTTGGAGCTTGTTTGATACAAATGGAAAATTATGTGTGGTTTCTTAAAAGATTATTGGAAAGCTAGGAATCCAGATCTTATTATCCAATTAATTTTATTATTTGTATTTTCTCACTCACTCGTGCTTTTCACATTCGTACGTTAATGAAGCGCCTTTGACTAATGTTCAAAATTAGCGATGATGTGACTGCAAAATTTTTCACTAAACAAACCTCCTTTATTTTTCAATCTCTTGCACCAATATGGCATTTTTCGCTGCATTAAATTCTAATCCAACTCATGCACTCCAACCAAAACAAACGGGCAAACCCACAATCAATTTTTAATAATTTTAACTTTGTGCAGGGGGGAGTTGTACCTTTTGGGCTTTTGCATTATTAAATTAAAAATGGTTATCAATTTTCAACTTACTATTTGAGAAATATAGAGACATGAAAGTGGGCTAAAGTCTACAGTTAAATATTAATATTGTTTCATCTTTGTTGCCAAAAAATTTCAGTCCCATCGACATTCAAGCACCACAACTTCAAAACAAAAGAAAAGAAAACCAATTTACGTTCTTAGCTTGTATTTTATTTGTAAAACAAGAAGCACAAAATGTCTCAATCACGGCAGTCTGGCGGCAATTGAAAACTAAAAAGATTTTTCAGTTGTGGTGTTTTGTGAATTGTGCAAGCTGGTATCTGAAAATGACTCATTGCAATCAAACCAACCTCTTATTTCAAAGCGATCGAAACAAATGCATTAATTGAGCTGGCCAGTTAATTTCAGGCTGGCTTGGACTAGACATTTTTAAATGGCGATGACTTGACATTTTTAAATTCTCACCGTGTTCCCCATTCAAAACTCACTTGCTTTCTCCATCTTTGTGGATTTGAAACAGTTTCTTTTTTCTTTTTTGGGTGTGTGTGCTCTTAAATCTTTTTAATTTTATGTCATGTAAACATGCGTTATGGTTCATTATTCATTTTGTCAGTGCAAATGTGAGGCAATAAATCAAAACTAAACAACATTATACTAATGAATTCGGATCTTAAAACATTGGGATATCAATAATTGTTAGGTCCATTATATTGAATGATTTCTGATCCCATTCCATTATAACGTATGTCTTTTGTGAAAAAAAAAAAAATATAACAATAAAGCTTAATTGAAAGCATAATTTAATAGGTACACATCAGAGTCTAAGGTGGGCCTTCGTTGCACGAATTGGCTCCAATGAGATGATTTGGTGCGTGAAGTAAAGTGCAATATGTATTAATGTGCATGATGAAGTGGACTCGTCGAACCGTATTGAATTAGTTGCCTAATTCCGCCATATTTTTTTAAGTCAATATTTTTGCATCCCTTTCGCCAACTTCTTGAAGAAAAGATCAATTCAAGAACTTAACTTCATTCTCATAATTCAATTATTCAAATTTAGTTAATGATCTCTTAACAACCCTTTAGTATAAAACTAATTCATTATTGAACATCCCTTTCAAACTAATTTAGGTAAAGCTTGGAAGTATTTTCGGTGATTGTCAACAAATATTTTTGTTAATTAGCTAATAGCACTCTTTGTGCTATCCAAATATTTTCAAAATTAACGCTTAGCTCATTTGCGGTATGTTTACTTATCAACAATTAAAATGAGAATTAAAGAACAATAATCAATAATTTATGGTGCATTTAAGTATCAATAATGGGAATAAGAATTAAGGAACGAAAATCAATAATTTGTTTCCTTCCGAAATAAGGAGGGAAGAGTGTGAATCAAATTGACGTGAGACTGTAAGATGACGAGACCAACGACTAAATATATATTTTTCACTTTCAGCACATAGCTCATCATGGTTTTTTTTTTTTTATTGGATTTTGCAACATAAAATATGTCTACTCAGTAAGAGAGCCAACGACTTATAAATTAGGATAAAGACTTACTTGCTAGCGTATGAGATATTACATAATTGTAATAGTCCGACCTCAACAACGAAGTAAATATTATCTACTTTAGACACACAGTTTGTCATGATTTTTATTATTGGGCTTTGCAACCCAAGATGTGTCTATTTTGTTAAGAGAGCATCTCGTTTATACAAGAGTCTATGAACTCACTCACTAGCGATGTAGGATATTATAAGGACTTATCAATGTAAAAATGAGTATTAGAGTTTTTTTTACCAAATTATAATCTCATTTCTTGAACTGAAATTTTTAACAACACTAAATCTTTATTATTTCCATTTTATCCTCAATTAAAATAAATTACAAAAATTCAGTTGAAAATGGTGAAACTGTAACCCAATTAGAACCAGTAGCCGTGATTGAACCTAACTCTCGTTGTCACTCATCGTTGGTGTCATCAAACACAGCAAATTATTGTTAGTCGTCCCTACAAATCGTTGCTGGTCCTCACACACCATTCGTCATTGCCGGTGTGCTGCTGTCAATAGTTGCTACTACCGGTCACTGGTAATAATGATAATGATGATGATAATTATTATTATTAGTTAACTAATGGACATTTTAATAACTTATAACAATTCATTTCTAATTCTAAAACAAAAATAAACATATTAGTGGTAAATACAAATAATCTGATTTTTATTCCTAATGCTCAAATAAACATCTTGTTTTGATTCTAATCTATTCCGATTATTAATTAGTAAATATACTATTGATGTATTAATTTAATATTTTGAGTGCACTCATTAATTTTTTTTTTTTCCCGAAAGGTCGCAATGAAATGAAAATAGAACATCCAACTACTACAACAAAAGCATCAAAATAAATTAAATAATTCAAATATATTTTATTTTATGTTGTGATGTTGGAGCTTAGACCAAATCCAATATTCTTACTTATCCAATTGTTTTGCTGTTGTTTAAAAGAGTAAGTGGAAGTACATTATAAACAGCTTATAATTTTAACATTGGCGAATTTAAAGTACAAGTTTTAGTTCATAATTAATAAACAGCTAAACCAAAGAAGATACAAAATTTGATATTGTCAATCACCTACCCAACTTAGGTGCATTAAAATTTATACTATTGTGCTTTGAATCTCATATACAACAAATGAAATATATATATATAAAAACCCAAGAATTAAATTGTTCTTTAATCTTGGGGCAGTCCAAAACCAGCAACATGAAACACCTACTGAACTGCCCACAAAAATGTCGTCAAGTGACAATAAAACGTAGCACCTAAGAGCAAATAGAACAATGCAAATATGTTTTCCTTTTTTTTTTTTTAATATTAATCTAAAAGGTGAGTGCATAGACTTGTTTAGAAGTTTTTGGTCACTAAGTCCACACATCTTAAAATGTACATTTCAAAATTGACAATATTGATTTATGTACTAAAGAATAACTATTAAGCTAAGGTGTGTCAATAATCCAGTTGTTGGTAGGCACAAGAGACGATTATTCATTAAAAATTATAAATTTTATGTTACACTGTCAAATTTATTTGTCTACTGTACATGTCATATCATATCATAAAGCATGTATAAGATTGAAATTGAAGTCTGGAAACATTGCGGAATGGTCAAACGAATGGGAGCCTGTAGCTGTTGGGGGTAAGACTTAAGAGAGAAGAAAGAACTGAAAAATTATGAGAAAAAAAATAAGACAGAAGTCTCCCAATCGCTGGGCAAGCATTTAAATGCGCGCATTCTAAAAAATGATGGCCAATGTAAATGTGTAAGGATCGATGCACATGGACAGCATTTATTTTCTTTCAAGTTATTGGAATCCGTATTTCCAGCTACTAGACTCTGACTAAAGCTCTGCTTGGTCAAATACTTGATTGAATGAACATTTTAATAGCATGAGAGCATCCAACGCACGATGATGGTTAATGATTTTAAATAAAATCGGCCCAATGATATTTGCACATGGTCAGAAACTTGGGCCCGTAATGGTTTTCTGTTCTAGGCTTCTGGGCTCAATCTGAAGCTGTAACAATCTCTTAGAATATTCCCACACATCGTTGCATCAGCTAGTAGGGCAGTTTCATTCTTCTGTAGCGCATTACAATTTACAAGGCTGCATTATGAAGTAATGCACCATCATAATGTAGCATTAAGCAAACTCGTGCCCCCTAGGATTTGTACCGTTTGTAGCACGCACCACTACCACTACAAGGGATGATTTTATATGTTGGCACAAGTAAGTCCCATATCGATCATAAAAGGTAAAATTCAATTCCAACTAAATATGTACCCCCCAAGAGCTGGCTATGATGATGATGATACATCATGCCACTCGGAACATTGATGTGATTAAACGAATCTCATGTTTGTCTAAAGTTAACATTCCGAACGAAGATCATGAATTGCAGCACTAGGCACTAGATTCATCCCCAATGTTTCCCCCACCCTTTTTTTTATTTTTTTTTTGTTTGACTTGCCGTTCAAGCCTAGTGTCAGAAGCAAATTGTATGGCCCACTCTTAATTACAATGACCGGGCTATTCATGGGCTTGATTAATTTCAAAGTCCATGTAGAAGATTATAGAGTATATAAATTATTTTTCTTCTGCAAAGTTAGGTATACACTATGTGGATTATTTGAAGCTCATTCCAAAAATAACCCACCTTATCTGCACGTCGCGTCGGTTCAGTGTTACGACGTAAGTACAAGTTATTAAGTACTGGTCATTCTTTGTAATGTGTTTAAAGGGTACAATTATCAATTTTTGGGGCTTTCAGACATTCATAATCATGTAATTAGAAAAAAGAAAACAAACATTTCAGATCAATTTAGAGTTAATTCAAATTCTGATCCATTCGATATTTAGCCAAAAAAAAAAAAAACAAAGACTACCTTATTTATTTTTTCTTTTTTAAAATTTTAATAGAGTTAATACATAGAACGAATGACTCACCATCCCTCTCACTTTTAGGGCAATTTACCCAGTCAATTGGAAATAAATACAATGGAGGCGATGAACATAAAAAGATGGAATCATAACTTTTCATTTCACATCCTGTCCAAAAAAAAACTTTCATTTCACACAAAAATGATAATGGAATTAATTAATTTTTATTTTTTTTAAGTTTCAACGCTGTACACTACTGTGCTCATAGATTTGAACGCAAAATCTGGAATTATGTTGCGCAAGACAAGAAGTTCTGCTTTCTTTTGTTAGTGTTGCTTTAATTTGCTTCCAAATGAAGCAAAAGCTCCTTTTGCTAATATGATCATTTTGATCTCATGACTTTTGGCTTAATTGGTCTCCTTAATTGTTCAAAACGTTTGGGTCCCCTCCATCTAATCTATCAGAAGAGTCTTTTCTATTTTTTTTTTTTTATTACTATTGATTTGTTAATTTCTTAAGGTTTAAGTGAAGAAAGGAAAGCATGAGTACTATTATCCTCTAGTCCACTAAAAGTTTATATCCATAAATACTATTTTATCTGAAAATTTATTACAAGTTTCATCTGAAATAATGCGTTATGATATGTGATAAAATGGTTGATATTTTTTTTCATATAAACTTTAAATAAATAAATTATATTATTTTATTATTTACTTGACGAATCACAACCTCCTCGTTTGAAATGAATTTCAAAATAAATTGCGCAACTTGTTTAATAAGTGTATCGTCCTTGATAATACAGATATACACACGTGATTAGTTCAATTAAAATGCAAATTATGAATTAATCAGATCAGGAATAAAAAAACAAGCAGCATCCTCGATCCTTGCACGTTTATCTATTTATTTGTCTGTGTTCTTATTGTTGTTCAAATCCAAAATCCCAATATTCTCTTATTTATATACTAAACAATAATTAATAACAACCTCCAAAGAGCAACACTCGAATTCTGATTATTTTAATAAAATTATTTGACTCGAGCTTATCCCCTTCTTCCACGCTCAAATTGCCATATAAGACACAACTAGGCGGAATCGGAATATACATATACACAAATAAAATATTAACAATTCTACAACGAGTATATTATTATTTTAACAAAATTGAAATATTATTAAGGGATAGAAAAAATATAAATTTTAATATATTAATAAATAAAAAAGTAGTCTCCACTCTTTACTAGCATCAACGCCATATTGATTTATTAGAGATGAATTATATATATAATGGTATATTTATTTAGTTGAGATATAAATTTTATATTTTAACTTATGTGTTATTATTTAATTGGTTCAAATGATATGTAAGTATTAAGTCTTATAAATTTTAATTTAAATAATCTTTTTTATTGGTGACTTATTGTTAAGATACAAATTAACTAAGTATAGTACCATTTTCTTTCACCATGTATATATAATTTTCAAATATTAGTGTCATGAGAATTATAGAATATAGTCAGATATTTGAAACCGAATTAGACTGGATTTAACATTACTGTTTGAAGTCACTAAGCTTTATTTATTATTATTTTTTTTTGAATTATATGAGATTAATGACTACATTACAACTCATATTAAATGAGATAATTATTGATATTAGTCAGACAATTATTATAATTAATTAATATATTAAATCTTATATAACACTATGTAAATTTTTATCTTTCTTAATATTAGAAAGATGCTCATTCTAGTCATATTCTGTAAAAAAAAAAATATTATCTCAACTTAATTATAAATTTATAATTAAAAAATAACATTAAATGTCTATATTTATTTTTTAAAAAATTCAAAAAAGACAGTCTCACACATGCATGATCAAAGGCGTATTGGTTACTAGGCTTTATATCGACTTCTTCAGGTTTGCGATAATATATATATATTTTTTAAGAGAACCAAATAGAACGAATCTGAATTTTCTAAAGCCATATATGGTTAGGGAAGTTACTACCGACCGACCAATAGCATTGGACAAATATAAATGAACAAATAAATATTTTTTGCACGTGACACGATTCTGTTGATAGCTAGTATACGAAAAGCTACCTGGTACCAATACCTTACAGCTCGAAACTCGCTTCTCTGTTACCACCAACTACTGTACAACTTTTTTACAGCAAGATCTGTTTGAGTTTCAATCTGGGCCGTCGGATCACATCTCGATTGATTCAACCACAACCACAAGCAACACTACAGGGTGGTGGGACCCTACGGCAAGGCGGGTGGGGTTCGGAAAAACGTGAGCAATGAAAGACTTTTTGAGAGGAACGACAGATAGAGATCCGAAAAAAGTATATAAATGCAGTTGAGCGATCGTGTCAGATCCTCCCCCTCCTTGCTCGTTAGCATAATCAAGTCAATCAATGGCTGTTGTACGATTCTCGCTTTGATTTACATTCAATTTCAGCCGTTGGATGTTGTTATAATTCGACCTTTCCAATCTCTTTTTCATCAGGACCAATATCTGACAACAAAATGCCAAAAATGCTCTTCCCCAAGCAAAGGCATTGAGAAGCCCTACTAATGATCAAAATCAAAATTTAGTTAATCCCATATATATATTTTTTGTTGTTTATGTTAATTAAGTATAATTTAATCCAGATTAAACAAGTGGTTTAGTTTTTGTTTGACACAGTTCAGTTTCTGTAATGTTATTATTATTATTATTATTACATTTTTTTTTTTTTGGGGGGGTGGGTGATGGTAGTTTTCAATGATATTGATGTAGTAGCCTTTTTGACTTGGTACAAAAATAAGTGAAAAACAAGGTAAATGCATACTGCCATTCCTGCAAGAAAATTAAGCTTTTTAAATGACTTAGGTGACATTCTTTTAACTAAAAACAAAATCACTCTATAAATTCAAACGATTCTCCTCAATTCATTACAGAATGGCTTGATATTAAAATTAAGCTTGGGCCCTGGTTTGCAGCTCCAGATATTTATTTCTTCTCATAGCCATAGGTATCAACCCCTCCATCTCAATGACCATAATTTTACCAAAATAAAAACAACAAAAAAGAAAAGAGCAACATTTAATATTAGTAGGTATTTGTCTAGAAGTAGAGCCAATGAAGGGGATTCAGCTGAAAGGCATCCCCATCTCTGGCAATGATAAAAACAAGAGCTTTAAAGTAGAAAATTGCCATTAATGAAAGTGGGGTTCCCTGCTTCTTCTCTTTGCCTCGTTTGATTCATTTGATTATCTTTGAAGACCCCCAAACCGGAAAAAAAAAAAAAAAGAAAAGAAAAGAAAAGAAAAATACACATGATGCTTCTAAGGTTTATTTTTATCCCCTTCTTAAAAAATAGATATTTATTTATTAGATTTCTTTTATTAATGAATTACGAGCAAGATTATGGTGCATTAAATAGTGGCTTTATTATGATTATCATCATCCTCTCATACATTAAATTCAATTGCATTGCAAAAACAACCGAATAATTCTAAAAGCAAGGGCATAAAGTACAAAGAGGGGGTGTGGTTAGTGTAGGCATAAAAAACAAGCGTTAAAAGAAGGGAATGGCACTGTGGCAGCAGTCAGTAGAAGCAAGCAGAAATTACAAAAGGTGAAACCAAAGGAACACCAAAACAACTGGCTCTGTGACACATGATTTGCCCCAGAGAAAAAGGTAACGCTAGAAACAAGAGAAAAAAAAAAAGAAGGGATGAAAAGTAAAAGTTGTTTGCAAGGTAATGAAATGTAATTATAGCAGCAAAAGCAAAACCAGACAACCCATTTCAATCTGCTTCTCTCTCTCTCATAGCTGTGACAGTAACAAATCACAGGTCTTCGTTGTTGTTGTTGTTGTTGCCTCCACCAAGTAAAAAGCTTGCTTGTCAAATAAAAAAAAAAAAATTCAGATTATTACTTTGGGGGCTTTGGTTGTTTTGACTGAACAAAAACAAAGCTTCTCTTATCTTCTTCACTGGGAAAACAAATGGTCTTTGAAATATTTTATTTGGTTGGTAATGAGTGATCTTTATTCTCTTGCTGGAAAATAAGGAAAAGTGATTAAAAAATATGTAAACCAAGGTTCTGACAGGACCCAAGTTTTGATTTTTATTTGCTTTTGTTTTGCATTTTTCTTTTCTGAGTTAGCAAGTTTACACATTTATGAAAAAATGAGGAAGCACGGATGGCAACTACCTTACCACCCTCTTCAGGTATTTGTTTTTGTTGAGGCTTTCGTTACTTTTTTTTTTTTCCTTTTGGATTTTTATTGGTTAAAGTTTGGATTTTTAGTGTTTGTGTTGTGTCTTTGAAGGTGGTGGCTGTTGCTGTATTTATGGCATTGGGGTTTGCTTTCTATGTTTTCTTCGCTCCTTTTGTTGGGAAGAGGATTTTGCAGCTTATTATAATGGGAATCTACAGTCCTCTTGTAAGCCCTTGAATTCTTATGAGCCATTTCACATTTTCTTCTATCCTATTTACGCTTATGTATCGTGTGCATTTCAAATGGGTTGGACTTTGATGAACTGAGATCTGAGCTCTCTCTGCTTGCTGCATTTTCATTCATTGTGTTTGGTTCTAAATTTGTGATATGTATCTTGTTCTTCTCAAAATTGAGATCCTTTCCCTTTCTGTGTTGTTTATGTTTGTCATTTGGCAAAATTAACCATAGATCCTTTCAAGTGTATCATGAACCTGTCACTTTAGTTGATAAGGATAAAGTGGGTTGCTTGTCTTTTAGTCATTGCATCTTTTGGATGGCAGCATATTCCATAAATTCTGAATTTCAAATCTGATTCGGTTGAAAATTAGGTGTTTGCAACTTGTTCAGGCGTAACTACTAAACCTTATTTTTTCTTTGATTGCAAATTCTTGGTTTTATGTATGCCTATTGATGTTATATTAAAGCAGTTTATGTTAATTGAATCCACCATCTAGAGGTACAGATAAGCCCATTCCATGAAGATTTTGTGGTTACTTTCAGTGCTAAATTATTGTGTTTATCACAGTCATACTTAGCATAGCATGCGGTCAAACCAGTGACAATTACTAGTTTTTTGTCACACAAAAATATGTATTTTTGAACTTGGTCATCTATTTAAAATACTTTGCATATTTTGATCACTATTTCTTGGTTGTTTGTCTGATGCAAATAATTGGCATTTGTTTCAACTATGTATGAAGTTTCTCTGTCCTTGAATGCTGATATATGAATTGCATTTATTGTGGCCATAAAATATGTTTATTTCAATGCATTAGTGTCAGGTACAAATTTTCACAAGTCAAAATATATATTATCATTATATTCTGTATTATATGTACATTTGGTTTGTGTTCTGACTAATTGTAATAGATGCATGAGATGGAGTCCTCTTTTACAAAATTCATTGACACTCTTTTCTATTTAGATTGGCTGTGTCTTTGGGCTATATATTTGGTGTGCAGCAGCTGATCCTGCTGACTCAGGAGTTTTCAAGTCCAAAAAATACCTCAAGATTCTGGACAGTGGAAAGTCATCCCGACCAAAGGATTCTAAACTAGGTGGTGATTCAACTTCATCTATAAATGATGCCAATGCAGCTACAGTGGGGGACAAACCTGTGGAAAAAGATACGATGGATGCAGATACTGCTTCTAAAGACCTCAATTCTGAAGTTCAGGAGAAAAATGCATTGTCACAGAATTCATCCTTTTGCTTGTTGGCTCTCTCTCCTTGTGCTCTTATCTGCAATTGCTTTGGTTCAAGTGAGGAATCATCTGAGAAGCAGATGAGCGAAGATGGCATGTTTTATTGCAGCTTATGTGAAGTTGAGGTATATGAAATCATTTGAAATTTATTCAAGTTTTCTTCTTTTCTCATTATTAAGTTTGTGTTTGTACTCTATTAAACATAGTTGAAAAAGAATTAATTGGGTAAGATCATAATATTATTTTTCTTTCACATCTCGAACAGGTTTTCAAGTATAGCAAGCACTGTAGAGTGTGTGACAAATGTGTCGACCATTTTGATCATCACTGCAGGGTAAATAGGATCTTTTATTTTTGGTTTATTTATTCTTCCTTGATGATATCCTAATACCCTCCGAGTCTTTGGTTCATGCAGTGGCTTAACAATTGTATAGGCAAAAAGAATTACCGACAGTTTTTCACCCTAATGGTTTCTGCACTTCTCTTGGTAAGCATGAATCTCTGTATTCTGCATTTCTTGGAATCGTTCACTGGAAACCTCTCATCAGCTAGTCAGTGTATCTAAAGTTCTGTATAATCCTTTCCATGGCCTAACATATTCCAGCCTTGCTCAAGCTTCTCTGGTAGCCATCTCATTTGGGAAGCTAATCTGAGTAGTCATCACCATTTTCAGCTCACATTTTGAAAGCTATAATGCCTGTGATTTCTCAATTCATAATTGCCCCACAGGAGTATAATCCTTTCCATGGCCTAACATATTCCAGCCTTGCTCAAGCTTCTCTGGTAGCCATCTCATTTGGGAAGCTAATCTGAGTAGTCATCACCATTTTCAGCTCACATTTTGAAAGCTATAATGCCTGTGATTTCTCAATTCATAATTGCCCCACAGGAGTATTTTTGAAAATTTCTTCATCATAATTGCACCTACATTGTCTTGGAATTTTTCTTTAGTTGCCTATTCTTGGTTATTACATGATTTTGAGGTAGCCATTGGTTCCAATAACGCTTACACTGTTGCTTCCTGATAAAATATCATATTCTTTGCCAAGTCCTGGCATTGCATAGTTTCTTCATTTCAAATTGCTATTATCATTCCATCAAGCGACTGGCCAGAATTTGAAGAACACCAGTGTAAGCCTTTATTTTTCAAGTCATTTTCAATTTAACTGATTATTGACAGGTCTTCATGGTTTGTCCACCTTGGGCTTGAGATTGCAGCTTATTCTACAATGGGTGACTGGGATCCTTGTACTTATCTCTTGTTTCCTGGAGCGAAAGCGTTACTCAGTGGATATTTCCTCCAAGCTAGGAAGCAGTTTCTCCTTGGTTCCCTTTGTTATTGTGGTGGTAAGTTTTTGACCACTATTGATATGTTATTCGTACTAATAGGCTGGGATGCGAGTGCCCAATGAACCTTACATATATACACAAGCTTTCATGTCCACATTGTTGTTTAGTGCCACTTCAATTTTTTATCTGATGTCAACTAACAAAGAATTTGCATTCTTACAGGCAGTATGCACCATTTTGGCAATGCTTGCAACTTTACCTCTTGCTCAGCTCTTCTTTTTCCACATCCTCCTAATAAAAAAGGTAACCTTGCATGTTCCTCTTTACTTGTTGTTGACTGGAACTTTGTTTTAATTTCATAAGTGAATGAAGCTGTATCGATTTTTTTTGTCTTTTGTTTTGTTTTCCTTTTTCTTTTAAGACATTGGCAGTATCAAGGATCATAATTATGCTCTACATGTGTTACTTCTTAGTTGTGACTTTTCTTCGGGGTTTTTTCCAAAAACTTTCCCCTGGGCAGAATACTGCCCCCTTTCCTAGTACTTATTTTTTCAGCACCTGCTCTATTCTTCTGTGGCATCTGGCTTGTTCTCTTGTAATTGAAGTGCCAGTGTTGTTGAGCTTATTAGGTCATTTCTTTGTTTTCACAGGGAATTACCACGTATGATTACATTATAGCTCTAAGGGAGCAGGAACAAGAGCAACAAGGAGTTGGAGGCCAGCAGAGTCCACAAATGTCAATTGCCAGCTCACTTACTGGATTAAGCAGTGCAAGCTCTTTTTCTACTTTTCACCGAGGGGCGTGGTGTACACCCCCACGCTTATTTCTTGAAGATCAGGTAATTGTGATCAATTTTTCTTGTTTCTCTATGGGAGATAAAGGTATGCTTGCAAATTGGCTCTTACCAATTAATTTTGACTCACTGAACAATCAATATAATTGCCCAAACTGCTATGTTTTCCTTTAGCATTTTTAGCATCTCCATTCATGGCTTTTAAAATACATAGTATGATTTTTGTTGAAGAGAATTGAATTGTCTCTGTCAAGTTTGGGTTTTTTCAATGTTCGAACCATGTACAATGTAAACTGGGATATCAAGTAGGTGAGATGCAGAAGCTACATTCTTCAATTCTAGAAGTCCTTCGAAAATTTTTTGAAGATTGTATTGCTTTCTGTATTACTTGAAAAATCAAATGACAATTGTTTTTTCATCTTGTCTGCCAGTTTGATGTAGTTCCTCCAGAGACTGGGTCTGTAAGTTCATTAGGAAAGAAGATGGTGGGAGAAGAACCAATTAAGAAAAAGAACCCGGCAGTGAAGATTAGTCCTTGGACATTGGCTCGGTTGAATGCAGAGGAGATTTCAAAGGCTGCTGCAGAGGCAAGAAAGAAATCCAAAATCCTGCAGCCTGTGGTTAAACAGGAAGCCCCTTTTGGGCTAGAATCAAACAGCAGCTTTGGCAGCAGTAGCCGTCGTTTGGTCCCAAGGCCTGACAACAACAGAAGGCGAGCTAGTAAGCGGGTGCGCCTTCCGGCTGACCTACCTATGGATCCCCTAACAATTGTTTCAGCTAAAGCTGTTGAAAAGAATTTCACCGAGACATCAACTAATCTAGCCCCTCTTCAGCTCGAAGCACGGAGTGCTTTCCAAACAAGCCGAGCAATGTCAAGTTCGGCTGGTATTGTTGCTTCTTCTCCTGAGAGTAGTTTAGACTCTCCAGATATCCACCCATTCCGAGTCTCCTCATCAGGAGCTGAAGAGTCAAGGCGGTTGACAGATCTATCAGTTGGTGGTCTAGCAGCTCAGAAAGGATTTCCACTATCGAGATCTACAAGTGATGGGTATGAAGCATCTGGTGGTGAAGATAGTGATCGTGTTCCTTCCCGAATTGTCCAGAGGTCAACAAACTGGAGTAATCTTCTCTTTGCGGCTGATCATGATGAGAGGCTTGTGGAGAGCATTGTTAAATTGAAAGCACCATCCTCATCTAGCCACACTATCAACAGAAAGCTTTGACTTGAGGACCGATGATGAAGATGTTGGTTCATTTTACTTTACATTGGTGAAAAATTCAAGATTCTTTCATTTGTGGGCTGAAGTACTTGGAAGGACCAATTACTCATCCTCAGCTCTGCCCGACTGCATTGGTTGGTTTATCGGCGTTCAGATTGTCATCAAGTCAAATACATGACAATGGACTGTAAAGAAATTGTTGGACTGGGGTATCATTGAGATGTACAATTGTTTTACTCTTGAGCTTTGTTGCAACTTCTGGTGATCGGACAAAGAAGGCAACTTCACCACCGATATTTTGCATGTAATACTCAAAACTGTACTCCCCGTATTAAAAATGGATTCCTCGGTGTTTCGATAACTTCTTTCTCACATGAATATTCCAGTGCTTCTCTCTTGGGAGTTCCCCAAAAGAACTTGCAGAGAATCCAAGTTGCTATACGTTAAATCCTTCAGGATGTGTGTGCATTTTGCTTTAGTTTCTTTCATTGCATATTCATCATTTAGGCTGGATGAGCGTATAGAGGTTATTGTGTGGTATGCAGAAAAGCAGTAGAATTCTCAAGTTTGTATTTTCACAAATCACACATTCTTTTGCATTATCAACACAACGAAACAAAGTGTAAGACAGCTACCATTACAATCAAGAAACAAACAGGAACGAGCACGAGCACGAGCAGGGAAACAAAACGTTCTGTTTTTGAGACACCAACATCAGTAAGTATAGTACATCGGCATTACAAGGCAGGCAGCAAACCCATACCCATCCTTATCAAGTACTAAGTAGTGTAAAGAACAGAAACAAGATGAGGTACCTTGCCATCATCAAAAGGCAAACGCACATACTCTCTAGCAAACTCCTCGGCAATCTCCATTGCAAGTTCTCCATGTACAGCCTTACAATGCATATACAACACAGTATTGGCAGCAGCCGAGTAAAGGAACAGCAGTGTAAGCAACGCTGAGGCGATGACAATCTGCAGCACAAAGGCCCAACTCTTCCAGCCGTCAGTGTCACCAAAAGCAGCAGCTAATCCCCAGCTGCTCAAAATCAGAACTCCAGCGGAAATTGCGAAGTACAAGTAGATAGAAAGAGCCACAAACCGAAACCCGTTGATAAGATCGGCACTTCTCTTCAATGGCCTAACCCCCCAGGCCCAGCACGAGGAAGATTGTTGTTCTGACACAGCAACAACCGAAACCAAAGCCCAGTTGACTTGCAAGTAAAGCAAAGACAAAAGCAAACCGATGAAAGGAAGCAGAGAAATGGAGATGAGAAACGGGGAAGAGTAGTCAAAGCCGAGGATGTTGTGGAAGAACTTAACAAGGAGAAGCGAGGAGGCGGCGAAAAGGGCAACAAGGGCAGATACAAGGAGTTGACAAACAAGAGTGGTAATCAAGAGTGGACAGAAAGAGCGAAGAACGGAGTAGAGAGACGAAACAAGCTTGACGGGCCTGCCATAGAATCCGTGGAAGACGCTGTAGGTGATGGAGGCCACGGCGCAGAGGGAGAAAACGAGAGAAAAGATGGCGTAAGAGATTGAGAGAATAATAAGGGTTTGTCGTCGTCGTCGTTGGTCGTCTTCTGAGGTGGAGGTGTGGATGTGGATGTGGCTGAGGAATGATTTCGCGACGGTGTCGTCGTGAATGAGGAGGAGTCGTTGGAGGGTTGGGAGGACGAGGACGGAGAAAGAGAGAGGGAGGAGGAAGATCACTGAGAGGGCCAGGAAGTGGCGAGAGTGCGCTTTTATTATGCGTTTTGATTCCGAGAGGATTGTCCACACATTCGGACACGTCGTCGACATGGCGGATGACGATGATGCTTTTGGGCGTCCAGAGAAATCGATGGCGTACTGATTCATTCTTCTACTATTTCTCCTCTGTTGTTCTTTTTCTCTCTCACACACACCCCCACTAACACACGCACGCACACAAAGTACGTGTAGCTAACTGTTATGTTACAAATTTTTGCATATTCTGATGGTTATATTACAAAGTCACAGTTCTTATTTAATTTTGGCCGTGAGTTTTTACCCTTTATTAATTTTTATTCTTATTTTACTCTTATTTAAGTTAAAAATATTAAAATACTTGTTAAAAAATTAAAATATTTATATCTATGTAACACAATACAAGATAATTTTATATAATATATAATTTAAGATGTAATCGTGAAATATATAACAGTATCGTGTAATATACGATATTATAGTATAAAATAATACAAAATAATTTTATGTAATATATTATATTATAATATAGTATAAGATATGATCATGAAATATATAACAGTATCGTATAATGTATAACAATATAATATAATATATAACATTCAAGTTTTTATAATTAAAAGTAGATGAGACTAAAAATTATATTATGGACATTTAATTGATTTTAAAGTTTAAATTTTATCATAGATCCAAATCTCATGATTGACTTCAAAAAATTCCTCTATTTTTATGTGGGTTATAACTTACAATATTTGTAACTTAGCAAAACATATATATATATATACACACCAATCATTTTCGTTCAAAATTAAACATTAAAATTAAGAAAGAAGAGTTATCTTCGATGTTGAGATACTGCTAGTTTCAAAGTTATAGTTGTTGTAAAAAAAAAATAATAATTATAAAGTAAAAATTAATAATATATAATAAATATAATTTTAAATAATAATTTTTATTAACAATATAATAAATTTTTTATCATATAAATGAAAAATTATATTAACATAACTTTTAAGTTACAATAGTTAAGTAGCGTTTGATTTTTTTATCTGAAAATTGAATGGGTTTGAATTTATATAAAGTATGAATAGATCTGAATACATATATATGAATATCATATATATTTTTTAAATATCTGAATATAAATTTGTTTATTTTTTTATGAAGAAAACACTTGAAATATGATAATTTTACATGTATAACCTTATAAATATTAAGAATACTTAAATTTATTGATTAAACACATGACAAGTTATAACTAAATTATTTGATTAGTAAAAAAAAAAATGATTATATTTACTTTAATAAACATGAAAAATAAAATATTATATATAATACGTGTAATTTTTTACATTAATATATGATATTTATAATGTTATTTTTAGTGGCATTGTGGAACCACAATGCCAATGAAAGAATGAGCGAGTACCGTTCAGCTCCCAACATTTGGAGCCGGAGCTCGGCTTCCCTTATTTTTTGGTCTTTTAGTATTATATTGATAATTTTTCTTATTAATTATACAAGCCAGTTAATAATTATTTAATTATTTCAATTCAAATTATTATATTAAATAAAGTTCAAAATCTAAAATAAAAATAGTAAATATAAATATAAAGAGATAGATATATTATAAAATACAACTCTATTATATTTAAAATTTTCGTTAAAAAAACAATAATAGTTAAATACACACATATAATAAAAAAATGAGATAAATAAAAAATAATAAAAGAGTATTTTGCATAATATGAAATAAATTTATTTAATAAGGGTATTAATAATATAAAATATTAATTTTTAATTCAGATAAAAGTTAGACTATTTAACTTTTTAGACCCAAATATCTTATAATCAGACATAAATGTTAAAAAACAAATAAATTTAAAACTATAAATATTTAAAAATAAGTTAAATTCATATTTCAAATAAAAAACAAATAATCTCTTAGTGTTTACTAAACATACTAAAATATAATTGTAATGAAATAAAAATGATTTATTATGACCCCAAAAAAAAAAAAAAAAACTCAAAACTTGGTACAGCTCTTTTCTTTCTAAATTTATATATTCAGACGTCAAATATCCAAATTTTTTACCATCACAAAGTTATTCTTGAGGTGATAAGACAAATTTTTGAACATATTGTTATTATTAGATAGGGATTAAATAATGAATGTGATTGATAGATATCCTTCACATCCTCCCACAAGCAACAAGCAAAAAGCACAAGGTGTAGGAGCCAAATCCCTCCATCATCCCTTTGATCTAAACGTCCAATTTAGAAGTTAGAACCTTATTGGAAAGCCCATTTTATCCCATTACAAGCTGTGTCAACTGTCAAGCACCACAACAATTTTGTTTCTGGTGAGTTGTTCAATTGTGTTTCTGTCCTAAACTTAGCAGCGCCCACCCCTTAAATAAAACGCGGATCATAATAAGATAGCATCTTTAACGCCTATAAAATGTTCGATGAAAGTACACAATTTTTCCATTTTAAATAAACGCGGTCAGAAGTTAAAAAAAAAAAAAAAAGACATGGAGGAAAACAGAAACTCACGCTAAAAATCCACAGCGTCAGCGCCAAAACCCCAAAGCACACGTTTTGAACAAATCCCGTTTCTTCCGAGGTCTCCTGAAATTAGTGTTAGAAGCCTCATGGGTTATGAATCATGAGCATCGCTCTGTATTTAGCAGCTGCTGTTGTCTGGGTTTCGTGCCTCTCGGGTTTCGCACATTAGCAGATCTGATTTTCTCATTCACTTTTCACTCTCTCTGTATTTCACTTTAGTGCGTTTTCTGATACCCATTGTTGATTTTTCAGTTATCCGTTAATCGTTGCAATTGTCTTGGTCAGTTTTTTGTGACATTTTAATGAGCATGGAGTCCTCTAGTGTTGCTTCTCCTGGAATCAGCTTGTATCAGTCAAAATTAGAGGGATCCGAAGGTACCCCTTTGCATAATCTTGAATTAGAATCATCTGATACTGGTATTAATCACTGTGAATACCAATTCCATTCATCCAGTGCTTTAGAGATCTTGAGAGAAACTGTTAGGATTCTCCGGTTCAATTCTTCAGGTTTTATGATTACTGCTGCAGTGCTTATTTGCCCAGTATCAGCTATTCTTTTGTCGAACTTAATAGTTGATCAACACATCGTCAATAAACTCACCTACAGGCTCTTGTTAGTTGCTGAAGTTTGTGGTCTTCCATTAACGTCGTTTGTCACTCTCTCATGTCATAAATTCTCTGAAATGGTTCTCTCATCGACATTGTGCTTCCCTTTGTTTATTACATCATCCTTGTTGTCAAAAACTGCTGTCATTTACTCTGTAGATTGTACTTATTCAAGGAAAAAGGTTGAAATCTCCAAGTTTTTAGTGATAGTTCGAAAAATCTGGAAGAAGGTTGTGGTAACGTATTTGTGGGTATGTATGGTGATCGTTGGCTGTGTCATGTTGTTTTTTGTGCTTCTTGTTGCTGTGTGTAGTGCAGTTTCTGCAATTTGGTTTTCACCTGATATGGTTTTCTATGCGGCAATAGTGGTGGGGTTGGTGTTTTCAGTTGTTTATGCTAATGCTATTGTTATTTGTAACATTGGTATAGTTATCTCTGTGTTGGAGGATGTTTCGGGGGCACAAGCATTATTTAGGTCAGGGGTTTTGATTAGGGGGCAGACTCAGGTGGGTCTATTGATATTTCTTGGATCAACAGTTGGGATGGCTTTTATTGAGGGTTTGTTTGAGCATAGAGTAACAACCCTGAGCTATGGAGATGGATCTTCAAGACTGTGGGAAGGGCCTCTTTTAGTGATAATGTACTCATTTGTGGTGCTTATTGATTCCATGATGAGTGCTGTTTTCTACTTCAGTTGCAAATCTTATAGTATGGGAGCTTCGAATGGTGAATCTCAGCCGATTCTAGAATCTATAGCTGTTTCTTCTGAATCAACAGATATTCAATGATGTCATCTGTAAAATTGGTTTGTTTTATCCATAAAACTCCTTTTTTTGTATAATATGATGATGGAGCTGCAAAGGGGAAACACAGATTTTGTTACTGGTCACATTTGTTCAACATTGATGAGGAATTGAGTGTTGGCACGTTGGTAGACCTTCACTCACAATGGTTTGTGGCAGGTGGTATGTGCTTGTCTCCCTAGCTTCCTCATACTGCAAGGAATTGAATAACCATAGATACAATGGAAGAGGCAGGATTCCTTTGAGGAAAAAGTCAGGAAATTGTAACTTTTTCGTTTGTTTATTGGTTGGAACATGTTTCCTTTTAGTTCCTTTGGTGAAATATTCTTGTCCTGTCATCATTTGCATATAATGAAAAGTTACTTTAGATTGTTTCAACTTTCTTCGTTTGAGTTCTACGTGTTCTTTGAAAATATATTATATCATAGTTGGAATTTGAGCTTTGGATGATAATTACAGTAAATTTCAGAACTGATTTAAGAGTGGCTGTTGAAAAAATCTACTTCAAACTTGTGATTGGATTGTTATTGCTTTCTCTAAAGTGAAGAAGCATAAAAGCCCAGAATTCTTTATTCTGTTCATTTCAGGAAGAATGTGACTGCCACAAATTCTTGCACTAACACTTGTTATTTTCAGAACTTAGCATTTCTGTTTCATGCAATATTCATGTATTTCAAATGTGTAATGTGTTGAAAGCACTGGCATTTCACATATTGTCTGCTTCATCGGTTACTGCAAAATAGATTCTGTTGTGTGCACTGTATGCTCTGGCTGGCAGATTTGCACAAATCTGAGGCAGCTTGAAGGACATGCCATTTGTACTTGTCTAATGGGAGAGAGACGACCCATGTTCAAAATGAATGGCAAGGTAAAATCCATTTTGTCCAGTCCTATGAGCTACAGCATTTTTGTTTAGTAATTATAAATTTCAGCTGAAAAGAGTTTGATTTGATTCTGCTGGTGATTACCATTTATTACTGAACCTTTGAGAACTACTGTCATACCTATATTGTGTTGAAGGAAATAAAGATATTATAGGAACAAGAACAAGGCTTTCTCCAGCTAATTTTTAACAATGAGGAAGTCCACTTGAAATCCTACATTGCTGAATCTTATGCCTCTCAGTCGATTTGATGTGCTGTCAATTTCCAAGAAACCATGTTCTTCATCTTCTTCAACTCCAGTTCCATTGTTAACAAAGTTCCAGTTACGGCAGCAATTGCATGTCTTTTCAGGCTCAGTAATTTCTGCAAAATAAAATAATGACATGAAAGAAGCTTATGATATCACGTGAAATCTAATTGAACAATATATAAGACTGCAATATTGTAGCTTGAATATTCTATGACATTACCATGGTAACAAGAACCTTGTACACTTGCTTGTTCTTCTTCTACTTCACAGTCTGTAAAATCTGCTGCATTTTCATGGGCACCACGCGAAGATGCTGCATCATCTGCCTGTAGAGAAGGCATTTCTGGACTTGATATGTAACCAGGTTTCGAAACTCGCTCTTGTTCTTCTTCAACTGTTGTTCTTCTATTGATAGGCTTTTTGGGATGCTTGTGAGCATCAACATTTCGAGGCTTTAGTAATTTGGTCATTATCAGTTTCCTACCTGCTACATAAGAATTGGTTAAAATAAGGGAACAGAATCTCCTTGAGTTCACGCCAAGACGTACAATGCATTGAGAAAGTCTCATGGCTCTATTTCATGCGTAAAAAAGAGATGGGGATGAAATAGCATACTCAATATATTAACCTAAAAGTAAGTCATGGGGATGAAACTATTATTCGTATAATTTAATTCAAGTGCTTTGAAAATATTTTCTATTTAATCGTGAATCAAGAGTGTATTATTATTAATGCACAGATCACGCTTGCTTATTATACTGTATACGCATGTCCATATATAATTTATGAGACGGAGCACTCGATAAAATGATTCGACTGAATGGCTCACAGAGTCAAGGACAAGGAAGCAGCAGTCAATAAACATTAGATATTGTTGTATCCGCGGGCTGGGGGTGAACATTAATATTTGATTAATTACATTGATATTGATCAACTTTCAATCTTTCATGTTTCATGTTGTAAGACACATTTGGAAAAATATAGAAATAGATAAAAAGATTAAAGAGAGAATCTAACAATGAAAGAGAGACAAACACTACTAACAAAGTTCAAAAAATTGTAAAAAAAAAAAAACACCCTTTTAGATATTACATCCGAATCAAAAGTTTATGTGTTTGTGTGTGTATGTATATGGTTTACGTAGTTAAAATTAAAAATCATGCTTGCATTACTACAACGCTCACATATATGATTAGCAGTCTCCAAGCAAAGAATGGAGTGAAATGAGTGCTGGTAATGCAAGCATGATTAAAATATTTTCGCTGTCCTCATATTTTCACTACAGCGTTAAGGTTTATGAAAAATAACATTTAAGGGTTAGTTGAGGAATAAAAAGGGGCCTCGTTTGAAGTGATCGAGTTTTTCATTTGTTTTTTATTGGGTGCATTTAGCACAGGAGCTTTCTTTGAATTTTCAAGGGGCTTTATTAGGAGAGTAGACTTCGACAATTTAAAAACCGAAGTTCTCAGTCGGATTCAATGTCGGATCACTTCACCATATTTGATACGGCTTTCTTACAATTATAGCACCAGAAACGGTGCGTTTTGCAGGTTGAAGAAGAAAAGGCTTAGCTCAAATTAGCGCCATCCGTGGTCCCATCCGTTACATATATAATCAGACGCACGGCCTAACCTTCGAGTTCACAGCAACGATATTAAAAAAAAAAAAAATTGAGGTAAGCAACTAAATTTGCTATCGAAAAAAAAAATAATAATAAAATGCAATCGATGATCATGGAAACGCACAGCATAAGGAAAAATATTAGATATGTAATAATGAATCCAAACTGTTCCAGTTTTGAAGTTGCATGTGTTTTAGGACATTAGTTTGGAAGTGAGGCTTTGCTTGTTAACTGTTCGATAAAATGCCCAACTGAAAGTTTTTGTTTTCTTGTAAAGCGCTAATAAGCTGCTGGATATTTGGGAGCATATAGCATTGTTATAGGAAGAATCAGATTGTGGCTTTGAATCTTGGTCTTTGATATATTGCTTGGTTGCTGCTGTGTTTCCCGTCATTGTGTTCTTAAGTCATCCTGAATTGTTGGTGTTGGATCAAGTTTTGACTGTTACACTGTCTTGGTAGGACTGAGAATGGATAGCTACTGTCAGGAGAAAGTACAGAAATTCGAGGAATTTGTTGATCGCAGATTGAAACCAGACCTTGCACGTGCTATCGCCCAACGGTATGTTTCTAATTTTATTTACTTGACTATTATTGGCTCAAGAGATGGATAAAATCCGCACGTTTGGTATCTGATATTTTTATTCGTTGTTAATAATGCTTCTTTAATAGTTTCATGACTAGTATAATTAAATCTAGCATCATTAATTTTGATTAGTGTGCTGAACAAGGTATCTGCTTGTCTGAGTTTATAATAATAATATGTCTATAGTTTCTTATTAAAAAAAGATTTTATAATAATAATATGGGGGGAGTGGTATGTCAATTTTCGATTGAAACTTATTGACTGGCTTAAGCACTTTGATTTATAATAAAAGGTTCATGTTCTGACTGCTTGCTTTGTTTCACTTTGCAGAGACAAGGTCTTTGAACAACAAAAGATTTTGTATCCTTGGTTCGTGTTTGTTGACAGATATAGTTGATTTTCTTTTCCTTTATAAGAAGTTGTTCTCCATGAATGACATCACCGGTTCAATTTATTTGTAAGTGTATGGTTTTTTGGGTCTTGATTGAATCTTGATATATATATTTCAATCACTAGCGAAATTCATGAAGCTGGATGACTGTATTAGAGCTTTTTGATTATCTTTCTTTGAGTGTATGAGAATTAATGTCTTAGAATCAAATAGATTTTTAGTTCAAAGCACAGAAACATCCTGAAAGAGGCACTGAAACTAAATCCTTATCAATCGTTATGTTTTTCATTATTACCCAATTTGGCGTTCCTTTCTTTTATCTGGTTTTACTTGACACTAAACGCTGGTAGCTCAGATTTGAGAAAGAACATAGAGAATTTAGAGAAAAATAGCGTGACGAGTCTTAGGACATTGGTGAACCTTGGCTCTGAAGTGTACACGCAAGCTGATGTGTAAGTTTCAGTTATGCTTTTTGGTGCTTGATGCTGCTTTCATTCTTACAAAGCTTGCATTGTAAGCCTTCCTAAGTTCATTCTTATTTTCAGAGTTAATTTTTATTTTCTTTTGGCCTTAAAATGTGCTATTCTTCTTCTTTATTTTTGGACGGCTGGAGGGGGATGCAGGCCAGATACACAGCATATATTTGTGGACATTGGACTTGGATTCCATGTGGAGTTCACCTGGTCTGAAGCTTTGAATTTCATATCGCAAAGGGAAGATAAGATTGCGAGGTATAATTTTATGGTTTAATTAATTTTTGACCAACTGTGTCTTTTCTCTTTCTCGGAAACTACTTTCAATTTCAAACTTGATGCATTATTGAATTGCACTCTGCAGGCAAATAGACGAGTACACTCGCCTTATTGCATCAATTAAAGCCCAGATTAAATTGGTATGTTCATTATGTATTGGATCTTTCTCTTTTTGTCCTTTCTTCATTCATTCTTACATATTTTGTGGAGTTGCAATGCTGCTTAAGCCTCTTCAAGCTCATATCTCAAATATGAGAGTTAGCTTAGATAGCTCGAATATTATATTGTTTAGGGTGCAGATAATATAAATGTAAATTATTGGGTTCTAAATGACAATAATTAACTACTAACATATGATCAATATGAACGGAAATTGTTCTTTTTCTGTTGGTTCGCTTCTGATATGCAACTATCAAATTGCTTTCAGGTTTGTGAAGGGATTCGTGAGTTACTGCAACTCCCTACTGAGACAGGTGTTCAGGAGGCCATCTTTTAACATTGTATGAACTTGAATAACTAGCTTTTTAGAATTTTAAGTCTTTCTTCTGCTTTAACGCATGGGTGGTTTTTGCATTTTTAAAAACTAAGATGAAAGTGAAATTACAAGAGTGGTGGGGTATAAAATATGTTGTGGGCTTGAACTTTTTGTAAAATTGTGCATTTGGGCTCTTTTTTACTAGATGATGCTGCGAAATGAGTGGGCCAGCGGGCTCACATAGATCTACTCTCCGAGATTCAAAAATATGAGTTGACAGGTCATTTGGTCCCCATTATCCTTTTCTGATGTTACTCCTCGAGTTCGAACCAGCTTCACTGCTTTCGTAAGCGTGCCATTGCTGTGTAATGTTGCCAGTAGCTGTAGAATATTATCTTGATAGTTGATACAATGCAAACAAACTATAGTCTGCTTTGAACCCAACAGAAGATGATGGGTGCAGTCACTTCATGAGACTTAACTCTTGAGATTGGACAGCACATGAAAACTCTATGCACGTCTCGTTCTTTTTATCATCTGACAACAATTATTACGTTAATAATTAGGTTTAGGGTCGAGGGTTAATAACATCTTCTAGGTCGATCAATGATCAATCAATCAGAATAGAGGGAGAATCTTTTTATTTAAAATTTGGGAGAGTAAATTTGAGCTGGATTGATGAGCCTGGGGTTTGATTTGACTGAAACGTCATATGGTTAACTTATTTTGTATGACGGGCTGTCGAGTAGTATGTCGACGAGTTCTCGTTACCGACAAAAGGAATCCGGCGACGTCACGCAGCATCTCTTACCACTTACTTCCTGGATAATCGTGAAATAGAAAATTGTATTTTTTTCAATTATTTATTTATTCTGGTAAAAGTAACAATTACGTATTTACTTTTTTGCCAGTAAAACTTGTCCCTGAGTGTAACCATAAATGTTTCCAATGGTAAGAAGTACTGAAATGAAATTTTTTTTTTTGAAAAATCACAAATCGTAACAACTGGAAAAAGGAAAAACAGAGAAAGTATCATTTTAGTTTTTTTTTTTTTGTTTTATAGGATTTGGTTTTGATACTCACCTTCATTTTACAAATTTCTTAAAAATAAAAAAATGATGGAAAGTGCACTTTTTAATTTTTTAGGATGTTTTTATTAATTAATAATGAGAAAGAAAATTTAAAAAATAAAAATAAATAATTTATTTACTTCCAAACTAATGAATGAGAAGATAATTAAATTAACAGGTCTCTCACTAATTTGAAAATAAATAATGAAATTCTGATTCTCAAAAGTCGGGAATCAGAATGTCATTTCGAAAACTGATAATTTCACCGATTAAAATTTCTTAAGTCTAATTTTATCCTCGATCTAAAAATAAAATTAAAAAATGCCAAATTTCAACCCAGCCAGTAGAATCCCTAACCCTTTTTATTGTTGATAAGAACCAACAACCAATTGAACCCATCTCTCATCGTCGATCGTCGCAGCAACTGTCACACATGTCCCATCAAAAGCAGAATGTTAGCCTCGCACTGCAACTCATTGTTGGTCACTGCACAACACCATTTGCACTCCTCTGTTACTCTCCCATCATCACTGCTTGCCGATTGCCCAACATTGCTGCCGTCTCTAATTTCATTTTTTAAGTTATTTTATAATTTATTATTATTATTAATGTTGTATTTTTTTGTTATTTTTATTATTTATTATTGTCAATTATTATTATAATGAACAATAATCATTTTTTTTTTTTTAAAAGAAAGGAGGGGGTAGCTAAATACAATTTTTAATCTCATTCCCACCCCCAATAATTAAACCCGACTACTACGGTTCTACAGCGAATATGATGACTAACCCGACCACACCCTTGAGGGCTAATGAACAACAATAGTTTAACTAATGATATTTTAGTTATTTGTAAAAATTTATTTCGATTCTAATACAAAATAAGCAAATAAATAGAAATATCGTTTATTTTTATTATAATTACTACAGTTGAAATAAATAAATTTTCTAATTCTTCATTCTTATTGTAGTTTATTTTTATGGTAAATTGGTAAATGAACTCTTGAATGAGTCAAAAGCACCAAGCTATGAAGACCGAAATATTGGGATAAAATTTATTATTAAGAAAGAATCACGAAAGTACACGAGAAAAATGAATAAGAAAGTTGATTACAAGATCATTCCACACCTTAAAAATAAGAGAACAACACCCACTTCATAAATTATATCTCATTTTTATCTATATAAAATATTTTTAAAAAAAGAATATCAAAAGAAAGGTATGAACACTTAAAAAAAATATTCTATTAACTTTATCTACTGCACACCTTATGCAAAAAAAAAAATTCGGTATCATCGTTAGACTTTAATAAAATTAAACAAGTCTCCTTGTACACATAATATTTGATGTAAACAACACTCAGCAACTCTAAAGCAACCAAAGAAGGTCGCAAACACCCTTATGGATAATATAAATGTATTTTGACTTGGTTTCTTTTACGGCTTTACCTCCAGTTCCAGTTCGTCCGCAGACATTCCATCTTAATTCAAAGGCTTATTTAATAATTATCGGATAATAATTATCAAAGTTCCAAGCGGATGCGCTACTCAAAATACTGATAAAAGGTCTCAAAAGGCAAAAGCACCACGTGTCACGTAAATTGGGGGTAACTTGTGGTCCCTACGTTCTGTCTAAACCCACGTTTATTTCTGAGTACTTCTGTCCGTTGCTGTGACCGTATACTACTGAAAAGTCTTTCGGATAGTGATGGACACCCAAAAGGCCAAAACCAAAAATAAAAAATAAAAAGTAAAAAGCAAAGTAAGAGAAAAATGTTAATGGTTGTTAGTGAGGTGGTGGCGTAAGGTGAAAGAGGCCATACGTTGCTGCGGCCTGCGTCTGAGGCTGAATGGCTGATGCAGATTACAGATAGACAGAGAGAGAGAGATAGCCGAAGAGACAAAAGGGGAAGCCGAAAGTCAGAGTGGGTTGCCTTTTTACTTGAAACCCTATCTTTTGTTGGCTCTTATTTTGTTCTTTTCTTTCTCTCTCATTAATTACTGCCACCCCCCCAACGCCACCCTTGCTCTCTCTTATTCTTATTTGGATTTTATCATCGACTTCCCCTTCTTCTTTACATTTTCTCGTTTTCAATGCATAACTTGGGTTGGGTGGGCCAAAGCAAAAATTGGAACATTATATATACATATAGACATTCCCATTTTAGAAGAAATTTTTACAAAGTATTTTTTAAAAGATAAATTATTCAAATACCAATATTTTAATTTATATATATATATATATATATATATATATATATATATATATAGACATTCTCATTTTAACAAAGTAAAAATGTCCTCACTCAAGAAGAACTAATAAATAATTATTTTGTAGTGAAGATATTATCACTTAAACTAAATGAAAATGTTAATAAAATATAAAAAAATTAATACACTAGTAGGCAAATATATATATATAATCTCTAATGTATTAATATCTATTTTTTTTTTATATTTGACTGAATTCTCACTAGAAAAAGATTATATGTGTGCGTGTTGTTGAATCAATTCAATTAATTACTAATTATGTAGCTTGCTTCTTTAGCTGCTTGTTGGATTCAATTCAAATAGCTTCTTTGAATTGTTTGAATTAATTGAGATGATTATTGTGCTTTAATTATGAACGTATCTTGATGAAATTACTAAAATTTTAATTGAAAATATCATGTAATTCAAGGTAAAATTATTTGCACTCTAAAATTTACTTTAATTATAATTTTTTATAAAATATTTTATTACAAAAATATCTATTATATAAATTATTATTAAGAACTCTCTCATATAAATTAATATAATATAATTACTTTGAATACTTATATAGTATATTTACTATTCAATACATAATTCTCTTGTCATAAACCCTAAATTTTTTTCCAACTTAAATATTATTTAGTTAATTCCAAAGAGCAAATCAATACTTAAAATATTTTGAATATATCTTTGATTTTTAATTTACCAAAAAAAACTAAAAGTATATTTTGTAGCCATCTCCTTCAACATAATTTGTATACACTAAATTATTATTAGTTCTTTTAGCATGTTAAATAGTTTAATTAGTGTTTTGAGTAAGTTAATTTAAATAGTTTAAGTAAGATCTTTTTTTAATATTTTAAAGAATGTAGAAAGTAAAACTTAAAACTTTAAATTTAATATATGGGTGTACATAACAATAGAGTATTATAGCTTCACCCTATAATATTTTAAATTTAATATATGAGTATACATAACAATAGAGTATTATAGCTTCACCGTACAATTAAATTTAAAAAATAGCTAACTTGATGAAGTTCTTCAATTATGAGTTTTAGATATTTTATTAGCATAATAGTTTTCTAGTGGTTAGCTCTTATTTTATTCGTATAATAGTTTTTTAGTGGTAATTCATAATTGTTGCAAAGGGAATAAATAATTTTTGTGAGTTTTTTTAGTATTTTTTATTCAGACTTTTTTTTATAGGTCTTTTACTACTAATTAGTGTAGGTGATATTTATCCCCAATATTATCACTGACAATTGGACAATCAATTTTTTTTTTTTTTAAAGAGTTTCATTTTTAGAAGCTCTACTATTAAATGATCTATTGAACCTATTTGAATAAATGTACAATATATATCCACATATGAAATAATGTAAAACTTCATGGATTTAAATGATAAAGTTGTTCAAGATATTTTGGTGGGTCAGCTATGGAAGTGGCTTTATTTATTGTTTTCTTTTGCGTCTGAATATGCAACTCCAGCTACTCTGTCACCTCTTCTTCATCCTAATGCTGCATGCATTGAAAATAAGTCTAATATACAACTGACAAAGATACCAGCCATACAGCATTTTTTATGAAACTCTTAATCAGTCTCTATCTCTCTTATTTTTAAAAAATTGGGAATCCCTTCTTATGGTCCCAAATCTGGCCTAAAGGCTGCTAAAGCAGCTAGATCCTATCTCTGCTTATTCTTCAATCTTTTCAGTGACTGGTCATGTTTTCAAGGTCATACACATACATGCACAGAGTTACTGTGATGACAGTTTTTTGTTGCTTTCTGAAGTAAGAGTAACTTCGGCAAATGACTTCCTGTTTTTTAAATTTTTGCACAGGGACCTTATAGCTAATCTTTGCAAACATGAAGTCAACTGTACCCATTTTGTCGGAGAGGACTATCTTATAGATTATGTAAGATGTATGTAAAATACAGTCCTTTCATATAAATAATGATTAATTGTGGGTCTAAGTAAAGTTTATAGTTAATTTTATGAGAGAACGGTAACTTATATAATCTGTAAAGTAATAAACTCTTATTTTATATATCTAAAAAGTACTAAAAAAAAAAATTAAAGTCATTATTGATTCAAAAGATGGAGATGTTAAATCACTCAACTCTTTTGTAGTACAGCATTTTATTCACATTGGATTTTATACTTTATTTTAATGTAAATGACAAGATTCTGCTTGAAAGTATGTTTCATTTGTCAAATTATTATGGAACAAACTGATCATTATTTCTTGTGGGTCTAATCATACAGTGAACTAACACTAAGTAGAGTGATTATTCCTCTCAAGAAAAGATTTGGTTGTTTTGGAAGTATCTAAACTGATTTGGCATTCGTCTTCACATTGATCCGACTATTTAAGATACTTTTTGTCTTTTAATTTGAGACTAGTAACTTGTCATTTGTTTGTTAATTAACAGGAGATTTCACAACAAATTGCTTCATTTAGTAGGCCTTACATCCAATAATTAGCAACTCATTCTTGGGTTAGCCTACATAAAATAGCTAGGTATAGTCATTAATCTTGTAGTATATCCACTGGACTAAATTTTATTGCATTTGAGGGAATACAATTCAATAGTTCTGGACATGTATGAACAATTAGCAGTAGAACATGAGCTTCTTTGGAAATGCAACGACGTTGAACGAACAATTAGCAGTAGAACATGAGTTTCTTGACATTCTCACTAAGTTTTGGTAGAGGCGCTGCCTTTGGCGGAGCAGCTCGGCAGATTGCAGAAGAACTTCCCATTAAAGTTGCTGACTCCGAACGTTCAAGGTAAAGTCTACCTCTGTATGCAGCCAAATGGGCATAGTACGCCGGAGGCACTAATGAAACAGGCTTAGTGCACCTCACAAACGTGTAGCACAGATTGTAAACCAGCTTCTGTAGCTCATCAGAAGTGAACTTGTTATCATCCCATAGAATATGATAATGTGTTGGCCTGCTTGTTCCCTTAACTCCCCAATGGCTGCAAAGATAGAAATCAAATTCCCTCGGATGAGTTATCGCAGTATCTACAACAGTCCCTGGAGGAATGTTTTCATCAAAAGATTGATTGTGAGCGGAAGATGGATCATTGTCACAAGGAAACAGCCTTGTGTGGTGTCTCTTTTGTACCACTACAAACGTAATGGGAGGACTATAACCAGGAAATCTTGAACAAGCTTCTCTGATCGATTGCAATTCCTCTTGCAGCACTTTATAAAATTGAGTTTCACTTACCCCATCTCTGAAGAAGATTATTCTCCTAGGAAGTTTGTTTAATTCATGGTAAAAGTCATCAAGTAGTTCTCCAACCATCACACCAAGGTCTTGGATTATTTCTTGTCGATGTGTTTGGGACCTCATCCTTGATGCATACTTGTTAGCTGCTGGCCAGTTCATGCTGCCAACCACGGCAGCAACAGATGGACTGAAATCGTCTAGTGGGTGAGGATGAGTAACATCAGCTCCCATAAATATTACTGGCTCATCAGGAAAGAAAAGGCGGGGTATCTGAGAGGGTAATGAGTTGTACAAAGCTACTGTGCATCCACCAACTTTGGCATTGATCTTGAGAGCCAAATTAGCCAGAAACTGTGAACTCAACCTGCCAAGGTTTGAGTACAAGCAACACTGACTTACAACCCCAACACTGGTTTCTGCTATCCGTTTCAAATCTGCATACCCCTTGTGCTTCCTCTCCATAACACATATGAGAAGCTGGAGATTGTTTGAGGCAGCTTCATGGATCTTCTTGAGTTTAGATTCCAAGAGAGAAACATTATTAAGCACATGGGTTTGTTCAAATTCAGGGCTAATGATTGTACTTTTGTTAAGAAAGATTCCCAATTGCTCACACCGTCGAGATAACTGGCAAATGAACTTTGGAATGGTGGACTTCTGATCATGGCTGCCACCAAAACTTAACAGTGCCCACCTTTCAATCCGTGTTCCTTCAAAGACATGGCTGTCAAGAAAGTTCCATTGACGGTCACGGCGGCAAGGAACTAGATCTCTTATGTGGCCTCCATCACCAAGCTTTAGCTTTGGAGGTTGGAGTATTCTCCCATTCAATCTTGTCATTTCCATTGAAACATGGAGTTTGAATTCTCTTCCCTGGTTGCCACTGTCAAGAAAAAAAATTCTAAATCCATTAATAAGTAGTGAAGATCTTATTCATCACAATCAAGTTTCAAGATAACTAAGAAATTTCTCTTCATTAATGGATCTTTAGAACTAGTATTGAAGTTACCTTGTTGGACCAACAGGTCCTCGCATGACTCCATCTATCATAGCCTTTCTTTCTTTTGGCCTTTGGCAACCCATCTTAAGTATTCTTGCTGTCTGATCATCTGAAAGCTTCCCAAGGAACTTCTGGCCTTCACAAATCATGCAAAGCTCCATAGGAAGATAACATGGTTTGCTCCTACTGATCTGCAAACATGGTAAATTTCTAAATTGTATGTTATAATTGTAGTGATCCTTGAAGTAACTCAGAAGCCTTATATTCTTTCCATCCCTGTCTGCAAACCAAAGATTTTCAGTAACTTCCTCAGTCAAACCATAAACCCGGTATCTCTGTACCGTTTCTCTATGGCAAACAAAGACCCTGATATTCTTCAGGGCCCTCTCTACTTCTTTCTTTTGATCACCATTCAAGCCTCTCGTCTTCCTTTGAGAAAGGTCTTTGAGAAACTCAAGACGCTTCTGCAAGTAGGGAATTACTCCAATGCTTTCATGGAAAGCGCTAACAGAGGAATCCACATTGAGGGCTAGTCCTTGTTGTGTTGGTCTAAGACTCTGAAAGAATCCTCTCAATCCAACAGCCCCTCCTCCAATTTCTTTTGCACCTTCCATCGAAGACGAATATAGCGATCTCCCCACAGGTATACATTTCTCGCTCGGGGTCTCCCTCAAGACAACATCCAAAGCATGGAGATAATCTTGAGGGAGTGGGATCCAATCATTGTCCTCTTTGCTCAAGTACCTACACAATTCCTTTCCATCATACTTCGACACAAGTTTGATATTTATACGAAACAGTTTCAGCTGATGCTGCTTGTGTTTCAATTCCTTGAGTTCTCCAGAAGGCAACACCGACTTGCTAGTAGGAATTGGGAGGCTAATGAAGAACTCAAGCCTATCATTTTGGAATTCAACAGGGCTGTAAAGGTTTTTTCTGCCATCATATGCAGGATAAGCACCAGAGAGCATTGAAGAATTTTCCTCCACAAGTTTTTGTTTGATCATTCGAGCAAATTCCTTGGAAGGACTTGGTGACATTTCAACATTGTAATGGAAAATCCTCTGTAAGGGGTCAAATTGGACTAGAAAATGATTGGCAAGGAGAGAAATCACAGCCCCTTCTACACCACCAGCATCTGGCCTCGTTGCAGCGACAAGTGCTTGTGTTTTGGCACCCACGATCCTTCTTCCATCATCTCCTCTAACAGCTACTTTGTTTCTCCTGCAAAGCCCCTCTGGAACTGCTTGCGTGAGTTCAAAGAAATAGTGAGCCAACTGATATACAGAACTCATAAACACTTGTATGATAAAATCTCATTCCAGTTTAAGTCATATTTCAAAAGCTACTGACACATTCATACATGAAAACAATCAAAAAGTATCATTTTGACAACAATATCATTCTTATTGCTGTAAAACAAAACCAAAGCGGTCAAATGAGAGATATTGAAACAAAAATTTTGATTTTCCTTTTTGGTTTCAAAAAAGACCAACAGAATAACAAACATTTCCTCTCTTGAAGGCTTTAGCTTTTAGAAATTAAAAAAAAAAAGAACTTTATTTATTTTTTTCTTTTTTTATCACACAGAGACTGAAACCAGCCCACAAATAAAAAACTTAAAGAGCAAAAAAGCCTAAAAAGAAAAATCAACAAAAAGGGAAAAATCAATCTGCTTTCATATTAAGAGGGAGATTCCCCAGTATGAACACAGAATCCTATGCTTAAACCATATTTGCATTTAAAATAAATAATAATAATAAGCAAAAAAAGTTGAGAACTATAAACATATTGGGTTACCTGGTGAAATAGTAACAACATGGGCATGGGTATCAGAGGAAGTAGCAAGAGAAGGATTATGGAGCTTACATGAAGGTTTGTGCAAATGGGTTTTTGATCCAAGGCTTTGGTTTTGTGGAAGAGGTTGAGTTAAGGCAAGTTGCAAAGGAATAGTAGGAGGCAAAGGAAGCAAAGCTGGGTAGTAATTTTGATACTGGTTTTGGTTATAGAACCCAAAATGGTTTGAATATTGCCACAGCTGATGATGTTGGTGGTACTGGTACTGGTACTGATACTGGTGCCTGTGAGGATTAGTATTAGTCCTGCCTCTCAAAGTTCTTGTTTTGCCGTTGGTGGTGGTGTTGTTGCATTTCTTGTTTGCATTGGACTCATCTGCTGTTTCTTCCATGAGTTAATTGGGTGAGAACGAAGCAAAAGCAGTAGTGTTCTGATATGAAAGTCGCAGAACAAAAGCTGTAGTTATTGCTAGAGAGAGGGAAATAAAGGAAATAAAGAGACCTTTGGTTTTAGTAGCTGAGGTTCCCTGTGTCTACTGTTTCTTGATTCTTAAGCGGCTTTATGTTACACTCACACGTATAAATACGATGAAGGTCAAATTCAAAGTGAAAATATTGTACCAGGCCATGCCTGAAAGGAAAGTTAAAAATGGTCACACATCAGTTGTGAAAGAGCACAAATTGTCTATATTTGGAGCTAAGCAATGTGTGTGAATGAGCACAATGCTAGGCATCAGATATATTTCTTTATGAGTCATTGACTATGTGTCAAGCAAATTTGGCTATGCTGGCCTTTTCATTAGGGGCCTTTTGCTTGAATGCTTTTGTAGTCAAATTATATATGCGGTGGGAAAGGGAAAGGGAGAGGGAAAGGGGGAGGCCAAAATTTCATTTTCAAAAAATAATTGTTTTTAGCTGATGGTGATTGGAGTTTTTACATAGGCTTTAGTCAAATTTTGTTTTAAAAATCTTTGTTTTTTTTTTCTTCCTTTTATCCCCCCTATAATTCTGTTTTTTGAATCTTTTTAGCATCATCGTGTAAATCAACTTCATCATTAACATGGACTAATTTAAGATCAATGAATAATAAAGCTTATGTTTTAAACATGTTGGAACTATTAGGGACACCAGTGACCAGACTGCAGAATTATTAAAATAATAAGTGTGGGTGACATGATACAAAAGCAAATGCAAAATTAGCCAAATTGCATGTATAGAGTCAAAGTTAATTCTTCTTTTGAGTTTGAAACCAGCTTCAACATATATGCTTACCCAACAACTAGAATTTAACGTCTTTTTTAAATACTGTATTACAATATACTACTATAACAAATGGCTGCATGTCACTGGCATTTATATATAGCATAATTTGAGAGTTTATCAAATATAACTAAAAAATTTGCACTAATATAGAAGAGGACACTCATTTTAAAAACGCTTTTTGAGCTACAAAGGAAACGACATCTTATTGTCAAATTTACGCAACCATGAACTACAAATTTCTTTCTCAATATAAAAAATAAAAACCTAGAAATGAAAAAAAAAAGGCTATTAAGCCTTTAAGAGCCCTACAAATTAATGTTAGTTCTAATTGATCATTTATCACGAGGATCAGGTAGGAATCGTCTATTCTAATTCTATGAAAACTCTTTTTCTTTTTAGTGTTTAACATGCATATTTCATTGAAGCCACCGATGGCTGTAGCTAGCCTATCTTTTGCCTGAACTTTTGTCAACATGTTCAATGGTAGTGGAGATGGGGAATGGGCCATTTCACGCACTTGGGAAGGTGGTTTTGATAATTTTTAAGGATAGACATTGTTGGAATGTGATGATCAGACAATATGATTAGTGTGGAGCCTAAGTTTTATAATAAGATTAGGACCACATCATTTCCCTCTATAGTCAATTTATTACTTTTGCTCATGAATTCTTCAACATATATGACAAAAGTGAAAGATTGGTCAGACCTCATATAGTTTCCAACTTAGCATAGCGTGACACTTGGAACATTCACATTAGCTTTTAGTATAATACTTTGACCTTATGTTTAACTTGCCAAAGTAATTGAAAATTACCCAAGTTAGTGAATTAATTAAACGGTTTGTTAATTGATCATCCTCACTGAATTGAGAGTAAGAAAATCTCTAGACTTTTTCAATCAATACACAACAACTAATAAAGCCAATGATGATAGCTTCATCCGAATTTGTCTCACTTTCATTTCTTGCTTTATAACTTTGTTCATTATGGTGACCATTGAAAAGACCATTTGTGCTTTGGTGCATTTCCTTTAGCATCTCCATAACCCACAAAATTTCCAACAAATTAATCAAAGAAGTACTCAACCGATAAAAATACTTCAGATATAATTTTTTTTTTAAATTTTGTTTCAAAAGCTAATATATCTTTTCAAGTTCTCAAAGGATGGGATTTTGCACTGGGTTTTTACTGCTTACATATTTATAAAGATAATTCCTATTGCAAACAGAAAAATGAAAAACAGATGAAACGAAGCGAGAGACAATTTAAAGCCAGTGTTGTTTATTTAAACTAGTAAAATCTAATCTAATCAATAGCTTGACGTGCGTCTGTAAAGGGCAACAATTTAAAGATAAGGGGTGCTCATGTAATTCATACTTAAGCTCGGCCTAGTTACTGGACAAATTAAATATGAGTGTATCTAGCTGTTTGTTCAATAAGTCTCACTCAATGCCTGCTGCGGTGGAGAGAAGCACGAGGAATCTCTCTATTTCCCAGGTTTCGAGCCTGCTGCTTTTATTTGAGCATCAATACAAAGAATTTCTTGATTAACTATCACACAATCAATTTTTTTTTTTTTTTCCTTTTAGTTCGGTGGTTTGGAATTTAATGTTATATGTGTGTCATTCTTAAGAAGACATCACTTTAATTCGGTTGATGAGTGAGATTCTATTAAGATCGATCGATATAGTTAGTTGCATTTACTGAAATTTTAATCAAAACAAATCATGGTGATATTTAGTGGGTGGCAATCTATATATATATATAAGACTATGACATATATATTATTAATTCATTTATGCAATACGTACGATTAGTTTCAGTAGAAAGCCAAAGACATGAGTATTTGACTTCTAATTAAATTAGAAATGAAAAAAGGAACAAAAGAAAAGATGCAATGCTTAAAACCTTAATTAAATGGTATTGCTTTCTCTATCTGTATGTATCGCTCGAAATAAAGAAGCTTGGCTTAGTATTGGGGCCGGCCGGAGATGACTTTTTGAACAATTTGCACTAGAGTGAGTCTAGAAAGACAAAAAACTAATGATGCATGATTTTAATAAAGTTTGTGGATTATCTCTCAAACTTAATTAGATCATATCATTAATCAAACCTGCTTGAAGATACTCAAAATTTAAGAGGATCTTGACCATATGTAGGTGACTTCATATTTTACTTAGAAAAATACAATCAGAAACGAAAGAGGTGGACGTAAATGATGATTTAGATCACCAAAATAAAGACAATAGTGATGATTCATGATTCAGCTAATGAATGGTTTGTTGATATAGTTTTTTCCGCGTGCCTCAACAGTGCCTCGAACCTTCAAATAGTGCTTCTAAATAGCTCGAGCAGGACTGTCTGAACCTTCTGCTCGCGGCTTCAAACAGTGCCTCGATCCTTCTGCTCGAGGTAAGCTCGGTCTCGAGCAGAATTACCTCCTTCGTCCTGTTCCGCTGTCTTCTTCAGAACGGAGATCTCCCGGTCCTGTACTCACGTAACAGAGGTCGGGGTCGCCGGACGTGTTCGCGAAAACCTCCGACGCTCAAGTCATGATCGGATTGTTCTTTTGGTATCTCCTTAGTGAAGGAGACCGGAAAGATGAAAGGGTATTATTTCGCCCTTTTTGGATAAGTATGATGTTTTTCGGAAAGTTCGGATAAGAGAAATTAGAAAAGAACACATGATCCACTTACAGATTCTTTCCGAATCGATTTTCCAACCTCTTTTGTGAATCAAAGTTGCCAACCCGTAACGTACTCGTCGTGTCCTTTTATACTTCATTTTTCCCGCTCTTTCATTTTCCGGATTGTCCACTCCGCGTTGGTGGTGTCGGGTCCTCACGGCAGTAGGGATCGGCGTAATATTCCTCAGGGATGTGTGGTCGTCTCCTTTACCCGGTTCACGTGGCGGATCACCATGTCGGGCATGTGCGCTAGGAATGATGACACAGTGGGGCATGTCTGCGGTCATCGACAATGATATCACCACCATGCCACGTGGGGCCCTGTTCCGACATTAAAATGTGTGCCGGGATTACGAGAGAACGGGTTGAGGCGCCTCGGGCGAGTCCGGCATATCCTTCGTCTTGTAACCGAGATAACCCGGTTGTGCTTGGGAGCTCACCGTCTGCGAGCAAGAAAGGAGTGCTTGGTCCTCGACCTTGACCGGCTTTGGCCGAGGTGGATGACCTCGAGTATACATGAGCTCGGGGCTCGGGTGGCTCTCGGTTCCTCGACCTCGGCAGCTCGAGCTGAGGCGAGATAGCCTCGAGCAGGCAAAGGAGTGCTCGGGACTCGAGCGGCTCTGGATTCCTCGACCTGACCCAGGAATAACGTTCAGGTGAGGTCATCTTCGTGTAAGTAGTCGGTCCTTCTGCTCGAGATAGGCTGTCCCGGGGTACTTTATTCGAGCTGAAAGGACCTTGAGGAGACCTGCCCGATATTACCCAAACATGGTTCATTTTAATTTTACCCACTATATACATCAGATCATCACGAATGTTTTAAGAAAATGTCAACTTAATAAATTAATTAATGAATATGTCAAAATGCAAGGAAGTGCGGCGTTATCATATATATAATTAGTTCATTATATGACCCATTAAGGTATATAATTTTGTTGTTGAATTTCGGCAGGCGCAGACGGAGAAGATCAACTTATCTACCTAGCATCTCCTGTTAGTTGATATTTGCCACCTTTTCATGTCAAGGCTCCGTGTGTTTTAACTTTTCGATAATTCTATATTGTCAAAATGTTTGGTCAAAATTTGTCGTTTAACTTTGATATTATTTCTATTTATCATTCTTTATAATTGTTTAGTGAATGATTTGGAATACTTGTTTAAGTTTTATACAGTTGAGTTCAATATTGAGTCGATATGAGATATTTTTTTTAATACGTTCATTTATGCATGAGTTTAATTTTAATATTATATAAAAATTTACGAGTCTAACTCAACTCAAAAACTAATTCAAGAGTTGAAGTTTTTTTTAATTTTTATCCTTAATCTAAGTCCAATACTCAGTCAACGTGAAAGTTTTTCTTAACAAAAGATAAATTAAGCTCTAGCTAAGAATGATAGCAAATCAACGTGGAAATTTTCACAATCATTTTGGATTTTAAGAGAGTATTAAAAATGAGACTAAATAATTTTTAATCTAAATGCTCGTTTAGTTCATATAATTTGAGTTAAATGTCCATTTAGTCTCTATATTAAATAAAAAATACTTAATGAGATCTCTACTGTTAAATGTGTTAAACTCCTATCCTTATGTCTTCTTTCATTTTACAATAATACCCTTACAATAATATTCTTGGGGATATTAATAAAAAGGAAAAAAATGATAATTTATCAAATTAACTTTAAAAGTAACATAAAAATTTACACAAGCTTTTATATTATTGTTTTACCTTTATGAATAATTTGGTAAATTAATTTTTCATAAAATAATTATTAGTAAGATTGTTATAATGATATTAAACATTGCTTCAAGTTGGTTGATATTAATTTATTTATAAATAATTATTTGTAAGATTGTTGCACATGTGCAAAAAATATTAGTTCTTTTATATTGATATTTATTAGTTAATTTATTAATAAATAATTATTGGTTAATTTGTTAATTAATTTTTTTATAGATAAATTAATTAAAGTCAAGAATATTATTGGAAAGGTATTACTGTAAAAAGAAAGAAAAGTAAGGGTAAATATATAACATATTTAACTATAAGGATGCTTGAAAATATAGTAAATAAATAAATATTTAAGTTAAAATATAAAGATTAAATGAGTATTTATCTTAATTTTTATAAACAAGTTTCTAGAGAATCATATAGAGTAATTTTCTAATAAAGAAAGTCCTACTTTATTATAAATAAGAGTTTCCTTTTTGAAAAAAAACTCGAAGAATATATATACAAGTTTTTAATTATAATTCAATATGATTAAATAGGATGATGAAATAAAGATACGAAATCAGAAAAATTGGCCAGTCGAACTCAGTTTGTATATGTTCAAGGACTGTCCGGCCGATTTTAGAGATCTTTACACTGACTAGTTGCTACGTAAACGCTGTATGAGATTATGAATCATGAAAGAAATATTGCAAGAAATAATTAGTAGTATGACTTCAGCCCTAAAATGTGGAAAATGTGATTATTTTCCCATGCTTTCTAACCGGGTAGCTCTATAGCATTCTAGGATTACTACACGTACGGGTTCTGGATTCTGTGTCAGTTGTCCGACCGAGACCGACCCCATGTTTTAATTATTTGTGGTTAAAAAACACGTGTGTATTCCTATTTTGTTGTAAGAAAACACTTGAATAATTGGAGTTTCGAGATGCCCTTGCTGACGCATGCGATGTATATGCCAATAAAACTTTCTACTTGCATTATTATTTGTTATTGCTACGGATTGCCTCGCTGTTCATCTTAAATTAATGTCTTCCTTAAAATTGAACTACTATGTATTTTTTAAGTTATAATTACTATAAAAAAAAGAATACTATATATATTTATATATACATACATACTTTCAGCCAGAGTGCACGTTAAAACACATGAAACAAATTCCTGTTAATTAGAAAAAAAAAAAAAGAAGGATTTTCGATCTCAATTATATGTAATGAGCTTATGTTTGAATCAATACATTCTATTAACCAAGTCTTTAAGCACTGGAAATTGGAAATTAAATCACTTTATTAATTCTTGAACATTGCCAAGAATATAACAATAATCGAATGAAGGATAAGATGAAAGAATTGTATGACAACCTGATTAGAAATATAAACTACCTACTGCAATCATATCTCTTTCTATGCAAATTAAATAAGCAAATCAAGAAACTAACTAATTATTCAAATTGCAAATAATAAGGATTAGTACTCATAAATATGTATTCAATGATCATTACTAATATTAGTATTCTATCTATTAAATCGTGAAGTAGCTAGATAGAAGAAAGATCAAGAGGGCTCCAGCTGGGAAACAATAACTCACCTTCCTTGGTCGATGAAAAAGAAGCAGCAGTACTAGAAGAACCGGCTGCGGTTTGAATTGATGTACTTACTAGTGAAGTCCCAACTACTTCATCACTCTCCTTTTGATCCTGCTCCTCCTCATAATTATTACCATTAGTAAAAGTAATGGTGTTACTATTATCATTACTCCCAAGCTTCATCTTCAAACACGCAGAGATTCCAATTAAAAGCATACAAAGAATCTGAGAAGTTGCGTTCATACTTGATCCATCTCAAATGGAGAAAACTCGTCAGCAAGCAGCCCCCAGCACATCCACAAATCTAAAATCAATCTTTTCTTTCTTCCAATTGATCCCTTCACTTTCATCCAACCCAATATTACTAGTACTCCAGTTATTATCTCCTGTACAGCCAACACTAATGCTAACGCTGGTACTGCTATTGAAACTTGAATCAAAACCATCAATCACGCAATAATCATTAGGAGTAATACTATTACTTTCATGCGTAACGTTAAAGTAATTATCAGCAAACTGGCCGGTATCTTCTAGTAAATTATTTTCTGTGTCTTGATCCCGCACCATGTCAATGGAAGTAGCAGTACACTGATCATTGCTATTATTCCTGGCCTTAAGTCTATGGAAGAGAAGATTAGTTATCCTTGAAGGAAGAACTGGCGGCCGCGTCGAAGAAGACAAAGAGCAAGGCCAGAGGTTTGTTCTAGTATTGGCTCCACGGAGCAAGCAAGCTGCTTCATCATAAGCTCTTGCAGCTTCCTCAGCAGTGTCATAAGTCCCCAACCAAACCCTAATCTTTTGTATTGTGTCTTTTATCTCAGCCACCCACCGTCCCGACGGTCGTTGGCTCTCTCCAACGAGTCGTTGGCTCACTCCAACGAAACGTTTTCTTCCTCGCCGACCACCACATAGTGATAGTGCTGCCTCCTTCGTCACTTGCCCAGAGCTCATGCTCTTGTTTTCATGTGAATATAATAGATATGGCGTCTTTTATTTAGTTTCTTGATGTTGCTTAGTTGTTGTTGTATATAAATTAGACGTAAGAGTAAGACTGGGGAAGCTGCATGCGAAGCCGAAGCAAGAGAAGATTTTCAAGGACTGTAGCTCTATCTAATCTAATGCATGCTTGTATCTACTTCTTTGTTCCTTAGCTTGTTGAATTCATGCGGCTTGCAAATTTCACTTTCATTCTTGGGGAGAAATCACGAACCGAGATAACTAAGTATTTTTATTCGACCAAGTCAGATTTTGCTTCTCCTTTAATTTCGATTGTGCGTCAAATAAAAACACTCGCTCTACTTTCCAAAAATCACTTAACAAATCTTGTTATACCCTTTGTTTGTGTTTAGATGTTACTTTTTGAGGACTAAATCCTACTTTACAAGGAACAACTGAGAATTGATATCGAACCGTGGGAACTAAATTTATGAAGATAGTCTACAATATTTACATTTTAGCCTGAAGTTCACTTTGCTAGTCCCTGCACAATGAACTAAATTGAGTTAAATAGATCATGATCGAATGGGGATCCTCTCCTAATCTAATTTTTAGAAAGGTCTGTATAGAATTATGACATATGTCACTTAATTATATCTAGGGTTAAGACTTAATTAACCCTCGACATATTTAAGTAGGTTAGTTTAATTTTTAAATTTTTTCTTCTGAGATATCCCGTTTCTCATCTTAGTTCTTTTATATTGGAGAATTTGTAAACTGTAGTTTTTTTTTTTTTCCTTTTATTGTAGAATATAATTTAAATCTATCAAAAGAAAACAGAAAAGAAGGGGAAGTCATAGAAAATCAATCAAAATTATAATTCAAATAAACAATAACATTAATTCTTATTTATATTGAAATGATATTTATAAACATTCCAACAAAAAATTTATATTTTCAAAATTGATTTAATTGTGATATTTATACTAAAATAAAAAACAAAATAAGCAAGAGGGGGTTTAGAAAAAGAAAAAAGTCGGCATGGAAGTGTTTACATGCGTGTGAAGAAAAATAAGGAGATAAAACGATAGACAAAAGAAAAGAGACCATATATTTTAGAGTTAAAATATAGTAGTTACTTGTTAATTATTCTATTTCAGTTTGCCACTTAATCAATATATTTTGGTGGTTAGGAAGAAAAATTAAACAGTAATGTTATACATCTCAAATTTTTTATACCAAATAGCCATCTTAAATGATGTCACATTCAGTAATATTACACGTTCTAAATTTTTTATCTTAAATAACTAACTTAAATAATGTGATATTTATCAATTGGTTGATAAAATAATATAATTAATTTATTTTGATTCATTCAACTAATTAATGAATGTCACGTCATTTAAAATAGTTTGTTTGAGATAAAAAAATTAAGATACGTAACATTGTTCAGAATTAAAAGTAAATTAAATCCTAGCACTAGATACACTTAAATGACACATTTACAATCTCACATAAATCTTAAGAAAACTTATATTCGACGAGGATATGGATCTTACGGCTTTTTTTATTTATTATTATTATTGGAAATGCGTTAATTACTCATCTTCATTCCTTCGACGTTCTGACTTCTTTTCTACCAACTTAGCGGCTGCCAAAAAATAATAAATTAAATTAATTTGCTTGTAATGAGAAGACAGCGACCATTTCTGTATCTGCAAAACTAACAATTGAACCTTTTAAGTTAACTAGAAAGTAGAAACATTGCAGAAACCGATATTGTTAAAGAGACACGTTGTACGTTTGCGTGTGTATTTGTTCAGTTCTTGAGAAACCCTCACATCTCAGCACCGATCATGTTCGTGATTTTCAAGATAAAACAACGATTATTTCATCCCGTTGATGAACATGAGTCATCAACATAAGAATTATACAATTCTCTAAAAAAAAAAAAAAAATTCCCACTCTTTCTTCAATAACTTTTTCTACAGCATACATGCGAATTTGAACCAGAATAATGACAAGAAAACTAATTTGTATACAAAAATTTTCAGAAACAAATATCCCACCTTGTGAAATTGAATTTGACTCTGCACAGCAGGTTTAACTTAAATCTATAATATGCAGACCGCCATACTTTTTTTCGATTTTTTGAGGGAACCTCCATACTTAAAGATAACTGTAAATATTAATATTACAGGATGAATAAATAAATCTTCGGGGCCTCTGGAGCATGAATCCTAATGAAGAACTGACTGTTTGCTTTGCCAAGTCTAATAGACAAGACAATGCAGCCCGAAATGCGCGCATTATTGTTCCTAATTTGTGATTTTTATGTTGTTGCTTTTACTCTTTGAAATTACCACCACGATTCACACGTCCCATGCTTAACTCTGTTACGTTTATTGGGACAACTAAATTTTTAGCACAAAAATATTACATTCGCTTTGTTTCCATACAATTATAAATAAAAAAATGGGCCGTTCCGGTCCGCGCAACCCTTCACTCGACCGCTACAAAGGGCGGTACTATTACTAACGGCCACTGGCTCCAAGCGAAGCCAGTCTTCTTGATTCGTCCACATTTCTAAAGAGATTACAACGGCTTTAAGAAACTATTAGAATCAATGGGGTCCTTAGATTTTGCACAATTTATGAGAAATGCTATGTGGATGAACACGATCTCCACAGTTTGATTATTTGCTAATACTTGTGCCTTAGTTTCCCGGTGATTTTGAAGATTCTTAAGCTAATCACAACTCAGGTTATAGGAATTAAGCTGTTTAGAGCAAATTATTTATATTCAGAGTAAGATAACCACAGACAAAAAGAATAGAAGATATAAGAAATTTGTTAATAACCACTAACCAGGAAGCAAAATGCTAGGCAGTGACCCTTTGACATCAAGTAGACCAAATATATATAATTCAGGGAAAAAAAAATAAAAAGCTCCCATTTCCTCAAGGTTGGTTAGAATTTAAACAATACGTAGTGAAGAGAAGGTAAGAAACCCCTTAAAAAAATAGGTGTGTACACACGTGTCTCTAGCCTCCATACAGGCACATGCACCATTGCCCGACCCCCCTTTCTCGCTCGCTCTCTCTCTCTTTGCTTTTGTATTTTTCTTTTTTGAAGTATGGGAGTGGACAAAGCCCAAACTAATTTTTTAGTGCAGAGAATGTTTTTCCAAGGTTTTATTTTATTTTTTGAAAATCTGGTTACTTCTAAATTACCCATGGTTAAATGAAAAAATAAATTTGTGGAGCACCAAAAATGAATACGGCAGTAAATAATAGACACTGGCCTCGTCAGTTCAATTATGATGGAAAGGGAATCATAATGTAGCCTCAAATTTCAGACGACGATAAAAGAGGACTATTAAGACTGTCACCAGTTACAGTGTAATGAACTGGCAACAAGGCTGGATCTCGGTAGGCGATGGCCAAGCTATCAAAGAATTCATCTATGGTAGCATCATCCTGGTCTTCCCGATCTTTCTTAATCAAAACCTACGAACAAGAAAACACGTGTCAAATCTAGGGTGGAAGATCTAAAGGCAACAGATAACAGATAAAGCATGTATTGTGTTCCTCCTGTGGAACGGGTACACTATGCAGCAATTGGCATGTCAGTGTACCTCAGCCGAGTAAGCAACAAAATTGGGCAGGAAGCGTTTCCGGCAGTACTCATTGAAAAGAAGTGTGAGGACTGGGAGAGGAAAAATTAAGGTTGATGCTGTAGAGAGCTTCTTTAAAGTGAAAATTCCCACTGCAATAGCATGCATAAGTACCAAGGAAAATATCATTGAATTGTGTACAATTGGCCAAAATTTCCCAGCTGTTTCATACTTGGGTTCATATACATTTATGAACTGCACAATAAATTTGTCAAGCATCAGTAAATTCAAACAAATTCCAAAATACTAAAAAATAACAACTCCTTTCAACAGATAAAACAGAGCGATAAACACATAAGTAACCATAGATTTGTGATCTCTTTATTTTCTTGAAAATAGTGACTCAAGCACATCCATCAGGCATACTAACATAGGGACATACATTGGGCATACTAATATATAATGCCACACACACACACATTTCTATGGAACTAGTACTTTTCTTCATCTGTACAATGAACCACTCACTAGTAAATTGTTTGTCCTAATGATGAGACCATTCTCAGGAAATTTGATTGTTGGAAGTTCCATGAAGTGGTTGAAATTCTGAGGACCAGACAGATTACATATCCATTGTTGTATTTTTATTGATGGGCTAAATCCAATAGTAACTTAAAACATTTCACTTGACTTATTACAGTGAGTGGAACTGTAGTACCAACTGATTTATACTAAGCATTTTGACAAGTTATGGGCATATGTGCATCATTGAAGTAGGAAATTATTCAAATTATAAAGCACTTAACAATAAATCATGTATTAAAAATAATGAATATTGAAACATATAAAGAACCTAACCTAAAATGGCACACTTAGAAGGTGAAATTTCAAAACGCACCACAAAATTAAAATATCAAAATAAAGATAGAGATAGAATTGTCAACTAACCTGATTACGATAGATAATGTATGCAAGACAGAGGTATATCAATAGGAAAGGCAGAATTAGTGGAGCTAGGAAGAAATATGTAATACCAAGAAGTCCAAATAAAAGAATCCTTGGAATTTCACTGTGATAACGAATAGCTGGGACTTCAAAGTCATCATCTTTACTTTTGGTAAAAGGTTTGCTAATTAGACTGCATATAAGAGGGAATATCTGAAAGAGTTCAGAGGAAATGCTAGTCCATCCGGATGTGACGACATAAGCAATGAAAAAAGAGGCCTACAGAAAGAGAAGAAAAAAATTAACATTGTCAGAACAATGGAAACAGTGACTAATTTCATCACAGATTGATGTGTGCATGTATGTACAAGAGAGAGAATAAATCTGGTGCAACTTTGGGATTTTATTTTGCCTAATATGGTAAATGTCCATGTAGATGAAATTTAGCCTTGTCCCTCAGTAGCATAACTACTGTGTAGTACTGTTGTAGACATTAGGTGGGTGGCCAAAGCATGATTTTCTCAATATGACTTTGCCATGCAGATACTGAGATTTCCTAGTGGCGACTGATAAAAATTAGCGTACCTTCTAATAGAGCAACCATGTTCCAACTTTAGGGTTACTTTAATAGGTAACAATTTGGAAAATATAACAAGGCAGGAAACCCTATGCAAGTCATCAGAGATGAAGAAAGACCATTTTAATTTCTATACTTTCGCACAATCAGATGGGATAAGAGAACACGTGAAGTTTTAAGTGTGTGCAAGGACTGCTTCAGTCTGGGGTTTCATTTTATTTTGTTTTTTTAACAACTTAACTGTGTTAATAAGTTTAAACTTAAAATTAAATGCAAGCGGAACTAAACAGCTGAGAGGAATTAAGCAGAACCTATGTATATATGTTTTACTATGACTGTGGCTGCAGGTATATATTTCCTTTCAATGAATTAAAAACAAATGAAACCAAAAAAAAAAAAAAAAAGGTCAGAACCAAACTATGTCAACCAATTTTTTTATATTAAATGAATATCCAAATGGTCAAAGAAAAGAATCAGTTCAGTTTGGAATTTAACTATACATCTCATACGAAGAACAAAGAGAAACCAAACAAAACCAGATAGATCAGTTTGAATTGGTTTCTCAATTCAATTGGATTGTTTTCATGACCTATTACATATATAGGGATCTAAAACATATTATGAGAGCTCAGAACAAAGTTTTTCAAGTTTCACATCATAGTGGCACCAAATTTTGCTAGTCCTCAGATATTTCTTTCAATTAAATTGAATACGAATTAAAAGAAAATTGTCTGCGCGGATAATAATTCTAACCTGAGCTGGAACCGCAACACCTAGCCTTGCAGGAATATTCTTTGGGTCAAGAACAATATTGAGCTGGTATAGAGCTGATCCAGAAAATACAGTTGCAAAAAAGATGTTCCATATCATGAACCAAAGTACTTTGTTACATGCACTCTTTTGTATGTCACTGTGAGATATGTATCCTTGAATGGAGGAAAGGAACTCCATGACAGGAGGCACCATCTTCAGAAACAGCTGAAGAATAAGATTGGGAAGGTATCCTGTTACTACTTGACTGAAAAATTTTCTGCAAGTAAAACTCATAAAGTTTTAGTACTTTATGTACTATCAAGACAATAAATTTTAAAAATAAGATATCACAAAAAGATGTTAATCCAATTTTTTCATGGACCGTCTCTTGGGCCTTAGCTTGTAGGACAGCTGTGATTAAAAATTTCAAAAAGATTGCTTACATGGTTAGGATGCTTTTCAGGAACGGGAACCAAATTTCCAACCGATTCAAGTTAGTAAGGCCTTGCACAACTAGCACAGGAATAAGGAACAAAATTGTCAAAAGAGTGCAGGCAACTACGACCACAATCTTGGAGATCCATCTTCGCATAAATGATGCAGAAAAGAAAGGCCAATAAACATCATTTGGTTCAGGAGCTTGCTCTAGTAACCAATCTGTGGGATTGGTTGATTGTTGCATGTGGAAAGCAATTGCAGCTCCGTATCGAGACTTGAAGTACACAAAGGCAGCTCGAAGTTCCTTCTAAATTGATGAAAAAAAAATGAAGGTTTACAGTGTGCATCACATGGACTAAAAAGGAGAAAAGAGACGTATGATAATATACTACTCGCTAAGTGAAGAAATCAATGACATGAAAATAAATCAAAGCCCTCAGCAAGAGTTTATATAACAATAAAAAATGCCAATTCACACACAAACCTATACTTTTCTTTCCATTGTTTCAAAATCTAGAATTCTAAAATTTCCAAGCCGTAGACAACTAATATGTCACAACGAAGAAACTACCTGTGTAATATCATATGTCAGTTTTTTCTCTCCAACAGTGTATGGTTGCATCATACAGGCAGCTAATCACAGCAACTGCAAATTGATAAGCATTCTTATTTTATAATTAATTGCTAATAGCTGCCCCTACTGCTCACACTGAAATTAAATGCAACCATTATTGAATATTCTGGCCATATCATCTCATAAATTTGTTTTCTCCTTGAAAATTATTTCCTTACACTGTTAAATTTATTGGCCATGCATTAAAACCCGTCATTCAACATTAAAAAACGAAAGCCTGCCATTTCACAGTTCATACTCATCAACAACATTTTACTATTTGATTCAAGAAAATGATAAATTATTGTTTGCAGTCATGCTATGAATAAAATGAAACAATAGCAGCTCATTCCACCAAGGTCATAATCCAGTGTTTAATCTGTTCAGTAGTCGAATCTAACTGTATTCAATCCGTATGGTACACCAATTATCCACAAAACAACTATACCTAGTTAAACAAAAGCCCAAGAAAAAATTGATTAGGTTAGAAGAAGTCAAAAGTTTGAGGAAAGCAATAAGATATTGGTGAAGCACATACATCTCTAGCCAATGAAACCTCTGATCGCTTCAATCTCAAATTCTCCTCAACGTTTTCTAACCTTTTCCCATAATGATCCACAAGATCAGCCTTCCGTCGCTGATACTTTTCTTGATTGGGATCTGATTGTAAGTGGATAAGCCTTCCATACAGCTTCTTTGCAACATCCTAGTAAAAGAATATGAAAGAATTATTCAAAGCAATACAAAGAATAGTAGATTACACTACCGAAGTTACCATTCATTTACAATATAAGAAATCACTTTGTTCGCATAGGAAAAATTCTTACAACGAGACTACAGAGATTACTTGTTCGATGAATAACCGTATGTGACAGGTAGGTAGTAGGATGGAACTCTTTAAAGAAGCTCTCAACACTGTCACTAACGGTGCTCCCAGCAGAAACAGGAATACTGCGAACTAAGACAGTGAACTGATGCGGCTGAGGTTTGGATGAATAAAAATAATCCATTCTTTTAGCACTTATATATTTATATTCCTGCAGAAGTAAACACTGTTCAGTATTCAATTCAATGAGCAATAATAGAAGAGAACTACAATCTTTGATAATTGCTCTCATATAGGTTACATATCCATCAATGCATTCATTCATTGTGTAACTATCAATCATAGAAGTTAAATACGATCAGCAACAAGCCTAAGCACGGATCTACTAAAAGACACAAATCTAATATATAATCCTGGTTACCAAAAATATTACACTTACAGGGCGCCCTAAAGACACAGCTTGCTGAAATTCAATTTGTCCAAGTAATAATACGTCATCAAGCTAAATATGAGCAATGTTTAACTTACATAATAAAGAAGATAGCAGACAAATATAGTGACAAGATACACTGCGCCAAAATGAACCCATAACCTGGAGAAAAGGACCAAAACTGGTGAAACTATTCTGTATTACGCATATTGTTAGCCTAATAGGAAACCACAATATCAAATTGTAGAAATGATGCTATTCCCAGTGTAAAAGATCACGCATTACAAGGGAACACAAACCCCAGTTAGATTGAGCTTAACATAATTGGACCCTGCGCCAAGTGCATTTTGTCAACCTTCCCACAAATGCTAACAGGGATTAGTAGTGTTAAGAGGTATGAAATTACCTATTAGAGCCGCTGTTTACATTTGAAATGGTAAAAACATCCAATGAATTATTGGATAAATCACCAAAGTCAATCTCATAAACCTCAGTTCCCGTGGAGTTGACTGGCAGAATCACAAAAATCCCAATAATCCCAGCAAACAAAAATACCTTCAAACTGCAGTATTCAGATGAAAATAGATAAAAAGTCAGAAATATATACAAGAACAAACTATCATATTAACGAAGGAATTCTAGACATGAGTCGTCGCAACACCAATCCAATGAAACATACACAAAAACCCCTTTGCCTTTCCAATAGTTGACAATCAAAATAGTTACCAGTGACTAAACTGAATTACCTGAAGGTTATAACGCGCATAAAGACGACAGCATCCAAGCCGGAGGATTCTAATAGATCCTCTTCCGAATGCTTCCATGCCCTTGACACCCAGCCTGGAGAAGGTATTAACCTATCTAAGTTGAATCGTCGTCTCCGTTTAGAACTTCCTTTGGCCAGTACGCGAGGTATATAAACTTCATAATTACTCGGTTGTTTCCGCAATATTGAGTATAATGTGAAAAACAGAACACAAAGGCCGGAATTTATTCCCACTGATGTCAGAAGAGCCGACACAAGCATTTCTTCCCAGTAATTAATTATCTCAAGACCTTTGACAAAGATAAGCCCCCTGTCTGAAAAAAATAAAATAAAAATAAAAGCAATAATCAGCCAAAATTATGTAACTGGTTTCAGTCCCTGAGACAAATCATATTCATAGTTCATACACAATTTTACTTTCATTGCTACTTTGACTGTCAACACTTGTTTAGTTAAACTCTTAAGATTTTCTAAAAAAGCCTATAATTTCAAATGAAACAAAATCGAAAAAAAGTGATCCTGTCGTAATACAAGAAATGGAAGCCAAAATAATTATATATGATATGATAGAAAAAGAGAAACAAAACCTGCAGCTGTAGTGACACTCGATGTGAGAATTTTACACTGATTATCAAACAAAATTCAGATTAAGCAGTAGCTGAAACGACTGTGAAGTTTAATGAAGTAGAGCTAGTCGGTTGTAACCTTTAAGTACCGAAAATGCCCCAAATGAGCTGTTTGCTTTATATACACTACACAAAATTAACTCATTGAGCAACAGTGAATTTGTCATGCCGAGCCTTTTTTAACCTCTCTTGTCGTGATTTGAACTTTGAATCAACGGTTCTGGAAATTTCATAGCGGAAAGATGGGGATATTTTGGGGAAATTGCTGGTACTTGCCACTTGGTAGAGTTTGTCAACGGGATGAGGTCTGTCAACTGCAACGAGTAATCAAACGCTTAAAATAAAGCTACCCGCCAAGTAAATGCTTCCTGAAGATTGTGGTTCTCTTCTAGATGCTAAAAAGACATTTGCTTGTTGGACCCACCCGTTTTACATACATTGGGCCGATCAAAGTGCAGCTATTTTGCAATATAAAGACATAAAGCAGGGCCCGTTCGGTAAAGTTTTATGGCCACGTTTTCATTTTCCTCTTATGAATGAATCTACGTTGTTACGTGTTCGCTGGCTGAAATTTAAAAAATAAATTGTAAAATAAATAATTTGACATTCTTTTTTATAACTGTTAAAGTGAGAATACGTTTACTACATATTAAAAAAATTAAACTAAAAAATAAATTAAAGAACAAAATCCAAAGGCTCTTGCCTTCTCTCTTCATTTAATAGTATTAACTCTCTCCTTTTAATTTTTGATCTACTTACAGTGGCTGTTTCTCTCTCTCATGGTGTGCCAAAATCAGTTGCAATACTTATACTCTGTCTCCACCACTGCCGCTGCTTCATCTCGGCCACTGCTGTCATTATATCTCCACTGCTCAATCTTTTTTGTTGGAACCTACGATGAGGGTTAATAGTGGAACCTTGGTTTCAACAACACAAGTTCATTTTATTTTATTTTTTTAATATTAATAATACAATCAAACAAATATTCATAATTGATAATATACCGTAAAAGAGAAAAATTACTGCCTCTCACTAATGTGAGAGCAAGCCGTCCACTTAATAGAGTGGTTCAAGTTCCTTTAATTTAAAATAACTTAACGATATGTTATTTATAGTTTTTATTACTTATATAGTCATAAGTACAAATAAAACTGAACCCAAATTTCCCGCTCATTTACGAATTGATTCTGTTTTTCGCCATGGCAGATGCCCCTTCACCTTTCCCTTCTCCATCCCTTGCACCCGCTACTGTCATTCCTCCAAAATCTTTTGCCGATGCTGTGAACAACAAGCCTGTTTCCTTTCATGAACTTCCTAAGCCTGTTAAGAAGGGTGGTCTTACGTGTATTAAAATCACGGAATTCTTTTGTAAAGGTTGTAACTCTGTAATACTAATATGATCGGTCGCTTATTTTTGCGGCCCGGCTCAAAACCTCTTAAGGTCCATGAGTTGCACCAAATACTCCAGACCATTTGGAACCCAATAGATCTAGGGAAATTGGTGCCTGTGTCGGGCGGCTATTTTGATGTTCACTTTTCTTGCGAGCTTGATATGCAACATGCATGGAGTGGTGGTACATGTTCTCTGCCCAATGGTGTCTTTTGTTTATACCAATAGAAGGGGGATTTTGACCCCAATGACCCAGCCTTACAAACTCACGCTTAGGTGTGGGTACGTTTGTATGATTTAAGCTAAGAATATTGGGATCCTCGCACTCTCTTGGAGATTGCGAGTGCCATTGGGGTTCCCCTTCAACTTGATAAGGTACGAGAAAGGAAAATTTTGGGCATTATGCTCGGGTGCTCATTGATATCGATCTTTCTGATAATCCTCCGCCTCGAATTTTGGTTGAATGCCAGAACTACGCATTTGAAATTGGTGTCCATTATAAAAACTTGCCTTCTCAGTGTCTTGTATTGTTTGCTTGGTCACTGTACCTGCTACCTGTCGGCGTAATAGGATGGCTGATCGTGACTCAAAAAATAAAGCTGATAAACATTCAGTATCTAAGGGTAAGATGGTTTCTCGACCTGATCAGATGACTAAAATGGATGTTGGGTCTACTGTTGGCCCAACTGATAACCCTGCTCTATTAGCTCAACAAGATCTTGTGGCTATTACGGTTGAGTCTTCTTCCAAACCTTCTAATGATGAGGTTGTAGTGGCTAATATGCCAGCATCAGCTTCAGCAAAGACGTTTGTAGCAGATGTTGATCATCTCACTTCTAAGAAAGCTGTGGTTGAATCTCCTATTAACCCCCTTGCAGTTGTGACTTATAATTATGTCTTAAAAGACTCTGAGCTGTTAAATTCGATAGTGAGGCATCAACCTGATGATTATTTGTCTATTGATATTCTGCCGGATGACGATCTACCACCCAGGCAATCTACCGGTGACATTACTACAGAAGCTGTAATGGCTCTCGCTCCAAATCCCTTATATAACAGTGAATCTAAGCTGAATACTATTACCTTGGAGCAGGAAAGTCAATCAATTGTGGCTTCGCAAAAAGTGCCACAGGAAGCTGATGTGGTAGGTTTTCAACTTGTGATCAAATCTAAGAAGTGGAAAAATCGTGTTAATTTCTATCAAACTGATCCGTGCTCGATACAGGACAGTGTTCAGAATCCTAAAAAATGAAGATTATTTACTAGAATGCAAGGGGCATAGCCAACCCCGCTACACAATTAGAATTGACTAATATGTGTTTTACATGTAACCCTAATCTTGTTTGTATTTCAGAACCAATGGTTGATCTGTCCTCTGTACTTGTTTCTTTTTGGAATTCCATTCACTTAAAATTAATTTGCTCCAATAATAAAGAAGCTTTAGCGCCGAACATCCAGGTCTTTGGGGCTTCACGGCTGCCTCTATCAACAATGATAAATTCTTCACATCAATTCATTTATTTGAATGTTTGTCTTGACAATATTACCTATGTAGTCTCTTTTGTTTATATTGTAAAAAATTATATTGACAGAAGATTTTTAGGGGAGGAGCTTGTATCTTTTCATTCTGTCTATGTCCTTCCTTCGTTGGTTGTTGGAGATTTCAATGCAATTCTTGGAGCCCACGAGCGAAAAGGTGGTAATTTACTAGCTGTTAGCTTTTACTTAGACTTCTCGGCCATGATTGACAATTATGGTTTTTCTCATCTGCTTTGTAAGGGCAATTTTTTTTACTTGGTGCAGTGACTCTACAAGAGGTCGTACAGAACGGCAACAGGCGCGACTATAAAGGGCGGGGCGGTAAGCTCTCTATCAACAACAGGGGGGTTGTTCTCCTTTGTCAACTCCTTGCTTGTGTCGTTGACAAAGTCAACCAAGCCTAACCAAAGCGGCACAACAACATCCAAAGGTTGATAAAGTCAACGCTACTAAGGACTGGGGCGAGCGGAATTCAGTAGAGGCTCGAGGAGGGGCTTACTAAGCGAAGGGGAAGGGCCGAAGGCGGCTTTGCTCATGAGTTAGCGATCAAGCGGAAAAAGACCTGCCGGCTTCTTTTCTTTTTTTTTTTCATTTATCTTTTCCCTCCCTCTTGAAACATTTCCAGAAACTCGAGTCTTATTTCTTCTTCTTTCGGTGGAGCTTCCTCTCTAGGTTCTTCTTGCAGCCTTATCCTTTTTTTTTTTTTTTCAAAATCAAAATTCTTCTTCCCTTAGGATCACCTTTGGAAACCGGAACGTAGGGGTCATGATGATCCGGTGGGAGGGATCTTCCTCACAAAGCCAGATAAGATAGTATTAATAGCATTAGTGATGGTAGGGGGATGTTGGAAATCAGACACTTCCTCAGCCCGGCATGTTGAGACCAGAGCGTTATTAGGGAGCGAATTATTAAGCTATGATTAATCCGAAGCTTTATGGCTTAGCTGCTCTGATCACAGTGCTTTAGTTGTTTCTGAAACTATTACCGGATCTCAAGGCCCTTGGCCTTTCCGTTATTGTTTATACCGAAAATCTGATGGCTTCTTTTTTCAGTTTCTCTCATGACGTCAACATCATCGTTATATTTATTTTTTGAGAAAGCGGCTTGCCAATCACCACAGTCGTCTGTAACAGCTAGTAGACTGTTGTCAATTACCTGAAACCACATAAGACAATCAAAGGCGCCAAAAGTTTTTTCGACGTGAACTTTCCGATGCTCAAATCAGTAATCGAGTCTCTTATGAGTAAACTTATGCCACGCACCAAGTGGCTTAATTCCTATCGCCTTCCAGCTGAGGCTTTCCTAGTAGAATAGACAAGAAAATCATTTATTTTCTGAGATGAGGACAATCTTTCATATCATAGAAGAGATCCCTGATCCATAGAAGAGTTTCAAAAATAAATAATCATAATTATCATAATCTCAATGATCATAATTGATGTACTAATGAGTACCATAATAAACATAATAATAATCACTAAATAACATTTATTATAACTGATCAGCAATAATGACTAATAATTATAATTTATTGTACATATCTGGTCGAAGTAATTAAAATTATCCTCTGGTTGAAGTGTTTTGCTCAAAGTTATCAGATAATCACCTAGTCAAAATAATCTACTCCATATGATCTGTTCACTTTGTCAAGATAATATGCTCCAGATAATCTGCTCACCTGATCGATTCATATGACAATCTGGTTGAGTTCACAAATAACCTCTTGGTCGAGATGATGTGCTTTGACTAGTTAAATAACCATCTGACCAAAGTATTTTATTTGAGCTCATTAAATAATTATCTGATTATAATAATTTGCTCAAGTTAACTCTAATTTTTTTCTCAAATAGCTACCATGTTGGCTGGGCTAATAACTCTGATTTTGAAAATGTTATTCTGGTGCTTGGTTTTCTGTTACGTCAGATAATTGTCCTACACGCACTGTTCTTTCCCGGCTTCGTGCTTTGAAGATCTCTTTACGATTTTGGAATGTTACTGTGTTTGGAAATATGAATGATAGGGTCAAAGAGGCTGGATCTTTTTTTTTCCTCTAGCCAAGAGCAAATCTCAATTATGGGTGGGAATGATCAATTGTTTAAAGATGAGGCTGTAGCTAAACAAAAAGTTCTTCTGGCGGTGCATCGCCAATGTATCTTCTTACAAGAAAAGGCTAGGGTTCGTTGGCTAGCCGATATTGATCGCTGCGCAAAATTCTTTCATGCCTATTATAAAGCAAAGCTTGCTCGTAATTCTATTAACAGCTTCCTCATTTCGGGAAAGGTGGTTGCTCATCCTAATGCTATTTCAGATCATTTGGTCTCTTACTACAAGCAGTTGTATACGAGTTCTTCATCCATTGTGGATCCTTCAGACGCTTGTTCAGTCAATCCATAACTCGTCTCAGAGGATGATAATATTTTCCTTACTACCATGCCTTCTGTTATTGTGGTAAAAGATACTGTTTTATCTATGGATTCAAAAAGTGCCCCAGGCTCGGATTGTTTTCCTGGAAGCTTCTATCAACGCTTTCGGCATATTATGGGCCCAAACGTGACTTGTTTTGTCTAATAATTCTTTGCTACTGGTCTACTGTTTTCTTGTTTTGTTGTCTAAAGGGCCAGATGCTAACGATGTTTCTAAGTTTCGGCCGATTGCTCTTGCTAACTTTTTGTTTAAAGTTATCCCAAAAGTCTTAGCAGACAGGTTGGGCTCATTCATTTCAAGGCTCATTTCTCCTAAAAAAATAGCATTTATTAAAAATCGTAACATCACCGACTCGATTGGAATGGTTTTCAAGGCTTACAACTTACTGGATCATCATATTTGAGGTAGTAATCTGGGTCTCAAATTTGACATTACAAAGGCCTTTGACACTATAGAATGAGGTTTTTTTTTTATTGGAAGTATTATCGAACTTTGGTTTTCCTAATACTTTTATCTCGTAGGTGTATCTCTATTTAACTCAACGAAGCTATCCATCTTGTGAATGGCACTCTGAAAGTGTTCTTTTCTTTCTCTAGAAGAGTCTGTCAAGGGGACCCACTATCTCTTTTATTATTTTACCTAGCTGAAAATGTTTTAAGTAGGAGAATTTTTCTTTTGCATGAGAAGGGTTTGATTCGTCACATGTACTCCCCTTGACATTGTGAGCCTCCTAGTCATGCGTTATATGCGAAAGACATCTTTATCTTTATTCGTGGCGATCATGATTCAGTATCAAACTTGATGAACTTTTTGGAGGATTATAGCAGCGTGTCGGGTCATTTGATCAATAAGGCTAAGTCTTCTTTCTTTTGCAGCTCATATGTTTCTCATAGTAGGGTGCTTTACTTAAAATCAAGTCTTGGCTTCAATGAGAATTCTTCCCCCTTTCATCTACTTAGGGGTTCTAATTTCCATGGTGTTTCGAGAAAGCATCACCTCCAGTGCATTTTGGATAAAATTCGAGCAAGGTTGGAGAGTTGGATAGGAAAAACTGGAAAATTATTATCTATGGTTGGGAGGGTTCAGTTAGTGCAATCAGTTATTCAGGTAATGCTTCTTCATAGTTTTATACTTTTCTAATGGCCGCGTTCTTTGCTTAAGCAAATTTTCAGATAGATCAGAAATTTTATTTGAACAGGCACTTATGATTCTAAGAAGCTTGTCTTTGTCTCATGGTCTCAAGTTTGCTCTCCAAAAGATTTTGGTGGATTGGGTTTGCGAGACTTGTTTATTCTGAACAGAGCAGCTATTCTTACCTCATCTTGGAATATTTTATCTAAATCTACTATTTGATACAAGATTCTTAAGAATGGATTTCGTTTGGCTCTTTTCAGCTAGTCTTATTCCTTTTCTCGATCTTCTATTTGGCCGGGTTTAATAGCTGTGATGCCCATTTTATCTGTTGGTTGCAAATGGGTAATTGGTGATGGCTATAAGGTTAATTTATGACGGGATAAATGGTTATCTGATCCTATAGTTTCTCTATTTCATCTTAATAATAATGGTCTAGATTTTACTTCTTAAATATGTTCTCTAATTCATCATAGGAGCTGGTATTTTCCTGACATCTTTTGCTCAGTTTTTTCTATTTAGTTGCTGAGATTTATGATTTGGTGTTGCCTTTGAACCACAACGAGGACAAATTGATATAGATGCATTTAAATGATGGTTCTTTCTCTTTATCTGCAGCTTATAAATTTCTTATAGGTCAATGAATCCCTTGTTCTTGGACCAAATCTATTTGGTCTTCCTTCATCCCTTCTAAGCTCTCTATTTGTGCCTGGAGGTTCTTTAACAATAGACTGCCAACTGATGATCAGCTCTGCATACGAGGCCTATATATTATCTCTGCTTGTCCTTTTATGCTTGCTTAGTGAAGAAAATACCTTTCATTTATTTATTAACTATTCTTATTCTCAGCAAATTTGGCAATGGTTTTTAATTATGTTTAATGCTTCATTCCCTTTGCATGGCGACATTATGGCTCTTTGTATGACCATGCTGGATTCTACTTTTCGTCAGCACTTGGACTCTCTTTGGAAGCTTGACTGTTTTGATCATTTATTTCTTATGGAAATCAAGAAATAAACTGTGCTTTGATAATTTGATGATTCCAGTTCCTCTATTCAAGCTTGGGTGTCTTCTCATTTAGTTTATTTAAGTATGACATGCCCGGTCACGCTATTGGAAATGCCCCAATTTATGACATTTTAAATTTGAACAAGCCATTACCCAAAGTTCCAAAAATTTTCACAGTATTTTAGCATTCGCTAATAATTTTTTGGGTTAAAATTAATACATATGGGTTGGCGAAAAAAACTCAGGTGATTCTTCTTGCGCTACTATCTATAAAAGCTTTAATAGTGTCTTTAAAAGTTATTTTACTTTGCGTCTTGGCTGCCGTAAGACCTTTTTACAGAGTTTTATGTTATTATCTTAACTATTGAGATAATCTTTTATAATGGTTGATGTCGAGTATGGTTAGAGAGTGACTTCTCTGTGGCACTCTCATGCCTTACTAATTAATATTATAACTTCCATTGGTCTCTCACAATAGATGGGTTAATTGTCTTTATTTATTAAAGAAAATAAAATTTAAGTGTTTTCATATTTATAAAGAGAGAAATTATATTGTAAATTTTTTAGTAAACTTAGGTTTATCTTGTAATTTATTCACTTGATGGAATTATCCTCTAGTTTCTATTCAGAATAACCTTTTAAATGATACTTAGAGTTTACGTAAATACGTTTTGTTAGTTAAGTTATAATTTCTCTCTCTTTTTCTTATTAACAAAATTTTTCTTTTTAAAAAATACAAATGAAACTAACTTATAATAAAATTTCAAATAAACAAGAAAAAAATTTCTTCCTACAAGATTGTTGACTCACTTGACTCAAACCCTTGTTATGAACTCATAATAAAAAAACAAAATAACTCATTGAAAATAAATAAATAGAACATTTCACAAAATAATAATAATAAATAGAAGGCCTGTAACAAACAATAAAAAAAACTAAGATAATAAGCACAACAGCAATAGCTCCACTAACACCAATAAACCCAGCAACGATAGCAAGCGACTAGGAGATAAAACTGGTGGTGGGATAGTAATAGCAGCAGCAGATGGTGGCGAGGATGGGAGCGGCGGCCGCAACTGGTCGAGGAGTAGCAGCAACACCTTCACGACCGATCATATAATGACCATCGCATGACACCATCAAATCACAAGTTGAAAAAGAAAAAATTGCCCTTCTCCCACCACAAATTATGCTGCACAATCTCCCCACTCGAGGGAAAAATGTTAGGCCAAGGAGGCAATTGCAAGGTGCAATGATGTCCTTTGACTAACCAATGGAGTGGGCATTCATGATATTATCTCTTAGGGCATAATTATATAAAATATTTTAATATAAGGTATACTTAGATAAAAATTAATGAAAGGTATATTTAGATCAAAATTAAATATTAAATATCTAAAATGAGATCAAATTGGCTAATTACTGAATTTTAGTAAGGTAAGTATTAGTAAGACCCATAGGCCTTCTCTTCTACAGAATTTCACTGAACACGTGTCGCTATTCCAGTGACAACTGACAATTTAACAAAGTAGCCTCCATTAACAGATGGTTTGAAAACTTACAAGATACAAACACTGCTGGCCCACCATATCAAATCAACCTAATAGACAGATGCACTAGTTCCAGTTAAGATATTTTTCATAAAATTCTAGCAGAAAATATCCCTCCACTAGATATTTTAAAAAATCACTACCATGCCAATTGCCAAGCAGCAAATGGCTCATACATAAATACACCTAATTTTTTTAATTTATACCTGGTGTCAGTGCACTGGCTCAAAATGGATAATTATCAAATTCCAGATGAAGGCTTGAACTTGGATCAATGGGAGCAAATCCAATCACCTTCTCCGCGTTTACTGTCCACAAGAACCCCATCAAGAGAATGGGATATGGCAGCCATTAGAGACAATTATCTTCAAGATAGTGTTTCATTCTTCCCTCCTAGCCAGCATGAAGGCTTACAGACAACTACTCAAGATCAACATGAAGTGCCAAATTCACCATCATCAGCTTCTTCGCCTTCTTTATTGTCTAATGGATTAGCTACGGATAATAGTTCAAGCTCAGCTTTGAGGCCACGTTCTGAGAATCTCAGTTTTGGGATTGCAAGAATTGCTGCTAAGTTTCGTTACTATGCGGTGTACATAGGGGGGTTCTGTTCATTTGCATCGGTGACTGGAGTTGTGGCAGCTGTGATGCTGTGTTGTGTGTATACAAAAGTGCGGAGGACGTGGCGTAGAAAATTTCAGGAAGAGAACAACCGTTTGATTGTTTTGGTCAAAGAGAAAGACCAGGTTCGTTTCTTTTACATATATATAGAGAAAATCATGAATCATTGAGTTGCGTTTAGGCTCAGTTGTTTTTATATGGCTAGAACGAATTAACAGAGTTTAATCTTGCGTGACTCTTACCATTGAATATGGTTTAGCAGAAAATTAGTCAGCTCTTGCTTCAAATTTCCCAGATGAATGAATTATTATCAGCACGCCGCAAGGTCCCAGTTCTTCGAATAGGTTGATTAATTTGATGTTCAAGCAGATGCCTGCAATGTTGTCAATTTGGTATCATCAGCTTCTATATTTAGTGCAGAGATCAAGAGGAGGCGAAACGGACGAATTTTTATATTTGATACTTGGATATATTTCTGTTTCTTTATAGTCAATCGGTGACTTCTCTTGTTATTTATCTTCACTTCACATTTATATTATATGTCAAATTTTTAATGTAGCAAAAATTCTTTTATACTTTTTGCGAAGGGCCCGTTTGTGACTGCATAGCTGTGAATTAGGTCCTATAAAGAATTTGTTAAACACTCATAGCTTGGAAGTATATCCCTTAACAATAGGTAAACACCTATAATATTCCTCCTTTAATTTATCGAAAATATAAATTCACATTCCACTTTATTTTGAATAGATATTTGAATTTCATTACAGAAAAAAAAAGAAAAAGAAAAATGAAAAATAAAGCCAATAATTACCATCATCGGGCGAATTTGCTGGAACATAAGAAACCACTGAAAGATTATACCGCCGTTTAGAATTTTTTTTCTCACGATCTATCCAATAGTGCAATTATCAACACCAGGCAGCTGTTAGAAATGGAGCAATCACCTCCCAAAATCGTGGCTTCATCAAACGTCGCCGTTTAAGGACGACAAGTCATGGTGCACCACCACCATAATTTGGAAGAGCGTTCCACGCTCTATTGTCTAAAGGTGGCGGCGCACTATGACTAGCCACCATTAAACGGCGATGTCATGGTGGAGTCGCAGTTTTGGGCAGTGATTTTGTAATCTCCGATGACTTTTTAATCCAATAATAGCATTGTTGAAATATTATGGAAAACTGAGTCTTAACAGTACTTAATTTATCACCTTTTTAGGTCATCGTCGACGACTATCATCGGCCGAAAATTTTGCCAACGACGCCGGATATTTTAAATATATATAATAATTAATTTAATATAATTTAACAAATTAAATAGTTACTATTTAATTCAATAATGTTTTTATTTTATATTATATAATCCATTACATTTTGAATTTAATTTTAACATAAGTTTTTATTGTATGGTTGGTGTTTTAACTTTTATTTGACGGTTTCAACTTTTATCTCGTGACACTATAACTTAAAAAATTGTCTCATTTCAACCACAAGCAAGACTTAAACATTTAAAGGCACCATCTCCCTTCTAACTAGAAGAGAAAGCTCTGCGAGCTTCCCCTTTGCAAATTATTTAATTATGGAAAAGCATGTTTCCTTGGTTCTTCTGAATTTGAAAAGTTAATTCATCATAACACCTTTTTTATCTTCTTAAGCTTTTGTGAAAATGATTTACTCAAAATTTCAAAATATATGAATCAATTTATCTTATTTGAATACCATCAAAACACTACAAAATATATACAATAATGCTGTATCATTCAAAATGATAATATTGTTCATTTCTATCATGTGATACTTTATTAGTGGTTAAATTAACAAAGACAACTTGTAAATTTTAAGAGAAAAAACGGCAAGACGAAAAGTAAAAAGACATCATTCTCCACGTGTTATTTTAACTGAACTCCTAGAAATAGGTTAAGTTTACAAAATCCACATTTTGGAATGACAGCCCACCTCCATTACATTACATATGTACATTATTTTAAAAACTTCTTCCTGAAATTATTTTAAGAAAATATAATTATACAGGGGCATTTACGTAATACGACAAAATACTTTCATTTTCTCTGCTGCCTCAACAGCGTCACTTCTTCGCTTTCCTCGATCACATTTTTCATTCTTCCCTTTGTCCTAGAGTCGTTCCTCGACGGATCTCGGTCGTCGGACCCGGTAAGGCAAGCCACGTGTCTCGATCTTGCGTATTAGTTCACAGTCTTCCTCTCCCCTTACACAGTTCTCACTCAATTTATTTGCCTCCCTCCGGTTAGTACATTTAATTTCTCCTTCACATTTTGCAGCATTTGTAAGAATTTGATGCATTCAGTACTCGCCTCAGGGCTTTTAGTGTGGTTATTAGTTGAAATTTCTTCTGTTGGTTAGTTTCACTAAAACGACGTCTTTTATTTATTGTTCTATTTTTTTAATTTGTGAATTAAGCATAAATTTCATTACTGTAGTAGTTTGAAAAGATAATGCTGTTGGATACGTGAAGGATCTTACTCATGTTTGTCGTTCTGGCTTCTTTCGCTAATTGGTTTTGATTTATTGGTGTTATATTCGTTCAAATGAGATAATTGATCATAACTACAAATAACATGCTATAAGGAAAAAAAATAAAAAAGTAAAAAAAAAGATTTGCTTTTATCAGTTTGGCCTGATGAAGCTTCTGGGCAAAGTCTGTGTTCAAAGTGAATGTATAGAAGAGCGTGGTTTGTTCAATTTGTCAAAGAGTTGATGAGTGTGCTTTCATTTTATTTATTTTATATTTTCTTTTCCAATCTTCTAGGGTATTCAAGCAGTTGATAGATACACATAAAGTTTAGTTTGAAGAAAGAATAGATTACGAAATGGGGCGTTTAAAGCTACAATCTGGAATCAAAGCTATTGAGGAAGAACCTGAGGAGTACGATGCTACTTATTCAAACAAAGCTACTTTATCATGCATGATTAATTCAGAAGTAGGTGCCGTATTGGCAGTGATGAGACGAAATAGAAGCATGAGGTGGGGGGGTCAGTATATGTCAGGTGATGATCAGCTGGAGCATTCTTTGATCCAGTCTTTGAAGACACTACGGAAGCAAATCTTCTCGTGGCAGCATCCGTGGCATACCATTAACCCTGCTGCATATCTCCAGCCGTTCTTAGATGTGATTCGATCGGATGAAACTGGTGCACCAATCACCGGTATTGCTTTGTCTTCCCTGTACAAGATTTTATCTCTTGATGTGATCAATCAAAACACTGTTAATGTTGAAGAGGCTATGCACTTGGTAGTAGATGCTGTCACTAGCTGCAGATTTGAAGTGATTGATCCTGCATCGGAGGAAGTGGTTCTGATGAAGATACTTCAGGTTCTTTTGGTTTGTATGAAAAGCAAAGCATCCATCGTGTTGAGTAATCAGCATGTTTGCACCATAGTAAACACTTGTTTTCGTATAGTTCATCAAGCAGGAACTAAGGGTGAGTTGTTACAGAGGATAGCTCGCCACACTATGCATGAACTTGTTAGGTGTATTTTTTCACACCTTCCAGATGTTGATAACTCAGAACATGCATTGGTTAATGGAGTTACTGCTATCAAGCAGGAGGTATAAACACATGTTCCATCTTCGGCATATCTTTTTTTTCCTTTATTCTGGATCTAATGGTTGCTAGGAAGTGGGGGCAAAATATATGGGGGGAAATAAAAAATGATAGTATTTTTAATTGGTTTGATAATGGATTTGGCTGGTAATTTCGCGTGGGCAGTCTATCTAGAGTTCTGAGATGTGGAAATTTTTTTAATTAATGCTTTCTTCATTCTCTTTATACGTACCTTATACTTCTTTGTAATCAAACATCAGAAAATGTAAGATACAGAAGATGTAATATGTTCTATTGGCCTTTGTTGTTTCTGTGGGTTCAATTAGACAACTCAGTGCATCATGGTGGAAATTTTTTTGTGCTTTTCAATCCTAAATTTATACATGGTGGCTGCCAGACACTATTGATTGCAGGTGATTGACTGGGTTTGCTTTGAGCTAGTGGGTTTTATTATTAGAAATTGCAGCTATTTATTTTTGTTCAGTTCTTGCAGGCTGTAACTGTAACTCAAGCTCTAGCTAGTATTTTGTTGTCTGGAATAGAGAAATGTATCTGTCTTTCTATGGTTGAAAGAAGTCAATTCTGGATTTTAAGAAACATTGACATTGTTTATGGTTGATGAATCATGCAGATTGGTGGGCTGGACAATGATTATGCTTTTGGGAGTAAACAATTGGAGAATGGCAATGGTGGTTCAGAATATGAGGGTCAACAATCCTTGGCAAGTCTTGTCTCACCTTCAGGTGTTGTAGCAACTATGATTGAAGAAAATGCGAGTGGGTCTAGTACTGGAAAAGATTCTGTTTCTTATGACCTGCATCTCATGACAGAGCCTTATGGAGTCCCTTGCATGGTGGAGATATTTCACTTCCTGTGTTCTTTGTTAAATGTTTCTGAGCATATGACAATGGGCCCTAGGTCAAATACCATAGCATTGGATGAAGACGTTCCTCTTTTTGCCTTGCGCTTGATTAACTCAGCAATAGAATTGGGTGGGCCTGCCATCCGGCGTCACCCAAGGTTATTGAGTTTGATTCAGGATGAACTGTTTCGTAACCTTATGCAATTTGGTTTATCAATGAGCCCACTTATTCTTTCAATGGTATGCAGCATTGTTCTCAATCTGTATCACCATCTGCGTATTGAACTGAAACTACAGCTTGAGGCTTTCTTTTCCTGTGTGATCTTGCGGCTTGCACAAAGCAGACATGGGGCTTCATATCAGCAGCAGGAGGTTGCCATGGAGGCTCTTGTTGACTTCTGCAGGCAGAAAACTTTTATGGTGGAGATGTACGCTAACTTAGATTGTGACATAACCTGCAGTAATGTGTTTGAAGACCTAGCTAATTTGTTGTCAAAGAGTGCATTTCCAGTGAATTGTCCTTTGTCTGCAATGCATATTCTGGCGTTGGATGGTCTGATTGCTGTTATCCAGGGAATGGCTGAGAGAATAGGCAATGCATCCGTTAGTTCGGAGCAGAACCCAGTCACTCTTGAAGAATATACCCCATTCTGGATGGTGAAGTGTGACAACTACAGTGATCCAAGCCATTGGGTCCCATTTGTTCGCCGGAGGAAGTATATCAAGAGAAGATTGATGATTGGAGCTGATCACTTTAACCGTGACCCCAAGAAAGGGTTAGAATTTCTCCAAGGAACGCATCTTTTGCCCGACAAACTTGATCCCCAAAGTGTGGCTTGCTTTTTCAGGTACACTGCAGGGTTAGATAAGAATCTTGTTGGGGATTTTCTTGGAAATCATGATGAATTTTGTGTTCAGGTTCTTCATGAATTTGCTGGTACTTTTGATTTTCAAGACATGAATTTGGACACTGCCCTGCGGTTATTCCTGGAAACTTTTCGGTTGCCTGGAGAATCACAAAAGATACAAAGGGTGCTTGAGGCATTTTCTGAGAGATACTACGAGCAGTCACCTCAGATTCTAGCTAACAAGGATGCTGCACTCTTGTTGTCCTATTCGCTTATAATGCTTAACACAGATCAGCATAATGTACAGGTGAAGAAAAAGATGACGGAAGAAGATTTTATCCGTAATAATAGGCACATTAATGGAGGCAACGATCTACCACGAGAATTCCTGTCAGAGCTGTACCATTCAATTTGCAAGAATGAGATTCGCACAACTCCAGAACAAGGTGCTGGTTTCCCGGAAATGACCCCAAGCCGTTGGATTGATCTAATGCACAAGTCTAAGAAAACAGCTCCGTTTATTGTTGCTGATAGCAGAGCTTACCTTGACCATGATATGTTTGCTGTAATGTCTGGCCCAACAATTGCTGCTATTTCTGTTGTATTTGATCATGCAGAACATGAAGAAGTTTACCAGACATGTATTGATGGATTCTTAGCTGTTGCAAAAATTTCAGCTTGCCATCATCTGGAAGATGTGCTTGATGATCTTGTGGTGTCTTTGTGTAAGTTTACAACCCTTCTGAATCCAGCAGCTGTTGAGGAACCTGTGCTAGCCTTTGGTGATGACACAAAAGCCAGGATGGCAACTGTCTCTGTTTTTACCATTGCAAATAGATATGGGGATTTTATTCGCACAGGTTGGAGAAATATTCTGGATTGCATCTTAAGGTTACACAAGCTTGGTCTTCTTCCAGCTAGGGTGGCCAGTGATGCGGCTGATGAATCAGAGTTTTCTGCTGACCCTAGCCAAGGGAAGCCTATTACAAACTCTTTGTCATCAGCTCACATGCCATCTATTGGTACTCCAAGAAGATCTTCGGGGTTGATGGGCCGATTCAGTCAGCTTTTATCTCTTGACACCGAGGAGCCAAGATCACAGCCAACTGAACAACAACTTGCTGCTCATCAACGGACCCTTCAGACAATTCAAAAATGCCATATTGACAGCATCTTCACAGAGAGTAAGTTTTTGCAAGCTGAATCCTTACTGCAACTTGCACGAGCACTCATCTGGGCTGCTGGGCGACCCCAGAAAGGGAACAGTTCTCCGGAAGATGAAGATACTGCAGTTTTCTGCCTAGAATTGCTCATTGCAATTACCCTGAACAACCGGGATAGGATTGTGCTTCTTTGGCAGGGAGTTTATGAGCACATTGCTAATATTGTTCAGTCAACTGTAATGCCTTGTGCATTGGTAGAAAAGGCTGTTTTTGGACTCCTCCGAATTTGCCAGCGACTGCTTCCATATAAAGAGAATCTGGCAGATGAACTTTTGAGGTCACTGCAACTTGTACTGAAGCTTGATGCTCGGGTAGCTGATGCATACTGTGAACAGATTACCCAGGAAGTCAGCCGCCTTGTGAAAGCCAATGCTACTCATATCAGATCCCAGATGGGTTGGCGCACTATTACATCCCTACTTTCCATCACAGCTCGACACCCAGAAGCTTCTGAAGCGGGATTCGAAGCGCTGTTGTTCATTATGTCTGATGGAACCCACTTGTTACCTACCAATTATGTTCTCTGCATAGATTCCTCACGGCAGTTTGCTGAATCTCGTGTTGGACAGGCAGAGCGGTCTGTCCGAGCACTAGAACTTATGTCTAGTTCCGTTGATTGTTTAGCAAGATGGGGTCGTGAGGCGAAGGAATCAATGGGAGAGGATGAAGTTGCCAAATTGTCTCAGGATATAGGGGACATGTGGCTGAGGCTTGTGCAAGCATTGAGGAAAGTTTGTTTAGACCAGAGAGAAGATGTCAGAAACCATGCTCTTCTATCTTTGCAGAAATGCTTGACAGGGGTGGATGAGATTCACCTTCCACATGGTTTGTGGTTACAGTGTTTTGATATGGTAATCTTCACCATGCTTGATGACTTGCTTGAAATAGCTCAAGGTCACTCCCAGAAGGACTATCGGAACATGGAAGGCACACTTATCTTGGCCATGAAGCTCCTCTCAAAGGTGTTTTTACAGTTACTTCATGAACTCTCACAGTTAACAACATTCTGCAAATTATGGCTGGGAGTCCTTAGCCGAATGGAAAAATACATGAAGGTGAAAGTCAGAGGGAAGAAAAGTGAAAAGCTTCAGGAAATAGTGCCCGAGCTCCTCAAGAATTCTCTACTTATAATGAAGACAAGGGGAGTGCTTGTGCAAAGAAGTGCTTTAGGAGGAGATAGCTTGTGGGAACTTACATGGCTTCACGTGAATAACATTGTTCCATCTTTGCAATCTGAAGTGTTCCCTGATCAAGATAGTGATCAGCCACAGCTTAAGCAGAGTGATATTGGTGCAGGTTTGATTTCTGATGAAATGGGTTCCATTCCTTCAAATGAAACAGTGGCTTCTGAAAGTGCTGAGACATGAAATCAACATAGCATTGTATTTGGCTTTCTGTTACTCTCTGCATTCTGGCAAAGGTTTACCACTTGGTATGACTTTTTGCAGCTTCTAGATGCAAATTAGCATGGAAGAAGGGTATGAACAGAATCTCACTTGTATCTTTTGGTTGATGTTGGTTCTCTTCATTGACATGGTGGAATCTAGGATCTAGGCCAAAGTGTATAATCCAATATTAAAGAATTAGTTATCTGTGCAGAAATTATTAGTTCTTTAGGTTATCTTCTTGTAGAGCATTTGATGAGTGGAAGGATTTGAACTAATTGCTTATGTATTATGAGAATTCAAAAGGGAAGAACTTGGCTTATCTTCCCCCGAAGGAATTTAGTTTTCGGCTTGCATATTGATGTACAGATTACAAAACTATTTTGTACTTTGTATTAGCACATTTACTAAACATGAGAGTGAAGATTTCAACATAGGCTTGCGGCTTCTGCTTGAATGAATGGTTGATGATATTCAAAATATCATGAATTGTATGTAAATCGGTGGATAATTGAGCATCGAACGAAGTTAACAGTAACAACGTGAAATCTAATTTCTCACATTTGTAAAAAAAAAAGAAAAAAAGAACCACGATTTTTAGATTCCAATCTAGGCTCAAAGTACGAATTTATTTTTGAAAAGTAATGTTGGGCATTCTTATTATTTAAGGCTTAATTAATGTGATATTTATATATTAGACAGTGAGTAAATAATATAATAAGTTATAACATTTATTATTATTAAATGAGTAATACTTGCTATTAGAGCTCAAACTTTGATATCTTATTATTAATGTAATCGAAAGAGTATAGAAGGCAGCCACAAGACCAAAACTTTGATATCCTATTATTAATGTAATCGAAAGAGTATAGAAGGCAGCCACTAGGTCTTTGGCTTAGTAGTTAGGGCTGTCCTCTAATTTTAAATTTCTACAAATGTATTGTAGGAATATTTTTTTCTCAATTATTAAGTGAAATCGTTCTACTTTAATTATAAATTTATAATAGTGGATAGAGTTTTTTTTTTTTTATGAGTTTATAATCGAGTAGATGTAGTTTTTTCTCTTACGAAATGTGAGAATATGAGTCTTTTCCTTTATAATATATGAGAATGTGAGTAAAGTATGCGTCATAAGAATTAATAGGATGAGAAAATGTGATAATATCTTTAATTATGAGTCCATAATTAAGTGAAATTATTTTTTCTCTTTATCAAATGTAAGAATGTGAGTCTTTTTTCTTATCAAATGTGAGAATTTGAGTGAAGTATGCGTCATAAGAGTTAAACAGAAAATGTGAGAATGTGAGTCTTTTTTCTTACAAAATGTAAGAATGTTAGTGAAATATACGTCATAAGAATTAATGAGATGAGAAAATATGAGAATGTGAGTGAAGTAGAAGTCATAAGAATTAATGTAAATTAATTTCAGTAATAATTTAATTTATAAATATCAGTAATAGTCTCATGTAATATGAGTATTTATAATTAAATAGTCTTTTTCCTTACGAAATGTAAGAATATGAATGGAGTAGGCGTCGTAAGAATTAATGTAAATTAATTTCAGTAATAATTTGATTTATAAATATCAATTATAATCTCATGTAATATGAGTATACGAATTAATATAAATTAATTTTAGTTAGAATTTGATTTATAAATATCAGTTATAGTCTTTAGTAATAATTTTCGGTGTTAAAAAAAAAAAAAGCCTGTAGCAGAACAGTGGAACGGTCAGAGATATGAAACGCACCGTTCTTTTTAGTGAACTAAAATTATCCAGAAGTTGAATTGTTGAAAACTTGAAAATTACGGTGTCATTTCGGTATTTCACAGTTTCATCGAGAATCTAGCAATGTTACCGTCCATTTTATATACCGTAAAGTCAAATTTACGAATCTCGGTTGGCTTATGAGAAGTGAATAACAGTCTCACTTTCATAATTTGATTGATTGCAGATCTAGGGTTTTGAGATTTATCCAAATTTCGGAAATCAATCGAAAATGAGTGAGGTCTTCGAAGGATACGAGCGTCAGTACTGCGAGCTCTCAACAAATCTCTCCAGAAAATGCAGCTCAGCTTCTCTTCTGCCAGATGGAGGTGTTATCACAACCATTATAAATATTTTAATTATATATGGTATTTAAATGATCTTCTGAGTTGTATAACTTCTATTGATGTTGATCTGATATTACAGATCAGAAGAAAGAAAAGTATTCGGATATACAATCTGGACTGGATGATGCTGACGCTTTGGTACTGCATTAAAAGAATCTTAATTTTTGTATTTAGAAGTTTCACTTTGTTGCCTTTATAATTTTTTTTTCCTTTTTGAGGTCAGATTCGTAAAATGGATTTGGAGGCAAGAAGTTTGCAGCCGAATGTAAAGGCTATGTTGCTTGCTAAATTAAGAGAATACAAGTCAGATTTGAATAAGTTGAAGAGAGAGTTTAAAAGAATTTCGTCACCCGACGCTCACGAAGAGTTGCTGGAGTCTGGAAAAGCCGATCCAAATGTGGTAACTAGTCATTTTTGTTTTGATTTTGTGTGATTCATGGTTACCATGTTCAGCTTTAGATTATTTGTTTTAACTTGGAGAAGAGATTGCTTAACTTGATTTTAACTTTAATCAATTGGCGGATGGTTGTGCTGCTGCTAAATACATTGAAAGTGTATTTGGGAACATGTTTGTTGAATTTTGAGGGCATGTCTTTTTTTATCTGCAAGTTGCTTTATTAAAAGCATCCATCAACTGCTTCTCCTTTGTGTTTAAGCTAAACACTAGAAAGCTGGTGGAAAACATTTAACAATTCCAAAGATTCTCAAATGCACTGCTAATGTTGCTTTGTGCCAGCTTTGCTGATAGATGAGAATGGGCAGAAAAATGTTTGTCTGACAATGACTATTGGGAACTTTGACAGAACTAATGATAAGTGCGAATTGTGAGTGGGAATATTCAGTTTATGACAGCTTGTTGAAGGTTGTTTTTAGTTTGTTGAATTTCACTGGAATGGAGATTGATTAGTTAGTTTGATGCCTTGCGATTTGAACAATTTGCTTGCCAGATGAAGTGGAGTTTGTATGTATTTGGTAGACAATTTCTATGACTGATAACTGGTGTTACAGGTTTCTGTGGAGCAGAGAGAAAGATTGGCCATGTCAGTTGAGAGAATAGATCAGTCAGGTGAAAGAATTAGGGAGAGTAGAAGAATCATGCTAGAGACGGAGGAGCTTGGTATCTCAATTGTGGAAGATCTGAATCAACAGCGTGAAACTCTGTTGCATTCTCGAAACAAGGTATTCTTGCTTGCTTGATTTTTCTTTTTGGTTCATATGCATTCTTACAAGAGTTTTGAGTTACTCCTTTTTTCATGATGACAATCGGGAGGCAATGTATGAGCCTCAATTGGTTTCATTGATAGAAACATTTATTTGAAACCCTTCTTACAGAGGAGCCAAGTGCTCTGCATGTGATAAATGCTGTAAAAGTTGTGGGTTTGTTTGATAGATGATTTTATTATCATTTAAGTTTCTTCTTTTGTAGCTTCATGGGGTAGATGATGCCATAAGCAAGAGTAAAAAAGTTTTATCTTCCATGTCTCGGAGAATGACCAGGAACAAATGGATCGTTGGCTCAATAATTGTAGCTCTCGTCATTGCCATAATCTTTATCCTCTTTTATAAGCTTTCACATCACTGATCTGACCATTTCAAGTGCTCAAGTTCAAGGAAAGTTCTCTGTTGTTTTATGTGCATGTTGTACAAAGTTACCAGGCATTTAATGGATATATATTCCCATTTTTCTTCATGTTATCTACTTGATCAATATTTGGTTGTATCTTATGTCATTTCTGATGTATTATTGCCTTTATCAATTATCATTTTTCAATTTCTTTGCTTCAAATTTTCATTTTCAAGCCCTTGAAACTTAATGATACAAGTTCGAATCAGTTGATCGGTTAGTCATTCCCGTTCTTTATCATTTTCTTGGTTATTTGGAATGGAATTTTTATTTACATACAACTGCAAAATTGGGTGTGTGCAGACTTGCCTCCATCCCATTTCTGATGGTGGAAGTGGAATATAATAAATTTGCTACTGGAAGTGAATGGATGATGAGCTTGAAGATTTGCAATTGAACAGTGATCAAGGGCTAAATATTAAGGGTCAATAACAAAAGTTTTTGATTTGGGGCATAGATGATAAAACAGGCTTGTATACTTTTGCAATTGAAAATATCATATTAAACATCCAAGACCAAGGTACAGGGATAATCATCATCAGTTCAGGGGCGCTCAACACGTGGGCGAGTCAGCCCCTGCTCATGTTAATCCCTCATCGTGTTTCCCGTTAATTAATTTACTTTTCAATGCTCCGAGTTTTGATTTGACCCGTTTGTTTCAGTAATAGATATCCAACTTCACGGGACCCCACCATACAAAAAATATCCAGCCGATTCACAAATCCAAGTTTCTTTCCTCTTATTCCTTCTTCCAGCCATTACTTCAGCCTAACACGCCGAGAAATCCTCCCCCCAATCCCTGGGAATTTGATTTCACATACGCACACCACGTGTCTGTTCAAAAGTCTTTCATAACTTTGTCACAAAATATTAATAAGTTGGGTAAATTTGATTGAACCAAATCAGCATGGACTCAATCTCATCAGTTTCTCCGTCTATAGTTCTCCCTCCCAGCACCATCAACCCCTTACGTACTCGGCGGCGACAGATTTTTCCCTCTCCGCGCACTTTCAATAATCGTCTGTCTTATAGTTTCAACCCTTCAAGGATATTCCGACACGTGTACTGTAGAGTGAGCGATGGTGCTCAAGATCATGATGATGGTGATGATGATGATGGAAGCCAAGAAGCAGAGAGAGCGCTTCACTTGGACGGCACCATTCCAGGGAGTTCTAATGAGTTCGTAAAGCGAGTCTCTTCCCGTGCTTATGATATGCGCAGGCATCTTCAGCAAACTTTCGATAGCAGCAGCTATGATGGTAATGTTCCATTTTGTTTTTGTTAGAAATTAAATATTTTAGCTTCTGCACATCAATTCATTGACCTTTTTTAAAATTTAACAGGCCTTAGAAATTGAGTCCACTGGGTTGCTCCTTAAATTTCTAGTTATATTAATATCTAGTCCGAATTAGTAAAATAAAAGCTTCAAGTAATGAATGTAGATTGGTTGATAAGAAAGGATCTAAAGCTCAGCAAATAATACCAGGAAAGCTTTCTATCTCTAACGGCAAATTTAACCTTATGTTTCAGCATAAGCAAATACTTCTGGCTGGTTGAGGCATAATATTGGCATATTTTTCATTATTAAAATCTCTTTCTCTTGTTTTTGATGTGATGATCTGCTTGTCTTCCTTGGTGGATTTGAATATTTCACATTTTCTGTTGGTGCTGATGCTTAATATGTTCTGCTTCATAAAGTATTAGTTTTGACTGATATATAGTGTCACATACTCACATTTTTTTAATTGACAAACTTCATAATTATCTCCCCCTTTTTTGGTATAATTAGTGTTGGAGGCAAACCCATGGAGAGAAGATTCAAAGCCTGTATATGTACTAACTCACCGGGAAAACCAGTTGTGCACCATGAAAACTCGAAGGAATCGCAGGTCTGATTTGGTTCCATGTGCAATCTTCCTAATGAATAATTATTACTGTTTTCCTGGCTCATTTTTTGCCCTTTTTGACAGTGAAGTTGAAAGGGAGCTTGGGTTATTGTTTTCTAAAGGAGGAAAGCGGAGGCCTGAAATTGGAAACCAGGCTAAACAGTCTAGAGGTGGGACAAAGTTCCAGATGCTTGTGGAGGATATTAGAGAGGGAGTGCTTGTAAGTTTTCTGTTGGATAACAAAACTTTTTCTAAGTTTTGTTCCTTGATTGTGGTTAGCTTGTTATTTATAGCAAATATAACTCACAACTCAACTTCAGTTATCATCTATACTTGAAATGTAAAGGAGGTATCATTGGTTTCTAAAATGTTCCTTGTGTGGCTACTTACAATTCAAACTTTTAAGACAGTAAAATTCTCTTGCACTAAAGCATGCCACTGCCTGGTGCTCTACCTTGAAGTGGGTTCTTAATTTTGCTTTCTTGGGTTATCTTGATTCATTTGTTAAAAACTACACTTCTGTTACAGGTATTCGAAGATGAGAACGAAGCTGCAAGATACTGTGACTTGCTGCAAGGAGGAGGTCAAGGATGTGAAGGCATTGCGGAGATTGAAGCCTCTTCCGTAAGATACAGAGCAAACTTTAAATCTGCCCCCATTAAAAGATGTTTCATGACCATTTGCATACATTTCCTGCAGGTGTTTGACCTATGCAGAAATATGAGGGCCCTTGCTGTTTTGTTCCGCAAAGGAAGGACACCCCCTTTACCTCAGAGCCTTGAGCTCAATCTGAGGGCGCGTAAAAGGTCACTTGAAGACCAAGAGGAGTTGATGTGAGTGTTGTGTTGCTGCATTGCTAAGAATTAGAAATCTTGCCATCAAAATGAAATGTATTCTGTACTATATAATATTCATTTGTCAGTGAAGTAAATATATAGAAGGTTTACGGAGTTGCATTATTTTTATATCTAGCTATTATCAAATGTCAATAATAATCATAAGTATTAATTCTTGTAAAATTAAGTTATCATTCCCATTCCAAAAAAAAAAAATATTCGGAAGCTTGGAAGTGCATTTGGTGTTAGTTTTATCCGTATGCATCTTGCATATTTGGCAAATTGCTATTTAGTTTCGCCCTCATTTGATCAGCGGTTTTTTCAAGTTGAATATTTTAAGCACAAATCATTTTTTTTTAAGTAGTCATAAGAGTATTACTACAATTGCAGCGATAAGTAACTCGGTAGAAAGAAAATAATAATAGTGAAGTACTACATGATAATCTTACTAGCCGACGGCGTTGCCGACAGCTTCTATGAACGTACTACGGGCTAGGATTAGGATGCGTTTCTGATTGGAAAAAACAATACACAATGCGTTTTGATTGGAAAAAACAACACAGGCGATACACGATAATAAATTATAAATTAAAATTTATATATAATAAAAAGCAGGAGGGAAAATAAAAAATGGTGCGAATCAAATTCTGTTGAAAAAGTTGTGAAAAGCCCGAAAAGCGGATGCAAACTACCATTTTAGTCTGTTGCATCCATTTCACTTTCACACAACTCCGACTTCGGAAAAAGGAATTAAATAATTAAAAAAATAAATAAATAATCTGAATTGCAAACAAAACAAAACTGTCACTCAGAACAAACGAGCAAGCAACCCGCCTTCCAAGCAAGAAAACGAAAAAGATCCGATCCGTTTCAGCACATGAGTTCGGGTAATTCCTCTCCTGGCGATTCCACGACGCCCTGTAAGGGGGGCGCCACGTCATCGGCCGACAAGCAGAAGGAGAAGGCGAGAGTGAGCAGGACGTCTCTGATACTTTGGCACGCTCACCAAAACGACGCCACTGCCGTCCGCAAGCTCCTCGAGGAAGATCAGTCTCTTGTTCATGCCAGGGACTACGACAGTCGGACTCCGCTCCACGTGGCGTCCCTCCACGGCTGGATCGACGTGGCCAAATGCTTGATAGAGTACGGCGCTGACGTCAACGCTCAGGATCGCTGGAAAAATACGGTACTTTTTTTCTTCGTTAAAACGATTAGTCGGAATTTTGATTTAATTATCCATCACTTGACTCTTATCACTGCTACTGATTCTTTTCTGGAGTTCTTGAATTTCTGTATAATGCTTTTGATTTTCTTATTAAATGAAAAATCTTTAATTGAACTGCAACAAGAAACTACACATGATTTCAAGATTGGGATAGTTTCATGTAAATTTGGATTGTTGTTACTGTTACGACAGCCGCTAGCTGATGCCGAAGGAGCTAAGAAATTCGGCATGATGGAGCTTTTGAAGGCTCATGGTGGCCTGTCTTATGTGAGTCCAATCACCAACGCACCATTTTTATTGCTTCATGTATTTATGCTTCGTGATGAGCCATTTGTATCTTCAATTGCATTTGTGAGCTCTGATTGAGATTCTGCATGCTGCAGGGTCAAAATGGAAGTCACTTTGAACCAAAGCCAGTCCCTCCCCCTCTGCCAAACAAGTGTGACTGGGAAATTGACCCTTCTGAGCTAGACTTCTCAAGCTCGGCAATTATCGGGAAGGTGAGGCACAATTTTAATTTCTGAAGATTAATGATTTTCAAATTTTAACGGGCCTTTGTAGTTCTTGATTGATCAAAGAAGCTGCATGGGTATTTAAAATTTGTTTTTATGATATCTGCGAAACAAGTTCTCAATTGATCAAAATATCTTGTAGTTTTTATGCTTTTGGTGTGTGGTTTGCATTTTACATGCCATACAAGTTCTTGGTGCATTTTTTTTTTCCCTTTTAAATCTACCTGCAACATGTGCTTTCACTGAGAATAACTTATTCTGTTAGGGGTCTTTTGGTGAGATTTTAAAAGCCTGTTGGCGAGGAACACCAGTTGCTATTAAACGTATACTTCCGTCACTCTCAGATGATAGATTGGTGATGTAAGTTCTCTGTATTTTTTAAAAAATTGAGTATAGTCTGATGACAGTTCTAATGTCTGATTACAAACCGCATAAACTACTTGTTTCTGATTAAAATAATTCTGATAATTCCTTTTGTGCCCTAATGGGCAATGAATCACAACTCATATAAAAGATGAATGTAGAACTTCAAGTTGCCTGGATTTGTCAGATATTTATTTTGAGATGCTTTTCCAAGATATGATGTTCTATATTGGAGGAAGAATTGACTTCAACATGTCATATATATAACTAGGTTTATTAGGTTTGGTTTACCATTCTTGAGAAAATGATTAATCTGGTGGATGTTGTAGCATAATCTAATTCTTTGCTACCCTTTTTTTTCCTTTTATATTAAGAATGTAAATCTCTTACTATTTTTCACTTTCCTGATTCAGTCAGGACTTCAGGCATGAGGTCAATTTGCTGGTGAAACTTCGCCATCCTAATATAGTCCAATTTCTGGGAGCGGTCACTGAGAGGAAGCCCCTTATGTTAATTACTGAGTATTTACGAGGGGTATCTGAATGTGCATTTGTTTTCTGTTCAAATTTAATGTATCTCCACACAAACTCTTATTAGTGATCTAAAGGAATTGACTTAAATAAAGAATTCATGATAGGGTGATCTTCATAAGTATCTCAAGGAAAAGGGTGCACTTAGTCCTTCAACAGCTGTTAACTTTGCTCTGGACATTGCCAGGTAAATCTTCAACCTCTAAGTCTAAAATCTAAATTGCCTCATTTTCAGCTTTTAAGTAACACAAGGGAAAAAGAAGCATGACAAAGCTGATGAGATGATTCAATTAGGCCCGTTTTTGATCCTGAATGAATGGACGAAGGGTATCACATTAGGGACCCCTCTCAACTAGAAATTCGGCCTAAATTGCATTTAAGTGAGCTTAAGCCTATAGTTATGACTACTTTTAGGCAACCTCCTGCCTGATCGAAGAAAGGCCCCATTGCCTGATCATAGACTGGATTGGATGAGCTGATCAATGGAAATGTCCAATCCTTCGCCGACCAATCCTACCTGACTTGTCTTATCTATTACTAATCGTGTGGGACTGGCCGTACTCACTTACCGGAAAGAGCAGAAGGCATTGACCCGCTATCCCCTTACCGGGCCTCAAACTGTTCGCGCAATTCAATGAATAATTATTCTCCGTGGCTTGGCTCCGTTCAATGCCTCATCTCATTAAAGTGAAGCAAGATCGGATTGCTCTTATGTAACTTGCAGTTCTATGAGACTAAAAGTATGCCAATTTTACAATGTTTTTGCACTAATAGTCTGGAGATGCTTTGCCTTGTCCGTAACATTATCTATCCCCCACAAGTAAGGCAGACGCCGCCCTTGTAGCACCGAGACGCTATGCCAGAAGAGAGGACCATTCATTTGAAGTTTTAGAAGCTTCTCTAGATTCTATCCTTAAATGGGAACATGGCCTTTCATTTTCATTGTTGGAGGAAACTCAACTTCTCTTGTCATCCACAAAAAATTACCACTTGGAATATACATAGGCTGTGTTGCTTCTATTTAATTATTTAATTTTATGATATAGTGCAGATATTCATCAGATTTGGAAACATAGTCTTAAAATCTTCTATTTAGACCTCATCTGCCTACTTCTTTAACATACTTGGTTTTTTCTCTAAAAGAAAAATAAATAAGTTATATAAAATGAAAGTCCCTTGTGGATCTCAATATTATGCTAATATTTGTAATTTTGTTGGTGGCCAGAGGCATGGCTTATCTTCACAATGAGCCAAATGTCATAATTCATCGAGACCTGAAGCCAAGGTGAGTTATCTGTGTCACATTTCATTTTAAATTGCCATCTTCAGTTTTTACTTATGGCTGCTGATTTTTTCGTTAGTTAATGTACTACATCATTCATGTAATCTTAAAGAGTATTTATTTAAACAAACATTGTCTTTGTCCGGGAAGGAAAAATATCTCTTTCCTTTATTATTTCGTATCCTCTTCTATTGTTAATAATTTTGAGTTAGCATTTGCACCATTTTATGTCCTTGTGTCAAAATTGTTTTTATGTATCAGGAATGTTCTTCTGGTCAACTCAAGTGCAGACCACTTGAAAGTTGGAGATTTTGGACTAAGCAAACTCATCAAGGTTCAGAATTCTCATGATGTGTACAAAATGACTGGGGAGACTGGGAGTTGTGAGTATCTCTGTCAAATTGTTCATTTATGTAAATATGATGTTGTTATACTTATTTTTCTTTTGTTCTGAACAAAACAAAAGACCGGTATATGGCTCCTGAGGTCTTCAGGCACCGGAAATATGACAAGAAGGTTGATGTTTTCTCATTTGCAATGATACTCTATGAGGTAATTGGGAGCTGCGCTTGTGGTGATGAGATGTAATGCATTTTAAATTTAGTCCTAATGCACTACTTTCAATTTGAGCAGATGCTTGAAGGAGAACCACCACATGCAAATTACGAGCCTTATGAAGCGGCAAAATATGTGGCGGAGGGACACAGACCTTTTTTCCGTGCGAAAGGATTTACACCTGAATTGAGAGAGTAAGTTAAATTTTATTCTTCAATATAGCAGGAAGTTGCTTATCTTGTGCTGCACCATACATGAGCGACAGATGAATCAAATTTAGGATGTTACATGGCCCACAACTTCTTTAATGGGAAACACTTAACCATACCTGGAGAGGGTTTAGCTGGAAAATGATTTGTGTTAAGGACTATTGACTCTAACAAATCATGCTATGACTCTGGATAACTACCTCTTCAAATTAAAAAATAAAATAAAAGGAATCAACTTCGTTGAGTTCCATAGCAATATTTTATCATACAAATATACTATTAACTAAATTGAAAACAAGATTTTTGATCATGAATTCTTTAAACTGTCAAAGGTATGGCAGATTGGTAGTATTAAGATGGTCCAGTAAAATTTACTAGTGAACTTGACTGAAACAAGATTTTTCACTCATTGTTTGGGTATTCAAGATAACTTTTTATCTCTATCAAGATGCAGTTTCAAAATTGACATTATGTTGCTAATGTCACTTTATTCTTGCATGCTTTTAGGTTAACAGAGAAGTGCTGGGCTGCTGACATGAACCAAAGACCTTCATTCTTGGATATTCTCAAGAGGCTTGAAAAGATCAAGGAAACTTTACCAACAGATCATCACTGGAACATATTCAATGCATAGTATCGGAGTTGGAGTACACACTGGGTGCTCCATATGCGGTTTCTGCCTCACTTCCTGTACACCCAATCTTGCAGGGTGGTGTTGTGAATAGACTTTACTGAGGAAGCTTGTGAGAACTATTGCTTTGATGGATTTCCACTATTCTGTTCACATTCCATCGATGAGCAGAGTAGCTGCTATTCATTTACTTCTTCAGTTTTTACATTCTCGTGTCTTTTATGTGGTTCTTAAACTAGCATGTTTTTTGGTTTCACCCCAAATCAACGCTTAATGTTCAATCATTTGGCAATAGATTTTCAGTCGAATCTTTCAATTGTAATTTCTGGTCGTCCCAAAGTGACAGCTTTTGCTCTTTCATTGTTCCTTTTCACAGGCTCAAAGTTGCTAATCCCTCTTTCTCTTGGTTGTGTTTCTTGTACAATGCCGGATTTATAGATCTAGCAATTCATTTTTTTTATTTTCCTGTACAAAGATGCCGAAACCGTCTTGGCTCGGGCTTTGGACGGAGACGAGTAATTGTAATTCTATATGTTCTACTTTTTGACGTTCTAAACTGTTCTGAGCACCGAATTACTAAAGGGAAAATTGGCGTTACGAAAATGCCTTGTAGCTTTAAACAAAATTAGTTCGAGATTGAACTTGTAATTTATGCATTATTGGCATGCTTATAGCCTTATGGGTGATCTCGCAAACCAATTAACAAAATCGGTCTTTGAAAAGTCTTCTAGACCATCCATCAGCAAAAATCTGTTTAAAAATTTCCGGCTAACAAAAAAACAATAACCCCTAATTCTTAGAAAGAGGCGAGTGCTCACAATAGGTAGAACAGTCGGGCAGACGGGCATCAATCATTCAAAACTGAGAATTACACCAAGATATGTGAAAAAAGGAAAAATAGAAAAGAAGTACTTGTGCGTAAAAATGTATATCCAGGTTCCTGAAAAAATTCCAATAAATCTAACCATACGATCTGAAAATTATTTTTCCTTCTAGAAGTAAAATTTCATGGAAATATTTTACAAGAGCACCAAATAGAAAATTGCTTAATTTAATCAAAACTTTTCTTAAATAAGCTTCTTTTTCTCAAAGAATGTCTTCAAGTGCCATAGTTGCAATCCAGCAACAGCAATGCATATAAACAGTGAAAACCCACTGAACCAGGCCATTCGGGAGTTAGTAACACGGTTCAGCTCCTGCATTTCTTCTTCTCTGAGCCAAAGAAGAAAGAAGCATATGTAATAGTTAATGTGACGTCTGTATGAAAAACATTGCTAGGAAAATGAAACATTTCATTACCTTTCACGAAGATAAAACATCTCCTGGTGAATAGAACTAACAGTATCATACAATTTCTTCAACTCTAATTCCATGACCTGTCATTGAAAGAGTGAAGCAAAGTGTAAATTTCATGCCATATCTCAATCCCAAAATCTCTACTATTAATAGGTAATACCAATAACCAGCTTTCAATCATGAATTTTCACACAAAAACTTGTATTCCATTAAATTTAAAGTAAGAATTTGTACAATTAAAAGGTTATTACGCTAATTGCTGTACTGAAGCACACAACTTATGAAAATGAAAAACTCAGATATATGCATCAATTTGGTAGGGGAGCTAAGAGAAGCAATCTTATTCTCTATCAACACTGACCAAGTTTCTATGAAATCAGTAACTATGTTGCTTCACAACAGCATGGCACTCTTCACCAGTGTCAAGTATGGTGCAGTGTCTGACATGAATACTCTTTAAAAGAACGGAATATTTTCCAGCAACTGAGCATTTGACAGCCTTACCAACACCCATTACAAAGGTGTTCAGCTCTGACACATCTAAGTGAAATCAAGAGTCGATAAAAATGGTTACTTCCAGCAGACAATAAGGAATATCCATCAAATAATCCAGATCCCCAGCAGCATTTTAACTGTTTAAAGCACATTACAATGTTCATCACTTAAATGGCAAGTTTCATGGGTGCCTAAATATCTTGGAGTATACCATGTCACATAACGGTAGATACTGCTCTCAGGGGCCATGATTTCAGATAAACGCAAGCTCAAGCCTCCTACTAGGCATTGCTTTAAAAAAAACCACCAATAGTAATCCTCAAAATGTGTATTTTGCTCTCAGCTTAGGGATATAAGTGCACCCTGATTTACATGGCCTTGATCAGCAAACATGCAGATGACACAAAAGATTACGTGCCATATTTCACCTCCAAAAAGGCGTAAATAATTACATATTCATGGCCAGATGGTATCTAAAATTAAAAAGCATTCAAAAGAACAACCCAATTTTTTTATCAACATTTAGGGTAGATGACTTCTAGAAAGGCATCTAAAAAATCAATTCTTTCTTTTCCCCATAAAAAATTCTACAATCCCAATACTAATTCCTCTTTGAAAGGTATTTAAATAGTTATATCACTAAAACCAGTTAATTATTTCAAAAAATAATAATAATTCGGGACTCAAATCACACGAAAAGTTTCAAAATTAACTTACGTCAACAGAACCTTTCTTTGCAACGTTAGACCAGTCCTTAGCTTGGACACCAGTCCTCCAATCAAAATCAATCGTCACCGTTGTTTGCGGGTTATGATCAACGGCCCAAAAACAAGCCATGTAATCTCCAGCCTCGGCAGCCGTAAACGCAAACTGGCCCGAGTCAACTCGGTCCGCGTAATGATAACTATTACCATAAGCCGACGTCACCTATCACAAGAAATAACACAAGCATATATGTAAAATCATAATCTAATAATAATTCCAAAAAAAAAGAAATGATTAACTTTGGTTACCCTGACGGTGAGTTTATGTGATTCGGGCAAGGGTTGGCCGTCGTTAGGGTTGACGACGTTATACTTTCCGACGGTCATGGAGTTGCTTTTGATGTCTTCGGCGATGCATTTAGTGTGGCCCGATTGTATCTCGAAGCGGAGTGATTGCGAAGTCGAGGATAAAAGCCCGATGATTAAAACAAGAGTCAGCGTTAATCTGATCATAGCGGCGTGTTTGTAATTTTATTTGATTTGATCTGATCGAGCGAGCGAGTGATTGCCTGATTAATCAAGCAAGGTTCAAGTAATTCAAGAGAGCAGTGGCGCCACGTTAGAGAAGGTCAACTGTTTTTGCTACGTGCTTGTTTGTCATTCGACGAAACACGCAAACGGGCGAAATATGGGCCTATGTGAAAGTGTTTCAAATCCATTTTTTTTGGCCCACAAAATGTGAAGTTGGGCCGGTTTGACGAACATTTGCAGAAAATAAACCCTCCAATTTCATTCTGAGTCTCAAATACTGAATTGTTTTCATTGCTCCATCCAAATCATGAAGGTGTTCCTACTTATCCTATGAGATGAAAAAGATCTACAACGTAATGATAAACAATTAATGCATTGTATATAATAATTTACACTCATCAAACTAAGAACATTTGATATAAAAAAAAATGAAATAATAATTATAAACCATTGTCAAAATTGTTGATGTCATTGCTATTCCAATCTGAAGGTCCCAAGTAAAACAATAAATACATTTGTGAATTTGTGACAATCGTTTCAGAGTCCTACCAACACCACCAATGAGACTCATCAACCACACCATACACAGTCTATGCAAATGCCACCCTATCGGCCTATCTCATGGCTCTAAGGGGGCTTTCTTGTGTTATGGGGTCAGTTACCAATAAATTAGTGTGCAGATTTGATTCTTTTGCCTCAAATGGTCGTTAATTGCTCTTTCTCCTAATAAAGCTTCTCAATCTCAAAGCCTGTCGAGCTAAATTGGTGTCCCCATTTGTGCAGCCTACTTCGCGGCATCTGCAAGAACTTGAACCGAAATCATTGCTTCATTGCCTTTTGCAATTTGCACTCACCACACAAAGAAAGGCAGGCTTTTCGTGTAACTCAAGCATCAGCTGAGGCCTGAGGGAGTGTGCACTTTGGCTACTTGCAAGTTGCAAGCAATTGAACAATTCTAACTTTCTAAGGTTGGTTTGACCTTTTATTTTTATTCCAAAAATATGTTGACAATTTCATTTTACCTTTACGTATTTTATTAATTAAACAGTAAACACTATAATTTAAGACCAAGTTGGGTTAATTAATAATGAAAGCTATCGTGAATTTTTAAGAATGTAATTAACGGTATCCATCGACTTCAACAACGAGTGCACGGACTTCATCTCATTTTTTAAAATTACCCCGATTTTATTACAATTGTATGAAACTAAATTTTCGGCAATCTTTTATTGTCATGTTATAAGTAAATTGTAACATTATACTTTCAAAATAAATCCTCTCTCTATTTATGTAGATATTAAAATCTTCTCAAATTTTCTTTTATACAATATAATTAGACTAATAGCGACATTCCTAACGAGAAAATCAAACTCTACTAGCTTTTTTTTTTTTTTTTTGGGCCAACAGTTTTAAGCCTCTGCTTGTTAACAAAACTCTCTCATTATATTGATTTTGAGCAATTCTTCCAACCTTGATTATATCAATTACACACATTTTGATATTTATAGGACCCTATATGGTTCCGGTATATTTATATATGTTCAAAATATATATACAGGACTAGGCTGATTTTATTTGAGATCCAAACAAAACTTTTGATTTGAATAGAAGAAAATATTTAAAAATTTTCTTTATTATGTTCCCTTTTTTTGGGTTTAACAAAAATGTTTCTAATGTGCCGAAAACGTCAAGATAGTCATTGACATCTAACCTTTCTTTAAGCTTGAAATGGAATATATTTAAAGCTAATTGTTTTTTTTTTTCTCAATTACACAATACTAATACTCAATTTTCATATTCAATGAGGTAATTAGTAATATTTATAATTAAATAATTATTAAAATAAATTAATCTATTAAATTGTATATAACACCAACAAATTTTTTACCCCTGCTATTGGAGCGACATGGAGTCAGAGGGACAGAGAGTATGCTTAGGATTGAGGTGCTGTAATTTTTAAGCTACAGCTGTTGTAGAAAAAAAGCTGTAATTATAAAATAAAAATTAATAATATGTAATAAATATAATTTTTAAATAATAATTTTAATAAAAATATAATAAATTTTACATTATACGAGTGAAAAGTCATATTAACATAACTAATATAGTTTAAAATTTACAATAATTAATATTTATCAAACATTTTAGTGCTGCACCTTAAAAATTATAGCTGTCCAACCTGAATTTCAAACATACCCATAAACGTAGAAAGCTATCTTTAATTAAACAAAACGATCAGAACCGTCCGATCATTACAGAACAAATCCGTACTCGCTGACAAAAGATTTGAAGCCTTGAAAATAATTACATATCAATTGCAATTTTACCAAAGAATGAAACATAATATTTTAGTGTCAAATTTTTGACAATTGTTTCCGAAGACTGGGATCGACTGAACACAAACAGAAAATTAATTAATTGAGAGAGAAAAGAAAAGAAAAACAAAATTTCCCAGAAAATTGAAAAATCCTTCTTTGGTTGGTTTGATTAATTGTCTCTCTTTTTGGCTTGTGACCGTCACCCATTTTGTTGCTTTTCCTTTAATTGATCTATCAAAAAGTTGCCAAATTTTATAGAAATTTACAACATTTTAATCCACTAAAACCCTAACCCACGTTTAAGATCCAATTTTATTTTGACAATGCTCATGCGTTTTAGCCTTTTTGTTGCCAAAATCGAACTGGGTATTTTTTATTTACTGTGAAAGCGGAAGTTCATTTGTTGAAAGGTTTCAATGATGTGGCGATGAAGCGAAATGGAAGTTAGATCTGAGAATGTTCAAGTGAGATGCGACAAGTTGCAAGCGCCAGTGATTCCTCGGACACGTTTACAAGTTTGGTTCATAAGGGTTTGTTCGAGCATACTGTTATGGACTTGTTTGGTTCAGTTGGTGGCCGTTGGAGAGCTTTGGCATCCCAAACTTTTCCCCAGTATAACAAACAAAGTTCCTTGGATTACGCTAGTTCCTCGCCATGTGGACGCCGTTCTTCAATCTCCCCCTCCTCTTGTTCCTCCTAGTGAGTTCGCTTCTTGTTTATTTGTTTAGTGTTTTTATTTATATTCATGAAAGTTTCATTTTATATCTGTTTTTTTTCGTTTTGTTTCTCAGTTAAGTGGTGATGGTAGTTATGGTTTATGAATTGTAGTAAAAGTTGAAATTTTGAGTGCACCATTTTCGGTTGTGAGCATGCATCACATTCAGTTGTTTACTATTACCAATTGGGTGGGCAAAAACTGACTTGTTGGTTGCTAAGTGATCATATTGATACATGCAACAGGAATAATTGAAGGTTAATATAGTTTGGGTGTGTGTTGAATTATGAGCAGTTATTTTGTGTTTTCAGAGTATATAATACAGGAGATTTTGTTTAGGCGAGTACATTTAGTTTCAATGTGGTGGTTGTGGCAACCTTCGGCCCTTCCCTTAGTAAGCCCCTCCCCAGAGCCTCTACTGAATTCCGCTTGCCCCGGTCCTTAGTAGCGTTGACTTCTGGGCAGCATAGTGATGCTAATAGAATAGCTGATTATGGTCTTTACTTCAGGCCTTCTCAGGTTTTGAGCGATTCTCTTCATGGATTAGAAGTTGGTTTTAGTAGTTGCGAAAACCTGAAAGAGCTATACGCATTAGGAGGTTTCAGTATTTTCACTTCCATTTCTTAGGTGGTTGCTAGATGCTTGATCAGTATGTCCACTATGTTAGTGTAGTATCTTCAAATTTGTTATAAAGCTTTTGACAAAATAACAAAGATTAAATTAATCTTTATAAAATAAATATCTCTGTAAACATGAATTATTACATAAATAAAAACATGAGAGAGATCAAAGTTATTGTGGTTGTAATTGTAATATTTCTCAAGTTCTTGACCCTGGTTCCATAGGAGAAAGTCAAGAAGATAGAGCACTAGAATCATATAATTTTATTTGTTCTCACGGCCATGAACTGATCATCTTAAGTTCATACATCACTAGAAACTACCCTAATGACCAACTTGCAAAAATGGCTTTTATTATCAGAGACATATTTTCATTGCCAACTCTGGAATTGATTATAACACCTCATGTTTTGCAGGAAATTATACTAGTAATGGTTTCCTTAAAGTGTCCTGCAATGGGGGTTTGAATCAAATGCGCGCTGCGGTTTGTATTTCTTATTCTGCTCCTTTTTGCCTGGTTTACTTAATATTACTCCAAGTTTTTTCTCATTTGATATTTTAGATATGCGATATGGTGACTGTTGCACGACTTTTAAATCTCACTTTGGTTGTTCCCGAGCTTGATAAGACATCATTCTGGGCTGACCCTAGGTATGTTCACTGTCATCAGAAAGCTGCATAATTTCCTTAATTGATCGATTCTTTAAATTTTCAATTGGGTTTCTTTCTGCAGTAATTTTGAGGATATCTTTGATGTGAGACATTTCATTGATTCCCTAAGGGATGAAGTTCGAATAGTCAGAAGGCTGCCAAAGAAGTATATTAGGAAATACGGATACAATCCCATGGAGATGCCTCCTGTTAGCTGGTCAAATGAAATATACTATTTGCAACAGGTCAACTTGTTTTGCTATTTTTGTTGAATTACTATATACTATGTCAATAGAGGGATCAGTGCAATACTCTTTATTTGCTCCAGCAATTCTGACTAATGGTAGTGGTCCTATAATGCAGATTCTACCACTTTTTAGCAAGCACAAGGTGTTGCACTTCAACAGAACAGATGCACGTCTGGCAAACAATGGGATACCAATTGATCTTCAAAAACTCAGGTGCCGCGTAAATTTCCAAGGACTGAAATTTACTCCTAAGATTGAGACTCTGGGGTACAAATTGGTTCGTATACTTCAAGAAAAGGGACCTTTTGTGGCTTTGCATCTAAGATATGAGATGGACATGTTGGCTTTCTCAGGTTGTACACATGGCTGCTCTATGGAAGAAGCAGAAGAACTAAAGCGGTTGAGGTTTGTTGAGCTTGAAAGCAGATGCTCTCTCTCTCTCATTCTTTTCTTTTTCCCTTATGATATCCTATATGGAAATGTGCTTTTAACCTACGCTTGTTAAAAGACACAAATAATAGTCAGTCAGGTCATATGTCATAGCCAAAAATCAGAAAAAATTCTTCTGTATTATACATGACATTGTAAATTATGGGTGATTGTGGAATCAATGATAGTCAACAATAACGAATTCAGGCTAATTTTGGGATGATGTTTTTCTGGTTTCATTTATCCAAGTCATTTTAATTGTTTAAACTTGTGCTTTGTCCAAGGAAAGAATTATATTCCGACCCAACGAATTCATTTTTTTTTTAATCTCTTCTATGAATATATCAAAAGATCAAAGTAATTTGTGCTTTGCCATGTAATTTTGGAGATGATATGGTCTATTTTTATTGCATTGCCTCTTCTTTTCAGGTATGCATACCCATGGTGGAGAGAGAAAGAAATAGTTTCAGAGGAGAGGAGATCACAAGGTCTGTGTCCTTTGACTCCAGAGGAGGCTGCTTTAGTTTTGCAAGCATTAGGTATCGATAGGGATACACAAATCTATATTGCAGCTGGTGAGATTTATGGTGGGGAAAAGAGACTGGCAGCACTAAGAGCAGCATTTCCACGGATTGTGAGTATCTTGGAGAGCCAAAATCTGAACATTTGTATTGTTTGACTAATGATACTTTCCCCTTCCAATTTTATGAGTCTCTAAACTCTTTTCTTTAATTTGAATTTCTGGTTTGTACATTAGGATATAAATTCTTTTGAATCTCAAGACTTGGTTATGATTTCAGGTGAGAAAAGAAATGCTGTTAGATCCAGCAGAACTACAACTGTTTCAGAATCATTCATCTCAAATGGCGGCCCTGGATTTTATGGTTTCTACTGCTAGTGATATTTTCATTCCTACATATGATGGGAACATGGCAAAAGTTGTGGAGGGTCACCGCAGGTATGCATGTCAACTCATGATAACCAAAGAATACAAATCTATATCCAATGAGAAGATAATTGAAGCCACTCCTAACTTGGTATCATGTAGGTATCTCGGGTTCAAAAAATCCATACTATTACATCGGAAAGTACTGGTAGGGCTGGTGGATATGCATCACAATGGTACTCTTTCTTTTAATGAATTTGTAGTTGCTGTTCAGCTAGCACATAAGAAAAGGATGGGACAGCCAACACGGCGAAGGGTAATTGCAGACAAACCCAAGGAGGAAGATTATTTCTATGCAAATCCTCAGGAGTGCCTTTGTGAGGGAACAAGTTGCGCTGACTTGCTGCTAGGTCATGGTAACTCGAATAGTATACAGTGAGCTAAAGGTACAGATATACTGTCTTGAGAAGGTCTCCACATACTTGCTCCCAAGTCTCAGGTGATGAAGCCATGTCACTTTCAAGATTGAAGCCTTTAAACGACCACCTATACACACACAGAGTAGAGTTTTGTAAGAAACGGCAGAGCAGATTTCTTGAGTTCCCATCTTGCAATTTCTAAGTTTGGTCATCATTTTTTTCTCATGTGTATTTATTCTTTTTCAATTTTGCCCCTTCCATCCTGTTCATTTGTTGTTCAGTGCTGTCACATAATTGCATAGTTGATCATACAGATTGTAGCTCTTATTGTTCTTCACAGAGTGAAAAAGAAAATGCAGTTAAGATTTATTGCTCCAAGGTCTGAATGCTGACCTATTGAACCTGGATTCTCAAAATAAAATCTACTGCAGCTTAAATAAGGGTGGAGTAGCTGAGTGGCGTGCCTAATGACTTGTTTTGGGTTCAAAAATGAAAAGAATGAATAAATGACATGGCAACACGGCTGTTTGAAGCAATGAAAGTAAATTATTTTGAATGCAGTTATTAATTCTTTGCCGTGAAGCTGATGTCTCTTGCTTCCAGGGAAATATAACAAATACACAGTTTAGTAAAAAGTGAAAGAAATAACAATGGACTCTTATTTTCTTAATGCGTGATAAACCATGACAGAACCCTACACGAATTTGTCAAATAAGAGGGTGCAATTATTCAGGCAATAGAATTGCCGATACTGTTGTTTTTTTTTTTTTTTTAATTTTTCGAAGTAGATACTGTTGTTAATACAACTGCAAACTATCCTATTCACTTTTCCCTGGAAAGCACCAGGAATGAAAGCTCTGCATCATAATTCCTTCAGGAATGATCAAATATGCTCATTTGCTGTGATCCAGTGTAAAAGTAAGACGGAGCTGAATCTTTCCAGTAAAAAGAAAAAAAAATGTCAATTCTGGCAGCTTTGATGGCAATACATTGCTTGTACTCCAGCACAAGCCCTTGAGGCCTGAGCCATTTGGAACCCATTTGTCGAATCTTACTTCGGCTCCCAGAAGATTATGTCACCTTTTTCCCCAACCAGACCAAGGTCCTTAAGTCTCCTTTCTTGGTAATATTCCAACTCATCCAATTCCAATTCCCTTTCCTTAAAAATCCTGTCAATTTGCTGCAGCACCCTCTTCTCTCCTGCTCTTACTCCAACTGCAATTCTCAATCTTGGATCAAGATTTCCTCCTTGTAACAACTGCTCATCCTGCAAGATAAGTTCATTTGATACCAGTACAAAAAGAGCATTGGAAAAGATATATGTTCAAATTGCATTTCCTTAACTGTGTAGTATATGCATGAATGGTAAATTAAGATCACTGCATCAGAACCATCTTCTATTAGTAATGCACATGAAGGACCAACATTTACCTCTTCAATGGTAGTATGAAAGCCAGATAGAGCAGATTTGCAGGCATCTCTGACCACTCGGCATATGAGTTCTTCATTTGTACGACTTACGGGCAAATCAAGGTGGCCCCAGATGGTATTTCTAAAAATCGATTCCAAAAGGAAAGCATCAGTTCCCCCAAGTGCTACCAACCGCAGATACTGAAGCATTCCTGGTGGAAGAGTGCCTCCCAAGACAATATCGAAGTATGCAGACTCTCCCAAACCATTTGTCTCAGCAATGTCGAGTTTGTCACCGAAAAATGGATCCAATTCAGATATCTCTAGTGTTAAGGTATATGCATTACGGTCAGACTTTGATTCAATGAAGCCATAGTCTAGAGCCAATTCAGCGTTGCTCTTATTTAAATCATATTGGATTAGAACCTATCAATGGCAGTCCAAGTCAGCAGTTGTTTATATTTGGTGCTAATAAACAGCCTCTGAAGCTCACAACTTATAAGAGGATTTCTTATCTTACGTAAACCTCAAATTCAGTTTACAATGGCGACATAAATGGAGACAAAATGTTCACTTTGAGATAGAAAAAAAACAGATATATCTGTACCAGTAGGGATGCTGATGATTCCGAAGGTTTTCTCAACATCAAATATAGGTTTTGTAAGGAACTTAGGAAACACAGTGGCTGAAGTAATTAAAAAAAATAAATGTTAGAAGATGGAAAAGCTTCACCTGCTCACCAGCCTTAACAGGAACAGGAGTCCGCAAAGAAAATAGGAGATCCCTTGAGAAAAGACCTGCTCCTTTAATCTCGTATGCATAATCTTCTGTGATTATGCGAGGGCCATGGTTTATCTGATTGATAATCCGAGTTTGTAGCAAGTTAAATTTTGAAACTGAAAGAAACAAGAGGCCCTCCAAAATATTTTAGTTTCTTGCTATGGAAAACCACTTGAAGGCAAAAGCAAAAGGCCTTACCAGGTCTGCAAGGGGAATCAAAACGAGATTTTGACCACGAAGACGTGAAAATGCCCTTGATCTTAGAATACCAAAGGCCCACAACATGTCATCTGATGTGATAGGGTGAGGAAATAGTTGCTTGTGAGGGAGTATGATTTCTTCTTCAACTTTTAGGTATTCGTTTTGGACATATTCTTTCACACCTAAAGTTGTGCTTAATAGTTGGGTTCCTGCATCACATAAATCAAAATCTCAACTATAGAAGAAACAACGATTATATAGACTTAATTTGACTCAATCATATGTTTTCACTTGCTCTAGCCACATGTGCTAGTGATAGAAAGATCAGCTATGTAACTAATTCAAGAAACAAAAGCTCAATTTCTTTATATCACCAGAGGAATAAACATCAAACTGCACTCACTAGCAGCTTCTAATTACCAAAACATATGCTTTACATATGTAGCTACAGAGGGTAGTTCACAGTTAACTGATTTACTTCAATCTATAAATCAAATAGTATTTCTAAAGGCTCCCTCACTAACCTTGAAGCTCAACAAGCTCCTCTTCAGACCTGCACTGAAGCCATTAACACAGCACTTGATCAACCTCAAGAACTCAAAACTAAAACAACCAAACAAAACAGAACCAACAAAGAAAGTTAGAAACAAAAAGCAAAGAGACACCCACCAAAATACAGTGGAGTCCGTACACTCGGGAAGAATATCAAGATAAACCCGCCAAGGAGAATCCTCGTTCTTTTTCTCTCTGATCAAGAACAGAGCCACCGAAATCCAAGGCTTCAATCCGCTACACAAGCTTCCAATCTCCGAAACTGCAACCATATCTGGGTTTATCCAGAACTTCATGGGAACCTCCAAAACGACCTCGTTTTTAGCAATGTCTCTCTGTGCAACCAGCCCCAGTCCTTCTGCGACTGTAGCTGGCCTTACGGGTGACTTTGGGGAGACCACTTTCTGGTCGCAGAGCCATTGCCAGAAGGTTTGGACTTGTGCTGTTGGTGGGTTAGTTGTAGCTGATGCTGAATGGAGCGAACAAGTTGCTGCAAAAGCTCTGCTTTTTAGACCAAAAAATGGTTTTTTTGTAAGGGAAGTAAGAAGCTTTAGGGTTTTTGAGGAGGAAACGAATGTCGTGGGACTGGTAGATGATGGGAGTGAGAAATTCAAGAGTGTGGCCATTGTCCTCAACTCTCGGACTCAAAAGAGTTTTCCCTATGGTTGTCTATAGTTTCCTGTCTTGATAGCCTGTGGTTTTTGGATAAAGATTCTTAACGTAGGGATATAATGGTGTGACTCTTTTACTTTTTAAGAATGCTAACAACTTTTTTTTTTAATTTAATTATATTAATATTCATATTATAACCCATTAAATAAGATAATTATTGATATTTATAGTTAAATATTTTTTTAAATTATATTAAATTAATACTCATATTACAATTCATTAACTACGCATATTTCACTCACAATTTATTAAATATACATATTCTACTCACATTTCATAAAGAAAAATATTACTTTTACTCAATTAAACTTCTATATTTTATATACATTTCACTCACACCTTCTTAAAAAAGATCTAACGGAATATAGTATATATATTGATTCTTTTCTCCAGTAATGGGTTAATGTTGTAGCATTGCCTTTTGTAACGATCAAGCTAGTAAGTCTATCGGTCCACACAATTATTCAAGAACCAATTGAAGATTCTGCAGCTACTACAGCCCTTGCTTCTTTAGGTGAAATTCTAGGCTGAGGAGTTAGTCAAAATACTGTCAAGATATTAGTATAATAAATCAAGTCAGGAGTATAATAAATCAATTACTCACAACTCATTAAATATGCCTAGTATAATAAGTCCATTACTCCCAACTCATTAATATACGCTTATTTCACCCATATTTCATAAGGAATAAAACTATCTTTATTTAATTAAACTTTATTAATATACACCTATTTCACTCACATTTCATATATTTACACATATTTCATTCAAATTTCATGTATTTTACTTATATTTCATAAGAGATAAGATTACCTCCATTCAATTAAATTTTTATACTTATTTTTCTCGCTTATTCCACTCACATTTCATATATTTTACTCATATTTAGTAAATAAAAAGATTACCTCAACACAATTGAATTTCCATACCTCAACACAATATACGATGAATTATAAGAATAAAGACTCTCCCTCCAAGCAAAAAGTCTATTAGTAAGAATGGTAATAAATTAAATGACTATAAAGGGGATCGATGTTTGTCATGTTATTAATATATTTTTTAAAAATAAAATATATTTTACAATATTTTTGTTAATACTGTTGGTACTATACGGATGTCTGACATTAAAGGGGTAAAAATGTCTTTACATCTAAAATTAAAATAAAATTATTTGTAATTAGAATTACAAAGGCAGTATGGTTATTATTGATTAAAAAACGAAAAAAAAATGTGAATTCCAAATATTTAGAGTCATCGTCATTGTCATCGTCATCTTCTTCTTTTATTTTTTATTTTTTTATTTTTTTTTAATCGGATACCAGTCTTTGAAAAATTATTGGTACTTTTATTGGTACTTTTGGATTGGTGCAAGTCATGTATTGACATTGATGAGTCTCATCCAACACAAGAATTGGAGGAATTTTGATGGCAGACGTGTGGGTGGGGATTTTTTTTTTTTTTTCCTTTTTAATAACTTATCTTTAAGAATGCTTGATAAATTTGGAAGTGGATTTTTTACATAATATTTCTTCGAGATTTATTTTTTCAATTGATCAGTTTGATTTGTTAGGATTTTGATGAAAGATTAGCAGTTTAGCACGAAAGGAATATATTTAATTACAAGTATAAGAAGTTTTGGCAGTGAAGAGATGCATTTTACAGTTGGGTTTGATTTCTCATTTTGCTTTGTTGGTTTTTCACTTGATTAAAAATTTAATTAACTTTTAAAGTAGGGAAATATTAGTAATTTACTAAATAACTAACGGTCAACTAATAATGATGAACGAAAATATAATAAAATGAAAGATTTTACAAAAATATAATATTAAAGTGATAGACACTATTAATACTTGCAGCAATTTAATATTTTATAATTTACAACGTGGTAATAAGTCTTTTAACATATTTATTTATGATAGAATAACAAAGCTAGCAACTTTGCCACGTCAAATATGTCGTATTATTATTGATTACATATTAGAATTAAAATAAACTAGAACTCTCGTAATTTAGTTTTATGTTTATATTTTTACGGGCCATTATTATACTCTAGCACCTCACTATTATTTTTAAACGATTACAAAACCTTACACTTCATTATTTTTCCGTCATTAACTGACAGTTGACCGCTGACATCATGTTGATGCAATGAAGGTAAAAGTGTCTTTATAGTTAAAATAAAACCAAAATTATAACATCATTAAATATAAAGGGAAAAATTAAAATTAGAAACATAATTCAATTGGTATTGACCCAAAAAAAAAAAAAAGGATGTTACCAAACTTTAAATTAATGTTTTGTAAATGCATAAATATTCTTTTTATTTTTTATTTTTCCAGAGAAAGGGCAAAATTTATATTTTTAAAGTCAATTAATAATCTAATATAAGATTTTACAATTATTTAGTAGTAAAATGTTAGTGTATAATATTTGTTGCACTTACATATTATTTCGCAATAATTTCAGTAATAAAAAGGTAATAACCTATTTTTATTAATTAATATATTTCATAAGTCTTTTTAAAAATACCGGATAAAAATTATATCGTACTCGATCAATTTTATACAAATATTTGTAACTATATAATTATTCAAAATTACGAGCATCGAAAAGGCCCAATAATATGATAATGAGAAATGATATTGAGCACAGAAACCGCATACCCGTAGAGTTTATTTATTTTTCAAAAGGGGCCGTAAGATGTAACACTTAAGGAAACGACTTCGTAAATACACGCCAAGCCCATGAATCATGAACTATTGGCCCCCAGCAGACCCAAAAAAGAGTGATGCTTTACAGAAAATTGATTTCCCCGAACAGCTTTTTCTTCTTCATATCTAAATGTCTAAATGTATATCTAAATGTCTGCTTTTTCACCTACTCTTTTATTTATGTTGATGTCGATTTTTGGTCGCTGTTATCTCGAGCTAATCTCTAAACTTCAGTATCATTATTATATTTATTTTTTGAGGAAGTGTCTTGTCAATCTCTATGGACGCCTGTAATTACTAGCAGATTATTTGCCATCACTTAAAATCACAAAAGACGGTCAGAGGCGCCAGAAATTTTTCCGACTTGAATCTTTCGACGCTCAAGTTAATAATCGGATTTGGAAAAAAAAACTTCTAGTAGCATAAACAGCAAACAGGAAAATATTTTATTTTCTTAGAGGACTCGAGTCCCCTCTCATGAAGGAGATCCTAAAATAAATAAATCCATCCAAATAAATAATCATAATTACTGTAACTCCCATAATCATAATTGATGTACTAATGAGCACCATAATAAACATAATAATAATCACTAAATAACATTTATCATAATAATAGATCAGCAATAATAACTAATAATTATCATTTATTGTATATATCTAGTCGAGGTAATTAGAATTACTTCTGATCGAAGTATTATGCTTAAAGTTACCAGGTAATCATCTGCTATAAATGATCTGTTCACCTAGTCGAGATGATCTGCTTATCTGGTCGAGGTGATCTGCACCAAATAATCTGTTCACCTGGTTGAGATAATCTGTTCAAACTTTCTAGATAGCAATCTGATCAAGTTCACAGATAGACTCTTGGTCGAGATGATGTGCTCGAGTTAGCTAGATAATCATCTGGTCGAGGTGCTCTGTTTAAACTTATTAAATAATTGTTTGGTCATCGTAGTTTGCTCAAAGTCACTCTAATTTCTTCCTCAAACACCAGTATTTCAGTTTCTAGTGTTGAGAATTTTAATGAATCGTGACTAGAAACTATATAAAGTTTAAAGTGACCTCAAGGTAAATTAGTTGAGGCTGCGTAAATTAACGCATTATAGATAAGACCTTTACAAGCCTTATACTATTTCCTGCTCACGCAATTATATAGAGCAAGTTTTGAGACTTAAAGTCTTTTATTTACTTCAGAATTTATTCACAATTGATTGTCTGTTCGATTTAATCTGATCGAGTGAGATTAGCAAATTCTGACTTTTGCCTCGCCTTAATTAGGCTTTGGGACTTTATGTATTTTGTTAAAGCTTAATTTACTCGAGCCTACTTTGAGACTTCTAGCTTTAACATATTCTTAGAACTTAATTTGCTCGAGCCTGTTCTGGCTGAATTTGGCTCTTTGTCTCACCTTAAGTAGGTTTTGAAACTTCTGGCCTTAACATGTCTTTAGAGCTTAATCTGCTCGAGCCTTTTCTGGCTTTTCTTGGCTCTTTGTCTCATCTCGAGCAGGTTTTGAGACTTCTGTCCTTAGCTTACTTTGGGAACTTACTTTACTCGAGCTAATTCTGGCTTTACCTGGCTTTTTGTTTTGTCTCGAGCAGACTTTGAGACTTGTAGCCTTAACATCTTCGTAGAGCTTAATTTGTTCGAGCTTTATTCTGGCTACATTTAGCTCTTCGTCTCGCTTCGAGCAGACTTTGAGACTTTTGGCCTTATCGTGTTTTTAAAGCGTAACTTGCTCAAGCCTTATTCTGGCTAAACTTGACTCTTTGTCTCGCCTCGATCAGACTTTGAGACTTATGGCCTTAGCTTGTTTTTAGAGCTTAATTTGCTCGAGCCTTATTCTGGCTAAATTTGGCGCTTCATCTCACCTTGAGTAGGCTTTAAGACTTCTAACCTTATATGTGTCTTCTCTACCTCATCTGGTCGAGTTGAATTTTACAAACTGTGACCTCTGTCTTACTTCGAAGAGGCTTTGAGGCTTCAGATCTTTTTGTTTGCATCAAGAAGTACACACACACACACACACACACACACACACACACACACACACACATATATATTATCAGCTTGACTTTCGACTAGTCGAGCATGAGCATACAAATTTCTTATTCTTATCTCTCCTTGAGCAGGCTTTGAGACTTCAAGCCTTCTAACCAGTTACTAACTTGAGCAACTTCAAGCAACTCTTATCAGTTTAAGATTTTATAATTTTCAATTTTTTTTACCTAGTTTAGAAGAGATTCGATAAGAAGAGAAAAGTAAAGAATGAGTTTTTATTACTTCTATTTTATTTAAAGTTATGGTTTATCACCCCGTTCGGAAAATGCTTTAAAGTTGACACTATGCATAACAACATGCTATTTTATTTTTAATCTCTTATAAGTATTTTGTGGTACATGATACAATTAAAATCAGCCATAGACCATTTAGCCTGAACAATTTGTGCTACACATTCCATACTTCTAGCATTTTCACTAGCTATTGGAAATTGTACTATGTGAATTATAAACATTTGTTTTAATAAAACAAATATAGATAATATAAATATTCTAATATCTAATGTTTTCCTATGCATAGTAGTAATTTAGCAATAATTAACTACGTATATCTATGCAGCTCAATTAGTTTAATGTTTATATTAAATAAATTGAAATAGAACCTGGGTTTGAGTTTTATTTTTTGGCTCATCGGCAACATTTTCTGAAACATATATGTTAATCACTTCTGTTTCGGCCATATCCAAATTGGTAGAGACGATGATGACTTTTTGTACCAATTCCCACAGACAGCACCAAATGTTGATACTGATTTTTGGTCACTGTTATCTTGAGCTAACTCCTGACTTCAGCATCGTCATTATATTTGTTCTTTGGGGAAGCGGCTTGCCAATCTATATGGATGCTTACAACTGCTAGCAGATTATTTGCAATCACCTAAAATCACAGAAGACGGTCAGAGGTACTGAAAGTTTTTCTGGCAAAGACCATCCGACACTCAAGTCAGTAATCAGGTTTGGGAAAAAAAAGTTATGCCACTTCTCATGTAGCTTCATTCATATTGCTTTCCAGCTGAGGGTTTTTCCAGTAGCATAAACATGAAAATGATTTATTTTCTTAGAGGACCCGAGTCCCCTCTCATGAAAGAGATCCCCAAAATAAATAGATCTATCCAAATAAATAATCATAATTACCGTAACTCCTATGATCATAATTGATGTACTAATGAGCATCATAATAAACATAATAATAATCACTAAATAACATTTATCATAATAATTGATCAGCAATAATGACTAATAATTATCATTTATTATACATATCTGGTTAGGGTAATTAGAATTACCCCTTAGTCGAAGTGTTCTGCTCAAAGTTACCAGACAATCATCTGCTCCAGATGATCTGTTCACCCGGTCGAGATAATCTGTTCAAGATAATCTGCTCATCTGGTTAAGGTGATCTACACCATATGATTTGTTCACCTGGTCGAGATGATTTGTACCAGATGATCTGCTCACTTGGTCGAGATAATTTGTTCAGCCTCTTCAGATAGCAATTTGGTCGAGTTCACAGATAGACTCTTGGTTGAGATGATGTGTTCGAGCTAGCCAGATAATCACTTGGTCGATGTGCTCTATTTGGGCTCATCAAATAACTATCTAGTCATAGTAGTCTGATCAAGATAACTCTGATTCATTCCTCAAACAATTTATATATATCGAATTGAATGCATAAAAAGTTTGATGAACCCTAGGTTTGTTTGATAATAATATTCAAAGATTTAAATGGCCAAAAGGTAAAATCTAGCCAGCATAGTTTGAACTGAATATATAATATAATAGTAACAATTATTTTTTCTAAAGTCGTGCCTTATTTTCAAAGCACTGAATTTGGATTAATGAATTTATTTTGTAAATTGTTGAATTAATTAGACATTAACATTAATTTTTTTTTTCTAAATAATACATGTTTAAGAAATAAAGAGCAAGCCTACTCGAGGACAGGTTAGGCAGAACAGAAGCCCGGCTCGCTAGCATAAAGAGACGCCAGCTCGGTGTCAAAGCTGGTCGGGATCAAGTGCTCGCACCTTGCTCGAACAAAGTTGGGAAGAGCAAGAGTGTCCACAACAATCGAGTGAACTTTTATCATGTTATAAGCAGCACCAAGAGCAGGTATAAACCAGTGCTCAAGCAGAGCTAAACCCAAGTATGGCAACCTGAACCTATAGTACAAGACAGTTGGACGGTTTTCTCTGAGAATGAAGGAATAACTCCCACGCACGATTAATTCAAGTCATGACAACCAAGTAACTGTCTAACCCCCACGCGCAATCAATCCTTATCATGGTGACCAAGTAACCGTCTCATAACGCAAGAGAACGCAGGGAGTAAAAAACGTGCGTTATGAGAGTAATGAGAAGGGAGGGAAGACCCATATAAATACAGGGAAAAAAGGAGAAAATGGGTTGGATTCAAAAGAAAAAGAGAAAAAAAGAGTGAGCTTGGAATATGTGTTTTTCCTTCTTTCATTTAGAGAGAAATTTCTAAAAGTTAACCCGATTACTGACTTGAGCGACGGAGGATTTTCACAAAAAAAAACCTGCGATCTCTGACACTTTTCTTTTGAACACAGGTTAGTCAATACCGGAGTCTCGGTGTAGAGAAACCTAAAAACTAGCTGGGAAATCTTCTCGAGGAGTGACCAGAAAATTGCATCAACATTTGGCATTGTCTGTGGGGATCGTGAACAAAAAGCTAAGCTTTGTAACGAGTTCTAAAAACAACATGACAATAGAAGGAAATAGTTCAAGAAAAGCAAGCCTTGAAGAGTCAATGACTCTAAGGGAGGTAGCCAATGAGGTCCGGGACAGAGTGGTATAAGAAGGAATGGACCAGATGGAGAAATAGATGGAAAAATTGGCGTCCATTCTTCGGGAACTTAGGGATAGACAGAGGAGAGTGGGCAGTGGCATTCCTGAGTCTAGTCGTGGGAATACCCCACTAGGCAAGACGTAAGAATTGGGGCCCAAAGGCAGAGGATGCAGAGTATAGCTGGAAGGGTGGATGCAAGCCTGGAGGAGAGAGAGTTAAGACAGCACCTGCGGGACACAGAGCAGGAATGTGTGCAAGTTGCAGCGCAGAATCCATCTCGCACGAAAGAGTTGGAAGGGAAGGTACGCAGGTCGACTCAAGTTATTGATGACATCTAGGGACATGAGAAAGTCTCGAGTTGGAGGATTATGCTAGATAATGAGTCCGCACTCTCAGTAGAGATCATGAATATTACTATTCCCAGAAATTTTTGTTTCCCTGACTTAAAGTTCTTTGACACTTTTTCCTTTGAACACAGGTTAGTCAATACCGAAGTCTCTGTGGCGAAACCCAAAAGCTAGCCAGAAAATCTGCTCGATAAGCGAGCAGAAAACTGCATCAACAATTAAAATTGAATATATAATATGATAGTAACAATTATTTTTTCCAAAGTCGTGCCTTATTTCCAAAGCAATGAATTTGGATTAATGAATTTATTTTGTAAATTGTTGAATTAATTAGACATTAACATTAATTTTTTTTCCAAATAATACATATACGGCTGCTTTTGAATTTTTGTTTATACAAGAATAGCTTAATGATAAAAAAATAATCAGTCAAAACAAAGACACTAATCAACTGCCCCGCTACTAACTAACGTAGGAAGTGCTTCGAAAAGGGTGAAATTTCTGATGAAAGAGTGAATAAGTGCTTTTGTTGTTATGGAATAAAGAAGCTTTCTTATTTTGATAAAGATTAGAAAAAAAAAAAAATTGTTATACGAAATATGAACATGAGAACGAATCTTTATAAAATTGAGAACAATGTCTTTTTATTAACACGAGATGCGCCAGCAGCCGTTTTAAGATTTTTGAAGCACTCCTGCGCGGACGTATCAAAAGCAAAAGGAGCAAGTGCTGTCTCTTGTTAATTCGCGTGGTCAACATCGACTTCTTCTACATAACATATAACATACGCCAAACTCAACCCTAGTTAAAATGAATGTGGCCCGCGGTGGTGGGCGTGTTTACTTGCGGCCTCTTTTTGAAAAATTTGACGTGAATTTTCAACTAATATCAACACTCCTTTATGAGTTATTATTGTAATTATTAATTAATTTCACCAGATTAAGAAAGTGACTCTTCAGCCTCTTCCCTTCTCTGAATGATCTTTATGACAATGATGTATATGATGTGTATAAATAGACTCGAAACAATATTGTTCATTCATTGGTAGTTAGCTTCATCGACTTTTCAGTTATCAAGTACACTAAAGCTAGCGGCTATCACAATCAAACTACTAAAATTATCATCTTCATTTGCAAATCAAAATGAAGTTTGGAAAAGAATTTGCATCACAAATGGTGCCAGAATGGCAAGAAGCATACATGGATTATGATTATCTGAAAGCCCTTTTGAAAGAAATCCAACGCTTCAGGAAAAGAAACAGGGCAGCAGCAACCCCAGGAGGTGTAGGTAGGCTACAGCGAAAGATGACACTATACAGAGCTTTCAGTGGCCTAACACAAAAACACAACAATCCCATGAGCCCGTCTTCTGCTTCTTCTTCAGATATTGAAAGCCAATCAGCCATTTTGGTCAATTCTGTGAGCCGAGATGGCAACCAAAGTTACGAAACAGCCTTCCTCATGTCCTCAGACGAAGGGGGAGAGTACGAGTTGGTGTATTTTAGAAGGCTTGATGATGAGTTCAATAAGGTTGACAAGTTTTGCAGAGCTAAAGTGCAAGAGGTGATGAAGGAGGCTGCCATGTTGAATAAGCAAATGGATGCTTTCATTGCTTTCAGGATTAAAGTAGAGAATCCACAAGGAATTTGGTTTGATAAATCGGTGGAGCTGGAGATGACTCGTCTTGCTTCTGATGTTGCAGCTTCCACTGCTGAATTGTCCATTTCTACTCCAGCTGGAGCTAGAACAAGCAGTAAGTGTACATATGTTATGTAGTCCCAAATTTTATATTAAGAAATTAACTTGGCTTTCTATTGTGTATATATGCATAATGCATGCAGGAAGAGCCCAACACATGGATGTGATTGAAGAGAGCATCCATGGGCTGGCAGATAAGACAAGTGATACTAATAAAGATAATAACAAAGAGAGCAATCATACGACGATCAAATTACAAAAGGTTGCACGAGCAAAGATACCACGGGTCAGCATTAAGACAAATAATAGACCAGCTCCACTGGAAATACTCGACCATGTGAAAATTACTAACACATTGGAAACCCCCCGTTCCACAATCAAGGGTGTGCTCAAAGTTCCTCAGCATACAGAGTTGAAATTCAGTAGGGAGAATTTGAGGAAAGTTGAAGATCAACTTAAGAGAGCTTTTATTGAATTTTACCAAAAGCTTCGCCTCCTTAAGAGTTACAGGTAATTAATCAATTACTGCTTATATATTTTAAATGGTATGTGAATGTGATGATTTTAATATATTCATGAAACAGCTTCCTAAATATGTTGGCATTTTCAAAAATTATGAAGAAATATGACAAGGTAAGTGCCCTTACTGATGGATTAATTGAAAATAGTGTCTGATATAAGATATTTGCCCCAGCTCACTTTCGTTATCATCATTCTTGCAGATAACTTCAAGAAATGCAGCAAAATCTTACGTGAAAATGGTGGACAATTCTTATCTTGGCAGCTCAGATGAGGTGAGAAGTGAAAAAATGATATAATTAAAGTGGCAATTAATTTTTTTCTCCAAAAAAAGAAAAAACAATATGTGCACATTTTATCACAGTAGCCAAAATGATTGCCTAAGTCGATGTGACGAAGTATAATTCGCTACCATGAAGGCACCCACCTGAAATGTCATGTTACAGGTTTCCAAACTTATGGAAAGGGTTGAAGCTACATTCATCAAGCATTTCTCAAATTCAAACCGCAGTAAAGGCATGAACGTTTTAAGACCAAAAGCAAAGAGAGAAAGACATAGAACAACATTTTCGACAGGTTACTATTATATTGTTATTCGATTAGTTAATTAGAGTGCATATAGATTTGGATTTCTATAGAGTTGATGCTTTTCCTTCAACAAATTTCTGTTAAAATTTTCAGGTTTCCTGGCTGGCTGCACAGCTGCTCTGGTAATAGCCCTCATTTCGATCATACGCGCCCATGGTATATTGCATAAAGTAGGGCAGAAGCAATACATGGACAACATGTTTCCCCTTTACAGGTAACCAAGATTGGCCTTAAAGAATTTATTACTGTATATGTTTGACAAGTAATGAAGGGTTTTAATTTCTTGCAGTTTGTTTGCGTTCATTGTCCTGCACATGCTTATTTATTCTATCAATATATACTTCTGGAGGCGATATAGAGTGAATTATCCCTTCATATTTGGATTCAAGCGGGGAACTGAATTGGGGTATCGACAAGTTTTACTCATCAGTTTTGGCATTTCGGTACTAGCCTTACTGTCTGTCCTTGGCAACCTTGACATGGAAATAGACCCCAAGACAAAAGATTACAATGAATTCACAGAATTTCTTCCTCTGATATTGCTTGTGGTAAAGATCATCGAACTCAGTTACCATATCCTTCCCTATTCAGCTTCCGAAATCATACAAAACTAATTATTTCCTTTATTTTTGAAGCTTCTGTTTGCCCTGTTGTTCTTGCCATTCAACATCTTATATCGCTCAAGTCGCTTCTTCTTCTTAACATGTCTGTTTCGCTGCATTGCTGCTCCTCTATACAAGGTAAACAAATTGAGGCACACTTGTGTAGGGAAAGAAATAATGATAGGGAAAAAATAAAAAAGCATGAAACCAAAAAGTTTAACATTTGATTCTATCCACTGCAGGTCAGACTCCCTGATTTTTTCTTGGCAGACCAATTTACCAGCCAGGTTTGTGAATTGGATTATATATTAGCAACGTCAATTGCGAAAATGCCTTCATTTCACATGCAAAATTAATCAGTTTATATCCTATAAAATTTTGCAGGTGCAAGCCCTTAGAAGCTTTGAGTTCTACATTTGCTACTATGGTTGGGGAGATTTTAAACACAGACAGAACTCTTGCAAAGCTAGCAGTGTATACCAAACTTTCAACTTCATCGTTGCTGTGATTCCATACACGTCTCGCCTCCTTCAGGTATATAATTGCAAATGGCCAAAAAAGGGATTAAAATTTTGCATCGAGAATATTTAAACTTTGTTTATTCAACTGCTTTCTCTTCAAACTTGCGGGTTGTGTCAATTAAAATAGTTAAATTTATTTAAATCCAGTGCCTACGACGCCTGTTTGAGGAAAAAGATCCGATGCAAGGATACAATGGGCTAAAATATTTCCTCACAATTGTTGCTGTTTGCATGAGAACAGCTCTGAGTCTCAGCGGGGGTCTTGGCTGGAAAATAATAGCCTGGATTTTCTCAGTAAGTGCAGCAATCTTTGGTACATATTGGGACATTGCTTTCGACTGGGGTCTTCTAAACTGGCATTCTAAGAACCGTTGGTTGAGAGACAAACTGCTTGTCCCTCATAAGAGTATATATTTTATAGCCATGGTAAGCAACAATAAAACATACATGAAGTCTCCATCAAGAGTGAGAGTTTCTAAAGCGGTTGTAGTAATCACTGACAATTCATTGATCATCAAACTGCAGGCCTTGAACGTTCTTCTGAGATTTGCATGGCTACAGACTGTATTAAATTTCAATTTTACTTTTTTACATAGGAACACAATGATCACAATTGTTGCCAGCCTTGAAATCATCCGTCGTGGCATATGGAATTTTTTCAGGTAAACAAGATCTTTTTCACCTACCGGTCAGCAGAATTAACTATTTTTCTTTTTCTTTTTAATTACTATTGTTTTTTTTAGGTTGGAAAATGAGCATTTGAGCAATGTGGGCAAGTACCGTGCATTCAAGTCAGTACCACTACCATTCTACTATGATGAAGATGACGAGAAAGATGAATAAGAAAAGTAATTTTTTTTTAATTTATCAAGAATGAGAGAAGTAATTACAAATGAAGATTCAGCCAATGTTTGTGACAGTGAAGGAAATAAAAGTGAAATTCAGATCAACTGGAAGAAGAAAAATGAATCTGTTCGTTCTCGTTAGCATCATTTTTGTTTTACATTTGAAAATGTAAGATGATATCGTCAATTATTCAGGTAATCAGTGTGAACATAGGGGTTCATCCATGTAGTAACATTTGATTAATTCAAATATCTTTTTGGTTTCGTGGCTCGAAAGCGGAGTAAAATATGTCAAAAACAGGACCGTGCATGGAAATTTGGTGAACTCAAATTCATTTTTGATTCCTGGAATTTTAAGCAAAGTAGAAAAGTGTCAAAACATTGGGCATAGACTTGTTAGAACAGACAAAAATGGCAGAAAGATAGCAGTTTTAAAAACAAGAAAAGCAAAAAGAAAGTTCCTTATGCGTCCCTGCAGAACAAGACACATGTACAGCTTGTTTTCTTCTGATGCCAAACTTATGAAAAAATTCACTACCAAGCTTCTGATACAATTAGTGAATGTTTCCTTTCTTTGGCATTAAGGACAATTCCTAGTTTTATATCACTATCATCACCATAATACAAACACAAGAAAAATATCTGCAATGTACTCATTCATCAATTCCTGCTCCATCCGATATTATCTAGAATGTAATCACCAACATACAAATGTCCATTTGGCATTTGTAGAACATATACCAATACACCAGATACGAAAAGGTCTTTTAAAATTCAAGACTTGTAAGGAGAATAGAGGAAAGACAATATATACCTTAAACGATCTTTAACCTTGTTTTCTGCTCACCACTACAATTCCCTTAAATTTCCGCCCCAGGGCCAAATCTCTTAACTCCCACTCATTCTAGGTCTTGTAATAGATGAAAGCAAACAAATTTATTCCTGCACTAATCAATCACTAATAAAAGATCGTGAGGCAGGTCCACTCATTTCCAATAGAGGTTCCCACCTAAAATTTCTTATGACTAAAAATGGGTCCTCTACAGATTAGAAAATGGCAGGAATGCTGATAAGTTATAGGAAAGGACAAAAGAACAGAGCAATCTGAGATGTCATTCCAGACTAGCAAAGCCAGTAAAGAGAAGTTTTGTGCTAATGAATCCCATTAAAAATCACAAAACACCATTATCCTAGCATAAGAACATCAACAGCTCACTATCACAAAGTATAAATGAAGCATCTTGTAGCAACAACCAAAAGGATTGAACCGCATAATTATAAGGAAGTTAAAGGCAGGTAAAGCAGTGGTGATCAGCTTAAGCATTTATCATAGTAACACAATCCAAAAAACATACTAAGTTATTGTATAACCAAATAATAAATAATTTCCAAGTCACAAATCATCGTCCACTTATTTTAAAGTGACAACAACTTTCATTTCTAGTAATCTTATATCTGTCAACAACAAAAAATGAAGAAGCCTTATTATCCCCAAATGTTAACCTATTCTTGAAAAATAGATACTAAAATCGTACAAAACATTTTCCATTAAAAAAGGGGAAAAAATTAGGTTTTTTGACCATCAAACCATCTCAGTTTGCACCTACATTTCCCTCTCCTAAAGAATCCTTCTGCTTCTCTAGTTCCTCAGCGGCCTTCTCTTTCTCCAACTCCTTAGTAGCCTCTTTCTGAGCGGCCTTCTCAGCGCGTAAAATAGGCTCATAGTAATCAGCATGAGCCTCCATACACTTTCTCAAAGTACTGGTCACTTCAAAGCACTTCTCAACGACATCTTCCTTGTTCTGCTCAGCTTCTTCCACACATTTCTCCCAGTTTACAAAGCTATCTTTGCATCCACCGCCCTTCATAAACAGGCAAAATCCACACTCTCCCTCTTCTTCCTCATCTTCACCTTCAATTTCCTCTCCACTATCACTCACTGTCTCTTTCCCTCCTTGGGATTTTTCTAATTTGATGTCAGTTGATGAATCTGAAGATTGGCGTTTTGGTTCTATGGTTTTTTGGGTGTCAGAGATTGAGCTCTCTGGGGCTTGTGGTTGGTTCCCGTTATCTGAAGAGGACATATTAGGGTTTACTGAATTAGGAGAAAAGTTTGAATTTTGAGAATCTGTATGAATCGGTGAGTCAGAATACGAATTAGGGTTATAAGAATCGGTTGTTGTTGAAGAGAAGACGCCTCCCATGTCTGGTCAAAACCTCTTTCTTAAACCCTTGCTAGTTGAGAGGGTTTCCCTTCTTTCTTTTTTTTTTTTTTGAAAAATTAAAGTGTTTTTCATTGTTTTTCTTTAACTACACATTTGAATGTGTTGTTTTCTTGCGAAAAAAGAAAAAGTAAAAAGTGTTGCTTCTGTTGACTTATTCAGTTGCTGGTGATGAACCAGATCAAGGGCCCTGTTTCTCTCAACGGTATTGACTCTTTTATCTGCCTATTAGTTAATAATTATAGGTTGCAACTTCGTATCCCATGACCCGGTTTGTTTTTAATATGATTTATTCAATATTTATTTAATCTTATAAATTATTTTTAAATTTTTTGTTATTATTTAGTTATCTTTTAAAAAAAGTTTTTAAAGATAAAGTAAGTTATTTTATCTCTATAAATAAAAACTTAAAATTTAAGCTAATAAAAGATTAATTTTTTTAGAATGTTATAATTATTTGACAATCTTATTTTATTTTTTCTATAACATAAATTTAAAAAACTTACTTATTAAAGTAATTTTACAATTTTTAAATTAAAAAGCTTTCATTTGATAACTAAACAAATATATTTTTTAATAAACACTCTATTTAAAAAATTTTACTAACAAACTCTACTTAAATAAAAAAGCAATACTAGTTATTCTCACATATAAATAAGTCTTAATTTGAATTTTAAGTAATGTAATTTTCATTCATTAGATAATACTTAAGTAATTTTACTAGTTATAAAATTTATCATCTAATATATGAATAACACATAATACTATAACTCAAGTCAGAACTCAAAAATTAAAATCTATAACATTATTTCTTAAATAAGTTCTAATTGAAAAGTTATATTACAGGAGCTTCAATTACTCAATACTCTCTTTTATTTTAATTTGCGAATAACGTTAAGAAAAACAACAAAAAATTATTGGACTTTCCATGACAATGACTCTATCTTTTATTAAACTAACAAATAATGTGAATAAGCATAAATTATCCTTGGCTTGAACCTTGAAACTTGAAATTAAGCATTGTTGATGATTATAGGCAATTGATAAAGACTCATCAAAGTGCTATAAATTTGAAGCATTTCAGTTGAAGTATTCCTTACAGTTGCTAGAGATCCAGGACATTTAAAGAAAATTGATGCAAGGCTGTTGTATAATAATAATTTCAGATCAGAGTTGTCTTAAGGAGAAAGTCATCCTATGCGTGGAGCCGTGAACCATTCTGGATACATCATAATGGTCCTCCAAGCAATGGAACTTTCTTGTTGGATTCAACACAATTTTGATGGATATTTTGGTGATGCTAATCATCTTTTTCGGTTTCTTCATCATCGTAACTGAAAGGTAGCGGAACTGACCTGAATGCTCGGTACTTTCCAACATTGTTCAAGTGCTCATTCTCCAACCTGATTGAACTGATCCTTGTATTAGAGTATAAGCACCAAATATAGAATTAAATTAATCATACTCGGCACGGCTTTCCTTATTGCCAAAAAGGGAGACATACCTGAAGAAGTTCCAAAAGCCTCGACGAAACACTTCTAGGCAGGAAATGATGGTTGTTATTACCATTTTCTGAAGAGAATGCAAATTGAATTCAATAACTAACTGCATCCAAGCGACTCGCAGTATTATATTCAGAACCTGTACCCATCAAAAGATTGTTCAATAGCACAAGATGCAATACCATAAAAGAATACCTCAGTGACTAGTCACCTAAACATGACCATTGCTGCAAAATAGACACTCTTGTTGGAACAAACAAGATTCTCTCTCAAATAAGGGTTCTTAGATTTCCTTTGTAGAAGCCCCCAATCCATGACAATATCCCAATATGTGCTCATCGCTACAGCTGAGCTGGCTAAAGCCAACGCAAACAAGGTGGTTCCCTTCTTCAGTTCAAAAACTGTTCTAATAAGAACTGCAACGATTATCAATAAGTATTTCAAGCCATTCCATCCATGTACAGCATCCTTCTCTTCACACAACCGATGGAGGCACTAAAAATTTACATGAACCATTGTTTTAAGTACATAATTCAAAGGCGATAAGTTTTCTTAAATGGGATTCCTTGAATGGGTTGTTTTGTTTTTGGTTGTGGACATGGATTAGCTAGAGTAAGACAAAATACATATAGGCGGGGACAAAAAATTCAAACAAATGCAACATCATATAGTTTCTTAGAAATCTGAATGACCACCATGACACTGCCATCATCCATAGACAATACTCTCCAGCATCAAAACTTGGAGACATGCAAAACAAGAAGAGAGAAGACTGAGACTAAACCTGTAATAAGCGGAGCCAGAATGGAACAATAGCCACGACGAAATAGAAAGCATTATAAATGCCATGAGTGTGGCACTTGCTTTGCCTCTGTGAAAACTCTCACAAGCCATAGAAGCATATGTATAACTCAATACTCCTTATGGCCTGGACCTGGTGTAAAGCAAGAGGCAGCAACATAATATAACATAACTGAAGTTAGGCATCTTTACTGGTTGCACCCAATCAAGTGTTTTGGGTATATAGTAAAAACCTGACTGGTAAGATTGTCTGCCAAGAAAAAGTCTGGAAGTGTAACCTGAATGAGGGAGACAATTAAATATGCCATATAGCTCATCTTAACTGCATCAGCTATAACCTTCATTGTTAATGTTGCTTACTTCGTCACAAAGACTGTGAGTTGCTGATTTAATAAAAAGAAGAGGCGACTTGGATGGTATATGATGTTGAAGCTGCAAAATGGTGAGAAAAGAAAAAGGAAATCCAGTTTTCTAAACCGGCCAAGTTTACTGTATTTTCTTATATAGTAATGTGGTCAAAAAGATAAATAAATGATTCATTGTCACTTAGAAGCACCTATGAGTGAAAAGTTTAGCTGTTTCATCTTACTGTAATTGAGAACAGAGGAACCAGCTCATTTAATTTCTGGTAATGTTGAGTTCTTGACCCCATGTCCAAGTGCAAATTTGCCAGGAAACTTGATAGAGCTAGTGCTGCCAGACCTGTACTGAGGAGGAAGACTTCCCGGTAGCTCAACATAGTTCCCTGCTTGAAACCAAGTATAAATGGATAGTTGACCCGATAATGCCTCCAGAAGTATATGTCTGCAGCATACATAAGCATATGTAGGGCAGCATATGCAAATAAAATGCAAGGATAAGCAAAATGATGCTCATTGAAAACACAGGTCTGCAGAAGATATTGATTGATTTATTATGAGAAATTCTATAATTAACAAACAGATTCTATAGGGAAGTATTTGGTTGCCTTTAAAGTGGGAAAATGTTAACCAAATATGAGGCACCCTCCTTATCCATTAGGTCTCTGGCTTCTATTCTTAATGTAACAGCAATAAGTAGACCTATAGAGCCACCAGAGAAGAATCCTGAAGATGACACAATGAAATAAAATCAATCAATATAATGTATCAGAACCACAAAAAAACAATGCGCTGTAACTAGTAAATAACCTATATACCTGATAAAAATGTTACACCATGTCTTTCTTTTTTTGGCTTTTGGCCTCAATGACTTCATGCCATCTTTGCGATTTGAGTTTGAAAAATGGTTGATGAAAGTAGCCTCCACTTTTTCCAGCAAACTGTTAACCTACAGAGGCATAAAGTGAATCTACTACTTTACCACGAAGAATGTTTAGAGTTGAGAACATGATAAAATTTATGAGCTGATCTAACTGCTCATATTCAATTCTAACATTGTCCAGGTTTTTCAAAATTTATTTTGATAATTTTTTACGAGAATGAAGAATCCAATGCATATTATTACCGACACCATGATTTTATGATTCAAAAGCAAATATGTAAGACATACATCACCAGAGCTGCCAAGGTAAGAGTTGTCCACAATTTTCATTTATGATCTGGATGCTCTCGTTGATGTGATCTGCTTAATGCAACAGAGGGAGTAAATTACCGAACTGTACTTTGTTCATTAATTTGTATGGTAGTCATGAAATTCATAATCTAAAGAAGCATTTGGTCCCTAACCTTATCATACTTCTTCATGATCTTCGAAAATGCTGTAAGATTCATGAAACTATTTCTCCTATTCACAAAACCAAGTAACAATTAATTGGGTTAAAAGGTAAAAAAAGAAAAAAAATTACGAAATAGAATTTCTCCAGATTATTTCCGTCAATCACCTGTAGTGCTTTAGAAGGTGTAGCTTCTGATAGAATTCAATAAACACTACTCTCAATTGTCCTTCAACTTTCCTCAACTCCTTTTTTGAATCTCAACTCATCATCTTTTGAATCCTTGAAAACTCCTTTTAGGGTGGACCTAGGAGATTCAAGTGTGTTAATAATCTTCACATGCTCGAGGATTTCTAGAGAATGGTCTTCGCACTTGTTCTCCTCTTCTTTGCAATCACCACTACAGTTCCGTAGCAACTTGATTGACTTCAGGGCCACCGGTCTCCCTCTTGATAATTATTACTTGTGTCCGCTCCAATTGTCAAATCCGCACTATCACTTGCTGCACATTTAGTATGGTTTTGTAAATTTCAAAGGTAAACTAAAATAAATCTCTAACAGAGATGTAACTGCAAATCAGAAGAAGATCTCCACTGGAAGAGTCAAGAGATTCTTCTAGCGGACTTCTTTTGCTAATTTCAACTCCAGGTCCTTCTATACGTCCTGTTCCTGTATCTTTGGCATGTGACAATAATACACAAGGAAGTGATGACCTTCCTACTTGAATCACAAGCTATTAAGATTTTACACAGAGTCTGCAGAAGCAGATTTTAAAAAGCTAAAAAACTTTAAGCTACTTGTGTTTCTATGATGTTATAGTAGCAAGCTAAAAACTTTCCCAAATGAAACCGGAAATGGATGTCAAATTATGAACAAAACAGCCAAATAGATGTAATTAATTAACAATTACCCAGAGTCCTAGTACTGCTTCTTAAGGGCACTGCAGTAGCATTATCTGGAGAAGCATTTTTCCTATCCACCTTGATTCGCAAAGCAATCAAGGCATCCATTTGCTTCTTAAGCTCAGCTGCTTCACTCATTACTGCCTCCACCTTATCCTTATAAAATTTATTGACCTTGCTGAGCTCTTGAACAAGCTTCTCAAAGAACATTTCCTCAATCTCCCCTCCTTCTTCAGATTGCCTCAGGAAATTAGTCCTGTAAAAATGTCCAGAACCGTTTCGCGGCAACGTCTTAACATCTATCACCTGATCTTCAATATCACCCTGACCGACAATATCTCTGGATTTTGCATGTAGACCACTGAAGGTTCGATGCAATTTTAACTTCTGCTTAATTGCAGTCAAGGGTGTTGGTGCTTGCTTACTCAACTTGTGTAGCATAATTTCTCTTAAATTTTGCTTGAGCCCATTATAGTCCATGTACGCATGGATCTACTCAGGGACCTTCTGTTTCTTGAACTCTTTATCAAACTTCATTTCTCTACAATCCAGTAAACACACAAGTATTTATCTCAATATTTACATGCAAACGAAATAAACAAAATTATCAACCACGTACCCTATTTTGGGCCAATATTATAATAAATGCTACAAGCATCAGAGTCATAGAGGTACTAACAGAGACAAAGTTGACGGAAAAGTAACCAAATGACAGATCATTGCAAACGTTACTAACAAAATAATTCAAGAACTTAGATTGTAACATGCATGCAGCCACTAATTAAGAAGAACCAAAATGAGAAAATAGAAGACGCAAGAAGGAACTTTTTTTTTTTTTGGTTCAGCAAAGAAAACGAATGGAGACAGAAGAAGATTTTTAACGTAACAAGAATGAAACCGCCTCGATATAGTGTATTTCTTGCAGCACTAAAATTGAGGTGTATTTTTGTGCCTGAAAAGCCTCTGCTCTGCCGCCGGCATGTTGCTTTCCAACCAGCTATGCTTAAGAATCATGTGTTCGCAAGACCGCAACTGAACATGAGCCGGACCAATCAAACGGAAGTCATCTCTGAGCAACAGAAACGTTTCACTGATTGGCTAGGACGGTTTGTGGGCTTATTAGACAGCAAAGTTTCTCTCATATTTATCGGTTACGGTTGAGAATTACAATGTGCCCCAATTTTTGACGCGTGTCCTCGACTTCATGAACTGTTTAACTTTCCTTGCTCAAGTTCTCTGTAGCACACCATTTCTTCGGGTGCAATGTATGATGCCAGCTCTCCCGTTGGTAATGCTAACCAATGATTATGAGTACGTGGGGCACATCATTTTAGTAACAAAATTTTGAAAAACCATCAAAGACTAAAGCAACGTGCGTTTACTGAACAGTAATTATTTAAAATAGTAGAATAAGAATGAATTAGAATTGAAATGGAAAATGAAAATCAGAATAATTTATTTACTTTAACTGTAATAATTAAAATTGAAATAAATTATATTATTATTAATGTGTTTACTTTATCTTAAAATCAAAATAGATTGTTACAAGTTACTAAACTAAACCTTAATTGAATATTGTCATTATTTGTTACAATCATTGTGATTATTATTATTATTAATAGTAGTAGTAGTAGTAGCAGCAATAATAATAATAAAACTAATTATAATGATTAATAATTTTAACTATTAATAATAATAATAATAATTTATTATTAAAACTATTATTATTATCAAAAATAAAATTTAATAATAATAATATTTACAATAATAATCATTATTATTATTAACAATAATAATAAGTATTAATTATGATAATTAATATTAATATTTTATTATTAATTATTATCAATAATAATAATATAAAGAATGATAAAATAAGAATTTTAAAATTTACTTGAAAATAATATAGTTACTTCAAAAAATGAGATTTTTATTTCCACCTCTCTTATGAGAATAAAAATTCTAATAATCATTCACAGTTTTACTTGTGACTCATCACTTTAATTCATATCCTACTTTTCATTTAAACAAATAAACGCATCATTCATTTTTATTTTTTAATTCTCATTCTCAATAAATAAACATACATAAAAATATTTGTGTGCAAGAATTCATATTGAAATAGAATTTTGCTAAAAAATATCTTGGTCTTTGTTGGTTTTTCTAAACATGAATTGGCATTCGAAACATGATACTAGTGCTGTCATCTGTTAGCCACATCATGTATAGGCATATCATGTATAAGGTTAGTACCCTTTCCATAAACTTGAGGATTTTACCTGCATTTAACTGATCAGGTTACGATAATGATTGAAAATTTGAAGTACATAAATTTGAGATACCAAATGGATTAAATGAAACTGCCAATACAACATGACGCATAAACTAACTTATCAAAGCCTTGTGTGAACTATGAAGTTTTGGGTCCTAATATCCTTGATTTTGGTACTGCTTTTTGTCTACATTCTGCTCATCCCACAAGAATAACCATTTTGTCCTAGGCCCCCAAAATAAGAAATGCCATATTATTCCAAAAATTTCTACAAAGAAACTCAAAATAAAGAGTAATACTGAACTATCTCTACAGAACTTTAGATCATATAATGGGGCAAAAACAGATGACCCCAACAACACAACCGTGGCTCGGAGCTCCATTGGAATGAATCAGCTAGCTTAATCATTTTTACTCGTAATTTTTCCTCTCTCCACTGCAACAGAAGAAATGCGGTAGCTTAACCCGACCGCAACTCCTGTAATGCAGTAAATTGATTACACACAAGACCATAATGAATATCTATGTACTTGATCTCAAATATCAACAGAGGTGGCACTAAATGAAGCATGTGTCAAACGCTTAAGCTGAAAAGTAGTGGAATTTGATCAAAAAGATCGCTTAGGCAAGGCAATATAACATTGCGCAAAAAGTGGGGTGAAAAATGAACTGAAGAAAAACCATATCTTTGTTCAAGCCTTCAAGAAATTGCATTTGAACACACCATTCCAAGATGCCAATTTTGGAAAGGACCCCAAAGAATAAAAAATGAACGACGATATGGCTCACAATCCATACTAATTCAATGCTCTGTCACCCCAAAAAACAAATGCAAGTTTAGACTTTGGGAAAACAGAGGAAAAGGTCATCATGTTTGCAACCAATCAAACAAATAATGCTAAAGTCTAGGGTAGAAGAAACCATTAATTTTCCTGCATTACCATAAATCAAAGTTTGAGTCTCATATCACTGCTGAATTGTTAAAATATCGAAAGTAACAACGGTTTGGTCAAGCCAGTGAGTCCCTTAGTTCCTTCTATAAAATAAAAAGCCCATATTATTTTTTTCCCTTTTCAACCAACAAAACTGCCAGGACATAATAATTCTCCTAATCATTTCTTATCTTTGAAAAAATCCATAATGAAATAACTTACATCCAAAACATCAATCACAAAACATAACAGGCTAACATTATTGTAAATATTCTTACTTGCAGCGAACAATCACTGGAACAGGTTTCAAAGCCTTTGGCCCATTTCTTATGCCTCTCTTGTGGCGAGAAACCTGCATGATTATCAAAACCTCGAAAATGTTTTTTTAAAAAAAAAAAAAATTAAATGAAATTTTACTAGCCCAAACTTCATGGAAAAACAACTATGTACGAAGAAATTGTAAATAGCATTCATATAGAAGAATTGCATCTTAACGAAGAATCAATTTTAGAGCAGCAATTATATAATAATAATAATAATAATAATAACTAGAGTTACATAATTTTTTTAAAAAAGTACCTTTTTTTTGGGGACAGCCATGAGCTCCATGGACCCAGCAAACGAGAAACTGGGGAATCCGAATTCACTGTTATTATTGTAGTTTGTTGTGTCTCCGTTTTGATCAAACTCGGGCAAAACCAAAGGTGGAGATGGAATCCGATAGGTGATAGCCGCATCCAACGGCAGAGGAAGAGGGGAGCCGTGGGCCCACCTCCTGAACGGCAACGTCCATCCCGCGGTACCACCGGCGCTCTTTGACATCGCCAGTCTCAACGCCATTTTGAGAGCACTGCAAGACAAAGTGGTGCTGCTAGGTTTTATTTTTGTTTCAAAAGAGCGACGTCGTTTATCGTGATGCTTCTTAAACTCACTCCCACATCCCCATTATTTTCTTAAATATACACTTAAGCCCAAGGATTCAAAACTGGTCACAGAAACCCCTTTTAACATTATTTCATTTTTCAGTTCCCCGGTTTCACACCCCACCCGTATGTTTATTAGAGTCCTCAATTTACGTTTATTTCTTTTAAGGCGAGACTTTTTGACAGATAGAATACAGTAGTCCTTCAAAAAATTGACCGGTAAGGTCATAGTATTCTTCAAATTTGTTGCCCTTAACTGCTCAATTAACTGCAATTTGAATTTCTAACCCCATTATTGTATTTTTTATATATATTTCTTATAATCATGAGTTATAACATTAAAATATTGACAAAGTTACACTCTCTTTGTATAAATTATTGTGTTTAAAGTGATGTGGCATACTAATATTGAACTATTTATTGAATAAAATCATAACATTATTTATATGATTTTTATTTATTATTATGTTCTTTCATAATTAATCATAAAAGTTATTTTTTTCTTTAAAAAAAAAGATCGAAAGGTCAAATTTGAAACATTGGACTTTATTAATATTTTTTTCATGTTATCAATAAGAATTTCACGTCTTTTGCTAAACAAAAATTAAATTAAGAGAAGTTTTTTTACCTTAAAATATAAATTTACAAAATGAGTTATTATTTAGCTAATCTTATACGATGAAAATATTTATAAACTGCCATAATTACAATAGTGTAATTTTCTTGCTTAGGAGTTAAAAAAATGAATTTTTTTATATATATTTGACAATCAAATGTTAAAGAACTTGAGTAATAAGGGTTTCAAATATCAGAAACTATCAATATTATGTTTGTTTAAGTCTAATAAACACAAAGATGAAAGACTCGGTAAAAATTTTCCCTTGGACCGCGCACATTTGGCGGTTTGAGTTTGACCACTCCTAACAAAATCCACAAAACAAAGTAGCAATAGAACCAAATTTTTAAATTCTGAAATGAACTCATAATGCTGCTGAGTTTCTAACAATCAATTGCGTACTATGGATGCGCATTCACACCGGAAGCGACATCACCCATCAGATTTCGCAGATCGACGGCTCACGGAAGTCGCACGAGCTCCGAATAAGAGATTCAATAAGAGATTCACTGCGAGGCTTGCCAAGATTTTGGCATCTGGGTTGATCATTCTTCCCGTTCTTATCACTCTCTCCTTGATCACTCGTCAGCATCCGTCTGATCACACCGTTGGATTAGCCGACGCCAGAATCTTGGAAGCAAAAGTCCCACTAAATATCACTAGTTCAAGATTAAGTCAGCTAACAGCACGAGCTCCTCCAACAAGTGAGCAGACCAAGACAGCAAGAGCTCCACCAAATGTTGCTTCAAAAACAAGTGAGCAAAACTCTCTTCTTTATTCCACCTTCTAATCCATTTTTTTTCAAAACATATTCGGTTATTTTTTCTATAAGCATGGCACTAGCACGACTGGAAACTAAATCCCCTCCCCAGTTTTGAGCGGGATTGGCAACATCTTTTACAACTTGAGAGGTTGTACCTGTTGAGTCAATTGATACAACCTACTGATTTATTTATAATGCACAGAGTTAATCATTTATGTTATTCTGAATTGTTCATTTCTTAGGTAGATATTACAAATTAATGCTTCTCGCATCTGCTTCACTTGGTTTCATGATTTACAACTACCCATGCTAATTTTTAATTTTTAATTTGAATGAATTCCTGGCCCCTTGTAGAATAATATCTACCTATGGAAGTCTGTTGTTTAATTTCTGTTTGACTTGCTGACTTGTTCATTTCTTCATATATAGGCTCAGCCTGATGATGTAGTTTTTCGGTCGTTCATCGAGCAGGAAACCTAGCTATGTTTTGGGTTTCTCCACACCGAGATTTCGTTATTAACTAACATGTGTTCAAAGAAAAAGTGTCAGAGCTCGCCGGTTATTTTTTCGGTAAAAACCCTCTGACACTCAAGTCAGTAATTGGGTTGACTTTTAGAAAATGCTCTGTAAGTGAAAGAAAGAAAAACACAAGTTCGAAACTCACTCCCTTTTACTTTTTTGAATCTCATCCTTTTTTCTCCTTTTTTTCCAGTATTTATCTGGGTCTTCTCCCCCCTCACATTACTCTTGTAACGCACGTTCTTTACTCTCCACGTTCTCCTCCGTTATGGGAGGATTGATTGTGCGTGGAAGTTAGTCGGTTACTTGGTTGCCATCACGTGAATTAATCGTACGCAGGAGTTACTCCTTCCTTCTTGGAGAGTGCCGACCAACCGTCTTGCACTATAGGTTCAGGTTGCCATACTTAGGTTGAGCTCTGACATGATGAGAGCTCGCTCGATTGTTGTGGACACTCCTGCTCTTCCCAATTTTGTTCGAGTAAAGTGCGAGCACTTGATCCCGACCAACTTTGACATCGAGCAGGCGTGTCTTTGTACTAGTGATCCGGACTTCTGTTTTGGCTGGCCTACCCTCGAGCAGGCTTGCTCTTTATTTCCCAAACAACCCCTTAATAACCCTGAAGCTATTGAGCTGCTTTCTGAAGGCAAACTTCTTAGAGGACTTATTGTTGCTGGAGGATTTGAAGAAGGTTCTTGTTTAAGTAGTAGGGTGGGCAAAAGTTTGGTGACCGAGCTCACTGGGCTTTAAGCCCGGCCCGCGTATTAAATCTTTAGACATGGGCTCAAAAATTCAAAGCTCGCTACGAACAAGCCCGGATAAGGGCTTTTATAAAAAGGTCCGGGATTTAATTTATAAATTAATATATATATATATATATATGTGTGTGTGTGTGTGTGTGTATTTAATTTTAAAAATTAAGTCCAATTAAATTATATTAAATTAGATTGAATTATATATAATGTTATCTTTTATTTGGTGTAATATTGAATAGGATTACATTAAATTTAATTTAATAAATTAAAAATAATTCTTTAAATAGTTTAATTATTTTTAAATTATACTACTAATTGTTGAATTTAATAAATAATATGAAATAGTATTATGATGAATCAATCGATAAATTTTTATGTTTAATATTATTTAATGGTTTATACAAATTATTGAATAAAAATTTATTATTGGATTAGTTTATTTTCGATATTAGCATTTGTGAGTTATTTTGTTGTATTGTTAATATTAGGTAATCATGTATAATTTAAGTTTTTTTAGTTTATAGTATTATTAAAAATTTATTTTAAAAAAATTAATAAAAGCCCAAACCCGATCTAAGCCCGATCCGAGCCCGCTCAGACCCGACCCAGGCTAAGCCCACCCAGTATAACGAGCTTTTTCAAAGTTTAGACTTATTTTTGGATACATGAGCTTAGATCTGGGCTTACAAAAGCCCGGCCCAAATCCATAAATTACCAATCTTATTAAGTAGGCATCAGTCCTTTTTATATCCCAAAACATCACTCCATAAGCCTAACCCTTTATCTGATTTCCAAACTCAGAAATTATGAAGCTCTTCGCAAACGTTGCGGACCTAATACTCAATCCTACAACAAAACCCTGAAGAAACTTAAGTCTAGCTATTGTAAATATGTTGTTTGGGCAGCTTTCAGTGGCTTGGGAAATAAGGTTTTATCTGTAACTGCAGTATTTCTTTACGCTCTGCTAACAAACCTAGTTATGCTTATTGATCGAGGGGAGGACATGGTTGATCTCTTCTGCAAGCCATTTCCAAAGACATCATGGATTCTACCCTTGGATTTTCCCATTACGCAAAAGTTCAATGGCTTTAACATGAAATCTCCCAAGTGTTATGGAAAGATGCTGAACAGTAACATCATAAACACTTCAACAGAAAAATCATCACTGCCTTCCTATCTATATCTTCATCTTGTTCATGATTATCAGCATCACGATAAGCTTTTTTCTGTGATCAGGATCAAGCTCTTTTCGAAAAAGTTCCTTGGTTAATAATCAAAACAGATAATTATTTTGCGCCATCGCTCTTCTTGATCCAGTCCTTCAAAGAGGAACTTGGTAAATTATGTCCTGCGAAAGACACTTTTTTCCACCACTTGGTCCGCTATCTGATTCACACAAAAAACCATGTATGTGGGCTAATCATGAGGTACCACCAAGCTTACTTGGCGAAGGCAGATGAGATGATTGGAATTCAAGTAAGAGTTTTCGATACACGACCTGGTCCATTTAAATATGTGATGGATCAGATTCTAGACTGTAATCTAAAGCAGAAATTGCTGCCTGAAGTTGATAATGACAAATCTGCTATCAAGTCATCAGCAAAGCCTAAATTAAAGGCTGTTTTGGTTACCTCTTTAAATTCTGGATACTATGAAATTTTGAGGAACATGTATTGAGAATATTCAACTGTGACTGGTGATATGGTTGCCGTTTACCAGCCAAGCCATGAAGAGTATCAACAGACAGAAAAATCATCTCACAACGGCAAGGCATTGTTCCCCATGTGACGCATTGTACGGATACGACTTGGGGCCTTAAGGTGGTCAATAGGGACACATGGGCACCGTGAAGAGATTTGATCATGAGTTTGAGGCTTTGATCGGTGAATGAAATGCTTTAGTAAAGGAAAAATCCGCCTTTTAACTTCCCACCATCATAATAATCCCAGTTACCACCAATATGCTAGCAATGTTATCCTGCTTCCAATTTTGATGTTAAATAGAATTACGTTTCCTCTTGAGGCTCAGAGATCAATTCTAAATTTTTATCTGCTGTTTTTCTGTACTTTGTCTACTTAGCTAATTTTGTAAACAGATCAACGGTACGTGTACAAAGCAAGTTGAAGCCAAACTTGTTATTGTTTCTTCTGTTACATGATGTCATGATATCTGTTACCGTTGAAAGCTCCCTCTGCCGACTCCCAGGAACAAAAACAAAATATGTACAGTTATAAATATCCTTTACTCATGGCAAAATACTACAATTGCATATAAATTTTCTTAAAATCTCAAAATGAGACTCGTATCACAGCGTTTTTGTTTGGAAAATAATATATATATAAAAGTATCAAGTTTGGCCAGACATGATATCCTTTGCTCACAATTTTGGTCAATTTATAAAAATGGATGAACTTAAAACTTTTCAAAAAATAAAATCATTTTGGATGTGGACGAGAATACATCTAAGCCTCCCTTTAGCTATCTTTTCAAATAGGTCTTATTGAAATAGAGTTTTTATTAAAGAAGCTTTTAAAAGTATAGTTTTTTATCTGAAAATAAATAAAATTAGTTATTTAATAGTCAATGAGAGTTTTTATAAAAAATTATAAAATTATTTTAATAGATAAATTTTTTAAAATCCTATTATAAAAAGAATTAAATAAGATCATCAAATAAGTAAATGAGATATTTTAATATTTTGAATAAGTTTTTCAATCTTTACTTCCAAAAATCCAGAATTTAAATTTTTATTAGTAGAAGTAAAATAATTTTTTTAATAATTAAAAGTTCTACTAAAAAATTAAAGAACAACAAAAATTTTGAAAATAATAAAAAAATAGACATTTATGATCATTAGACAAATAATACCATACAGACATTGAATGAGTCAAAATTAATAGACAATATATCCCGTAGTTGATAGTCATGAGTAGCATTTATTTAAATACTTTTAATTTACAAAGTTTTTATTTAAAAAAAAAATAGAGACACTCATGTAATTTGATTAAATAGTTATAGACTCCCTTATTTTTAGAAAGAGATATTATCAATTATCCACTTAATATTTTTTAACGTATCACTTTACCACCAAGGTTTTTTGACAACTATATATTACCATATGATGTTTTAATTATTATCATTTTACCACCAATCATTAAAAGTAACAAAATATTTAATATGATTTTTGTTAAAAAACTATTTTATCCTTAAATTATTTAAGTGTGTAGAAATAAGTTTTTGTCCTTTAAAATGTTTTTTTTCCAAAAATTAAATATTTTAAATGTTTAAACTTTTGAAAATAAATATATTTATTAAGAAAATAATGTTATTTCAATATTTATATTTATATCAAGTTTAATACATACAAATCCATTATAATAATAAATTTATTAAAGATAAATAAATTATTTATTTTATCTTAGTTGCTTGTTCTTTTAACATTTGTATTTCGGTATTTAAATTATTTAATTAGTACATATCAATTACAATATTAAATTTAATAATCCTAAATAATTGTATTTTTTGATTGAAGAATTATCAATTTACCAATTGACTTATTGAAAAATTATCAAATTATTACGTGCCTTTTTGTTTTGTATGAAATCACCAATGCTGCTTAATTTTATTAAATTGAAATATCTTAAATACCCTTGTGATATCATTATTATTTAAACTAAGTTAACTATTTGGTGATAAAATAATAATAATTAAAACATCAGGTGGTAAAACGTGGTTGTTAGCAATTATGGCAGTAAAATGATATATCAAAAAAATATTAGGCGGGTATTTGATAATATTCATTTTAGAAATGATTTTATAATGTTGAGAGAAATGGTCTTACATATCTTTGAAGTTTATATAAAAGTGGGTCTAGCTGTTTTGAAATAAGTATATATGATATATTTTTTAAAAAATATATTTACTAAATATATTTATCAATGAGAAATTATCATTTTATCACTTAATTTTTCTAATATATCACTTATCACGAGAGTTTTTTTAATAATTAATTTTTCCCATCTAACGATTCAATTTTTATCATTTACAACCAAACCATTAAAAATTAACATAATTTATAATAAAAGTCTATACTACCTTAAACAGTGCAAATACAATTTAATCCTCTAAATTAAACAAATAAAAACTTAATTATATACAAAGAGATAATATTTTTATTAATTAATTAATTTATATGTTTAAAATAACCAATTGATGGAATCCAACATATTATAATACTTTTAGTTTAATACACTAGAATTCTTAAAATATCCCTACGACATTAACGATTTCTTAATGAAATTAATAGTTTTTTAGTGTAAAATGATCAAATTTGAAATATAAAGTGGGAAAAAATAATCGTCAAAGGAATTTAGTAGTCAAGGATATGTCAGAAAAAAAATTAAATGGTAAAATGATAATAGTCATTAATAAATTTTGTGTTTAGAAAAATTTAAGTTGGGTCATCTTTATAAATCATTTAAATGTTTTGGCTATTTTCATAAGATTGGAGCTTTTAACGTGCCTCTGAAATGGTGTAAATATTTGAATGCACCAAATTTCTCTTAGCACCCATTTTCTTAATTTACCCATTGTGAAATCATTAATTTTAAACTTTTACTATATAAACCCTTCAACATTCCAAAATTGCCCTAATTATATCTTTGTTATTCCATTATAATTTTCTCTTGAAACCACCAGCCATTCTTCATTTTTTTCCCGTTCCTATTATTCTTTTCTCCATTCTCCATTCCTTTTATTTGTTTGGGAAGTTTTGTTAATTCCATGAACCAAATCATAGTACACTTTTCAATTTGTTATAGGCCATTAAAATGGTCAACAGTCTAACATCGCATTGAGTAAAAATACCATGAGTTTTCAAACATGCATTATATTTTGCAGATATTATGTGCAGTAACCACAATATTTTATCTAATGAAAAATTTAATGGGTTTAGGGCTTTTATAATTGATTATACAATGATTCAATAAGCAACGTAAGGGGGAGAAAAAAAATGGTAAGACATGATAGTGATATTATTGAGATGAAGAATAAAGAGAATATGGTGTTTGTGTAGAGAGATAAGAAAAAATTTTAATTTATCTTATTAATAATTTAGTAATATGTACTTAATGGTAAAATACTATAGGGATATGTTAGTATTATAAAAGTTTATTAAAAAGTGGGTACAAATAGTCCTTTTATGTGTTAAAATAGCTTCACCCCCTCTAAAATTCTTATAACATCCATTTTCATTTTTTTTTTCCTAAAACATACCTAGTTTAATTTATAAAATACAAACCCATATGTTAAAATTAACTACCTTTTCATAGTGTTTCTAAGAATTTCTTTTAATATTTTATTTATAAAATATATACAAATATTAAAATCCTAAATTATTTTCTTCTTATTATATAATTTATATCTCTATAAATCTAAACTCTTATAATTTTTTTAATTAAAATTTAAAATATAAGTACAAATTATGAGATAGGGTGTGTATAAATAATTTGTTAAAAGAATAATTTATTAAGTGTTTAATTAAATTCTATTCAAAAAATGCATACATACATACATATATATATATATATATATATATATATATATATATATATATATATATATATATATAAATAAGTATTAAGTAATTCCAATTGAAAAGGGGTTTATGAAGAATATATATATAAGTATATATATATATATATATAAGTATTAAGTAATTCCAATTGAAAAGGGGGTTTATGAAGAATATATATATAAGTATATATATATATATATATAAGTATTAAGTAATTCCAATTGAAAAGGGGGTTTATGAAGAATTTTGAAGGGTGTGAAAAGATCCCTACGCAACTCTTTTCGTAAACGTCCCATAAAATTGCCTTCAAATTTATTACAAGCCCAAGTTGGAGTCCAGAATCAAACCCATTGAGGTACTTCCATCTTGATTAAACAACGCATTTTGGTGGTCCGTCGAAGCTGCTACCGGCATCTTTTTGTCCGTCTATTGGTAGTACTGCTCCTGCAGATAGGTTAGTTTTAGAAAACTGAAGCAGTATTCGAAGACAGCTACGATGTCATTTATGAAAGGAGATTTACTGATGAAAACTAGAAGACTGGTCAAGGGCATGGCCAAGGCCGAGCCTGTGTGGCTCAAAGCCATGGAACAGTGAGTCTCTCTACAATCCCTAATTTCCTAATTATGAAAAAGATTTTATTTTTATTAGTCATTTTCACTAATACAAAAAAAAAAAAAAATTATTTTTTAAAATTAGGGCTCCCCCTGCAACGTTCCCGCGTGCTGAAGGAAAAGTTCAGAAGATTAGTCTCCCAGAGGATGTCTACGTAAAAAAGTTCTTTCAGAGGCATCCGGATTCGCTTTATCACGATGACATTCAGTATGCATTCAGTTTCAACTTCTAGTTTCTTTTTTTTTTTTTTTCCCCTATGATTATATGTGTGTGATATGGATTCATTTGTTGGAAGATTGACCTAATAGAGTCATTGTTTGGTGAAGTTGTTATAGGGTTAATGGGTTCAATTTCTCTTGAGATATTTTTATGTGGCCCGTGTTTGATGTCTTGTTTCCTTCTGAATTGCACTTAATCATAGGCCTTTCTAATTTATATTAGAGTGGCCTGAGCTAGGTGCATAGAGAAAATCAGTTTACTAGCAGATGCTATGCAACTGTGAAGATGGATCCACAGGTGAATGGCCTGCTATGCTACTTACCTACTAATTCCATCACACATGTATGCCCTTCTCCTGCTGCAAAACCTTTATCATTAACAGAATTTGAGTATAAAATTGGGATTTATCTCATATTAAGATTAATTATGGTTGTAATGATGTGTAGGAGTTTGGTGAGTAAAATTTTAAAAAGTGTTATGTTTTGGTATGCTCAGCTACTGCTAATAATCACTATTTTGTCTTCTTGCTGGATTTGCACTTGTATAGTAGGCCACTTTGGTTCTATTTTGTGGCCTTGAGCGAGGGTGCGCAAAGGTAAAGCTGTTTAATCAGCAGCAGCCGTAAGACTGTTGAGATGGATCTGTGGGCATGGATAAAGTGCCACTTGCCAAATGATCCATCTTACATTTTTATGTGATGACTTGCCAATACGTGTCTTATTTTATAGCCTAATCCTTAGATGTTATTTTGTTTTACCCTGGGAACGTCTGGCCACATATCTTCTTTCTTTTTTCCCCCTCCTTTTTCTCCACTAAGTAGATTGTCAGAATCATAGGCAGTTTAACCTATACATGTGTGTAAGTGTGTGTGTTTTTCACTTATGTATGATGAATGCTTTAATTTATTTCCTCTCCACGTTCTTTATCTTAGCTTCTTTTTAATAGCTTCTTCTGTTCACGGTGAGTGAATTCATGTTTGTCATCTTTCAATGTTTGAGCTTGCTTAATTTTGAGAATAGATTTCAAAGATGACCGGAATAATTTATGGTTAATGTTTGGTCAGGATAAATGGTTTTGAACCAGTTCCAGCCCGTTTATTTGCTCAGCGGGTGCTTGAGTTTAAAGAGCAAGGAGTTAATGAGGAGGAAGCTATGCAAGTGGCTGACGTATGTATCCTGCATTTTGAATCATGATTCTTCTCCCCTTCCTCTTACCTTACTCCTCGATCTAACTAGTACTGCTATTTGTATTTCTTGATTTATGGTTGGTTTATTGGGTGGAGGATATTGCAAAAATGAAGGCTATTTTCCTTTCTTCACCATTATTACAGCTGCTTTTATTTCTTTCTAGATGGAATATCGAGCAGCAAAGAAATTGAAAAAGAATGCATATTCTCGATTGAAGGAAATTGCTCATCTTTTGGGGAAGAGCCCTTCTCCTAACCCATATTCTAGTGCTATAAAGAAGATACAAGCAAAGGAGAGGAAGTATGTCCGCGACCGTTTCTATAATCCCAGTATGCTCAAAATGGTGCAGGTGATGAAAGAGGAGAAGGCAGCTGAAGCACGGGACAGAATGAGAGGGGGTGGCTGGTAAAATTTTGCTGAAATGAATTCTAAGATAAGAGAACCCTCAGGTGCATCTACAATCACTGTATTATTTATAATGATCAATTTGGCTTTTCAACTGCCAGAGATCTTTCAATGTTTTTTAGCTTAAATTTTTGGTCAATTATCATCTGATAGCATTAAAATTAGATAATAAAATTTAATATTCTCAATTGTATTCTATATTTTATTTCATCGGTCCAAATACAATTCGGATAAAAGAAGAATTACCTGTTAGAAAATATTATATATCCCTAGGTGTTTAATGTCATATACAAACTAATTTTGCCGCAGAGGCTGCAAGAAACCATTAGGACACATGATGACGATGCTTCTATATTCTTTAAGAGTTGGTATGCTCGCCAGCTTAATCTGCAGATGGGCATGACGTTGTCACATTAATTCAATTTAATGAATGTGAAGTGTTCGGCTAGGGTACTACCTCTCGCATAACCTAATAATTTGATCTCTAAATACAGTCAAAAGAAGCCTGGTGATTTTTGTTGCATGAACATGAGCACCGCTGTACTCTTCCTACACTGTTGAGTTGTCTAATATTTAAAGAGCCAAAAGAAAAGATCACCTAGCTTGCCGAAAGATCATAAAGAGAAAGAAGGGAATGAGAGCATAATACCGAATTATCGACAAACTTCTCGAGGATACTGCACATAAAGAACAAAGATGAAGATTATAGCAACACTTTTTCTCTTTTATGTTAGAAAAGAAGCAGCAACAAGTACAGAAAAACCAAACAAAAAGAGCACCGATTTATTCTTGCATCCACAATTTTGCTAACGTTAGCTTTCTCTTCAAGATAATAAAATCTTTGCCGGCTCCAAATGGGCAACTTTATGTTGTGTACTAATCAACTCATTTTTACACGTCAAGGTCCCCTACGCCCCCAGTACACTGATAATTATATGTTGCATGCTTAGATATTTTACGGACATTTAACTCTTCGGAGGTGTCACAATTTTGTTGGTCTACAACAATTCAAGCAACAATCTGGAATCCAATCCTTTCACGGCTCCCCAGCCATGGAAGCTACAACTGCAGCATCGGGCATGATGACGGCAATAAACTTCCTTGCAACTTCCCCAATCGCACGAACGTTTGTCCCCACAGCCACCTTATCATCACCATGGCTTTCCAAATCCAAAAAACCAAACTTGCTTGCTGTTTATGCTCCAAGAGTTAATTCTCTTCTTTCTTTCCTCACTCATTGCTCCACAAAACCAGATACCAACACGAACAATGAAACAGACCAAGATTCAACCATTGAACATAACTCAAACTCAACATCCAACCAGAGTAATGCACCATCAAGTTCAAGTTCAAATGAGGCCCTTGGCTCTTCTTTATCACCTTCAAACTCTTCTAATTCTAGAGGATTGGTGCTTGATTTGGGTTCAACAAATTCATGGGACAGCGGTGAAATTGGTTCGGCAGTGGTCAAAAGATTCCTCAGTGATGATGAAGAGAGATGGTACATGTGGTACTATGGCAATTCTGGTGAAAACCCAGGTTCGGATTCTGTTGGTTTAGCAATTTCAAGCAATGGGATTCACTGGGAGAGAGGTAATGGGCCAGTAAGAACTACCAATGATGTGGGTTTGATTATGAATTGTGGTAAAGATTGGTGGGCATTTGATACTTTAAGCATTAGACCTAGTGAGGTAGTGATCATGTCCAGTTCTAAAATTAGAGCCTCAAGTGCTGTTTACTGGCTTTATTATACTGGTTACAGTAGTGAGAAAATGAATTTTTTAGATTATGATTCTTTGGAGTTCAATTTACGGAACCCTGAAAGGTTTCACACTGGCAGCTTGTTGAGTGGTGAAAATGGTTTAAAGCGGCAGATTAATAAGTCCTTGCCGGGTTTAGCAATAAGCCAGGATGGGAGGCATTGGGCAAGAATTGAAGGGGAGCATCACAGTGGAGCATTGCTGGATGTTGGCTCTGATGAAGATTGGGATTCTTTGTTCATCGCCACCCCACAGGTTGTTTTTCATGGAAATGGGGATCTAAGGATGTACTACCATTCATTTGATGTCGAAAAAGGTGAATTTGGCATTGGCATGGCAAGGTCTAGAGATGGAATCAAGTGGGTGAAATTGGGAAAGATAATGGGAGGAGGAATAAGGGGTGCTTTTGATGAATTTGGGGTAAAGAACCCGTGTGTTGCAAGGAACAGGAAGGATGGGAAGTACTTGATGGCATATGAAGGTGTTGGTGCTGATGGGAGTAGTAGTATTGGATTGGCAGTGTCAACTGATGGATTGAAGGAATGGAGGAGATTTCAAGACAACACGGTGCTTAAGGTTGAAGCTGATGATGGATGGGATAATAAGGGAATTGGGTCACCTTATCTAGTGCCAATGGATGGAGAGAGTGATGAATGGAGGTTGTATTACACAGGTGTTGGAAATGGAGGGAGAACTGGGATTGGTTTAGCAGTTTCTGAAGGGAGTGATGTTAGAAAGTTCAGGAGATGGACAGGTTTCAGTGTATAGGTTATTAGACTTGTTTATGCGTGTCATTTTTTTTCCTCCGTTACTATCTGTCTAATCTCAATATTATTTGTTTAATTGGATGATTCAGAGTCTATTATTGCTCATGTGCTATGGTTGATGTGGCGGAAAGATTTTGGCAACACAAAACGCAATGGCATATTGCAGTTTGGTTGAAAGTTGTTAAGCATTAAATCTATTATGAATAGAATCGTAGATGAATCATTGTTGTTTGTCTTTTGAACCAAGGTCAGTACAAAATTGAGGTTGGTTTTTGGATTAATTTGGCCGTCCGATGCATGGTTGATCCTTATAAGCTTGTCATTATCAAAATTTTGACCAATGTCTTTGTAGATTTTATTATTATTGTTATTATCTTTTACAGTAATTAGCTGTATTCACTATTCAGGCCGTCTGGTGATTCCCTTTTGGGCCAGTCTTTCTAACCTTTAGATTTGGGCACATAGGTTGCCCAATCAAACGAGCCCAACTAAATGGCAAGGAATTTAAGAAAAATAACGCTAATTGGCATTCTTGTAGTTATAACCTCTTTTTTCACTATTTAAAATTACATAAAAGCTCAGATATAAAATTAATTAAACTATACCATATATTTTCTTTTTGTTACAATGTATCTCTTCACACTCACATCATAAACTCCTTATTTCATGTACAATAATATAGATTAGAATTCATTATTATTATTATTATTATTATTAATTCAAAATGTTTTTGAAGTGAGAATTAAAAACTTGTAAGTTGATAGGGAAAAAAAAATTATCATTTCTTATTGAATATTTACCACGATGAATTTGGAGTGCTTTTATCTACATAAAAACATGTTGAAATTAATGGTCAATAACAAAAACCTCAAGTAAAATTTATGGGGCCTGTAAAAAGTTAGTAGCCGAAATAAATTATGTTTGATTTCTGCAATTTGAATTAAGAATAAAACTAAATATTATAAGAATGAGATTTCAAGAGAATTTTAGAGAGGTGTCAATAGCAGTACAGCACCACTCAAGAATACAACATTTTGTTTATATATATAGTCAACAAGAAACGTAACATATTAGTAACTTTGTTTCATGACATGAGTTAAAAAAGAAAAAAAAGAAGAGAGAGAACACATTAGTAACTTAATTTCTTTCATAGAAAAAAAAAAACTTGGGTTGTTTGTTTTTATGTTTAAAGCTTTCATTTGATTTAATTTAATATGTTTTAATATTTTGATTATTGGTTTTTTTATATGAAATTTTACTGTAAGACATTTTCATCTTAATAGAAAAAGAAAAATTTTTCGACTTTTATCTGAATAATAAAATATATGAATAAAAAATTATTATTTTTTCTCATAAATAACATCATTAAATGTATTTATTTCTCACGTAATTATTAGATGTTATATTAAAATTTCACTTGATTTTAAATTGTACTTAATATTAAATACTTAACACACATTCAAATTAAATTTTAAACAAATTCTTTTATAATTAAATAACAACTTTTTATGTATAAATATTATGTTAAATTCTAAAAAAATAATGTTATCAAAATTATTTTTCATAAATTATATATCAAATACTTGCCTTATAAGAATTTATAATATACAAAAAGTATTATACTAGAAAATATTGTAAATATATTTTTATTTAAAATTCAAGTATATATAACATTTTCAAGGTCATAAGTGTAAAATTGTTAGAATTAAGATGTTTTGAATTTATAAAAACAAACAACTTACCATTTATATTTAGATGTCAAAGAATAAAATAAAAAACAAACATATTTTTCAGACATATGCATTCAAACTCATTCAAACTTCAGTAACATTCAGATTTATTTAGATTTCATATTAAAAAAAAAAACCAAGCAAATACTACCTTAATCTCATTTGATGTTTAAACTAATATTCATGTTTAATATTCGAATATTTAGCTTACATCAATTATGTACATGGAACATAAGTGTATTCACTAATTTTGCAGAACTATTAAGATTAGATTGATAGCGCGTTTATTAATTAGTAATTAGAATAGACTAGAATTGGAATAGATAATGAAAATCAGAATAAATTATTTACTTTATCTGTAGGAATCAAAATCAGAATCAATTGTATTCCATTGAGGTATTTACCTTATTTTAGAATCGAAATGAATTATTACAAGTTGTTGAAATGATCTTAGTTGATTATTGTCATTATTTATTTTAATAATTGTGATTATGATTATTGTTAATAATAATAAATTATTGTCATTAATAATAATAAAAATAATAATAAATGACCTATTTACAAATATTACAAAATTTCTATAGAAATCAAAATGTAAGAGTGACAAAAATTAATTTAAAATAATTCAGAAATTATGAAGATTTAATGGAATAAAATTAAGAGTTCAAAGAACGAAAATTTAATTCTTAACCTCTCATGGGAATCAAGTTCTCATTGCTTAATAATATATATATATATATATATATATATATAGAGCTCTATATATTTTATTCTCATTTATGATTCAATTTTAACAAATAAATATCATAGATCATTCTTATTTTATATTCTGATTCTTTGATCATATAAATAAACACACCCTATTAATAATTAAGTTTACAAAGAAATTGAGTTGAGCGGGGGAAGAAATTAAGTTGACTTTAGGTTCGATATATATATATATATTTTTTGACCTTTTTTGAAAGCAGCATCAGATTGGCCTAAGTGATAGGGTCCACGTTTGACGTTGTCCAGTAGTCGCGTACACAACAAATTAATATTGAAAAAGCACATGCAGATCGGGAAAGAATTGACCCTTAAGCTGCTGACAACGTTCTCCATACCACGCGTGTATAACCCTCTATGCATATATTTATGTTTGCAACGCAAACAATGGCATAGGTAATAATAGGTTAGCAAAATATATGTACATATATCCCTTGCATGTTTCCAGTTCGCTAGCTAGTTAGGTTTCTTTTGACTCAGCCGGAGCTTGCATTGAATGTAAGAGGTATAAGTGACTGACACGGTGAGGTCCACATCAATTAATGCAACTGCGAAATTGGACAGGCTTATCAATCACGGTGTCACGAAGTTATATTTTTATGTATTTTATATTACACGTAAAAATATATAAAATTTAACATATTTTAATAAGAGATGTAAATTATATTTTATATAAATTAGATTAACTAATATTATTTATTTATACATCTGTCAGATAAATAATTTAAAAGCAGAATTATTTGAACTCACTAAATTTTTTACAACACTCTTTTTTTAATTAAAAATTTTATTATTAAAATATAATTTAATCAATTAGTTATATGACCTCACTCTCTCTCCCTCGTCTCTTCTCCTTATCAAAATTACATTAAGTAAATATTATATTTAACAAATGAAATTGCTCAAAATTAACAAATTCAGTCCTATTATAATATAAACAAAATAAAAATATCAATACCCATCATGTAAAAATAAAAAATAAAAGTTTATGTACCACTTTGAATTTTTTTTTTAGTCAAATCTTAGTAGTTCCAACTTTACATGATAATATCTGGTAAATTCGATGATGTCATAATAAAATTTAAGGGAAATATAAAGTTGATATAGAAAGCAAGAATTAAAAATAAAAATAAAAGAGAGAAAGTAGTTAATATATCACGGGTAATTTCATGATTTTTGCAAATTAACGAATTAAAATAATAAGTTAAAATTTGATGATTACTTTAATTTAAAAAATAGGTATTAAAAAGAAATCAGTAGGTTTCAAATAGCCTCACTTGTAATTTAATATTAAAAAATCACGTTTATCCTTTGATTATTATTATTTTTGGGTTAATTTTTTAACACCAAAATTTACAGAGGGCATTAAAATTTAGATCAGACTCAATAAACAAAAATAATTTCTAAGTGTTGTTCACCTAAATTGTACATCTAGAAGAAATTAATATTTCCTTCATATACGTACAAAATTTAACTATTTTTTTTTAATTACAAGAGACTAATGATCGGCTTATAACTCATATTAAATGAGACAATTACTGATATTTATAATTTTCCACTCAATTATGAACCCATAATTAAAGAAGGATATTAAATTTTCATACTTACTTTTCTAAATGATCAAACTTTATTCTCACAAATGTATCTTAAAAGTTTCTCCCACTAGGCCAAAGGGCTATTTGTAGAATTTAACTAGTTAAACTTTGAAACCTTTATTTGTTTATGATCTAGTCGTGCTATCGAATCAAAGTTAGTATCGGTATAGTAGTTTTTTTCTCCTAAAAAAAAAAAGAAAAAGAAAGCATTCTAAAAATGAAACTTGAATATGGTTAAGATTTAATTATATATATATATATATATATATATATATATATATATAAAAGGGCGAGTTTCCTAAAATTACACTACATTTTACACTCATTTTAGATTTTAAAATTAAAGATAGTTAGAATTTAATGAATTAATGACATGTAATTTTATCATAAATTAAGTACTAATGTGTTTTCTCTCCCCTCGGTTTATCATTCTTCATATATTTTTTTGTTATCCCCTTATCTATTTTTCTTTTAACTTTCTTTTTCACCATCTCTTGTTTTTTATCAAATGATTTCTCCCACAGTCTTGTCCAATTGCCAATGTCTTTGAATAAAAAAAATAAAAAAATAAAAATAAATTTACTCTCCACAAAATTGTAATAAAAAAATTCTGGTGGATATGTGCCCAATATAAATGGAGTTGACGGAGGTTATGTTTTGATTGATCAAGGAAATTTGCAAAGGAATAAGTGATTTTCATTTACTTTTTTGTAACTTAAATGTACATGTTATACATAGTTGAATATGAATTTATAAAACTTTAGAGTAAACCTATCAATCTCTTCTAATCTACTAAATTTAAGAGAGATAAAATAACAAAATAAAACAATAAGAGAGGAGATGAAAAATGGCTGTAAAGAAGAGAAAAAATGTTGGTGGCAGTCTGACAGAGAGCGGAAGATATTATAAAATGTTAAAGGAAGAAAATGGATAAGAGAAGAGATTAAGTATGCACTAATGATAAAAATTTAAAAGATTAATATCACTTAGGGTATATTTAGAATTGAGGTGCTATAATTTAAAAGTTACAGTTGTTGTGAAAAAAACTGTAATTATAAAATAAAAATTAATAAAATATAATAAATATAATTTTTAAATAATAATTTTGACAAAATTATCAAAGATATAATAAATTTTTAATCATATAAATAAAAAATTATATTAACATAATTTCTTAATTACAGCAGTTAGTATTTACCAAATACTTTAGTGTTATAACTTAAAAACTACAATTATCTAACCTCAAATCCAAATATATTTTTAATCCATTAATAAAACTTTACGCTGATAAAATTTTAATCTAAAGGCTTAAAATGAATATAGAATTAAATACGAGTTAAGAAATTTATGATCTAATATAGCACTATCAGTTGCAATCTTATAAAAAGGAAAGCACAAAGATTATATAAGAAGTATTAAATCCAAATCCCTAGAATAGATACCAACAGCTTTAGATGATTAATTGATGCTAAACAATTGGGAAAATTTTTATTCCAAAGTTGCCCGTTACACCAGCATGCATAAAGGTTCTAATAATTAGTCTACCAACAGATAAATACCTACCTACTCTTGAACGATTTTTCAACAGTACTTCTAAAACACTGGCGACCAAGTTGATGAAGCACTAACTAGATCCATCACCCCGTTCCAATAATTCTTGTTCTCTTGATCAAAGTTGCCACCGACATTTCCAGTATAGCTCTCTGCTGCACTAATAATCATTGATGAATTGTGATGAATATCAACCGAATCACAAATCATCAGATCCGATGATAAGCCCTCCATAATATTCTCAGCTGTCCTGAACGAATCTTGAAACCATGTAGCTACAGAACCATCTGCAGCGTAAGTCATTTCATGCAACCCCATTAGCATTGGTGGATTGTCCAAATTGTCCTTCGATCCTTCAATTACTTGGTCCGATTTCTCGGAGCATGGAATTGAATTTCCCACAAAGTTGTCACTAAATAATCCAACTGCTGGTGGGCCACTTTGTAATATATGTTCGTTGAAGTTTAGAGTGGATGTTGGAGACTCAAGATTACTGTCCCTGCAGGCTACACCAAACATACCGGAAACTACCCCTTGCCAAGCTTTCAGCACGTCGAGGCACTGGGGTCTACCCTTCGGAGCGGCGGCTATGCTGGAGCCAAGGCCAAGCTGATGATCGTGAGGATGACGAGCAGGAGGGGGCTTGGAAACTAGTTTTGATTCTCTGACAAGTCTGGCTTCAGCTTCGAGCCGAGCGCTCTCCCACTGAGCCATGTGGCTGAGATTAGCGGCGTCCTTGGGCTGGCCAAGGGTGTTGGTTTTGGGCTTATGGGTCACAGGATCAATTCCCATTTTTGTCAGTCTCTTCTTAAGATGCGTGTTCCAGTAGTTCTTGATCTCATTATCAGTTCGTTTTGGCAGGTGAGCTGCTATTGCCGACCACCTGATCAATGACATTCATTTTATTATATACAAGCAATTTAAATTAATTTCCATAATGTTGCTAAATTATACGTGAAAAAAATAATGTAATGACAAATCAAATTAATCTATCTAGGAACCGAGCTAGCAAACCAGAAATTAATTAAAGTGTACGTACTTGAAGTACTCTTCGGACATGTTCCACTAGTCATTAGCTCTACTACTTGCTTAGCACTAATATTTCTATAATTATTTTTTTATTTTTTAAGAAGCTAGCTTTAGATGCTATAGTACGAAAGTTTAAGCAAGTAAAAAGCAACATTTTCAATTCTTATTTGCTAATTAAAAGATGCCAAAAATTAAGCTAACCTGTTTCCGAGAAGAGCATGAAGTTGAATTATGGTTTGTTCTTCCTGCAAACTGAACTTTCCTCTCTTGATATCAGGTCTTAGGTAATTTATCCACCTCAATCTACAGCTCTTTCCACATCTTTGAAGCCCTGCAAGTGCAAACACACCCCCAACACCAACCCCCAAAGGAAAAAAAAAAAAATGAGTAAAAATAATCACAAGATATAATGACAAATATTCTTCGTTATGAAAACTAATCACATCACCAGCTTTTGCAGGCAAGGCTCGCCAGCTTCCATGGCCATGTTGTTCAATGAAGGCCAAGAGTTTCTGGTCCTCTTCAGGAGTCCATGGCCCTTTCTTCAAACCCACCTTCTCACAACATGGAGACCTCCCCATTTTTCCCGAGTCACAATATGTAAAAATTATGCTAGGAATGAACCTCTAGAGAGCACTGGAATTGAAGAAGTAAGATCCGAACGATGACTTTTTAATAATTAAACGAGAGAGTAGCCCTAGATATATATAGAGCAAGCCAGATTTAATTTGATTGGTCATTACTCATCGCTGGTTATAAATATGATGAGGTCCTACGTGCCAAAGTTTTATGAACCAACGTGCCGTTACTCTCGCTACCAACTTGGGAAATTTAATCAATGTATATTTACTTCTGATTATTAGCACTGAGCTGTTTGTTTTTGTATCTTAGAAAATTAGTATTTTTACAAAATAGATTTCCTATTGATCATCCAAAATTTGATTTCCTAAAGTCATATAAATACATTATGAGATTTAACAAGTTCAATATTTTGATAAGGGTAAATATTTGTTTGGTCCATATATTTTTAATTAGGTACTCATTTAGTTCTTATTATAAAAAATACTTCAAAATATCTTTATTAGTAGTTATATTACAATCACACCCTTGTTTTTTCTTTTCTTTTATAATAATATCATTGTAACAATATTCTTGGAGATCTTAACGAAAAGAAAAAAAATGTGAATTTATCAAATTAACCTTAAAATTAAAATAAAAATTAGTTGTTATTATTTTACTTTATAGGATTAATTTGGTAATTAACTTTTTGTAAAAAACTTTTAGTAAAATAATCGCAAAGGTATTAAACATTGCTTTATATTGACTTGCATTAGTTTATTTATAAATAATAGCAAAATTATTGGAAAAGGATGAAAAAGACCTGTTGTTTCTTATAGATATTTATTTCCTAATTTGCTAATAAGTGATTACTAGTTAAGTTGCTAATTAAATTTTTTATAAATTAAAAAATCAATGTAAAAAATATTTTTGTAAGGGTATTATTATAAAAGCAAATAAGAATAAGTTTGTAATATATTTAATATTAGGCGTATCTTGAGATATTTTAAAAAATATAAGAACTAAATGAGCACTGAATTTAAAATATAGGGACTAAATAAATATTTATCTTTTTGATAAAATCTAATAAATTTATTTGAATATTTCAAAAGTAAATGATTACGAATTCAAAAATTATATAATATTGTGTTTAAAATTATAGCATTAAAACCGTGATATATTTCTTTTTATAATATTATTTGTTTACTACACAAGTTAATTAAGTGAAATTATTTATCTTCTATTTGCTGCACAAGTTAATTAAGTGAAATTATTTATCTTGATATTGATTAAGCCGAAACAAAAATAAAAAAATATTCTTATAAAACTAGATACATATATAATATATCAATAAAATTATTTCTAATTTTGCATCTTAACATATTCTATGTAGTTTTAAATTTTGCTCCTTATTAATTTGTACTTTGAGACTATTAGGAGTTGTTCTTGAGGAGATGTACAATGATGCAAAATCACTCACTTTATAACAGCTTTGAAAAATATTAAAACATTAGCTTTTCAAAATCCGATATTAAAAATAAATTTTATTCATAATAAAATATCAAATGCATTACATAAACCTAAAATTATCACTGTTCAATTTAAATACAAACTCAGTAAATATATAAAGATAATTAATATTATAATGAGTTTTTATTTTACATTTTTTTTGTATAAATTTACTTATTTTTCATTCTATCTATAAGTCTTATGTTTAATTTTAAAAATTTATTTTTATTTTATATTTAATATTGATTGGTTGGTTTTATATTATACTTGTAAGTTTTGTTTATTTATCAGTAATACATCAATTTATATGTTTTATACTAACTTACTTGTTTTACATTTTATTTACAAGTTTTATATTTCATTTCTAAAATTTATGTTTTATTTTGTATTTATTAGTGATTTACTCATTTTATGTTATATTTATAAATTTTTGTTTGTTTACCAGTAATAAATCAATTTACCAGTTTTATATTAATTTACTTGTTTTACTTTCTATTTACAAGTCTTATATTCATTTTCTAAAATTTATGTTTTATTTTACATTTAATATTAATTTACTAGTTTTATGCTACACTCGTAAGTTTTTTTTTTAACTAATAGTACATCAATTTACCTGATTTACATTAATTTACTTATTTTACTTTTCATTTATAAGTTTTATATTTCATTTTCAAGATTTATATTTTATTTTATCTTAAATGTTGATTTATAAGCTTTTGATAAATTCATAAGTTTTATATTTCATTTAAATAATTTATGTTTAGTTACAGCAGTTAGTATCATATAATTATCTCGAACCAATTACATTAAGTTAATCCCAAGGAGATAACAAGTTTATCTTTATTGTAGAACTAAGCGCGGAAGTAATTAATTCCCCTCTCTCCACCCATTTTAATTGCAAGGTATATTTTCTCAATAAAAAGAAAGTGAAATACTCTTATTTTTTATGGAAAAAGTTGGTTTTCATAATTTTAGTTATGAATATTTTTAATAAATTGATATTGAGTAATTCTCTATTGAGGAAGCTCTTATTATATTCAAGATGATACTAAAAGATAATAAAAACACCCATATCAATCTCATGTTTTTTTTCATTTAACATATTGAAATTTGTGCTCTTTTATATTATAATTTAGTCTGCATTTTGTTAAAGTGAAGGAACCCTACACTAAAAAAAAAAAAAAGATGAGGAAATAGCCAAATATTATAATAATTGTAAGAGAATAAATGACAAATACATAAAATAATATGGGAAAAAAATTAAATTCAAGTTGCACTATCCCTTAAAAGAAAGCAATGTTTTTCATATCTATTTAAATTTATTTGAATTAAAAACTATTCAGATTTCATAAATAATTATTATGTAATTTTTTTCCATATTGAAAATATTAATGTAAAATTTTTATAATTTGGTCCTTGTGATTGTTAATGGTGAACTTAAAATCTAGGGCAATTTTTTTTTTTTTTTAAAAGAGATAGGGATAGGCAAAGCTCAAATTGATTTTTTAGCTCCTACATCTCCAATTATTTAAACAATGATGGTTAATTAAAGAGAGCTATTTAAAAATCACCTAGACAAGCCCCAAATGTGAAGGTAGCATTTTTTTTTTTTTTTGGTGAACGTCATGTAAGAAGTTTTTATTAAAAAAATAAACTTTGGATTTCTTTTATTGTAAATTGATTATCTTCAAATTACTCCTTTATTTTTAAAAACATCGAATTATCTCTATACTTGGTCAAAATATAAGGGAAAATGGGGGTGGGTTGGGTTGATGAATTCTTTGATCTTCTTAATAAAAAATAGAGAATAAATTGAGATTTTTTTTTAAAATAAAAGAAATAATTTAAAGACTATCAATTCACGAGGAGTAATCCAAAATTAACCATATTGAAAACTAAAAATCGAATAACACCTGCATAGAAACATAAAACTGAATCAATAAAGAAAAAATGATTATAAAAAATGCTAAACAAAAAGGCATCACAAAAATCTGTAACTAAAGAATACTTTGAACTTTAAAAGGCGTGGTCTGCCACACTAAAAAATGCTAGGACAATTGATCCAGGGAAGTTTTTATTAAAAAAATAAACTTTGGATTTCTTTTATTGTAAATTGATTATCTTCAAATTACTCCTTTATTTTTAAAAACATCGAATTATCTCTATACTTGGTCAAAATATAAGGGAAAATGGGGGTGGGTTGGGTTGATGAATTCTTTGATCTTCTTAATAAAAAATAGAGAATAAATTGAGATTTTTTTTTAAAATAAAAGAAATAATTTAAAGACTATCAATTCACGAGGAGTAATCCAAAATTAACCATATTGAAAACTAAAAATCGAATAACACCTGCATAGAAACATACAACCGAATCAATAAAGAAAAATGATTATAAAAATGCTAAACAAAAAGGCATCACAAAAATCTGTAACTAAAGAATACTTTGAACTTTAAAAGGCGTGGTCTGCCACACTAAAAAATGCTAGGACAATTGATCCAGGGAAATTTTAGCAGGCTATGATGAGCAGCACTATTATATTCTCCAAAAATATGGGAGAAGCGGAAGTTTATACATTGAATCAAGAGAATACAATTATGCCAAGTATTTCAAATGCTCCAATGAGGGCATAGAGAGTGATTAGATAAAAGATAAATCACAAGAATAGCATCACTCTCAGGCCATTAATTCATCAAACCTTTATTTTAGGAAATTTATGGGTGAAACAGAGCCATATCTAAAATGAAATTAGACAGAAAATGAGAACAAACACGCAGAGATACTAGAAATTACGTAATTTAGCTTTTATCTTACGTCCACAGGTAAAGACAAAAAAAATTATTTCATTAGTGATATGAAAATTATAAGTATTGTAATATTTTAGCTTACGTCACAGAACCCTAATACACCCAATCTCTCACTCACTTTTCACACACAAACTCTCTCTCTCTCTCTTTTTCTAAAATAAAATGCTGAAGAATGGAATTCCTGGAGAGGGAAATGAAGCCTTTATTTATATGGTTCATTTCCTCTCCTAATAATAATAATAATAATAATAAATTTTATTTTATTATTTTTCAAATTCAAATTTTGAATTTAGAATTCAAATTTTGAAATATTAAGTATGGCTTCTAAATCTTTTTCTTCTTCTTATTCTTTTTTTATTAAAAAATAGTTACTACTTCTAGATTGCATATATGCATTTTTTTTTACAATCTCTCATTTAGAGATTTGTTTGAAAATCAATCAATCTTCATATCATCATTTCTGCTTCGTGGTTGTTATGTTGCTTACGTCACTGCTAGGCCATCAGAGGATCTACTCCATATAAACTTGTCAGTATTGATTAGCTTGGTCATAACATTTGTTAGGTTTTCCTTAGTATGGATTTTCTTTAAATTTATATTTTCATATTCTACTACTTCTTGAATGAAGTGATACTGAACACCTATGTGCTTCGTTCTATAATAAAATGCTGGATTTCTTGTAATATACAAAACACTTTGACAGTCACAAAATACAGAAATTTTCTCTTGTTTGTGCCAGAGTTCCTCTAGTAATCTTTGTATCCTAATAGCTTCTTTGCAAGCTTATGTAACTGCTATGTCTTCTGCTTTTATTATAGATAAAACTACAACAATATGTAGTTTCGAAACCAAGCTTAAGTTGTTCCTACAAGTGTAAAAATATAGTTCATACTGGATTTTTTTTTATTAAGGTCTCATGCATAATCTGAATTCACGTAACCTCTAACAGTAAATTCTGATCTTCTATAACATAATGCAACATCTGAGGTTCTTCTGATATATCTCATAATCCTCTTCACTATTTTTCAATGTTTTCAACTAGGATTCATCGTGTAACGACTGACCGCTCCCACTGTTTGTGTAATGTCTAGCGAGTGAGGTAGAAATTGAACTCCCTACTGCTAATGCATATGGTACTTGAAATATCTTTTTCCTCTCTATTTTATTGCTAAGATACATACTTGAGGATAACTTAAAATTAACAGAAAGTGAGGTAGAAATTGACTTCAATCTTTCATATTGAAGTACCGCAAGATTTTCTTTAAGTAATTCTTCTGAGAAAGCCATATCTTCATATTATTTATGTTTAGGTGAATTTGCATCCTTAGAACCTTGTTTGCCGGTCCCAAGTCATTTATTTCAAACTCTTTAACCAACTGTACCTTTAATTTCTGGATTTGATATTTGTTAAGGACTGCTACTAACATATTATCTATATATAACAAAAAAATGATGAAATCACTATTCTCAAATATCTTGTAGTATGCACAATGGTTTGAATTGAGTTTGTTGCATCTAAGACTCATGATATAGGAATTAAATCCCTTATACCAACACATCGACTCCTGTTTGAGACTATATACAGATTTGTTTAACGTGTAAATCAAGTTCTTCTTTCTTATTTCTGCAAAACCTTCTGCTTGGACAATATAAATTTCTTCTTCAAGTTCTCTATAAAAAAATGTAATTTTCATATCTAACTATTCTAAATGTAGGTCAAATATAACACACATTATCAAGACTACTCTGACTATTTTGAGTCAAACCACCAAAAAAAAATCTCGCTGAAATCAATACCTTCTTTCGGAGTATATTCTTTTACCACCGATCTTGCACGATACCGCTCCACTTGTTTAATCTTGTAGACCTATTAATAGCTTTTCGTCCATGTGGTAGTGGTACAAGTTTCCAAGTTTTATTTTTATATAGAACTTCAATTTTTCCAGTATTGTTGTCATACACAAAGCAATATATAAGTTGTTTAAAGTTTATGGAAAATTGATAGCTCTCTATCCTCCGTTAGAAGATAGTATATAACATTGATCCCTATAACACACTCCGAGTGCTAAGTTGGCAGTCATTTTTCATGAGTTGACCGACAAACTTCTGGAGCCTCAAACTCGATAAGTTCTTGATCTTTGTGCTCTGGTGCTGCTTCAGAAGAATTTGAATCTTTTGGATTATTTTCTATATATATTGGCACAGTCTCTGACTTTTTTTTTTCAGTGTTATCATCTCTATATTTTCTTTACAGTTGATCTTCTACAAAGATAACATCTTTACTCATGATAATTTTGTGGGTAGTTAGATTCCACAAACGATACCCCATCACTCCATCAATATATCCTAAAAAAATACACTTCTTAGTTTTTGGATCCAACTTTGTTCTTTTCGGAGCATTACATATTACATACACATGATATCTAAATGCATGTAAGTAAGAATAATCAATTGGCTTTCTAATCCACATCTTCATTGGTGTTTTCAACTCAATAACTGTTGATCGAGACCAATTAATGATATAACAGATTGTTTTGGCTATTTCTGCCCAGAATGAGTTAGGTACACCAGCAATATTTAATATAGCTCTTATCCTCTCTGTCAGAATCTTATTTATCCATTCCACTACTCCATTCTGTCGAGGAGTGTACGCCACCATGAATTGTCTCTGAATGCCTTCTTCCTTACAACATGCAAGAAACTTACCATCTGTATATTTTTCATCATTATCTGTCCTCAAGTACTTGATCATCTTCTTGAATTCAAGTTCAACCCACGTTTTAAATTTCTTGAATACCTAAAATATATCTGACTTCTTTTTTATTGGATACACCCAACATCTTTTAAAGTAATCATTAATAAAGGTCACGAAATACTTTACACCTCCTTGGGATAAATCGGGTGATTTCCAAACATTAAAATAAACTATGTTTAGTATGTTTTTACTTATGGCACTAGATCTGTTGAATTCTAATCTATATCGCTTACCTGTAACACAATGCTTGTGAAATAGTAAAATTATTTATTTGAGCCCTGTAAGCAGTTTTTGCTTAGAGAAAATCTTTATATCTTGCTCAGACATGTGGCCTAATTTGATATACCACCAGTGTTTATCCTTAAAGTATAAATAGATTAGCACTGATCTGTTCTGCCTTCATTAATATAAGCGCATCTCGGACTATTTTTATGATCCCATTCTCAACTTGGGTTTTGCATTTAAGAATATCTATTTGTCCCAAAGACAATAGATTTTTCTTCAGGCCTTTTACATGTTGTATTTCCTGAATTATGCGTACTGCACCATCAGATATTTTTATTATAATAGTACAAATACTAGCGATCTCCCAAGCATGGTCATCACCCATGTGCACAGATCCTCTTAAGATAGGTTTATGTATGAAACCACTCTCTCTGAGATGTCATATGCTATATTACTCCTGAGTCTATAAGTCAGACATCAGCTAACCGCTTCCTATCATCTGCAACAATTGCTACCTTACTGTAGGGAATCTCACCATTATCAGAAGTACTTGTCACATAATTCTGAGCATTTGATGATTCAGGTGCTTTACCATTAATACTCTTCTAATTACTCCAATAATCATTCATGACATGCTATTTCTTCCACAATTGTAGCATTTTACATTTTTCTTACTTTTCAATTTTAATCTACCATGATTATGACTCCTACTAGAGCCACGTTTTGTTGATCTCCCTCTTGTCACCAATAATACTTTCGCTTGCTGTAAACTTGCCTGTCTGTCTTCCTTATTCTTACGCCTACTCTCGTCACCAATAGTACTTCCGCTTGATGCAAGCTTGCGTATTGATATGGTTGATCACTATTGTAGATTCCGTCATTCGAATAGTATAAAGTCTCATTTTTAAGAAGATTTTATTGTGTACTAACTTGATCTCGTACAATTTTGAGAGAGTATCACATATTTTTTTTACTGTTTTTTTTTCTTTTCCAGACTATAACATCTTATCTGCAAGTACTAATTGTAGATCAACAATTGTATTGTCGTCCGTCTCGTTCTACTTAGCATCATCAGTTATCTATGTAGGCCTTTCTCCAATTACTGCTAAACATTTATTTTTCCTCAAAATAGCCTTCATTTTCATTTTTTACAACGAGAAATTGTTCCCATTGAACTTCTCAATCTCATATTTTGTCACCATCGTTTTCACCATGGACTGCCTTTGCTATTATCGGCTATCACCGTTTTACGTACTAGTATATATATATGCATACATACATACATACATATATATATATATATATATATATAAACGATAGCACGTATATTAAAACAAGATCTATATACATAAACAAGTAACTCACGATGTGAGCAAGTAACCCCATTTTAAAAAAAAAAAAGCAACAAAGGCACTAATACCACAATTAGAAAATTTATGGGTAAAGTAAGACCACAACTAAAATGAAATTAGACAGAAAATGAGAACAAGCACACTAGGACACCAGAAACTATGTGGTTCGGCTTTTAGCGTATGTCCACGGGCGAAGATAAAAGGAAAAATATTTCACTAGTGATATAAGTATTACGAGTATTATAATATTTTGGCTCACTTCCTAAAATCCCAATACACCCAATCTCTCACTCACTAATTTTACAAAAGTACTAAAATACGTTAACACAAACTCTCTCTCTAAAATAAAATGCTAAAGAATGGAATTTCACGAGAGGGAAATGAAGTCAGGGTTCATTTCCTCTCCTCATTCTATTAAAATAATAATTATTTTTCAAATTAAAAATTTGAATTTAGAATTCAAACTTTGAAATATTAAGTATGACTTCTAGATCTTCTTATTCTTCTTCATTAAAAAATTATTGTTACTTCTAGATTGCATAGATGTATTTTTTTAACACTTTATCCTTTCCAAGCTCAATGGCTATAATGGTGACGACGACAAGTTATAAACACATAATAAGTGCTTTTATCAACGTTTTAGTTCTATCTAATAATTCAAGTACATTTTTAAAAAGATTAATTTTTGTAGCTAGGTTCAATATCTCTAATTTAGTTTATTGCAAATTGATTATTCATAAGCATGCATGATGTTAATTTTTTTATTGAAATTAGGTACATGATATTAATTAATATTAGGAAAATTTAATCATACACAAGTAAAAATATCATGCAAATAATATTAAATAAATAGAAAATAAAATCAATCGCACAACATAAGAATTTATAGAAAAACTCTTATATTAGATAAAAATCAAGGCCGCCAATGACGACGAGAAAAAAATTTACTATGTGAAAAATTATTACAATCATTCTAGTATTTTTTCTCTCACCGAAAACCTCAATAATACCCAATCTCTCAATAGACTTATCGTTACTCTCACACTAGAAATTGTCTACTTACGGAGAACTAATTATTGTGTTATGTTCTACAAATAAGTGAAATCCAACCTCTCTATATATAGTGATTATTTCTTGTAGAAGAAATATTTATTTTCTTATATTAGTTGTATTACTTCTTAAATAAGTCAAGTTCCAAAAGAGAAATTACATATTTTTTAAATAGGAATCCTTCTAAATAAGAAAACAACTAAATAAAAAATATCTAAGAAATATTCTAATTTAAGGTTTACGAATCCTTATTGAAAAATAAGACATATTTCATAACAATTAATTAAAAAGCGTGAGAGAAAAATAAAAAGATAAGGATAGTACTGCTATTAGGAAGAGTTTACTTTTTGGATGAGTGTAGAATCTTGAGGATTATTATTAGGAGTGTAGAATGAGAGTGAAAGTAGAATGTTTACTTATATTTGAACGGGAGTGTGGAATAGGAATCGGAATCTCATTTATGTGTTTATTTTGTCTTTAATTGAGAGTGGAATATTTTAAATTATAATATTACCTTTATTTAAAGAATTGTAATTTTTTATTATAAAGTGAATAAAAAAATTTATTTTTAAAATAAACTATATATTTTATTATTAATTTTAATTATATAAATTAATAATAATTATTAATATTATTAATTACGTAGATCACAATTTTTTATTAATTTGAATTGAATTATGTAAATTAAAATTATTAATAAGAACGACATAAATGAAATATTATTATTAAGATGCTAGATCATAATCTTTTACAATTTATTTTTGGGAAAATGATAGTTATACCTTTAAGGTTTGGAGAAATATTTATGAAGACCCGTAAATTTTTAATAAATCACACTAAGACCTTTTTTTTAACTATAATACCATTTGAAAATAGTAATTAAAAAAATAACTTTAAAAATTTTAATAAATAAAACAATTATATTATAAATAATTTAATATGTCTGGTAGATTAATAATATTAAAATACTTTAATATTTAAAGTAATGATTATATTTAAAATATAACCATTTTATTTATTTTAATAACATATTTTTATTTACTATAAAGATTTTAAATAAATCTTGTAGTTAAATAGCTTTTACAACTAGTAAAATATATCTAAATTATCAATAACATTAAAATTTTTTATATGATATTCAAAATAATCTAATTTTATATATTTATTTTATTATTATATTTCTATTTATTATAAAATTTATTTTAATATAATAAAATATATATCTAATAGATTGTAGAATGTTAAAATATTTTTTTGATATTAAAATTATTTTAAAATATATATTATTACATTTATTTTAATATTAATATTTTTATATTTATAAAATATTAGAGTTAGTTTTATTTTATTTTTTATACCTTTTTGTTAATGGAGCTAAAGGCTATCATGGACCAAAGGGATTTTATTGTCACTTATTGAAAATATGATAGTCTACTCTATATATCTTCAAATTTTGGGGGTGTAACTATCTTTCTTTATTATTATTTTTCTTATTTAGAGAAAAGTTATATTTATTGTGAATAAAGCTACAGGTCCTTATCACATTTATGTATCAACAAAGCATTAATTTGACCACAAAAAAAAAAAAAAGAAAAGAAAAACGTTTAAGTTGTTCACATTATTATGCGCCGAAGTTTAGGCCACAAAATGTTTAAGTTACTACAAATGAATGTAAAAAACAGACAGAAATGATGCTCTGCGTCAAATTGGCCCACCTGAAAGTTTGTACAGCAGCTCGGAGAAAGGAAATTAATCACTTGCCCTAAAATATATAAATGTACAGGACATTAATATTGCTAAATTAAAAGTTAAAAGCAATCAGTTGAGAATTTGTGATGATTGTAAATTCTCATAAAGTTAACAGTCCATTAATGAGTTGAAGTCATAACAGTATTTCATAAACATTCAAATTTTTTTAATATAAAAAACTAATAAATATAAATACAAAAGTAAGAATTAAAAAAAGGAATAATTTTTTTTTAACTTTGTAAACTTAATTTCAATCTTCTGTTTATTTTTTCAATTTAATGAAAATTTTCAGTCATTAAATTATTAAGTCAATTTTTTTCATTAAAATTTTACTTAATCAAAAAAATTTGAATGACATAATTAAAAGACAATCTGAAAAATATCTCTATTTAATTGTTTTATTTTCATTCTTAACTAAATAAAATTTACTAATTAGCATTATTATTTATCTCTAATGAAAATAAATTTTTTCATATGATTAATTTCAGATTATTCTCTCGTAAATTGACTATCTTCAAATCACCATGTACTTTTGAAAATATCAATTTACCCTTATTTTTGTTAAGAAGACAAAAAAAAAAAATCATCAATCCCTCCTTACTTTTCTGTTATCTTTTGGACAAAAATGGGGATAACATAAGGTTTTTAAAAGTAAGGGGGTATTTGAAGAAAATCAATTCCCAAGTGAGTAATCCAAAATTTATTACTTTTCATATAATACATCATAAACTACAATAAAATTGATTAAAATGTTCTAATTTAGAATATAAAAAGGTGGTATTCACTTGAATATGATTTATGTCATGACAAAATATTATTTATTTATGTTTGTTGAGATGTTTATTTATTATTTTTTAATATTTAAAATTTATAAGGGTACAATTGTAAAAGTATTGATTTTAAACTTTTTAAGTTGAAAAAAAAATTAACAACTCAATATTTATTATTATAAATTCAGTAAAAAATAAAAATAAATATGTCATTTAAATTTAAACATTTAACTTTATTTAGAACTAAAACTAGTTAAACTTCATTCGAATTTTACATAAAAAGAGTAAGCATAAAATGACTAATAAAAAGTTTTAAATAGTCGTAAATGATGGAGTGCATATTTTTTTTCTTTTACTTTTTTTGCCAATATTAATTTTTTGAGCTCAACAAATGTAACCTTAATATATATGGTATGAAAATAATAGTAAGTTTATTATACATTAACTTTTCGAAAAAAAAAAGACTACTAGCTTTCAAGTAGCTTTATTTAATTGGCTATCCAAATTTAAATTATTGGGGAGGTAGGGTTAAAAAAAATATTTGAGCTTTGTCCACCCAAAAAATAAATATAAAAAGAAGGTTAATAATGTAGCAGGATATATATATATATATTTTTTAATTTTCTCAAATTTTTTCTACAACTTACAACTACTTATGAGCTATAAAAATCAGTTACATGTTTACGTATTTGTAGATCCAAAACAAATCCAAGACAATTGAATTTAGGGTCTTACTATCTTACAATTTATGTAAGATACAATATCTTATAAAATAAATAATTAGCTCATCACTAGTTACTAGTTTTAGCATAGATATATCTTACATAAATTGTAAGATAGCAAAATTCTTAAATTTATAATTGGCACTTTTATTGTTGTATTATATACATTGTCTTATCTTATTAAATAAAAATAAAATAAAATAAAAGAACTATATTTATGACATAAAAAAATCGAATCAAAATCATTTAGAATTTATATTTGTTAATAATGGTATATCTATAAACACTATTGAACAAATTTTTTGGGTACTATCTAAGATGTTGATTTACGTGGCATGAATGGGATGATTGGTTGAATCATAAAACTCACGTGATTATATTCATTACTTATTTTTAATTTTCAACTAATCTCTTTATGCGATATAAGTGGCCCGCCATTTCAAATTGTATAAGAAATTTTTGTATAGAATTTTATAGATATATAATTATTGGCACTCTACTTATTGGCTATAGAACTTAACAACCCATCTGCTTATATGTAGTGTCATATATTGCCCATCATTAATTTATAATCCTATCAAATAAGAGACAATGGGACTCTTAGTACTTCGGCAATCGGCAGCTCAATGTAGAAAATAGAATAAGTATAGATATTTCACAATTTTATTCTAAAATTCATATGAAGTAATGTGATACATGATGTATCATTCATTAAGTAGTTAATAACTTTTTATAAATTTAAATTGAATTAATTAGTTATCTAACAATTTACTTGGTAAATATCACATTATTTATTAATAAAATTTTGGAATGTGTAGCATTAATTGTAAAAATTAACAAAAATTAAAATAAAATAAAATATAGGAAACAAAATAGATATACCGCAGTTACTTTATTTGAGAGAAAAGCTTTATGGGCTATTGCCATCTTTTAACAAAGTCATTGCCTTCGTTAATTTTTATATCTTAAGTCAATTATTCAGTTAATTCATGTATTTTTCCAAAAAATTACACAAAATATCATTGTTGTTACTTTCGTAGCTATTGGATTTAATTTTTCAATCATAAAATAGTACTTATGTATGATATAGAATAAGTGAAAAATGGAGAATAATTAAGTAGATTTTAATAAAAACAAATATACAACAGGGACTTATTAGCTAATCTTTAAAAATATGGGGACTAATTAAATAATTAACTTAAATTGTAGGGTCTAAATAAATGTTTATATACATCAGGAGTAAATTCAGACCATTGCATAGCATATAATAGAAATTTCGATATTACATATTATACATACATGACAAAATTTACAATTTTTGTCTTCAAAACGTTATGTAGTCCATACGTTTATATTTTTAAAAAAATTTAATATATGCAGTAACGTAACTCTTAACAGGAGTCAAGTAAATATTTGGCCACCTTAGATAAGCACTAGCTAATTTTTATATTATCAATATTGTTTCCTCTTTAACACGATTATAGATAGTCAAAACTATTATTTATTATAAAACTTCTGATCATTTTTGAATTGAAAGATTCTCATATTTTCTAAAATTGCATTAAAAATAAATGATTCTATTTTGAGGAATAATAAATTTAGAATTTCATTTTTATCATGTGAGAATAAGAACAGATATATCTGAATAGAATACGAATAGTGAAAGTAATTTATCTGGTTGTCACAAAATTAAACAGTATTGGTAACAAAATCAGTATCCAAGTATTGATAAGTGGGGTAAGCAGAAATTGAATGTTCTTGCCAATACGCTGAATGGCATGGGTTATAATTAATTATCATGGAGCAGATATATTCATTTTCTCCGTCGGGCTAAATCAAAGAACCTACAAAATTAAATGAATATTAATCACCAAAATTAATCGGCTGTATTTAATTTGACAGCTGGGCCTTGAGATGTGGTGTTATTGTGAAAACAATATGTATGCCTTGCTTTCTCAGTAAAAAAATAAAAAATAAAAAATTGCCCTTTATGATTTTCTTCACTGATCAGCATTTAAAACTGTTGTTATTATTATTATCTGTTAACATTAATGATATTAAAAAGAACTGTTTAACATTTATTTGAGTAATTTCTGCCATTTTGGTGGCGGTTGGGAAATTTGTTCATCTCCTGCAAAATAGTAGAAAAGTGATCATCTTGATTCGTATGCACATTAATTACTTGATTTACAGAAGTCGTCATTTATAATTCGACAAGTTTCAATTATTGCTTATAATATATTTTGTGGTGTGGTTGTGTCCACGTTGTTCCTTATGAGGAGATATTTCTATTAAGCAAAAACATTATATAAATCAATTAATAAGATCAGAGTAGAGCATTCTGACAAGTGCTGTATATTACAGTGTATTGAAACATTTAATCACACTAATCAAGTTTTGACATACATATATTTGCTCATCTCCTGTATTTTCCTCCCTCAAAAATATTATTTATGATAGAAAAATTAGATTCAACAATTATGGATATAACTATTTTGAGTAATTTTTAAAAATATAAACAATAACGAGATTATAAACTCAAACCATAGAAGCTAATTTGACATTTTACCTATAACCTTTTGTATATCATATGTATCATCATGGAAGCTATAACTGCAATTGGTGAGTTAAATAACTTCATGATCAAGGGCGTATATTAATTTACTCCCACAACCAATGAGAACAAAGAATTCGCTGGAGTTTTACGTGTAATAATAATATAACAAAAGTTGAAAGGACGGTGGTGGATACTATAAAAAGACAAGCATAATTAATACAAAGACTTACGTACTCGAACAAATAGCGAAAAGACGAGAGATTTCATCTAAAAGTAGTTAATTTTTTGCCAGAGTTCGTTCTATATTTACAATAATTTATTGACTCTCCTCATTATGTGATCGATCAGCTTCGAGTGAATTTGTTACTTGGAAACGTGTACATATTCCCCTTTCAAATTTGACGCCACATAAAAAAAAATAAATAAATACATCTAAGTAAGTAATTGAACGACGCACTATCGATGGATGGGATTAGGATTTTCTTTTAATACAAACTTCTTCTATTTAAAATACAAACATGTTATTGCTTACAAAAGTACAAGTATGTTGTTAAATATATTTATAGAATTAGCGTAAAATTCAAAAAGATCGTCTCAGGATTAGATGGTACGAGCTTCTACAGATATCTCTGTCTACTTACAAAAGTACCTTTTACCACATCAAAACATAAGGTAAGTTTTTGTTGACAACATGTCCATGATGATTGCTGATGTATATATATGATATGGCCCTAAAAGTTCTTCAATAAACTAAGACTCATTAAATCCTCTCTTGATTAGGTATAAATTTTTCTTTTTCCTTTTTTTTTTTCTCTATTTTCAGTAATAAATTCTTCTGTTCCATCGGATTATATACATTTTTCGAGAGGGTAAAAAAGATTGCTCAAGGCAAATCTGATGGGCATTAGATTGTTATCAACTCACCAGCTTTATGACAACTATTTCAAAAGTTTACCTGCATGCTATAAAAGGCATTGATCGTGATGTTTGCTATACGATGTTTACAGCACAAAATGCGCGAACACGAAAGATTGCGAGCCGAGCTACTTAGTACTCTTTGATATTTTGTTTGTAATTGGCATATTTATGTTCCCAACGAAATTGAAGCAATCTTTAAGTTACCACGTAAAAATTGTATGAACTTGATGGATCTGGAAATGATTGGAACTGCTTAGAGAAATAAATTTAAAAGCGGATGCATGAAACGTTGCCCTTAGAGACATGCAGAGTCTAGAGAGATCGCTAGTACTTACACCCTAACGGGCTCCATTTGGTATTATTATATGTTATTATACGGTGATGTGAAATGCAATTGAAGCTCTTGTTCTCAAATAAAGGGGTTAGGTTTGTTATTATCTTGAGAGCTTCTTTTTCGTTAATTCCTCTTTCTTTTCTTTTTTTAATCTTGTTTCAGGAATCAATATCAGATCTATCTCTCGTTTCGTCTTTAATTTTCAGTTCTGCACGTGAAAAATACAAAACAAAAGTAAAAAGGATCTTTTAATTTATGATATGGTAAGTGCAGTCGTTGCCTATTTAATAGTTTTAATCACTGTGCCACCCCCGCGCCTCATCGTCGTACAAGCTGCGATTAACATGCATTAAATATGTCGAATGTGTAGTCCATTGCCTTCAACAAAAAATTTAAGTACTTTGGATCTGAGTTTCAATTAGGACTTATATATTTTTTTTATAAATAATTTATAGTTTTCTCTCTTATAAAATATAATAAAATAATTATATTTTTTTAGTATTTTTGAGGATTATTTGTCTAGATAAATATTTCATATAATTTAATATAATATTACACTCCTAATGTATTTATCTCCTAAATAACAGTTATATATATATATGATGTGTAATCAATATTTAAAAAAAATGACAAATATATAAATAGGGTAAGGCACAGTTCCTAACCTTAAGATGAGGTTAATCCACTATTTTAACACTAATATTTATTAGCGGTCATTAAACTATATCATGCGTCTAGGTGCTTATAAGATGGTGGGTATTAGTATTTATTAGATCTTTATTTAATTAAAATGATGGAGTTGCCTAAAGAAATTTGACACTTCTTACTAAATTATGAATGATAAATATTATATGTTTTTCATCATACAAATGTAAAATATTGTAAAAAAAATATAACTGTAAAATAAAAGTTAATAATATATAGTAAATATAATTTTTAAATAATAATTTTGATAAAATAAATAAAAAATATATATTATATATTTTTTACCATACACGTGTAAAATTAAATTAACTTAATTTATAAACTATAATAATTAATATTTATCAAATATTTTAATATTATAACTTAAAAATTATACATGTTCAACCTTAATTTTAAAGAAATTATTAAAAGGATTTGATTTTACGTACATAAGATTGGTAACACGTTATTTTGGCTTTTACTGTATGTATATGGTGCGCCAGCAACAAATGTCGTGGTCTAATAATTGAATAGATAAATGCTCTTCTACCCCCTACAATTTGAGTCAATTATTCAATTAGCTTATAAAATTTTAAAAATTATTCAAAACATTCAGGTTGTTATTTTTCTAACTATTTATGAATTAAAAATATATCTTTGTTTAATATAATTTAAACAAATCTAATATAAAACAGAAGAAATAGTTAAGTAAATTTAAAATTTCAACACAACTGGATATAAATCAAGGACTTTATGAGTAATATTTTTTTTAAAAAATGTAGGAGTTAATTGGATAAGGGTGGGAATATTTTACGCCCATTAAATTCATTTCTACACAGCTCTTTAAAAAATTTAATAATTATTAAAATTTAAAATTTTTAAAATCTCAATATAACCTGTTAGTTTGTTTCCTTTTATATTTCACATTGTTTGTTCTCTCTTTACATCACTACTTGCAAATTAAAAACTCACAGTTTCACTCTTTCTGGCCATGAATTCTTTTTCATCTTAAATTCCACAACATCTTCTTTGTGGCGTTTGAATTAAGACATTTGTTCATTTCATTTTCAAATTGGTACAAAAGATTTTATAAATTTACAATATTTAAAAGTAAAAATAAAAAAAATTATTGCTTTCATGTTTACTTAAAAAAAAATTATAATTGTTTTGGATGGGCTTTGTGTCTGAAATTAAATTGAAGAAAGAGTAGTTATTATTATTAATAATGGTAGAGATATAAATAATTTTGTAGAAACTAATGTATAAATTAATGTACTGTGAAAAAATTAATTAAAAAATAATAATTATTTTTTTTTAATTATGTCGATCTACGATAATTTTATACAATAATTTTTTTATGTCATATTAAATTATACATATTTATTTTTATACAAGATAATTATAGTTATATCATTACTCTATCATTATTATTAAGCTCCTCGCCGAAGAGCTTTTGCATTTAACAGTGTGCCAGATGGTTTCCTGGGTTTGGTAATCATGATCTAAAATTTCTAATCGAAGCATGCGAGCCTCTTCGGACCCAAGAGCCATGGTCCGGAAGCTGCTCGTGAGCCACGAAGCCTTGATCTGATGTTAATTGTTAATTCTAGTTTATAGTAAAATTGGTAATATGAGAAATATGAAATAATAATTTTAATAAAAATAATAAAAATATTATAAATTTTTTATAATATAAATGTGAGATAAAATTTTATTAAGCCATCGTATCATAATAATAAATATTTAATAATATAATTTATAATATCAAACATGATTTAATTATTTTAATTTAAAATAATATAATATATCTCATATTATATTATTATTTTAAATTATATAATATTTATAAATTAATTGAGTAAGTAATATAATTAATTTATTTAATAAATAATATTGGTGAAATTTAAAATATTTATTGTCCGTATGCCTCCTACGCTTATGTCGCTAGCTAGAATCCCTGTGTGAATGAATGCCGTGTGTTCGAAACGAGAAAAAGGCCGACAAACTTGGCAGACATCGGAATCAAATCAATTTATGGAGTGGTCCTGATGATAAATTGAATTCCAGACTACTTATATCATATACTACTTACATTGAATTCCAGGCTACTTACATTGTTCCAAAAATTACAAGATTAGAATCTACTTTGGCTAATCAAGTTGAGTGTACGGCTTACTTAATATGTAGAACTAGTCACTCTCCTCTTTATTGGAAAACTGTTTGCTCAACTGTTAGCTTTAGTTCTTAAATTTATAATATATATATATATATATATATATGAATCCGGTTATATTAGAACAATCGGTTATATTAGAACAATCCGTTATATTGGAACAATTTTATAGAATAATATTTTTTTATAATTATATAATTTAAATTATAGTATATTTATTATTATTTATTATTTTATATGTGTGATTATGATTCACACTTTATTTTAGAACTGCTATAATATAGTAATATCCTATATATATAAATATAAGCACGGTTTAAAATTACAAATTACTATAGTATATATATATGATTCATTTACTAATTAATAATTGAAATAACTTGAAATCAAAATGAATTATAATCAAAATGAGTTAGAATTAGAATTAGTATTGATAAAAGTCTAGCTTCGGGCCAATATTTATTTCAAGCAGGGTTTTTTCTAGATTTTTTAAGCTCGAATTTTATATATATGAAATTTTATATTTATGTATATGTTTTTATTTATTTTATAAATTTTAAATTTATTTTAATAAAATTAAACATAATTATGAACTATAAATATTTAAATATATTAAATAAATGTATAAAAAATAATTATTTAAAATAAAATATTTTTTATAATTTTTTTAAATCTAAGTTCTGAGTTTCTCAAGTGATACCCGGACTCGGCTCAAACTAACCCGACCTTCAACGTCTGGGTTCAGGCCGGACAAGTGTTTTGTCACTCCTAATTGAAATGAAGAATCAGAATTAAGATAAATTGTTTATTTTAACTATAGGAATCGAAATGAATTATATTATTATATATGTGTTTACTTTATCTTAAAATTAGAATAGATTGTTACAAATTATTAAATTGACTTTAATTAGTTATTATCATTATTTATTATAATAATTGTGATTATTATTATTATGATAATAGTTATTACTATAACTACTACTACCACCACCATTATCATCATCATCAACCTCATTAATAATAAATTAATAAAAAAAAAAATTTAATTTTCACCAAAATTATATATGTCAATTTACTTTTCATTCACGTTCTTTATTTTCATTTTCACCAATTTATTGAGAATGAGATTCTTATTCCGTATTCTTAAATTTTATTTATATATTTTTTAAGAAGTAAACAAATTAATGGATCTCTTTCTTTCACATTTACAAACAGTAAAATTTGTAAAAAAGTACAAAAGAGACTTGACAACAGTCAGAGACTTATGAGAATTTATTTGATTCTGCATGCAACAGCAAAAACTGTGATCAGAAGAAATGGCCCCCCACTAAGCAGGAACGCCATGTGAAAGTGAAAATCGGACCATAAATTTGAATACCGATTTATTCGCGACTTATTTGCCGAAAAGTTGTCAGACACTGGACCTGATGGTACCCAAATTAATTAAGTTGCAAACTATATATACGGTAGTTCTAAAGTAGATGGTATTCAATTATACGAGAGCTTTTTAATTATATTAAAATGAAGAATGAGTTTTTCAAAAATAATTAAAATGAGATAAAAAAATAAAAATTATAGATTCTAATATAATGTATTTTATTATATAGTGTATCAAAATTTTTATTTTTTTAATTTTTAACTGGTTTCTTATTATAATATAGATTGAAAACTCGCAAATATATATATATAATTTTTAACTGGTTTCTTAATATATATATATATATTAAGAAATTCAAAAATTCAAAAAGCCCTTCTCCTTCAAGCTTTAAACAGTGCTTTAAGACTCGCCTCACATGGTATTGAGTTGAACAGGCCCAAACTTTTTGCTTTTTCTTTAGAAAGCTAGTATGTTTGCTCATTCTTGGCATCTCGGATTCTGCTACCAGCAAATTTACCCAGGAAAACAGAAAAAAAAAAAAATCTTCAGAAATATTCTTTTATGATTTGATGCAGCATGTACAAGTTGATCCTAAGTTCCAAACAATACTAGAAAAAATTATTAGAGCCATCAGGTATATTTTTGAAATTGGACTTTTGTGTCTTTTAATTCGCAACCAATGTGAGACGAAATCATTAACTGTCAAGTATAAATAGGCGTGTGATTGATGAAATGTCAAGCAAGAATAAGTGTTTACCAAAAACCTTCTGGACAGAATGCTAATAGAAGTCTCATCAGCGACTTGTTTCTGTATTATATAGTTTTCATGTCCAGCTTCAGAAGTCAATATGACAATGCCACCAGCTCTATCAATGTTCCTCCCAATGAGAGAATCACTTCTATTACTTTAGATTTGTTGAATATTTCTTATTTGGACAGAATTAGGTTGCCAAAGAAGCAGTGATATCAAAGAACTTGCATAGTTTACATCAAAAGAAACTAAGTGAAATGAAAATGCTACTGAAACGTACTTCTCGAGAAGGTGCAAAGCACAAAATCTTCAAGACCTCAGAAAGCTGTATAACTTCTCCAGCTACCAAGTATCTACCATTAGCTGTTGAAACCATGAGCGCTTGAATATGTGCGTATGCAATATCTCTAACATCAATAAATCTATAAGGGCCGGGATATTTTAGATTTCCTGCATTTCCAATACCCCCAAAACTTAATTAGAATAATTTGTCAGAAGTTAGATATTGATTCTTGTTATTCTCAACATATGGTTGCTAGATATAACCGTTTATGAGCTCAACATATGGTTGCTAGATATAACTGTTTATGAGATTCTGTATCAGCCACGGATAAGGTTTGATGGTAGGAAAGGACCAACTGTAAATCCTGGATGTATTGTAACCAAGTCAATGCCACTCTCTTTTGCAAACTTCCAAGCTTCCTCTTCGGCTAAGGTCTTCGAAAGTGCATACCAGTTCTGGAAGAAAATCAGAAAAATTATCATATATATTGTAGAAGAAAATAATTTTATGAAATTGGAAGATTTACACCCCTTCAACTCCCCGCATATGTCTGGATTTGAAACCCAAGTCTAATCGACTACCACATCAGGGGTCAGAGGAGTTCCATTACATGCCATTGCAACTATTGAAGAGGTTACGACTACTCGCTTGATACGAAGAACATTCGCGCACGATCTAAGAACATTAACTGTTCCCTTCACTGCAGGATCAATTAGTTCTGCCTAAAAAGATTATGGGGAAAGAACATAGAAACAGATAGTTTCAAGCCGGTTCTATCAAGCTATGCTTCAAAAATTGTCATCATATTATGCGCGCATGCACAGATATAGCTTAAGTAATATTCATGGAGTAATCAAATATTAGGAAATTTATAAGTGAAGTAGGGTCACAGTTAAAATGAAATTAGAAGAAAATAAAGAACAAACATAAATTAAGATATAAAAAATTATATGGTTCAGTTTTTTATCTTACGTTCACGGGAAAAACAAAAGGAAAATATTTCACTAGTGATACGAGGAATACAAGTATTATAATATTTTGGCTCACTTCCCATAATCCCAATATACCCAATCTCTCATTCACTAATTACACAATAGTACTAAAACTCTAAAACTCTCACACCACAAACTCTTAATTTTTTCTCAAAACAGAGGAGAAAAACTGAATAATTGGATTGCACGGAGAAGAGGAGCATCCTCCTATTTATAGATATACATTTGGTTACTGTGTATTTATTATTATTATTATTATTTTCAAATTATTTGGCTTGTCTTATCTTCTTCTTCTTCTTCCTTCAAAAATTTCAGCTGTTTCTAAATTGCATACTTCTAAATTTTGATATGTATGCATGTGTATTTGTTGACATTCTCCTACTTAAAGATTTAATTAAGAACTAATCAATCTCTACACTATCTTTGCTACTTCGCCATTGACATATTGCTTACGTCTCTGCTAGGCCACAAGAGAATCTACTCTATGCAAACTTATCATATTTGATTGGCTTGATCATAACATCTACTAGATTCTCTTTGGTATAAACTTTCTGTAGATATACACTTCCATCCTCCACTACTTTTTGAGCGAAGTGATATTGTACCCTTATGTGCTTTGTCCTTGAATAAAAAACTGGATTCCTTGCAATATGCAAGACACTATAACTGTCATAAAACACATAAATTTTCTCTTGTTTGTGTCCGAGTTCCTCTAGTAATCTTTGTATCCAAATAACTTTCTTGCAAGCTTGTGTAGCTGCCATGTATTCTACTTCTGTTGTAGATAAAGCCACAATGATTTGCAGTTTCGAAACCTAGCTTACAGTTGCTCCTGCAAGTATAAAAACATAGCTTATAGTCTCCTGCATAATCTAAATCCACGTAGCCCTTGACAATAAATTCTGATCCTTCATAACATAATGCAACATTTGAGGTTCCTCTAATATATCTCAAAATCTTCCTCACAATTTTCCAATATTCTTCACTAGGATTCGCCATGTAACGACTAACCACTTCCACTACTTGTGCAATGTCTGGTATTATACAAATCATAGCAAACATTAACCTTCCCACTGCTAATGCATACGGTACTCGAGACATTTTCTTTCTCTCTGCTTTAATGCTATGACACATACTTGAATATAACTTGAAATTAATAGAAAATAGGGTAAAAATTAACTTACAATCTTACATGTTGAAGTGCCACAATATTTTTTTAAATAATTTTTCTGAGAAAGCCAAATCTTCCTATTATTTATATTTCGGTGAATTTACATCCCTAGAATCTTATTTGCTAGTCCCAAGTCCTTCAATTCAAACTCGCTAGCTAATTGTGCCTTCAATTCCTGAACTCAATCTTTGTTGGGCTCTACTACCAACATATCATCGACATAAAATAGTAAAATTATGAAATCGTTATCCTCAAACCTCTGATAGTATGCACAATGGTCTAAATTAAGTTTGTTATATCTAAGACTTATAATGAAGGAATCAAATCTCTTATACCAACACCTCAATGCCTGTTTAAGACTGTATAGAGATTTGTTTAACCTACAAACTGAGTTCTCCTTACCTGTTTCTGCAAAACCTTCTGATTGGAGTATATGAATTTCTTCATGGAGAACGAACTTAATCTTCATGTTCTCTATGAAGAAATGCAGTTTTCACATCTAACTACTCTAGATGTAGGTTAAATGTAGCATACATTGTCAAGACTACTCTGACTGTTGTGAGTCGAACCACCGAAGAAAATATCTCGTTGAAATCAATTCTTTCTTTCTGAGCATATTCTTTTAACACCGATCTTACACGATGCCGTTTTATTTGATCATTGCCATCATGTTTGATCTTATACACCGATTTGTTTCAAATACCTTTTTTTCCATGTAGTAGTGATACAAGTTCCAATGACTTGTTTTTGTGTAGAGCTTTAATTTCTTCTTATATTACTGTCATCCACAAAGCAACATTTAAGTTGTTTAAAGTTTTATGGAAAGTTGAAAGCTCTCCATCCTTTGTTAGAAGACAATATGCAACATTAATCTCCGTTAATATTCCGAGTGCCAAGTTGACAATTGTCTCTCACGAGTTGACTAACAAATTTATAGGGTTTCAAACTCGACAAGTTCTTATTCCTCATGCTCTGGTGCTGCTTCAAAAGAATTTGAATCTCCTGGATTATTTTTCACATATATCGGTACAATCTCTGACTTTTCTTTCACAGTATTATCATCTTCATCTCTCCTTTACAGTTGATCTTCCACAAAGATGAGAGAAACCAAATAATTTGAAAATTATAAAACAAAAGAATGCACAATAACCAAATGTATATCTAAGGATGTTTCTCCTCTCCAGGCAATCCAATTCTTAAAATTATTTTTAGTTCCTCTTCTTTAATTTGAGAGAGAAAAAAATAAGCTAAGTTGTGTGAGAGTTTGTCAAGAATATTTTAATACTCTTATAAAATTAGTAAGTAAGAGATTAGGTATATTAAGGTTCTGGAAAGTGAGCGAAAATATTAAAATATTTTTAATCCTTATATCACTAATAAACTATTTTTCTTTTGTCTTTACTCATAAACGTAAGTTAAAAGTCGAACCACGTAATTCCTAGTGTTTATTCTTTATTTCTGTTCAATTTCATTTTAGTTGTATCCTTAGTTCACCTATAGATTTGCTAACATGAAAAAGATTGGTTGAATCAAAATCATGCAATACATCAAAATCAAGATATATCAACCTGTAGATCATTGGACGAAAAAATTATAGCAGGAGCCGTATGGAAAACACCTTCACATCCATCAACTTAAAAACCAAAAGATCCTTCTTCCAACAAGTTTGCCTTGAATATATGAAGGCTTTCTTTGGCTCCAGCAAGTGCTTGTAAATGTTCTGTCATGGAAGGATCGTCTGCAGAGTACAGTAAATTGAATAAGAGTTCAACAATTGCAATGCCTAAATTTTTTTAAGATTAATGAGTCTTGATGTCGAATGATTTAATTCTGCTGGCACTGTCATATTCGAAGCCACAGTTTCTCTTGATTTGGCTTTTTGTTGGTTAAATTTTCTATCCAAAGATTCAATTTTGGCCAGGAATTAAAGTGATACATTAATTATCATTATTACACAAGTGGAGAAAAAAGCAACAAAATCATATACAGCGACCAAAATATCAAAACAACTACTAAACCCAGAACTAAATCGTGAAAAAGATACAACTTCTTTACACCACAACAGTCATCAAAATTTGGAAAAACTGATGAAGCGAGAGAGAGAGGCACTGACTTGGGTCAAGAATAGCAACTTAACAGTATAACCTCTTTGCCTTAACAGCTTCACCAGCCATGAACCTATGAAACCTGAAGCTCCTGTTACACATCATCTTCCCTTCTCCAGTATTCGTCCTCTCTCTGCTAATGATTTGTGCTAAAGCAAAGGTCAAGGTTTTAGCTTGAGCTCTCAATTATTGATCCATTATGTTGCGTACTATTTTACTAAAAGAAACTATGTCCATGTGTAAGACGCCAAGGGAGTATTTGCTTTTCTTTCACAAATAGCATTTTTCATTGTTTATATTCAATAGGGTACAAAAACTCATGAGTTGTTCACAATAATTTTATTGTTTGTTTGATGCATATTTAGAGTTATTGGGTGCGATCCTTAGGTTGAATATAATAAATTACTATACTTCTGATAGCAAAAATATATTTTAATTATTTTTAATCTTTTCAATATGTTTAGTAATGAGTATAACAATCCTTTTGTTATAAGAATTTGTGAGGAATAAAAAACAAATAGAAAAATTCTATAGTGCCTAAATGGAAACTACAGCATCAATACTGTGATAAATATAAATATTATAAATAATAAATAGAATTAATAAATATAAAACAAACTACTAAATTCATACAAGATTATTAATTATTTAAAAAATTAACATTGTTCATATATAATTTTAGTGATAAAATATATTTTATTCATTTACAAAAAAAAAAATCTTTAATTAAACAAAAAAAATTACTCATTAATTAAACAAATACTTATACTAAAAAAATTGAATAAGTTTCATTAAATTGGTTTAATCATAAATTATATATTTATTCTAAGATATTTGTACACTTTGTTTTCCTATTTTTATAATAATATTAATTTATTACACAAGTTAATTAAGTGCAATTATTTATCTTATAGATCAAGCAAAAATAAAATTAAAAATAGTCTTATATTACTAGACACATATATGATATATCAATAAATTAAATCTTATTTTGAGTCTTATGTATACTTCATATGGTTTCAAACTTTTTACTTGTTCTTAGAGATCATTTAGGGTTGTTATTGATAGAGTATAGAAATATACAAAATAACTTCATCTTATAACAATTATAAAAGATATCAAAATAATTTTTTTAAATATAATTTTGAGAATAAATTTCATCATTAATAAACATCACACATATTACATAAAGGCAAAATTAACATTATTCAATTTAAATAATAAATATTAATTAGGTAATAAATATTATAATGAGTTTTTATTTTACAGTTGTAATTTTTTTTTGTAATAACTTTTACACGAATTTACTTATTTTATCTTTTATTATAAGTTTTAGGCATAATGCACAAAATTTATGTTTTATTTTGTATTTAATATTGATTTTCTTGCTTTATGTTATATTTGTAAAATTAATAAATGGAAGATACACAAATAAATTAATATAAAACTAGTAATTTAATGTATTACTGGTAAATGAAATAAAAACTTCTAAAATTTATATTTTATTTTATAGTTAGTATTGATTTATTGGTTTTATGTTATATTTACAAATTTTTGTTTTGTTTACAACTAATATATTAAGTTACTAGTTTTATTTTAATTTACTTGTTTTATCTTCTATTTACAAGTCTTATATTCTATTTCCAACATTTTTTTTGCACTTAATGTTGATTTACTAATTTTATGTTATGTTTATAAGTTTTTATTTTATTTACCACTATTATATCAATTTATCAATTTTATAGTAATTTACTTGTTTTACTTTTTATTTACAAGTTTTTTATTTTATTTCTAAAATTTATATTGTATTTCACAGTTGATGTTGATTTACTAGTTTTGAGTTATATTTATAAGTTTTTGTTTTGTTTATTAGTAATATATCAATTTATTAGTTTTATATTAATTTACTTATTTTATCTTTCATTTACAAATTTTAATTTCTAAAATTTATATTTTATTTTACACTTAATATTGATTTACGAGTTTTATGTTATATTTGTAAATTTTTGTTTTATTTATTAATAATACATTAATTTATCAATTTTGTATTAATGTACTTGTTTTACCTTTCATTAACAAGTCTTATGTTTAATTTCTAAAATTTATTTTTTTATTTTACAGTTAATATTGATTTATAAATTTTATATTTTATTTACATAATTTTTATTTAATTACAATATTAATAGCATAACTTTAATTACGATATTATAAAATGATCTTAAAAAATATTAATTTAAATATTTTTATCCTTCTACATCTCACCAACCACTAATTCCACTCCATATATAAGGCTATTTGACTCTGAACCAAATTACAGTAAAAAAAACATCATCCATCAAATTGTAGAACCGTTCATTTATTTTAAAACCTTTTTTCATGTGAAAGACTCTGGTATGTGACATGACAGACTACAATCTTAAGGCTAAAAAAAAATTGTTCTGCTTCTTCCTTTCCTTCCTTTCCCAGACACCACCACACCCAGCGACCAAATGTCCTAGTTCTTTGTTTTTTTTTATCAACAAATTTTTAAACTTTCATACTGAGATAACATTTCACATTCATAATGAATAGTCATGTATCAACAATTTAGAGGAGACGGCGGAATGCGTCCCCCACGTCAGGCAAAGCCCTATCCAATTCTTTTTCTGGCCCCAGGGTCTCCCTCACTGATCAAGTCGACCACATCATTCAAAAAAGCTGTAGAAGTGAATATTTTCTTTTCATTCATGAATGAAATCCACTCCAAAGATTATTTAGCACATAATTCTTGCCCTGCTGTATTTCACAATAACTTGTTCATCATCAGTGTACATAAATTTTGACATCAGTCCAGCAAAAGTATGAAACTGGTGGGGATGACCTAGAAAGCTGCGGGAGGACTAGAAAAGGCCTGTCAACTGTTTTTTGAAGGGAACAGGCATTGTGAACAAGAAGCAGAATATTCAGAAGGAAGAGAGCTCTGCAACTTGTCGAAACTTTTCATAAGAGACCCAGAAGACGAATTGCCAGGGACCAAGTCTTGCCCAAGTCGGAAAGAAACCCTTCCACAGTGCTCTTAACCCTTCACTTCTAACAGTCTTCACCAGACAATCATATGAATTTATATACATTATCTTGTCTTCCCTGCCAGTAGCCTGATTCATCATTCTAGTCTTCACCACATCGGCTGGACAGCTCAAAGCAGTTGCAGAGAGACCTGACATAATAGATGCTAAAGTGTGGGCAAAAATGTTGTCACCAGCTATCTGATTTTGGATAACAAAATGTTTTGCATGATCATAACAAGCCAATTCTCCCATGTTCACTAAAAATGCTCTTTGGACATTTGGGAAAACCCCTTTCCAAAGTCCCCCAACGCCTTCTGTCTGAATAATCTTTTTGAAAGCATCAAATGACCCCGAGTATCTTGGTTGAAGACCCTTGCTAACCATACGACCATCCGCTTGCATTCTCACCTTAACAAGATCAGCAGGGCTTGCCACTACCTGTGCCACTAAGATTGAAAGAAATACTGTTTGTTACAAATATATTGTACTAGTTGGTGAAACGAAAGATAACTAGCATAACAACCAGCATATTTATTAGAATACTATCCACAATTCAAATTACCCAACAAGTCATGGATTACTATAAGATAAAAGTTACTGCATCTAAATTTCAGTGTCATCCTAATAGTAAAATTACCGGATTTCAGCAACGACTATATATCCTCAATGAAACCAACATAGAACATTAGGAATCAATTTATACTTGCCAGAGCAAACATAGAGCAAATGAAGAAAGTAAAATTTATCTTAAAACTTGATATTCTTTCCCAAGTATCCACTGATGGAAATAGAAGTGGTGAGTCAGTGTGTTGGGGTGGAATTCATGAAGAGTTAAAATAAGAAAACAAACCCAAGCATACAACAAGAAGGCCATCCAAGACAACAGGTTAAAAAAAAAAAAAAAAGGCACACCAACCAACAATCTTTGTTCCAACGGATCAATTCATCTTATTCCTTTTGAATGATAAAATTAGAAACAAAATATATATTACACTAACCCGTCATTTAAACCTGAGCAGACCTATCACTTGTAAATGTAGACATCATATGTCCCTGAATGATATTATTTACCCAATAAATAATACCACATTTACACAATAAAACAATTTGTGCGATAAAGAAGAATAGTTCTTGCTAAAGCAAATAAAACAAATTTAATTGATAAACCGGAAAAAAAAAAGAAGAAAAAGAAAAAGAAATTGATAGTACCTGGGCAATGACGCCAGAGATTCCACCAACAAGGGCTTTAGTAGGGAGGGAAAAGGAGCCACCATTAATGTTATCGCCAACTAAAAGATTTCTCAAATTCTCGTAACCAACGATTCTAATGGGAGTGTAAAAGAGGTGTCTTAGAATGCCAGGAGAAAGGCCTTTATAGAGACTGAGAGGACCCTGATGGCGTACGATTTCCGATGCGACCCGCAACGCGTTGGTGGGTCGAGCCAGTGAGTCTGACTCGCCGTGCAACTGCAGCCTCGTCTTCGTTAAGTCTATTGGGAATGTTGTAGTCTCCGCAATCATAGCTGAAATCGAGCTCAGTAGGACCTTCGTCTCAGTTTGCTCTCCACCATCTCCAGTCCTTTCCCTTTGCTTCATCCTTCATGGGCACACCCGTCTATCGAAACATTTTGACTGTGAAAGTGAAAGTGAACGGCGGAGGGGGAAAGCACAAAATGAAAAAGCAAATGCTATATGCCGTCGTTTGCCTCGTTAATATGCTTTGGCCCACCTGTCATCGGACCGTACTTGGATGATAACATTAACTGCTCAGCCTTTGAAGCCCACTTTTAAATCAATTTAATACTCTTTATCTTATAAAAGGGAAATTATCAAGTTTAGCCCTTTTAGTTTACTCATTTTCGTTTTTAATCTTTTTAATTTTTCTTTATCAATTTTAACAAAATATTTGTTGTATGGACTAAAAACCCATGCTATATTTCTATTAATTTTAAAAATACTAATTATTTTATTTTTTATGATTATGGTAATTTACTTTTAAGTCCTTTGAGTCTTATAATTTTATGCATTGATTATTCTTCTATCATTTTTACATCTACGTCCTATTCTCTCTAAAATTTTTATTATTTCTGTGTAAAAATATATTTTTTGTTCTAAATCATAAAAATCTATAAATTCTAATTCTTCATAATTTTCTTGTCCAATATTTATTAAAGCTCTTTTTTCTTATTCTAAACTTATTATTTCTTGATTTAAATATTCTATATAAATATTAACTTTATTTTCCCAACTAAATATCATTCTTTTTATAGTATGGCACATTACTCTAGTTCTATTACAGGCTTCAAATTCTGGATCATTATTATTCATAATATTTCTATTTTACACCAATATATTAAGAATTTAATAAATTCATCTATAAATTTCATTCTTTTATTTAATATTATTTCATCATCTTTAGTATTTATATTAAATCTTTCTCTTTGTTCTTGCATTAATTCCAGTTCAATATTTCTTATATTATTCTTACTTTTTTTTATTTCTTTTACCAATTTTCTTATTTCATCTTTATCCTCTATTTTTAAAGTATACATTACATCTACAATATTAGTTATTGGTTCCATTTAATTTCTCAAATTCTTATTTTTCTTATTTTGCATATAATTTTATTGATGTTATCTCTGTTATTAGCTCTAATACCATTTGGCTTGGAGGGTCTGAAGACTAATCTAGTTAATCAAAAAAATCTAGTCAATAAAAGTATCTAATAAAAGTAACGTTTTGGAGATAATGAAAAGTAATATTTTATTATTATGCAAATATCAAGTACATAATTTATACAAGAGTGTATATTACAATAAGAAATAAATTAACATCTTATGACAATATATTATAATGACAAGCAAGTATTTTATACAAGATACCAGATGATGTTTACAATTCTTATTGGTGGTAAGATAGTTTATTTTAATAATAAAAGAAGTCATGGAGATTTATTCCCCATTGGTCTTCATTTTCTCGTTCTATTTGAGTTTCTATTATAGAAATTTCTTGATCTATTTGAAACATATATATTTTTTCTTACAAATTATCCATTTCAATCTGATTTATTATTTTTCTTTCTAATTCATTGGGTAGTCCTATATTTTTTATGGCTAATAAACCTTCTTTTGATATTAAATCTTGTCTATAAAACATGTATGCTTCATATTCCCATGTTCCACAATTAACTTGTACTACTATGGTTTTATAGTTATAAAAAATTTTTATTTTTTTCATTTATCCAAGTTATTTTAGTTATTCCAAATTCTTTTAGTAAGGTTTCATGATATTCTTCCATATTATTGCAATATGTCCAACATCTCCTCCTCTTCCCATTAAACATTAACATCTTTTATAAACCTTTTACCACAAAAAAGATAAGAATTCAGAATTATTACCTCTATCATTTATTGTATAAAAGGAGTTTTCCTATACACTGGCGGAGTAACCTTCTGCCTATATGACCTCGTCCTCAACTCCCTCAACACGTCTTCTCCTCTGGCTAACACGGGATAACTGGACATTCTTCTCAGGCTTCATTGTGTCCTTTAGTGTCTTGGAATTTCCTTATATCCAATATTAGACATAGGTTTCCTTCTTCTTTCTTATGGGGTTATTTGATTTATTTGGATGATATGTTTTTCTAAGTTGAGATTGGAGAAAAAAATTTATTTTTGCATTTGTATTATGTTGAGAAAGAGTTTTTTCTGAATGCAAGGCTATCAATCGATGATTTCGATGATCATGATGATGCCTCTGATTAAGTTTATTACTCTTTATATAGGGAGTACATTATTGATATTTATCTTTTTCCCTTTACAGGTGTATGGTTGAGGGAAAAGATAATGACTTCTTATCTTTCTCCTTTACAGGTGTATGGTAGGAGAAAAGATAAATATAACTAATACTTATCATGGCCGACAACTTTATGTGATGGCCTTACAAAGTCAAAAAGTTTTTGTTACATTATTACAAAATGACAAATATAATAAAGTAAAGGCTACATTATTTATTGCTGCTGACGCAAACGACAAGACTTCTTTTTCTTATTTTATCTCCATCAGTCTGCATGCCTACTGTAGAGTAACTGGGCTTGATGGAAACCTCATTGTTGTTATCTCATGTATGAAGTCTAGAAGTATCTCAGATGGTGACTCTCCACCTTCTGCTGTCAGCAAGATGTAATTATTAAATTTTATTATTGTCCTGTATTTCCTATTGTACAGGTCTTTGGCTATGCTCCAGATGGTTTTTATTCCACGAGCTCTCCTGGTGCTTATCCAAGCTTTATTGAATTGTGGGGCTGTTGTATATTCTATTTCCACTTTAAGTTGAAAATTTATGGTGACATGGCCTACTGTAATCATGTAGAAGACCTGATATTCTATGTTGTTTGTATATTCAGGACTTATGGTGTAGAATTTAAGGTATATTTGTCTCTTTTTGGCAAACTTAGAGACTTCTTTTATAAGGAGTTCATCAAAACTGGCTAGCTCCTTCAAATTTATGTCAGGGTATATCATATCAAGAAATCCATACCTTGTTATTTTCCCGACAATGACTGGATCTGCATCTTTTATTGTTATCATTCTATGATAGACATTTTTCCCTGGTGATTTATGGATGGTGTTTTTGTATGAACAAATGGAGTATATCCAGGTGGTTACCTGTTTATAATCTTCTTCTTTTGGATTTAAAGGAAGATTATCATCCTCTGAGACAAAGGGATTTATGTTGACAGTTCTTTTATTGTCTTCACCTGTTGCACAGATGGTTATGGTTTTATTTTTCTAGACTATTGGATCACTGATTGGATCTGAATTTATTGGATCGTTGAATGGATCCTGTTTTATTGGGCCTTTAATAGAGTCCTGATTTATTGGATCCCTGGGGGAATCCTGATTTATTAGATCGCTGATAGGATCCCGTGAAACGGGTCCACTGCTGCTTCCAGCATTTATTGGATTTATTTGGAGTTTATTGATCAAACTGTTCCAAGAAGAAATCACCCTGTCTACTCCATCATTATGTGTTTCAAATATTTCCCTTAGACAATCTATGACGTCTAGGGCTTTAGTAGCATCAGCTTTCAGCCGATTTATTTCAGCATTTATTTTGGAGATTTCTTCCTCCATTGTTTATGATTCTTCAGCAAATTCTATGTTCCTGGATAAAAAATCTGCAAGATAATTGTCAGATCCTTTGATATAATTGACTTTAAAAGTATATAAAGATAAAAATACTTGTCATCTATGAATTCGTCTATATTGAGGTTCATTTGGTAATTTATTAAATATTAATGATTTAACCTGAGTATTATCAGTTTCTACAGTAAATTCTTTAGCAATTAAAAATAATGAAAATTTTTTAATTCCTTTTAATATTGCTAATAATTCTTTATCATGGGTTGTGTAATTTTGTTCTGCTGAATTTAATGTTCCACTTGTGTATCTACATATTTCGTTTAAATCAGTTTTTAGTATTGCTGCCCAATACAAATCACTGGCATCTGTTTGTAAAATTAGATTATCTGTTGGTTCTGGTAATCTTAGTTTAGGTAAATTTTTACATTCTTCTTTTAGCTGTTTAACTACTTGTGTATGTTCTTCTTTCTATCCTTGAAGATTATTTTTCTTTAATAGTTTTTGTAAAGGATTTCTTTTCTTAGCTAGATTGTCTATAAATCCTTCTGCATAGTTTAAACATCCTAAAAATTTTTGTATTTATTTTTTGTTTTCCAATTTATCAGGAAATTGTTTTATTTTTTCACTTATATGAGATTGTAATTTTATTCCTGTATTATTGAGTATCATTCCTAAAAATTTTATTTCATTTTGACATATTTTTGCTTTTTTCTCACTTAATACTATTCTTTTTTCTTTACACGTTTGTGCAAAATCTTTTAAATGTTCAATATGTTCTCTATATGTTCTTGAACTTATTAAAATATCATCTACATAAACTATTAAATATGTTTTATTTATTAGTAGATCATCCATTCTTTTTTGATATATTTGTGGTACATTTTTTAATCCAAATGGCATTACTAACTATTCGTAATGACCTTGAGGTGTACTAAAGACTGTATATTTTATACTATCTTCTTATATTTTTATTTGCCAAAATCCTGATTTACAATCAAATTTAGAATAATATGTATTTCCTTTTACTAAGTTTATTAATATTTCTTTCTTTGGTAAGAAATATCCATCAAATTTAGTATATTTATTTAATTCTTTATAATTTATTATCATTCTAGCTTTTCCTCTGACTTGTTCACTATGTTTCATTACCATAAAGGCTGGACTAGAATGAGGACTGAAACTTTGTCTTATTAAATGTAAATTTAATAATTCTTTTAATTGTATTTTAAATTCTGTTATATCTTCTTGGGTATATACCATTGGTCTTACTCTAATGATTACTGGTTCTACTAATTCTATTTTAGATCTTAGATTTTTAGGGTTCCATAAAGTTAAAGGGTTCTCATGATATAATTCTTGTAATTGTTTTTTAATTTCATCAATAGCTATCAAATTATTTTGTAATTGTTGTTTATCAAAAAAGATCTTATAAGTATAATCACCACGCTCAGCTGCAACTCGGTATGGTTTAAAGATACGAGGCAATCTAAGGATATGGCCACATGAAGTCTGTTGATAACTTTGGAATTGACTAAGGAAATCATTTCCTAAGAGTAAATATTGTTTTAAGGTATTATATTGAATAATATGTTTTAATAAGATAATTTTATTTCCAAGAATAATTGGAACTTGTGATTTATAATATAATAAAGGTGCTTGAGTATTGGTTATTCCTATAAGTTTTATTCCCGAACCGGATAATTTATTCAATTCTTTTAGTAAAAATGATTTACCTAATGTAATTTCACTTCCTGTGTCTATTATTGCACATGTAGTGATATTAGTTTCAGGAAATGTTAATTCTATGTAAGTACCTAAAGGAAATTTTATAATATTTATTTATCCATTTTTATATACATTCCTTCAAAAGTAATATTATAATTTATGTGTTTTAAAAAACTCATTCCTAATATTATATCATATATTTCGTTTTGAGCAAATCATGAATCTATAAAACATGGTATTCTAAATAACAGTCTTCCTAGGTATGTTGGTACATTTACTTCCTTTGTGCATATTCTTAAATTTTCATTGAAGTCTTTATATTTATATTCTCCTGTTGTGGTATGTTCTGTTAATCATCTATTTTTTAGGATATTTATATGGTTATGGCTTGAACCTGTATCTATTAATATTTTTGGACCTTCTATAAATTCTATTCCATTAAAATATTTTCCCATTATTACTAAGCTTCTATCAGATGTATTATCAGGTATTACTATTTCTTTATATGCATTATATTTGGGTTGTTTTTCTTTAATTTTGATTCCTTTAAGAAGTTGTTTATTACCAAATTGAATTGGTATCATTTGGTTTTTAATATCTTCTTCTAATTCAGGTTTATCATCTTTTATATCTAGATTATAGGTTATAGGTAAATTAGGGATTTGTAGTATTGGTTCTATACTTTGTCCTAAATCTTGAAATTCTTTTCCTATTTCTATATATGATTTATTACTATATATTTCTCCGTAATTACTATTACAGAAAGAATACAAGGCAGAATAATAAAATATCATAATTTTATTTCCAGGTTTCATTATATATTTTTTCTTTAATTCAAAATGTAAGTTTAGAATATCATTTATATTTTTATCTTTTATATGAACACAATATCTAGGATAACATGTAAATAAGAATTTTTTATAACATAAATTTCCTTCTATAGTTCCTAAGTGTGCTAATTCAGGGTCTATAAATCTCTGGTCATGTAAACTAAATATTATAGGTGAATTTATTCCTTCTCTAAATAAAGATTTTACTAATATTTGTATTCTAGCTAAATATACATATTGTATTTTATCTCTAACCCTATCACTTTTGATTTTATTTAAAGTGACTTCTATGCCTCTTGAATTTAATAGGCTTAATTTAATATTTCCTCTACTTTGTGTTATATTTATAGCTTTTTCCTGTTCTTGGTATTCATGAATAATTATATTCTTTATTTTAAAGAATTGTTGTATATTTCTTAGAATTGTATTATCTGGATTTCTTAAATTCAAAGATATTCTTGAAATTTCTTTTAATCTTTTCTGATTTAGTTGTACAATTAATTGATATCCATCTCTATTTTCTTGTTGCTCTATTTCATTATTTATTTTTATATCTTCTATATTTTCTATTTCAGAATTCTGATTCTGATTCATCTGATTCTGAATTGTCTAAAGAACTTGTACTAATAGATTCTGTATCACAATAACTTTCGTATATTTCAATATTGAAACAATTTATGTTTTCATTATCAGATAATAATTCTAATTCTGGTTTTATTTCTTGATATTCTATTTCAACTATCCTGACTTTTTTCTGTTTACATTCAAGGCTTATATGTCATATTTGTCCACAATTCCAACATTTACATTCTTTATGATCTTTTTTAATTTTCTCATTATATTTTCTTTTATAATATCTCCTATAAGGTTTTCTTTTAAATTTTTTATTCTTCCAGTATTTTCTGTAATGTTTTTTATATCTTCTTTTGTTTTTATATTTACCTTTATACATTTATTTACGTTTTCTATGTTTTTTATAATATAGTTTACATCCCCATTGATTTGGTGCATCTACCTGATCACAACAAATCATCATGGCATTTTTTACTTTTTTATATAATTGTCTTTCTATGCATATTTCTTTTAATTTTCTTATGACAAACTCTACTCTAGATCCTAATGTATTTAGTATTAATTTTCCTGTTTCTGTTAATCTATATGCATTCCATTCTTTAATAAAATAAGTATTCCATGGTGATGGTAATTTATTTATATACATATCATAATAAATTGTTTGATCATCATTACTGTAAAATTGTTTATAATAATATTTCTGAAATTCACATGTATAATTTTTTATATTACATAAATTGCATATTTGAAGATTCATCAAATGTTGTCTTGCTAAAAGTTTTTCTTTTTGTATTTCTTGTTGTTTAAGATCTTTCCAATTTTCTCCTAAGAATTCATCTCTTATATAATTTGTAAATTTATCTAGTCATTCACTAATTCCTTTTCTAAGTTATTGTTTAGTTGCTAATCTTATTAGAGTTTTTGTTTCCTCAGTTATTCCATCCCACCAATTTTGTACATTACCAGTAAAACTCATTATTAATAATTCTATCCATAGATCAAATTTTTCTTATGTATTTTGTGCATCCCAATCATTATTTTGTTTATTAAATATAAACATTATTTTCATATCATTTGACCAACTTGTTAATGTTTTACTTGGGTCTTTTCTACAATCTATATCTAATTTACTTCCCATAGGTTTAATAGGTTCATTTTCAGTTTTATATTCTGGTATGTATTCTCCTGGATACATTTTATAATAAGATTTTTTGGATACTAATGCCTGATTATGTGCTCTTACTCCTTTATCAGTGACTAATATATTAGGATTTTCGGTTTTTATACTTAGTTCAGTAGGTGGTGCTCCAACATTCATATTTACATCAAATCCTAGTATTTCTAGGTCTAAATCTTCTAATGATAATTTATCAAATTGTTCTTCTAAATTATCCATTATTCACTACTTGAACTTGATTCTTTAGGTTCATCAATTTTTATTCCTTTTTGTTTTATATCGATTTTTTCTTTTGCCTTATTTTTTGATCTTTTTATTGTTTTTTGTAACTGTCTTTGATATTCTTCTTCTCTTTTTAATATTTTTAGCATAGCAGTAGTTCTCATTCTTTCATCAAATGATCCTCTGACTACTTCTCCAAATTGTATTTTATCTTTATGTCTAATTGATTATTTTAATTTTTTTTGTGCTTCTAAAATTGTCGTTTTCTTTTTTAACTTGGTTATTATTTCAAAAACTTCAATTTTTAGGAGTTTAATTTCTTCTATTATTGTTTGAATATGTATTATCATTTGTTTGTTTAATTCCTTAATTTTTGTAATATGTTTATCCGTTTTGTATTTTTCTGAGTTTTCTGGACCCTAGTGATATATTCATAGGAATGGTGGTTTAGTGATTTTAATATATTTTGGCTGGTTTTGAAAGAAATAATTTTAAAGGGTTATTTTAGAAAATTATAAAATTATTGTGGTTATTATTGTAGATTTCCCCTTATAAAATTGTGCAAATTAAAAGAAAAAATTTGTTACTTTTTGTTAATATATTTTATCATTCCAAAAAAATAAAATCATTGTAAACATTTTCTTTTTTGAAAAAAAAAATATTTTGTTATGAGATACCTACTATTTGATAAAAATAATGTATGTCTCACATTATGGAATTTAATAAGTGATTTATAACACACACTATCATGATTTTTGGATATTTCTTGTTAATAATATAAACAATAATGCAAGGTATATATAAGAGTATTGTCGACACCATGAGTTAATATCTTGTTTGTAATCAACAATTAGAATTACTAATTAGCCTTTAATTTAGTGAAAAAATTCTTATTCTCACAAAATATGAAAATAAGAAATTTAATCTTTCATAAAAATATTATAAATGAAGACAATGTTTTCTCTCGTAAAATATGAAAATAGGCTGGGTTGGCCTTAAAAAATATAATTTAATTGTGATTGTGAAATATCAGTTGTCTTGTACTTCAGTGTTAAAAAAAAAAAAAATTCATTCATTAAAAATGAGCCAGATGTCACGTGAAGAAGACCATGCACATTCTTTGTTTTTTATGTCAATTTTCAATAAACCCCTTTAGCTGCAATTCTTCATATTATTTGCATGTACTTTGAATATTTCCCAATTAGATCCACAGCAGTTTGAAACATAAAACAGGAAAAACGCAGTGTCGTTTAATCCGAAAACAAACACAAAGGTTGTTCAAATACCCAGCGACTGCCCGTGCGCAACTTTTCTGTAGAGTGTAGTGGCGGCAAAATCAATGCTTCATCTCTTCGACGTCTGATACTCAGTCAGTCAGTTACATTACATATGTGCACTCGCATTCAAAGAGTGGGAGAGCCTATTATGTTTTTCTCTATTGCTTCACATTAATCGAAATGGAAGAATCAACTTCGATGTACTGTAATCTAGGGATTTTAGAAAAACTTAACGACGAATCAGTCCAAGAAATTATCGAAAGCTACAACGGTTTCTGCGCCACCACAAACTCTCTCCTAGATGGCGCCGGCGATCTCTCCGTGGGAAAGGAGTTCGTCACTCACGTGCGCTCTCTCTGTAAACACGGCCTGCAATCTCTCGCTCATGACCACTTTCTCCGCTCCCTTGAGGTATCCTATTCAACTAACCACCTTCGCCGCTATATTTCTTCTTATCATTTAATTAAAAAAAAATGTTTAGCTTAACAACCTAGTTGAACGGAACCTTTTAGCTGGAATCAATGATTTTCTTATTAACAAACACGTTCATTCAAGACGGATACTGTTGATTCTAGGGTTTCGGGGTTTTTTTAAAAGTTAATTCATATGTTATGTGTTGAATTCGTGACAGGAAACTTTTGAGAAAATTGGCGTGTCAAAATTTTGGCGGCATTTTGATGTCTACAGCAAAGTTGCAGTTCAAGAGAAGAATAAACAGCTTGTGTGTAACTGTTATCTGTTTAAAGATTGTAATTTTTATTTTATTTTATTTTAGTTAGTAGTTAATTGTCAGAAGTTATGCTTTTTAATTACAGATTTATGATGATGAGGCGCATGACATTTTGTGTAAAGCTTTAGAAGAGACATGTATGGAGATACAATATCAAGAAAAGTGCTTGTTTATGCTTGTCCATGCTATAGAGTCCCCTAGGGACTGTTCACTAGAAGAGAAACCCATTTCGGATTCCCAAATACATCTTTTTTCTAAATACCAATTAATGGTATCTTCGGCTCTTATGGCTAGTCTTCCTCCGCATTTTCCTGGTACATCTATCTCAAATTGTTAGTTATGCTGTGTAATTGTGCTTGAGAGTTTTGTTTCTTTTTTTTTTTTTTGTTATAATGGCAATTTTTCTGGATTGTTATTAAATATTTTTGTTGTCATGTTTTGCTAATGAAAATATAATGTACATGCCTTTCAATGTTCTCAGAACTGCTCTACTGGTATTTCAAGGGAAGGCTGGAGGAGTTAAGTACAATCATGGATGGTGAGTTAGAGGACGAAAATGATTCTCAAGATAAAGATGACATGGATTTAGATGAAAAGGGAAAACAAAGAACTGGTGAAATGGATATTGATCAGTCCTATAACCATGGGAAATTTTCAGAGAAGAGCAAACTGGTGAAACACATTGGGAAGGTTGTTCATGATCTTCGAATTCTTGGATTTACATCTATGACTGAAAATGCCTATGCTTCTGCCATCTTTTCGCTTTTGAAGGTGCGCAGATGTTTTATTATGCAGTAGATGTTCAATGAATCTCATTCTTTTGGACAAAGTTTCTTCTTCTCTTTTTACTAATGTTGTTTCTGGTGGCTCATTTCATGTTGATCTACTGTAATTACTTAAAACTATTTATTGCTTTTAGCTTCGAAGTTATCTGCCTCCTTTTTGCTTACATTTACAGCTTATGTTGCTAATAGCATGTGTTCCTGTTTGAATGGCAGGCTAAAGTTCATAATCTGGCTGGCGATGATTACAGGAGTTCTGTCTTGGAGCCCATTAAAGCATGGATACAGGTTGTTTATAGATTTAAATAGCTTTCCCTTTCTTGTAACTGTATAGTTTGTGCATATTAACCGTGCCACCTTTACAGTAATGCTGACTCTGTACATTTGATAAAAAAACATGGTCGGCTTTTCAAATAATTGGTTTTAACATTGTTGGTGTTGCACCATCTTTGATAAACATTTGCCATATGTTGGGAATGTTGTTAACAAAATGATTAAGCTCTTATCAAGATATTAGCAAGGGTATGTGGTTTGACTGGCCAACAATGGGTAGTATTTTGCCATATGTTCATGCTGCTTCGATTTCTTCTGGTTCCTTGTCTAATCTTGTTTATACTTTATATAAAGTCCAATATTGATTGTGCTTATGATTATTTTATATGTTTAGAATTATAAAACAGTTATTTATTCCAGTGTTTGCTTACTTTCTTAATTTTCCCTGCAGCATCTTCTTTAGTCAAGTTTGTAAAATTATGTTATGGTAGGTGATTTCTTATACTTGACAGTGTGTTTTACAGGCTGTACCCCTTCAGTTCTTGAATGCACTTCTTGCTTACCTTGGTGAATCTGAGAGTTATCATAGTCCAATAGCTGGCCTCAAATCACCTCTGGCCTCACATCCAATGTGCTGTACTGGAACACATAATCCCTCAGAAGGACTTGTTAGATGGCAATTGCGGCTAGAGTATTTTGCCTACGAAACATTGCAAGACTTAAGGATAGCTAAGCTATTTGAGATTATTGTGGACTATCCTGAAAGGTAAATGTAAATATTTGGATATCTATAAGTCTCTGGTCTTGCCTCATATTTTTATTTAAATATGAGTGTGTTGGGCGATGCATTCTGTTTTGGAGACTTATGTAGTAGTGCACCATGTATGTATCTTTATCTTGTACTATTATTGAGGTTGTTTATGTTTGTGGGGAGCATATCTCTATTGTATTTTCAAGACACAGCAGAAATTATTATTATTATTATTATTATTTTTTCCAAATGAATACTAGTTGTAGGAGGTTTGGCGAGTGAAAATCAAACTCAAACATGATGAATGAGTTTGCATATTCTTCAATCTTGATAGCAACTATTCCATACAACATAAATCAATTTTCTAGAGGAAATGTAAGGGGATACCTGGCAATTTTTTTGTGTATGTTTGTCGACCAAGGACAAGCTCTTTTCCCATGCTCTAGTTACCAGAAGAAAAATTCATAAACCTAGGTGGTATATGAGAATTGATAAAGAGAATGGAGATGATGATAGGGATCATCAGAATGAGATGATATAGGGTGATATCCAACTTTCGTTTCAACAGTGTATTTATGGAAGTGAATGGTATTAATGGAAAAATTTTGCATTTCTTAATTTATCAAAATTATCCTTTGAATCTTGTAGCTCTCCCGCAATTGAAGACTTAAAGCAGTGTCTTGAATATACCGGTCAACATTCTAAGTTGGTTGAGTCATTTATATCGGCACTAAAATATCGTTTGCTCACTGCGGGTGCCTCAACCAATGATATATTGCATCAATATGTTTCAACTATTAGAGCACTTCGGACAATCGATCCAACTGGTGTTTTTCTTGAAGCAGTCGGTGAACCAATAAGGGACTATCTAAGGGGAAGGAAGGATACCATAAAATGCATTGTGACTATGCTTACTGATGGAACCGGTGGAAATCCAAATGGATTCGGAAATGCTGGGGATAGTCTTCTTGAAGAATTAAATAGAGATGAAGAAAATCAAGAGAATGTTGGTGTTGATGATGATTTCAATATTGATGACAAGCAAGCATGGATTAATGCTGTGTGGTATGTGTTTTCTATCATGATTTGTTTTAAGATATGTGATGACATTTGGATTTCTATGAGTTATATGGTCAGTTTTGACATTCTCTGCATGGGTTTGGACCTTTCAGCTGGGAGCCTGACCCTGTGGAGGCTGACCCCTTGAAGGGTGGTCGGAATCGAAGGAAGGTGGACATACTTGGCATGATTGTTGGCATAATTGGTTCAAAGGACCAACTTGTCAATGAATATCGTGTTATGCTAGCAGAAAAACTTCTGAATAAGTCTGATTATGAAATTGATTCAGAAATACGCACGTTAGAACTCCTGAAAGTAGGTTTTTTGTATATAAACATTTCTGATATTTGGATGAACTGGTGCTCTTTCAGTGTTTTCTTGATCATATCTTCCCTGGACACCTGAAAGTGCATTTCCTATTTTTGTTGTGCTGTCACTTTCCAGATACATTTTGGAGAGAGTAGCATGCAAAGGTGTGAAATTATGCTTAATGATTTGATTGATTCAAAGAGAACAAATGCGAATATCAAAGCAACTATTGATAAGCAATCTCAAGCTGGTATGCATTGAATATATTAACTTTCTACAGTCTTTTGAACTGCCACCATTGTTCTTTTAAAAAAAAGGGGTAAAAAGGAATACATTATTGTGAAAACTTTTTGGTGAATGTATTCTTAGGTTCTGAGCTGGGGGAGGAAGGGGTATCTCTGGGTTTGCTTGATGCTACAATCATATCATCAAACTTCTGGCCCCCAATGCAGGTATGGAGAATAATTTTTCTTATAATGATATAAATAATATATTCAACAAATAGGCAGAAATCACCATCATGAAAATTTTCTTAAAATGGAAAGGATAGAGGTAGCAGGAAATATTATGTGCTTTTTGTTTTTTATCTTTGTTTTGTGTACAGCTGGGTTTTGGTGGGGGAGGGGGAAATAGAGATTTTTGAACATTTGATGGCAGCTTATTTTAGCTTAACACCCCTTATCACTCCATAGCTTATACATGCAAGAACATTAAATTATTTGGTCATTCAACTGGTTGGCAGTTTTTTCATGCCAATCTTCCCCTTTTGACTTGACTTTCTTCAACACTTAAAAATCTATTCCATTTTGGCTCATATAAGGTCAGCACATAGTCATCCGTGATTTACTTTATACTTCCTGGTTGATATCTTCTCATAGCAGTATCTTCTTTTATTATCTTTGTTTGCCCTTTAGTACATCGTTATAACTGACCTTGAGGAGAATTCCAGGATGAGGCACTTATTGTACCTGGACATGTTGACCAGCTGCTCTCTGATTATGCAAAAAGGTTTAACGAAATTAAAACTCCTCGTAAGCTACTTTGGAGGAAAAATCTTGGCACAGTAAAGGTGGGGTTCATTGTATCACTCGATGTCTAATGGTTCTGATATCTCAATATGAATGCTACTTATTTGCTTTCTGTTGCATTCAAACTTGGCAGAGAACTTTCTCTTAATTTTTCCCCAGGTTATTTTCTTGAATCATGCAAATAACATTGCTTTTTGTGGGAATGCTGTTGTAGTTGGAGTTGCAGTTTGATGATAGAGCGATGCAGTTCATGGTGGCTCCCATACATGCTGCAATTATTATGCAATTTCAGGACCAAACAAGGTAACTTCAGGAGTTATCTGAATAAATCCTATAATCTTTAACGATGGTATAACAATTTTCATTTTTTAATTTCAGTTGGACCTCTAAGAATCTTGCTGTTGCTGTTGGGGTACCCGTGGATGTACTGAGTCGGAGGATAAACTTTTGGATAAGCAAGGTTTGTGGAAGAAGCTTGTATTATATTTCATGATTTAATTTTTATCCACCAACGAACTGGACCAAAAATATTGGTCTTGACTGAGAAAAATTTTCTTTATTTCCCATGATTTCTGCATGAGTTCATTGGTACCAGTCTTCATCATCTTATGTTAATCTATGAGATGTTTATGTAATTATCCTCTATGAGACAAGTTCAGCTATCTCTCTTTCTTTGCCATAACTGGATAGGAATGCCTAATACCAAGCTTGAAATATTTGGAGCTCAATTATTAATAAGAAAATTTCAAGGATTAGATGTAAAGCAATTAACTAATAATTCTGTCTTGCGGGCAGGGAATCCTTAAAGAATCAGTGGGGACAGACTCAAATGATCACTTTTATAATCTTGTGGAAGGCATGGTTGACAGTAGTAAAAATGGCGATAATACTGGGAATTGTGAGGAGCTGCTGGGAGTTGATGAGGATGGAGAGAGATCTGTTGCCTCAGTTGAGGATCAAATACGTAATGAAATGACTGTATACGAGGTAGGTAATGTGTGGCAATGTGATGCAATTGTTGTTTGTATTCTGTTATGGTGATAACGGATGGTTGTGGTTCTCTTCTCAATCAGCCCACTCTATTTCTTGTAAGATATTTTGGAAACATTTTGACTCAGGAGTGTCTGCTGTCAACAATAGCCCTTTAATATGTGGGTTTAAGAAGGGGGCATGGCAGGGTCTGGATCTTTTTGAAAATGGGAACATATGGATTGATTCAAGTCAATATGGAACTATTAGCACACACCCATTCTATATTTTCCCCTTGGTTCATGACAGTAGGTACTCTGCAAATAATTTATGCAGCTTCAACATCTCCTGGCTGACGGAATTTACATCAGTCACCATCCATTTTTCAGTAGTACACTAGTTGTGAGCCTATGGAGCACTCAAGATGTTCATGCTTAGAGAAATTGTTTCCTTTGAGAATGAATAAGAAGCATTGAGAACAAAGATGATCATACAGGCGTAATTGTGCATGAATTTAAATTTTTCCATTTGGCTTGCTATCAAGCTAATTGACATTTGTTTTGTTGTAGAAATTTATCTTGGGAATGCTCACAAATTTTGGTAGCATGGCATTAGATCGAATTCATAACACTCTTAAGGTAAGAATGATTTTATCATGCTCCAACCAAAAATAGCTTGATTTTGTTGTTATCTTACCGTATAAAATGCATTTCTGCAGATGTTCTGTGTAGCTGATCCTCCTTATGATAAATCACTCCAACAATTGCAAAGCTTTTTATCTGGACTAGTTTCTGAAGAGAAATTGGAACTCAGGGATGGAATGTACTTTCTGAAAAAGTAATTAAGTAAATGAATGGTATCACATCCAAAGTCCAAAACTATGAGCAAAGAGAAATGGTGAGATTCTCTTTAGCTACTTCAGATGTTGTTTCAACATTTTTCTCTTGTTTCCCTTTTTATGCATGATATATCACAGCATTGGTGCTTATGGGGAATCTTGCTACTGGAAATATTGATTATGGTGCATCTTAGGTAGCTTTCTGAGGTCAAGAGTGCTCTGTTGCAAAAATTGGAATGCTTTTTCCATCTGTATTGGTTGTGTAAATTTGGGAGCATTTTTGGCTCAGCAGCTTAACCTCTACTTCGGCTTATGGCTATTGTGTCTAGTCTTCTATCAACATTGAACATCGTCCTGCTTGTGTGAGAAGAGTATTGCACTATCGCCATAATGCTGTACATTATATTTATATCGCCCCTTTCAATGACCAATATGCATACATAAGCCTGTATTATTGAATCCCAAAACGATGTCTATGTTTTATCAGGTAGAATCTTGCATGGATAGATTGAGAAGGGGAAAGATAAAAATTGCATTTTCGGATTATTATGATTTATGTCGTTGTGTCCGTTACTAAGGATTCACAATTCTTGTACTCATGTACATGTATCGAATTTATATTCACAGCAGAACTTGAGAAATTTTCACTTCCTTTGTGTGATCTTCTGTTGTAACCCAAGAAACTATAACACACTTCTCTGCTATGTACAATTCAACCATTCCCGCCTTCTCTTCTTGTCTGTTACAGCGGATATTTAGTGTCAACTGCCAAAGAGGTGGTAATTGGTCATTCCATTTTTATTTTTTATTTTTTTTGAGTTTCCTCTGAAAATTTCCTTCAAATCCAGTAGGTCTTTTAGTTTTGAAATTTCTTGAAATCTGGCGGTGGTATCCTCAACGTTAGAACTTAAGAAGCCATCTTAAATATTTTTAAGCTTTGGAGTTGGCCTAAACAGATATTCACTTGACTGGCTCTTTGTGTAACTCTCCTCTCATCATGGACAATCTTAATCTGAAGATCAGTTTAAATTTAATCTTGGCCAAAATAAAATCACCTCTGAACCCGACTTTTAATATGGTCTCTTCAATGATATGATCCACATTTTTTTTATTCTTTTGGTTGGGAAGAAACTGAAGGAATTTTTGATAGTGGAGAAAATCTGTGAAAATGGAACGGCTAATAAGATTTTTTTTTTAAAAGTAATTTTCGGTGTGTGCAAAAATAATTATTCTAAGTTCTCAAAAAAAAAAAAAGCAATGTATTTGCACGGGTCTGTGCACACTTTTTTATTTTTTCTTGTTTCGGTCGGGTTAAACAAACAAGAATAGTGTTGGAATGCGAACAACTAGAATTTTTTATTTTTTTCAATGGTTTATGAGAAGAAGAATTGAGTAATAGGAACAACAATATTGTTTTAGTTCTGTTAATGAAAGCAGAAGCATTCCCTTTATAAACATAGGGACTAAAATGATTTTCCGTTTTATTAGGTTCTATGATATGCTGTTGAAATAACATTGTTAGATTCTAAAAATAAGAGATTCATAAATCTTTGAAAACCGCCTAATTTCAAAATCTCCTACACACACACACACACACACACACACACACACACACACACACACACACACACACACACACACACACACACACACACACACACACACACACACACACATATATATATATTCTAATTCCACTTGTTAGAATAATTAAATTATTTATGGTGAAATCTATCACCTAAAATCTAAGAATATTTATGTTGTATTACCAAGAATTAATAATTAAATATACGAAAACGTACCTAAATTCATAATGCTGAATAATCAAATAATCCTCTAAAGTTGTATGGTTGATCTTTCAGATCAACATGTATATCCTATAGAGCTCTTTAGTTTCTCATGATAGAATATCAGAGAAAATATAAAATATATAATACGTGTAAACTGAGATCATGAGACCATAACCACTTATATAAACAATATTTCCTACTGTCACGGGATATTTCTAATCATGTCCATCATAGAATTAGAATTCTAGTAGGTTTTTATAATTAAAGGCTCATACCTTATTATATACATTAAAGCCTAAATTACTGAAACCTAATTAGAAAAATTTTAATTGGACTTAACCTTATATGACAGTATGCAATACATAATTATTCACATATAAGTCCAACGTTATATTAAGGATCCAACAATATTAGATTAAATATCTAGCAATCTCTCATTTAGGCTATATGTGAAACCTTATAATTATACTTTGCAAAAATAACCATATGAGCTCAACATTACCAAAATATATCTATAACAAATCCGATCCATCAATCATATCAACATAGAATCAAAACGGTTTTTGTTACAACTATCGTAACTCGACCCATCAATAGTCACTAAGCCAATATAATTGGATGACATGAATTATAATGTACATGTGTAGTATAGAAATTGCATGTAATGTGATCTTAACATGCCAATATCCAACTGATTCATCTTAAATCTTAGTGAGATCTAACCTTACCAAAATCAAAGTGTGAATAAACCAAAACTTTATTTATGCAGAAAATAACCTTTAATAACTATAAACTGAAATAACTGAAAAATATTTATATCATAAGATCATCTAAAATTACAAACTCCTACTAAAACTGAATATCCTTAAATATCACGACACCCATATAAGCAGTGTACTCATGAAACATTTTAGGTGGCAATCCCTCAGTAAATGGATCCACAATAATAGAGTTTATTCCAACGTACTCTACAGACAATTGTCTAATCTGAACTCTTTCTTTAACAACTAGAAACTTGATGTCTATGTGTTTCGACTTCGTCGAGCTCCTATTGTTATTAGAATACATTACTGTTGACTTATTGTCACAAAATAATCTGAATGGCTTATCAATACCATCTACTATGCGTAGTCTTGTGACAAAATTCTACAACCATATTCCATAATTGAGTGCCTTATAACATGCTATGAACTCTGCTGCGATCGTGGAAGAGGTTATAAGAGACTATTTAGCACTCTTCCAGGAAACAGCACCTCTAGCTAGCATATAGATATAGCCTGTTGTAGACTTCATACTATCTTGGCATCTAACAAAGTTCAAACAACTATTAAACCGTGTAGTTTAATAATGTAATAACCATAAAAAAATATTAAATCACATAATTTAATAGGTTTTATTGACTTTAATAAAATCTAGTATCCTAGACCAGATCATTATTTTATATATATTAATTCTCTAACAAGGACATTCTTATTTTAATAAAGTGAGAATGTCATTAATAGATAAAAAATCAAAGCCTTTAATCCATTGAAATTTATATTTTAGTATGCATTCTCACTTTAACAATTTACTAGAGAAAGACTATATATATATATTGGAAGGGTGACCAAAATCCTCAAATTATTATCTCTAGAATTTATGGTGCCATAGAAAAATATATATATACCTCCATGATAGAAATAAACCGAACGTGTTCCAAAATAAATTAAACTTGCTGAATAAGTCATAATTTACATGAAAAAATTATATAAACTAGTTGTTTCAAAAGTTATGCATCATCTTTCATTATATAAGAAAATCAGTTTTTCGTTATGGCCGAATTCAATCGAAACGAATGTCATGTAGAGAATGAATATGTACTAGTGATTAAGGCTATGTTTTAGGAGCTAGGATTAAGTATATGATAAGACTAATTTTTAGGATAGAATATTAATATCATGTTTTGCATGCTCATTTGAATTGGACTAATGGGCTACATTTAAATTTCAATCCCAATCTTTATGTGTGTTTAATTGAGATTAGATAATAAGAAGAAAAATATTTGTTTATTTATGATATCTTCTATAATGTATTACTTAACTTATTTATTTATTTATTGTTATTAAATAATTGATTTATTTTTTAATTCATGATTTAATTAAAATTTACTATTTAAATATTTTATTTAATATGAAATTATATATCTCATTTGAAATATCTTATAATTTAAATAATATATAAATTTTTATTATAACTATGACTTCACATAAACTAATTTAATATACATTTAATTGTATTATTTTTAAAAATTAATTAATTATATATAAATATATGAACAGTTGATATTTAAATAAAAAAATACTTTGCATTCTTTTTAATCTATTATGCATGTTTTAGCTTTAGATTGGATTCGCGTTTTCTTAAAAGTTAAATGAAAAATTAGTTCTCTCATAATGAAATTTATTTTTTGTTCACTTCTATTTTGGACGTAAGGTATAAATAGTTCTTGAAAAAAAAAGTAGCTACTATGTTTGTTTTAACGAGATATCCGATTAAAAAGAAAAAAGAAATCTTATAACAATTTTTTCATAAATTTGCTCAATGTGGAAGTTCTGAAAATTGGAAATATTCTTGAGATAAGCCTCTGAGTGGTGATGGCCCCCTACACAAAGATTGAGGGATAGAGATTCGTTTTCTTTTTCTCATTTCTGAGTAGGGGATTATAAAATTAATATTCCATCTCAGTGAAAGACAATAAAATTAATTGAGGTAAATTCTAATAAATTTAATATATATAAAAAGAAATCTTGAAAATCCTCAGTTAATACTAGTTATTAAGTGGTAAGAATAAAATAATAAAAGAATCCTGGCATAGCCGTTGTCATTAGATTTAGCGGATAAAAGGTAAAATTAGAAAAGAGAAGAAATATGACCGTTACATAACCCCCGAATTTAAATCTAAACGCTACACAGAAAGAAAACACCACCACTGAAGTCACAAAGAAATTTTTAAAATCTCCATCTTTCTTAATCTTACACTCACCCAGCCAACCGTCAAAAAAAGGTTCAGACATCAAACATGAGAGAAGATGAACAACAACAGCTTGAAACTGCGGAAGAGCTGATGCAACAGCTGAGATCTAGAGCCACTGAGCTACTCTTAAGAGAAGAATGGAAAGAATCCGTACAAGTCTACACTCAGTTCATCCATCTTTGCCAAAACCAAATCACAGAAACGAAGCAGGAAGCAAGCCAACTATCCAAGCTCAGCAAATCCCTCTGCTTAGCCCTGTCAAACAGAGCCGAGGCACGATCAAGGCTACGAGATTTCAATGAAGCATTGCAGGATTGTGAACAAGCCTTGAAAATAGAGAGTTCACATTTCAAGGCTCTTCTTTGCAAAGGTAAAATTTTGCTTAGCTTGAATAGATATTCAATGGCTTTGGATTGCTTCAAACAAACTTTAGTTGATGCTCAGACTAGTGGAAGTCTTGAAACTGTTAATGGGTTTTTGGAGAAAAGCAGAAAACTTGAGTACCAGTCAAGAACAGGTGCTTTGGATCTTTCGGATTGGATCCTTAATGGGTTACGTGGCAAGTGTCCAGAATTGGCTGAGTACATTGGTGCCGTGCAGATTAGTAAGTCTGAGATCAGTGGACGAGGCTTATTTGCAACGAAGAATATTGAGGCTGGGACTTTATTTTTAGTCACTAAAGCAATTGCTACAGAGAGAGGTATATTGTCAGGCGAGAATTCAAATGAGAATGAGCAACTGGTTATGTGGAAGAATTTCATTGATAAAGTTATGGAATCGATTTCGAAATGTCAAAGGACTCGCCACTTGATTAGTATATTATCTAGTGGTGACAATGAGGATGAGGTTGAGGTTCCTGATGTAAGTGCTTTTAGGCCCGAGGCAGAAGAGGGTAGGAGCTCAAATGAGAAGCTTGATATGGGTAAGATTTTGAGTATCTTGGACGTGAATTCCCTAGTTGAGGATGCAATTTCGGCAAAAGTTTTGGGGAAGAATAAAGGTCTTTATGGTGTTGGGCTATGGTCACTTGCTTCATTCATCAACCATTCCTGTAGTCCTAATGCAAGGCGCGTGCATGTAGGAGATCATATCATAGTTCATGCTTCAAGGGATGTGAAGGCTGGGGAGGAGATTACATTTGCCTACTTCGACATGCTTTCTCCATTGGAGAAGCGTAAGGAAATGTCAAAAACGTGGGGGTTTCTTTGCAAGTGTAGGAGGTGCAAGTTTGAGGAAGGAATGAGTTCAAAGCAAGAGTTGCGGGATATAGAGATAGGACTTGAAAGAGGCATAGATGCAGGCAGTGCAGTTTTTAGGTTAGAGGAAAACATGAAAAGATGGATTGTGAGGGGAAAAGAGAAGGGCTATTTGAGGGCATCGATTTGGAGTGCATATGCCGAGACTTATGGTTCAGAGAAGCTGATGAAGAGGTGGGGAAAGCGAATTCCGGCGACCGAAGCTGTTGTGGATAGTGTTGTTGAAGCTGTCGGGAGCGATGAGAGAATGCTCAAGGTTTTGATAGGAGGATTGAAGGGAAGTAGTTGTGGATTGCCGGAGATGGAGAGACCAATCCAATTAGGAAGAGGTCTCTACGGAAAATCGGTCAGAAAACAAGCTTTAAAATCTCTGCTTGAGCTCTAAGTTACTAAGCCATAAGTACAGCCAATGCCAGATAGCTATTAGCTGCCGAGAAGCACAAGCCTGAAAACACAATATGTGCCCCCGCTACACCTTCGTAACTCCAAATACCATGAATTCGTTTATAGAGAGATACATCTCAAAATTAGGATACAAAATTCATGTTTCAATTAATGTGTTAGTGAGAGACCATAAAACAAATGGGGAAATAAACTCACCATTTGGATCATTGAATATTCGCATTATCTTATTCTTTTCCTCTATTAGTAAACAAAAGCCATCTGTGTCTTACAAAACCTATTACTATTAATCACTTGTATGTATGTCAGTCCCTAATGATTTCTCTCATTATTAGTGTTTCCATTTATATGATTTCCATCTTTATTGGGGTTCCACATCAAAGCCCAACATTGTTCACCTTTGAATATTTAGCCCCTCATTTTCAAATATTTAGCCTTCAAAGACGGCAATTTTATCCACCACACCAATTGCTTTTCAAAATGTGGGCAGACTCGACGATCAAAATTTTATTTTCTTTCATAGTATCAAGAATCAGGCTCTCAAGAAAGACAACAATTGAAAATTCAAGGTTTATAAAATAGATGATGATAAACATAATTACAATTCGCAGGTTCTATACAAACTGACTACCCAAAAATCTCCCAGATATCAGATGTCGGACATTCTCACTAGTTTATTATAAAGGATGCGGTCATCTCGTCCAGTGTTGCTCTCTAGCAGTGCACTTTGCACAAGTTCCTAATTCAATAATAGGGATGTAAGCTTTTCAGAGTAACTTAATTGAAGAAAAAGAAGTAAAACGAGGAAAATGCTTCAATATCAATTCTCACCTTGACATCCCGGTGGGAGAGAAATTTCCCCAAGTTGTGTATGATCAGCCTTAAATCTTCAACCTGAAAAGGCAACAGAAACTTCTAACTTTTTTTGAACAAGGTTTTGCAGGACAATATGAACAGAAGATTTCACTCACCCTAATGTAGCCAACTTGATTTCGATCAAAGAATCTGAAAGCCTGTATCGGATGGTAAATGTTATCACATGAAGGAAAATTGATGCATCTTGGATGTTTCATCATAACTGAAGACACATGGAGAGGATTATAAAGATTTTGAGAACATACCTGTAATAATTCCTTATCAAAAACCTCTTTCTTCCCCGTCTCGACCTTTCTCTCTCCTTTTTTGCCCATATCCACATCACAGAGTTTTGCCTCTGCAGCTTCCATAACAGTTTTCTCCTTATTAGATTCATTTGCTTTGTCCTTTTCATTCCCCGACACTATTCCAGGCTGGGCATTTGCATCAGTTTTACCCTCTTCCTCGTTGTTCTGTCATACAATAGTTTCCCAAAGGCACATAAAAATTGTTCAAGGATTTCAATAGTATTTGGCCTATTGTCAATATATTGCCAATAACTAAAATAAGTACTGACTAACCAAATAGTAATTAATCAAAGTTCCATTTAATTTAAATAACTTCTGCCAAGGTGACATGATCTTAAAAAGAAATATGGTATAACTAGAAAGTAAATAGACATCCCAGATGTGGAAATCTTTTCCAAGAAAGTATCCCTCTCCGTAATTCCCAATTTGCAATAAATGACAATTAGCATTAATTAACAGTGGAGGGATGAAGAGTGAGAGGTCCTACCCCATTAGAAGAGTTTGGTTGAGAAATTGCATCCCCCATTTCTTCATCCTCCTCGGGATCTTCCTCAGGATCTTCTTCATTCTCTGTTTCCTCATTTCCTTTTGACTCAAGCTTTTCCTCTTCCACCTTTGCCTCATTGACATGGCCAACCAAAGTGTCTTCCTTGACCATAGTTTTTTTATCATCTGGTTGTGCAGAATTTGTTGTTTCATTCGTAGTAGACTTACTTGTTGCAGGAAGCTTGTCAGTCTTCAAACGCTTTGGCAATTTTTTGTCATTTTCCTTCTCTTGGACTTCACTCCGCTGCCTCTTACGTTCATTCCGTTCAGTCAGAAATTTTAAGCGAAGTCTCTACACAGAGCAAGTACATTAATGAAAATGCATATCAGAAGGAAATCAAATAGTATACAACTTTAAGGATCATATCAAAACCAACCTGGAGAAATTCTAAAACACGACATCCCATTTGATATTGAAGCATTTCATAAAGCATTTCCGCAAATAATGAAAGCTGAAAGGGCAATAAGAACATGGTTGGCATGTGAAAACAAGTCAAGCACTGTCAGGAACCAGAGTATTATACTGGAGACATAAATGGGATTTGCAGGAATATAGCAAGCATGAAGTTGAAAAAAGTACCTCAAAAGACGATTCTTCAATATCCTTGTCTGTATAGTCCAAAAGTGAATCCAACGAGAGTGACATCGAACGCAACTATAGGAGTTGGATTGCAAAATTAGATAAGGAATACCAGCAGATATATAAGATGAAATTAACACGTGAATTTTTAAAACTTTCAATATATGGTATATGGCTTTCTGGCTAGAGTCCACCTACTTTAGAATCCTTGTTCGATTTCGTTTGTAGAATCAATCCAGCATGCCGAGGAGGTTCTTCAAGCTTTCTCTTTTCTTTCCCTTCCTTATTTGAATTACTTCTAGATTCACCTTTTCCATCTTTCTCATTCTTTGGCTTTTCATCTTTTGATTTTTCCCCATCTTTAGAATTTCCCCTTATGCCAATAGAAGTATCCTTCAGAGAAACTTTTTCCTTGGCAGTTTTAGATTCTATATCTGCTCCCATCCCAGCTTTCTTACCATCCTTTCCAACCTTGATTTCAGTTTTACTTGAATTAGCCACAACATCTTGCTTCAGTGCTCCTGGTGTTTTAGATTTCATTTCAGAGCTTGTTTTCTTTTCTGCATCAGCCATTTGTGTCCCTGCATCTTCAGATTTACTCTCTGACTGAATTAAACTTTTCTGATCCCCATTGCCATCTATCTTTGTGTCAACAACTGCATCGTTAGTCCTTCCAGTAACCTTTCTTTTCAGTACCCTCTTAATTATTTTCTTTTTTATCGTTGTTTTCACACTGGCATCTTGCACAGCTGCAGTGCTGCTGGGAACCGACTCATCCTTTGATTTATCATCAGCTTGGTCCATTTCCTCAGCTTTCACCTCAAGCTGAATGCCTTTGTTGTCATTTTGAAAGTTGTTCTCCTCTGGAGCTTTTTTGGGAACCTTCTTCGTAGTGAAAGTCTTAACTCCAGCAGGTTCAATTGAAGGTTCTTCCTGTTGACCTGAGACCTCTGAGTTTGCATTCTTCTTCTCTACAGCATCCTTCTCATCCAGCTTGTCATTCTGATTGCTGTCAGTGTTCTCACCACTGGCTACCTTGTCAACAACCTTCTGCTTCACGATCCTCCTAATAATCTTTTTCTTGCCAGGCTTTGCACAACCAGCTGTCTGAGCAGCAGTAGTTTCTACCAGATCTTTTTTCTCAACATTTTTTTCTTCCTTGCCTGTTTCACTACCATCTATTTTTTCAAATTTCTTGTCACTTCCATTACCCTTCTGGCTGGTTGCATTCCCTTTCAAAGTAAAAGTCTTCTCCTTTTCATTAATCTCGACTGCCTTTCCAGAAGATGAAGACTCTTTCTTTTTCTCAGATTTATCCGTCCTTTCCACATCTTTTGAGGTGTCCACGTCATTATCTAAATTTTTTAATCAATGAAGATAATAGCAAAGAGTTAGCATCTGAAATTGATCATTGATGACAAGGACAGTAAAAATATGCAAAAACAATGTATCAAGGATTCTCTGTACTCCATATACCTTTCTGTCCATCTTTCTTCTCTCTAGATCTCTGCAAGATTTATATAATTACATTAGAGACACACATAATAAATCCATCATCCTTTCTTGTATTTTCTAAAGGGTTTAGGTAACAAAAAGAGGTAATCAACAATAACCCAACCCCAAGTTCTTACAAAGATTCCGAAATTGCTATGATTGAATAGATTTAAATATTCCAAGTTCTAATACATTTATTATTTTTATTCATGAGGTAAACCCCATGTTGTTAGAACACTGTGTGAATCAATTCACCAAGTCCAGTTTAGGATTATGTGCCTATTATTGTGTTGAGGGTAATATCAAAGTACAATATCTTAAGAGTGCCTATTATATGTGCTAATATATCTAAATTAGGTTATCTGCTACAAAATATGGTAGAACAATCTATGAACTTGGTTCTACCAAAGATGAAGAGAACAAAACTTCCAACCATTTAGGTCATGGGAAGACTGTTCCTTGGTAGCAGCCTCACAAAGAATAAAAGCTCCAGGCTGAATAAGTAAGAGTACACTCAAAATATAATTATTAAGAAACTTATCATGCCTGACAAGCACAGGAGAATCATGGAATCTCCTCTTTGTTTTTACCATAAAAGAACATAAGGTTCACACAAAAGGTTTGTGTAAATAACAGAGAATTAATAGAGCGCATGTAATTTATTCCAAACTCTAATTCTGACTGCACTCTGTCCAAACATGCATGCAACATATGTTTGTTTGTATATGTGGGTTGTTTCCTATAATCAGATGTCTTTAGACAATCAAATTTGCAAATGAAAAAACCAACAGAGAAACAAAGTTTGAAAAATCTAAGAAGACTAACTTCCATTTTCATTGAAAGTTGACGTTCTCTCTCTGCAACAGCCTTCTTGTGAGCAAGCCATTGGGTTCGCCATGTATCCAATGATGGAAGACATTCAGATAAATCTGGAACAAAGTATACAGTTACCTCTTTATGGCTAAACAGACCATCCTTGCCGACTCTATCATAATTTATCTGCAATTTCCACGTAAAGAACATTTGATCTTAGCTTGGTATCATAAAGAAACAAGTGTAAATATCCATATGATATCAGAAATCACTAAAACAGAAGCCATCGGGCAACTTTACAATATTATTGCTCCATAGTAAAAATTCTACACTAGTATAGACAAACAATCACCAACGAGCAAAATGCTACCTCAAAAAACCGATTCCAATTGTGACAATCCCGCAAATCAAGTTGAGTTACATCCTTTGCATATCTACAAAGAAACAACACCATCCACTTGAGAAAAAGAATCACATTCCAACAAACCAATTCATTCAAGAAAAGAAAAAGCATACAGAACAAACCTAATAGCTGTTTGGACTAGAGAGGAACTATCAACTGAAGGGTCACTACCATCAACAGAACTCCACGGTCCACCAAGGGCCGTGAAAGAGTGGTCCTTTTTAAGAACAGCAAACTTAAGGATATTGCAAATATGGGGCACATGATCATCAAAGCTTTTTTCAGATGACAACTCCTCTAGTGCATTTCTGCTAAGTCCACTCATTAAAATTAGCTGAAATGGAAAACAGAAACACACATTACTCCAAAAAACAAATGGAATAACTAATTACATTATACCAAAGCAGCCAAACTGGTTGAAAATCTCCAATGCATCCATCATACGACAAACTGTTTATAAACAACAACCATCGACATGTCACAAAAATCTCTTTTTTTTTTTTTTTTTTTGTGGACTCAGAAACAAAATAAGTATATTAGACGTAGGAAATGTACATGGAGGAGGGACAAGAAGTCCACAAAGAAAAAAATCAGTAATCCCCAAGCCCAAAAACTACAAATCCTATAAGATCATAAATTCTAACTAATGATATTACACCATAGATTCCTCCCAATTAATCAAAATAGACAAGAAAGAAACATATTTGGAAGGGGAAAAAAATGCACGATATTGAGCATTGCTACAAGCTGCACTCAGTCATAGAGAAACGGGGAAGACACAAAAAGCTTATATCAATTGCTCAATTGAATTTAACAATGTTAGAAAGAAACATCAACGCAGGGTAATTCCCACACATTCAAAACAAAATAATGAATCAATGATCTTAGATGCACTAAGATAAAAGAAAAAGTACTGTTAAAGTTATCGCATCTTTTCCACCCCCAAAAATCCATGTCTGTTAACTTACTAATTGAAAACTCCAAAAGATCAAACAATCTAGATTGCAAATATGGAAGGTCGAGTAGATAAAGAATAATGCAACAACCAGAACAGTTTACATATGCAACAAGGGGGGAAAATATAGAAATATACCTAGTTAAACAAGACACATTTTCATAAGAAACAGAGAGATTATGTTAACTAGCAATGCAAGAATACAAACCAATCAAGTGCAATGACAACAGAATAATTAACAAACAACCCACCTTCGCATTCCATACTGTACTTCCTTGTTCTGATTCCACTGGTTCCCCAGTCAAAAGCTTGGTGGAAGGAACTTTTGGGTCAACCCCACTCTCTTCTTCAATAAAATCATGCTCAAAACTGCTCCATTCAACGTGTTAACAAATTACACAATTACACCTTAATTAGTGGTTCTATTCTTTATTATTTCTTAAGAATAAAAAGTTAAGACAGTTTTTATTAAGTTTGTTACAGGAAAATTTTAGAAAAGCCAAACGACCGATTAGAATCCCACAATGAATAAATTAAAACACTCTTAAACGGCAATCAGACCAAACTATAAGATGAACAATTTATGGAATCTCTGTAATTACAGTTAGAAATATTCACAAATATGGTGGCAAGCAAAGAACAGTTTAAGTCCTATAACGGTTAAGTCAGAAATACCAAAGCTCTGAATTTAGAAAAATTCATTCAAAGATGGTTTAATATATATATATATAAAGCGAACGCAATTAGTCAAAGCAAAAGACATTCAGAAAAAGTAAAAAACAATGAAGTCCAAAAATAATTAAAACTGGAAGCACCATTTAAGATGTTAAAACCATTTTATGTCAACAATCTATCAAGAAACCAGACCAAACCATTAAGCGAGAAATTCAAAGATGGTTTCGTTATCACAATTGAAACCATCCACAGATAAGTTGGTGAAGAAAACTCCTTTAAGTAGGGGTATAAAACAAACCAAAAGTGACAATAATAAAAATTATATCCTACTAGAATGAACATGGAATTTATGAAAACTCTTTAGATAATAGTGTCCAAATGAAAGATTACCTAACAGGAGTGCGAATAGAAAGTTTGAGCTCCTCCTTTGGCCAGTTCACAACCACCTAAAAACAAATGGAATGACATAGTAAATAAATAATGCACCACCAAAGCTTGAAAAGCAAAACAATAATAGATTATATAGTCACATAGAGACACCTTGGAAACATCTGGAGATACAAAGAGTCTAGGATATCGTTTATCTAGTGATAGATAATCCCTCTCTACATCTACCAAACTGAATGAGTTAACCTGCAAGTAGAAAGTATTATATAGGATTCACCCACATAAACATTCAGGTTCCAAACAACTATAGCAATAAAACATAGTCATACAAAAACCAAAAAAAAAAAAAAACCTTGAAAATCACAAATTTCATTCAGTCATTTTTTTTCCTTAAATGGAACATTCCTCAGTGATAAGAGCTTCAACAGCTGCAATTAAGAACTTACCATCTCAGCTTAAGAACATATTACCACACACAAAATTTCTACATTCAAGGAAAAAGTTGGAAACATTCAAACTGTAGCAACACTTGTCTTCATAAAGATGAACATAATCAACAGAGTTCCAATACGAGTAATAAAGAACAAGAATGAAAAAGAAGATGAAGGAAAAACGAAGTCAAGGAAGATGAAAATAGGACCTAAAAAGGGAAAAAGAAGCAGGAGTATAAAAGAGGAAAAATGAATGCAGTTATATTACAAGTGAAAATGGCGAATTGAAGAATGTATACTATGAAGTGAGAGCAAGGAAAGTATGACAACTACATGATCAGGAAAAAGAATGCCAAAAACATGATAATGAGACCCTAAGCAGAAAGATCGCCAAGCAGCAATATATACAAGGAAAACCCTGTCTTAAGCAAAGTAATAAGAATTTATCAAGGCTGAGGAAATTAAATTACTGAGAATTCAAGATAAACAATAAAACCCTTGGCCACAATCCAAAGGTAGCTGTTTTAGAAGGAAAATGCCAAGTAGAGGAATAACAAGAGTAAAAGAGATGGGCTGGAAATCCCTCTGGGAGAAGAGAAGATCCTTGAAGAGGAGAAAGTTCTTATTATCATCGCATGACGAAGCTCTTGTGTTGTTTTTTACCTTGCAGACATATTCCCTCCTTTTTTCTCTAACGGGTGAATGACGCCTTCAGCATAACAGAACACCAAGTTAGTTGTGAGGCCGAAAGATGCACAGGGAGCTACATATTCATAACTACAGCAGGACGTAAAATAAAACATCAAGATCCACCTATGTAAAGCTTCATGACGCGGTGAATCTCGTCGAAAGGATCTTCCCTCCTTTGTCAATGAGGGACCACGCCGGTCTTTGGAGACTCTTGGTGGAGTTCGCTCACACTTAATTTCAATCCCACGTTTGCGCTCTCGTTCTCTTTCCTTCTCCCGCCGTTCTAACATTCGTTCCCTTTCTCGCTCTCGTTCTCTTTGTCGCTGCCTTTCTCTTTCTCTTTCTCTTTCTCTTTCTCTTTCTCGTTCCCGCTCCTTCTCCCTCTCTCTTTCTTTCTCTCTCTCACGCAAATGCTCAAGACGACGCTCCTCCTCCCTTAGCTCAAACTCCCGAAGATAACTTGCCCTATCATCCTTGCGCTCATCAATACTTGGATGACTACTACGTGAAAACATACTACCAGGATAATCTGACTCGATAGATGTTGCATGAAGTCCTTTTCCTGTTGCATAGTTCCTACCAGGAGGCAAACTCACTCCATAACCAGGGTTTGACGAACTCTGTGGATACATGAGATCATCCACATTTCTTCGTGGAGCAGCCCCCAATATTGATGGAGCATGATGTCCACTATACGTAGAAGAACTAAGCATGGACACGTTGCGAGGATCTGCTTCCATACGTCCTCCATAAGGCATAAGATCTTGTGTGGAAAGACGACTAGCAGGGCCTCTTGTTGCAAGATAATCAGCTTGTCTGCCAGAAATGTGGTACCACTCAGTGTAGCAAGAAATATATTAGCATCTAGCACAACTGTCAACAAACCTATCACCTTATGATATAGGCCTATCTTATCATTAAGAGGGAAAGGGTGACATTAAACATCCATTTACAACAAAAGGTTATAAACTGCAACTGCAAGTGATGACCAGTAGCCGAGATCAGAAATCAAGCTTCACTAAATTGCTTACGTAATGAATACTTATTTACCTGGTACCCCCATCAATAGAAGATGATGGCAAAGACTGAGCTTTCAACAATTGTTCTTGTCGAAGCAGTGATGTCTGGTCAAGGCGGTCATAAATCTCAGGCTGATACAAAGGATGATAGAAAAAACTTTAAATTACCAAGGAAGTTTTCAGAAAAGGTCAGGCTTAATCGTATTTTATTTGCAAACGAAAAAGGAAAAAAAAAAAAAAAAGAAGAAGCTTCATTTGAAAGAGATTGAAAAAAAATGATACACCTGATTTTGATGACCATAAACGACAGCATCAGTAAAGCGTCCAGTTGATTCACTTTGCAAATCCCTTCCCAAATAAGTGCTTTGCCGTTCACCATACGGTCTTCTGTCCATTGTAGAATAGTCAGGAATCTTCTCTGCATATATTTGATCACCTTTATGACCATACCCAAGGCTTGATGTTGAAACATAGTCACCAGATGCAAATTTAGGTGAATCTGATATAGCTGATGCATAGCCACCACGACCTTCCAAAGCTGATGATCCAGCCCCCTTGATATTTATTGCTGGAACCTGTCAAATAGAAGACTAAACATAAGACAGACAATAAAATTTATATTGCACCAGACTTAGTAAGTTTATCCAACAATAATGTACTTACAAAAATTAAATAAAAGCAATCATAAAATTGCAATATATTGTGTGAGGATTAAAAGGCAATAAAACCAAGAAAGACACAAGGTTCGGTCACAGACAGTAATACCAGAACACTGGTTTCAGAAGCAAAAGGTTGGATCAGGTAACCACTACTATATAAATTACTTAGCTTTCGAATCACAGATCTACTTAGCTTTTGAATCATAGATCTCAAACTTCAGACCGTCTGAGAAATTTAAAGCAACATAGAATTGGTCATTCTTTAATTATTCCTAACCGTGAATTAAATAAAGGCAACACATCGGCAAAATTTAACATAACCTTTTACTTATAAATATGTATCTTCTTAAATATTAACCTCTGATATACTTTCCAATACACGTAGCCTACAACCACACCAAAAAATAAAGGCGACAAATGGAAATTTTTTATGTAACCTTTTATCAATAAATATGTATCTTTCTTACTTTGTTTGATCATTTCTCTCATTTTCTTCAATAATTCGTATATCTAACATAATCATCTCTTTTTCAACATAAATCAAAATTCAAATTAAGAATCCAGTCATATAAAAGAATATACTGTAGATTTCCAAACTCTTCACGTCCAACATACATAAAGTGATAAAGATATATTTCTAAATAAGTTCTTGAATATTTCTTAATGAATAACCAAAGCCTTCCCAGATCTCCTAATAAGGCTCCGTGGAGGAAAAATCTTAGAAATGTAAATAATTAAATTAAAATCACTAACTTGCTGTGCCCCACTTAGAGAAGTAGAGCCATAGACAGAGGAATACTGTCCTCCATAATGAGGTGCAGCTGACGTATGGCTTCTGTACCCACCAACCTCTGCTTCCTGAGAAGCTCCCAGCATTGACGAATGCCGAGAAGACAAAGAAACGTGAGAGCTAGTCTCTGGTAATCCAACAGAACTCCCGGAATAGCCAGGTCCCAGCTGCAATATACCAAAAAACAAAGGCCAAACTAGAAATTTAATTAATAGACACTAAAAAACTAAAACAGATTTCAACGGACAAGTGGTGCTAAAAGCTCAATAGACACCCATCAGATTTCAACAAACATGTGGTGCTTAAAGCTTAATAGACTCTGAGAGATTTCAACGAACACATGGTGCTAAAAGCTCACAAAACTATACATACATATAAGAACTGAAAAACATAATAACAGTCAGCTGAAAAATAAAATTGAAATAATTACACTGATTAATACATAAATAACCAAAACAAACTTACATTTTGTCCATAAGCAGATTGGCTACCATACGCCTGCTGACCATATGCATTACTCCCTCTAGAAGAATACATTACTCAATCAACCCATCAAATTTAACAGCAAACCCTGCATTAAAACAACAAGTGACTATCAAATAAACAAAATTTGGCTGAAAATTCATAAGTTTTTATATTTTAAATTGAAATTAAATCCAATAATGGTTTCTTAACTCGAAGAAATTAAAGGATAACGCTAATTGATGATTGAACTTACGGTGATTAATATGACCGCGAGAGTTTCTGTTCCAACGAGAAAAACCCTAAACGTAGAACGATATAATAAAATACAACAACCATTCCACTGGCGTTCGGAATTAAACGAGATATTGGGCCTTCAGAATGATTCAGGCCCGTTTTAAATTTTTCAGTTGCCCAAGGTATTTTTTTACTATTGTTACTCCTCTTAACACCTCTTAAACCCCTTTTCTTTTTCAACTGTATTAAAATTGTTTAAAAATTAAAAAGTTTTTATGTCACCAATTTTAATTACAAAATTAAAAAAAAAAAAAAACTACTCGGCCAAAGGTATAGTGGCCAGAGCTCTACTCTCATCATTGTGAGGATAGTGATTTAACTTCATAAAAGTATTGTGGTGACTTAATTTTTTCTTTAATTATAAATATAATTTAGTAAAGAAAGTATTTTCTCTTATGAAATAATTATTTTATAAAATTAATGCAAATTAAGCCCCATTGTAATCTAATTGTAAATATCATTTTTTGTGGTAATATTCACTGTATTATAATTCATTATGATATCTCTATAAATCAAAAAAAAATTACAAGAAAATCATAATTTCTTATTGAACAAATTCCTAAAATATTTGCATCCCTTTTCTCTCTCTCTTCGTAACTTAATCTCTCTTTTTCTCTCCCTTTTTCTTCTATTGTAAGTTCTCTCCCCAATCAACTCAATGATGATGATAAAATTTAAACTATTACACTCATAATTCTAAAAAAAAAAATTAAGATCTGGTGACAATGATGGAGCTAGTCGTTGATTTTTTCTTTCCCTCATCGCTCACAATAAAATCAAAATTAAATACATTAAAATTGAACATGTTTTGTTGCCATTATATTCTATATGCTTGTTTATAGTTTTAATAGTCTTTTTTTCAAATAAATTTTTTTATTCATAAACTCTTTTTTACATTAAACAACTGTAATTTAGTCTGTTACAAACTTGTAGATTTTTCAATTGTCAAAGAAGACAATTTAGAATATCATTATGAAGGGATTTAATAATAATCAAGCTTGTCCTTTTTATAGTTTTATATAATTTTTATGTAACAGTAAACTTGTAATTATATAAATGAAATTTCAATAAGATATTAGAGGCGTGTCAATAACTGCACTCTCTTTGTTTTTTTTATCCCATAATTAAAGAAGTATACTTAAAAGTTATTGTGGGTGAATCATCAATAGTTAATGTTTTATATTGAAGAAGTGTACTTAAAAGTTCTTGTGGGTGAATCATCGATGATAATGTTTTGTCACAATTGCATACTAGGCCAATATAAAAAAATGGTGATATTTAACTTCCTCACTTTATCTCACTAACCCTATTTTTTAATTAATATTATTTATTTCAAAATTATCCTTATTAAAAAATAAAAAACAAATATTTTTTCTTCTTTCTCGTACACTTAATAGATCATCTCTTAAATCTTTGTCATTTTATTTTTAAAAAAATTGATTCATAATTTGATTTGAATATTAACTTATAACCAAATCCCAAATTGAAACTAAATAAAATTTTCTATCATCACACAAAATCAAAACCAATATAATCAATAATAACAAAACTTACCACTTGTTCATAAATTTTAACAAAAATATTGAAACTTATCGTACATTGGTGGAGGTGATGGTGGTTGTTAGTGAAGAAGATAGATAGTAGTCATAATGGTGGTGAACTTCTTAATATAAGATAGATGATAGACAAATAGTTATGCTAGTGGGGGGAGTGGGAGAATAAAATAAAATAAAAATAATTTTTTTACAATGACACTTTTAAAAAGTAATAAGATAAATTTAAAAAGAATGTTGATGATATAATTTAAGAGAGTCAAATATCATTTATCGATATAAAATTTATTTTGTAATTTGAACGTGAGGTATTTTTAAGAGTTAATATTTGATTCAAATTCATAATCAATTTAAAAAAAAAAAGTAACATCGTGGATTCAAAATTGAGTCTTAATGCCATTTATTAGATAATAATTTTCATAACTTGTAAAATTATTTAATCAATATTTAATTGACAAATGTCATAATAGTTGAAATTCAAATTAGGAGTTAGATGTTAAAATACTTAAGATTGCTGATAGAAAAGAATAAGAAAGATGAAAATTTAATCTATTAAGAACTTGAGAGAGAAGAAAATATATTATTTTAATTACTTTTTATTTTTTAATAAGTGCAATTTTAGAATAAATAATATTTATTAAAAAGTGAGAGCAGGTGAGATAATTTGGTCGGAAAGAATTAATCTAATGCATCCCTCCAATTCCTAAATACATCTATAGTTTTCTTCTAATTGAGAAATTAGGTCCAAATGACCAATTAGGATATGGTAACTTCTCTTTTTATTATTATAACTATACGCTATTGTTATTAACAATGAGAAATTTACAAATACCCTAACTAGATTGCTTTTATTATTGTGTAATTTAGATATTTAGGTTCAAAATAAGTCAGAATTACATTTAAATAACTGAACAAAAAAATTCGTACACAAAAGAAACTGTTATTGTTACCTAGAAAATGGAATAATCTACCAACTGTAATATTTCCACGTCCAACTAAGTGGTGTAATCCTACGATATTTCAAATACTATCACTTCAATCAAAGCTTTGTCCCCACAATAACAACACTTGCTACAACTAGCAACTTGGTGACTTAGTCTTATCTGTCGCGCACCCAGAAGCTTTTTAAAATCTCCAGTTTATCATTATCAATTCCCTTTATAGACTACTAATTTTCTGCTACCTGGATTCAATAATCTTATCCTTCGTTTGATAAAAAACAAGAAGCCCTCGGTCAAACACCTATTACGCACACCAATTAAGCAAGGGTCGAATACTCCAAGAGGCGAAAAAGTTAAAAATAAATAAATAAATAAATAAAGCTGACTAGACCAATATTAACGGCTGAGATTCATAGAAAGCCAATCCCTTGAAATTTTCATGCGATAAACATAATCAGCAAGCCACGTGGTGAATCGGATCTTAATCCGAAGGACTAAACCTCACCACGTGACATTAAAAAAATGGTTATAATCAGGAGATTAACATTAGCACCAACTAGGAAGCAGCGGTGAGGTGGCTAGATAAGAACCGCAATTAAAATTGACCTATATTTCTTACAATGCTTATCCTGGTCTATAAGTACACGTGTCGATCCCTTAAGTGGGGCTGACAGCAACTTCTCAAGAATGATTCGCCAGGTGTGTTAATGAACTCATAATTGGATTCAAGAATATTTTGGAACGCCACTCGCGCGAGTTCAGGAAAACATAATACTCTCTTTGAACAAATTTTTTTAGCACGACAGATTTCATTCCAATATAAAGTTTTGCGTCCACAAAATGAAATGAAATTAAACATTGCGTTCAATTAAAAATAAATAAATAAAATCTCCTAGTGGTATAAATTAACTTTTTTTAAAAAAAAAGTGATTGGAATAGTATAAAAATATGAGCTCGAGCATTCTTTGCATAAAAAAGAGAGAATTGAGTCGTTGTTAAATAATTTTAAAATTTGTTTGATTTTTATACTAGAAAAATTGAAATTCTAAGACTTTTATTTTATTTTTTATACCGAAGAAATTTTACCCTCAGTATGTTTAAAAAAGATTAATTAATATTTGTGAAATCCCATTATAATTATGTCTAATTAATTTATTCATTGATAATGTAAATTTTTCAAAGTAAAGGTTAGACTGACAATTATATTTTTTATAAATACTAACTTCCAGTTGAAGGAAACCCTTGAATGGTGTCCAAAAGATAAGAACAAAATACCTGCCAAACTTTATATGGAGAACCTGAACATCTACATGATATTCCTATTGGCTGTTCAGCCTAATAAAATAAAATAAAAAGGGTCTTTTTCCAAACCAAAGTGGTTCGTTGAACCAAGCGCGAAAGTCAAATTTAATCAGCGCCAAACTACATCCGTGCATAACTGCATACGCGCGTTCAGGCCCATCCCGCGAGTATGGCCTACAAATATTATACGAGGAATAACATTAAAAGATAAAATAAAAGTCAAGACAGCAACCAATCAAAGCCACTCCGTCACAAAACGACAACGCAGGCTCAAAGATAAAAGGCCTAGCCCTCTCCTTGCAAACATTTCAAACACCTTTGTTTCTCTTTTTATCTTTTACAAAACGATATAATCCCTTCAACCTCAAAATTTTATTTGATATTTTTGTAGTATTAGATTGAGGGCTAATTAAGCTTAGCAATGGAAGCAGAAGCCAGCACTGGCCTGCCGCCTGGATTCAGATTCCACCCAACTGACGAAGAACTAATTGTTCATTACCTTCGTAACCAAGCCACGTCGAGGCCATGCCCTGTGTCAATAATCCCAGAAGTTGATATTTACAAGTTTGACCCCTGGCAACTTCCTGGTTTGTTTTCTACTTCTATACACATAAATTTTCGATAACTAAATAAAATTATATGATTCATTATGAATGGGTACTTAATTAAGACAATTTGTTAATAATGACTGTGTTTGTAAATTATGTAATTGTAGAGAAAGCTGAATTCGGAGAGAATGAATGGTACTTTTTCAGCCCACGAGACAGGAAGTATCCCAACGGAGTGAGGCCAAACAGGGCAACTGTATCAGGATATTGGAAGGCCACAGGGACTGATAAGGCAATATACAGTGTGTCTAAATACGTTGGTGTCAAGAAAGCTCTTGTTTTTTACAAGGGCAGGCCCCCAAAGGGGACCAAGACTGATTGGATCATGCATGAATATCGGCTAAGTGACTCAAGAAGACAGCCCCACAAACACAATGGTTCCATGAGAGTGAGTATATATAGTGTGCATGCATGTTTTCTCCATGATCATTGTTTTATTATATATTTTCATTTTTCAGTAAGGTACTCAATATCAATCATCCCGATGATATTATACACATGTATTGGAATAATTATATAGTGATGCGACTAGCTAATTGGGTTGTTTTGTGTGTTTCAGCTGGATGATTGGGTACTGTGTAGGATCTACAAGAAGAGGCAAACGGCCGGATCAAGATCAGTTTTGGATGCAAAAGTTGATGAAGATCAATCGTGTGTTGATCAATTAGGCAAAACAGGAGGCTCTGTTGAGCATGCTCATGCTAGTGATGAACAGAAAATGATGGTGAAATTTCCAAGGCCATGTTCACTTACTCATCTAATGGAACTGGAATTCTTTGCTCCGATTTCACAACTTCTCAATGACAACAGTTACAATTTTAACTATGATTTCCAGAACAGCATTAACAATAATGCTACCTCTGATGACCAATTTCAAAATAAACTTCAGCTAGGTGACACGCACCAAGTGAACCACAGTGACTCGTTAAACCAGCAGCCACTGTTTGCGAACGCAACGGTGTACAAATTTCAGTGATTTCAGTGGTTTTGGATTTTAGTAAAAATAGGAGATATAAATTGGTTTGGTAGATATAATATTTAACCAAGAATTGTGAAAATTGGTTCTGGGAACACACACACACACACACATATATATATATATATATATATTACATTGATTGTGAAGTAAGTTTCAGCAAATTATTTGATCCTGACTTCGGAAAACCAGTTTCTTCAATTTGTTGCGAGTGAATGGAAGGTCAATTACGCCAAGCTTACTAGTCAGAGGCAACGTTCATAAGTTCAGTGTATTTTGAATAAGGTGGCAGCTGCCAAACTGAGAAGAAAGTCCACAGAAATTGTTTGTCATAGGCAGCCTCAAAGCGTACAGGATAACATAAACTTATTCAGATTTTCCAAAATAAAAGCGGCATGCTGCAAAATGCCGTGTATCAGATAAAATTTGGAATGTTAATAAACAAAGATTGGCATGTGTCACTAATCAAAATAAATATTCTCTGTGATGCATAGGTGGAGGCTTTTTATACATGTGTGCTGAGTCGTCCTGATTCTTGAACTCCGCCACATTCCAAGCTTTAATAGATATTCAGATTTCACTACTTTAGATTTTTATTAAAAAAACAGTTGTACAACTACTTCAGTAAAGATGAGATCTATGTATCTGGTGACAATTTTTAGGGTCACGGTTCAATTCAGATTCAATGACTTTCAGTTATTTCATTAATAGTGACAATATTATAATTTTCTATTGTGACGTATATATTTGTTCTGTGTTGTTGACAAAGATTTTATCTTTTATTTGAATTGTCTTGAGGTTTTGATTCAATTCTATGTACCTATGAGCCAATTGCCATGGACCTGGAACTCTGAAGTAATGGTTTCATTTGCAGATTTAAGGCAGATATATTAATAATTATTAGTATAAATCGTCTGAATTTTCCGGATACATCAATCGCATTTATCCCAACCGTGTAATCTTTATCCTTGTTTAATTCATGCCATTGTCTCGGTTGGACAGGGCTAAGTTGCTGTCACTGCATTCATTGATGATCCAATTCATCATCTATCTTTGATTCTTGAAAGCAGCTGTTTCTGCTAGAAAATAAGGACGGTGCTATTATCTTTTAGGATACCATTAAATACCGTACTAATATTTTCTTACATATCATTTTATTATTGAAATTTTCTGACAATTATATATTTTATTCTTTAATATTTCAGTTGCTATATTTTACTATCAAATCGTTAAAAGTATCTAATATTTAATATAGTTTTTATTAAAGGACTATTTTACCCCTAACTATTTAAGAATGTAGAAAAATTATTTTGTCCTTAAAAATAATATTTTTTTTCCAAAATTCAAATATTTTCAATGTTAAAACTTTTGAAAAATGGATGACTATATTAAGAAACTAATGTTATTTTAATATTTATGTTTATATCAATTTTAATAAATACAAATAAATAATTTTAATAAAAAATAAATACTTATTTCAAGAAAATTATTTTTTGCTGGTTCTTTTAACATTTGTATTTAGCTATTCAAATCAATGTAATAAGTACATATCAATTACAATATTTTATTTAATAATCCTAAATAATTATATTTTTTTTACTTGAAAATTTATCAATTTATCACTTGATATATTGAGAAATTATCAGAATACTACATGCCTTTTTTGTTTTCTATCAAATCATTACTGTTATTAAAATTTATCAAATTAAAGTACCTTAAATGTCATCAGTAGTAAAATATAATTGTCAGAAATTCTTGATAATAAAATGATATGTCAAAAAATATTAAGTGAATATTTAATACTCTGTTTGTACCTGGCTGTCCCTCTGGCATGCATTCCTTGTAATTTAAGTTTATTCAAACGGTAAGTTTCTTGCTTCTGTGCAGTAGCTTTTAATCTTTTAATATAAATATTTTATGACTTAATGATTCTAGAGAATCTTGGAAGGGATGTCTTGCCAGATGGAACGAAAATACAAGCAGGATGTATGGTGACTTATTTTTCATATTCTATGGGTAGAATGAAGGACAACTGGGGCCCTGAATCCTAATGCAGCCTCGTTCAAGCTTGACAGATGGCTCAAAGATGGAACCTTCCAAAATGCGTCTCCATTCAAGTTCACTGCATTTCAGGTAAGCTAAAGAGATCCAATTTCCAGGCTCCCAGCCATGATACAGGGAGCCACACCAAGGCTGCTTATTGTTCTTGCTTTTGCTGACATGCAGGCTGGGCTGAGTATGTGCCTTGGGAATGCCTCAGCATATCTCCAAGTGAAGATGGCACTGGCCATATTTTGCAGATTTTGCAAATTCAAGTTGGTTTGGGATCATCCAGTGCAAGACAAAATGATGACTTCTCTCTCAATGGAGCATTGTTTGAACTTTGAAGATTACATGCCTTTGAAGCCATAATGTCCTTTTTCTTACTTCCAGAACCAAGTTATATAAATTAAGAAAACAGATCATAATTCACTTTTCCTTATAAAAATGACATATGCTTGATCTAGTTTTCTTTGGCTTGTATTTTAGGCTATATGTTACAGTAATGTCGACTCCTAGGAAATCAATTTCTGCTTCTTGTCTTGCCATTCATAGATTTCAGCTTCAATCTTTGCTTGAACAATTATATGAAACCTGTGATAAAGTTCTTAAACCAAAGAAAGACTGAAGAGCCAGAAGCAACCAAAACCAGCAGCACATTTCCTTCGAGTGAAATTCCAAAAACTTCCAAGAATCCACAACAATTAACTCAAATAACAAAGAAAATTACCTCCAGCAGAACAAGGTAAGAACGCTTGAGCTAGATTGTCCGGTAGAGCTGGTGCTCGTTTCCGCAGGTTATTGATAATAGAGATCAAACTTTGAGCATCAGTGACAGGAAGTTATTTTTCATGTTGCAAATTAATGAACGACTGAACCAGTTACCTCAAAGACTCCGTGACCAATGAACTGTCCAGTCCAACATAAAATTTAAGCAACTTGAAAATTGAGGTTGAAGTACTAAGCCAACATAACACTATCAATTGTTATGCGGTGTACTTTCCTTGGTCAGAGATCAATAAAAAAATGCCATGCAAGTCAATTTTGCTGGCCGAAGCTCTCATGCATTAGGCGGAATAGGAATACTGGCAGTGCATTCTGGAAAAACACATCACAATTGAAGAATTATGAGCTAAAGTCATGTCATAGTACAATTGCATTTCATTTTCAAGCTGGTATGATGTTATTAGATCTTAGAATTATTATTAATAACTACGGAGTAAATAGTCGTTGATGTAAGACGTTAATTTAATTATTTTAGAATTCTAGAATTTTATTTTTTATTTTAATTAGAGTTAATTAAGGAATAATATCTTAGTCTTTTATTTCTATTTCAATTGTAATTTAGTTTCTCTTTTTAAGTTAACTTAGGGAAGTAGGTTTACTCTATTAGAGGCCTTATATTTATTTTCATAATTTCAATTCAATTATTTAATAAAATTTCTCTTTTATAATTCATTTGAAATTATTTATCAAAAATCTCTCTTGTAGAGTCGTTTCGATTAGAGCGTCGTCTAATTTCACTTTATGCGTTATTAAAAATCTCATTGAGTCGTTTGAATTAGAACGGATCTAATGACGGTTCGATTAGAGCGTAACCTAATCGTGTTAGCTTGATCCAATTTTAGAACGATATTTAGTTTTCTCATCCTATCAATTCCATTTCCGCTACGCCGTTCTATCAATTAGTATCAGAGCCGGTTCTGTGCGAATCACATAGCTTTCTTGGCTTCCCACAACCATCACCACCAATTCCATCATTAAAAAAAGAAAAAAAACTCAAACTCGAATCCTTAGCCACCGCCACCACCCACCACCATAGCCACCACGATCCGACCACCATCTCCACTAGCCGCTACTACCCATATGCTCGCCAACTACCGCCAACCAAGCCCTAGCTATCGCCGTCTCTCTCCACCGCCTGGACAACCGTGAAAACCGCCAAACCCACAACCTTCCACCATAAAACTCACTACCGTCGAACCTCTTCACCGTCGACCACCACCACCATACGTATCCCCAGCTCACACCAACTAAAACCTGACCGTCCTCGTCACCAAACGCTGGTCAGCATCGCCGCAAGCCAACATAAGCTGCCACCCCTTTAAGTCGGTTTCCCAGCTAAACCACGACTACCATCGTGTTCCTCACCATCAAATCTTTCAGATCCAACCAACCCCACACTAAATTAAGGCCACTGACCACCGGCCGCACTAAACTGGCGAGTTGAGAGTTATTTACAATTTTTCCATTGCATGGAAATTTGACAATAAATGACAAATTACCGTCTATACGCACCAAATTCTCATATGTCAGACATATTTGCATACAACTATCCCGAATATGATGATCAAGTAATGCTGACAATGTTTGTGAAGACTTTCAGGTAGATAGTCAGAGAAGCAGTCTTGCAAGCATTTGAAAAAGTTTGGAACCCGAGATTGGTAGCGATAGAGCAAGCAATTGCGGCTCTCACACTTTTTGTAAATCATATAATCAAGGGAGAACAGAAGCAGATAGTTAATTATAAGGAAATAGTTGAAAAAGACTCGCTTGAGATGACAGAAGAAAAAGTATAATTTGTTATTGATTTAAAATTTCAATATGATAATTTATGCGAGAATGTGCATGATGTTTCCTTAGAGATCAAGGTAAGTGTTGAAGTTGATGAGCAAAATAACGTTGAAGAAGTTGAAATGATTGAAATAATTCTACCTATTTATATTGAAGATAAGAAGGTTGTGCTTAAAGAAAATTTGTTTGAAAAGGTAAAATCTACAGGAGAGCGCATTGAACGATAATTTAGGAAAAAACAAAAGTTATTTGATTATCGTTTGTTCTTGGAAGTCTTCATCGCCTAGAAGAATGTATAAGCGAAAGAAATTGTTGAAGTATGGATTCTTCAAAGTTTCAAGAAAGATTAATGAGAAAGAGAATAAGTTCAAATTACAAGATAATTTGCTCTTGCATTACAAGTTTCATCTTCTAGATTGTATTAAAACTCGAGGACGAGTTTCTTTTAAGAGGGGGAGTATGATGTAAGACGTTAATTTAATTATTTTAGAATTCTATAATTTTATTTTGTATTTTAATTAGAGTTAATTAAGAAACAATATCTTAGTATTTTATTTATATTCTAATTGTGATTTAGTTTTCTTTTTTAAGTTAACTTAGGGAAGTATATTTACTCTATTATAAATAGAGAGGTCTTGAAATTATTTTTATAACTTCAATTCAATTATTCAATAAAATTTTTCTTTTATAATTTATTTGGAATTATTTATCAAAAATCTCTCTTATAAAGTTGTTTGAATTAGAGCGTTATCTAATCTTGCTTTATATGTTATTAAAAATCTCATTGAGTCGTTTGGATTATAACAAATCTAATCACGCTTCGATTAGAGCGTAAACTAATCGCGTTGTCTTGGTCTAATTCTAGAACAATATCTAATTTTCTCATCCTATCAATTCCGCTTCTGCTACACCGCTCCATCAATCGTTAAATAAAATTCTAAAATACCCTTTTTTGCACAATACAAAAAGAAAAACAAATAATTCTATATTGATTCCAAGAGAAACAAAGCTAAAAGGAGTAAGAGACAAAAACTTAACTTGAAAGTCAGCCTAATTTTACGAATATGTTACATTTATCAGCCTAAAATATGCAGTTTTATGTTATAGCCTTGTAGTTTTGTTGTTTCTCTATTGTGGCCCTCATCAAGACAACCAAAATATTGGTCTCGCTACTGGCGACGGCCCACAACCCTCTTATCAAACTCAGCATTAATTAATTAAAAGTAATAATAAAGCAATTTTCCAAGCAAGCGAAAAGTCGAGCAACCGCGCAGCAAAATTGCTGACATACTAGCAAACTGGACAAAGCAGAGCAGCCAAGGAACCTGCTTTCATATCCAAACAAGCGTAAAGCACAGAATACATGAAAGCTAACAAGAAGCCCATGTTGAAAACCAGAACGACATCACTTCCCAACAAAGAAAACTCTATGGGAGGGAGATGAAATACAGATAGTGTAAAATAGAGAATGAGAAGAGCTGTGCAGAAGATTGGCCAAAACCAGTAACATGTGAATGATTATGTTTATTGGGATGCTGTGGTGTGCTACATAGAAAACCAACTGCTTTTCAAGATCAAATAACTAATTTTGGAAAATAATTGATGGGAGGGATCTTCTTATTTATTTACTTACAACGTATACGCAATAAATAAATAAAATCATTAATGGGCTGTAGGCAAGATTTCTCCTACATACAATAAAATTTTGTATAAAGGCATTTTTCCTGATGCAATAAAGTTGCGTGTAGTTTTAGAATAGGGCCTACATGGCTTTCGCGAGAGCCCAATGGGGCTCAGCAACTTTATGCCTTTATGCCATCCAATCATGCAAAGCGAGCTCTTTCGAGCAACCCATGGAAACTTTAAACTTGTGACAGCAATACAATGAAGGATTTAATTGTGGGTAATTAATTCCCAAAAAAGAAAGGCAAACGATATTTATACTTTTACTGTTTTACATACCAATTCGTTTAAATGGAAGTTTATTTGTAATTTTTCATTTGAGTTTTGCGCCAATTTTTATAATGGGGTGGGCAGTGTTTTGGGTCGAAACGGGTTAGGTTGATATTCAATTTAACTAAATTATGCATAATATTAGTTATAAAAAATTTAATTCAATCCAATCCATTAATTGTCTAATCTCAAAAGTTTTTTTTTTTCTTTTTAAAAGGGAGGGTGGCAAGCCAAAGAGCTTTTACCCTCCCACCCTCAAGACTCGAACCCGGTTCTACTGAATCTAGAACCCACTATGGCGGTAACCTGACTACTGGCTGGGGCATTGTCTAATCTCAAAAGTTAATTTTAATTATTTATTAATATTTATGATCAAATTAAAGCAATTAGAAATAAATTGCTTAATTGTTCAAGTAACAATAAAATACAACTAATTATTGTTATATATTAAGTTATATAAAAAAATAATAGTAGTAATCCGATAAGAATAAATATATAGCTAATCTTTATATTTTAGAAAGATATAATTAGTTGTTATTAAATGATAATAAATAAATATTACTAATTGCAACCATAGAAATAATGATGTAAACAAGAAATGAAGGGGAGTACCTCAACAAGCTAGGTGGTAACAAGTAACGAGTGCCACGTGTCGAAAAATTAGCGAAAGAATTGTCGAAATAAAATTTAAAAAAGAAAAAACAAAAGAGGGAGAGAATGCGCTCACTGCACTTGTATATCTATTTGTCATAAATATTAAATAATTTCCATAAAAGCTTATCCAAAAAGAACCATGAACAGCAGCAGCTTCGGTAAGACCACAAGCCTCCTCCAAGCTCACAACATCACCGACAACATCAAAGTCAAAGCAACTCAAAATCCAATACCCAACCGAAGAAATTTTGTAACAAAATTGATATCCACTTCACTAGCAGTAGTAGGGTTGCATGGGGATGGCATTGGCAGCAGTTCAGGTGCTGGTGTAGCCCTAGCTGAGAGTTGGGGCACGCGGTCGTTTTTGAAGGAAAGGTTCTTTGAACCGGAGCTTTCACCGGAGGATGCGGTGGCTAGAATCAAGCAGACGGCTGAGGGAATGCATAGCCTCAGGGAAATGGTGGACCGCATGGCTTGGAGGTATGTGATATTTTATATAAGGTTAAAGCAAGCTTATCTTTCTCAGGATTTGAAGACTGCTTTGAGTACCTTGCCACAAGTCCGTAGAAGGGAGTATGTCAATATAGCCAATGATTTGATTGATAACATGGCTGAGGTACGCAAGACGCTATCTCTCCGTCTCTAAAATTAAATTTAATTATTTACTGAATTGAGTTAATATATTTGTTTATTTACAGTTTGACTATTATGTACGCACGCCAAAGGTATACGAATCGTATTTATACTACGAGAAGGCTTTGAAAAATTTAGATGATATTGTGGCAATGTTTGCGTAGTAAGCACAAGACTTCTTCATATGAATGGAGCTCCTGCATGTTTTGAGTGGTATAATTATGTACGGGACACTGTGACTGTTGGCTTCCCTTCAGTTTATTTGTTGTCAAACAATGTGAAACACCAATCTGTGAGTTAGATTTGGCAGCGTACACCATGCATGCAGAGCACTATTCATTCCTTTTTTTTTTTTGTTTGTGTGTGTGTGTGTGTGTGTGTGCATATATATGTAAAGTGAAATAGTTTGAATGTTAAAATACTTCAACATGTATCGAAGCAAAATATGTTGAGAAAACCAAACAATATTCAAATATCAAAGCCTCAAATTACTTTAGTAAACAGTCCTTAAAGCATTATTATGATATCCTGCAAATTTTCATATATCACACTCAGATATAAGTCCAAAATAATGTACATAAATAGACTATATATATATATGGTGAATTCAAAATTCGTATGCACATGGTTTTTTGTTTCTTAGAGCCGATCAAATTATAACCCAACAAAACTATACCACATCCAAATAGCATATATACATAAATATATTAGCATCGAGAGAGAGCTACAGCTGATGTAATGATTACTAGCATAAGCATAACTGCTGCGGCAAATGAACCGATCAAAGTTCCGGATATACGTTCACAGAAGGAATCAAACTGTTGGCAAAAGGCGAACCAATTAGCGCTAGTGTTGCCCTTGTGTGCTAAGTATACAATGGCTGTTGCTGAAGAAGCTCCGGCTGTGACAAGAGTCAGCATTACCTTCACTCACGAGTTTCATGCATTAAATTACAACTCTATTCTTGATCAATTATCTGGTATTGGCAACATGCACGCATATTGGTCTAATTAATTAATTTAATTTGTAGCATGATTACAGGTACAGCAAGAATTAGCATCTTTACCAAGTCGAAAATGAGCAATAAGATTCTACTTTTTTTAGCAGCTGGCCTGATAATGTGGAAGATAGATAAGGGGATAGAAAGAGCAAGATATCCACACACGACCGAGTTGGCTATCATGAAGAACCTGTATTCACCGTAATTAATTAGTTATTGTACGTATTAAACTAAAATAAAGAATACCCCAATTGGTTCGACTTAGCACAATATATAGAAGCGAGAGGTCAAACTAAGGGATAAATTGAACTTACGTGAACGAGGGATGATCATTGTACTCTGCTCTAACTTGGGTGAATTGTGGGAAAACTGTAAGTGTCTCGTCGGTGGTACCCATGGCAATGGCACTTCCGAATGTTCCAGCAGCTGCAATATTCCTTAGAATAAGGTCGAAAATAGATATCCCTTTGTTCATCTTATGGGTTGAGATTTCATCCCTTGACGCCTCACCAGCCTCATTAACTGGCTCTGCTTCTGCCTTCATGTTCCTTGATTGATGATTATGGCAACTGAAAATGCTTGGAAGAATTAAAGGGAATGCCTACTATTATACAAATCAAATGTGTTGGATTTTCTCAAGGAATCAACCAATAGTGAACAATGGAAATGGGCATTTGGTACGCTAAGCTCAAGTTGCCGGTGTTCTGCATCAGTAATTAAGCCACGTGGGCTACCATGGTAGGGTCCATGATTCCGATTAGCGAAGCTAAGATGGAGTTTCTTACCTGCTCAATATACTAATAGCCCTGATCTTATGTATTTGTAACCATAAAATTGCCTAAAGCATGCTATAGCTATTGGCTAGTGATTTGCCATTTGCTGTTCTGGTTGTTGCATGTGTACACTTTGCAAACAGCTGATATTATTTAGTGGCTGGTCCATAACAGCTTCAATATGTGGAACCCATCACTATAGCGGGGGGAGAAAAATGAAGTAATCGGAGTTGTGCTTTTGGTTAGGCAGCAAAAGAGTGTGTGTATTAAGAAAATAAAATACTGAAAATTTGAGAAACTGATATATAACTTATTTACACAAGGAGACATCACAAAAATTTTCATATGCTGTAAGCCCCACTTCTGTAAGTACCTTGCAAAAGTTACCAATATTGTAGTCCTTCAGCGTCCAAATCTTGGAATGTGCGTCAAATAATCTCTACATAACATTATAATGAAGAAATATGCATTCTAAGTGAAGATCGATAATTCATTCACCCTTTATTCAACTTTTAACTTCTAAGAGTTGGCATAAAATCTAAAACCCTTTATAGAAATCATTGAAATGAAGCTATCAGTTTCAGAAGTACAATTTTTAACTTGTCCTTGACATCTTACCTGTGATTTATAAGCATATATATAATAAGGTTCATAAAGTTTGATGATCAACAGCCAGGTGGAAACAGAGCAGTGCTTCCTAAAGTCACATCTGCTGTGAAGGGATTTGGTTAATACCTATCAACTAAACACCAAGCTTCACTGATCATTCCTGTGATATGGTTTTCAGAGAGTACTTGACTGCAGTTATATCTATGTATTACAAGCAAGACATTTTAATTTCTCAAGGATTGCTTTTGCATCAGAACTTGCTTAATGACAGCAACTAATAAGTCAAAAACTTAACTAAGAGTCTAAGAGAGAACTTACTTTTATAATGTCACCTGCACATGACACTTGGCGTCTACACTGTTAGCAATGAATGCTGAATGAACTGCAAAGTGAGCTTCATCGTTGCCAAAATACTAAAATCATCACAGGTCTAACATGTAAATATGAGACAGAGGTGTAGCCAAAGACAACTTGCCGGTTAACTCTATAAGTGAATCTATAGAATCAAACCCCAAGTCAAAAGATTCAGTTTTGTAAAGCCATCTATAAATATGATGCTTAGGTTCTAAGAAAGAGGCTTGCCGGCAAGTCATCCTTGGCTGCACCACATCATTTCATCTCCACATGCAAGACCATAGATGAATAGAGATACCAAATGGGATTTCTGTGCGTATGTGAGTTACCTGGTTTTGAACTACGGAGAAACTGTTATGCTTGATCTTATAAAATGCTTCATTTTGTTGCATTTCTTCTTATTATGATTTGTAGCTGCAAGCTTTTGCATAGAGAAGTGTAGGTCCATTTCTGTGTATTTCAAACACTGGCAATGAGGTTAAAATATAAAGACCTCATTGGATTGAAAGATGTCACAACTGCGTAGTACCATAGAAAGTCAAAAGGTAAGATTAGCTTATTCCTAGTTTGCCCCATGTGATGTTTGTTAGCAAGAAAGCATTCGCATTGAAAATAAAATTTACTACACAGGAGCTACGACCACAGCCCATGGTATAATTCTAAACTGTTTTGCTAAACAGCAAATCTTATCCCTCACCACGTTCAAATTAAAGTTTAGATAACATATCAGTTGCAGAAAATCTAGGCATTCTTTGGCTAGTAGCATTACATTGTTGCAGTGGCGTCATGTTTTTAACTTGTTCAAGTAAAGTAAATTTTTTTGCAGGGAAATAAAAGAGAAAAGAGAAGTATAATGAAATGAAGATATGGGGAGATAAAATCAATGACGAAAAAGATGGCCCTAATAAACGAGTGTGATGTAATGAAATTGGTGGGTGGGGGAGACGTGATTCATGAAATGGTTATGGGGAGCGACATGGGCCGCTAACCAACTTTCATTCAAATGGCGCACAACACTCAGCCGTCCTATTTTTTCAACCTTTTTTTTGAGGTACATTTACAACTTTACCATTCCCGCATGCCCACTTGCCTTGTCTGTTAACAAGATATAATTTTGTATTTTACAAACCTTTTTTGTTTTTTTAAAAAATTATATATATATATAGAGGAGAGAGAGAGAGAGTTAGTTTCAGGGTTTAGAGCCCATAGCCCATATAACAAGATAAATCCTGTGGGCCTATGGATCCACGCGCAGACCCGGCCCCACAATTCCCAGAAGAGATGCGCTGTGCGTTTATTTTAGGCTTCATTTAGATGATACAAAGAGCGCAAAGACGGGTGACCCGCTTTGTATAGGGGCTCTCCTTCTCTCTGCAATCGGGGCTTCGATCAGGTACGGTGTACTACTCTAGTCCTAGCTTTTAATGCAAAAGTTATATTTATAAATAAATATAACTACTGAAAATCAATAAAACAGTGTCATGTTATTATTCTTAATTGCTTGGATTTCATCGTTGTTTGTAACGCATGATTGTGTTGCTAAAGTTGTTTAACTGTGAAAAAAATGCTTTCAAAATCGAAACAAATGAATAATGAAGATTTTGGCAAGTAGTTGTTACCTGTGTAGAGAGCGAGAATGTCAGGCACAATCACAAACGTGGAGAATGTCGAGGAGCAGGAGCAAGAGACTGCCAGTGGAAAACAAGTTGATGCTGAAAGCCGTATGCAAGATCAAGAACCAAATGACTCCGAAAAGAATATTGACGAAAATCTGATGCGGCCCTCACCTCAGCAGGAGGTACCTAGGCTAGCTACATTATTGTGAATTTACTGCCTTAATAATAATATATTGTGAATAATAATAACTTTGTTGCTGGCAGGCGGAAATTATCAAGAAAAAGTACGGAGGAATTGTTCCAAAGAAACGTCCCTTAATATCCAAGGTATGTGTGTAATATACGTACGTCACTGCAAATTACAATCCCAACAGAAACAACTGATTGCATACCAAGTTCATCTCTTACGCTACCAGGACCACGAACGTGCTTTTTTTGATTCTGCTGATTGGGCATTGGGAAAGGTACTCCTACACATTTCCAATTTCCAGTTTTTCAGATGATTGCATAATTGCAACACAACACTGTTTCCTTTTTTAATGGACTGGAAGGTCAAGCTAAGCTAATAATACCTGCTTCCTTCTTGGACATTACATGATTTAACAGCAAGGAGCTCAGAGTCAGAAGCCCAAAGGACCCCTTGAACCACTCCGCCCTAAATTGCAGGTAATGAGGTGCTTACGGCAAAATCTTCTCATCCCCTAAAGGTGATTGTGGTTTGTGAATGCCCTTTACTTAAATGATCAACTCGAATCTGATTTTACTTTTAATGATCATCCACTGCACAACAGCCCACCCCACACCAGCAAGTGCGCTCAAGGCGCTCAGCATATGCTCCTTCAGATGACGAAGAGGGTATGTACAGATTGTGGTGAAGGACATACAAATTATTTAATGCATACATGTTAAACTTAAGCTCCTACTTAATTCATTTTCTCGATTGCAGATGGTGGCAGTAACATCACAACTTCTGAGGATCAAAGTTACGCATCAGATTATGGCAACAATGACACTACTAGTAACCCAGCTTCAGAAGACCAGAGCTCCCGCGAGTAGCTGGCTGTATATGAGATGGCACCTCATTCTGAAATTACAACAAAGTTTGATAACAGTTTCTTCTGTGTTTCCATAAATAAGCAATAGATACAGCTATGTTGTACTACAATGTTGTACTTATTATTGTAACACTGAACCATATCACCAGTTTTGTTTTACATTAAGCCCACAAATTTCTACTTTTCATATTGCATTAATGAATTTAAAATTACTTTTGGTGGATCACTAAAACAAACATTTGAGAATACTATATTAAATATTTGTGGCTACAATGTAGCGAAATATTGAAGCATCTTCACATCGATTTTCCTTCTGAAAATTTATCAATTGATAAGTCTTGGATTTGGTAATCACGTTTGTGTTGGACTACATTTATTTCACAACTAATCTACATTTGTGTGTACATGCGCAGATTCACTTCTTCTTAATTGAACCACAGCGGAGAATACATGTATGTTGCACTAAAAAGATGGCTTACCTGCTCATCATGACAAAGAAACCAATGATACATCACACCTGCCAAAATAATAGCCAAGGGATCCAAAAAGGGAGCAAGATATCGGTGCAATAACATATTACGCTACCACCATGGAAGTTCCCAAATAAAGCCAGAATTTCATCATCCACACTTCTACTCTTAAAGAACAGAAAAGAAACAAAACAACCACCAGAAGCAATTTCAAGTGTGCAATGAAAAATTTCCTCACACATCAAATAAACAAAAGTCATGGAATCAATCTACATTTTGTTTGCTGTGACATATATGCCACGTTGCTCGCATAAAGCACTATTGAGACATGATATACAACACTTGAATTGTATGAGTCAAGGCCACAAATGATTGTATAATGCATCTCATCATCAGAAAATATTGGACTTGACGATGACTTGACGATGGACGAAGGGTGGGCCATGGAGCATAATTTTGTCAAACCCTGTGAATCTGGTCTTCTGATCTAGGCTGGAGGCTTCATTAAATGGGCAAAGGGCTGACTTCAGGATTCGTTGATCATAGCTGATTAGAAAGGAGGGGGAAGGCGACAAAGGGGAAATGGTGAATGGATTCTAGTAAGCAGAAAATGGCAGGCTAGGGTAAGACGCCATCAGCTAATTGCAATGTCTCTTTCACTAACTAAAATAAAAAGAGAAAAAAGTTGAATGTTAAAGTCCAATAGATAAGAACAAGAAGGAAGAAGAAAGAAAACATTTACCTGCCAGATCTAGTAATTGGGACTAATATCCATGGTTTTTCCTATGGGAGACTGAACTATGACCAGATAACCTAACAACGAACGATTAAATCAGCCCTGGATTAGGTTATCAGTGATAAACAACAAATGAAATAAAGACTAATAATGACCTCTTATTAACAAACAAAATAAAGTTTTTGTGACACATGCTATGTAAAATGAAGAATTTTGAGAAAGAATATAAATAAGACAAATAGTAAATCTTACCCACGGCCTGAAGAGTGGTCACCATATGCTCCATAAGCATTTCCGCCACCACTCTGAAAAAAGGCAATGAATTGAAATTTAATAAAAAGCTACCACTAAATATTAAACACACTTATTTAATTAAGACAAGACACTGGGAAGTTTAACTGTAGCTTTATGTGAAAGCACAGACATGTATTACCAGTGAACCACCATAGCTTCCATAACTATCGCGTCCGGGCAAATTACCAGTTGCATAAGAGTAACCACGTCCACGTGATTGATTATCTCGATTTCCATATTTTGAACCATCTGTGATGTCTACTGACATGGGGACATAAGGAAGCACAGGTGGATGAGCAGCTAGTGCTCCCTCCCTTTCAAATGTATTGGCTCTTAATCGCAGAGTTACTTGTGAAAGGGCACTGCCAGCAACATCAAGACTTCCAGTGATCTGGTCAAAATAAAATTACTTTCCATCTTATCAATTAAAATTGGAAAAAGTACAGGGACATGAACAGGCGTGGGAGTGCAATAGGGCTTGAATGTGTGTATATATGAATGTTCATATTTATAAAAGCATTCCAATCACCTGCACCATCTCCTCATCTTCATAAGCAACTTTAGGAACATTTTCATTCGTAAGTATGCGGATGCTTGCCCTTGTAGCACTCCTCATCTCAGATATGATAGCCCCACCTCTACCAATAAGACACCCAATCTGTGTACTTGGCACAAGTATACGGGTGGTGATTACAGGATCACCTGATTCCTTTTCTGTTTTCTCACTGCATCGTGGTTGCAAGCGCAGTGCAGCAGTGATGGTGGGAGATGGATCTTCAAAGAACTGAAAGAGGATATGTTAATACCAAACATAGTATTACATCTAAAACTCTATAATGTCATCTCAATAAAAAATTTATTAACTTATAACTAATTAGGGGAAAGAGTATATTCTCACCTCCTTTGTCGATATAAATATAATGCAATCATCTCCTTCAGCTCCTGAGCTGTCAACTTTGATAGACGCCCCAGATTCCTGTCTGATTTGTTTGATAATACCCCCACCTTTGCCAATTACACTACCAATATTCCCAGCAGGACACACCAAACGAAGAGAAAATTCCCTTGCGGATGCTTCATCTCTTCGTGCAGAATAATTCCCATAAGAGCCCACAAGTGGGGCGCTCAAGTACACACCACTTGATTGATATATGTTAGATGAAGAAGTCAGAAGCAGGTGCTGCGATCGCGATGGATTCTCATGAAGGCGAGAAGCTATTTGAACAAGAGCTTTTCTCACAACTGCCGGTTCACCAGCTATCTAAAATCCGAAACCCCCCAACACACCAGGAAAGGAAAGTAATTTAGTTGATGATTCACAATCCCACAGTTAACTGAAAAACACATACTCATGTGCACATAAAAGAATTTCTTCATTATGTTTCAAGAGAGCGGATATTATTAGAAGTTTCGCTGAGCTCAACCAAATGATTTTCAAGTGAAGACTCAAAACTTGTAGTTAATTTTATTACTTGATTGAAAGTAAATGATTACCTATTCAATTGCTACCATAAACAGAGTAACACTCATAGACCAAAACTACATGATCATAAGCCTAATAAAATTCTCTGTCAATTTCAAATCTGTAAGGAATAAAATTCAGTGTCCTCTCTGACAAACCATCTTGGACTTATGAAACGATAACATCAAAGAACAACAGCACGGGCACTTGAATACAAGAGGGACAGGTGACGTCAGGAAACAGACTTGTCCAACAGCATATAAAGGCTGAATAAGATTTTTAGTTTATATATTGTAATCGATAACACTACAAATCAGAAAAGTAATAATTACTGGAAGCTATTTCCACCTATAAACCGAACCAACATTGCATAGGAAAATATGCTACCTGTAGAAGCTCATCAAAACTCAAAGCACAAAGGGGCAAATGTTCATCCTTCAAAATGCGAATCTGAGCACGAGTTTCAGTCCTAATGTTCTGAACCACTTGTCCACCTTTACCAATAACACATCCAATCTGATCAGCAGGCACAAGCATCCTCACAGTAATAAGTGTAAGCTCTCCAAACTCATCATCAGCAAGCAAATCCTCAGCAACAATCCTATCATGGACCCTGAACAAAGCATCCTGAGCAGGCGAAACGAACTCTCCAGAATCTTCGGACAGATTAGTTCCCTCACTGGAACTATAAATAGTAACAATTCGCTCATCGCACCCTGGTACAGTCTCACTAATCCTAATATTCGACTTAGTTTCAGACCTCAATTGTTTTACAATCTCACCACCTTTACCAATAATACTACCAATCTTTCTCAACGGACACAAGTAACGGTAAACGGTATCTTCTGAGCCAATGCCAAGCTGCTCAGTTTCATCCCCTGGGTTTCTTCTCTTACTCCCTCCGTTAGCAGCAGCATCAGATTGAAAATGAGTCCTTTTTCCATAATTAATATTGCTTTGGCTAGCCATTACAACAAAATTACTTACTCTCACACAATATTACTCAAGAATTAATCCTAATTACAAAAGTAAAAAATTAGTCAACAAATATAAGTAAGAGAAACAAAAAAAAAATTGAAAATTGAGCTGTCAATGGTTTTTTATTATTATTATTTTTTTTTGGTATATAAATTATATGAGGAGAAATTATCGAACAACAATAAATTGCGTTAACTGATAAAACTAAAAAATAAAATAAAATAACGATCTACAAAATGAGAAACAGTACGTGAAAATGAAATTAATTTAAGAGCGATCTTGAAAATGAATTTAGGTCATAGAAAGGGGAAGGGAGAGAGAGACGAACCCGTTAGACGTAAAGGAGGACGAAACGGCGGGTCGTGTCGTGTCGTTTCGTTCAGCGTATCGAGTCGCGCGGAAATGAGAGTGTCCTCATTTCTCTGCTTATCAAAATGCTAATTAATTAATTAATAATAGGTATAACATACAATTAAAAAAGAAGAAAAAGAAAAAATAATAATAAATAATGATGATACTTACGACAGGAGAGTTTCGAGCGAATAAAAATATCTGAGGGACAGAAGGGACAAATGTGCTTTGCTTTGGATTTGGGTTCTCTATTTCTAGGTTTGGAACCGTCCATGTTCCGTTTTGAATAAAAAGTTGAGTTAGTATTTTAGTTATAAATTATTTTTATTTTGATAATTATATAATTCTACGAGCTAACAACAACTATAATTAATATTTTTTTAAAAAAAATGAAATTGATGTCAAACTTTGTCTAACCACCCCCGGTAAAAAAAATAATAATACAATAAAATAACAATTGTCTAACTAATCCCTGACACTGTATCGTTCCTAAAAAAAATAATAATAACAATAAATAACCATGGTAAGAAACTTGTCTAGTTACAACTCGAATTAGACATTAATTACAAGAAGTAAACTAATTTTTTAAAAGACGAGTAATTTTGATGTTATTATTAGCCCATTTAAATACGTCTGAGTGATGATGATAAATGGATTATAGAAATGATTGGAATTTGCAAAGATGATAGATATAGGACCACACCACAAGACTAGAAACTAGAAAGTGCAGAAACAGAATGATTCTAAAATCACCATCTTCATTGGTCTCCTCAGTCATCAACACGACATGCTCTTCCCATAAAACCCCACCCACATCACAGAACCAGTTGTCGATCAATGAGCGGTTATGTGGGGGCAAATCCTGTTGCTGTGGTTCAAGAAGACATTTCATTGAAGGTGCATCTGCAGCTTTATTCCCACTATACTCTTCGACCCCCTCCTCTGCCTCATCACCTTCTGATTCCATGGTTAGTCTAATTCAAGCTATTTTATTGGTATGTTTGTAACCACTTTGCTACAACACTTTTATCTTTTACCTGGCATCACACTGTTCCACAGCATCTCAATCTCGGATATTCTTTTCATTAGTTTTGTGGAACATGAAATTATATAGATTTTGGAACATCGAAGTCGGTGACAGTTTCTATATATATATATATAGGCCGTGTTGAGCAGGGTTCATCCGCCAAGACCCGATTGGTATGAAGAGTTTTATGCTTGGGTTATGAATTCAAGCATGAAGTCTTATGAGGCTGAGGTTGGTGTCCATTTAAATTGATTACAGAATTTGCTTGATGGTTAATTTCTTCCCGTACGTTAAGTGTGCCGCAATGGTGTGTATTTTTTGTATGTATGTTGTGTAGTTAAACTTCAAAATGAGGATGCATATACTTTCTGTTCTCTTGTTAGATGACAGGTTACAAGTCACAGCTCTTTGATAATTTGAGGGGAAAGGCAAAGACACTGTTGGAGATTGGCATTGGAACTGGCCCTAATCTCAAATACTATGCCGGTGATACTGATGTGCAAGTTCTTGGTGTGGATCCAAATAAAAAAATGGAAAAGTATGCACAGGCAGCGGCGGTGGCTGCTGGTTTGCCTCTCACAAACTTCAAATTTTTACAAGCCGTATGTTTTTACTAATAATGCAGCACAGCGTGACTTATCTTTCAAATTTTACGAGTGATCTTATTTTAGTTGAAAGGCCAGGTTACCGTATTAAACACGCATGTCTGCTGGTTGGAGTCTTGATTCCATTGTTTATTGTATGTAGCTGGTCTGTGAAGGTAGAAATGTTGAGGCTGTTAATTTAATTTGATCCAGGTTGGGGAGGCAATTCCAGTAAGCGACGCATCTGTTGATGCTGTTATTGGAACACTTGTATTGTGTTCAGTGAAAGACGTTGACATGACACTACAAGGTAGGTAGCTTAATTGAGTATCCTGGGTTTCTGCTGCTTCTGAGATTTTCCAGTTTGAAGAGTTTAGACTCCAACCCTATCTTCAGATTTGACCGTTCGCTAAACAACCCATTTTTCCCCATTGAATGATTCCTTATTCCTTAAATTTTGGCTGTGTTCTGCTTAAATTAATGGCATGTCCGGACCCGGACCGGCTGGTTCTAACTATTTTTAGTCCCGTATATGCATTAATTAGCCTTTTTATAAGGACTCTAATCGTTACAAGGCTCAATCTGACGAAATGCAAATTTGCCATATTTATTTTAGAAGTGCGGAGGGTGCTGAAACCAGGAGGCATTTACCTATTTGTGGAACATGTTGCTGCAAAAGGTATTAATTAATTATCTGAATGACTGAATCCTTTTATTGTTGAGATTGGGCTCTAATATTTTTGTTTTTCTGATGATGCAGATGGAACGTTTCTTAAATTTTGGCAGAATCTTGTCGATCCTTTGCAGCAAACAGTGTCCGATGGTTGTCACCTTACTAGACAAACAGGGAACAATATATCCGAAGCTGGCTTTTCATCTGTGGAACTTGGCAATGCATTTTTGTCTAACGCATCACTCATAAATCCTCACGTCTATGGGATTGCTTATAAATAGTAAAGTACTGAATTTTGTTTCTTTTAAGTAAATAACAATAATAATAAACTCTATCAAGCTATAAATTTCTTAAATAGAATTTATTTAAATAAAATTATATATATATATATATATTTCAATTTGAGATTAAGTTTGAAAAAGTTATTAAATCATACTGGCTTAGTACTTATTTAGTATAACTTTTCTTATAATTAGAAGTGTTTATTTAATCTTATAAGTTCTTTTATGATTTTTTATTATTGTTTAGTTGTTCTTTGAGTAAAAATTTTAAAGATTAAATAAGTTATTTTGTCTCTATTAGTAAAAATTTCAAATTTTAGACTTTTAAAAATAAAGGTTAACAAGTTTTTAAATAAAATATCTAAAATATTATTTACTTATTTTATATTTTTATTTTATTTTTTTCATAACATGACTTTAAATAATTTATCTATTAAAGTTCTTTATAATTTTGAATAAAAGCTCTTGTTGAAAACTAAATACCTAATCTTTTTTTTCTAATGAAAGCTCTATTGTAAAAACTCTATTAATAAAATTTTATTTAAAAAAAGTCTTATTTAAAAAGATATACTAAATAGAATAGTCAGCACTATACATATCCGCACCTTCGTTCGGATGAATGGAGGACCGACTGACCTGGGTTTTCGTGACTCATCGATAATTTCACATGGGATCAACTAGCTAACTATTAGGATTTGTATATTACACTTTTCTCTGGAAGCACTGTTCACTCAAAGAGGCATTTCAAGTTGAGGTCCTCCCTTTTGCCATGTCTCACTCTCGGGTAGAAAGACTGCGCGATAGCAGAAGGACAGCAAAGAAAGCTCTTACAGCGTCAGAGATTACTTGAAAATTTCTTAACTTAATATGTTTTAATCTTTCTCCAATCTGAACGGTAAGGGCCCTAACAATACAATTATATCATATGCAGCTCGTTTGGGGTTAAAGGTTGCGAGGGCATGGTATGGCTTTGTTCTTGGTGTTGTTTAATAGATGTCGAGTGCAGCTTTTCTCCGTCCGAGAATCTCCATCTGCTCTAAGTGGGCGAACTAGAATCCTTATGTCAGGTTGGTTGTTCGACCAGTAACCAATGGCGAAAACTAAAAAATTCATGGTTTTCCGGTAGAACCCCATTTCTCTCAAGTTATTGTGGAACCGAAAAAAAGAAGCGGTTTTTCACGCAACTTGCTCATAGTGCAGGTCCCATTTGTATTTCGGGTTATTCCTTATTCTAGGCAGGTAGAACTGAGAATAAGGCTTGTTAGCTCATGTTGTAGTGGGAGCTCAGCTCGGTGGTTTGATGCGTCCATTTCTCACTAGACTGAGATCACTATGGGGCACCTCACAGGGGACACGGAAATCAAACTAGTTAGAAACGAGCGGCACCTTTCAATTCCATGAGGAAGAATCATCAAATTCAGGACAGAGTTGGGTGTATAAACTTCCTTAGCTCCAGCTATACCAGTAGATTCAAAAATATCACGAATGTATTTATGTTGAATAATAAATAGACCACCTACTGTAGGAATCACTTCAAGACCGAGAAAATAATGTAAATATCGAAGATCCTTTAGTGAGAACTTCTTGGACAACAACTGACTGAACTGATTGATAAAAGTTGGATTGGACTACTGTCAGTGATCAAAAGATCCTCCACATAAACTAGGAAATAGGCTTGAATTCCATTCTGATGATAAATTAACAAAGAGGTGTTGGACTGGGCATTGGTAAGCAGCTATCAGAAATTTCACTCATGATACCAGGCGCGATGAGCCTGTTTAAGACCATAGATTACTTTTCGAAGCCTGCCACACATGAGAAGAAAAATTAGAGTATCGACCGGGAGGTTGAGACATGATTACCAATTTCTTTTTAGTGAACTTCTAGCCCTTTGCTTCTCAATCAACCTTGTGAGGGAAGGATTCCCCCCATCAAGAAGTTGTAGCAAAAGGTTACTTAGGCTGCTAGTTTTATTTAAATAAAATGTATAGTACTATTTCCCTTATAGAGATGATAGGACAAGGCTAAGGCAGTAATCTCGACGGAGATTATGATAAGCTTTGATAAATAAAAATAAAAGAAGAATTGGTAGAAATTCTCATAAGTGAAGCAAATCAAACTCATTTTCAGACAAAGAAGATAAAAAAATAAAACAATCGTGGCTAGGAAAGCACTGGAGATTCTATGGGAAATTGGAAACGTCGATGTTGTAGATCCACCATTAGGTATTCAAGGGCATGAGCAGGGGGCTCAGTTCGGGCTTACAGATGGGGGCGGCTACTCACTAACCGGAGTACTTGCCATTATTATGTGATTTTCTCTATTCGGTTCCTTAATTCGGGTATTTAGGAGAAAAAAAAAACTACTAAACCAAGTAATCTATAAAATCAAAATTTCGATCAAATCACAAATCACAATATACTAGCCTTCTAATTCTTTAAGATAAGAGGTTTATCTAAAAGATTCACGATATAACTAAAAAGACGTTTCAAATACCACACGTGGGTTATTGGGCATCTCAGTTTTATGTATCCCATTTGATATCTTTGTATCCGAGAATCAACAAATTCAACCCCACATTGTTCACAAAATTGCGTGTCTTCTTTTTCATCTCTTATTATTCGATAATTTCCACATGTTGGTTTGTTTACACAGGCAGCGTGGTTGGGGGGCTTCGCAAGGTAGTTAGTTTGTTCATTAAAGGCATGATTCAATTGCTGTAAATTAATTAGTTTGTTCATCAAATTCTTACCGCATGGCTATACTATACTATACACTATAAAAAGAGGGTCTGCAAGAAAAGCCATAATCCTTCATGCTCTAAAAGAAAATCTAAGAATTTGTAGAGGTTGCTGAGTTATGTTGTCTATTCCTGCTCAGGGGCCGGAGGTCGGTTCAGATCGATAGCAGGTTCAGTCATTGGAGGTCGGTTCGAAGTACCAGTTTCGCTTATACCACCCTCCATAGAAATAGGTTGTTTATCCATCTCAAAAATAAAAAGCAGATCATCTAAAATGAAAAGAGAAGCTCCCCAAGTCAGCCCCCAATCCCAAACCTAGCAAATAATAGAAAAGAGACACATATATGGTTTTTCAATGAAAATTGAATAATTTTTCTCAAAATCATTCGATTTCGTACGAATTAGCTCTTCTCCCACAATAGGATAAGGTCCTATCCCAATTTTGTTTTTGCTAGGCCTATAGAGAAAAAAATGACTTTTTTACGATTACGCGGTTCATTCGAATATGAAATACAATCCTGCAAATACAGCATCCCATTTTTTTTTACTACCAAAGTTTTCGATAAATTTTGTAACCGAGAAATTTCTACTGCCTCTATTCGGCATGAGCCCTAGTACATTGAGCTCTCGCAGACCTGAAACTCAAGCCTCGGGAACTAACTTCACACCTTACCCTTGGAACTCAAGGGTGCGTAGCTTGCTTGTTAAAGGGGTATTTCCGTTCCTCCGTTATGGGATAGTTTTTCCCTAGTTCGGTCTTATAAAAAGAATTCTCTAGACATCAATTCATGGTACTCCCCGGGCCCCTAACAACAAAACTCCTAGATTAGCTACAGCAATTCTAGTATCAGCTTCTCGAGGACCTAAAAAAACCTCTTTCCTCATTCAAAAGTGGCATATTCTCTCTTAAATAAAGCTATGATAAAATTGGAGTAATGTGGTTTCGACTTCCTATGAGCTGAGAGTTAGTTATCCCTTATCATTCTCCTCTCTATGAGATGTGGGATCGAGCCCTTCCTTTTTCTACATGCTTTTGTATGATAAAGGCTTCGCTTCATGTTTTATCAAGCCTAACCAAATGCTCCTACCCAACCGAACTAATGAATGCCAACTAGAAGAACTAAATTTCCTATTGTTCAGTAAAAGATTCTTTCTTATGGCTTGAAAATAATATACTTGTTTATTGCTAATAAGAAGAGATTTTTCATTAGGGTTTGATACTCCTCAATGGGGATCCCCAGACTAATAGCTTGTTTGTGGAACCCTCGAACACGGGAATAACAAGCAAGCTTGCCTTCCCTTCCTTTTTGATCATTTTGATAGAGGGGGATGGAGAAAGTATACAAAAAAGACTTGAATTTCCCAATCGAAAAAATGGGTTCCTTTTTCATCTAGCATTTCTCATCGCGGAAAAAAAAATCATATTGAAAATGTTCCTAACCTCTTCGTAGAGCTGTGTATTGTAAGTATTACGAACCTGCCCGGAGCGAGCCTCCCATAGAGGCAAGAAGGGCCGAGAAAGTTTGATCCTCTGTCGTTCTTACAATCACAGTTACTTTCAGACTTTATCACAGCAGGACTCATCTCCCCTGTACCACTCAAGCCTCTACCAAATTCTTTGTATCTCGTTTCGAGGGAGATGCTCATTTAGAGCTGGTGGGGAATATCAGGTCAGACTCTTATTGTCCAAAATAGTACAAGTTGGCGAGGCAATCTACGATAGGAGACGTGACAGGAGAACGTAGTGAGGTCAACCTTTATTCTCAAAATTCAAAAATTTAAGTTATTGTTAATATAAAAAATTATTCAAAATGTAATTAAATAATACTAAAAAAACTTATAAATTAAATAAATATTTATAATCAGGCACAACTTATGTTATAATAGACCGCGGCTCCTAACAATTTTTAATTACTAAAAGGCTGAATGACAGAGACATGTGTGTAAATTGTTGGGTGAGTCTTATTATATTATATCCTATATAATAACAATTAATTATTGCTTTATTGACAACTGGTGTTTAAAGTCTAAGAAAAGGATCAAGGAGAAGAAGGACGGCTTTCTCGTACTCGAAAGGACATTTCAATTAAACTTTTGTCCCAAGTATAATGAGTAGATATTCTTTAAATATTAGTGAGGATTTAAATTTGAGCAGTACTTCATACAAATTATTGTAAACTAAATCTTAGTTATAGTTTGATTTGTATATATTAATTATAGTTTCATATAATATGAGTTGTAATCCTGAATATTAGTCTCTTATATCAAAAAAAAATATTAAACTTTTGTCAATAGTCACCGCTGCTTGTTATGAGTCCATCAGTTGAGAGTATATGAAACGTTATAAAATTTGATTTTATTCTTGTAGAAGCATCTTTTGGATGTGTCCAGAGAGACTTCCACTAGATTTACGTATGACCAGTGTGAGCCAACTATATGATTTCTTCATCATGATTAGCCCATTTGATACCATTCGATGATTAATATTGCAAATCTATTTTTCTACATCATAAGATACCATAAATTTGTATTTACATCCCTCTTATATGCCTTTAAACAAGAAGCACTCATAAAAGTAACAAACTTGAATTTAGCAAAATATTAACTAAGGTTAACACAAAAAAAAAACTTTTAAATCATATACTATTTTGGTTTAATTTTAGTAATATTTAGTAAAGGCCATTTTGAATTATTTTTTAGACAATTAAAAGTGATTTTAATAATTTAAAAATTAATTTTAGTGTTTAGTAAAAAAAAAATCTTTGGTGAAAATCAACATTTGCTACAACAAGCTTTGAAAATAAAGAAATAATTAGTTTTTTAAAATCTGATTTGAGAATTAATTTTATATTTTAATATAATTTCACTAATACTATAACAATTATTAATTAAACCCAAAGCTATCATTGTTCAAATTCAAAACAAACCAATATCTTTCGTTTACCATATATTCTTCTTCATGTTTTACATTTGATCAAAAGTTTTTAAATTAGTGAGGCAAGATCACCGGTATGTGTTTCATTACTTTTTAACCAAATTCATGCATATTCAATGCAATTGATTGGTGAAAATTTTAATATAATATTTGTTGTTTATATTGTTTGGGTTTGTTTACTATGATTATGCAATCATGATGCCATTTAGTGAAAGTTATAGTTGATTTTTTAATATCAATTGTTTTAAGATAACAAAATAAAAGAAATGAAATGAACACAGTATAATTTTTTTTTTAGTTAAAATTAGTAAAATAACACAACTAAAAATATTGTATGTATATATATTTATATGTGTAAGTAAATTTTATTATACATTATATCATTTGTTTACTTACAATGGTTTAAAAATAAAATTGATCAAATACTCATAATTACTTTCAAGATTTACAATATTTTTTAAAATAAATGTTATTAAATACTTAATTGATTGTCTTTATAACTAATTATTTATATAGTACATATAACAATAACTAATTTAAAAGATACATTATTACCAGACCCCATAGTCTCTTAAGGGATAAAAATTATATTCTTTAGATTACATAGAAGGACGTAATTGAAAGGAAAAAGAAATTTCTGGACTAAATTAGAAATTCACAAAATATGAACGAAAGTGAAACGAAGCGCTTAAATTTATTTTAAGATCAAAGCGGTTAAATGAATCTCCCTCGCGCCGATAAATTAGGGCTGCATTCTCATTCTTTAAAAATCGGGTGTGGCGCACGCATCAGCATTGCAATTAATAGTGCTCTGTTCACTCGTGATCGTAAGCTCTCTCTCTTCTGACTGTACACATTGCTTTTTTTTTCATACTAATGAGGATTTTGAGCAAATTTCTGTCAAGTAATTTCACCTCGCTAGGGTTTTGGATTTTTGTTGGTTCTGGTACTTGAATAGTTCTGCACTTAGTGCCCTGCCTTGAAGGTGACTGTACTCGTTCTAAATCATATATTGTTAAAATTTAATTTTTTGCTTAAGAATTATGAAAATTGCTGTTCTCATGTTGGAGGTTATATTTGAGCTGAATAATCATAGGTTTTGCATTTGCTTTATGTTTTTTATTATTACTGAATATTTGTTTGATTTTATTCTTTCTTGTGTGGAATTAAATTGATGGCCTTTCTTTAATTTTTAGCGTCGACTCTTCTGTATGTCGTGAATTATGTGGCCTTTTGCATGGTGGGGTTCATGGTGTTTCTTTTTAAATCATTTATTGGAGATTTTGGAGATTTTGAAGTATATCTGATTGCTTGTAGTGGTCTTGAATGCAGCGACTTATTGTATTAATATTATTTTTTAAACAGGTTGATTGATTTTCAAACAAATTCTTTTTTGAGAAGAAATTCGGCAGAGTCCAATGTGGATGAAACCTATGATAACATGCTGGGTGTGTTAAGTTTTTCTATCTGTGAAGTTAGTTTGCTGCCATTAATGCCGGTCGTAGTGGATTAATGAGTGATTGGGGAAGTGTTATTGAAGTTGCTGATTCATATTCTCTAAATTTTTTGCTGTGGAAAACTTTCTGAGGTTGAGGGAGGTGGGATTTTATAATTTTGATGTTTATAAAAAATAGCTAAGACGGGGTCACTGTGTTGTGTGGCTGCAAGGCCACATGGCTCAAATGCAACCAGCACGGACTGGTCTATGGGCCCACATGAGCCTTATTGGCGGACGAACACGAGCTTCTCACCACCTCCATCAAGATGGGATTTCCAATTCCAATCCAAAGGGCTTCCATATGGTTCACATGATGGTTTTCATTTTTATGGGTCTTCTACATCATCAAACAGTAAAGAAAGCAAGAGCCTGGTGCGAGGCAATCTTCTTTATAATAATCAGTATTCGGCATCTGACAGTGCTGGGCTGTTTTTAACTAGTTCTTCTGACCTTTCTCAGGGTCCACAGATCCCTCCAGAAATTCAGGAAATCACCATTGATGATTATGAAACTCAAACAAGGAGAGGTAAGATTATATAACAGTATCTCATTGTTTCATCATGATTTCTTTTTTTGGGGTTTCCCTTTTGTTTGGGAGGGGTTGGAAAGGAGAGACAGAGAGGAGATTTTCAGTACTTGGAACTATTAAGTTTCATTTCTATTACGTAAGATTTGGGTTCAGTGAGAGTTAACGAAAAGCCTGTTAACTAGCCCAATTGAAATTATATCGCCTACATTTTAGGAGCCATAACTGTGGAGGTTTACATAGAAGTGGTATTTCTTTTTTCTAATTGTACTTGTTCAAAATTGATCACAATGCACAATATCCAGCTGATTTATGTTATGTTTTTTACCGAAGGATTAACTTGAGAATATCAGTAATTTCATGTTACCCTTTCTGCTGATTTTTTAAAAACTTTTATTAACATTTTGTTGCTATTTTTCATTGTTAGATTCAGTTTCAACGCAATTTTCTTTTACACCTGCAATTGAGGTACTGCATTCTTGTCTTGCTTTGCATTTAGCTGACCATTATCTTCCTGGAATCTATTCCTTATTAGCTTTAAATCCTCTCAGGGAACCTCAGCAAATCCATATAGCAGGGGCTCCACATCATCACGCTCAGACGGCAGTGAGTGTGAGCCAAGAGTCAAATCTTGCATGTCCTCCCAGCACAACTTTTCCAGCCGCTTTTCCTTTATGTCCAAACCTATTTACCCCTTGTCCTTTCCCACCCAAACTTCTAACAGAGAGGCTATTGACTCTGCATCTACTGTGTTATCAGAAGATGATGCTTCGACTCCACAAAGGGATGCTCAGTGTTGGAGCAGTGTCAGCAGCAGTGTCGATTTTGCAGATGTTTCAGAGCCATATGAGTCTGAAAGTTTTGGTCATTCATATATCCCCTCGGATACTTTTAGATGTGGATTGTGTGAAAGATTTCTCTTGCAGAGATCACCTTGGAGTTCTCACCGCATTGTGAGAAGTGGAGACATGCCAGTTGTTGGGGTTCTTTCATGTTGTCATGTTTTCCATGCAGACTGTTTAGAGCAGACAACACCAAGGACACAGAAAAGTGACCCTGCTTGTCCTATTTGTCTCAGATTGCAGGAGGAAAATTCTCCTGATCAGCAAGTGTTTTCCAGGCTGAAGAATAGTTTTCCTAGGCTTATTAGACAATCTTGTGACAATGGTCAGTCACGGCCTTGGGGTTGTGCACAAGCCGGGGGTTGTGTTGAAGGGGCTTCGCATGTGCCTCCACGTAATACTATGTTGTTGCTTAGCCGGAATCGTGTAAAGAAAAACCTTTCTTTAAAGGGTAATTCAAGTAAGGAGTTTCCTGGAAAGTTGAGGAAAACGGGTGCATACTCCTTGCAGCTGTTCGGTGGAAAGACAGTTGATCCAGTAGGAGGTTGCTCAAAGACAATAGCAAGCCCAAGCATGAGGAGACGACGTTGATTCTGTAGATGAATGATGACTGTATTTTCAATTTCCTGATTGATTGAAGTTTCAGGTTTAGCTAAATAGAATTCTGGAGAATGTGATTGGATATCCACAATGTAGCATCTCTTTTTGTGCTTGATGTTTGATGAAAACATGTTAAACTGAACCTGTGATTTTTATGTTGCCACTATACTTCATTTAGATTTGAGACTAATCGGCCTGGTTGCTGATAGGATTTGGATGCTTCGATCAAATGCTCAAACTGGTGGCCCATTGGGTCTAAAACCTTATGGACAAAGGCCATGCAACATGTTTGCAAACTTGCAATGAAAGGTTTGCATTAAGATACTACTAGTAACCATTTCACCGTCGTGGCCATCTTGGAGGCATCTCAATTATTTGGATGGTTGTAAGCACCCCACTGATCCAACCTTTTTCTGTGACGATGGGCAGGCCTTTCAGAGTTTTTAGTTTTTAATTTCTAGTCCCGACCAGGAAAACAATTGTGTGCCCACAACATGAAGGCATCCGAGGCAAAAACCAAAAATATCCTGTCAATCTGTGTATTGGTTGTATTTGTGGTGGACATGGCATTGGGGTCCGTATGAAGGTTTAAAAGCACTTGATGAAAGGTTGTCCTTGATACTTTCTCCAGAGAATTTAATTTATATCGATATACAAATGGGTAAAAGCTTGTAGTGCATAATTGTGCCGCTGTGGAAGCTGAAAATTTTGACTAATTTAATTTATATGATTATGTGCCCTGCCAAATCTTGCATAATTGTGCCACTGTAGAAGCTGAAAGGTTTGAGTAATTATCAAGATTAAGTTGATGGCGGGTATTTGAAAGATGAAGGATGATATTTGTGAAATGGATTGAAGAGTAGAATCCCATTTGTTAATGGACCTTACGGAAACTCTTTTATAGACTAATCATTCTCACACAATAGGTAAGTTGAAAAGTTGAATGCCACATTTGGTCCACTCAACATCTGTCAGTCCTATCATAAATAAAGCAAAGGGCAAAGGCCAAGCATGCAACAAAGTTGCAAACTTGCAATGAAAGGTAGGCGTCAAGATATTAGTAGCTGTCATTACCCCAAACCCGAAATCTTTTACCAACTAGTACTCCTTTTTAAGTATAAGGCTCACCTTCGACCTTTTAAATGAGAAAAAGCTTTTCGCCAATGGGCCAACTTTCATGGCCATTCAGATTTGACTCTGGTTCATAGAATATTTGTTAAAGGCTTAAAGCTAAGCTAGGCGACAATCCTTTCCCCACAATCATGTGCTGTGTTGCCACTACCCAAGACAATTGCACATTGCAAACAGAACAAGAATCAACTTGAAATCCAAGTCCTATAGAAACCACGAGCAAATTTTGCAATAGGGGCCTGAGGGATTGTGACTGCAATCCCTGCCTATTGCCCATGTTCGAGCCATTGTCATTTTCTCATCAATGCAATGAGCTAAACAAGAAAATTAAAAAAAAAAAAAAGGCTCCGAGAAGATAATTTTAGAATTGGGACCCTTCATTTCATGCACATGCATAGTAAGGATACGAAATTGCTTGAAAGAAATTGAAAGCTAAGCTGTTCAGGATATGGACGAGCGCCACTGCAAAGTTACCCCTAGCATTAGCCAAAACCCTATCATAGGCGGCCATTGACAATAGAAAAGGAGGTGTCACAATTGGACCAATATAGCGTGAAAGTAACTGGAGGAATAATTAAGATTACCAAATCCTTTTATTGTATCCTTTATTGTGCTTTTTGTGACAGCTCATATGACAAATCATCCTATCATAGAATCACAAATGTCATAAATATGCTTCACTTGGTTATCTGATTTCAGTTGCTTGTTGGCCAACCACATTAATTGAGTTTCTAAAGGAAACAAAAAGTTTTGCTTGAAGTTTACTTGCCATGCATACTAAACGTTGAAAATGAAAATCTATATTCCATTTGAGGAGACGTGATGGAGGGGCCATATATGTTAAGCTGTTTTCAGAAGTACTTCATAAGCAAAGCCCTAATTAGAACCTCAATGTTGGTCCATAAACATTTGAAATTGTTCCCAAGCAAACAATCAAATACATATTGGTTTAAATTTGTTGTTACCTGCGGGACGTCTCATTGTCCACAGCATACACGTGAAAGCATATAGGGCACCGACAAAAGTGCTAATTAGGTTTACTAAAAGCAAGAGGCCAAGAGGAGTTCCTTTGTAGTTAACACACGCCATTTTTAATTAAAAGAAAAAAAAAAAAAAAAAAACTATGTATCTTAATTATATTTTTCTGCTTTTTAATTGTTGTGCAAACTTACGATAAACATAAGTTTGTGGGTCAAGTAGTTTTTTAAATATGATATTAGTGTTAAGGTCTTGTGTTTAATTTCCTCCCACCTACAAACTCTATCATAATTATTTCAATTACTCATAGTTCGCTTTTACGTTCTTTGTACCATGTTTCCGTGTGAGGGAAATTTACAAATTGAGGAAGTCGCCGTTGTAGGATGGACCATATTGGTTGCTAGTGATAAATAAGTGAAAATCTACCATTTTTAAACTGAATTAACACAATTTATAGAAAGACATCAAAAAATAGTTAAATCAAAGGATTTTTTTAATTTTTTATATAAGACTATTCCTTAGATTATAACTCATATTATATAAATTGGTATTTTACAATCAAATAATTATTAAGATTAATTTATATTAAATTTTATATAACACTATTTAAATTTTACTCTCATTAATATTTGAAAGATATTCACTCCATTCACAAGTAATAAGAAAAAAAAACTGTCTTCATTTAATTATTTTTCATAATTAAAAAAATAATAAATTTATATAATATTTTTATAAGGCTCAAACCACTGCTCTTACATTTACGAGGATTGTGATGTGTTGCACTCGGTCTTTGGTCGAGTACAGTTAAACCAAATTTATAATGCTAAGGGCGGGACTCAGCACATGGGCAACGAAATTTAAAATTGCAGTAGAATGTGCACATGGGGGTTCTGTTCTCCTTCATTCAATGTACAAATAAATTGGAATTGAATTCGTGGTGGGAAATTGGCTTAAAATTTAATTGCCTTTGTCATGTGCCATTAGAAGATATCTTGTTTAAAACGCCATCGAAATTTGTATTTTTTAAAATTGGAAGTTTTCAGCTTATGGATACGTGATCATAGTGGTCGATTGCAAAAGAGTAAATTCTTTAACTGTAAGCGTATTAAAAAATAAAATAAAATAGATTGGAATTGAAATGTGTTATAATCGAAATAAGAAATTAGAATTACAATAAGTTATTTATTTAAGTTATATTAATTAGAATCGACATGAACTATATTATTATTGATATGTTTATTTTACCTTAAAATCGAAATCGAAATAAGTTAGATTATTGTCAATTATTAAAAAAATCCTTAATTAACTATTATCATAATTATTATTAACAGTTATATTTTAATACTTTTATCAACAATAATAATAATAATAATAACAATAATAATAATGACGATGAAAATAATAATAATTAATAAATTTTAATAATACTAATATTAATAATATTAACATTAATGATAATAAAAATAAAATTAATAAATTTTGATTATAATAATGATGATACTAATAATAAAATAATTTTGAATAGTTAAAATGAAATTAATGACAATAATAAAAAAAATAAGATTATTATTATTATTATCATCATCGTCATCATCAAATGATTAATTTACAAAATAATACACAATTTATGGATATTTTCATAATTTTGTAAGGATTAAAATATAAAAATGACAAATTTTGATTGAGGGTATAATAGGAACTCAGGGAATGAGAGATTGATTCACAATCCTTCTTATAAATCAATTTCTCATTTCTCATTCTTAAATTATGGTTGACCTCATAATTTTTATTCGAATTCCCATATAGGTGATAAAAATACCTATTCCGCTCATACTAGATTGATGCAAGCCGGGTCCGAGTATCACTTGAAAACTTGGAACCCATATTTTATGAAAAAAAATATCTTTATTTTAAATAATTATATTTTTTTTATACATTTATTTAATATATTTAAAAATTTAAAATTTATATTTCATGTTTAATTTTATTAAAATAAATAGAAATATATTCATAAATATAAAAATATATATTTTATATATATAAAATCCGGAATTCAAAAGTTCGGAAAAAAGTCAACCGATAATAAATTCGGGCTGACTGTTAACATACTTGGATTACTTGAACCCGATCAAAACTTTTGTCAATCCCATATCCCCGTTTTTATTTTACGAAGGAAATGTTGTTAAAGATTGTAATTCATTTTAGATTCTCATTCCGCACGGCACCATAATGATTTGACGATCCCAACGCCGCCCTCCAGAAGCAAGAGTTCAAGTGATTGATTAAATGAAAAAGACAGAATTAAAAATAAATTAAAGACACACAATTACATCCATAATCTCGTTAGAAGAAAATTAATGACTGACATGGCTGAGAAATACTAGCAGAAATCTTTCAATTGAACCAACCATCAATGACCCTTGGCAGATCTAGCACGTCCAATGACTAAAACTACAATAAATTATTTAAGTTTGTGGAATAATAAAAAAATTCACTTGAATGAAGTAATAGGAAGTTACATTCATATAAGTTGTGTTTTATTAAAGAACCTCTCGCTTTAAATTTAATTAAAGTACGTGATTTTTATTAAAGTTATTGAATTTAAAAATATGTTTGGGATAACAGTGCAGCTGCTCCTGCATTTTTATTTTTATAAAAAATAATAAAAATAAAGGTGTTTTTGAATAAAAATGAAGGTATTAAAATAGCTGCGCTGTAGCAGTGCAGTTATCCCAAATATATCTTAAATCTAGTGACTCATTTTTTTTTATTTGAAAATCTACACGTGGCGGCGTCCAATATGTCCATATAAATTTTAAGAATCATTTGATCCAAAGGCTCAAACTGAAATCCCACATTTAGTTTAAGAATACGTACGCAACTCTTGCATTCGTAGAATGTCACGCACAGAACAAATACTTTGAAAAGTATATACTTGATTTACGATATTGGTCATTTTCATTATGTCATTGCATGGCCCTCAATATTAATGCTATCAACAGGGAACGGTGTCAAAATCTTTGATGTTATCTTGTGTTATATTATTTGCTAATCAAGAATCCTCGACACTTAATTAATTTAATTGAAATCTGGCACGCATTAGTTTATAATTATATTTATCTAATGTTCTAATCAACCCAATCTCAATTTGCTCATGATCACACCAAAAAAAAAAAAAATTCTTAACTTTTATTTTTAATGAAATCTCGAAAAATTGAGAAAATAAATATAAAGGATTTTCATCATGAACGTAGATTGACTGATCGTGAATGTAGTTTACGGCTGCTATCACCCAAATTCAAATAATGATATGATTAGTTAGTTGGCAAAGTTTTCATTTTTTTTTTCTAATTTTTCTTTTAAAAGAATAAATTGAAGAGTGAAGATGATGTATTTACTACAGCCACTCATTGAGTGACAAGTTGCAGGGTAAAATCTCCAAACTTAGAATAAATAGATAAATAAATGAGCGGCTAGTATATTGGAACTTTAAGAAGCATATTTAAAAATTAGAAAAGTCGTAAGTGGGAATTGCGTGTGATTGTTTGTCTCCAAACTTTTAGCAAGACCAACTTAAAAAACGTAAAGCACAGTAAATTCTAAAGCTTCGAAGAATCATTTTGAACTTTAGATCAATGATGCAAGGTGAAAAGAAGCCACGAGGAAAAAGATCCCATAAAAAATCAAGAAGCAGTATCTCTCTGTCGGTAACATCAATACAAAATGATGATCAAATCAGACGGTTCTCGTTGCACAATAATACAATAAAAAAATACCACGAAGCATGCAATGATGGTGAAGCAGAAGCACCAACCTTTTATTCTAGTTTTAACCCGGCCATTGTTGTAATTGATGAGCAATCTCAGATGTCTCCAGAAGCAATTTTACCGAATTATAACCAACCGAGAAGATCTTAAAGTGCTTTACACCAAATCCAGAAGGTAGTTGGAAGTGCTGCTTTTTAGAGCATTTGTTAAGTGCTTTAACTTTTTAGTCTGCAAAGGACTCAACTGTTGGATCAAGAGGGGTAGTTAATTAGGTTAGCCACTTAATGCGCGTAGTTAATCAATAAATAAGACACAGCATATCTGATATCTAAAGATATGGCTCTGTCTTTTCTAGGCAAAACTTCCCTTGATCACGGCCTTGCTTTATGCAATTCCCGTCTTACATATCATACAATGCTGCATCTAACTAAATTTTTGGTTATATTCTTTCATTTTCTAATACCTTAATGATCTAAACTGCGTATTTAAGAAATGTAAGATATAATTTGAGATGTACAATAAAAAATTAATATTTTTATTTAGAGTAGTATTTGGTGTAGAGAAGGGTAACAAAAATTTATCAGCTTTCTCTCTTTTATTTATTTATTTACTTTTATTTCTTTCACATTCTTTCCTTTAATTTGCCTCTCATTCGAAATTATAGTTTTTATGTGGAAGGTTTAAGTTTCTTGTCCGAAAAGAATTCTGAAGCTTTGTTATGTCTCGGTGAAGTTGTGATAAAAACAGCACTAAGCTAGCATTGGAATCTTTCTTTCCCTTTTTACTTTTTGATTCACGCACTTTAGTTTGAATTTGCTTAATAAGCAATAGTCAGCATGGTGCAATTCAATTTGACTAAAGAGATATTGAGTTAAAAGAGTCATAAAGACATGATTAAGCATTTGATGACCACTTTTAACAACATATCACATGGGGATTAATGCGTGGGGGATACTGACACTTTTGTTTAGGAAATTTGATTACGACTTTTAAAGCCATAATAAGATTTGATTAAGCACACGATCGAACAAACAAAAGCTAAATAAAGGGAAGTAGAGTAAATTTAATTAGTTTTTGGGCCAGCAGGGTAATTCAACTGCCTTCCCTATTCTTTTCTGATCGAACTGTTTTGTTAATTAGGAGCCGCAAAGGCAAAGGCAAAAGCAAAGGCAAAGCAGTGACATGGTTGATACAAATTTCTTCAGTTAAAAATTCGACAAATGATTTATCGACCGACCTGACGATAAAGTATAAACAATAAATTAACTAATATTTATTACTTTTTATGTGACGACGCATCGAGTTTCAATTTCGAAATTTAACCCAATACCAGAGAGTGAATAGTTAAAAATGTAAATATTTTAGGTTTGAATCTTGTGAGAGGTAAAAAAAAATACTTGAGCTTAGTTAATTAATAGTATGTGTGAATGTGATGGATAAGTAACATTATAAAAAAGGTTGTGATCGGCGACACACAAGTGAGACAGATACAAACAAAAGAGATATGGGCAAAGTCTAAAAGAGTATGTAATATTGAAGGTAAAATTTCAATTTGAAAAGTTGTATAAGACGAAAAAACATTAAAATAAAAAAGAAGAAGAAGGAGAGAGAGAGAGAGAGAGTTTATTTTTAAGTGAAAATGACAAATAGATTGTATCAGAAGAAGAACAAGTCTTGGTTAACAGACAACAGATTAACTCAAAGACTAAAAAACTACCCAACACCCATTTACCACCGTAGTTAGTCAGTTGGTCAACTGGAGAAATGTGTTTTGGGAATTGACCAATAGTTGCGGAGAACCAAGGCTCAGAGCATGGCCATTGGCCACAACAGCGAATCCTCAGTAACAGTGAATGGTGAGCAAACATAATAGCAATGAAAAATCTGGTACAATAACGTGTGCTCAGTGGTCTCAGAAGATGGACGGCTAGGATTAAATCCTAAAATTCACGGACAGACAAAACACGGGATACAGAATAGCCGAAATATCTTTTACATCAACTCGTCACGAGTGGTTAATGAGCTTGTGGAATGGAAGAACTCTTATATTTATAATATTAAAAGTAAGAATTTAAGTTGTTATAAAAATAATTTTAATAAATTTTTGTTTATTAAATAATTAAATAGACTCAAATTTATCTTTCTAAATTATGAGTGGAGTAGATAATTTTTGAGTTTCAATTCTTGGATAGCCTTTGAGCTTTAATTTTCTATCAATTATTAAATAATTGAGTAAAATTAATTTTTTATCTTATAAAAAATAAGTAAAATAAATAGCTCTGAGTTTTAATTATTATTTAATTATTAAATAATTAAATAGAGTCAGTTTTCTCTCTCATAAAAATGAGTAGAGTTGATAATTCTCAAATATTAAAGATAATTAAAAAATTTAGATAGTACTTGACATAATCAATATACATATTATAGAGTGTTCAATTATAAAATATGATTGTAAATAAAATAATAATATAATATCAATTATATAATTTAATTATAAATAAAATAATAATATAATATTTATAATAATTATATAAGTCAATATTAAAAAAAATCACGAGTTTTTTCTAATAACTTATGTACTGTTTAGTTAGATTTATTTTTAAAATCAAGGCTTACGTGTTGTTCTATTATAAAATATATTTTAATAATTATATTATTGTAATAATAAATTATTAAAAAGTATTTTTAAAATAAATTAAAAATATTATATTATATATATATATATTATAAATAAGTTAAATAAATATAATATCTGTGATATGTTATATTCTGGTGTACTTTTAACTGAACCACACGACTAAAGCAAATTAGGATAAGGACCCACGCCTACCTCGGTAGTTTAAAACAGACAAGCTGTAGTTGTAGAGTCTCGCTACGTTTCTACAAGAAGATCCTTTTCGTCTTAATTACTGAAATGACCGATCTCGCCCCACTTGCCCAAAGCAGCCTTTCAAGTGTCTGAGGGACTTAACAGTAATTGCAGACGAACGGACGACCAATTTGCTAGAGAATCACACACTATCGGAAGGGGTCACTGTAATTTTCCTCGGCTTGTTTGGATATCTGATTTGTTTTTTTTTTTTTTAAATTTTATTTTATTGTCTTTTTGTTCTGGATTTTATGATTTTGTGTGAAAGAATCCGCTATGAAAAACAAAAATCCGAAACGACTAATTTTAATTAGGGAAAAAGACATCTACAACGATATGTAAGCGTTCCGTTAGTGAATTCGATGTGTCTAAGAGAATTATTGATACATTATTAACATATAACAATATCAATCTGTATATAAAATCGAAAGAAATTCACTAACAAAATAAGATTAGATGTTTATTTCTAAAACAGGAGATGTATAGCTGACCATTTCTGAAATGGATCACTGGATTCAAGCAGTCCAATTGATATTATTATGCAGATAGGTAGAAGCCAATTAGCCGAAGCAGGTTTTGAATTGCAAGAATGGAGGCAAAGTGGTTGCATGTGCAGCCTAGCAGCCTAGCTGGTGCCTAGCCTGCCGCTACATTGGCGCCGTTAAAGCAAAAGCAGATTCATCCAAAATCGCTTTCAAAGGCAATTGAAATTTTGAAAGGTAAAGGTAAGGTCCCCCCTCCCCCCCACCGGCCAACCCCATATGCGTTTCAAACTAAACTGTTGCATGTTCCTCCTTCACTTTGTAGTTTTTTATTTTTTTACTGGAACGAGACAAACATCGCCTTACGGTAATCCTTGGCTGCAACTTTTTTCCAGTTGAGCCAATCTTATTTCAGGGTTAAGCAAAAGCTGCATCCTGCAAGCGATATAGGCGTAGGCTAGCATTTCGATTTCGAAAAGCTACCCACGTAATGCAAATGGTCAAAAAAGAAAGTTAAAAAAAAAACGCCAAATCATTCAGCAGGATTTATTTTACAAATTTTGGGAGAGCTTTGACTCTATGGGAAGTGGTGCTTTATGGTTGCCGCGAGCTTGACCTGATTTTTGGGTGGGTAAAAACGCAGGCCACGCCTAATCCTACTCATAGTCATTTCTCCTCTTGTCAGTGTGCCCTCGCTTCCCCATGAAACAACCACATTAAAAGATGTGTAATCCCTCCTTTCAGTTAATTATGATTTAAATTTCTCTTTTCGTTCTTTTTTATTTGATTGAGCAAGGAGGGGGGAGGGAGGGGAGTTTGAACCCCAGAACCATACCCATTGAACTTGCAAAATAAGTGAACTTTTGTTTCTATTTTTTTACTAAATTAGCCCAAATTTGTTAGAATTGAAATATCTGAACTCAAAAATTAATAAATCCCTCAACTCTCAAATATTTTTTTTTTTAAAAAGGAAAGTAAAAGTAAAACTCTAATGCAAACTTATTATTAGCTCATACTAATATTAATGCACCGCATCCCATCAGAATTTCGTTGTTAAGCGTGTTTAGGCGAGAATAGTATTAAAATGGATGATCTATTGGAATTGTACTTTTTTTTTAAAAAAAAAAACTTATTATTAACTCATATGTTGTGGATCCGGCCTAGTACAGTTATGCGGTGTTAAAATTCTCTAATTCGCTACAGTCTCTAAACCTAAAACCAAAGAGAAAGAAACAGTTTCCACTTTCCACAGAGAAACAGAGTAAAAAAAATAGAGTCTTTAAATAAAATAACCAAAAAAAAAAAAAGTTATTGGAGATTCCTTCCTTAGGGTCAAAGAGCACTCAAATCTCAAATTTGTACCATAGTTTCAACAGTTTGTTGCCGAGTAGTTTGATACTTTGATTGATAATTTTTTTAATACACACTAAAATACCGAGAATCGCGGTCCTGTTATGTCGCCAATCAATTCCTAATCCAAGTTATTGCCATCCATGCATATCTTATCTTCCATTATTAAATAATCGTGATTTACTACTAATAATTTTATAAGTACTAATCACTTGCAGGACTCTGATTCTTATGAAAAAGGAAAATTTTCCATGACAGAATAAGAAGAACCATGAGTCAAAATATATCATTAAATTCGCTTACCAGAAAAGATTTGTTATTAAATTCAACTTAAACTCAATACTAGTCCTAATAAACGGCTGCATAATCAAAAGCATTAATGTGAAATGTGATTTTCGTTTGTTAGAAATTCTCGTCACCAAGAACAATGATAAATATTTCAAAGTTAACAATAAGTACCAATTTTTTTATTTATTTTTTAATGAAACGAGTAATTCATTAGCTAGATGGTAAATCTTCTTTTCTATACATGTGAAAATTATTCGAGTTTCTCTGGGCCCATTACATGTTCAAATATTCGACTGCACCGTAATCAAGTTGATGTCTCAAATTCTGCTCACAATAAAAAACTCAGATGAAATTTTAATTGATAATATATCAGAAAAAAAAAGAAAAAGAAAATGGTATTTACGATAAATGGGCATTGCTTGTCACTAGCGTAGTAATTGTAGAGTCTTCTATGCTCCAGAAATATTACTCTTTATTTATTTATTTATTCTCGTAAAAGTGTATAAATATAGTCACAATTGGTTGGCTTTTCCATTAATTGGATTGGTGATGTAGGACGATTTTAGAGGATTTTAAGATTTTAATTACTTTAGGTCTTTTGTTACTCTTTATGTATTTAATATTTTATTTTAAGTATAATTACGATTTAATTTTTTTAATTAACTTAACAAATATGTTGACCTCATTATAAATAAAAAAAGTCTTGTAATATCTTTTAATTAATAAAATCTCTTCATTGAAATTATCTATCAAATCAAATTTTTTCTTGAAGACTTATTTAAAATTAGTGTGAAATTTAATCATATTTTAATTTAATTTAATTATAATAACTTAATACGATCTTAAAATAATATTTAATATTTATCGATCTTATCAATCGATTTTTGGTCTTGTGATTAAAAAAATTTATATCAATCACACAACTTTGTTGATTGAACCCAAGAAAAAGGAAAAAATCTTTAAAACATACAAAAATTCCCAAATTACACGCCACCTTCAACCATTGGCGCCACCGCATCCATCGGCCATCATCGACAATTAATCACCCTCACCCCACTGGAATCACCATCACCTGGCAACCAAACCTCACTCAACACCGTTGCCATCCCACCGCCATAAGCCACCTTACAAAACCTCTATAACCATGTGCCGCCAACTTATTCCCCGCTTTCTGCGACAACAACCATCAATCAAGACACCAATTGCATCATAATCACTTTGCTGTCTAATCCCAGCTAGCATTGTATCAAGACATTGCCAGAATCGTCATAGCCAAACCAAACTTATAGCTCGAGTTTAATGCTTCGATCTGCCGTTACCACTGCAAGTTAATTATCATCACCGAAATCAACTTACTCCCGGTTACTATCACTTCAACATCCAATTCCCTTCGATCCCAATCACGGCCGCCAGCTACCTGTAACACTCAAAACCCGAGAGTTATTACAATTTTGCAATTGGTTGTATTTTAAATTTTGAGGAAAAATATAATAAAGATTATCAAAGTCATATTGTCTCATTTACTCACAAGATATCTCAAATTTTGATGGCAATCCTCTCAACATTTTTATATTAGATTTACTTGATGTAAGATTTTCTTTAAACTATCTTGTTAAAAGATGCCGCCGTTTCTTGTGCATCGTGTAAGTTGACCGGTGATGCTTTAGATTAGTGGGAGCAAGTACAAGAACCCAAGATTCATCGAGCACGATATGGAATTACAAAATGATTTATGAGACAACTAATAGAAGACCATTTAATAAAAATCAAGATAATTGATGAGATTATTGATTAGTCTAAATTTTTAAAGAAAATGTACAATCTACTCCTAATTTGAGTGTAAGCGTAATAATATGATTGAGTTTGTATAGTAAAATTAATTTTAAAAAATTTTAATAACAATTAACATGATTATGTATATTCAAATTGAAGATAAAAAGATTATTATTGAAAAATATTTTGTTGTAAATATAAAGTTATTTTAAGAGAACATTGGGCGAAATTTATCAATAGATTTAAGAGACTTATAAAAAATTGTTTATATCTATAAGGCTTCACTTTTTCATAAAGTGACAAGTAATATCAAGAAAATTACAAAATATGGAGAATTATGAGTTTTAAGAAAGATAAATGACAAAAGCTAAAAGCTCGAGCTACATTATTTACTGCTTTTCCGCTTCAAATTTTATCCTTTATGAAATAAATACAACGATGAGTTTTTGTTAAGAGAGGTAGAAAATTGATACAACGAGATAGTGGAAGTATATTGATAAAATATATAAATATTAGATATTTAGGATCATATCAAATTAATTCGATTAAATTATGCTTTAATTATAGTGTGATTGAATCTCATTTTAATCCAAACAATTTAATTAAATTTTGATAATGATAATAGACGGTATTCTAATCTAAATAAATATGCAATAGAGAATTTGATAAATAATCTTAAAAAAATTATTAATTAAAAAATATCTTAATTTATAATAGAATAAATATGTTTATCAAGTTAAATTAGAATAAAAACTAAATTATAATTGTATTAAAAATAAAGATAAAATGTTTTTTATAATCAACTCTAATTTAAAAAAAAAAATCATCAAGGACAAAATCGAAAATAGCTGCGAGTCTGTGACCTACTTCCAGTCGGATTTAAGAGCGAAACTCCCACCAAGAAAGCTACGAGCACGCTTTCGCAGGCAAGAAACTGCTTAATGCAAAAGCCCACGTCCACGTGTGTTGTTTTCACTATTACCTATGAAAATAATAATAATAAATAAATAAATAAAAACTATGCAATACTTTAGGTCTCAGCAGTTTTATAATGTAATTTAATTTATGGTCCCAACTCGAATCAGTAGCTTAAAAAGCGTTAGTTAAGTGGTGACAGTGAGATTTTTTAACCGTCCTGAGTCCAAAACTTTCTATAAATTACCCCCGCTCCCCTCATTTTCTTCACCCAACTGCCTCACATTTCCTCTCCCTCTGTGTCTCTTCTCTTGCTTCTCAGCTTTCAATTTCTCCAAGTAATTAATCATCTTCCCTTCTTGTGACATTTACTTCTATGTTAAAATGAATGTACACTTTTGAACTTGCAATTTCATAAAATGATTAAAAGATCTTTTTCTTTCCTTTTTTATTTTTAATTATTTCAGGAAAATGGATTTTGCTCGATTTTTCTCGTTGAGTTTCCTTGCATTGGTGTCCTCTGTTCATGCTTATGGAGGAGGTGGGTGGATTAATGCTCATGCCACTTTCTATGGTGGTGGTGATGCTTCAGGGACTATGGGTAAGTGTTAATGCTGATGTTGTTCGTTCAAAGCTTGTACGTTTTGGTGAAGCTTGATGCTTGTAGCTATAAATTAAATTTATTAATTAAATGGTGCAGGTGGGGCTTGTGGCTATGGGAATCTGTATAGCCAGGGTTATGGAACAAACACCGCAGCTTTGAGCACAGCTTTGTTCAACAGTGGTTTGAGCTGCGGGTCTTGCTATGAGATTAGGTGTGTTAGTGACCCCAAATGGTGCCTGCCCGGCTCCATTGTGGTCACAGCCACCAATTTTTGCCCACCGAACAATGGCCTCCCTAACAATGCAGGCGGATGGTGCAATCCTCCTCAGCAACATTTTGATCTGTCTCAGCCTGTCTTCCAACACATTGCTCAATACAGAGCTGGAATTGTCCCTGTAGCTTACAGGAGGTATCCTCTCTTGTTTTTGAGCTCAACAATTGCTTCTTTATGTTCATTAATTAGAGATTGAAACCAAACTTTTAATATTTTCACCCACTCACAGTTGCCGTAGGCCCAATGCTTTTATTGATTTTGATTTGTGCTCTAGTCTTAAGATTTCTCTCTCTCTCTTAAAAAAAAATTCACCAATTCAAGTGTTACCCATTAATTGGTTCATAGTATTTTTTCCACCCAAAAAAAAAAAAACAGAATTAGATATAACCTTTTTCCTTTGTTGGACCATATGGTGGTAACATGAAAGTGAAATTATTACTTATTATTATTTTGTTGGGTGGTGTTTTTGTAGGGTACCGTGCAGAAGAAAGGGAGGCATCAGGTTCACAATCAATGGCCATTCCTACTTCAACCTAGTGTTAATCACCAACGTTGGTGGTGCTGGTGATGTTCATGCTGTTTCAATCAAGGGTTCCAGGACTGGCTGGCAGCCTATGTCAAGAAACTGGGGCCAAAACTGGCAAAGCAACACTTATCTCAATGGGCAAAGCCTTTCATTTAAGGTCACTACAAGCGATGGCCACACTGTGACTTCCTACAATGTTGTCCCTGCTGGCTGGTCCTTTGGCCAAACTTACGCCGGTGCTCAATTTCGCTAGAGCCACCATTAAAGCTTCGGTTTTAACAACTTTTTTAGCTTTATATTCGTATACTAAGTAGTATAATTTAGCATGAAATTTTAGAATACGAGGGTATATATATAATATATAATTATAATATAGAAGTAGCTATGATGCCAGTTTTTGGCTTCCAGGGTCAAAATGATAAAAAGGGCTTATTTTAAAAATGGCTTATTTTTTTTTTTCATTTTGAATTTGATTTTATGATTGTTGTGAGGTTTCTTATCATGGGATCCTTTTATTATCTGGGGATTTTTTTTTTTTGGTTCTGTTGATTGACAACAGATGGCTGAGGTGGACTTCTTCCACCCGCCATGAGTGTTTGAAATAGCTGCTTCTTGGGTTGCTTAAGGAGAAGCACTTTTTGGCTTTCGCAAGTTTATTTGTAATCAGCCCAGATTAGGCTGAGTATTATTGTGTCATTGGCTAAAATTTGTACGAGACTTGAGATGTAAATTTCCATTTCATTAGTAATTAATTAAATGGAAGTTGCTACTTTGCTACTTTATCATCTTGTGTTTATTTATTTAATGACTGATATATGCCAGATGCGTGTTTAAGTTTGTGGGTTAAAAACTTGAAATTGAAAACAATAAAATCACACCATTCACCAAGGAAAAAGCAACATAGAATTATTTTGAACATTTTTTCTTCTGGAGTAGTACGAACAAATAAATCGTTTCAGTCTGAATCTGTTGTAGTTTTGTGTGGCAGCAGGTTTGTGGTTTTTTTGCCTCTTGTGACCCGCTGAAAAGACAATTCATATCAAATCCTGTGCTTCTTTCAAAGTAGATTGCACTGAGATTCATTCATTATATATCTTTATTAACATTACTTCCACCAACGACCAAACATCACCAGAATCTGAACCTCAAAAATAAAAGATCTCATCTTTCGAAAGATACATAACAAAAAAAAAAAAAGAAAAAGAAAATAGAAGGTGAAATTAAGTTAAAAACTTTGATTCACACAGTACTTGGTTAACGTGATTATCGGTGTCGGTTGTTCTTGAATTTGGAGATTGATTGGTCAACAACAAGTTTCACCAGGCATGGAATCTGACATAACACCGAGCCACGTGAGAGCCTCAGTTTCTTCTCACGCTTCGGTCCTATCAAAACTTTCTCTAAGTTAACGACAAAATGATTACGTGGCAAGATCAGACAGCATCGTCGATACGATACGATCTTTCTGACATAGACCCCGCCAACGGCGTACGTGTCCCGCTCACCATACATCACGACAAACACCCCCATGTGAGGCGCCGCATGTTTCGTTGCCTCGAGGATTCGTTGGCCGTTGCAAAATCGGCGTACCAGATTAATGCACAAAAAATCTATAATTCTAATTACTTCTATTTTTGTTTTTCTTTTTAGGCGATTACAAATTGACAATTATTTATTATTATTTTTTTTTGGTGAAAACTCAAGTACAATTGTTAGAACAATACAAGAATGACTAAAACTCAAAGTTTCCATTTCGGATAACCTCCAACATGACCCTATTCATGTGAAGAATATTTATTTACTGTGTCTACTTCGGTTAAACTCAAATTTAAGATCCGGTGATTTTATTAGCAATAGTGAAATTTTCTTAAAGCTTGAATTCAACGTAACGCAGGTACTCACTGTGATGCATAAATTAGATTAAATTCATTCTAAACAAAACCTACACGTAAAGACTACCGAAGAGAAGGAGAGGTTCAAATTCTTATTTATTAATCTATATATTTTATTATTAAGTCATTCCATATGAAAATGTAGCTGAGCTTTGAGAGGAGGATATGCCCAATTGTGTGGTGCTATCCAATGTCACCTTCTAGTAGTTGCGTAGGACAAAAGTCAGTACTCAAGGACTGAGACTAAAGAGCCCTCCGCACATGCTAACTCTACTAAAATTCCTTCTTTGTGCTTAAAAAATTGCGGGGTCTTAAATTGATTTGATTTGATTTGTGCAACCCAGGCTGGCCTTGGAAGTAATGAAAATAATGTTCAGGATAAATGATGATGTTTAAATATCAGGGCTCTTGTTAAGACACGAACGAGCAACTGAAATGCCACGGGCCCATCAACTTCAGGTTGTTTAGATGTATGTCAATAATAGAAGAGCACTGCCACAATAAATAAAGTCAACAAAATGCTAACAACGAAACTTTATGCTGTAAATGCCGTTTTGGAATTACAACCAATTATATATGCATTTAATTTACATATTAGTAACCTCGGCAAAAAGGAGGAAGCCAAAATAGCTTTGGACGAACCTACTATTAAAATGTTCAAGTCGTAATGTGTATGATATATATATGTATAACAGTCACAAATGGGTGGGGTGCCTCATTCAGTTGCGTCAGCACCGTTCAGTCTTGTCAAGTGATCAGAGTCAGGAAGCTTTCTATCTTGTAAAATCATTATGCTCTATACATATGTCGCTGGCTGATTCTCTGCGTTGGCATGGCGCAAGAGACCATTACAAAAATCAGCAGGTCTACTATGATGTTTTCAGATAATTTCTCTCATATGACCAACTTCTTCGGCAACCTGATCAGCCATTTGAATCTCAGTTGAGTTGCTGCAACGAATAATTAAGATCTTATAAGAAAGCAAAAAGATTTGATGGACCAACAATACAAGGAACATTAGCATAACATTCTATGGCAACGGTGGCAAGAGTGAACTATCTAAAAGCTAATTTACCCTGCCGAGATAAAAACACATCACTACCCACAGCAGGAATTTTAACAACTTCCTCCATGATGTCACCGAGGTGCCACTCATTTTTACCATATTTGTAATCGTTCCCCAATGTCACCAAGCAATGAACACAAAAAAACAAACCAGCAAGAATAGAGACATACTACTGGCTGCTTACAATCACAGCCCAGTTTCCATTATCCACAGATTTCATTGAAGAGTAGCATCATAGTTGTCAATCTTGTACTTAGACTACATGATTATTCCATATATGTGGCATTTGTTATAAACAATTAAAGGAATGGGAAAAGTAAAACTTGAATCTGAAGATTTCAAACATTTTACTGTTCCAATTACAATAGAAAAAAGGTTAAGTTTCATACCAGAACAGCAGCCTTATATTCTTTTGGGTAGAGCACATCCAGAAAATGAAAGTACAATCTTTTAAAAATATAGAGTGCTAAAATATCTTATTAAGACTAATTGCAAATTAACCTGACCATTAATCAGAAAATTAGCTTATAAAACGAAGCAACACAATTTAAAAATCTAAGAAATTATGAAACCAATTTTCTCAGCTAAGTTTCCTAGCTTTGGCAGATCAGTAATGTTAGAATTTACTAGATTTTTTGTCACACTGAATGATAGATAATGCAAAGGACAACATTCAGTTTTCTAAAACTCAAGGGAAGAAGGGAAAATGTGCCACATCTTGAAAACTGAAAAAGAAGGGCCTGCTTAGAACTTCCTGTGAATTGAATGGCCACATGCTCATTTGAGCATACTCATCATTAAAATAGGTCCACAAAAGCCTTCACAGTAAAAGTTAGAATGGCAGCATACTCAGAATTCCTAAAATCAATCTTTAAGCATCTATACAGTGATAGTTTCTGCCTTTTATAGCTCCATTAAGCGTGATCAATTTCTTACTTCAATCACAATGCAACAACGGACCATTCACTTAATAGAAAATGCTTTTCAACTGATAGCCTAGGGAACCTGTAATTTTGCAGGCCATTAATAGCTGTTCAACAAAGATCCAAATATTTTCTGCCACTAGGTTACCCAGCAAAAGGGAAAGCAATATGTTGGCAAAACAATCCTCTCTCTTTCTAACCAGATTCCAAATGGATATTTAATTAAAAAAAGTTTTTGCCAACATATTTAATCAAGCTAAAGGTGGATATGAATTTTTAAGTGATCCTTGTAAGATAACATTTACTTAAGAAACACCAGAGTTTAAAGAGCTTGCCTGGGAATATAAGCGCTCATCAAACAAGGTAACTTCACAAGGTCCGGACGTGGAAGCCCAACTCCCAGGGGTGGTGTCAAACCCAGGCCTAGGAATTTCCAAGCTTCCAGAGACATGATAATCCACAGGGTTTTCTTGTATGTTCATCTCTGAAACTGGTTGGAATTTACTGTTCAGCAAATTGACATTATATGGTAAGTATGAGCATTGCCCCCCAAGTTGTAGCCTCAGTGATGCAGTTCCACTTAACTCACTAAGAAGGCTACTATCTTGCCCAGAATTTGAAATATCTGAACTTTTCCCAGTGCCAAAGTATCCAGAATAACTCCCAAAGGAGGAACTTCCTGAACATTCCACATCCCTACAGAAAGAAACAATTCAATGGTTGAGAACAGATGAAAAAAAAATCATCAGTCCAAATTAAGCATGAATTAAATCCAACAATTGCACTAAGACATACAGATGCATGCTTTAGCTATTCTTTATATACAGCATTAGTCCCATTATATACTTCTACAACGCTTCCCACATCAAGCACGGAAAAAGATTTTTCATCTTACATTCCGATTTCGAGGACACAAACTTTAAAAGTCCCAAAATAGAAGCTTACACAAACAAGTCCACTTCATCACTTACCTGTGGGAAAGCAAATTTGGGTCCTCTGGTAAAACCATGTGCCTATTATCATTATTTGGAATCCAGGATAGAGGTTGAAGCTGTTGCTCGGATCCCAATCTGAAGGGGATGCATATCCCATTTTGGAACTGCAAGAGATGGAAGGTCAGATAACATATTCCACTAAACATGTAAGAACGGATTCAGGAAAGTATTCCCTGACCAATTAAGCATTTATTTTACCTGAGTAGTGCATTCTAAAGAAATAAGTTCCTGCTTTCCTAAATTTTCCTGCCAAAAGAATGCAGACGGTGTTAGTGCAACAAATATGACATCTCACTGACAAGTGTAATTGATATCATCGAAAAAGTAATCAGCTACTTCATATAATGACAAATAAGAAATCCAAGCACATATACTAATTGAATCTAATTTCAATCACCTACTGACATCATAAGACTAAAAGGCAGATAAAGGACTTCTTTAGATGGCCCTAACCACAGGAAGGATAGAGGTACCTTATGCAGCCGTAGTTGGTTAAGAGAATCCCTCAGTGAATTTTCCATTTGTCCTAAATGTTCTACACTGTTGATCTTATCTGGATTTGTCCAATACCTGCAGAATTCAATGCAATATACAATTAGCAAGTGGATGACTGACCATTGCATGGGTGAATTCTGTAAAAGGGCATGCAACAGAAACCACAACAGAAAAAAAAAAGATTTGCAGGTAATTCACCTTAGACGCCTGTGTATTTCAGAAAGTTGAGACTGCAGTAACCTTGTTTGGTTGGTCAGGTCCTGCCAGCAATTTAAGGAATGTGAAGCATGTCAGAGCACATGAACATGCTTCGAACAGAAATGTTAAATGATTATAAATAAGATAGAAAGAGCTAATTTACATACCTCAATTGTTTGAGAACTGAAACAAGAGTCAAAAAGAAAAACATAAGAGTCATTAGTCATATATTCTAAGATGAAATCAAATTGAGCTCCAATATAACAAACTGTGCCGCTAAAATTGGATTATCAAATACCTTGTACCCAAAAATTCTTGTACATTTACATCGTGGTCCAACTTCTTAAATGTCTTCTTTAATGCCTACACTTTCAAAGAGAAAACAAAAGATAATCTAGCAAATAAGAGTTATGGGATTGCAGACACCAAGACCAATAGGAAAAAAGAGAATGGGTTGCAGAAGAAACTTACTTCAAGACTTTCCAACTTCCTGTAGCAATCAAAAGAAAAATAGTTTAATTCCAATTCGATCATTATATCCAACCCAGAAATGTAAAACTAAATCATATGGTTATTCAAGGGAGGTAAGCTGATAGTACCTTTTTGCCCGTTCCTGCGGAGTTAGTTGAGCAAACTTTGCAATGACCTCTTCAATGCTACTAAATCCACAAAAAGGAAAAAAAATTATGAAACTTAACAGTGATTATTACAATGCTTGAGAATTTGAAGGTTTGTGTGCACATGAAGATCCAAAACTCAAAGCATTTCCATTTCAATGCCAATAATCCGTAATATGCACACAACTCACTTCACCAATAACTTTGCTATACATGCATAAACTTCATGGTAAAATAGAATGGCATGACTAAATTTTATAAGCCTATAATTGCTGAAACTACTTATATTTTATTTGAAGGTGCAAAAATGATAAACCTTCCGAAGAACTATGATTTCCTCCAATACACAGGTACAAAGAAAAGAGTACCTGCGCTTTCCATTACATAACGAAGGCTTGCCGGTGGGTGAGAACATGAGAAGGATAATGTCAATATCACAAAGTATAGATAATTCATTAGCTTTCTTCATGATGCCATGTTTCCTTTTGGCGTAGGTCGCTTGACGGCCGTTTGTATTCTCCAACTTCTTTATTTTTAGCTTAACCCTTCCCATCCTGCAAATAATTTACAAAATGTCTTGAAATTCCCTCTTTTAAGAATCACAAAACAAATTGAGAAAAAAAAAAAAAACCAATGTATCTCATAATAATAATCAATTGAAATTTCCAATCCACGTGTAACACAATATCATAATCAAGGCAAGGATTAATAAAGTTAAAATTCAGCAGATTCGAAGATCATTAAAAACAAATAAAAACCCATATGGGTAAAAGGGTGAAAAATTAAACCTTTAATGAAAAAAATGGAGGACAAAAAGAAAGAAAGAGAAAAGCATACATACCCAAATGAGCAAATCAAACGACAAGTTGAAAGAGGATGAAGGGAAGGGCTTAAAAGTTGGGGGGAAGGGGCCAAAGAGAGAAGGAGAAAGCAGAGATAGAGGGAGAGAGGCGTGAGCTTACATATAGGATTGTATTACACGACCGGGTGAGCGGGAAAAGCGGTCATTCGGAACGAGCTATAGAATAGGGATCGCTCAGAAGTTTCCCTCAAAACCGACCGAACCAACTCATTCATTTTACACCCCCTCTGATAATTATTTAACTTCAACTCTTAACCCACCACCACACTCTCTTGGCCTTTGCCTTCCATTTCCATTAGCCTTACCAACTTCATGAGTCATATAAACCAACAACTACAACTACTCAAGCCCTCCAGTAACATCATCACTCACTCCCACATTTTCTCTCTCTGTTTTGGTTTTGTAAGCTTTGGTCACTTTTTCTTGTCTTCGTCATACGCTTAAAGAGTTCCATTTACGTTAATACTATTAGTAACAACTAATAAGCGGCGTTCTGTTCCTAAATAATAAACAATGAAAATTACATTTGTAGCTGTTTTCGATGAACATCAACTATATGCTGCTACATCGGTTATAATACTGTAAAGGCAGCATGAACGCAGATGAGTTTATGTGTCACACATTAATGAATAAAATTTTTAATTGAAGTCCAATACATAAAATAAATTTAACTAATTATTTAGAATCATCGATTGGCAACTGTAGCCACAAATTTGTGAAATGAGCATTTAACTTTCTCTTATCAATATATTTTTTATTAATCAATAATCGAAATGGATTATTATCATAATACATTATTTATTTAAATGATTGGAATCGAAATTATAATGTAATTTATTTTTATTATGTATTTATTTTAGTTTATAATTAGAATAAATTATTTTAAAATTATTAAAACACTCTTTATTACTTTTTTATATTATTTAATAATAACAATAAAAATAATAATAGTAAAATAATAATAATAATACTAATAATAACAATAAATAATAAAAATAACAATAATAATAATAATTAAATAATAATAATAACAATAACATAATAATAATAATAATTATTTTTTTTCTCTTTTATTTATTATTATTATTTTATCTCTCTTTTGTTTTGTTTTTCTTTTCTCCTCCTCTACTTCTCTTTTTTGGTTTGTCCTTTCTCTCTTTTATGCAATTTCTTCGTTACTTCTCTATCGTTAATTTCATCATCACCACAATTATCTTATTCTTCCTGCACTCAATTTTGTTTTCTTCTTCTTCATCGACATTAAAATTCAGTTTCATCTCCATCGTCGTCATCACAACCACATCATCTTCGTCATTATCATCACAATAACATCATCAATAATAATAATCACCACCATCAATCATCATCATTATCGTCATAAAAGTCATCGTCATCAACAATCTTACCATCAACCTGCAATCAACGACGAATTTGATTGGTGACTGATGCGAGATCAACGATGAGCAGTGAAATTAGGTGGTGGCAAATCGGTGATGAGCGGTGAAATGTGTAATTGGCGATGAGCTGCTCAACCGGCACTAGGTGATGTGAGAGAGAGTGCCGATCGTTTCTAGTAGTGAGAGATGAGATGGGCCAGCTGTGATTTCGTTTATTTTTCAATTTATATTTTCAATGAAAAAGTGGGTATTTTTCGTCATAGCCGGAATGAGATTGTGATTTCCAGCACCTCCACTGGAATCACAAACTAGAGAATAATTCTATGTTTTGTGTGGGCCTCATATACATCATTCTCATTCCCTCCATCAATTAAGTAAGTAAATAAATTTTTCATTTTAATTCTTATTGTGATAAGTAAGCATAATATTAATATAAAAAATAATATTTTTATCTTTTTTTTTTATATATTTAATCAATGTCAATTAAATTGTGCCTTTAAGATTGATATACTTTTATCACATGGATGATCTAAATTTTCATACCTTATAGAAGAAAATCTATATATCTATTGTGATGCTTGTTATTATATATATATAATAGAGGTATACCAAAGTTACCCAGAACTTATAAAATTATCGTAGCGAATAAATTTTATCCGGTGGATTTGAGCGAGTTGGCGGTAGACGGTAGTATTGCCACTTCTTATTATGAATATAAAATATATATTATTGTATTATATCCCATGGCAACAACACTACTCAGCAGTCACTGACTCACTTATTCACTTAAAAATAAAAATAAATAAAAACTGAAAAATGTTGACAAGACTACAACTCCGAATACCACCAAACCCGCCCAAAACCTCCGTTCAACCTCCGTCGCACATCTCCGCCACTACCACCGACGCCGGCCTCCTCTTCCACCAAAAGATCCTCCACCTCCAAACCCTCAAAGTAAATCCCCAAAAAGCCCTCCACCAGAACCCCAATTTCCGCTGCACCCCGCTGCCCTCTCTCCTCTCCCTCGAACGCTACTTGCTCTCCCTCGGCCTCTCCCGCCCTGCCGTCGGCAGGATTCTCGACATGCACCCGAAACTCCTCACCGCTGACATTCCCCACGACCTCGAGCCCATCATCGACTTCCTCCTCGAGGAAGTGCTTATCCCGTTCAACGACCTCCCCAAATCTCTCAGTCGCTGCCCTAGAATCTTGGTTACCGATTTGAAAACCCAATTGCGTCCCACTTTTAAGTTCCTTGTAGAATTCGGGTTTAAGGGTAGTCATAAAATTAACTGTCAAACGACTTTATTGTTGGTTTCGAGTGTGGAGAGGACTTTGAAGCCAAAGATCCATTTTTTGAAGAATTTAGGGTTTTCGGATGAGGAGGTGGAGAGGATGGTGTTAAGGTCACCTGGGTTGTTGACTTTTAGCGTGGAGAATAATTTGGTGCCCAAAGTTGATTTTTTCATCCAGGAAATGAAGGGTGATTTGGAGGAACTTAAGAAGTTTCCACAGTATTTTTCCTTCAGTTTAGAGAGGAAGATTAAGCCTAGGTATAGGGTTTTGGTTGACCATGGGTTTAAGCTTCCTTTGGCCCAAATGTTAAGAGTTAGTGACGGAGAGTTCAATGCTAGGTTGATTGAAATGCGCTTGAAGTTGGCCGAGAGAAGCTCATTATTGTAAGTATGCTGCAGAAGTTGTATTCAAATGATTGTAATTGTACGTATATTACCTTCTTTTTTCCCTTAAAAATATTTCTATGGGATTGAGATGAACTTTCAATCTTCTGCTCTGATAGTTGCTTCATCTTGTGTACCAAGACATTATTAACTTCTAAGCTTCAGCATTACAGTAGTTTTGTGATTTTATCTTGTTTGACCGTTTTACATGAAAAATGAATGGTTTTTTCTTGCCTTTTGCTTACTTTTGACCTTGTTTGTTGTTGGTAAATTGTTGTTCCTATGGCATAACTGGGATCTTGCTATAATTTAATTTAAGTCTGCTATATCCTGTTTTGCATGCCCTGTGCAATCTCGTAAATTGGTGTTTTTGTGGATGGTTCTTCATGGCCATTTTTACTTTTCTAGAGCTCCTTGGGGCTAAAATGATTTGACCATCAATATTATTATACTCCTCTGATTTAAATTCTAGAGGCATTTCAATAGTCTTCTCAGTTTTTGGTGTCACTTGCTTCTATTGAGACTGACTGTCTATAGTACAATTGATTCTGATTGATGTGAAAACTAGAATTCCGTCGCCACTGGCGAGGTTGATAATTAATGTTGAAATGAGTGGAGACTGGAGACTAGTCTCACAAGGAATCATCATCTTTTCATTTGACAAAATGTTAAATTTTTGAAGTTTGTATTCTAGTTCTGATAAATGAAAGCTTGAAGACTGATGGGGTTTCTGTATCCAGTCAGTAAAGAGACTGTAGAACTTAATTTTATTTTGTTGTTTTAAAGGAGTTGGGTGTGGGATTTGGGATGTTCGTCTTTCTTCATTCTGGAGCTGGAGTTTTTGTTTCAGGGGAAGTGTGATTATTTTTGGTTCCTAAAATTTTGAAGTTGGGAGGGATTGGGCTACTACGACTTTCTAGATTGAACTAATCCGAGGCTCGACTTTGAGGCTTGACATTTTGAAAGCGGCATGGTTCTTCCAGAGACCTTTGTAATTTGTTATTCTTCTACTTTTATGTACGTATCTTGCCATTGACGACATTGACAACCGCCGGCGCACCCCTACTTACACAAAGGATGCTGCTTCACATCATCATGATTCGTGTACATCTTGGCGCTCAGAAAAGCCAAATTTTGTTGTCCATTCTGACACTAGCAAGAAAATATTGTGTGGTAAAAGCTCGTTTTCATTAGGCGAATACCTGTTGTCAAGCTCTGAAACAGTGGTGCTGTTATCACCCTTTCATCATTCTACTGAAACCCCTCCAGTCTGCAATTACAATAAAGGACAACACTAAATCTAACTAAATCACAATATTCTCTCTCTCTCAAAGTCAATGTATTTTCTATCTTAAAAGCTCTTTAACCCTAAAAAAATATTGTCCCAATTTTACTATTCAAATACTTATTTATTTCTTTATGTGATAAAATAAATAAGTGAAAAAAATAAGTCCTCCCTCAAAAAAATTTTCAGATAAAAATAAACTTACAATCAAATTTTTTCTTCATCAAAATAATAGCAACTGTATAATATTTTTCACCCTTTAACAATGATGAGATAAAAATTAATCTTAAAAAAAAAACTCTTGAAATAAGATTTTTCGGATGAGATCATTCTTATCTCTCTTCAACGATTTCATTTGAACAATTTGATATCAAGAGATTTTGGGAACATTTATTGTCTAATAATAAAATCTAAGAATCTTTTGGTGATGTACAACTCATACACAAACTTTAATTAAATTTTCATACATTGTTTCTTTTTGCCCAAACTCTTTAAATTCATCATTAGTCTCATTGTAACGTTATGTTTTTCTAAATAGTAAACATTAAAGAATTTGTATCCAGCAAGAATACGTTTGAAGTCAAGTACTCCCTATAAAATTGCGCAAAATGCATACCATTCTCCCATAAATCTAGAAAATTATAAATAAATTCTCTCTGTCAAGTTTTTGTCTTCTTAAAGATTCCTTTCAGCTTTATTAACAAAAAAAAAAAAAGAATTGGGCTAACTTACATCATATGAAAATTACTTATCCCACAAAAAATATGTGAAATTCATAGTCTTATTATAATTTTTTACATATTTTATGTAGGATATAACTTACATCAAATATAACTTAATAAAATTCTAAAATTAAATAAATCAGACAGGATGACATATACAGTAAGATTTAAAAAAAGGATAGAAAAGTTATTGACAGGAATATTGTGGGAATTAAAATGAGTGGTAATAGTAATAAGGGTTCATTTTGAAAAGGGGGTTGTAAAAATAATGGTCCTACTCTTGAAAGAGTTTAATATACCACTGAAATTTCGCCGAGAATGAGTGCAGGCTCATGACTCTTTGTGTGGGTGTAAATTGGTTTTTTTAACAAATATAATTGGGTTTTGCTAAATTATAATAATTTTAACTTAGGATTTATATAAAAGCATACAAAAATTTGTAATATAACAGTAGGTCCAGCATATTTTTGTGTAGATTATAAAAAATAAATATTGTAACCAGACCCAATACAATTTTGTGAAAAATAGGATTGAGTACTTAATCCGGGGTTCAATCAATTTTATACGGACAAGCTTCTTACCATGAGTTGAACTGTTGATTTTCGAAATTGACAGTACATTTTCTGCGAAATTTTCAGGTCATCACTGTAAAATCTTACTAACACTCTCTCTCTTTTTTAAGTCTCTAACCATTTGATCAAGTCCATTTCCTAATTCCTACTTAAGCTTGACAAGTTGTATTGGCTTTATCGGACAAATTCTTGACTTCAAGGGCGAGATTAATTCAAGAGGGCATTGAATATTTTATTTAGTTGAAAACAGGAACTCATGCACTAGATTGGCTTTGATTGGAATTTGGGTTTTCAAAAGCTTCTACATGTCACGGGATTTGGGATGTTTCGACTTTCAAAGAACAGTTAACAGCTAATAACAGAGCATGAGATGGGGAAAGAGATGAATATATGTGTGTGCAGCGGCAGTAAAATGCAAGGTTGTTTCCTGAAAATAGTGAAAGAGATGATCGTGCACATTGTCACAATGTGTTTCTTTGTGTCAGGGAACAAATATATTGTCCGATTTTCGGATCACAGTCCACAGAGTGTATTTAATTAACGAGAGCTACTAATGCTATGCAAAAGCTCCCCATGTGAGCGGCATGAGTTTTCAGCAAATTATGTTGAACAGTGTACTTCACGAACGCAATGCATTATGCTGCAGATTTTGTGCCTGATTTCTGCAGAGACATGAGAGAAGGATGTCTTTTTTTTTTAACCCCTTAACTTTCAGTTTCTTGTTTTCTCTTTGTTATCCTTCATCATCGTCAATTTTATTTCTTATTATTGGTCTTTTGTATTAGTTTTCACTTTCACAGTCTAATGACAACTTAGACTAATAAGCATAAACGCAAAATGGACAAAACTATTCGTGACCAAAAAATAAATGATTGTTTAAACTTTTGGAAGGGACATGATGTAAAAGAGAAAAGAAAGGTGGGATATGACTTGTTCAACAGACTTATAGATTACACGAGTGTCAAAAACCAACTGAAACAAAATTCCTTTCTCACGATCTTAAATTACCTCCCAAGTGGCCTCTCAGCTTATTTAGCAGGCTAGCAGCACATCCATATTTGGGCCTCTTTTGATGAATCTTTGAAACCTTTTTAAGCTTTTTATCTGGCTCCTACTCCAAGAAAGTCAATGAACGGTGGAGGAATAGTGTCAAAGTGGCTGGCAACTCTGTTCCCTGTAACTGATGATGAAGGCTCAGAGGGGCAAACTTGTGTTTTTGATGCCGTGAAATCAAAGAAACTGTCAGGGTTATGGATGTTTGAGTTTGACTGTTGCATTGCCATAAAGTATTGAGGGTTATTGTAGCTGTGGAGGTTGAAACTCGGTGATGATGACGAGATATTACGGGGTACTTCATCCATTGGCCTATCCCAAGATCTGATATGGCTGACCATGCCCATCACGTCGTTGCTTTTGGGACCTGCAAATTGAACAAATCAAAATGACTAAGAGAACCAAACAACTCGTAAAGCAAATTGAAACCAAGTGTGATAAGTTAAAATAACAAACACACACACAAAAGTGAAGAGAAAGAATTAAGGCAGAAAAGAAGGTGAGATTGTTGCATCAGTCAGAGTAATGTTATGTAATACGAAAATATTAAATTAAGAGACTATAAGGCAAAAGACACCAATGAGAAGGAAGGAGCACATAAACCCAAATCCACAAACTAGAGGAAGCAAGGAACATAGAAGATAATAAAGATTAATTAAGTGAGCAATATAAGGAATGACAAAGACACATACCAGAGAAGAAATTACAAGGTGCCTGCTGCTGTGCCTGTGCACAAAACCCACTGTGATGGACTTGGTTGCCCGATGGTGAGATAGCTTCTTGTTGCCCAAGAAGTATGTAAGAGGAACCATTTAAGCGATAATCAAGCCCAACACCAGCACCACCATTAAAGTTTCCACATGGGAAATGATACAAACCTCCACTGACACTACTAATACTACTGCAGTATGGCTGTGGTTCTATTAGTCTTCCAGCTGCCGCATCAGTGCCGACAAAGCTTGGCATATCATCCATCATTCTGTTAACAGATTGACTCAGCTTTCTTCTCCTATAGGCACTGGATTGTTCCCTATACTTCCTAGCCATTATAACATGCCAATGGTTCTTGACAGCATTATCAGTTCTTCCAGGAAACAACCTAGCAATCATGGCCCATTTATTGCCATAGAGTCTATGAGCATGCATTAGCCTTTCTTCTTCTTCTTCTGTGAAAGCTCTTCTGTTGATCCTTGGATCCAACTGATTAAACCACCTCAGCCTACAGCTCTTACCTTCAGTATATCAAAAATACAAAGAAAGTAACGTGAGGCAAAGAGAATGTAATTAATTAGCACTCTTAATAATAGCTGACTTGATAAGTTACCTGATCTGCCTTCTAGCTTCTCAGCTATAAGGTTCCAATTTTGGGGGCCATAAAGAGCAACAAGTTCTTTAAGCTTGGTATCTTCAGCAGGCCTCCAGTGACCTCTAGCACAAGTTTTATTTTGCCCACCATCTGAATCCTTTTCACTGGGACCGACTGAGTTGTCATTAGGGTTAAACTCTTCATTCAAGTTGATATCACATTGATATTGAATCAAGGTCTCACTTTTTTCACCACACCCATCACTGCAATCAGAGCCTTTACTTTTACTCACCACATTATTATTATTATCACTAACATCAATAATGTCACATTGACGCTGTTCCTCGAAGTTGTTCCCCGGCTTATCATTTGAACTGCAACTTCCCACGAAAGGAAAAGCCCAAGCTCTCGAATTTTCCTCTGAAACTGCACCTCCATAACTGAGATTATTAAGAGAGAGAGACCCCATACCCATATCTGCATAAACGTCCATCGTTAACGATAAATTAATGAAGAAGAAGAAGATGTAGAAGAATAGTAGCAAGTGAGGCCGTTCATGTCTTCAGTTCACTTCCTCTCTGACAGACAAATGCTGTTACACAACTGTTCAAAGTGTAATATTCTTGTACACATTATATTTACTTATAATCCAAAAACAATAAGAGGAAAAAGGAAAAATCTTGAAACAACAAAAACAGCAAAAGTATTTTCAAAGAAATCTATACGGCTTCTCCTGTTCTTTTTGTGTCAAACTTGAGGAGAGAAACGAAAAAAAGCAAGAGAGAGTATTAAAAGAAGTTGCGAACACTCTACCCAGATACTGCTTGACTTAAAACTAGTTCCTTTAAATTAATTATTGTTGTAATTTATACAACAAAGAAACGAAAATTCTGAAACAATTCCACGTGTGGGAGGGAAGGAGGGAGTCTGTCTAATAAATAAATAAATTTAAAGACAAATGACAAATCTCTCTCTTTCTTGAGACCGTCTACAACTCGTAACAACTCTTTAGTGACAGAGAAAGACTCTAATGTGATGTGTGTGCAGAGCACAGCTAAGACAAGCTTTTCACTTCATTTCAAAACAGCTGGGGCAGAAATTGAGAGCTTTGACGCAACAGCTACCTCCTCTCCTGCCTTTGCCTGTCAAACAATTGTAAATAACATATGATATAAAGGCCACAACTCTCTCTCCGTCTCAATCGCTCTGATTTACTCCTTTTCATTTTTCATATGTAATTTTAGTTAACCCAATCAGAGAGTCGGGAGATGGGTTTTAACTTGGGGTTTCAGTTAACCACCTGAAGTTGACGCCACAACCAACCCTTTTACCTAAAACTTACTTGATTCATTTCTCTTATTTCGCAACTAATTGGTAACAGTACAAAAAAGTTCATCGCCTTAACGTCACCTTAGTTCTCATTTCTTTTTCACTTTTTTTTTCCCCCTCTCTCTCGTCTTTTGCCTTGTCTTGTATGAAGTCCCCTGCTATATATTGCATTATGGATTACTTTAACTTATAACTTTTATAAAATTTAATAATATATATTATCTTATTATTATTTTTTTTACGAGAATAAGTTATTTTTAAAATAACTTAACAATTACCTTACGTTGTTACCCTAATCATATGAAGTTTCATAGTGCAATTAAGAGAGATTCATGTTACAGTGCTTTCAATCCGTTAAGCGTTCCGTTGCATGTAACAAGCCGAAGCATGTTCGAATAACTGAGAAGAATCTAAGATGACTGCACATTCTTGACAAACATCAACCAAACGAATCAAGAAAGAGAGGCATATTTTCGTGCAAGGAATTAAGTTGTCATTTCTTTTAAATCCTAATCCACAAAATATTTTTTTTTAAAAAAGTTGCCCATATATACTATTAAATAAATTATAAGCTTTAGTTTTTACTAACCGAAAAACCAAACCCAGTGACAGACGTTACATTTAATGTGATCACAGAGTAACAGCAACGTACTATCATCTCCCTGCAGTGAATAGAGAGTCTTGGTCAAAATTAAAACTTCGAAAAATCTGGCTCTATATGGGAAACAGACCAACAAAAAGACCCCAACGATTTAAAAAACAATTCACTGATACCCCCATAAAAGGATTAACTAGACCTCCAATTTGCAGTTACTCCTCACCTTGCTTTGCTGCCTTTATGAGACTAACTATTTTCTGGCCTTAGGGGTCCCAGTTAGAGGGAGCATGTTGGTGTCATATTGTAGGTCGTTTTTTCCTGCCTATAATGTCATTTATGGTGGCACACAAGCATGTGAACTTGCTTACTGCATCATTCATTATTCATCGTCTGTCTTTGATGTCATCATCACCACCTTTGATTGATTGAACCAGACGTTGCATTGGGAACTGGCTAAACCTCCGCTTTCATTTTGTCATATCTTCCTCCAACTTCGTTGTAAAAGTTTTGATGGGCTGCACCTCTCACAATGCGTGAGAGCTGCGGTTAGGGACGCATGGGTTCACCGGTGGTGAAGTTATTTCTTTAGTATTTAAGGGAATATACATTTAAATTGTGTAGCTTTTTTTTTTTTTTTCTAAAATGTGAATAAATTTGAATTTAGTAGGTCTAATTTCATATATTAAAATAATATATTTATTTTTTTCAATATCTAAATATAAGTGTTAAATTATTTATTTTTTAAAAAATATATTTTGCTATATATAACTTCATAAGTATTAAAAATACTTATATTTATGTGTTAAATATATATATTTATTTTTCATGATTTATTAAGTTAAATATTATTAAAAAAAATTACTCATCAAATGATTTATTAGTATATGATACTTATAATGCTATTTTTAGTATATTATATTATTTTTTTGTTAATTACATAAGTCAATCAATAATTGTTTAATCATTTGAATTAAAATTAATGTATTAAATAAAAATAAAAATCTATTACAAACATAGTAAATATAAATATAAATAGATGGACCTATTATAAAACACATTCGTCTAAAATTCTATTATATTTAAAATTATCATTCATAAAAAAAATTAATAGTTGAACAAACGTGTATAACGAAAAAAAGATAAATAAAATGATAATTTATATAATAAGAAATAATTTTTTAATAAGAGTATTAATAAGAGAAAATATTATAATTTTATTCATATATTTTTATCACTCAGATAAAAGTTAGAATATTTAATTATTTTTATTCAGATTTAAACATCTTAAAATCAGGCATAAGTAATATAAAATAAACAAAATAAAAATTATAAATGCATGAAAAAATTAGGATTTAAATTTTAGATAAAATAACAAACAACCTCGTGAATCTATGATTATATAATATACATCACTAATTGGAGAAAAAAAGAAAAAAGCTCATTCAGCATGTCCCTACGTATTTGTCTTTGAAGTTCGAATTAAATACAAGCTTTATTTACATATCGTTCACTGTATTCAATGTCATTTCGTAGTACTCGGTTATTATTCTTTTATCAGTTTAAGTATGCCAAAAATAACAAACGAATATAATAACAATTTTTAGCAAAAAAAAAATGTTACACCCCTGAAAAATGTTACACTTCAATGAGTTCAATCATTATTGTAGTCATGAATTATTTTAATATGATTGTACTTTAGAGTAGTGAAAGGATAGTAGTCCCATAATTTTCGTTTAATGCATAAGCCAAATTTCGATTATGATTAATTCCTTTATTTTCTTTAAAAAAAAAAAAAGAAAAATTATAGAAATTTAATGGATAATTTGAGAAATGCAACTAAAAAATTTGATGACTGTATCTTCATAGAAAAAATATCCAAATCTAGATGTAATGTTGCTATATAGTGGATTTTAGTTAATTCATGATTTCAATGCTGTTTAGATTATTTACAAAATAGTTATGAAAATATATATTATGTGTCCTATAGTTTTTCATACATTATATAAAATTATTATTGGTTCATTTTTTTGGTATTTGCATTATTATAGAATAACTTATTTTTTACAATGGTTATTCAAACGGTGAAACTCACAAAAATTTTGAATAATTCTTTGAATTTGATAGAGGCTTTGAAATGATGTTATCTTAGATACGGAGGGTCACTAGTATTATCTATTATGAATTAGCGGCTAATTTTACATTAATTATAATGTATTATTTAAGCATAAAGGAGAATATTTTTTTTTTTGTTTAATTAAGGTTAAAGCAGATTCGAATGCTTAAAGTATGATTGAGATGGAGAAATTAGATGATGGCCTTGTGGCTCGTGGCTGTGGGTGCAGGGAAGTTAGAAAGGAAGTTTTTCCAAAGAGCTCAAACTCCAAAGACCAAAATGATAAAAATAAAATAAAATAAAAAAGCCATATATATATTTTTTATTTTTTTGAGAAAAGGACAATGGATCACTTGGTCTCCAACTTTTCAGACACTGAAATGAAAACAGAAAAGTGGAAACATCAAACATTTGTATTTGTGAATTGAAATTGACAGACAGGTAAACCAAAATTAAATTGTGCGGTGCTGTGTATATCATCGTGCATATCTTCAACCTGATCAATCTTTTCTTGTGTTTTTTTCCTTCTGATATATCTGAACTTGCACGACTCCCACGTGTGCCTGAGTTTGCACGAGTGGACCCCCGATTCAATTCCAGCTGAATTATTGAGACTACCGACTCAGTTTCAAAGTTCTAACATAGGATGCCCCTCCAGGCTCTAGCTCTGTTTCTTTTTTTTTTTTAATCTTTTTCTGTGTGTACAGCGGAAGGAATGGTTGGCCCCAGGCTTTTTCATCGGGGCACGTACGTGACGCAACGCTCATGAAATTAAACCCCATTAGGAGGGAAACACAGTTTCGTTCTTCTACCAAAACCTAACCCATCTGGTTTTCATATCCAAATCAAGAAATGTCTGTTGGTTGTTTAGCACTGCATTCCATGCAAAGCACTGGATCCCAAGTAAAATAATGGCAGTGTCAACAATATTTTTAATTCTTAATGTGGATGCATACAGTATTCAAAAGCACAATATATATATATATATGTGATGAGATAAGCAAAAAAGCTTATTAATTACCTGATATCTACTAAATAGTCAATCGAGTAGAATGACGAAGATCCAAACAAATCTTAAATAGAGATGAATTGTTAATTAATGCTGTTGAATTACCAAACCAAGAAGCAAAACTGCTGGGCGAGAGAGAGAGTTGTTGGGGGGTCCATGGTGTGTGGTTTCTTTTCTTGTCGAGTAAGGAGGTGATGGGCTTCCACAACACACACCAATGAAGTTCATGTGCTTGAGTCTGTTACATGTTCAACATGAATGAAGAAACATGCTTCATTTTTATAAGATGTGTCAAAGATAAAATTATCTAGCTAGCTAGCAGCTGGGTCATGGGTGAGAGTATGATCAATCAATCAAACATGGCTAATGACTATTATTGCAACCCACAAATAACATGAAAGAGAAAGAGAGAGCAAAAGGTGGGATAACACAATATTTGATGGCCCACCATATAAATTGTAGGGCTGAACCATAAGATTCTGTTGGGGCTGTTCCCTTGGAACCATCTGAAAAGGAAACCAGGATGGTGCCCCATAGTAGCTCTATAGGGTACACCACAGCTCCCAACAACAAGACAAACTAAATCTAAGCAGTTGACTGGGTTTTTATAAAATGCAAAGCAAAAGCGTAGGTTGTGGTAAAATACAATACAAACACCATAGTTTATCTTTATCATGTAGATGTATATGTATATGTATATGTATGTATGCATGCTGTGGCTTTCTCTTTCTTATACAAACACAATTACGTGTTTGACATATATATCAAGCATGGAAGTCAGTTGGCCTTGTCTCAAAAGGCAAAATAACGCTGCTTTCAATTTGCAATTTCGATACCTTTCCCATACCTATGTAAACAAGAAAGACATGATTAGAGCCGGTAAAATGGGTTATCGGTTCATGATCGTGATATGTCAACGTTATGTGGTATTAATTTTAGTCTAACATAAACATAATTTATTTAATAATTATATTAAAATATTGAGACCCAAATTTGATATTAAAAATAAATAAATTATTTAATAATTTACTTAATATTTATATATCTAATAAAATTTACATATCTAATAATATTTACGTCAAATATTTACATATGATTTTATATATATATATATATATAAACTTTTGTTGATATTATAAAATATATAATTTACTTAAGTATTACATATTTATACTATTAAAATTATATATTTATATAAAATTTTAGGAATGAAACACCGTGCATACGTTCATCCTTTTTAAATAAAGAAAAAAAATTATGTTCAATATGTAAATTTTGATAATTAAAATTTATAAATTAGTTTAGAATATAAAATATAATTACGTCATTAATTGAGTAAATAAGTTAAGAAGTTTAATCCTAATTTGACATGATAAAGAATTATATCAATTCGAATATGATTAATTTAATAATTATGTTAAAATTAATAATTTATATTCATTTATTTGTGGCATACTCGTGTTGATATTTTATATTTATTATGACAGTGAAAATGATAAAATTTTATTATTTTACATTTTTAATGTCGTTAAATTTTTGTTAAATGAATATATATATTATGTAAAATAAGAAATATTCATTAAGTAAATAACTTAAGGAGACCGATTGTATCTGTATGATTACTGATTCTTGGAAGAGATGAGTTAACAGTATAAGAAAAGGAGTAAATTGTGAAATGTGACGTCTTAAAGATTTTAAACGGACGTCCTGACGTTGATGGGTGGATAGCTGCCAATCATAAATGCATCTCTCACTTTACAGAGTCCACGATCCAAGTTATGACATTAACTGTACCTTTCATCACAATAGTGAGTAAAAAACGGTTTAACGATAAATTGATGGTGGCAATAAAAGAACCACTTGCAATTTATGTTTGCATCGATGTGGCATTAATTTCTATTTTCAGTTTGAGAGAGGGCAAGAATTTATTACATTTACATATGCCTAACAAATAGAATATTACCAAGGAGGCCCGTCTCATCAACGATCAATGGATATGTACGTGTTTGATCAATATAATGAAACTGTGCTTTGCTGCAACGCTGCTCTCCCCCTGCCCACGTGGGAGTCATGTGACAAACAGAGACCCTAGGAACCTAGCTACAAGGAAGGAACAGTTGCTCGAATCAAAGGTTGAAGCTATAAAGCTTGTAGAGCAGTGGTAGTGCACCAGTGCCACTTCCGAAGCAGGCCAGAGCTAGCTGTAACTCTAATCACAAACAGCCAGCTGATGAAGTTTTCATCACATCAGCATTCACCAGCATGTATAGGGTACTGCACAGAAAGGCCTAGCTGTCCTAGCTAGGGTTTTAATTATTCCGCATCAAGGGGAAACATGTAAAAATTTACAATGCCACATTTAGATAAAAATGATGAAGCTGAGGAGTACTGTTTCTGTCATGTGTATAAGCCTTAATGGTTAGTATCGTGTATCTAATAATTCTCTAACAACGATAGTTTTATTTTAATTAACTGAATATGTCGCATGTAAAAAATATAAGTTTTAATATATTAATAAAAAAATTATATTTAATATGTATTTTATATTTTAGTGTGTATTATTATTGAAGAAGAATATAAAAAATATTGATTTTAATATATTTAAAATTATTTTTTCAATCTATTAATGTATTAAAATTTATGTTTTTATTTGTTAATCATATTTTTATTTTGTTAAAATAATAATGTCCTTACTAAAAAAATATATATATATATATATATAATCATTCTCTAATAAAGATATTATTTTACAAAATGAGCATATCGGTAAAAAATAAAAAATATATTTTAATATACTAATAAAAAATTTGATTTTTAATGTATTAAAAAATATATTTTTTATATTTCAGTAAGCTCTCGTTAGAGAAAAATTATATATATATATATATATATATTGCGTGTGTGATTCAGAAAAAGGGATCAGAAACAGAAATTTAAAAATCCCTTTAGAAAGATATGACCTCGTTAAATATAAATTGTATTTCTCCTCTGCCCACGCTTTTCTGTGATTTGCAAGAAAGATGTAAACAACTCAGGCTAAATGAATGGTCTAGGATTTTCTCTCTTTCAAGTACGTCTTCGTTTCAAAAATCAAAAGATAAAGTGAGAACTGAGAAAGACACACCATCATCATACTGACTTAGTGACTTCAAATAGTAACATCTACAAATGCTCCTTTTGTCTGTATGTATGTGCGTATGAATGAATGCAATTATGTATCTCATTATATGGTTATGTACGCAATAGTTTATTATATAAACAAAAAAGGATTGTCAACAGTATTCGGACTCGCAATCAGATTTGGAGTAGCAAAGAAGAACAAGTGACTCTACCTGTCCACGTGCGTAGACCCTTCCTTCAAAGTTCAAACAAAGCAAGCGCAGGCAGGCAGGCAGGCCTAACCCCCGCGGTTCATAATGCTCCTTTTGACACAGTAGCATGAAAACTAAAAAGCCTCTGTTTTGTTTATTAATTATATTGAAATTGCCAAGGTGTGTAGCTGCTGATGTTGTCGACCCGAGGATAAAATAAACATTTGCATGGCTATATTTCTCGTCTTTTAAGTTCTTACAATTTGGAATAATTATCTAGTTAGCTCTTCTGTTTTTTAAAGATTATATTCTTATTTTAGCCTAGTTGACTTCGTGGTCTCTGACAAAATTTTCGCCTTACTGTATGGCTCATTATTTCCTCCTAATTTCTCCACTAGATAAGATCACCCCTTGATGAAAAATAACAACCTTTTAGGTAATTTTTAAAAATACCAAAACTAACTGAATGATTTTACTAGCAGTTACCCATATTTACATATCTCAGGCAAAATGAAGACCGGGATCTTGTCTTCAACAAATATGTGGCTTGGTATTTGATAGGTGCAGATACTTTTATATAACTGTTTCTTATTGCTTAATTAAGAAGCGCTTTTCGACAGCTGAAGTAATTGTATTAATTGAAGCTTTTTTATTTGTACGTATAATATAATTCGAAGAGTATTGCTACTGCTATATATCTCAGTTCTTTTATATTAAAAATTATTTTAAATGAGATGGCGTTCAATAATAAATTAATAAAATGATATAATTAATTTATTTAGATATTATAAAATATTATCAACTATTTAATGAATGGCATGTAAAATAATAATTGAGATCAAATATTTAATTGTCTATCATTGGGCTGTGACAGAAGTGATTGGGTTTCATTCATGCATTCCCCTCTTTGGTTTAGAATGAGTGACCTATTAGTCAAAGAGAGCGGCTAAGAAGAGGAGGTTGTTGATGCAGTTTTCTTGATTTGGTGTCATTCTGGATCTACGTTGATTCTGTAACTAATAAAGCCAATGGGTTCGTCTGTCTTCATTGGTCCAAAGGAATCAAAGAAAACAAGTAAACTAAGCCCCATGGTGTTCTCTCCCTTAATAGGTTGGACAGGAATTCCTGAATAAACTTTTTGACTTCTGCTGAATACGAAGACGGGTCATTCTCTGTTTTCTTCTTTATAGAAGGGAGATCCAAAGCTCTTATCAATGACATCACAACCAGGTTGGTCTCATAGTTGTGCCTTTGCGCGGGACATGTTGATCACGGTTTAATTAATGCAAAGTATGGATCATCTAGTGCTTCTCTAATATATTAGGGAATTGATTCATCAGGGTTGTTTTGAGAATTGAGTGTGGTGTTTAAAAATGTATGTATTTAATTTATTATTTTGAATATTCTAATGGCAATTGAGAAGGTGGGTTTTTAGAGTCTGGAACTGACGTCGGTGGAAAATATAATGTAAGCCCTAGCTGAAACTGAAATTTGCCCTGCTAGATATATTAGTCCAGTATAGTTTGGGCCATATCTGATCCATCACGAAATCTAGGCCTTTCTGTTTTCGGAAAACTGTAAAGTCCAAAATTTTTAAAAGGTTAGGGTGCTTTTGGTAATATTTTTGTTGTCGGGCCTTTTCTTGTTATATCAAATATAAAATGAAGATCCCTCCTCCTTTTTTTTTTTTTAGCAATTTTTATTTAGTAAGAATGAATAACGGTGCTTTTCTTAAATTATTTTATTTAAATTTCAATAATACTATACATCCTATATTTTTATTTCAAATAATATGACAGTTATTAATAGATTGATAAGATAATATAATTAATTTACTTTAATTTTATAACTATTTGATTAATACCACATTATTTGAGATAATTATTTAGAATATATAGCATTACTCTTTAAGTTTATATATGCTTGTGAATTTTTTGTATTTTTAAATATGTACTTTGTTGCAATAATAAAAATATTATGTTGCATTAATTATTTAATTAAGAGATATTTACTACGATTTATTATTGAATTTTTGTTTGACACAGTCGAGAGTGAGCTGTCATTTGTAAAAGTGATTATATATAGCTTAATTACTTTGATGGAAGAGTAATCATAGTAGTATTTTGGTGGTGTCACTGGTGAATTATATTATCACTTTTATAAGTATAATCATTATTATTATGTATTGCTATAGTTTGTGAATTGTGAGTTTCTGTCAGCTCTTTTAAAAGATATTATAAGGAGATGGTCTCAACTGCTGTTGATATTGATGATAAAATAGAGTGGTCCTTGTAACATGCTTAGATGTTTTTATTAGATATAATTATAGTACAAATTTTTATTTTGTTATATGCTAACTAATGTTATGTTTATTATTTTATTTTAACTTTTTAGAACTTAATAAATTATGAGAGGGTTTTCTAAAAATTATTATTACTATGTGAAATTTGATTTCATTTCGATTAAAATAATAATAATAAAAAATAAAATAAATAAATTGAAGAAAACTATTTTATAAAAAAGTTTTTTCAAACACATTTTCTTAGTTTTTTTATATTTTCAAACAAACAACCAAATACATTTTAATTATTTTTCACATTTTTAGACAAAAACCAAACGTATCTTTATTGTTTTCATTTTTATATACTGTTTTGAAAGCAAACTGTCAAACAAATATTCATTAGAAAAAAAACATCATTCTCCTTCCCTAAAATAAAGGCCAAAAACATTAATTAAAAAATATTGTTTTTTGTCAACCGATAATAGGGGTGGGAGTGCGATAAGGTACAATGTTGTTGTAGGGTATGGCTGACATGGTGCGTGCCAAGACGTGTGGCGTGCTCTCATTAGCAGAATTGTGGTATCATAACATAACGTTGCCAATAAGGATTTGTCACGCATCCCATTCATTGCACATCTGACTAACATGAGAATTACACAAATTCCCTAGAATCATGTTAAATAATTGTAATTCAGAATGAGGAGTTATTTGTTTTTATAAGGGAAGATTTAATTTGACTTAATTTAAGATATTTTAGTATTTTAATTTGTTTATTTTTATATCTAAAATTTTATTATAAAATATTTTTATTTGAATAAAAAAAAATTATTGACTTTTATCTTAATGATAAAATATCTGAATGAAAATTTATTATTTTTTCTCACAAATAATCTCCTTAAATATATTTATTTTCTACATAACTATTAGACACTATATTATAATTTTACTTGATCTTAAATTATACTTGAAATTAAATACTTAACACACATTCAATTTAAATTTTAAACAAATCCTTTTATTATTAAATAATATTTATATATATATAAATAATATGCTAAATTATAAAAAAATAATGTTATCAAAATTATTTTTCATGAATTATGTATCAAATGCTTACCTTATAAAATTTATAACATATAAAAAATATTGTACTAGAAAATATTATAAATATATACTCTTCAAGTATATATAACATTTTCAAGGTCATAAGTGTAAAAATATTAGAATTAAAATATTTTAAACCTATAAAAACAAACAACTTATCACTTATATTCAGATTTCAAAAAAAAAAAAAATAAATATATTTTTCAAATATATACATTAAGATCTATTCAAATTTGAGATAAAAAAATAAATACTACCTAAAATAATTGTCCATTAAACGGAAAAAAAAAGGGTAAGATTATCTAATTTTTGAGTGAGGATATGATATGATATAATAATTTTGCCCACACAATTAAAAAGCAAGCGCGCACTCACATATATTGGATAGCTTTTAAACTGTAAATATATATTCATTCTAACACATTTGTCAGTATCACCTCAATGACGCTCCATGATCATTTTTTTCTTTAAAATCTAAAGTTCAACAACTTTATATATAAAAAAAAAATAGTAGTGGCAAAGTAATTTACACCTAATTTCCAAAAACTCTTCTTTCTATATATAACATTTGGATTTATTGTTAAAGTCATGAAATGGAATCTGTACTGAAATTTTGACGGTTACATTTTCCTTGCATCTTCCACATCATAATATTATTTTAACTTATCACTTAAGTTCTTAATCACCCATTAGCATGAATAAAGAAAGATTGTACGTTAGTTAATCTTATCTTTTTCGGTGGCAACTAGCAAGCAAAGATGCATCCACAATCTTTAATCTTGGAAGTGAAACAAACTCTTTTCCTAAGTAAATTTCAAACCACTCCACTTTCACTTCCAACGCACACCAAAAAAAAAAAAAAAAAAAGCAGAAACCAATTTAATGATTTAAGAAATCTAAAATAGTGAAAATAAAATAGACGTGTGATATTATTGGGCATAAATGAGATTGCTTTTTAACTTGCAACAGCTGATTGTCAAGGAGAACCAACCACAAGATTGAGCAGAACCTTAAAGCTGATTGCTCAACATGTCGTCTATATTTAATTTGATGTCTATGTTTAAAATAAGATACTAATTAAAAAACTTCGAAGTAAAAAGTACAAAAGGAAACTGAAACAAATAAGAAACAAAAATTGCAGCTGGTATGATGATTAAATGCTTCCATGGCATGCATCACATGCATGGGCCCAAAACAACTAAAATTCTGAAGAACGTGTGGACATCTAATTATCTGTTTCTAAATGTTCCACTATGGCTGATAAATTAAAAGCATACACATACATATGATTTTGATTTACCAATCAAGCCAAAAAAACACACACACACACACACAATAACTATTATTTGACAACACAAAATAATATTCCATAGCTAGATAAAAGAAAAATATGAAAAGAAAGAGAAAAAGAGAAGGCAAAAGATGGAGAGAAAAAGTAAACTTTATCAATGACTTTACGCCATTTGGTTAGTTGTTTGGATTCTTTTAGGCCTGAAAGGGAGATGCCTGAATTTTTCTGATATAAATCCAAGTTTATCTGCTGGACTCCTACGCTTTTCTTTCATTTGAATCTGCCCTCCCTCCCTCCTTTTTTATTTTTTTCATTTTTGTCTTAAGCTATCTGCTTATTCTGCGCTCAGTTATCTGATCACAAAGAGAGATTTTTTTCACTTCACTGCCATATTCAAAGCTAAAATCCCATTTTATGAAGAATCTCATAAGCCTCCAACAAGTGAAGCAAATGTATATACAGTACATCAGCTTAAGGTAAGAATGAGAAAATGATCCAGCAAACATAGAATTCCATTTTATTCATTGATAGCACCAGGCAAAAGCCCCTGATTATGGTTTATTATACAGCAAATTAGAATTTGTTGCTTCCAAGAATCTACCGTGCTTTGACCCATATAAATATATCTTACAATCTCAAACACGCACATATCTATATATATATATTTATATGCATGTACATAAATACTTGCTCAAAAAGTCCGAGCAAAAAAATATCTATTTTACTCTTAACTTCAAAGGTAAAGATCACATACAAACACTTCCCTACTCTTCCTTTATGTCGGGATCATGGATTTCTTCGCGACCAAAATCTTGCATTGAGCTTGGTTAGTGAAGTAACAGTAAGGAGTAAATTCGACAAAAATTTGTCAGCAGTGAGAAGTAGCAGAGATGTAGAGTCCATGTCATCTATGGCAAGTAATAGTAGACATTTTACCACCCGGTCCTAAGCTTTTATTTATGTCCTCTCACGGAAATCAAGGGATCGGGACAAGGCTGCAGGATTGGCCTGCAGCACCTCGGATGTTTCAGCAATATAATTTCTGTCATCACTCTTTGATTGAAAGCCCTTGAAGAGACCTTTTCCGGCAGAGGTGATCTTTTCATTTTTAATCCCAAGTGTTGCCCATATAGAGCTTTTAGCAGCTTCACAGGGATCATCGATCCTCAAAGTTTTTGGAACCAAAACAGATCTTTCTGAATTCCTGATCCCACTTGATGGTTCTTCTTTTTCTGAATTGGCTGGAGCAATGATGTTACCATCTCTGGAATGTTTCCCTAAGGTTGGAGTAGAAAGAGACTTTGGGGCAAACTGGCTTTGCAATGAAGCATTTGGTGGTACACATGGCATATTCCAATGGCCAGGAACAGCGCAACCCCAATAAGTTGTTTCGGGGTAGAATGACACTGGAAATCCTGAAGGGTAGAAACCTGGCGGAGGCATTGGAGTGTTCCATGGATAAGGCCAAAGAGGTCCTGGAAAGTATGGCACTTGAGGAGCAGAACCTCGATAATTCTTAGTCCTTTTATCTTGTGAAGTGCAATTGCCTCCTTTTTCTAATGAATTTGAAGCTGTTATTGATGATCCAGTATCTGTTCCAGATACAACAATTCTTTGTTCAGATCTATGAAATCCATTTCTTACACAATTCTGCGACTTGTCTGAATGGTTCAGTACAGAAGCTACAGATTCATGAAGTGAAGAATCAGAACCAAAGGTAAGAATAGTGCCATTGTTTCCCAAGCAAGGGTTATGGACTCCACTTGAAGCATTGGCCTGAACTGTACGTAGAGCTTCCGAGATCATAATCTGCCGATAATTGGAAGCAGAAGAGCTCTTGTTCTTGCGACGACCAGCACCTACAGGAACATTCCTCATGGTTCCTCCAGCAGTCCAGTATCTTTGACAGTTTTTGCAGAAATGCCGGGGCTGGTTGACATTGTAGTTGTTGTAGTAACAGAATTTGGTGTCCATGCTGTTACACCGAGGACATGGAAGTATCTTGTCTGGTTTCTTCAACGTCTTTTCTTGTGAATTACTTGTCTCACTTTGTTCTCCGTTCTTGGAGCTCTTCAGCGACCAAGTTTCTCTGTCAACAGAGGGAGTTTTTGGGTTATCGCTATTGCCTGATGATGTTGTAGGATCTTTTAACTCCTCTTCCACCTGCTTGGAGGAGACATCTTCATGTTCATCCTCTATAATTTGTTTTCCTGAATGTTCCTGAAATTGTCATCAAAAGTTCCAATTAGAAAAACTACTAGTATCAAAGTAACAAGTGAAGATCTAATATAAGTCCTCTTAAATCATGGAACTTAGAAAACTTATTGGTGACTTTAGTACATATTCCAATACATTTTTGTAGCTGAAATGTTAAAACTAGAGCCACTATATTGGCCTTATTACACTTGATTTCCTTTCATGTCCTCAGAAACAGATAATTTAATCAGAGAAACGTGGAAGAATAAAAATTTTGAAAAAGTGTATTCATATTGTTGCAAGTTATAAAATTTAATTTATTTATTCTCTGATAAGAAAATTATACACACACTATGTATATTTGTCAATATCAGAGAGAAAATAAATAAATAAATTGACACGGAGTTCGTCGGAAGGTATTGAATTTTTCTAATCCTAACTACAGTTAAGGCTCCTTTCTTTTCCTTTTAACTTTTTCACCCATTTACTTGCGTAACGAGTTTATGTCTTATTAGGCCGATCAAAAGCTTTAACACAGTGAATGAATTCATTTTAGACAATCACGCAGTAACTAAAGACTGTTTTATTGGTAAAAAGTAAAATCACTAAGCACAAAATTGGCTTGTAACGATCACTCAATCACTAAGCAGAAAACCTGTCACCACATGATATCACGAGAAGCTAAAACCAACCCACTAACAAAACTCAACCTCTGGAAAAGGGCTATCTTTAGACTTGGAAAATTCAAAGCGGTCATTCAATGCTACAAATACACATCAATTTAAGTAAGTACCTTGTCTTGTTGTTGTTGTTGCTGCTGCTGCTGCTGCTTCTTGTTAGAGCTCTCTTCACGTAAAGAAGTTTCACGGTTTCGATCACAACAGGCCTCACGATGATGATGATCATCAGAAGCAGAGTGATCATTAGACAAAGTCTCTTGCCCTTGCTGCTGCTGAAACTTGAGTAAAGACAATGGAATCATCTGACCAAACAGCTTTATTGCAGAGTCTTTCACTTCTGACATTCTAATACAATTAAGCAATCTATGTCTTTCCTCTTCCACTCTGTTAGTCGCAGAAAGTACCGTCTTTTTGTTTTTTTAATTTGTATCAGACCAGGGAGAGGGCAGGGGAAAATGAGAGGGGGAGAGGTGGTGAAAAATTGAAACTGGTGACTTGGGGGAGTTTAACGAGGTGGGGGATGCCACGGCAGCAGTGGTGAAAACATTCTGAGCCACAAGTTCTTGTGGCCTTTGAGATCTTTCATGCTGTCTTGATTCCCCCATTTTGCCATTGCTATATAGATAAAGATAGTGCTTTGTTGTCCCTGGCCCGGCCCTTACTTTTCCTTGCCATGTCATCACCTCTCACACTCTCACAGTCTCACGCTAGTTTCTGTTGTTTTCCTCAATTGCTGGCCTTCCTTGCTTGCTTTCCTTTCTTCAATTACTCGTTCTCCGTATTCCTTCCTATTTTCACTTCATCTTTTCTCCTCCTCCTTTTATTTTTTCTTCTTTCCTTTTAATCCCTTTTATTAAATTACTTTGATTATTTTCTGCAAACTTTCTTTTTAATGAGTTTAGAAATTTGGAATTTTTCTGTGCACCCAAAATCTTTTTATATATAATAATTGCGTGAATATCAGTGCATATAAATTAGAAAAAAAAAAAACATATATCAAGTGATACAACATCAAGAACCCCGCTCTAAGCAAAATATATTATATATTTAAATAAAATCGGTCGTTAACTCTAATTGAAAAGATAAATGATCTTTTTGACATTGTATTTTAAAGGTTCTAATGCTATTGTAATTAATTATATTAATAGAATTTAATTAAGGGGCGTACTTGAGAAAAAAAAAGTTAAAATTCTATTGTAATATAAAAATGAAACTCTTTAAGAATTTTAAAGAACTTTTTTATGCTCCACCCTTGATTACAGGCACATGTGCAGTTAGGAAGCACATTTATATGAGTAAGTAAGAAAGATTTTGCGAAAAATTATGTCTTATTAATTATTATGTATTCTCTGTTTATTTTTATTAAGCATTAGCATTTTTTAATTTAAATATTAAGGGGTGAGAAATGTTTAAAGTAATTTGAGAAATGTTTAAAGTAATTTTTTAATTCATTATCTTTTTTAAGATTTGATCTCGGATAATCAAGTACTCAATCAAGCCTTTGTAGGAAAAAAAAAAGAGAAGTATATTAAATTAACAATTTACTCTTTTAAGTTTTTGTGGAAATTAAATGTAAAAGGTAATAAGGAGAATTTTTTCTTATTTTCAATATATTAGAAAACAATGATCTATAAAAAAAAAATGGTCTTTCTATGATATTGTAATTTTTTTAAAGTATTAATAAATGTAAGAAATATGTACTATTAGATCTAATCAATAATATACATTATATTTATTAATAAAAAAGTTAATTATTTTTAAAATAATATATCTTATTAACAAACCAATTAAAGGGATGAATCTAAACTTAAAAATAAAAATAAAAAGAGGTACGATAAAATATAATATCTCAAATTTTTTTATTTAAAATTGAATTATTGACAAGTTCTAATATTCATTACATAATGTTTATTTTTCAATTAGTTAATGAATTATCAATATATTAACTTATTTTAAATAAATAACTGAAATTAAAATATTAAATATAAGATTTCATAATAATCTTATATCCGTACGGTAAAAATGCATATAATATTTTATAGTTTTACGGAGAAATCCAAAGGAATTGGAAAACAGAATGTATTTTTCCTCGGCGAAAACAATGCGCGTGACTTTTTCGCCGATTTTTTAATGCTCTCCCGACAACCAATCAAAGGCCACTTACCACATAAGCACGTGGCTATAGGCCCGCCTGGCTCCCTTGTACAGCTTGCAAGGAGTTAGTACGTGCTCCCTGCCATGTCAGCACCATATTCCTACATGGCCCCACGAGCAAAAAGCGAAGTTAAAAGTTCTTCTGATAAAGTCCAAGCCGTTCACAATCATCAAATAGTATCTCGCCACGTAGTAATGTGAAGTAGCATCTGCCATTCTGCTTGTCGCTTGTATTGAGGGATAAAAGAGGAAACGCAACTCAAATAAAGAATCTAAATCTAGTGGCCAGTGCTTGCCCGCTTCGTTGTATTAGTGAAAGATATCTATCTTCTTGATGCCACGTGTCTCAATTTCCCGGCGAAGACAAGACTGGGACCATATCTTTTTCTCTTATCCAACGAGTCCCCCTATGGTTTTATACTACTCTTATCTGTGAGGTGGGTGGGATATTTCTTTCCATTATTTTTGTAAATTCACTCAATTTTATAAAATGTTATAATAAATTTTATTATTTTTAAAATACATAAATTAATTAAAAATTTTAATAATTAATCAATTAAATTATTCTTATAATTTTTTTTAATTTAGATATTGATTATTTCATCTTAATAATATAAAAAGATTAAATTATCTAAAAAAATGAATCCTATGTTCAATACTTTAAATATTTAATTTTATTTATTCAAATCTCCAAACATAAACTTACTATTGTTGATACCAAAATATCAGTGACGACAAGATCGAGATTTGATGGGATTAAACTAAAAACTCCTTAAAACAGTGCTTTATGAGTTCAGTATTTGTACTTAAGAACAAAGAGTTATTAGAGAAAATGAACTCTGATTTACTTTTTAGATTGTGTATCAGAATGTGTTACTACGTGGGCATGAGTCTCTTTTATAAAAATAACTTGTATAGTTCATGTTGTATTTGGAGTGTCTAACAGTGTGACACTTGGAGAGGGGTATGAGCAGTTCTTCTTAGAGTTGGATATTTTAGTTATTATCTTATTGAATTTGATTTTTAATAAACGTGTTAGTTCAGGTAAAAATGATCTAACACATTTGAATTAATTATGTTTAGCATCAACTATAACATCTCGATTGTCTCGGACTAAGATCTTTCCCTAAAGTTAAGGAAAAATCAAGCATTTCCCCACCCTTTAGTTAGCTCCAAAATAATATATTTATCGATGAAATGAGAGGTAAAAGTAAGAATATTAAAAAAATAATAAATATAAATTCTAACGAAAACCCTTGTTTTTTTTAATAAAAAATTTAAGAATTCACTTCATTTCAAAACAGGTGAAAATATTTGTACTTAATTGATATAAGTAATTATTTTTAAAAAAAAAAAAAAAGAAGATTGAAAAGTATAATTTACAAGTGATCATATGTTTACATACCAACATATAAAACATTTTATAAAGAAAATTGGCGGCGATATGGTGATGATAGCAATTGCATAGTTGGTTAGTTGCTTATGTAATGGTAGAAAGTATTTAATTTTGGATCAAGTTATATTAGAGCAACTCTAAGATATAACACCCTACATAACCCATAATTAAAGTTTATATATATGTATATATATTATTTATTTTGTGTATATAATTATAATTTATATTTTATGTTAAAATAATTATAAAATAATCATGACCTTTAACTTTTTCGTTTATAAATAGTTTTTCTTCTTTTAAATTCTGGCCGACCGAAAAGAAACAAAGGAGTTGAGCCTTGAAGGAAATGATCAACATGGTTTGAATATAAGACAATTTGGATTGGACAATTCCTAAAACTCTCACCTGGGCTTCTAATAAGTGCATGCGTGATAAGTTTTATTTATTTATTTAAGAAAGCAAACCTTATTCAAGCTTGGTTTACAGTAGTGTTTTTTTTTTTTTTGTTATGCCTTAAAAACAATTTCACCCATTCAGTTTTATGAGTAACTGGAGAAATTTTATAGGTCTAATTCATCTACCCAACTCAGATTTTCAAGGTAAGACACAATCAATTAAAAAAAAAATTATAATCATAATACAACAAAATTTATAACATACACGATCATTTTACAATAATCCACAACATGCCATCGGCGATTTGCAAGACACAAATGCACAAGAGAAGCTTTCCCACGTGCGTCATCGGGAGCCAGTACACTGACTAGAGCTCCAACTAGAATGCCCTTCTAGCTCTTTGAAATTGTCTTCCAACAGTGTAGTTGATTCAACCGTCTGCGAAAGTAATGGATATATTGCAAAAAATGAATCTATGCTTTCTCATCAGATCTGGATTATAGAGACTTCATATTGGGAAGGAAACTCATGATAACAAACAATCATATAATCACTATTTAGGTCCAAGTGGAAATCTACTCTCACTCACAAAGGTGGGACTGAAGAAAACAACCATAACCCACCGTAGGTCTAACATTTGGTGGAGAAAAAAACTATCAAAATTTTAGATGTATATTAAATCTACTCTCACTCAAAGAGAAGAGACAAAAGAAAAACAAACAAAAAACAAGCAAAGGTAAATGATTTCTACCTTTTCTTGGACATTACAAATATTTTGAATGGGGTTAACTTGGATATTACAAATATTTCTGATGATAAGATAGATAGATATATTTAAATTTAAGAAGAGGTCAAAAAAAAAAAAAAAAACATGGCCAAGAAAGGCGTTCACGTGAAAGCAGCTTGGAGTACTAGCAACTAGCAAGTGCTTTTCAGGTCACAACCACAAGGTCTCATTCCATTGAATTGAAATGTTGCTTTTCAAATAAGTAAAATCTAATGTGTGGTGTGTGTGTATTTTATTATATTTGATTTTCTTGAATTCCAGCAGCTCTTTGATATTGAAAGGCTGATTCAAATAATGACCCCTTCGTGTATTTTATCCTCAATTGCAAAAATCTGGGCATAACCCTTGATTTGTTTATCATTTCTATCAACTGATCATCATACCTTACAAAATTCATTTGAGAAAGACTTGTCATTATTAACAATGACCTTGGACTTTGATTGTGAGACTGAGAGTGATGATAACAAGATCGATGTTGTTATATAAACCTTCCCATATCAACTCTCAACTCTCCACTTTTATTTAGGGATTATGTTCCAAACTGGTTTTGATTCAATGCGTGCCGGGTTAATGATTTTTTCCACTAAATCCAACTTTGATTTCGGACTTTTAAATAACACTGTTATTAAGCTGGAGAATAAAAGTTTTAATCGCCCAATTTGGGGACATTATTTGAGTAGTTACATATATAAACTACTCAAGTCTTATCATGTGGGACTAACTACTTTTTAATTCTATTTTTTAAACTCTATAAATATATTTTGAGCATTAATTTTTATATACTAAATCATCATTTTGAGCATATAATTTTTTTTTTTATTTCAAACTACTCACTAAGATAAATTTAAATAATAACAAATTTTATTTAGAGTAATTCCACTCAAAATAATAATTTATAATAATATTTTTTTAACAAAATTAATTAAGTTTTTTTAGTTCATTCACACCCGAAAATGTGGTGGGGAGGCTCCTTTTAATTTTGGAAGGCAGCAAGAATATATAGAAAATTATCACGGACATATTCAGCATTTACCAAGTAATGATGTACCTAGAATTTTCGATCGCCATGAGTCATTTATTTAAAGTGGAAAATGGTGGCGCTCGCTCCCTAGATTCATGGAATAATAATAAAATTATCGGTGCACATTCTCAAAGGCTTTGACAAGTCAGCTTTTGTTAAGTCAACTTTTTAAATCTTGGGACGGCTAGTGGGCTGTGGCTCGTGGCTCGTGGCTCGTGGCTTGTGCTTGGCAACTAAAAGCATTTGAATTTCTTTGATGAAAAGGAGAATGTTAGGTAAAAAAAGTTAATTGGAAGGGGATGAAAAGCAATCAAGACATGGAATGAATTTCAAAATTTAGTGGAGCAAAAAGTGGGGTGATGTGTTAATCACTAAACGAAAGCCCATCAAAACATTTCACGTTCCGGTACACACTCTTTCTTGCTAGTAATTATTTGGGCATTAATTTTTGCCAATTTGCATTCATCTTTTCGGAACCAGCCAATTTGCGTTCTCCGTCTCTCGATCACAAGTTTCTTTTTCTTTTAATTTTTGATAATTTTGAAGGTGTTTTGAGCTAAATTTGGAAATGATCACTTGTTCAATAGCAAGTGTAAGGCTGTAGAAAAATGAGAAACTTATTAATTGGTTTAATTCGCTCCAACTCAGCAGTAAAAAAATGACGTGAATTCGGCACATTCATTGATTAAGGATAGAGAATTTCTTTTCGTCTTTTTTCTAATTAATTGATCATAATTTTTTAAATGTAGTAAAAAAATAGTGTAATTATAAACAAAATGAAAAAAAATTAGTTTATTGTTAACAATCTTAAGTAATATTTATTTTTTTTATCTAAAATATAAATAAATCTAAATATATATGTCTGTTTATTTTTTATTTTTTAACGTCTAAATATAAGTACTAAGTTGTTTGTGTTTATAAGCTCAAAACATATTAATTCTAATATTTTTACACTTACGACCTTGAAAGTGTTATACATACTTGAAGTTTAAATAATTATATATTTATAATATTTTATAGTATAATAGTTTTTATATGTTATAAATATTTATAAAGTAAGTATTTGATATATAATTTATAAAAAATAATTTTGATAACGTTATTTTTTTAAAAAATTAACATAAGATTTATACATAAAAAATTGTTATCTAATAATAAAAGAATTTGTTTAAAATTTAAATTGAATATGTGTTAAGTATTTAATACTAAGTAAAATTTAAGATTATGGAAAATTCTAATATAACATTTAATATATATGTAAGAAATAAATATATCTAATAAGTTATTTGTTAGAAAAAAATAATTTTTTATTCAGATAAAAGTTAGTAAAATTTTATTTTTTTATTTAGATAAAAATATTTTATAATAAGATTTTAAATAGAAAAATAAGTAAGTTAAAATATTAAAATATTTTAAATCAAATTAAATTAAAACCTTAAAAATAAAAAAAATAAACAACCTCTTAATCACTTATTTTATTGTAATAGTGTAAGAAAAAAAAAATTAACAGAGGATTTCGGTTGATTGGTTAAAGAGTGAAAATATCTCGTTTTGGAGAGTAAAACTGAAAGGAAATAATTTTGGGGACCACGTAACTCATCCTATATTCTTATAAAAGATTAATAATTCCTTTTTGTCCTATTATACGACAAAAGCAGCAAATAAAAACATGCACTAGAGGTCTCCACGTCAAGTACTTTCACAACCAAACGCGACAATACAGTCAAATAACGTCTCCAATGCAGGACGGACACTTATTTTTTAGGGTTGCATGATATTTCGTGATAAAAGTATAAAGTTAAAATAATTTTGTTTGAGATTATAATATTATAATTTTTAAATTATAATTTTTTTTAAAAATAATTATAAAATAAAAATTAATCATATATAATAAATATAATTTTAAAATAATAATTCTAATAAAATTATAAAAAAAATAATAATTATTTATTATATAAATAAAAAATTATAATAATATAATTTTTAATTTATAATAATTAATAATTATTAAATATTTTAATATTATAATTTTTAAACTATAATTGAATAGTCTTAATCCTAAACAGACCACTTTTAATACACAGGTTAGCTTTGGATAATTAAACCAAAAAACTAAAAGAGGAATCTCAATTTTTCACCCTCACCTGAAGAAGATTCGGCTAGTGGTTAAGCACCTAGCGGAGGATAAAAGTGAAAATTTCCATTCACTCAATAATTTTGAGGAGTTAACCCAAAAGTCCGTGAAAGAAGCCCTTCAGATATCTCTTGAGGTGATTGGATGTTATACGCCGTTAGATGTTATTATGGGTAAATATATCAGATTAAACTCTCAAATGGTATTGGGTATGCGAGTTTGAAATGAATAACATATCGGACACTTGCCTCGACTTCACGCTTCACACATCTCGCTCGGCCCGTTGATTTAGTCTACTTATAATTTACAATTTTTCACCCTTAGGGTTCGTTGCTTGCAAAATCTAGGTTATATTTGTAATTGTTGTGCTTTTTGCTTAATTTTGATAAATTATATTTACACACATGGAAAAGAGGCAAGCACTGTCACACCTGGTAAAGCCTATATATGCATAATAGCGCATTTGCGTAGCCAGGATTTCTTTGGGAAAGATATAAAAGTATGAGAGCTGGAGTTTTGTTTTTCTTCCCCCCCGCCCCCCCCAAAAAAAAAGGGCCCGGAATTTGAGTGGGGTTACTTTAATAGCTTTATGGCCTTCAAGAATGCAGCTTCTCAGATGCTATGATAATACCTTTGTATATCTTGCATTAGACTTCATTACTGGGTTTTGTCTTCTCTTAATGATGATTACACTTTCACTATAAGATATCCTTTTTGAGTTTCTTAGAAGATGGAGGAGGTTAAGTGAGCTTAGTGATAATAACCATTCCAAACCCAATTAGATGCTCTTGATGTAGCATCATAGTGCCTTGAATGTTTGGCTCTTTCTTAATTTCCAAATGCAAACCAGTACAAACTTCATAATAAGAGCAAGCAGGAATTTCATGAGGGAAATTGCCCCTACTGTAAAGTTGTCGCGATCTTGATTAAAAATCTGCAGGGTTTAATCTAGAGTTTCTACTTTCTAGTTTGGCAGCAAGATCATCTATTTTTCACTAGTTGTTACTTTGTAATTGTCTTGAATATAAGATATGAATAAGAGGGCACATCTCAAACTCGAAGAAACATAAGTTAAAGGTATATTACATTCTACAACCTCTAAATTAGAATAAGTTGTGGCGATATGTTTCATGTCAATGAAGAGGCAGTTTAGACGTAGATGTGGTTTCATCGGAAATAAATTAGCCTTGTTTGTGGATTTTTTGAGGGGAATATTTCATCGTGATACCACTTTGTCTCTGTCATCTGTCAATCAAGTTGTGGGATGGGTCTTGGTCTCGGACAAATTAAGATGTCATATCTAGATTCTAGAAATTGTACATCACTCAAACGAAGCAGGTGTGGCATTCACTGTCTAGGTGGAAGAAAGCAATCGTGTCCACCACTACTTATAAGCCATGTGCTGGATTAGATTCCTCTGCATTGTACATAAATATACTTTTACTGTTGATAAGGCATATTACATGAAAATGAGTATATACTTCAGTGAGTTCACAAGTTAATTTTCTGTGGTATCTTGATCCCCTTATTCCTCAACCACTAGACTTTATTCATTTTTCTCTTGATTGATTGATAATTTGGTATGCTCCTTACAAGAAATAACTTATCGTTTAACTACTGAAGTTCGTGTGATTGGTCTGCAAACGCTCCAACAAGAAGATGAAGTCATCATGTGTGCTAAAGTAAAATGAAAGCATAAGCATGCCAATCCATTCGTCATTCTACCAGCTTGGATTTATTTTGCTTTGATAAGTTCATCTGTCTTCTTTTGCCTTTTATCAGTATTGGAATTGTTTTCAAGATTGTATAAATATTGAAACGCTGGCTTCTGTTTCTTTAAAACTAACGTATTATTTACTTTCTTATGAAGCCTTAAACGACTTGCTTAGATCGTAAAATGACATATTGCCTGCGTCATTTTCACATAAAATTGCAGCAATAAAATTACATTATCCTTTGGTGGGATGGTGACTGGTTCCTTTTCTTTCTCTTTTCCTGATTCCTGAGGCCACACTCTTCTCATCTTCTTTCCATGCTTTAGATTTATGAGATCTCTTGCAATGGGTCCCTTTAAAGAATAATAATTGATGAGGCACCTTTGTTTAAATGACTTTTGATTCACCGGACCTTCTTCTTCTACTACTACTACTGACCTAAAAAATACCAGGGGCCGTTTGGCATCATCCCAGAATCTCCTTTACTCGTTATGGAATATTTTAAAGCAAGAAAAGAGCTTCAAGTACAGCTGCTGGTTAAAGAGAAAGGTTGAATAACTCTTTCTTCTTTTCTTGTTTTTCAAACATTCGGGCCACATATCATGAACACTCATCAATAATTATATTCCTTTCTTTGAATATGAACTACGAGCTTGCCACTAAAGAAATTACGCATCAAGATTGAACAATCAGATGCTTCTTCAGGAAGAACCCTTTCTTGATGTGATGATATGGGACCCGCCGTGACACTCGTTGGGACCGGCATTTTGATCTTTAAAGTAAAAAGTTTTATCAAGAGAGTGATTATGTAACAATCTGATTAACTGTGCAACTTAACAAATACAGTTGATGCTTAATACCGAATGTGATGAGTCAACTCATTAGGATCTTCTATTAATACTTTGTTTATTAGTTAATGAACCTCTTATACTTTTAGTTGCTGTGTGTTTAAAATCACACTTTGTATCTAATTTTACTCACCTTTGAATCCTAGGAATTGTTTATGAATGCAGCACAAGAAACAGAATGTATGGCCCTGAGATGGCAATGCTTTGGAGATCAATCATTGGATTTTGATTCCACTGATCAAACTCTTGACCGCAACCCGAGAAAAATCTTATGATCGATCCGATTCATTCGACTTTTCGGATTTGTTGTTGGTCACAGTGTCAGTGTGGCTTCTCTTTTTCTTTTTCTTCTTTTTCTTTTGTGGTGAAAATTTCTTTTCTTCAGTTTTGCTTGGATATGGATTACAGACTCAAAGCTAATACTTCCTTTGGAATATATTTCTTTATGGGACTTTTATGCAGAGTGAACCTGTTTATTGCTTTCATATTAGAAGAAAGCCCAAATATTTATGTGGACCTTTTTGTCATTTCATTATGTGCCTGCTGCTTTTCTCACAGAGGCAGAATCATGATAATGGTGTTGCTTAAGGAAGTTGGTGTGTGCTTTTTATCTCAACCACCATAGTTTGTTGGTTTGCTTTGCATCACATCCATGCTGCTTCTATTTGTATTAGCACTCAGTTAAATTTCAGAACATAAGAGTTAATTTTTGTGCCCTTGAATGAGTTGTGGATTATTGGGTCCGTGATGTTACCTGTTGGGGCATTATTGTATATGCTGAGCTATGCCAGTCTGTACAAATCTGCAGGCCTTGGATTCTCCTGTAATTGGACAATATTACGGATGTATATATCTCTTTTTGGTTCAATTGTCATAGAAAAATACATTGTTAGAGTTTATTACATCATGGGAAACTCACGTTACTTTCTCTAATATAGCTCATCTGATTCACTTTTTCTAGACTAGTTATTTGATTATGAGGAAAAATTATTATATATATGTGTGTGTATACAGGGTAAACTAGGGGGTCCTAAAATCTAAGGTTAGATTCTTTGATTCTTCCATCCCTACAAAGAACAAAAAGAATCTGCCAATCCCACCACACCCTGTTCAAAAATAAAAAATAAAATAAAGGAAAAGAGAAAAGAGAAACAGAGAGAGAAAGAGAGACCCATTTGGTTTTGCCTTTCATCACCAAAAGGAAATATCCATCATAGCATAGTAGCATACCCATCAATTAATTTTTCTCCAAAGTTTCTTCTCTTCTCACATTGTAAAGGAAAGTTGCCCCCACTATTCAGTATGGTGGGGCTAACCTAACTCAGCAGGGAATCAAGCAGTGTGTGTATTTGAGAATTGAGAGAGAGGGCGAGAGATAAAATGAGAAAAACAGCAAGATAAAAACAAACCATACACTTTTTTCTCTTTTCTCTCCTTTTAAGACTCAAAATTGAAGTGTGTTGCCTTTCTCTGTTTTTGCTGCATCATAGATTCTCTCCACCCTCTTTCAAGTCAAAGAAGAAAGAGGGGAAAAAAAAAAAAGTTGGTATGAAATGGGAGGAGATAGAAAGAAAGGAAAGAAAGAGCCACAGGTCATGGCATATATTCCTCTCTTAACATAACCCCACTCAAATGTTTCCAGATATTGAGTGAGATCATAGGACAGGCCACCAACACCAACTCCTCCAAAATTTATATAGAGTAGGATGGCCTTGGCTTCCACCACATATTCAAAGTAACCTAACTTTAGCCCATTTATTTAAGTTTCAGTTTTCTATCTGTCTCTTCTTCAACAACCATCTAAATGGGTTTGCAAAATCAAAATATGAACTTGGTTTTATCTACTGATGCTAAGCCTAGGCTCAAATGGACTCCAGAACTTCATCAAAGATTTGTTGACGCTGTCAATCACCTTGGAGGTCCAGACAGTTAAGTTATTAATGATCATCTTGTTTTATTTTTTCTTTTTCTAAATTTTTTATTTAAAATTTTAAAATGAACTTGTAACATTAAGTTCTAAATTTTCATTTTTTATGGGCAGAGGCAACACCAAAGAGTTTGATGAGAGTAATGGGAATTCCTGGACTTACTTTGTATCACTTAAAAAGCCATTTACAGGCAAGTTTCACTTTACAATGAATACAGTTGATCCATCTTTGTTTCTCTAAGTCTTACGGGAAGAAAAAGGAAAAGATTCTTTCTGAGTGTATACGCATTTGCTTTCTTGTTGCAGAAATACAGACTGGGGAAGAGCCAACAGGTGGAAGCCTGCATTGACAATAATCAAGGTGACTGAAAATGCTTCTGATGAGGCAGACATACATGTGTGTGTGTGATAACCAATTTATTATTATTATTAATACTTTTTCTGATTTGAAATATATATTACTTTTCACTGTTACAGTTGCAGAGTACAAAGAAACTCAAAGCAGTAGCGATGGGCACGTCAATAGGAATATCAGTGATGGAACTCTCAATCAGTTAAATGAGTAATAGTCAGAAATTATCCCAATTAAATTGTTGAACTCAGATGGTGTTATAATACTATAAAAAGAGCTTCAACTGATGATTCAAAGTTGTGTGTTGTGATTATCAGAAGCTTGCAGATTGCTCAGGCTCTTCAAGTTCAAATGGAAGTGCAAAGGAAACTTCATGAACAAATTGAGGTATAACCAATGAACCACATCTTAAACTCGGTTTCTGATTCTCAGTAGTGTATTGTATTGATACATGCCAATCAAGTATGAATCTTATTCACAGGTTCAGAGACATTTGCAGCTGAGGATTGAGGCTCAAGGAAAGTACCTACAATCGGTATTAAAGAAAGCTCAAGATACACTTGCTGGTTATAGTTCCTCTTCTGCAGGAGTAGAACTCGCAAAAGCTGAACTCTCACAGTTAGTTTCAATGGTTAACATGGGCTGCCCGAGCTCGTCAGTGTCAGAATTAACAGAAGCAGGAACTTCAAGCTTAAAAGATGTTGAAAGGAAGCAAATAAGAAGCACAATATGTTCCACGGAGAGCTCCTTGACATCATCTGAGAGTTCTGGGAGAAAGGAAGAGAAGCAACCAGTGAATGAGATTGGCGACACGGACACTCGTAAGTCTAATAAAACTACAGCTGAACTCCCATTAATGGATATCCATATTCACCCACATGACAATCCATGTAAAGGACGTTCAAGCAATCAAGCCAGTGGGAGGAAGAGACGTGAAAGCACTATTTCTGGTGGTTTCTGTGACGAGCAACAGACTGCTAAAAGATTGGCAACCCAAAATGAGAAATGTGATGATCAATTGAGAAATACTGGATTAGTGGGTAGATTTGATCTCAATAGCCGATACCAGAATGAGAGTGAATCAGGTTCCAAAGCAATAGACTTGAACTGCAAGGGATTGGATCAACTCAATGGGCCCCTTTAGAGTTTTGGAAACTTTTTTTAGATGGGTTTTAGTACTATAGTCAATGCAGAAAACTGTATTCTTAGAGCTAATCTTTTGTTTATAAACTATGTATATGGTTATGTGTATGGACCCCCAAGAACTTTTGAAACTAGTATATCCATATTAAAGGAAGAAGGTATAATACAATATTTGTGCGGATAGATCTCTCTGTCTCCTCCTTTTTAATGGCCTATTATCCTGAAAACTTTTGATCCTCTGATATCCACCTATAAAAGATAACTACACTTAATGGTCGTGAAAACAATCAGATGCCACTTATAAATTCACTCATGAACAGCCACTGAGTCAAGTCAACACCAGTTAGGTCTTTCAGGGAATGTTATGTCTCCAGGCACTTCTATCAGATTTTCCGAGCTAGTAGCTACCAGATCATCATCTTTTCTGGACCGTTTCATTAGATGCAAAATTTTAATTTTTTTTTTTAACCATAGTTTTGAAAACAAAGTATCTTTATTACCCACTGCCACTAAATTATTTCACCACCCAATTCTTGCAACTCAAGCTGGTGATTGCTGTTATTGCTGCCTCATGAACGCAGGGGCTCTTTGATGTAAATTTTGTACTAACCTTTTGTGTTTACTTAAATATAAAATAACAAAGGAAGCAGTTCAATTTATCATTGCAGCAACATATTATAGACCTATATTTACGAAAAAAAAAGGCCAAAAATTCATATTCATAAACCTCCAATAAACAATAAATGATTCATTAGTTAAACCATGCGTATTGCTAAAATGATGAATGCTAAGGGACCATAATCAATTCAGCTAACATGCTCGAGAAACTCATTGGTCAGATAGCCAAAGGGGTTAATATTTATTATTAAATGATTACATAAATTTGACCATCCTCACAAACGACTACAAGTATTGACAGGTAATATTTTCAGTACTTAGGATTGCAAAATTTAACAGTTCATAATATTTTTGTCATTGCCGTTCACCCAATAATCACGTCACATGGACAAACAAGATTTTGCATCCACAACTAACCAATTTTTCAATTTAAAACCATCGAAACCCATGTTTTTCTTTCCTAATATCTTCGTTCCCCATGTTTAAAAAAAAGGGAAAATCCTGTTGTTAAGCGGCATTGGACCACACGAACATCTCAAAGATTTCAACATTCGAATAACGATAGGTTTGAAAGAGGTTGGGCAAGGGATGCAAGATAATCCTTCCATTGCCGTATTATAATTGAAGCTGGGGTGTTTCTAATTAATTTGAATGCATCAAGGATGCGAATTTCTGCCAAGATGGCATTTCCAGCCTCTTTAAGGAAAGCTTAAATTGAACAGCACAGACCCCAGGAGAAACCACTCAATGGAATTCAATTATCTAGCTAGAGCAAAGAACTTGGAGGAATGTGTCAAGATGATTCGATTGCTACATACAGTGACCTAGTCTGAATCAGTGTCACTGTTCTTGGGAATTAAATTTAAACCCCAAGAGAACTTAATGCCTTCGGCCAATTCTGGTAGGAAATTTATGGATAAAGTAAGGCTACAGCTAAAATGAAATTGGAAGAAAATAAATAATAAGCACAAATTAGGACACTAGAAATTACGTGGTTCGGTTTTTAGCCTACGTTCACGGGCAAAGACAAAAAAAAAATATTTTACTAGTGATATAAGGATTACAAGTATTGTAATATTTTAGCTCACTTCCCAGAACCCCAATACACCCAATCTCTCACTCACTAATTCCACAAGATTATTAAACTCTTTAAAATCTCACACATATCCTTATTTTCAAAGAAATGTTGAAAATAGAGTGCTTGGAGAGGGAAATAGTGCCTCTATTTATAGGCTTCATTTCCTCTTCTCATTATATTAAAATAATAATAATATATATTTTATTTTATTATTTTTCCAAATTCAAAGTTTGAATTTAGAATTCAAACTTTGAAATATAGCTTCTAGATCTTCTTTTTCTTCTTTCTTCATTCAAAGATTACTACTTCTATATTGTATGGTTCTAGATTATATATTTCTAGATTATGTATGCATGTATTTTGTTAATATTTTCCCACTTGAAGATTTGATTGAAAACTAATCAATTTTCACGACATCCTTTCTGCTTTGCTATTGACATGTTGCTTACGTCTCTACTAGGTCACAAGAGAATTTACTTCATATAAACTTGTCAGTAATGATTGGCTTAGTCATAACATCTCCTAAGTTCTCTTTAGTATGGATTTTCTGTAAATCTACACTTCATCTTCCACTACTTCTCGAACGAAGTGATATTGAACTCATATATGTTTTGTCTTGGAATAAAAGACTGAATTTTTGTAATGTGCAAAGCACTCTGACTATCACAAAACACATGAATTTTCTCTTGTTTATGCCCGAGCTCTTCAAGTAATCTTTGTATCCAAATAGCTTCCTTGCAAACTTGTGTAGCTGCCATGTATTCTGCTTCTGTTGTAGATAAAGCCACAACAGTCTTTAGTTTTGAAACCCAGCTTACAGCTCCTCTCGCAAATGTAAACACATAGCCAGCAGTAAATTTTCTTTTATCAAGGTCACATGTGAAATCTGAATCCAAGTAGCCTCTGATAGTAAATTCTGACCCTCTATAACATAATGCAACATATGAGGTTCCTCTGATGTATCTTAGAATCCTCTTCACTGTTTGCCAATGTTCTCCACTAAGATTCGCCATGTATCGACTAACTGCTCCCACTGTTTGTTCAATGTTTGGTCTTGTTTAAATCATAGCGAACATCAAATTTCCTTACTGCTGATGCATACGGTACTCGAGACATCTCCTTCATCTCTACTTCATTGCTAGGACACATACTTGAGGATAACTTGAAATTAACAGGAAGTGGGGTAGAAATTGGCTTACAATATTGCATGTTGAAGCGTCGTAAGATTTTCTTCAATTAATTCTTCTGTGAAAGCCAAATCTTCCTGTTATTTCTATCTCGGTGAATTTGCATCCCTGCAATCTTGTTTGCTGGTCCCAAGTCCTTTATTTCAAACTCCCTAGCCAACTGTGCCTTTAATTTTTCGACTTGATCTTTGTTGGGGCCTACGACGAAAATGTCGTCCATATACAACATTAAAATGATAAAATCATTATCCTCAAATCTCTTGTAATAAGCACAATGGTCTGAACTGAGTTTGTTGTATCCAAGGCTCATGATGAAGGAATACAATCTCTTATACCAACACCTCAGCGCTTGTTTGAAACTGTATAGAGAATTGTTCAATCTGCAAACCAAGTTCTCCTTATCTGTTTCAGCAAAACCTTCTGGTTGGAGCATATAAATATCTTCTTCAAGTTCTCCATGAAGAAATGCAGTTTTCACATCTAACTATTCTAGATGTAGGTCAAATGTAGCACACATTGTCAAGACTACTCTGATTGTCATGAGTCGAACTACAGGAGAAAATATCTCATTGAAGTCAATACTTTCTTTCTGAGTATATCCTTTTACCATCAATCTTGCACGATACCGCTCCACTTGATTATTGCCATCACGTTTGATCTTGTAGACCCATTTGTTTCCAATAGATTTTCTTCCATGTGGTAGTGGCACAAGTTCACATGTCTTGTTCTTGTGTAGAGCTTCAAGTTTTTCCTGCATTGCTGCCATCTACAAAGTAACATATGAGCTGTTTAAAGTTTCATTCAAAGTTGATGGCTTTCCATCCTCTATTAAAAGACAATATGCAACATTGATTTCTATAACGTACTCTGAGTGCCAAGTTGGTGGTTGTCTCTTACGAGTTGACCGATGAACTTTTAGAGCTTCAGACTCGACTGATTCTTGTTCCTCGTACTCTGGTGTTGCTTCAGAAGACTCTGAATCTTCATGATTATTTTCTACATATACCGATGTAGTCTCTAACTTTTCTTTCACAGTACTAGTATCCCCATCTTTCTTTTACAGTTGATCTTCTTCAAAGACAACATTTCTGCTGATGACAATCTTGTGGGCAGTGGGATCCCACAGACGATACCCCTTTACACCATCAGCATACTCCAAAAAGATACACCTCCTAGATTTTGGATCTATCTTTGTTCTTTATTGGGCATTTTACATTACATACACAAGACATCCAAATGTATGTAAATGAGAGTAATCAGCTGGCTTACCTGTCCACATCTCCATCGGCGTCTTCAACTCAATAGCTGTTGATGGAGACTGATTTACCATATAACATGCAGTTTTGGCTGCTTCAGCCCAAAATAAGTTAGGTAGACCAATAGTCCTCAACATAGCTCTTATCACCTCTATAAGAGTTCTATTCATTCGCTCTGCCACTTTATTTTATTGAGGAGTGTATGTCACTGTAAACTGCCTTTGAATACCTTCTTGCTTACAGTATGCAAGAAATGCACCTATATACTTTCCACCATTATCTGTTCTTAAGCATTTGATCATTTTTCCGGATTCAAGTTCAATCCGTGCTTTGAATTCCTTGAATACTGAAAACACGTCTGACTTTTTCTTGATTGAATACACCCAACATCTCCTAGAGTAATCATCAACAAAAGTAACGAAATACTTTGCACCTCCTTGGGATAAATTCGGTGATTCCTAAATATCAGAATGAACTAAGTTTAGAATGCATTTACTTCTAGCATGAGATCTGCTAAACTTCAATTTGTGCTGCTTACTTATAACACAATGCTCGCAAAATAGTAAACTTACCAATTTGAGTCCCGGAAGCAGCTTTTGCTCAGAGAGAATCTTCAAACCTTATTCTGACATGTGGCCAAGTCTGAGATACCATATCATCATTGACTCTTCTCTATTTGACGCGACACATGCATCAACTTCCTGTAGTGTTTCTCTTTAAAGCATGAATAGATTCGCACCGATCTTTTCTACCTTCATTAATACAAGCACTTCTCTGACAATTTTTATCATGCCATTTGTAATATGGGTTTTGCACCCAAGACTATCTATTTGTCCTAAAGACAATAGATTTTTCTTTAGGCCTTTGACATATCGTATCTCCTGAATTGTGTGAACTGTACCATCATACATTTTTATTTTGACAGTACCAATACCAGCGATTTCCAAGGCATGGTCATTGCCCATGTACACAGGTCCTCCTGAGATAGGTTCATATGTGTAGAATCATTCTCTTCGAGAGGTCATGAGCCATGTTGCTCCTGAGTCTATAAGTCAGACGTCAGCTAACCGCTTCCTACCTTCTGTAACAGCTGCTGCCTCGATATAGAGAATTTCGCCATCATCCGAAGTACTAGCCACACAACCCTGAGCATTTGATGACTCAGGTGCTTTACTATCTCTACTCTTCTGATTGCTCCAACACTTTTTCTTCATATATCATTTCTTACCACAATTGTAGCATTTCACATTCTTCTTACTTCTGAACTTTGATTTAATATGATTGTGACTCCCAATGGGGCCACATTTCATTGATCTCCCTCTCATCATTGATAGCGCTTCCGCTTACTGTGAACTTGCCAGTCTGTCTTCCTTGCTTTTTCGCTTGTTTTTCTTATTTAAGACGGAGGCTGCAACATCATCGAAAACTAGACTGTCCGTCGGGTTGTTTTTCGTCAGATTGATAATGAGTTAATCATACGAATCTGATAGACTTTGAAGTAGAAGCTTCGCACGTTCATTTTCTTCTATTTTGTGACCCAACGTTGTGAGTTGCGAAAATAGAGTCTTCAATGTGTTGATATGGTTGGTCACTGATGTAGATTCCGCTATGCGAAAAGTATAGAGTCTCCTCTTTAGAAATATCTTGTTGTATAGTGACTTAGCCTCGTACAATTTTGTGAAAGTATCCCATATTTCATTCGCTGTCTTTTGCTCTGCCACACTGGATAACACATCGTCTGCAAGTGGTAAGTGTAAATCAGCAATTGTATTGCCGTCTATCTCGTTCCACTTGGCATCATCAGTTATCTCCATGGGTCTTTCTCCAATTGCTGCCAAGCAATTATTTTTTCTCAGAATAACTTTTATCTTCATTTTTCACAAGGAGAAATTATTCCCGTTAAACTTCTCAATTTCATAATTTGTCGCCATTGTTTTCACCATGAACTACCTTTGTTAGGATCGGCTCTCACTGTTTCAATAGTACCATATATGTGAACAGTAATCAGATAAGGGTGAAGTAGGGCTACAACTAAAATAAAATTAGAAGAAAATAAAGAACAAGCACAAACTAGGACACCAGAAATTAAGTGTTTCGGCTTTTAGCCTACGTCCACTCGGCGAAGATAAAAGAAAAATATTTTACTAGTGATATGAGGATTACAATGAAGTATTGTAATATTTTGCCTCACTTTCTAGAACCTCATTACACTCAATCTCTCACTCACTAATTCTACAAGAGTATTAAACTCTTTAAACTTTCACACATACCATTTCTCTCTCAAAGAAAGGTTGAAGATGGAGTACTTGGAGAGGGAAATAAAATCTCTATTTATAGACTTCATTTCCTCTCTTTATTATATTAAAATAATAATAATATATATTTTATTTTATTATTTTTCCGAATTCAAAGTTTAAATTTTAAATTCAAACTTTGAAATATGACTTCTAGATCTTTTTTTTCTTCCTTCTTCATTAAAAAATTACTACTTGTAGATTGCATGGTTTTAAATTGAATACTTCTAGATTATGTATGCATGTATTTTGTTAACAAATTTAGATGAAGAACTGAGAAAATTATGTAAGAACAATGTGAGAACTTTCTCTCACTATCATGGCGGTTGTGCAGTTGGGTCAGTTGTCGAGAAAGATTATGGGGTTTACGGAGGGCTAAGAGTAATTGATGGGTCAACATTTCAAGCATCACCGAGCACAAATCCAATGGCCACTCTCACGATGCTAGGCAGGTACCAAGGGATTAAAATACTCGAACAAAGAAAAGAGACTTCCGGCTAGCTTATACGAGGAATCAGCATGTCCTGTCAATAGTCCGAATTGTATGACCGTTGTATTTGTTGGAACACCCAGTCTGGCCTTGCTTTGCTTACATGAGGTTTATGTATGCATGTCTTGTGTGATTCTCCAAATTTATCGTGAAATTTATAGGAATGACTCTAAACTTTAACCGTTTTTAAAAAGTGGCTTAACCTGCAGCTTGCTTGCCTTTCTAATTTATATGCAAACTGCAAGGACGGTCAGTTAGGACCATAATAAAGCCCACTTTCCCTCACACTGTTTCTCAGTAACATTTCAAAGAAACTAAGTTCACATTTTATCAAAACTTAATTTGTTAATTTTATTCATTTCAAGTCAACTACATTTCGACGCTTAGAATTACTATATTTGTATTTATTATAAAAAAAATTTAAATAAATTTTTGGGTTAAACAGATTTTGTAATTAATAAAATATATTTCATGTATTAATAATACTAAAATTATTTTATGTATATAAAAAATAATTTAAAATTTTCTATATATTTATTTTAATATTATTTTTCTATTTATTATAAAATTTAATTTAATATAATATAAAATTATAAAGTATTAAAATAATTTTAATTAAATGTATAAATATTTATATTTATTTTAATATTATATTTTTATTTGTTATAAAATATTTGAGTCAATTTTTTTTTAAGTTAATAGACTTAAAGGGTGATATAATTAAAGAGGAGGTATTGGTTCTCCTTATTAAAAACTTATCTACATAATTAATTTTCCCAACTTTAGGTGTGAAGCTATCATTTTCCCAATTTCTACTAATCTGTTGTACTTACTAAAGCATAAAATGATAAGAATGCGGTTCAATTTATCATTGCAGCAACATCATCATGCCTCCAACAAACAGCAGATGAATCATTGGCTAAACCATGCGTATTGTTAAATATATGAATGCTAAGTAACCTTAATCAATTTAGCCACCACGCCTGAAAAAGTCAATGATTGTATAGCCAAAAAGATTAAAATATATAGTGTTGCCCCTTCACTCTCCTTAAGCAAGCGCAAACACCAAAAATGAAGTTTCCTGGTACGTTTCACTTTCATGAGCTTCTCATAACCCTTAGCTTCTTTCTATTAACCTTGCCTCTGTTCTCTTCTTCACTGCCCGAAGGTATGCTGCTCGGCTAAATGCAGGTTCTTACACGACTTTCATGTAAAAGCTTAAAGATAAAAACTGTGAAATTGATCTCATTCTTCTCTTATTATTGTAGGAAAGGGAAAAGAAGTCCCTTATTATATGACTTCAGATGTCAAAGAAGTTGCTGGCAAGTCCTTTGATTACATTGTTGTTGGAGGAGGCACCACTGGCTGCCCACTGGCTGCAACTTTATCCGACAACTTCTCTGTGCTATTAGTAGAGCGAGGTGGCTCCCCTTTTGGAAATCCATTGGTCACAGACAAAAGGTTCTACGGATTCTCACTGATACAAACTGATGAATACACATCAGTTGCACAAAGCTTTGTCTCGAAGGATGGGGTTCGGAACCATAGAGGACGGGTACTTGGAGGATCGTCAGCCATAAATGGTGGGTTCTACAGTAGAGCTAGAGAGGATTTTGTTAAAAAGGCCGGGTGGGATGAGGAGCTTGTAAAGGAGGCTTACGAATGGGTGGAATCTAAAGTAGTTTTTGCACCTGAGCTGACACCATGGCAGAGTGTTGTCGAATTTGGCCTTCTTGAAGCAGGAATTTTGCCTTATAATGGTTACAGTTTGGAACACATTGAGGGAACAAAAGTTGGTGGGACAGCATTTGACCAATGTGGAAAGAGACACACATCAGCTGATCTCCTGGAGGCAGGGAATCCTAAAAATCTTGTAGTTCTTCTGAATGCAACTGTAAACAACATTATCTTTAGTAACAATGGTAGGCAGAATTTCTCCATCTTTACTATGTGTGTTCAATGATTAATTATGGTAATCAAATTGATTAGTTCTTACTAATAGTGTTCATATGATGCAGGTAAGGGAAATGAGAGCAGAGCTCATGGCATAAGATTCATCAAGAGCGACGGTAGCTCAAATCATATGCACGAAGCTTACCTCAAAAAGCCAAGGAATTCGAGCACATGGGGTGATGTTATTTTGTCAGCAGGCGCATTAGGCAGTCCCCAACTGCTATTGTTAAGCGGCATTGGACCTCATGACCACCTCAAAGATCTTGACATTCCAAATATTGTAGATTTGCAAGAGGTTGGGGAAGGGATGCAAGACAATCCTTGCATTGCCAGGTTGGTTGACGCTATGCCGCAAAAGCGGCTACCAGAGCCACCTGAAGTTGTGGGCATAGCAGATAACTTCAGATTCATAATCCAAGCTGGGGTTTTGCCAATTAGCTTCAATGCGTCAAGGATGCCAATTGCTGCCAAAATGGCATTTCCAATGTCTAAAGGAAAGCTTGAATTGGACAGCACAGACCCCAGGCAAAATCCTTCAATCAAATTCAATTATCTAGCAAAGGAAAAAGACTTGGATGAGTGTGTAAAGATGGTTCAATTGCTCGAGAGAGTGACAAAGTCTCAATCGGTTTCTTCATTTCTGGGTATTAAACCCCAAGAAAAGTTGATGTCAAGTTCAGATGAGCTAAGAAAGTTCTGCAAAAACAATGTAAGGACTTTTTATCATTATCATGGTGGTTGCGTAGTTGGATCAGTCGTTGACAAAGATTACAGCGTTTATGGTGTTAAAGGGTTGAGAGTAATTGATGGATCAACTTTTCAAGAATCACCAGGTACAAATCCAATGGCCACGCTCATGATGCTAGGCAGGTACCAAGGGGTCAAACTTGTCGAAGAAAGAAGAGAGATTTGCAACCAACAAAATCATTAGCATCACAATCAAGGGATTATCAGTTTAAACCGTAAACGTTTCCTCGAGCATTTGAAGCAAGTGTGTAATCATCCTAACTATAATAATTTGTATAAAATTATATCAGTTTGACCACTCTCCTTCCGTTCCTAGCAAGTAAAGATCACATGGCTTTTTCTAGTGTTCAACCAAATAAAGGCAATCTTCATAGTAATGAGCCAAGGACTTGCAAATATTCATACAACTGACTAATTAATTCTAAGTAATATCAACTAAATCTAAAAACAATAATAATAATAATAATAATATCAAGTAAAACATTATTAACGCAATTTCACTGTACATATTATTCCACAAAATGACCCCCAACCCACCCCCAAAAAAAAAAATCACAAAAACTAGTCTCAATGCCTAGAGCTGGGAGAAGAAGAATCAGACACATCAGTAGAATCACTTGAAGGAGAAGTACTTTCGTTTTGATTAGAATTCTCACCGCTTCTTCTACCACCACCACTGATTGAAAAACTAACCCAAATTTCTCTCCTCCTCTCATCTCTTTTGTTGCCACTTTCCTCTTCCTCAACAGGCATCTTGTATCTACAAACAGGACACGAGCCATGAATCCCAAGCCACTTCTCAATACAATTTGCATGAAACTTATGCTTACACGGCATCTCTTTCGCCACCGCACCAACCTCATACTCCTCTAAACACACAACACACTCACCACCAAGATCTTCCTTTTCGCTTTCACCGACTTTGATACTTGGCATGGCCTCAACTGATGCATTTGAAGCAGGAGGCTGGCCATCTTTGCTAGCAAAATTTCTCAGCAGAGACTCCAAACTTGAAGTCCCTTCAATGACTACCATGCCCTGATTGAAAGGATTGATGAGAATGATTCTTTCGCTTGAACTTCTGTTTGCATGAGGGGTTTCCTCATCTGGGTTCTGCGAATTCTCGGAACTTTCTCTAGTGGAGGTATTGCCTGCGAAGCCTAAGATAAAGGGTAGAAACAAGGACATGTCTCTGTGACTTAACAGCCTCTCAAACAACGATGAAGCATCAGTTGCTTCAGCTTCAGAGGCCATGCGAGTGAACGAAAAAATGAAATTGTGATAGAAAGATTAAATCTTTTTTGAGAGATCCAAGATCAGATTTATAAGAGAAAACAGAAAGAAGGGGAAGAGGGAAGAATCTACTTTCAAAAGAACAGTGAACGAAATACTATGGGTTTGGAAGTGGGAATTATAAGGGAAAGCGCCCACAGGGAACACGAAGACAAGAAGGTTGTGGAAAGATCTGGAAGTATTCGAGTTGTCAGTTTGCGTGTGTGTGATTGTTTTGTGTGTTAATAAATTCTGCTCCTTTTGCCATGTTTATCAACCCTTTTAACTCAAGGGAAAAGATATTTTTGAGAGGCAATCAGGTGCTGCTGCGTCTGTGTGTGTCCTCCACCAATCTCAAACTCCAATTCCACTTTGTTATACATATTTTATTTCCAATCTTTTTTTTTTAATTTTTTTATTTTTTAAAATCGAGAGGAGAGGTTAGGTAGTACAAAATACGGATTATATAAAACTTTTTTTTTTTTTTAAGTTTTGAAAGGAAGATTCTAGAACTTAAACAGAGGTTCAGTTACGATTGTTTTCACGTGCCAATAGCTTTATATATATATAATTGGTAAAAAATTCTGAACATCCAAAGTGTCACGTAAGGGAAACGCTAGAATATTTGGGAATTAAGATGTCATTTAGACCCTTAGCCAGCCCGGATGAAGCATCTGTGGATCATTCTAGTGAGTAGCTCGAGTAGGTCAGTGTCATTTTCATTTATATTATGAATATGAAAGTATATTTTTTTGACTTACAAAATAAATTTAAATTTTATTATTTCTTTGGAGGAAAAAAAAAAAGAAAAGGAATACTGCAAAATACACGAACTCTCATGGCACATAACGTGTTTGATGAAATTCCTCTGCGACTGCTATAAAACTGCCGTCTGCTATTCAAATTTCACGTCATTTTGCAGGCATTGAGGCGGTAGTGCAACTCATTTCTTCGGATTTCTTCTTTGTTCTACTTCGGCACTTTTAACTGTTACAATGAGTCTCTTTAAAGCTGCTGCTGCACGACAATTCAATGCTTGCGATTTTTTTGGGACCAACGCAAAGCCCTTCAACTTGTTACCCTTTCCGACCCAGAGGAGGAGTAAGCCAGCCAACGCATTTTTCTTTTTTTCTTTTTTTTTGCCTCCAAAAAAAAACTCTAGTTATTATAAGAATGAATGCAGAGAGTCGAGTCAATGGCCCAGTTACTATATTTAATTTTGTTGGACTGCAAATATTTTTTAATGTCGAGTAGGTTTCTTTTTGAAGCCACTGGTGGTGGAAGCAAGAGCAAATGCCCGCACGGAAAGCGCCAAAATCCGAAACAGAAGGATTCAAAAGAAGGTATTGTTTCACTTGGTAGTTGTAGCTAAGCTGTATGTGCATGCAATGAAGCCCTTGCTAGTTCTCTGTTGAGATGGACCTTTATTTTTATACGAGTTATGGTGGTCGGCTGATGTATCAATGTTATGGCCTTGTATTGTCTTAACCAGTTTAATGGCACACCTGCAAAGCCGAGGCTTTCTGTATTCTGTTCGGATAAGCAGTTATATGCTATGCTAGTAGATGACCAAAACAAAAAGTGCTTATTTTATGGGAGCACTTTGCAGCAATCCATTCGTGGAAACAGAAATCCAACTTGTAGCACAATTGTAAGCGCTCCACTGAATTGAGCGAGCATTAGATTTCTTGTTTGTAATCTTACCGGTGACTGTTCCCGATATGTTTCTACTTTCCAGGAAGCTGCTGAGCGTGTTGGCGAAGAGCTTATCAACACTTGTATTACTCTTAACATTACTGAAATATCGTCTTATGACCGTAATGGCTCTCCTCGTGGTGAGAGATTGCAAGCCTTTGAGATTCCAATATCCCGTCATGGCTTCTTGCAACGAAAATAGATTGGCTTTCTTTTTCTTACAGTTTCTCATTTCATGTGAAAATTAGGCTTACATTTTTCGCCTAATTCACCCACTGTGGCACGTGAATATATCTGTAAAAAAGCGCGGGCTTCTCTTTTTTAACTCAACTGTGAAAAAAGTAATTTTCATGTATTTTTTGATAATGGTTGTCAGTATTTGTTTTCCTGCTTGGTTCGGAAATTTCTTAAGACAATATCCAAAAATTATAATGATAATGCAGTAATCCTTTTCCGTCACTTCATTCAGTATCTACCCACTTTTTTCGTCCACATTTCGTACCGGCACAGGTGCCAATTGCAGCGGTTGAGAGAGGTAGTTAGTTACCGTTGGAAATCCCAGTCAGTTATTGACTCCTACCAGTCTTAGTATTAATGAATAAAATCATCACTTTGTGTGGAAAATAACTCCTCTTAACAGAATGGAGAGTAATGAGGATGTTGGAATCAAAATCTACACCGCAAACCCACAAAGCGACCAAACGCCAAACCGTTCTTCCCCATCCCCACAAGAACCCGGCCGGAAAAGACGAGCGGTGGCCAAAGGAATGCAAAAGACTTTCTCCAAGACATCAATGCTCGTAAACTTTCTCCCTACAGGCACCCTTTTAACGTTTGAAATGTTACTCCCATCAGTATCAAACAACGGTGATTGCTCTCCCGTTAGCACTCAGATGATCCATTCCCTACTAGGCTTATGCGCTCTCTCTTGCTTCTTCTTTCACTTCACGGATAGTTTTAAAGGCCCCGACGGCAAGGTCTATTACGGGTTCGTGACTCCTAGAGGATTAGCTGTGTTTAAGCCTTGTCCGGGCTTGGAAGTTCCAAAAGATGATAAGTATAAAGTTGGACTAACCGATTTTGTACATGCAATTATGTCAGTGATGGTTTTTGCCGCGATTGCTTTCTCCGATCATCGTGTAACGGATTGTCTTTTCCCCAGTCATGTTAAGGACATGGGTCAGGTGATGGAGAGTTATCCTCTCATGGTCGGTATCATTTGCAGCGGCCTCTTTTTGGTCTTCCCCAACACAAGATACGGCATAGGATGCTCGGCTACTTGATTTTGTTTTATGAGAGTACATTTGTTCATTCTGTTATTTCCATTGTTCTCTTATTAAACTAAGTACATCCGGACGACATGGTCTATCAATTATCTATCGTGTTATATTAGATTTCAATTACCGAACTTTGTCAGACATGGACTTCATATACCATGAATGCTCACCGCGCCTGTTGCTAAACAATCAATTGACCTTTTGGGGTCAATAAAACACACGATGGCTTTAGGCAATGATACAGAACAAAGAATTGGTGGTAAATATTATAGCAGGTAAAAAACTTCTAGGCTTTCAGTATCCTAATACTGAGTGGTATCTGTACAGTGGATCTCTCTCTCTCTTTCTTCTCTACTTCATTGATATCCCTTTTAATATGCACTAGTGAAAAATATTCCTACTCTATTTTTACAAGAATACCATAATTTGCCTACAATCCTCAGTACCCTCCATACCTGACAAAAATATATATCCTTTTGAGTTCTTGATTCCTGCTCTCAATCAATCTCTACCAAAAACCAAATTCCAGGTATATTTTAAGTTGCAAATAGCTATGTTAAGCTTGGCGATGAATATAACTATATTTATCAATCACCACAGCATCTAGCAGCATTTCCTTCCTTGTGTTTCTGCCAAAGACAAAGCATCTCCCTAGGACTTTGGTAATGGGCAACAACATAACCATCCTTGCAACCATCATTGTGGACCCTCTCATCTTTCTCGTACCGGACTTCTAAACCTTCTTTCTTCATGTCTGCGATCCAAATGCCCATTGCCACATCTTCTAGCTTAAACATCTGCCATATGCATTAATTTGTTCATGAAGTTAAATACACATAAGAAAAACAGCAGTGGTGCAATGCCTACCAAAATGTTTTTAACTTAAGAACAGGGAGAGAAACATTATAATTAATTATCCTACCTTTAATCGCCCTTCTTTGTATCTTTTGTACACTGCCTTTCCTATGTCATGGGACACAACATAACCAGGACCATGTGCCCAAGGGGGGTAAGTTTCTTCAGGCCATTCCTTCATAAGAGCAGATAAGGAGAAGGGGCACCCATATAAGAAGCAGAAAATAAAATGTCTCGAGGAAATACTCGTGGATAATTGATTGGGGTGTGCAAATATCTTATTCTAGAATGAGACAAATTTTTGCGGATAATCCAACAACAATGCTGAATTCAATTACCTGAAGGCTAATGTACCACTTGCTTTCAGGATTCCTATGTGGTCGAGACTCAGAGTTAATGAGTCCATAAAGCAACCCAGAATGCACATTAATCCTCTTTAAAGAAGTCAGCACTTCATCCACACGAACAAATGCATCATCATCTGTCTTCATGATAAATTTTGCTGAAACAACATCCGTCTGTCGTGGAGATCAGGTCAATGAGGTAAAGGAATTATTCTCCTGTCATAAGAAGAGAGTCAAGAGACAAGGCTTTACCCCAAAGATGCAGATCGCTAAAGTTTTCCAGGTGATGAGATTGTAGTAGTCAACAAAAGGCATCAGCTGTATGTCTCCATATGTTCGTGCCTCATTCCAGAGTTCCCTATTGACTATCTGGTTTTTATGCTGCAATATGCCTCAAAATGGATTAGTACTTCAGCAATGGACTACATAACTACAACTTTGCACTGCACAACTCAGACCTGTAAAAGAACCTTTTTTGTGCTAGAACCTTACACAACTATCCCACATGACAATTGTGCGCCAGAGGAGAAAAAGATAAGATTCAACGAAGCTCACCAAACCAACAAAAAAGCGAACAGCAGCTGCTCCTGACCGCACTGCAGTGTACTGCATCCATGTCCTTCTAACTGCCATTCTTCGCTTAAAATTATTTGCTGTTGAGAAAACACCAATGAACAAATCCACAGGTTTATGAAGAGATAGAGGAGAAGATCTTAGTGCTTCTAAATCAGTTGCATGCTCTGAATCCTCAGACGTGGGTAAACCACTGGCCAAGACGGAAATTAATTTCAGGTCTCCAGAAATCCTAACTTCGTTAACCAGCCATGGCTCCAAAGTCTGAACATAAGATCAGCAAAAAGCAAATAAGTTCATTGCAATTATTGTTTATTTAACAGAATTCAACAAATCGCAGGAGAGAAGATGAAAGAAATTACTTCGCGATAAGCGAAGGATGTTATGTGCTTTCCGTCAACTGTTGTTTGGATTCCTTCTGATCCTACTCTAATTGTGGCAACAAACAGATGACCTTGCTTAAAAGGAAAATATCTTTTGGTTTTAGACCCTTCTCGTGCCATGCGGGACGTCCTTGAGTTATTCAAGTGCATGCTAGCAGTAGGAAGCCGCTTATCATCATTGCCAACCAACTTGTTGCACTGATCTAACTCATCCACTACAATATGAAAGTAGATGACTTATAATATAATACAGCACACAGTAATAAGTGAAGATAAACTTTGTGAAGGTAAACAAATTGAACAAAGAAATATGCACTTACAACATGATTTCAACATTTCAGTTGATAAATATCATAATGGTAACATTCACACGAAAGTCGAATTGAACCTGGCATCTAGTAACTTATTAACTTTGCAACAAAATATTGCTTCTCATTTACATACAATCAATTAACTTAATGACATATCTGAAGTTTATACGACCACTGTAATTACTACACCCTATATACGTTTGAATATTGAAGGCCCCTATATCTAGTGGAGAGTTTAAAATGGGTATTTTGAAAGTTCCAGTTGTTTCTAATGGGATGAATGCAGCCTACATAAGCAGTGTGTGAACAACTTTTACCTTTCTTGTGCTCAATAACTTAAAAAAGGAATAGAAACTTTTACCTTTTATAATCTTCTCAGGAGAAGGAGATGGACAACGCTCCTCTTCACCCCAGTCATGAGCTAAAGTCCAGGTGTTTTGGACAATCACAGGATTCTCAGTTATCTTATCGCCGAGTAGCCTGACATTGTAATGTAAGACAATGGGTGGATCAGGCTCCCCTGGAAGTGGTTCTCCTGTTAAGTCAATCCGAAAATTACCAAGAAGACCATTTGGAATGCCAATGATTGTAATAGAAGAACCCTGAGTTAGTCCGCAAGGAACCTGTAGCTTAAAACTGCTGCTGTTAGGATCAGTGGCATTCATTTTGTTTAAGAAATGAGGACATTGTTTCTCTTTTGCTCTCCTGACTGAACTTCCATTAGTATAACCGAGTTTTTCCTCTTCAACTGACACCATAAGGTTATTCCATGCACTTCCAGCTTCCTTAATAGCCTCTACTCCATTTGGCAAAACCTGAGAATGATTAATTAACCGTTTCAAGAGGTACCAGGTCAGCAAAGATTGCTCCTCTTCCTTGGATATATTCCTCTGAGAGAAGAGGCCGAAGGTTATGGCATCAATTGAAATCACTTGAGAAGCATTCTCAGGATTTTGAACTGCAGGGGCAGCTACAGTATGTGTCCATGCCAGAGGATTACTTGCATTGGAGGAGACAAGACTAGTCAAATAACTTTCCCCAATAGGATTTTTCATAAAACCATATCTCAGGAGCAACAACATGAACAGAGATGCAATTAAAACACCACCGTACCATTTCTTCATTCTGTCACTTAAACGATTACATCAAAATTATTTAGCCTCCTTTCCATAGAGATAGAGCATGAAATAGCAAATATGTGGTTGACTGGTGAACAACACTTGAATGAATTAAATAAGAGGAATTCTATGAGCAAATCCACAAAGCTGTGGTTGTAATAAACTGGACAAAGATGATTTACTTAGCCGCAGACAGTTAACACCCTTCAGCAAGATATAATTCCGGCATATAATGCAAAAAGTAGGATCAGCTCATACTTATCGGAAGCGCAAACATATACAGTTGGCTTGAAAAAAGAATGCTTCAACTACATCAATGACAACTTTACTACAGTTCTTGATGGAGCATCTGGGAAAAGACTGTCATGCAGCTCATGCTGGAAGAAATTCCAAAAGCAATTAGTCCACAAATGAGAGTCAAAAGTTCCCAAAAAAGAATTCTATGGCTAAATTACATATTCAGGTACTACTGGGTAAAAGATTTATCAGAAATGAACCAAATGCACACAACATGATACAGACCAAAAAATAAAAATAAAAAAGAAATCATGTTCCTTGCCTCTCCTTTGATTTTAAACCAGTTCATAATTGAGCATTAAGAAGCTAATCAAAACAGGAATCATCCTGTACCTCTAAAAAATTTTCCAAAATTCCCCAAATTTGCGCACTAGTTTCACCATAATCGTATAGAAACAACCAAAGGGAACTCACACATGAAAAAACGAGATATCACCTACCTCAGAACTCAAATGAATGACCAAGCCACGGGTCAACAGCTGACCATTCAACAGCCATTAGATGTTCTTTGTTGACTAAAGAGCAATATGACTAACCCATATAAAATTTTCCAGTGACTTCGTCAACTAAGAAGCCCACCAAGTGATAAGCATCATAAACTATTTACTTTACAAGATAAAATGTTAGATCACCAAATCAACTGAGGTAGGGACCACAACATATCAATGGCCAATATCACATATATTAGAAAACAACAGAACAAATTCAAACTGCATTACACTACGATCAAGATGCAAGAAAGAAACTTTAGGTCTCCAGTGGAGAATAATTGAACTAACTGCAGTTTAAATCGAATGAATTCATTTCATTTCATTATTTAAAATTATCAAGTTCATCTCAGCCTGCATAGGGCAGTTTCCTCTTTTGATATACTGAAAAAATTGTAGAAAAGTCGTATAAATTGATTTTTTTTTTTTAATTACAACTAATAAGCTTAGTTGGAGCAGAGTTTCAGAACTGGAATAGCGAAGCTTAGTTCAATTTTCTCGAGAAACAAACAGATCCAAATGCATTGCTCTGAAACCGAAGTTAATCAAAAAATGGCCATGAACAGTACATGAAATCAGCTCTAACTTTAAAAACTGTACTTAAAAACAACTTAACAAGCAGAATTAACTGTTTGAAATGAAGTTGAAGAGTAAAGTTTACCTTATCCTTTTTCTATTCAGAAAATTTTCCAAGAGAGTGACAAAAAAAAGGGCGAGAAAATTTGCGTTCTACAGTTCTTCCGTCTTGACGTGTAGACTAAGCACGCTTACACCGGTGAAAGTATAAAAACTTGAAAAAAAAGAACAAAAAAATTGCCCCGGTCTTTTTCATTTATTATTATTATTATTTATTTATTTTAAAAAAAAAAAAAAAAAAAAAGAAATTGTGTTTTTGTTGACTTAAAAAACTATCCAAGTTCATCCAGCGTAGTCTTCATTAATGTTCAAATGACTGTCGCCTTTAATAGGGACTACCGTTGCTGTTTGAATTGAGTCGGCCAATGGAATTGCGCCATGCACATGGACTATTTAAAAATATGTGACGTGGCTAACTGCGATGGGTTAAGTGAAAGACAATGGCGAACCTTATTGCGTCTTTCTTCTATCTTCTTTGCTTGATCTTTATTTAGCATCACAGGGACCAGTTGATGGTCATTGGTCACAGACTTAGATGGACCCACAGCACGTGATCGTTTGTTCAAAATGAACAGTGATTATTGGAATGTGAGGGGATAAGAGTTACAGCTTCGTCGCGGATGGGTTTCTCCTGTCTTTTTGTTCTTTTTCATTACTTTTTCTTTTCAATTTTATGGAATGAATGATATTACTTTTCTTTTTCTTGACACGTTTAACGGCGGGCGAAGGCCGGTGAATTTGCAAAACGGTCAAGAAAATGACAAAAAAAGGAGGGCCGGCTGAGCCTGAAATCATGAAAAATGAAAACAACAAAATTACGTGCCATTGCTTGGTGATAATCTTGTCCATAAATTCAAACGTTCACCACCTTTTTAATGCACTCAAACGTTGAATTTGTTTATTCATATCCATTATTAAACTAAATGAAACGTCAAGTGGAAGGCTAAACTCGATTATGAGAGAAGTTTGCGTTAATCAAAATTAAACAGACTGTTTTATAATTATTCAAATCTCCAACTTCATGGTTAAGAAAAAGAGATGTGCGACCATTTGGCTGGGACTTTTCATCCCCCGAAAAGTGGAGGTATTATAAAAATTATTGTAGGGGTAGAATCGTTTATTGCTGACACAGTAGATTAATACTGTATTAAATAAAACATTCAAAAAACATAAAGAGAGTCTCAGCATGGACCTATCACGAAAGGCCAAAAATGTGAGACTGAAGAAACAAGATTGCACTGTTTGCACATCACCCAATAAAATCGGAAAAGTTATGTGAAGTTTAAGTTGGGGCCAACTTGTTTATGAGATTCCATACTTTGGGATTTTATGTACTTAATGATATTATGCTCGCTTTTGGTATTCCGAAAAAATAAATCTTGATATATTTATCCAACAGATATAATTTATTCATGTTGAAACTTCAAATAGATTCCATGTACTTTTACCTTCAATGAATGGCCCTGCATTCGGGGCGGGTCCGAAGAATATAGTTGTCTCGTTAGGTAAGTACTATTAATGAAAATAGTAATTCTCTACTCTTAATAATAAGCCCAAAAGATTTCCTGTTTCGGATAGCAGCTACCCAATATTTAGGGATCCTTTACTGGACCCATACGGATTTTTGTGGGTCTTGCTGTAACTGGTATTTTTGAATGAAAAGATACATATGCATATTTTGCCACGGCACCATACATTTCGTTTCATTGCTCGACATCCTACTTCGATTTGTGTAGAAACGATCCAAGCGGGTTACGTCAAGAATAAAAAAATAAAAAAAGTGAGAGAAAAATACGAATTAATTATATTAATTAATAGTTAACAGAATCAAAGAAACACGAAAGTCATTGAAAAACAACGCATAATAATATGTTTTTGTAAAACTAGCGTAATGAGTTGTTGTTTGAAAATATAGTTTTGAGTGTGGCTTATGTAGTGTAAGTGGAAGGTTAAAGGATTATTTAAACTAACCTATTTAAATACTTTAAAATGATATATTTACATACTCAAAATAATGTTTGAGTGAATAAAAAATTTAAGACTAAAAAATAAAAGTATGAGTTATAGAGATTGTAACAAATTGTTATATTTAAAATTAATTATGCAAAATATTCTATAATTTATTATGTGTAACTGCTAATTAAATTCAAAATTCATGATGAGATTATAACAGTCAATAAAATTCGAATTCTAATATGAAATTTAATACATGGTTAATGAAATTGTGGTTACTCTTTAATTTAATTTAAGAATTAAATCCAAAGTTTAATAGGCATGACTTACTTTTAATTAGATCTTAAAGGTAGTGGTTACAAGTGCATTTAATAAGATACTAAATGCATTGGTATATAACTTAAAGCAGTCAAGTTTTCAACTAAAATGCTTTCATAGAATTCTATAAATTATTAGCACATTATTCTACCTCATTTGCAAAGACACAAAATAGTGTATGTGGTGGAAAATGACGAGAAAGAGAATGAATATAGATTAAAGAATATGAATATATAATCTCCAACTCCTCGTTTTTTTGTATATCCATTTTTATAGAATTAAGGCACAATAGAAGTTCGTTATAAAATAAACTAACAGTGTACCAAAGTTATTCATTATCGTTGTATCCTTAAAGATAGATGTCATTAAAATCCTAAAAAACATCTGAGAGTATGAGGTGAATCTGATTTAAAGAAGTTGTTGTATCACACATGCTGCATTCTTTTATCTTATTTTATGTCATTATTTCATTATAGTAATTATTATTTTAGCTGTAATGTTTGTTATTTTATAAAGTCCTAATTTATAATTTATTATTTCAAGATCTGTTCCTCCTTTATTGTGTATTCTATCCCATACATTTATTATGGGCTGGTTTAAATGAATTGACAAGCGTAGTTGCATTTCTTGAATTTGATGTCGGGTTTGCTCATCTAGGGCTTTTGCGCCAAGGAAGAAGAATCGTGATTATCTGAATTAAATAATTAACACGATCATACAGAGAATCCGATAATCATAAATTCATGATAGGCAGAACATGGGTTGGTGAGCTAGTTTAGTAATAGTGTTGGGGCCGTCAGAACAACACCCATTTAATATATTTATAAAATCCTTTTTTCTTTTCTTTTTTTTTTTTGTAACCATAATTCTATTGCTAAAGGATATTATATAAAAGAACTATTATAAATTTAACTAATTAAAATATCTTTATGAATCGCGAACTTAACAATGTTTAAATTCCAATATATGATACAATTGATATTTTTGATAAAATCAAAATAATTTTTATAATAATTTTTTTTTGAAAATTTATATTTGTAAGTTAGTTAATTTATTCTGGATGATTGTAAAATTTAACTAAAACTATAGTGTAATTTTTATCCTTTTTTGGTAATTCCATCCAAGAGAGTTGTAAATATATAGAATGGGTTTTAGAGGTTAATAGCTCAACAGTAGATAATTACATATTGGGCTTTCTGGACTTTAAATACAATACCCACTCAAGGAAGTAGGACGATTTTTGTCTTCTTCAATGCAAAAGAACTGGACTTCTCTAACAAATCCCTTTATGCGTAACGTGGATTTAAAAAAGATTTTTTTTTTTTTTGGGATGGACGTTGAAGAAAGAATTTGAAAATGAGAAAAAGAAATCAATAGTATGTAATACATGTAGGCAAATAAACTATAGACTTGTTCGACCTAAAGAACTAAATTACAAATTTATGTTTAATAATAATAATAATAATAATATTCAAGACAAGTATCAACATTAATCACCTCGCAAGCATGTTATCATATTTAGATAATGATCTTGTTTTTACAAATATATTAACCCGTCACATTGCATGCGTTTAATAAAACGGGAGAGCTATGCCAGAATTAGTCAAGCAACCCCAGGAAAAATGATCAAAACCTCCCTCTTGTTTTCATAAGTAGTTGAAAAGTGGGTTTCAATCATTTTCCCATCAACCCTCCTCGTCATTAAGCTATTATAATTTTCCATATTATATATAAATTTCCGACTTGATGCCAAAGTTGAAAATCTCAACAATGTATCCAATTTAATTGGCAAGTCGAATTTTACAATTGATACAATATCTCATCTTCTTCATTTTTTTTTTAGTTATTTAATATGGATGATTGTACTGATGAAAATTGTTCTGTAGAAGTAAGCTTTAACAATTAATTGATAAAATTTTATTGTCAATACAATGAGATGTTTCCATCAATCCATATGGGTGACAGAGAGATGTAATTCTTCGACTATATATGTGTGTGTGAGAGAGAGAGTTCTAAAACCTTGGGAACTGGACAGTGGAAGCACATCTCTTCTTTGGTAGCTTAGGGCACTGGATAAATTCAGAGGCAGAAGTGTCGACACACATGTAAATTTGGTAAAGCTGGCTGTTATGTTCTGGATCCACATTGCATTCAATTCCCGGAGTAAACCCAGTTGCCTCCTTGATGGCATCTGTTATGCTCTCCAACCCGTAAAACCCATCATCTGGTTTGATTCCTGAAATTATGTAGTGTTTCCCACGGCACAAATTAATACATAGAAAGTTGATTCTTTAATTAGAACAATCAATTAATTAGTTCCATGCTCGCCTCTTAATTTCATTGAAAGCAGTATTTATATTATAATGAACATAATATGTGTGATTGATTATGAATATTAAATATAGTCAATGTACGTGCCTGCATTCTTGAGAGCTTGGAGGAGGTTTGCTTTCTCTTTCAATTTAAGAGCTGCTTCGAAGTATTCCCGTTGGTCAAGTTCGGACTCTGCACACGTACCATGTTTCACCCATTCGTGTGTCCAGAACTTGGTACCGTCGTTGCTAGGGCAAGACAGAGTTGGCCAGTTCTTTCTCAGATCGCTGATCAGATCTGACATCTGCACACATATGCAAAAGCAAAATTCTAGAAAATTAATTTTACCTCGTTTGCTAAAATTTATATCTTCTCTACTTGGGATTTTTAAAGTGTTTTCTTACTTCATTATAGTCCCAATTGAACCAAAATTATTATAAAAAGGAAAAAGGAAAAAAAAAAAAGTACCTGAGACTTATCAAAAACACTATCAGGGTCACAGTTTGATGGATAGGAGCCGTCTTTGTATTCAGGCCAAAGCCCGTGAATGCCAAAATCAGCTGCTGGCTTCCCTGACTTTGGGTAGCAACAGCTCTGCTTTGTATCACAGTACGATCCTGGCCACTGCATGCATACAAAATTAATTAAAAACATATATAATAAGAGCAATATAAATTGTAAAGGAGGCTGATATATCATTAATTTAATCACCTGCTGGACAAAGTAGAAAAAATCGAAATCCTGTGAAACACAAAGAATTGAAAGATATTGTATGATCAAAAGCTTGATAAAGATTGAAAACTGGACTTTCATCTTTAGCTAGCAAGCGAGGTTAATCATGCGCTTTCCTTTGTGTCACAACTTTGCAATAATTAAGAATGCGGAGTTTGCAATTGGTGGGTATATGAATTAATCATCGTTTGCGTGCGTAACGGTTTTCTCTCATTGTCGTTAAGGCTTTGCTTGCCTTTTTGTATTTCTTTTCTCTTATTATTATTATTATTATTATTATTATTATTATTTATAAATATAGTGTAACTATATTAATTGATGAATGACCCGCAGCTTTATGCATGAAAATCAATTTGATCATAGTCAGTTTCTGTTTCGGAAGAAATTGAGAATTTCTTCTTTTTTTTTTTTTGAAAAAAAAGGCATTAAGTATTTGTTAGTTGTGATTTGTTAATATATATGTATGCATTTTCAACTTCAATTTATTTTCGAATCGTAGAAGCAATTAAAATAGTTGTTGCGTGTTTGAGCACCTAATAAGACCTCATCTGAAAGCGGTTTTAAAGTTTAAAACACTTTTTACCTGAAGCAATTTCGTTTTGTAGCGCTTTTAGTTCATTATTTTATGAAGAAACTAGGAAAGGGTCTCCCACTTAATATTGTTTGATTTCTTGTTTACTGTTTCTTGCGATGGAAAGTTTCCAACATCGATCCATCTATCATTGCAAAAGAATAAAAATCATAATAATAATTTCTTTTTGCAGGAAACTAGCTAGTCGGAACATGATTAACAAATTCTAGTTAACCAAAAATTTTAAAATATATCATATGTAATATAATTAATTAATACATGTATAATATTTATATTTGAATTTAATACAATGATATAGCTACTATTTGTACGATGGTTTTTCAAAATTTGTCCTAACTGATAACAAACTCCATAGCTTATTGAAATTATGCTTGATACTAATTTATATTGTCAAATTTGGGAACAAACTGCAAACAGCAAACTAGTTGGTAGTGCAGTTGCGTGCAAGTCAACTTGTTTTTTTCCTGTAACAAAACGTGGCAATGACACAATAAAACTGTTTGGACGGTTTCCATTTTCCCTCTAAAGGCACCACGCAGTGCATCAAAATTAATTTGCTTTCACATGGAAAAACAATTAAAATGCATCAAGTAGACTGCAAGTGCAAGCCATGGAATTCAAAAGGTGCTTTGGCAAGTGCTAGCTGCCACATGATTAATTAACGATATAACTACCACATTGTCAAGTTTGGGAACAAACTAACTGTACTTAAGCAACTAGTTTGGTACAGCAATATAAGATTGATCAATAATAAAAATAACCGAAATCGAATTAACGCAACATAACATGATTCATCCCCTGATCACTAAAAGGATGGAAACTCAATCCGGGATCCACACTTTTTGCCGCTGGGAAAGACGGGGCAGTTGATGAAATTAGAGGCAGAAGTGTCGACGCACAAGTAAATCTGATAAAGCTGGCTCTTGCCTGATTCATCAACATTGCACTCTATCCATGGACTGAACCCACTTGCTTCTTTTATCGCATCCTTAATGCTTTCCATGCTGTACGAACTTCCGTCAGGCACTATTCCTACAGTAAATAAAAATCAATATATTAATTAATTACATTAGGCTTCAATTCTATGTATTAAAATTAATATGTATGAATTAATTTGAGACCTGCGGTTTTGAGAGCTTGGAGGAGATTGATTTGATTTTTCAAGTTAAGAGCTGTTTGAAAGTAGTCATGTTGGTTAAGGACAGACTCAGAGCAAGTGCCGTGTTTCTCCCATTCATGTGACCAAAATGTTATGCCATTCCCGCTTGGGCAAGCCAGTGTCGGCCAGTTCTTTTGCATGCTGCTTCGCAGGTCTGATATCTATATACCATAATTAAAATATATGTATATAACAAATTTAAATTAGTTAATGGGGTCTACGCATGTAAAGGAAAGTGGTAGGGTGATGATAACAATATATAGAAAGGAAGGGGAGGCTAAAGAGTGGAGGGACCTGGGATTGATCGAAAGGGGCATTGGGATCACAGTTGGACGGATAGGAGCCATCCTTGTAATTAGGCCAGAGTCCATGAATCCCGAAATCTGCTGCTGGCTTTCCAGTTGTTGGATAGCAGCAACTCTTTTCTGTATCACAGTATGATCCTGGCCACTACATTTAATTTCATAACCCATTACATAAATGATGCCCAACCCCGGCCACAGAAATATTATTTCATAATATATATATATATATATATATGGTGCATAAACAAAGAACGAATTGATAGAACTACATACATGTATATAATAAATCACTTACCTGCAGGACAAAGTAGAAGAAATCGAAGTTCTGGGCAGCACAAAGAACTGATAGATACTGAACGAAGAAAAGTTTGATCAAGATTATTGAAAACTGGTGCCTGTTGGACTCCATAATTCTCAAAGTGCCAATAATAAAATCAATATTAATTACTGGGATATGGACAATGGTTTTGAATGTATTTATGTATAGAAGAAGCCCCGTAACAGTTTCACTGGTTGTGTGAAAGGATGTTGATATTTGTGTTGTATTTATAAGCAAAAATGGAAGGTTGTGGACAGAATCATAAAAAAGAATCAGTATATGCCTCACTATTGCCGCTTTCAATTTCCATATATATAATTATTCTTGATCATAACATCGTGTTTCTTTTTTTCCTTTTTTTTTTTAGGTGAGTGTAAACTACTCCCATGATTCTTCTCTTTGTGTCGGCTAATCATCATTTAATTTTCTGTCGTTTTCTTCTTCTTTTTTTGCTTGGAAACAAGTTTTTGCTTTTGCATTCCTTATCTCGTACCCCACTTTTCAGATTTTGCAGTCCTACAATTTAAAGTAAGAGAACGGCTATATTAGGTAGTCAGATGTTAGAATCTAAAAGATTTTGGACAATTTATTAATGGGGCAAGCGGATTTCATAACGTTTGAGGAAATATTATCATGTGTAATATTTGTTGAAACATTCTTGGACCTTTGTATTGACAATTTGTATTAGCTAAATACCATAGGATAAATTTTACATAATTAGTTTATGACAGGGTACATGAAGTTGGGACTTGGAAGAGATGGCAATGTCAGTGTCACAGCGTTTAAGTTAAATAGATTGGTTTGAAACTTAAAAATGGGACAACCAAAGCACCCACTAATAGAACTGCCATGCACAATTGTTTGATTTGGATTTTGATTTGTTCAGTTCACTCATAAAAAATAAATAAATGACTTGTCTAAACGAAACTCTCCTCCTCCGCATTCACGTCACATCTCCTATTGTTTTCACACGAAAATCATTGACATCCACATGTCCTCCTTTCACACTTATGTCCACATTCTTAATTCTTTAGTTTATCGAATTTTTATCATATTTACAAATTCATCGTACAATAAAAACTTTTTTCTTTAAAATGATAATTTTTATGTAGTTATAAATAATTATAGTCTCAGTTTAAACTAATTAAAAATAAAATAAATTTTACATAATAATAAGTTATAATTTTTTAAATTCTACCTTAAGAAATTTGAAAGAGATAAGTAAATTGTTTAAGTATCTTAGATATTTCAATTTGTGAGTACATATTTTCTAACCACTTTATAAGATCTTTTTGTTTCCAGAGGTATGATTCTTTTATTTTGCGCAACTTAACCGGAGTATTTTCGGCATGGTTGATTTGCTAGAGGAAAAAGTATAGATATCACTTGAATTAGTTGATTGAATGCATGGGTTGCATTTTACAATGTAAAATATTTATAGAAAACGTACATGGAGAGAAAATTATTAAAGCTAATGTAAACACTTAAATTTTTAAGATAGTCTAAACACTTAAATTTTTAACACTACATAGATACATTTATTATATTTTTAAATTATGTCTATCTCTTTTTTTTAATATCTACGTATTAGATTTGACATATTTAATTAATTAATTCATTAATGCATACTTTATTTTTGTATAACTTGCGCTATAGATAAGTAGATAAGTAATGCAAACCAATAATTTTTTGAACTACGCCTATATTAGTTTAGTATTATAAAAAAATTTATTTATCTAATAAAACTTTAGTACATATATGGAGCTGACCTGTTACTTTTTATTATATGTATTGACTTTTTATTGTACTCTTTCAATTTTGTATAACAGGTTCGTACTTTACATAGTATTACTCTAAAGGTTAATTTGATAATATTGTAGTTTTTAAAATAATTGATATTAATTATGCTGTAAAAATAATTAGTCGTGAAGAAAATTAGTTTAATATTTAGTAAAATTTATTTTTTAAAAATATTGTGAATTTTAAAAGTAGTTGAATATGTTTGGTAAATCTTATTGTGAAGCTCCTGTAAGAATATAAACAATTGAATTATACATAATATTGAATAAAATTTATTTATACTTTTATAAATATGTATAGAAATTATTTTTAATTGTGTATATATAATAATTGATAATTAAAATAAATATTTTATATTATTAAATTTATTTTTTATTTTGTTATCTCAAAATAATAATTTCTTTAAAGTTAATGATTTTATTTTTTAATTAATAAGAATAATTTTAGATTTTTAAATAAATATGAGGATGTATATGAAATTGTATTATGTATAAAAGTGATTCTCAAAATCATATTTTAGAAAATTACTATTTTCTTATTTTTTAAAATTTGTTGTAGGATGGGGTGATATTACCAAAAGTGATTTTTAAAAAAAAAATTATAAAACACCAATATGAGTTTTTACTTTTTAAAATTAATTTTGAGCCTCCCAAAAAAATCCTAAACATACACTAAAGAATTGATGATATGATTTTGTAATACTGTTACAAATATTATATTATTATTATATTTACAATCATATTCTATAACTAGAACTCCTTTAAGGAGGATTGAAATTAATCATCATAAATATTTTTATGACAACTCGATTTTTACTCTTAATATTGTGAATGCAAAGATTCGCCTATTAAATTATAAGTTTATTGATGAATTACGTTGGGCCTTCAAGATTGATAAGTGGGCCAACTTCTTCCTTAACAATATTTCAACACATTCAATGTGATCTTTAAAGATCAGTAACTGTTTCAAGAAGCAATGGTTCATGCATCAACATTAGTTGCATTTTTGTTTTGTTTTCATTCCAAGAAAAGCATCAATGCTACAATAAAATCTCTTATATACGTTTTTATCAACAACATTCAACAACAATGTGAAACTGAATGCACACGTCTATTATTGTAAATACACAGGATTCTGCCCATAAGGCATTATTGTAACCCATGAATCCTGAAAAGTGTTGCGGGTCTTCCTGTTGTTGTATGAATAGCACACAGCAGCAACTTTGATTTCTGATTTCTGTCACCCTATGAACCCGGCCAATGGAATCAAAACAGTATATGAATTATAATACTATCATAATGAAGCATATGTATAACTACCGTTGCAATTACAAGGATTCAAGGATGATTTATCTATTGAAACAAGTTTATTCACCAGTTACACAAACTGGAAAAAATCAAAACCCCGTGACAACTATAAGAGACTGTATTTGATGAAGACTGAAAAGTCCACGTCATCTTCCTCTCCCTGCCCCTGTGCTTTCTGCATTTCTTTAAAGAGAAAATTGTTAATGCAAGGGTGTAAATGGCTGCACCATCCTGATACATCGGCAAAATTACTATCATGTGACCAAAATTTGTGAAGCACTGTGCTGATATATTTTGTTGTTCTGTGAAACATGTGCACAAGGTTGCCATTTGAACTCCTTTCTTATGCCAACCTTTTCAATTATAAGAAGCACAGCCGAATCTTGACCACCAAGGGCCTGGCACACAGAGTCTGTTTTTGGTAAATCCTATGACGGTGGGATGCTGTCAAGATCTTGTCAACGATATGTCACTGAAATGGCAAGAGAACAGTTCAGTTCTAATATAAGGATAGAGGTACTGTAATTACCAGAAGAGAAAATTTATATAATTACCAGAAGAGAAAATTCCAGTACAACCGAATGTCATATATAGCAATTTTTCTTTTAATTATTTCTGATTGGTTCAAATGAATCTAGTTACATGGAAAAAGTATCTAAATTCACAATTGTTGAATTTAAAGATCTATATTTCCTTTACCTCAGTAACTTACATGGGGAATACTGAGTGGGTCTCCATTTGCACATTCTTCCTGGTTCTCAAATGACATGGGGTACAAGCAAAGCCTCTCAATAGGCAATGCAATGAAATATCCACTAGGACCACTACATTATTTTTCACCTATTGCTGGGGTGAAAATGGACACATACATTTCTCCAAATGATTACTGGTTAAATCAATTTTATCACCAGAAATCACCACAAGAGCACTTCCCATCTTTGAAGTGATGGAAACGTTGGACATCTCTAAGGACTATCTGCCTATTAAAAATCAGTGATATAAGTTTAGCCGCAGAATGACAATCACCACAGACCCGAAGGTTCTTCACCACACGAATTGTAGTTCCAGGTGGAGTGTTTAGGAGCCCAAAAGTGATGGCTAGTTTCTCACTATGATATCTAAGTGCAATCTCTTTCTTTTCATCTTCCATATCCACGTGATGGACTAGAGAAGTATCTGGTACATAGCCAACCATCTTCAATTCCTTAACCAACTCATCAAGTGCTTTTTGCAGATCAGTAGAATAAAAATGCACTCCATCCCCAGAAAAAAATTCATGTACTACATTGTTCACCTCTATGGAACTACAGCCAGGAACTTTCACAACACCTCTATCTTTCATCAGCTTCCTCAAATAATCCACATCTTCCCATCTCCCGGCCCTGGCACACAAGTTCGATAAGATCACATAATCACCACCATGGGAGTCATCTAGCTCAAAAATTCTTTCAATAACCTGCTTTGCAAGTTCGAGGTTGCTATGGCTACTACAACAAGATAACAAGGTTCGCCATAATATTGGGGCTGACTTGATTGGCAATTCATCAATGAACCTATAAGCCTCATCCAAGCGTCCAGCTCGACCAAGTAAATCCACCATACATCCGTAATGCTTGATCCCAGGAACAATCCCATACTTGTCTCTCATACTATAAAAATAACTGCAACCTTCATCCACTAATCCAGTGTGACTGCAAGCATACAAGAGACCCAAAAATGTAATCTCGTCGGGGCTCACTTGTGCCTTCATCATTTCCTCGAACATCAAGATGGATTTATGACCCTCCCCATGAGTTGCATAAGCCACAATCATTGCTGACCAAACTTGCGTATCTCTGCCACTCATGTTATCAAAGATAGAAACAGCATCATCCAAGCTCCCACACTTTGCATACATATCTATAAGTGCAGTCTTCACTTTCACATACTTATCAAGTCCATATTTCTTAATATATTCATGTATCCACTTCCCTAAATCTAGTGATCCTAACAAAGCACAAGATGATAAAGCACTAAGCATGGTAACATCAGTAGGCTTAAGGTTCCTCTCTTGCAATTCACGAAACAATGACAATGCCTCATTTGGCCTGCTACTTCGAGCATAACCAGTGATGATCGCATTATAAGAAATAACACATGGTTCTGATATGTTTTCGAAGATCCTCCTAGCAACATCCACATCGCTACACTCAGCATACAGATTTATAAGCGTAGTATACACATATAGATTAGAATTCAGCCCAAGTTTGATAGCAGAGCAATGCAATTGTTTACCTTCTTCCAATGCTTTAGCGCCCACGCACGCGCAAGCTTTAAGAAGAGAAGGGAATGAATAGTCATCTGGTAAAAGACCAGAATTTAGAAGCTCAACAAAGAGAGAAATTGCTCGAATTGGTGTTTTGGAGCGAGAATAACCACGAGCCATGGTGTTAAACAAAACGATGTCTGGTTCAGGGATTCTATCGAACAGTAGGTGGGCATGTTCCATCGATGACGTGGTGGGGCTCTGGGTGCAGAAATTGATGAGCTTGGTGAGGACATTGAGATCATTCTGGAGGTGGATTTTGATGGTAAAGGCATGAATTTGCTTGAGCCCTCTGAGAGAAGTGCATCTGGGTAGTAAAGAGAGTGGGTTTGGAGTGTTTGTACAAAATTTTGGGGGACAAGATTGGGTTATTGGTGGAGATGGGGTAGTAGCCATTGCAGATATTGAAAATTGAATTGACAGTCTTTGTTTGTTGGAGCTGGCGGAGGGAAAGCAGAGATAAGGGCACTTGAGAATGATCGGTAGTTTTTTTTAGTATCATGTAGGTCCCTAACGTTTTGCATTTTTCCAAATAAGAACATAGTTTATCCATTTATATTAAATAAGCACTGCCAAATCGCCAATTAAGCAGTGCCGAATCGCCAATTATCCATTTGCTTTAAATAAATCCCCGGCCCTTGTTGAAATGACTTGTCCCAATCTTCTCGTCTCGTCTTTCTCTGCCGAGCTGATGAGTAATGGTTTAAATGACTGCATTTTTACATGCAAAAATATACGTGAGTAGAAATCATAATTCTTGTAGCATCATCATATTGATATATTTGGTAGCCACTGGGAGTCTGGGACGAGTTTTAAGCCTAGATTCGGTATATTCTATGAGAAGCGGGAATCCATTCAGATCCGATCTGCAGAGTAGAAATTGATAACGGAGTTCGGATTGGAAGAGACAAGAGCTTTTGTTTATTGGCAAGAATCAATTGCACCCAATAACATTATTGATAATTAAATTATTGAATGAAACTAAGTACAAAGTCAGATGTATGTTCTTGCCTTGCCCAGAAAGTAATTTCAAGTGTGAAATTATTAAATCATAGAAATGGGTCCTTTGTTTGCCACTTTTAATAATTTTTTGTCTCTTTTCTATAGCAACTTTATTATAAAACAACTGAAATAGTGCTAATAGCATTTAATCTGCGACCGTTGACTGAGTTCCATGCAACCTGCCTTTGCAAATGACATCAGTTCTTATCTTTTTAGTTAAGATAAACTTAATCCCACCGTCTTCGATCGAATTTCAGAGATGCGTTACAATTTGTTTCAAGGAAGTGTAGGTGCCCACAACACCAGCTAATGCTCCAATCAACGAAATCCCAACAATTACCATCAGCTCTAGTCCAAAACGCTGAGCTGTTTTATTAATCCTAAGGTAGCATAGACATGGTAGCAAAATTGAGACACTGACACCCAAGAATGAGCCCGTGAAAGCCATGACGTAGCCGAAAAATGGAATTGTTAAGGCTACAATGACAGTGCTGATAACCAGTACAGTTCTAACAAGGATACTAATAGGCTTGCTCTTGCGGAGAGGGGGTGTGTCTTCAAGAGCGGTGGCAATTGGAGTGATTATAACTGCATACTTAGTGAGGGGATTGATTAGAGTAGTACAAATTGCTAATTTTGAGCTTATTTTTCTTATAGGAAGATTTAATGTCACTTGAGACTTCAAATGATCCCCATACATCAGGTATCCTAATATTGCCATTGATCCGTAATTGGCGGTGCTTATAGTAAAGCAGGTTATTAAAACCTGCAATGAGACAAAGCAAGAGAAATATTAAGATTTTATTATTAAAGTAAGACATTTTAACAAGGATGTTACCCTTTTTGACCTTAGAGAATTGGCTTCTATCTTTCATGGAGTTGCATAGTGTGGGGAAAACAGCATGGCCACAATAACAGAAGGTATACAAGCTTGCAGCAGTAGGCAAGCCTCCCCAATTCAAGAGCTTGCCTTTTTCATGGAACCCAACACCATCAACTGCACCAACCCATAAGACACAAGCAACAAGAGTTATAGAAGCAAGAACCCCACCAGCGGAAACATAAGCCAGAATTCCCAAACTTCTTAACCATGTTGTCGGCCAAATTATAAGAGCAGTGAGCAGAACAAATCCTTGTTTTCCACCAATTTTTAGGCCACTAATTTTGAACCCCAAGTTTGGAAACAGCTTCTCTAAATTGTCACCTTCTAATATTAGAAATTCTACAGCAACTAAATAGAGCTCAAGGTACATGAGGATTGATACCAGAGCTCTTCCTTTATATCCAAATGCCAGGTCGCCTATGTCAGGATATGTCTTGATGAGTGGATTTGCATCCATACAGCGCCGAAGAAGTAAGCCTGTGTACCAACAAAGAACAGCTACTAGAAGAAGAATTATTAAGCTCAGCCATCCTCCTTGAGAAAGTGCATAGGGAATTGATAGTATCCCAACACCTGATAAATGTGGAAACCAATAACATGGAATAATTTGAATTTCATTCAACTCCTTAGATAATATTTGATCAGATTAAGTTAAAGCAACACTTTGGTGTCAGTTATTCAACCGAGCACAATTACAGTTGTTTAGATTCCATAGCAGAGAAGGGAAAACATATTATGGCCTACATGCAACAAAAGCAGAGTACTTTTACCAAGACAATTTGAGTCCAAAAATACAGTTGTTCAATGAAAGAAGTTTTTGCTTGAGGTAGAATTTTCTGACTTATGGAACTGGAAGATACTCCATAATCCAGTAATAGAATCATCGTGATCATGGAAAACAAGAGAACAAAAGTAGAGGCATCACTACTTTAAAAATCTCAACGGTGAGTTGATGCATGAATTACAAGAAACTGCAACAGAAAGTTCAAGTCAAATGCTTGTAGGAGAAGATACAGATAGGTAGCATTCAAAAATATTCTACCAAAAGCTTAGGCATGAAGTTTTGTTTAGATGGCCTGATGAATTACATATTTGTTACCCAAGATAGAGCATGAGATAAAGACCTGATACAGCATTGAGTCCATTGAAGCATGTTCTAAGGAAGGTTGTGCCTTCGCTTCGTTGCTGTGGCTGTTGAAGCTGGTTTTGGCTCTCCATTATCTCATCTTTACTGTTATCCTTCATCTTTGCTGCCTACAAGTATAATCCAACCACCCAAAACTTTGGTACATATAAAGAGATGGGATATACTTTTGTGTGACAAAGCATCTCTATTATTGATCCTACTAATAAAATAGATTTTATGGTTTATGAAAAAAGACTGTGAGGATGAGTAGATTCCCATCCAACATCACCAAGGAAAAAGCATTAGGTAGGTTTCCTCAGCTCTCTGTAATAATCACAATTCAATTTTTAAAAGGGAAACCACTCACATGTCATAACAAATGCTCGATGGTCTCCTTTACTTTGATTGCTCTGTTTTGATTTGCGGTGTGTCTAGCAATCTAACTTTATTCATGCAATTTACATGCTTATCAGCCATTTTTAGGCACGCTCAGAATGTTCTTAGTTTCTTACATGGTAACTTCTGTGCTGCTCCAATAAATGAAATTGCAATTTGTACATAGTAAAGTATTTGTTAAGGATCTGACATGTCTGTAAAGTTTCAACCTCACAAGTTCTTGATGCCGGAAAATGACCAACTTTTGTAGTCCTTATGTTTTACCAGCATCTGAATCTACCTTATAACAAGATGTTCATTCTAATGAAACTTAAGGAACTAAATTAACTGGGCCCTTTAGCTTTAATCACCGATTATTTTAGTCCTCACAAAAGGCTTTTGCAGTTTTTTCACTCTTGAATTTCATGCCTCCTATGTATTTAAGTATATTATCAAATTTGTTATTTTATGATATTTCTGACCACTTTCTTCTTAAAGTTTTTATCTTTATCATTCAAATTGCTTATTGGTAGAAAGATGAAATAATGAGTACATCAGCAGAACAGTGTATCAACCCAGAATTGTACAACTGTTGATGAACTACAAAGATAATAAAAAATGTTAACATTATTTGTTGAGCTCTATTGATGAATATTATTGACAGCATGTTTAAATCCTTCGGACGGTTGTGATTATACTAGAGATGTGATCCCATTGCTGGGCAAATCAAACCTTATTTAATTTTTATTAAAATTTTAATTTAAATTATTATTAAAAATATTATAACTTTTTATATTTTTCTCTCAATCGCTAGTGCCAAGGCTCATCATTTTCTTTAGTTTCTATATTGGCTCATTCCTTGTGACACTAGTTAATTTGTATATTGGCTCTTCAAGTATTTAGGTATTATTTATTTTTTTAATCTGAAATTTGAATAGGTCTGAATTTAGCTGAAGTCTGAATAGGTCTTAATATATATATATATATATATATATATGAATGACATATTTGTTTTTTTTTTTAAATATCTGAATATAATTATTAATTTATTTATTTTTCATAAAGAAAACATCTGAAATATGATAATTTTACATATATAACCTTATAAGTATTAACAGTACTTAAATTTATTGATTAAATACTTGATAAGTTAGAAATAAATTATTTGATTAATACAAAATTTGATTATATTTACTTAACAAACATAAAAAATAAAATATTATATCTAATACGTGTACTTTTTTACATTAATATACAATATTTATAATATTATTTTTAGTATATTATATTTAATCATTTCAATTAAAATTAATACATCAAATAAATTCATAATCTATTATAAAAATAGTAAATATAAATACAAAGAGATTGACATATTATAAAATACACTTACCTAAAGTTCTATTATATTTAAAATTTTCATAAAAAAATAATAATAATTGAATACACGCATATAACAAAAAAAATGATAAATAAAAATAATAAAAGAGTATTTTGTATAATAGAAAATAAATTTATTTAATAAGGGTATTAATGAAACAAAATATTAAATTTTCATTCAGATATTTTATCATTAAAATAAAAGTAATATTATTTAATTTTTTCTATTCAGATCTAAACATCTTATAAGATATAAATGATAAAAAATAAACAAATTAAAAGCTATAAATATCTAAAATTAAGCCCTAAGGGTATGATCGGGTTGGTTACTATACTCGCTGCAGAGTCGTGGCAGCTCGGGTTTAATTCTTGAGAGTGAGAAGGAAGGTTAAAATTATATTTAAGTTTATCTGCTCCCTCTTTTTAAAAAAAAAATTATAAAATTAAGTTAAATTCAAACTTTAGAAAAGAAAGCAACTCCTTAGTCATTCCAGTAAATTCGTAATTTCCAAAAAATCAACACTGTCAAATATCTATACATAGGCACAGTAATCACCGCTCCAAAAGTATACTGATGATTGAAAGCATGCATCCCTAGACCCCAGCCTTATTTTGCTCCCCTCGTGAAAGTTAATGACATGATTTCAAGCATTTACATTCTAGCTTATGGCAAAAGTTAATGTCATTTGAGTTGTGACTAGTACAAAGTAAGTGGAAATGTTTGGTCAGCATTCATATTGTTTGGGAAATAAATAGTATACTTACTAGAAGTCGAGTCGGTCAAAAATAAAAAATATTAATTGTTAATATAAAGACACTCTTACTCGAGATTAAACTAGTCAAAAATAGAAATTTCGATTCTGTTCGAGACTAAGTTAAGTAAGAGTAGGAACATTTATTACCAGTCAAGTGAACTCTTATCGTGTTATAGGCGGTACCAAGAGCAGATATACATCAGTTCTCAAGTAAAACTTAAGTGTGGTAGTTTGAGGCTATTGTGAGAATTGGTTAAACTACTTTTTATAAGAATAAGGGTGTAACTCCCACGCACGATTAACTCTCATCATGATGATCAAATAACTGTCTCAAAACGGATGGGTACGTAGGAAGTTAAGAACGTGTATTAAAGGAATAACGGTGAGGGAGAAGTAAAAAATATAAGAAATAGAAGAAATAGATAAATACCTCAACAAAAGAGGAAAAAAAGGTAAACCTTTGCCACATAGAAAATCTAAAAAAGAAATCATACAGAAAGAAAAAGGGAGTGAGCTTTTGAATTTATTTTTCTTTGTAAAGAAAATTTTAAAAAGTAAAATTCGATCATTGACTTGAGCGTCAGAAGATTTTTATTGAAAAACATTCGATAATCTCTTTTTTTTTTGTGAGCTCAGATTAAAAGATATTACCCACTTCAAAATTAAAAAAAAAAAAGATTGAGTGTTAATTAAGAAATCTACTCGATTTTAGCATCAACACATATGATAAATAGGCAGCCCATGCCATATCTTATATATCTGAGGGTGGTGGGGAAGGGAAGCGTCATTCTCAAAAAAGTGCTTCTCAGACTAGAAATATAGAATCACTTTAGTTAATTTTATCAAACTTTTACACCTATTTGCCATTATCTGATCAGATAATTGATAAAAGACTGCTGTAGCATCATGGGTTCGTATGCTTTTGTGATTTTGTTGTTAATCTATTAAATTATAGTTCGCTTTGGACATACGATGAAATGAGAACATATATGACAATGTTATGAAAGTTTATGAAAATTGCATGTTGTTGCTGGACGAAGGAAAAAGCAAATGAGAAACACAGAATTCATTTGAGGAACCAAGATAAATAACAATGCTCAAACTCTAGGTGTCCATGGTGCAGCGGTTTAGATCCTGCAGCACTAATTACAAAGGTGCTCACCTGATCCAGTCCAGAAGCCATATTGATTTTACATGATGACTACTTGGCCACTTTTGTTTTAGACAACAAACAAAATGATCCCATTTAATGTCACTTTGCCTTCAACTTTGTGTAACCAATTCTACAACAAAGTTGTGTCTATTTATACTGTAATTGGCAGTATTTGAGATCTTTTTGACCCATGAATGCTCAACAGAAGAGCTTTGCCGCTTCATTATCTTATAGATTCAACATTTCTACCGTATTTAGTTTTACTTGATTAATTAAAAGATACACGTAGTAAGAATTTAACAATGAAAATATATATATCCAAGTAATTGAAAGTTTTTTCGAACACAAGACATAGCAAAGTAAATATAACCAATCAAGTCAAACACCCAATGAGTCAAAAGATTTTCAAGGTTAGTAAACATTAATATTATTATTTCTATTTGAATGGAAACTATTATAAATCATATCATCAAAAACCTTAAAAGATTATAAGTGGAATGAAAAACTTAATCCTTGCCAAAAAATGTGAACAACTCAAAAGTATTGAAAATCCTGCTTTGGTTCATTACGCAAAACGAATATGGTTTAGATAATTAAAAAAGATAAATCAATCTCAGTAATAAGCCTTAAACCAAAGCCCAATTGCCCCCAAATCAATATCATTCAAATATTTTCCTTTATGCAAGTCCAAAGTCAGCACAAAAATAAGTATACAAGAAAATAAAATAAAATCCATAAATAAAAAAAAAAAAGAAAAACTACGAGTCACTTCAACAAACTTTTATTTGTAGAACCTACACAAAGCTATTGTTATAGGGGCCATCGAAACCTCTACGCACTATTATTAGAGTTGATAGAATAATCTTCAATACGGTGGATTCTCCTGATCTAAACACCAACGTGGCCTATTGAGAGATTTATGAAAATAAACTTGAAGAGTTTAAAAAGAAACATAAAAATAAAAAAAAATGCTCCTTTTTGGGTCAGAAACAGTCGTTGAATTTAGGCGGTAAAGGATGAAAAAAATGAAGAATTTTGTTGGTTGATTTTGTTGATTGAAGCAGCTGTAAATATTATTATTACTAAATACCCTACTTTTGTAAATTGTAATCACTAAAAAAGAATATATAATTATGTCATGCCAGCAAATTTTTATTTATAAATGGAGACTTTGAGTTTTAGCCCCTTATAAGGATTATTCATCTCATGGAAAGAAGTATACTAGAGTTTAATTGTCTCTCATTTTCCCTCTCTTATCCACACATAAACATCTTATAAGAAAATATTTGCATTTGACTCTCTCATCAGGAATACATTTGCAAGAAAACTAAAGCAAATTCAATAATTAACGTACGAAGACTTTCTTACTTAATTTGGTCACGTGTTATTGTTAAGGATATCAAAGGTATTTTATATTGTCACAACTCATAGTCGCAAGTGTCATTTAATTAAATATATAACCCAAAGTGTCATCTCATTTTCCGAAAATATATAACCCAAAGTGTCGTTTAATTAAAGAAAAAGATTAAAAAAAGAAGAAACATGAAGACGAAGAAGAAGAGTAAAAGTCCAAGCACTTAGCGCAAACGCAACGGACATTAAAAAAAAAAAAAGGTTGACAAGATGGTGGCATGAAAATAAAAAGAAAATAATTACCACATATTACCTCTATAATTACCAAATCGACCTGAAAGCGGCGAGAGAGGGCGAAACCGTGTAACGAAAGCCCTCTCCCTCTCTTTCTCTCTCTGTTCAAACACCACCAACAATTAATTCATCAATGAATTAATTTTATTTATTTATTTATTTATTTTTGTCTCAGAGAAAAAGAAAATCAAAATCATATGATTCTGTCGACATTACTAGTAATATTATTAATATTACTCCCAATCCTGCCCAATCTTTGATGCGACGATCGCATGCCCGTACACGGATCAATTCCAACATGGATCCAATCAAGCTCCACACCCGACCCGTTACAAGATCCACCAACCTCTTCTCCCGAAATCCAAAGCCCACCAAATCAAACCCCTCCTCTGCCGCAATTCCCATCGCATTAGCCGCCACTTTGATCACGCTCATCTCCTGCTACTACGTCTTCATCCACGCCGCTAAACCCTCACACCCTCTCAATTCCGTCAAATACGGCGTCCTACTCGACGGGGGCAGCACCGGCACCAGAATCCACGTCTTCAGTTACGACACCGACGCCAGTCACTTCGATTTTGGTTTGGGCAGCATGAGGCTCAATCCGGGCCTCTCGTCACATGCGGATAATCCGACCAATGCGGGGGATTCTTTGAGGGATTTGCTGGATTTTTCCAAGAGGAAAGTGCCCCCCGAGTTTTGGGCCGAAACTGAAATTAGGCTGATGGCCACTGCCGGCTTGAGGTTGCTGGATGTTGTGGTTCAGGATAAGATTTTGGATTCTTGTCGGCGCGTGCTTAGAGACTCTGGGTTTAGGTTCACAGATGACTGGGCAACTGTCATTACGGGTATGTTCTGGACCTTTTGTAATTTGTTGATGATACATTTGGGTTATAATGTGGATGAGGAGGAATTCTGTTTGCACGGGCACTCCTAGCTTATTAGAAATGTAAATATAAGCAGCAAGATTATAGCAGGTCTTGGTTATCAATAATGAAAGATCATAATAGAGTGGTCCTTTTTTTTTGTTCTTTGGAGTTTCTCACAATTCTAGAAGCTGAATGAGATTGATTTTACCAATGTATTAGGTTCTGATGAGGGTGTATATGCTTGGGTTGTTGCCAACTATGCACTTGGTACCCTTGGAGGTGATCCTTTGGGAACTACTGGGATTATTGAACTTGGTGGTGCCTCTGCTCAGGTTTTTTTTTCCCCTCTTTCTCCTTTAAGAACTTTTAATAATTGCCAAATGATATCTGAAACGTTAGTTTCAATAACTGGTGTGCTTCAGGTAACATTTGTTTCGAATGAGCCCTTACCTCCAGAGTTTTCACGTACTCTTAAATTTGGGAATGCCACTTACAATCTCTATAGCCACAGTTTTCTTCATTTTGGCCAGGTGAACATTTTCTATATTACTTCTGTTTCTTTTGGAAGAATCATTTTCATTTTCTTTATTGCTATTAAGTGTTTCCAAGCAGTGAACTTAGTTAAGCATCCTTTATTACCCTTTTTCATGAATCAATATGTATGGTTATTGTCTTTTATTATCTTTAAGTATGCTACTGATGGTTAGATATTGGTGGATTGACATGAAATTGGGTTGCACATAAGCCTTGACTTGCCCCACTGATTAGGTTTAGATGTTTTTGCATGCCTCTTAGATCGTGCAAGGGAACTGGCATTTTTAGGCTTTCTACAAACTTGAGAATAAGAAAATAAAAAATGCATGATAACTCTTGTCTCTCTCATAATTTCTAATTCAGCTGATCCTGTGAAATTTTCCTTTTTTCCTTGATGAATTGCTAAGAACCAATGTAAAACTGCATTTACTTAAGTTGAACAGATTTTAGTAATTTGCTGCTTGAATGAACTTGTTTAGTGGGTGGGTAGTGAGGTTTCAGTTACATTTCTTGTTACCACTTCTCTAGCAGTTGTGAACAGTGGTACACATTCATAGTTTTGCTGCTAATAGTTCAATTGTCTTTCTGAAACTGGCCATTTTGGGTTAATAGTTTCTGTAATCTGTTTCATTTTGCAGAATGTTGCATTTGAGACATTGAGGGAATCACTTTCTTCAGGAGATTTTAACACAGGTAATTATACAAGCCTTAGGATTTGGTCTATAGACCTTATAAATTGTGGAACTTGTAAACCATGCCTTAAACTCTGCATCTTAAATGACTTGGGTGAACTGTATTTAATTATCCTTCCAAGTCTTGCAAAGTTGGTCTTCATAGAAACTCTTATTTCAGAGAAAGGAAGCAATGTTACTGCATCTGTCTTATGCTATTATATTGAGACTTACAGACTTATTTCCGAGTCAACCAACAACTCAAATTGTGAAAAGAAAAGGTTTGGATACATTGCTTATCTGCTTTCTTTGTTTAGTGATTATTGCAATTATTAGGAGGTTGGCGTGATGATACTAACCACAAGAGCTTAGCACCTCATTTTGCATTCTTTTTTGTCCCCGAATGCTTGCTAGTGCATAAAATCGTTCTCTTGTTCTACAGTCTAACTGAATTTATTTATTCTTTGATTTAGTTAGGATGGACAATCTGCAATTTCTTGGTCTGTGGAAATATGATATTCATTGATCGTTGTATTAATGCAGCTGCAGAGTCACTGCAGAAGGGGATATATATAGATCCTTGTTCTCCTAAAGGGTACTTGCACCGTGTGGAGTCCTCGCCAGGTTCTTTGGCTGCAAAGATTAAGTTATCTACTCTTCAAGCAGGGGGTAACTTTTCAGAATGTAGATCTGCTGCATTAACACTGTTACAAAAGGGAAAAGGTTAAAATTCTCTTAGAGCAATCATAGATCACCAGTGCTCAGGTTCTTGTCAATAGCAGTAACGATTGTCGTCTTATCTTTTCACTGCAGATAAGTGCTCCTATAAAAGCTGCTATTTGGGATCAACATTCATGCCCAAGCTTCGGGGAAAATTTTTGGCCACAGAAAATTTCTTCCATACTTCAAAGGTATCCATCTTTCATTTTGATGGGTGAACATTTTTTAGTTTCTTTAGATTTCTGGTTTGAAGTATCCTTATATGGAAACATTTGGAAGAAAGGATTGAGCTGCCATATGACGAATATTGTGCGTGTAGATGCACTTTTTGCATTATTTATTAACCCTTTGTGTCTATGCTGGTTTCTCGTTCTGCTTGCTTAGTTTTTTGGGTTGCGCCGGAGGGCATTTCTTTCTCATCTGTTGATGGCTGGCGAACAATTCTGTGGAGAGGATTGGTCAAAGTTGAAAAAGAAACACCGGTCACTTGATGATGAAGATCTGCTGCGCTATTGTTTCTCTTCAGCATATATTGTAGCCTTACTCCACGACAGTCTTGGAATTTCTTTGGATGATGAAAGGTATATCATTTTTATTTGCTTGTTAAGTGGAGCATCATGAACCACACATAACTAATTTCGTAACATTTTAGTCCTAAACAAATCAAACTCTTGACTTGGCCTAGAGAATTGTTAATATGGCCCTAGCTTCATTTTTTTTTTTTTTTTATCTGGTCCTGTTAGTTGGTGAAACCCAATTGACTTGAATTACACTTGAACAGGATAGGGTTTGCAAACCAGGTGGAAAATATCCCCCTTGATTGGCCATTGGGAGCTTTTATTTTGCAGAGCACTGGCGTCTTGGACGAACTGCATCCTAGCTGGATTTCTACTATAATCAGTGATGACTCGCCCACGCTTGTATCTCTAATTGCCCTTTCAATAATGTTGATGTTTGTAGCATGGTCCATATCAAAGTGCAGGAAACCCCAGTTAAAGACAATCTATGATCTAGAAAAGGGACGATATATAATTAGTCGTGTCAATAGGTGATAGCATTGTAGAGAAGAAATGAATCAATCGGATTGGCTTTGCAGATCAGGAGCCAGGAGGGAGCTGAGAGCCTTGCATGTAACAATAATCCCTTAAAACTAACTTTTATGTTCCCCCGAGTCTGCTGCAAAAATCACCCTTTTCAGCAGGGCTACCACTGTCTAAAAGTGAGATTGTATATTGTGGGGTTTCAGCACATAATATGGTGTAACATTTTTGTGGGAACTAGGGTAGAAAATTTTAGATTCCCATATTGTAATTTAGTGGTAACATAAATACCAATTTATTGTACCTCATGCTTTCTCATTAACCTGATTGAAAGCAGGGAGTTGTACTCTGTGCAAGAGCTCAGGTGATGTATCAATTACTATTTTTTAACCTTCTGGAAACGATGTTGCTGATTTGTTTTGTATGTGCGAAGTTCTTTTGGTTTTACAGGAAAGCACCATTACGTTTCAAATTAGTACCTTGTGTGATGTGAAGTTGTTATTGACTTATTGATAGATGTATAAATAGATAGCAGATAAAGGAGTAGTAAGAAACGGTCGAACTACTGTTTGTTTCGAATTGAATCACATGACGAAATGAAAAAGGCCGGAGGAGAAGAAGAGAGTTGTAAGCGATTTAGATCCAAAATCACACCCATAGAACGATCGTTGTTCATGTCATTTCAGCTAGTTCAATCATATTCATTCATATTTCTTCTAGGTATATTAAATATGATACAAGAAATGTAATATAACTAGAAGAAATGCCATGAACACGATCTATCTATAGTGATTTTGTGTATAATGTGCCACTTGCATCGCCAGTTCTTCAATTATAAATCTAGTAAAAGAAAATCACCCCAATAAAGAGATCGATGTTCATGGCAATTCGCCCATTTTGTTACTTGGTCTCTGTAAAAATGGATGAATCGCCATGAACACGACCCATTTACAGCAATTTACCACTGTCCTTAAGATTTTAACATGAACACATTTCACTTGACACTGACCATATTTATAGGCCCTTGTACGGGTTGAATTGCTTTATCAATTTTCGGGAGTTTCATTTTCAATAAATATAATTAATTTGTGAATATTTGGGATGAAATTTAAAGATGCTTTTGGTCTTATGTCTTTTCATGCTCTCGGATTTTAATTTTATAATTTTCCCAAATTTGACGGCTATGGGCTGACTGCTGCCTCGGAATACGAGGAAAAGCCAGTGGTGCAAATCTTGCTTTTAGTCTTCTAGATATGGCATTGAATTTTACCGTGTGTGATTTTCTTTACAATTACACAAACAAAATCAGTTTTGGATGTTCAAGACTTTACCATTTGCCCCCATCTTGTGTTTTCCCCGGCAATATATTCTAACCCAACGGTATCCCAACTCCTTACTCAATCATGTGAACGGGCTCAGGCCTTAGATTTTCTATACGTAGATTCTACCAACTCATCAAGTTGGCACACTTTTATCGTATCTGTTTATTTGAAGAAATTTTAAAATACATAAGAGATAATATAATTTATATATATATATATATATATATATGTGTCATATTATTATTTATTTATTGTATAACTGACATGATATTTTATAGATATTTTAAAATTTATCATCTATTTGAATCATGATAATTATTAAAATAATAATTAAGGCACTCATATTTTTATTTTTAAGGATCTATTGTAACGTGGCAATCTTATCGAATCATCGTAATTAATTCAAAATAGTAATAAAGTACCATCATTTTATGTTTATGAGAATCCACAACAAAGTGGCAATCTCATCGTATTAATCTGCAATAATGTGGGAGGCAATCTCATTGTATTACAACATGACATTCTTGTCTGATCCTTTTAATAAATTTCAAAAAATAAACTAAAACACCTTTGTTTTTCTATTTATGATGATATGTTATAACATAATAATCTTGTTGAATCGTGCTATATATATATATATTTAATATTAGATGTAATACAACTAAATCCCAACATATTATAAATATTCAATCAAATATAAATATTTAATTAAAATCTTACTTGAGGAGCCTCGAACCTTCTGCTTTAAGACTGTGTTTACTTATGCGATTAGAGAATCGGAATCTGAAATCAAAATCATTAACTGCGTTTACTTTATAAAATGAAGGCGATAATGAGAATCGGAATCGTGGAATCCACCATAATTTGGGAATGAGAAGTCTCTCGTTCCCTTAACTTTCAATTATGCCCTCAATAAACTTTGATAACGCCCAAAGTGCCCTCAATCAATTTCTTTCTTTTTTACATTTTAGTCCTTAAAAAATTATGAAAATACCTAAAAATTTTATATTATTTGGAAATAAGTCCTTTGATGACAATAGTAATAATAATAACAACAACAATATTATTATTATTATTAGTAGCATTATTTTATTATTATTATTATTATAATAATTTATTATCATTAATGTGAATATTATCAATATAATATTATTAAAATTCATTAATATTATTATATCATCATCATGAATTTTATTATTTTAACTGTTATTATTATTGTCATTAATATCAATATTATTAATATTAATACTATTAAATTATTATTTATTATTATTATCATTAATTTCATTATTTTAATAATTATGATAATATTTAATTAAGAATTTTTTAGTAATTTAAAATAATCTAACTCATTCCGATTTCAAAGTAAAGTAAACATATCAATGACAATCTAGTTCACTATAATTCCGATTTATATAGTTCAAGTAAATAACTTATTCTGATTCTTATTCTCCGTTCTCATTTTAACTCATTTTGATTCATGTTTCATTCCGATTACTGATAAGTAAATGCAGCATAAGAGTTAAAAAAAAAGGTGTCAACCAATCCAATAAATTGTTGGATAAGATACAAAATGTTTAGATTAGCATAATGAATAAAATTTTTAATTTTTTTATTGGCTAAAATCGAACAACAATTTAACTACAAAACAAATTTCATGATACGTAAATTTGGATAGCGTAGATCTTGCCATTAAATGAATTATATCCAACAGGTCTTTGATTGTGTCACTAATTTTAAATTTTTATTGGTGAAAGGCCGAAAGGCCAAACTAATTTTAGATTATCAGACTGAACAACATAACAAGCCAAACTTGTTGTGGGCTACCTCTATGATTTTAGGAAAATGACATTTATAATTGCAATTTGCCAGGAAGAACCGCCCCTTGCTGCATATTGTAAATGTCTCAAAATTTAAAGTTTCAAATGGGTCAAAGATTCTAGAATGTATGATTACAAAATGAGTTGTCGGAACACTGAACCAGCTAAGGCCTAGGTGAATTGAATTCTAATATTTGAATCCATCAGAAATTTAAAAAAATTCAGAAGTTATACATGTGATATGCATAGGTGTGTATTGTATATCAGAATAAATGAATCAAACTAAAGATAAATAAATATATTATCAGATTTTTTAAAAAAAATATTATACGTATAATACAACTAAAATTAAAATATAAATGTACAATTAAAATTCAATATAACCCAATATACTAAAACTCAAAATATAAATTAAAGTCTAACCATGAGAATAAACTTCAATAACTACTGGAATGATTAATTTGTAGATATATTTTTCCTAATTATTTTCTTACATAAAAGCGAGGGCAGAGGGATTTGACTTCAATTTAAATGGAAATAGTGATGAAGGTGCAAGAGGATAAAAAAAAAAAATTATTATTACCAAAAAGAAAACTTAATTTACTAAAAGAAAAGAAAGCTGTAATAATGTTATAGCGATAATCATCGATCGAATTGTTCAAAAGTTCGGTGCCAACTAAGTCCCATTTCTTGTTGGTGGGCCCAAAATGAAGTGCTCATTTACGCGGCAACTAACGATGAATCTCACAAACCGAAGAAAAAAAAGAACAATAACATTAAGATCCTTTAATGTTTAGAGAAATGATAATTAGAAAAATTCTCTGACATTATTTTCTTGAAGACACCTGCCGTATTCCCCATTAGATCATGTTAAAAATCCGTTCAGACAATTGATGATTCAATTGTTACACTCCCAAAACATTTGAAATAAATAGAAATATATTACAATTTTCATTTAGTCTATTAAATTTTTTATCTTAAATAAAGTAATATTCATTAGTTCGTGATAAATTTTCATAACTTATAAAATTAAATACATATTAATTCATCCTACCATCCAATAATTAGTGAATTAACAATATATATATATATATACACACACATACACACGTGCGGGTGTGTTATTTTTCTTTTATTACTTAAGTTATTGTGAAATAACAAATAGATGCAACGAGTATTACACTATAAGATTTTACTACTAAAAATATTTTATTACTTTTCTCTTGGTTGACAAATAAAATTTGGAAAAAATTATTTAGTATAATGATTAACATTTAATTATCTTTTAATTATTAATTATCAATAAAATAAAAAAATCATAAATTTGTAGTTATCAATTGAATATAAACTTTATTATTTAATGTTTGAAATTTATATGTATATATTCATGCATGCATGTGTTTGTACGTATGTTTATTTGTCAATTATATTTGTTTGTTAATTTTTATTAACAATTAATAATTTAAAATAAATTAATATTTAATTGAATGAAAAATTATTGTAATAAAAAATCTCTTAAATTACAATTTTTTTATGTGAATGTAAATTTTTATTTAACTTTTTGTGATACATTAAAGAAAAGTTATACTTTTATTCTAATCTAACACTAAATTTTAATTTAAATATATATTATTGTGCATGATAATTTCACTTTGTTTATTTTCTATGACATATGTTTAGAAAATAAAACACGAGATACTTATTAAAAAATATTAAATATACTACTAACAAGTCCTTACGATTTTATTAACGGTATTTAAGATAAAGGATCCCTCATAAATAATAATAAAATATATTATTATGAGTTGTGATTTATTAAAAGTTATGGACATAAACGTTATTGCCTTGTACTTGTAAGAAGGCCCATCGAAACACACAGAGTTGACGCATGACAGCGATCGTATCGTATGCACAATAACGAGGAAAATTAATTAATTGAAAAATAAATGAATGCCAATTATAATATAAATCAGGCGACAATTCATTCGTTGTTTGATCGAAACCGCGTTTCAATTGAACGAACAAAAGTAAAAGGATTTGGATAAATTTTAATTTGCTGGCTCCTAAATTTCTGCTCAAACGAACGAACCTCCATAATTTTTGCAATTGTCAATGTAAGAATTCATTTAAAAGATTCTAATTTTCAATCATTTAAGTCCTTAGCATTTCTCGTCTCACATTTTCCTTCTCTGCGGAACCGCCGATCCTCCGCTGCCGCAAGCAGCGCTGGTCGGTTGTTTGTCGGTGGCTCGCTTCCCCCTCCCCGCTTTCGTTAATTCCGGCGACGTTGATCAGATTGTTGTTTCTTGTTGACGTTTTGCGTTGGGTTTTCCTTTTATTTTTGTTTTTTGAATTTTGTTTTCAGTTCTTTATTCTTTTTGGATAGAGCCTTCTTTTTGTAAGAAGAGGGGGAGAGAGAGAGGGAGAGAGAGAGGATGAGTGATCACGTGGTATTGTACGTTGACCGGCTGCTGAGGCCGGAGAGCGTGCAAGTGGAGGGTGATGGTGATGGGGCGCGTGAGACGAGTGGTGGTGGGTTGGAGGAGGAAGCGGGACCGTCGTGTTCAGCGGGAAATGACGTCGATGATGAGCAAGTTGGCGAAGAGGAGCCGTTACTTCAAGTGGGTGAATGTCGCATTTGCCAAGAGGAGGATTCTATCAATAATTTGGAGACTCCCTGTGCTTGTAGTGGCAGTCTCAAGGTCTTATCATCAGTGTATCATATAGTTCTTGCTTTTTACATTCGATTTTTCTATTTCTTTGTTGATGATGTTCTATGCGCTCTTCCAAACGGGTTGCTTGTTTTCTTTAGTCTTTTAGATGGAATGAAATTAATTGAACTGGGCAATTGATCGATTGGTGCAATTAGGCCTGTCATTTATTATTTGTTCTAATGAAATTCATTGTCAATTGTTTGATTTATTATTATTGATAATGTTGCATCATAAACAATCCTGTTTCTCGACTCTCTGCTGTTCTGCATACACGCTAGACTTTTATTGAAGCTAACATTTAGGTTCCATGATTCCCAAGTAATTTTCCTTTCTGTTTCTTGTTCTTTTAGCATTTAGACTTATTATTCCGCTAGTTTTTATATGCTTCCTATTATATATTTACAAGTTGTATATTTTATCCAGTATGCTCATCGAAAGTGTGTTCAGCATTGGTGCAATGAGAAAGGAGACATAACTTGTGAGATTTGTCATCAGGTATGCGCATGGGTTTCAGTTTTCATTGTTCGAACCCTGTATCCTATGTCTCATACATGCTTTCGACGTTGTTTTATAGTACTTTGACTGTGCAAATATTTAATATCTTCTTATCTTCTTTCTAATTTACATTGCACTAGCAACTAAATAGCATTTGAATACTTGGTTTGATATATGCGATAATATAAGGATGAGATGCAATGCGGCATTAACTTTAACATCTCTTCTATGTCCTAGTACTTTTCTGAATGGACTATAATTATACTATTCTATCTAATCAATTAAGTACCCTCCCCATTGCTCTTATGTACTTTTCCTCATGAAATCTTAAGGAGTGGATTTTACCTATCTTTTTTCTGTGATAGTGGTTTAAATTAAACCAGATGTCAATAGATACTCATATTGCTGTGGTTTATTCATTGTTGGAATTTTGAAATTATTTATCAAGAAACTTGATTATGAAATTTGGCGTTTTCTGTGCGTGTGTGTAGCAATACCAACCAAATTATACTGCACCACCTCCACCTTGTTTGGAAGAAACTGCCATTGAAATTGGGTAAGGGAAGTTTCCTTTGTTTATTGTGGTTTTTCTATTGCCAGTAGTTGTTGTTACTTGTTAAACATTGTGTTGATATATGCATTATTGATTACGAAATTTGATGTACCAGATAAAAGTTGATATAGATTAATAAGAGTTGCTAATCTGGACAATCTACTTGGAATTGGCATTATCATAGTGTTGAAACAATTTCTTTTGGTTATTTTGTTCTTGTTTTCAGTGGAGGCTGGACAATCTCTGGCACTCCTTTGGACTTGCGTGATCCTCGTCTCTTGGCCATTGCAGAGGCAGAACGTCACTTTCTGGAAGCTGAGTATGATGAGTATGATGCTTCAAATGCCAGTGGAGCTGCATTTTGCCGTTCAGCTGCCCTGATTGTAATCTCTTAACTCATTAACCTTCTGCATCTGTATATCCACAAGTCGAAAATCACATTCCATTTACATAGTAAAATGTTTAGTTTTTTGGTTTCGTAAAAATGTATAGTTTTCAGGTATATCAAGCGCTGAGAATATAAGCCATGTATAGAGATAGTTTTTCATGGAAATTTTTTTCGTAAATAGAAGAAAAGTTGCACTGTTGCAATGATGGAATGAACCTAATTGGCTATTAGGTATATAGTTAATTCAATTGTAATTTTCCCTTCTAATAAAAAGATAAACAAATTCCCATCAGTCAGATGACAGAAAATGAAATCTGATTATAAGCTTAATCAATTTGCTTGACAGTTAATGGCTCTTTTGCTCTTGCGGCATGCATTGGCCATCCCAGATGCTGATGGAGAAGACGATGTGTCAACTTTTTTCTCTGTAAGAAAAATTTGGGCTTTTGTTTCATCCTATTGCATCAACTATGCTGTTCTGTAGTATTTAATCTTACGGTTAAACCAAACTCATTATCTTGTTGATTCTCTGCAGCTTTTCTTGCTTCGAGCTGCTGGATTTCTGCTTCCTTGCTACATCATGGCTTGGGCCATTAATATTTTGCAGCGTCGAAGGCAAAGACAGGTTATTTTCTCATGATTCTTGCCTCTTCACTGGTTTCTTCCCAACATTGGCTTTTCCAGTGAAATTCATTTTCTTGTGCTAATATACTAAATAAACATCTTTTAAGAACATTACATTCTACACATTTCTTTTGGGTGTATGTCAAAGAACTTAAACTACCTCGAACAAGTAACAAGTTGGACGAGAAAATGCGTGCTCCATTTTTGGGAATGTTTGCTGAAGTTAGTACCATAATTTGGTGTAACAGGAGGCCGCTGCATTGGCTGCAACACAAGTTGCATTTGTGCTACAATCTGGACAACGAAGGGGTCTGCAGTTTACCATAGCATCAGGATCTAACCATACCGCAACTCAGCCTGAAGAACCTGTTTGAGAAGCCGGCATATTCACATCAATTCATTGATTCTGTCTCATACAGATACAGGGTGAGTGACCAAAAAAAGGATTGGTTATTTAAAAGAAATCTGCTACCAAATTAAAGGAGTTGAACAAGGTTACATCTGTATTAAAATTTATATTAGTGAACTATCAAATAAACCAAATGATGCACTTCAGCTTTTGAGATATTTTGTTTCATTTGTTTCATCCACGTATAAATGAAATTCTCAAATGCTTAACATCAGCTGTTCAGTCGAGCGAGTTGATATCTGAACTCAGTTGCCTCGTTAAATTATATATTTCTAGCCGGCTGTATATGTAAATAAGTGATGTGATTGATGATTTTTTCATGTTCATATCAGGTTCATGTTTTAGCTTCAACATTCTGAAAGCTCTCAGGTTGTATGTCTCTTGTCGAATTACATTGAATTGTAATGCTGGGTCCTTAGGAAATGTAGATTTGAATAGGTAACCTGTTCGATAAAATCGAAGTTTCGTCATAATGCCTTTTCTATTTGATTTTATATCGATTTTAGTGAATTGAAAATTGATCCCACTTGACCAACTTCACACGTCTAAGTGTAAAAACATTTGCTCTTATCCTTGAATGTGAGAAGAGGAGCCATTTTACATAATTTTTCAACTTGACATGCTATAGCAGTCATTTCTTCGCAGAATAAGCAAATAAAATTAAAAAAAATTAATTTGTTGGAGGCTGCAGTGCAGCATGAAGATCGTTTGCATATTAAATGGCAAAGCATATATTCTCATTCTCATACAGGTATGTTGTGATCTACAAGACAAGAACAATCTTAAAGTAGGACAAGGTAAGCATCTTCCTTTAACATAAGTTTGGTGTTAACATTCTGATTGCAGCTCTCACTTTTGTCTTCTCTTTGGAGCATTAACAATTTTAAGAAGGACCCTCTGCAAATCAAATGTTATTATTTTGACCAAGAAAGTATAAAAAAAAAAACATCGATTAATCATCCTAAATTCTTTTTATTATGGGGAAAAAAATGTTTATGCCGAAGAATAAAACTTTCCAAACAGCCTGGATGGAGAGGTTTGTCCCGTACCCTAACATGCAGTATGCAATCTCGATCAGATGATGTATTTTTACAATTTACTTTTAACTTTAAGCCAACGAAAATATGGGTTTTATGGAAATGAAATCTACTATTAAAAAAACAAAAACAAAAATCAAACAGTGAATCGTTTCAAAAACAGGTACATGACCTGTAAAAATTACAAACTCAGTTTGCTTTGTCTTCTTTAACTTGCTTTGTAATTCTTAAAACTTATGGGGCCATAGATTTAAATGAAAGTACTAAAAAGTCACAACTTTAAGACCAATCTCAAGAATCTACAAAGCCATAAAATATAATTTGCTACTTTTTCTGTTTTTGTTATTGTTTTGCTGCTCTGCTCATAAAGATAAAGAATGAGGGTGGGTATGGTATGGCCCAATTAAGATTCTAATGGTAACTTTGACAGAAGAGCAGGAGTATCTAATCAAGTAACCTTAACATAGTACGAACCGTACCACAATTTAAGCAGCCATCCCCTATCAGGCCCCACTTTATATTCATCTGTCTCAACATTTAGAGGATTCAAGCAGTAAGTTGGTACGGCAATGGAGGATTGGAAGCAAGACTGAAATATTTGCAATTATAGAAAGATACTTCATAATGATCCATTAAAAATATATGATCCAGTGCTAAGGAAGAATACAGATTTAATTATGCGACAGCAATAAATTGGACAACATCAAAAAATTGAATCATCTTAATTTCTATGTCCGGGACTTAGTTCTTTGCAGTCAAAAAGGAACCTAAATAAATACGCATGCACCTTGACTACATGAATGCATGAGCACATCCAACTTGTAATTAAAAGGAAAATATAACATGTATTAAAAGAAGATTATCAAGGCATGAAACCAAAGCTGAAATTTAACGAGTAGAAAGCAACAACTCAAGTAACACTAATACTTCAAATAGAGGATAAAAAGCAGAGAATTGGCATATTTTAAATGTTCAAGCTAAAGGTTCTATTACTTGAGGTGTGACCAGTCATCATATACCTTCACCTAAAGGAACCATCAAATGCCATCATCTAGTATTGGGAAAAAAAAGTGAGAATTTATGCTTTAGAATGTTCCTAGTTGCATGTGATGTTACCATATAATATTAACAACAGTAAAATAAAGACAGGGAAATAAAGGAAAAGATGAATAAATGAGAAAAATAAAAATTACAAACGAGAAGAGAAGGTGGGCCATTTCTGAATCATTGAACAGGGATTAAGAGTTTGGCAATCCAAAGAAGAGCAAAGTAAAGCATAAAGAAACACATTTAGCTCAAGAAACCAAGTACTGTTAGTTTAGTTGCATAGGGAAGAGAGCTTAGAATACTAAAGTGGAGAGATCTTAGAATGGCATAAAGCAAGCGTTTGTTTCTTTTGTGGGCTGCTGATCTAATTCAGTCTTTTCCTTCCCAAATTGATTCTTTATATGACTTGCTTGCCACTGTAGCAATCTAGTAGTTTTGAAGTGGTCCTAGTCCATGGCTTTTGACTGCCTCACCGGTGCCATTCAAAAGAAACAAAAACTTCCTTTTCTTAATAACAAAGAAACGATAATTTACCAGAATACCCAGAAGGGAAACTTTCATTTCATATTACCATGTGGGAAAAATTTGCATCTGAAGACATCAATCCTGCAGTCAAAGAAGCTCAAGATATATAGACCTTAGGGAAAATAAAATAATCTTAAAACAAGCTTTAATCAAGCTGAGTATGACAATTAACTAACAAAGAATGTGACAGTCCATAATGCTTAACCAGGTAAGCATGGTTGGGTGAAGTGGCAAGATGGTTATGAATCCAAGAGACTGAGATGGCCATGTTTTGGTAGACAAAAGCCAGGAAAATGATAGAGATGTAGGGAAACAAATGAAAAAAGATGCTTGGCTTCTCAATGGTATTGTTCCTACCCTTTTATTTATTCCGCTCAGATTCTTACACAACAGCCTTAATTTACTTAGAATGCAGTCTTATTATTTGGGTGAATCTAAATATCTCTGAGTGATCTGGGGCCCTCCCTGCTTTATGCTTTAAAGCCCTTACAATCCAATAAGAGATAAATAACGGACTTACAGGTTACATCTACAGGAATATATCATAAGGATAGAAAGAAAACAATCTCCAACAACTTGCTTATTCTCCTATTACTCTAAACAAAAAGAAGATACCTCTATTCTTCTTGTTTGTCCAAGTTTAGAGAAAATAATGGGGTTTTTTGCTCAAAGAGTGCTCATCCTTCTTATCTGTATGGGGTTATTATTATCAGTTCAACCAGATAAAGTTTCTGGCTTGCGAAGTATAGACCTCGTCCTCAGACAGAACCAACATAATCAAGATATGGTGCCACAAAATCAACGTATCCTCAAGGAAACCACCATGGTGGGAATGAATGCAGAGAATAAATCAACAAAAATAAACAAGAAGTTCGATCCAAATCAATCAAGCAAAAGAAGAGTACGAAGAGGGTCAAATCCTATCCACAACAGGTCATGATACATTCAAGTCAGTTGCTCAACCAAAGAGATAAGCAGCAATTTAGCATTTAAAGAAACAGTTTCTAGCAATGCAGAGGAAACTAGAAGTTGGTGAGTTGTATCTGTTTTCTCAAAGAACTTTTATGACGTTGTCTTGATTGGTTTTACATATCTTGTTTTAAGAGTTTTTGTTATAAAGAAATTTGTATAGTGAAGCTATTAGAGATGGTCCTTGAATCCATTCAGTGAGCCAGCGTCATTTCTAATATCCGAGTTAAGGTCAAAATCAAAGACAGACAGAGCAGTATAGATGATGGTGCAGGCTTTACAGAGAATCATCTACAGTTTTTTCTCTTTTTTTCCAATATATATTTTAAATTTTCTTCATTTTTTTTAATTACATCTCTCTGCATTAGTACTAAAGCTTATAGCAGATGATAGTTGTATTGCTACCACTCTTACAAATGTTACTTTAATGTAAGGAGCCTGTTATATTATACTTCTATTGTTTCAAATTTCAAACAAAGATCTTACGCTCTCCCCTGAACCAACAAAACCACAACAACAGACACACATACAATCTCTAAAGTTCACCCTGATTTAGTCAAAACAAGCACACACAAAGACTGCAACATAAATGACTCCTTTTCCTTTCTCCACTTCTGAAAGGATAACTCTGCCATTTGTGAGATATAGATTGGATAGAGACAGAGCAGCTCTTTTTCTTTCATAAAAGTTAGCTTGTATCTGAACCACAATGATCTCAATCATGATTTAAGATGGAATGCACCTATAGTTAAGAGACAAATAATCCATCATATGTTGTTTTTCACAAGTCGTGACCTGATTTTACATGCCAACATAAATTTTGAAGATGGCTACGTGGAAAATATTCAATGTTAGGTGACCATATTGGATCATCCCAACAGAAATAGCTGCTTAGCATGGACAATAGCATGAATTCTAGAAGAATCATCATTGTCTTTCCCACTTTTAGGAATTTTTCAATATAGTCATCCAAATAGTTAGAATCCCAAGTCAAGGTTATAGTACAAAGATACTGAACTCTAAGTAGCCAAAGATCTCCGCAGAAAGAAGTTGATTCTAATATGCATAACTTAGTTGATCTTAATGCGCAATTGCAACAAAAAGCCTAGGAAAAGAAAACACCCTTTTCCATCGAAGGCAAAACAGAACAAAATTGTTGATGCATTTGGATTCATTGCTTCAATAAAGTGCCAACAAGCAGATGATAAAATAACTGTACATGACTGTTAGAAGTGAAATAAAGATAACTCTTTAGCGAATTAAATATTAAGTTTTCACCCCTCCCATATTCGCGGAAAGAAAGATCTTGGGATTGAGGAAGGGAAATGAGTGATTATTGTAAAAGAACGGAAACCATGATTCAACAAAAAAGTCTACCTCTAATCATGTTATGTGCCAAGGTAACATATATCAATCACTACAAAACAAGACCACTATTTCATTTTAATAATCTTCAAGATCACCACACTCCCATCTCTATCCATCAGGCTTCTCCAATTCATTGAAGTTGGAAGAAATGAACAATGTGACCTAACAGTTAAAATTTTTACTGTATCGTTTTACTTCATTAGTAAGTAATCCAACACATTATCCATCCATCCAATCAAATTAGAAAGTAAGCTACGACTTAGAAAACCTGAATTACACAATCAATAAATTGCGCTGATGTTGATCATTAACATGTAGAAATAAATTTGATTGCCTATAAGCATCAGTAGAAAAAATCAGCAGCCAGCAAGCAAAAGGAAAAAATAAATAAATAAACACTCAATTGATAAACGAGGTTGCTTTCCTCTTCAATTCCTCTCAAATGAACAATTCATGAAATGAAAAGCTTATGGCGCCAATTTATGTGAAAGCAGAAATCTTTGTGTGTGTGTGGATATATATTTTTTTACCTGAGTATTCCGGGGAACAACGGTAAAGCTTCAAACTTTGCGCATATACGTGATCAACGGCCGCGATCCATCTGCTGAGAGATAATGACCGTTCGATTACGCTCATGCAATGGATTGACGGCAAGGTTCGACCTTCTGCGTGTTTGAACAAACGAGAATCCAAAATGGCTTACAATAAAATTCAGATTTTTTTCTCTGTAGAACTCGGGCTTGGGTTTATATTAAATTTCCCAGGCTTGTATATTGTGAAAAGCCGCGGGGTTAAGTGGGCTGGTTGAGTTAAATGGGCCTGAACAGGTAATTTTGTCTTTTTATTTTTATTTTTTTATTTTTAATAACTTTTAACATTGTGGACAAAAATAGTTAAACAGGAAAGGAATTAACGAAAATAAGTTAATAAAGAGAGAGCAAGAAGATGCAATAATAATAATAAATTAATAATATATGGTTGATGGTGGAGGATTTTTCTTATCCACACTTTATTTGAGAAGGTCAGAAGATATTTTATCACCCAAGTTAATCTTATCGGGAGAAAATAAATGCTTTTAGGTGGATGCTGATCCTGTCACAATTTCAATTCTCAAATGCACAACATGCTTGTGATTTTTCGTATTATCTCTTGGCCGGTTTAAAAATTTTTTAAAACAAAGCGAAAGGGTGGGACCCAATCAATTAAAGGGCAGTGGACCTGGATCATGGAATCTGGTTCTGAAATATTTAGGGACTAATGACATGTTGGCGCCTTGGGTTAGGTGTAGAAAATTAAATGCACAACACAGGGTGCCCCCCATTTTCTTATTTGGGCAAATTTTTCAACCCTCTACCAACACCTTAGCCCTTAGCTGTAACCTTTGAGGCCATGCATGCCTTCCCCGGCATAATAACCTCAATTATTACCCGAAACCCATATGCTGCTTCCTGTTCTTTTGACCATGATGGGGAATTGGGGAAGATATTTAGACCATTTTCGTATAATTCCTAAACTTAATTTACAGTTATGTGCTCGCAAGGGAATTTTAATTGAATGGTTGGATCTGTACTTTCCTTTGATTAGCTATCAAGTTCGAATCTTCAACTTTGAACCTTCAACGAAACTTTTTCTTTTATTGGGAATAAATCTCATCCAAATTAAAATTAGAATGCACGCTTGACTCATAATAATAGATTGATCAGACATCCAAACTATCCTACATTATAAAATTACTTGTTAGCAGGTCACAATGAATATCTAACTAATTATTCATATATATATATTTTGTAAAAAAAATAAAAAAATAGAGTTGCCTGGATTTTAATTTATTGTTAAATAATGTCATCTCTCCTTTATCTTTCAAATTAACTGGAATAATATCGCCTCAAATGTTGTTGCATATCCTTTGCAGAAAATTATCGAGACAACTCTGTTGATGATAAATACAATTAATAAATTAATACAAAGAGATAATATGAAAATCATCATTGTAAACACGACATTCATATTTTTTTTCATTTTAAAATTTTCTCTTTTTGGGGAAACGAACGATTGATTCAAAGAGCACAAGATAAAAGAGACAGCAAAATACCATGTACAAGCAACGTGGGTAGGAATAATAATAACTGAGCTGAACAATAAGAAGATCCAATCGTCTAATCTAATTTCATAACTTTTTGTGTAAATTTTTTTTTCTTAAATGTCAATTGCGCATGCTTCTTCGACTATGACACAAATGTCAGAAGCTTTTGTTGACTCTTAATGCCAATTTCCGTGGCATAGAGCATTGAGCCCTTGTCATTTTCCGGTCTAAAGGAATTGCCATGACCCCCCCAAGCCTCCCCTAGAGTGAGAGCAAATCTCTCGTGCCAAAGATTCATTCAGTAATTTTTCACAAAGCTAATGTCTTGTCAAACTCGAAATGGGATTTGAAAATCGAAGCCAAATGAGCTCCTATAATATTTTCGAATAAACTTTTTGGTCTTGGATTCTAATTGAAAATGATTGAGGAATGAGGAATAGCCCCGGTTAACAACATCGAAGACGAAAACATCACATCTGCCACTATTGGTTAGGGATTAGTCTCCGACTCCATTATAGTTGGTCGCTGCCCTTAAAACATTAACTTCTCTCTTTCCATAAATTGCTATGAATCTTATTGTCTTAAGATTTGATTTAGTAACGTGATTTGAGATCTAACGGTAGGTAGAAACTTATTGAACTTTTGTATCCCTCCACCATGTTCAATGCATGGCTTAATATAGTAGTGTCGTGCTTACATGAAATTCCGTAAAGAATTCCATTAGTATCGAATACGAATGATTTAAGCTTGTTTTCAAATTTAAGTACATTGATATCTCGACATTAATTAAAACATTGCCTTGTCCTAATACATTGCTAACTGCAGTGAAGACTACTTTTGATCTCAAGCTGCTTCCTTTCGTCAATCTTTTCTTTCAATCCACTCATTCAAATTAATTCGTGCCATCCCCCTCTCACTCATTGATGTAATTGTTGCCGCCCATGCAGCACTTGTTAAGAATTCTACCATACACATTCTATAGCTTTGCTCTTGCCATATCCCAAAGAAATAAACAGAAACAAATTACACTGAACCACCCTCTTAATGAATGCTTATGAATTCTTTTTGGAACCAAAAGGTTCGATGGAATTAAAGAAATTAATTACGGAAAAGGGAGAGATGAAGAAGCATGGCGTGGCGCGTCGCCACGTAACGGGCTGCTCTTGAACACGCGGAAGCAGAGGGATAATGATGATTAAAAGCGGTCCTAAATACTAATCCACATTCTTTAATTACTTGTATGTGTGTGGCCCCAAATCAACATTCTTTTGTTTTTGTTTTGGTAATGACATTTGTTTTTATTCTGTAGGCTACATGTTAAGATTACTGAAAGATTAAGTAAACCTGTTGAGCTGAGCTGGTTGTCAATTTATCAATCATGCAAGGCAATTAGACAAGTTTACCCCTTAAACAGGAAAATTAGGTTCTAATTTTGTATTTAGGTGTTAGAATTGATCATAATGGTGTCAATTACAACAGTTCCATCCCATGCTAAGCACATGCTTAGCCATCTTTATTAACACGTATGTTGGCATTCCTTTAATCACTGCTAATTTGTTGCCAACCAAGTAAGAAAATTTTGCTACTCTCAATTTATATCATGAGCAGATAAAAAAAAAAAAATCTCGTTTGTGTGGTGTCTACAGCAAGATAATTGTTCAGCAAATTTTCATTGCAGTACTAAATAAGGCCAGGACCTCTGAGTCGCATCGGCACTTTTCCTAATATTCTTGAGCCACGTATCCTGTTTAGGGGCACATGCGAAATGTCTCAGGCCATTGTTCTGTTCTTAGTTCTTAGTTCTTAGTACTCAAAATTGGTGGAAAAGTATTTACTGCCGAGAACCAACCAATTGAGTAAAATCTAAGGAAAGATAAAGAAGAATCCAGATGAGGAAATTGCTTTGCTGAACCTATTAGCCTAACCTAATCCCAAGTTATAGCCATGTTTCAGATTCACATTACACTAATTGTTGCAATTTGATGTGGCGTGCATTTTGTTTTATACACACTTTGTCAATTATCATTATTTTTTGTTTTTATTTTCTGTTTCGTTTCTAAAGCACTTTATTGTTGGTCATTATAACCATCATCATCTTTATCATGTTCTTTAATTATCATTAAACTACTAATGATCTCTAATCACACCCATTAGAGGATAAAAATAAAAACCTCTTAACTTAACAAACCCTAATAATCTTCATCCCAATGCTCAGCTGGCCAGCTATCTTATAAGAAGACATGGACTTAACTAACAACATCAACACCAACAAAAATCCAGATACAGAAACAGAGTCCCCACAAAAAATAATCCTCCCCAAACACAAAACGTCTCAATCTTTTTTCACAAGCAGCTCATTTGTACCACCACTACAAATGGTGGTTTCTTACAAAGAATGTCTGAAAAATCATGCTGCTAGCCTTGGCGGACATGCCTTGGATGGGTGTGGTGAATTCATGCCTAGCCCCACCGCAACCTCTAATGATCCCGCATCCCTCAAATGTGCCGCCTGTGGCTGTCACCGCAACTTCCACCGACGTGACCCTTATGAACCCAACGCCGCCGCCGCCGCCGCCACTCACCTTTTGCCACCACCAGCAACAGCAAGTCCCAGCACAGACCCCAGCACGGCTCCAAGCCCAGACGCAAACACAAACTCGCCTCAACATCACCAGCCAGTTACCTCACCAGCTCCTTGCTCTTACTACTCGTCTGCGCCCCACATGCTGCTGGCTCTCGGCACTGGCTTCTCTGCACCGCCTAATGACGATGATCATCCTCATCATCATCATCATCATTATCCCCAACACCACCCTCCTTTCAATCAAGCGGCTGTTACAAATTCATCAGATAATGGGAAGAAGAGATCAAGAACAAAGTTTACGCAAGAGCAGAAAGAAAAAATGTTATCTTTTGCTGAAAGACTCGGCTGGAAGATGAACAGAGCTGAAGAGAAATTGACTCAAGATTTCTGCAGTGAAGTTGGCGTTAGCAGACGCGTGTTCAAAGTCTGGATGCATAACAACAAGAACGCTTCGGGGAAAAAAGATCAGAGGAGTGTCAATAACAAGAACATTAATGACATTGTCAATGGTTGCAGCAGGGTTAGTTTTGACGTCAATGTTAATTGCAAGAACCATAATGAAGGAAATGGAAACGGTCGTGTTGCTGTGTCTCCTAAATATGAGGAGTAAGTAAAAATCAATCAACAAGTCGCTAGCTTCGACTGGAAATGGAAGATCTTTTTTTTTTTTTTATTTGCTAGCTTCGACTGGAAATGGAAGATCCTTTTTTTTTTTTTTTTGATGCGGGTGAAGAAGAGAATAGATGATATAGCAATTATCATTATCAACTTTAACTTAATTATATGCTAATTAGTCTTAATTATATCTTTCATCTTCTACATTAGATTTAGGGTTTTTTGTCTCTCTCTTTCTCTTTTTGCAAGTGTTTATCCCCTATGTGTTTTAATTCTCGTAATGGTGGCCACTCAGGGCAAGATTCCCCATACGGCCATGCTCGTTTGTCCAAATTTCAGTAGCTTATCAATATTTTGGGGTTGATTTGTTATGACATGGCATGTGCAATTCTGACACTATTCATTTATAAAGCATTGCTACTTTTGCAGATATGTGTAAATATGGCACCCGTACTGCTTCAGTTTCTTTTATTCAATATTTTATTATATTATTTGGACTTACCCATAAAGATTTGTTTTGGGTTTACAGATTTGGGATTAATGATTAACAACATGTCTCCTCTGCATTTTTGTATGTTATCTTTTTTTAATCTGAGCTTTTATGGCAAGCAAGTTTTTGCTTAAGAGACGTTAGGTGCATAGTCGTTGTGCTTTGAACACTGCGACCTTTCCTTATTTGGTCGGTTTACAAAAGCGGCAAGTTTTGTTTTTCTTCAGCTTCTAAAATTAATAATAATGAGATAAACAGAGCCACGCCTATGGGTTTATAAATTCGATAATTAACTCTTATCAACCTACTTTTTGGCCTTATAATTTGCCACGTGTGCGCATCATTTCTTCTATCTCTTATTATGTGGCAGCCTTTCTGAGCAAGACAACCCAAAACTAATGACACATGCCTTGTTAACAGCTGTGGGGTTGGCAAGCGTACCTTCTTTTAATGTTTTACTTGAAGATAATAAAAATCAAAGGTTCCAAACTTCCAAACCTCAAATTCTGTATTTCGATTCCTGATAAAATTTGCACTGACGCCAATACTTGCTCGTCTTACGAAAGATTGGTGTGTGTGATTCAATTTACAATAACATGAAAAGCAAAATGGAACCCATTTGCCTTCATAAAAAATTTCTGCAGCACGCGCACACACACACACCAAAAATTAGAAATTTTTGGTTGTCTTTGAGATTATTTTGTTGACACTCTAAATTTCACAATTATGCACACAAATAATACCACATAACTTGGGCAGCCATGAACAAAAAAAATTGGAGAAATAGTGTTAAAAAAATAGAAAGAAATTTGAGATTTTCTACAGAGTAAGGTTTATACCATGCCTTCAATGCCAATCAAACGATGTCCACTACTGGGTGGACCAATTTCAAAGATTTTGGATTGCTGCTTTCCAGTTTGGTAAAATGGGTTTCCCTGTTTGTGGTAGTGGGAGAACCTGCAGTTTCGAAAGCCTTGCTTGGATAGTTAAGCAAGTAATGCTGCCCCGGGCCAGCACAAACCATCAACCACCAACAATCAGACTAATCTTTTGAAGAAAGAACAGGAGCCCTGTGATAAGTATCATAATTTGTAGCCTCATATATTCAAATTTGACAACCCAATGTGATCATCTGCTGAATGTTCTGTTACATTACAAATGGGTTCGTCTGCAGCCTGTTCTACTGGATCTCTACAGAACCGACAAGTAACACTAGGGGGGGTCGAGTGCAAGCAATGATCAATTCTTTTTTCCAGCCAAGCCAGTCTTCTCTCAAAACTCAAGACTCCCATATGCATACTCCGAATGTCAACCTGGGCAATGGTAGCACAAGCACGAAGCAATATGTAATAATCTGCATGAGCAGCATACGTCAAGGAACCTTCATCGCTCTTCCTCAAGTACTGAAGATAATCAAGCCTCTTGATTTGCACCCTAGGTGAAATGTAACAAAATCTATTACTCTCCATGTCTAATTTCAACTGTCTAATGGCGCTATCTATTAGAGTCCCTGCTGAAGCTTCATCATTGGCTCCTGAATTTGGTTCTTCCTCTGAACTTTTGGAAGAATTATCACCATTTAAACTCTGCTGGGGATAACCATCTCCACTAAAGCTTTCATAATCAGCAGACAGCCTAGTAGTAAACTCTTTCTCTCTTATTTTTTCACTTTCCTTGGAGTGATTGTCAAAAGATAAATCATCCCTTGATCTCTTTCGATTAGAAGCATTACCACATCTCATTCCAGAGTCTTCTGCCAGTTCTGATTTCTGAAATCATTGAAGAGTTTCCAAATTGACACAAACATTAGATGTTTTTTTTTTTTTTTTTTTTTTACAAAGCTCAAGAACTTCTTAAATGAGCAGAAATCATTCATGTCTTACACACAGCACGTGAGAACACAGAAGTCATAACATGCAAAATATGTCAGGCACAGGATAACAAGTGACCAAAACTTAAAAGTAGCATTCAATTGAAATATGAATGTAAAATCTAACCACCATTCAAATGAGAGCAAACAGGTAAATTTATGATATGCAGACAAAAGTATGTAAGTAATAATAACATTAGATGCACTTCCATGATTTCCATCCCAACAAGATTAGGATTGCTGTCCCAATGATACAGGCTACATCTTCACCGAGCCTGATCATTATTTTATAATCTAAAAGTTAAGAATTTTACTCCAAGATTATAATAAAGTGTGTGTCAATCAGCAAATAAGCCTTTTATACTTGTGAACTTAAGAACTGGGAAACAATAATGTCTTTAGCCATCTATGCAATTCAAAACCATATATCGCATTCTTTTTGGATCACTTTTTCTAAGATTCTGCAGAAAAATATTCAGACAGAAGGTTAGATTCCAGACTGCATCCACTGAATGGGAAAAACTCAAGAAAAAACATAAAGAGAATCCTATTTCTAATTTTTCAAAATCTCAAAAATGTGTTATAAATTAATATTTTAACTAAGACCAGAAAGTAATTTTTATTTTATCAATCCAGATTGCAGTTAAATGAGCATGTGTTTTAAAATATTCTAAGATGAACTTAATCCATCACCAGACATTTTCCAAGTAAAAGATGCAAACTAGATTGAAGCTATAATTTACCTTTTCATTCTGATAGAATTTCCAAAATTTTTCTATCATGATTGCTTCTTCAGGATCATCATGCGGTGTTTCTAGTCCAGCAAAGACTACATCCTTACAATACTTTAGATATGCTGGTAAGTCCTTTGAATACTCTGTCCATGCAATGTAAGAAGAGTTAACAATTCTATAACCGCTTATTCATACAGATAATGAGCTAACATCAACAACATGGGAATCTCAGTACTCTGACCAAAGTGTTACCATAAGTGACACTGTCACGGATATCATTGTATCTTGCTTCAAGGTCGTAAAGAAGAGCTTCAGCGTCCAGTTCGGATTCCTTGAAATGTGATTGATTCTTGCTAGATTTTGCATTAGAATCACCAATACCACCGGACGGAGAACAGGAAATCTCCTCAACGTCATCTCTAGTTTTGGCACTACACTCAGGGTCGACCTTTCCTCCAAGATTGGATGTTGATGAGAAAAATTTGCGACTGGACAAACTCGTCTCCCATGCCCCAAAACCATTTATGTTATAGAGAATTCTAATGGCTACAATCAGTATCGACATTACACAGACACGAGTAGGAAACCTACACTCGTTTGTTGATAACCATAAATCTGGCGGCATTGACCATTCTTGTATTTTCAAGGCATGCGGAAGAATCTTCTCCACAGGAAGACATAATTGCTTCAGATAATGGGAGGCTAGAGCATAGAAGTTTACTGGAGGTAAATGTAACCCAATGGACTCAGCTATAGAGGCTGCAAATGATTCCAATTTTTGTGGAGGAACAGATTTAGAAGGCCTAAACATAAAACTTGGACTTAGTGAGCAGGCAACTGAAGTCTGCCCAAACCATTTTTCAATTTCAACAAAAGCAGCAAAATACGGAATTTTCCCTTCAATCGACCACTTTACGATGTCAGTTGGCAAAATTGCTTCCCTCACAACATGACAAGCTAAAAATGATATTGCTAAAGAGGTAGATAATGGTATCTTCTGTCTCAAAAACTTATACCATATCATTATTGCCCTTTGACCATGTAAAGTGTGAGGTTCATCTCTGTATTTAGCACGTGGCTGAAAATTTTTTGAGTCTGCTCTATTCAATCACGAAACATATGCAATGATTAAGAACAGTACCATAAAATAACAAAAAACCAATTATATGTCACTCTTGATCATTTGGCATCCGAAGGAGTGGAAGAAAGTAAATATGTTATATGTCAATTTAATTATTATGTCTTGACATGATCAAATTGAATAGATTCATCCATGTGTGTAATCTCTAAGTAACAATCTTAAGCAACATATGACGTATTGTCTACATTAAAGAGGCAGTTTTTATCTATTTTCAGTCAAACGTAAAAGAATAATTAGCCACCAATAGCCCTCTCAAAATCATACCAAAATTTAGACACAAGTAAGCTACATAAAACAATACAAGGACAGTTTTGAAGTGAGGTCTTGCGGCTTTTATTTTAATCACAAGCTATGATCAAAGAAAGATGATAAATAAAGTTATTAGCTGTTATGCTATTAAATTAAATTTAAAATATATATATATATATATAAATAGTTAAGGTTTAGTATAGCAGTTAAAAAAACATAATAAGGTACCTAGTTCTTGACTCTCAGATTGGACAATGGCTTCGTCAGCCCAGCCTTGGGTAAGAACCCCAGTTGAGGCAAGAAATCTAAACCAAATTGATGCGGCGACTCCGCAGATCAAAGGACAGACATTAAACTTGTCAACTAAAGCCTCACACTGTAACTGAATCATCAACTGCATCCCCATCACGTACTTCATCCTCACCTCAAAATGGTAATCCTCGTAATCCGCCTTAACCGGACCCGACGACCCGAAATCTTGGGGTTCCGTGGGCCCCACCATGTCCGCGTAACTAACCTCCTCCCTCTTAATTCTACGAATAATCGAATCCAAATCGTTGTAATTTGCTGTGGTGGTGGTGGTGTTTGGTTCCTCGAATAGCGGGGACCAGAACGAGGATTGTTGAGAGAGAGGGACGAAATGGCTGGCAGGATGGGATTCGGTGACTTGGCGAGCGTGACTGGCTTGGTAGAGGGCGGTGCCGGTGCCGCCACCGGTGTCCACGAAGTCCTCATCGGCGACGCCAGTCTCGACGATTTCATCGTCCAGGGCGTTGCAATGCGTACAGTAATAAAAGCCGTCGTACGCGCACTCGAAGCCAACGTTGTCGCACTTCTTGCACTTCAACTTTCGAATATCGCCCTCGCCGTCCGCCATCGATCGGTTAATTTATTTGTCGTATTAGAGCTTCTTTTGTTTGGTTCATTGTTTGGGTTTTAACGATCGGGTTTTTGGCAGTGACGCTGTTTGGTTGCGTGATTACCGCCTGAAAAACAAGGAAAAACAAAAGGGGCTCCTTTGGTATTGGTTTTCTAAGTGGTGCTTTTGAATTTCATTTATAAAATATGAATGATTAGCTTTTCGTTAAATTAAAAATATATTTAATAATTTTTTGGTAAATTCATATCTAAAAATTAAAAAAAAATGTTTGGTAGTTTAGAACATCATAAAAAAAAGTTATTTTAAATTTTTCAATACTTATTTATTTAGATATGTGATAAATAAAAAAATAAAAATAAAAGTTATTTTTCAAGATTCATTAAATAAAAATACTTATATATTATTTTAATTAAAATTTTTACCTATAAAGTTAATAGCAAAAATGACACTTCTCTATCTTCATGAATTATGAGATAAAAATAATATAGTATTAAATTAAAAATTTTAAAATATTCTTCAAATGCATAATATTTCTCTTTCTTCAATATTATATTAAAAAGGAGAAACACTGCCTCATTTAAAAAATTTAATTTAAAAAATTATTTTATTAAATTGACTCTTTAAATAAGTAATAAAATTTTATTTACATTAAATAAATAAATACACACACACACACATATATATATATATTATGTATGAGTGTAATAATAAATTTTTTGTTTTATAAACTCAAAATATCTTAAATCTAATATTTTAACAATTTTATCAAATATTATATATACTTAAAAGTTTAAATAGATATATATTTACCATATTATCTAGTATAGTAGTATTTATATATTATAAATATTTATAAGGTAAGCATTTGACATATAATTAATGAAAGATATTTTGATAACACTACTTTTTACAACTTAAATAATATTTGTACATAAAAAAAAATTGATATCTAATAATAAAATAAGTTTCCTAAAATTCAATTTGAAATTACATTAGGTATTTAATACCAAGTAAAAATTAAGATCTAGAAAAATTGTAATATGATATCTAAATTATGTTATAGTTAATTAAAAAAAATTTGATTAGAGAAAAAAAGGATTATTTTAGGTTTTACGTAATAGGTAGAGAATATATACTAATGAGGTATTTATAAAAAAAAAATTTCTATTAATAAATTTATGGTTCAAATAAAAGTTATGAATTTTTTTTTTGGTTTATATGAAAATGTCATAAAGTAAGACTTTAAATCAAAAAATAAACAAGTTAAATTTTCAAAACATATTTAATTAAGTCAAATTAAAACTTCCAATATAAAAACAAATAAGTACTAAAAAAGAATAACAAACCAAACCCTAATTTTCCTCAATTATTAATCTATTTTTGGAAAAAAATAAATAAATTAAATCCATATTTATATGGTCATTGGAACTCTTAACTCGTTATCTTAGTAGACTTCTTATCATATTTAGCGTATTAATTGTGTGATATTGTTGGAATTTATATTATAATTTAGATGCAAGTTTAATTATAAAAGAATGTCTATTAAATTATTATTTTGGTATAAATAAATCCAAAACTCTTAAATTAAATCCGAAAATTGTTGTTGCTGGGGCTCTCTTCGTCTCTTACAAAATTGGGTTGGGATATAGCATCCCTCTCACAAAGTACATATTAATAGAATAAATATATCTTTAACTTTTAATTAGGGTTTCACATTGTTCAACGGCTTAACAAGTTTCTGAAAATATTTTATTCTCCAACTTTACAAGTGTGTAAATGGAGAAGTATGAGTGCATTGGTACAAGGTTTTGCTCAATGCTCTTCCTTTGCTTCTACAAAGTCATCGAAGGAATCTTTCTTCACCCTTAGCCTGCAGTTGAAGCTTTGATTTTTTCTCATTGACTCAGTCACCTCAAAAAGCAATACTACTCATTCTTCGTTTGTTAAAGCCCTGAAATTGGACGTGAGAAACAAGGTGCCGAACAAAGTCTCCAACTTTGTGTGTTAGCCTAAGAAGCACTCTCTCTCTCTCTCTCTCTATATATATATATATATATATATAAAGCATTCTCAAAATTCAAAGTAAAGCACAAAATGGTGGTTTTGGAAATCACAATAATTTTGTTTTTGCTGAAGCTCACTCCAATTGATGGCCATATCATGTCTACGAGAATAACTCTACACAAAACTGCCATAGTGCCATGGCCCATGGTTCATTGCGTTTTGTCATTTTCACTTGTTTATTGTTCTATAATTATATGATTTCAAACTCTGAAAATGACCGGCGAAGCATAAATCCAAACCGTCCAATTCACGATGAATGGACTCGGCTGCTCTGTGATTAGTTGATGATTGATTTCAAACAAAAATGACTCATGAGTGGCCTTAATGCCTAACAAAATCATAATCAATTTATTTTTTAATTGACTCTGTACTTTAAAGCATGGTACTTGGCTACTTGGTGAGTCTCTTCATGTCATGGAAAGTATGTATTCTTCCCGCTTTAACTTAAATAATAATTGTCAGTCTAATATTTTTCTTTTTCTTTTTTTTTTCCTTTTCTTTCAATACTAATTCTCTCTTTGTTCGTTAGATATATCAAGCATATCTATTCTCTTGTTTCCATGTGCTTTTTATTTTTTATGTAAATATGAAAATATATTAACTGAAAAGAGGAGTTACAAATTACTTATTTACAATAAGTTATAAAACAATACTTGTCATGGCTCTGGATATCTTTAAATAACTTTTTTTTTTCTAAATATTTATTGATAGACAATCCCACCAAATGTATATAAAACAAGATAATTTCCATTTTGCCAAACAATCTACTACAGAATATTATTATCACAATATATGAAGCACCTAAAATTCATGTTTTTAATCAAACTACAAAAAATAATCCATCTATTACTGAATGCACCATGAAGGAACAAAGTTAAAATTACGAAAATAAGACAATACAGTAGTAGAGTCTCTTTTTAATCAAACATATTGTGATCTTCTATTAGTTACTTCTTCAATAGTCATAATACACCATAGAGGGTCAAGTTGTTTTCAAGTGCTTAATTTAATAGTTTTTAAGTAATTTTTTAAATTAAACACTCGAATTAAAATCTCAAAAAATAAAATTTAAAAATATAATTTGAATTCAACCCACTCACTTATCTTAAAAAAAAATAAACAATATAACTAACAATCCTGTACACTTATTTTTCCTTTTTAATATTGTATAATAGATTTTTGCTTTAAAAAGAAAAAAGCATGCTTTATGAGAAACTGTAAGATAGCTAATAAAAAGCAAAAGAATACGATTTCTCCATTTTTTTTTAAAAAAAAAAAAACAAATACTACATTTCAATTCACTAAACAGTACAATTGAAGTTCATTTAAAAAAAATAATAATAAATAAAAATGAAAGAAACAGAAAAAAAGACCCACACACACCCACACACACTCCACAGGGAAGTCTACGTTTTTCTCCAGTTTAGGAAAGCCGTTCACCCAATCGGCCATACTGGAATCTAGATCAACCTTTTCCCCCTTAAATCCGTAAATCATGTTTGGTTCTCAGTATTAACACCTTCTATATTGGAATTGGAATAAGCCCACACGAGAACCAAACAAGTAACGAATCCAAACGCCACCGACCAACTGACCAATTCCAAATGTCCGACGAAGAAGCTTTCGTGCAAACAAAAAACCAAGCACGGTCTCAGCTTTGCTTTAACTAGATTTTGACTTTTGAGACTCCCACATTAAAACGTGTCACCTCCACAAACAGAATATTCCAAAACTAGTAATAAAAACTGAAACTGATAATAACTGATAAAATCTTCCACATAAAAATCATGCTCGTAATATTTTTCTCCACATTTTCTCCCATTAATCGCGCAATTTGGAAATACAGATGCTACGTTTTGTCTCCAAAGACTTCGCTTTCTACACAAGTGGAGAGAGTCCACTATCTCCTTTGCGTTTCGGCAGAAAAATTCTAATTCTAAATTCTCGTGTTTAAAGTCACATTCATCTTCATGAACCTTGCTTACAAATGAATAAATTCACATAGACAGGTTTGATTGAATTGATGGGTACCAACAATTTTCTGTGTGAAAATATGTTTCGTTTAGCTGATTCTTTCAGGGTTTTTGTTTCCAAGTTCTGGGTTCTTGTTCTTCGAATTGGCTCATATATTTTCAGGTATATATGATCAGTTCAATTTAGTGCCTCCTTTGTTATTGAATTTGGACTAATGTTTCCTTCTTCTTTTTTTTTCTTTTTTGGGCAGTTTTAAGGAAGGAAACTCTAATTGTAATGATCAAATTATTACAAGTTGTTACAAAAAGGGTGAAACCATTGAAGAATTTGGCCAAAAAGGGAAGGTTTACGAGGTTGATGATGGAGAGCGGGTAAATAAAATTGGAGGAGAGACAGAGAGCTCTGTTATAGCTTCAAGCACTAGCAAATATGAGTTATTTTCTGGGAAAATTATCAGTGGTTTCATTGAAGAACCAAAAAGTATGATTTTTTCTTTGCAAGAATTATATATGGGTTCAAATGATTCCACCAATTGTGATAATAGAATACTAGCAACCGAAGGCGAAGAGGTTATTGATCAAAGGAAAGCGGAGGATTCTGTTGACAAGGTTCTGACGAAACAAGAGCATTCCGTTGACAAAGATTTTGATAAAAGGGTGGAAAAATCATTTCTTGATACAGGCGAGGTTTTTTATCATGAGAAAACAGAGGATTTTCTGGACAAGTTTCTGAAGAAACAAGAAAAGGAAACATCATTTTTGGATACAGACAAGGTGTTTGAACAAGAGAAAGCAGAGGATTTTGTTTTTGTTGACAAGGTTTTGGAGAAACAAGAGGAAGAAATGTTCGCTATTGATGAGAATGAAATGAGAGTTTTCACAGAGTTTAAGTTTCTACCAAAGTATGATTTATCAAATGAAGTCCCCCATGTTTTGGAAGATTGCTTGTCACCTGTTGATTCAGAATCTGACACGATTGGTTCAAGTGATGTTTTCTCAAGATGCAGGGATGATGATATTGAGTTAGATTCCTATGAGTTTTTGGCAGAGAGAAGTTTTAGTGATGGATTGGGAACTGAAAGTCTTGAAGAAGCGGTGAGTGAAGAGGAGGTTGAAAGCACTGAAACCATATTGGATCAGGAAACATATGTTATGAGAGAAGTAACGTTTGATTCTGACGATGATTATATAGAATTGAAACCCGAGTCTTATAGTAGTTCCAGTGTGCAAGAGGAACATGAGGATGAAGATTTGTTTCACGAAGAGGCAGAGCTAGCAGATACTGATGGATTATCTGAAGAATCCCAATTGGAAAATTCAGCTGTTTTGGATGAGGACCTGAATGAAGCTGAGGACCACCATGATGATGAGGAAGATTTAGTTTACGAAGCAGCACATCTAGGTCATCCTTCTGAATATTTTGAAGAATCCAGCTTGGAGGAGAAAGAATTCATCTCAGTCTCAGATTCTAACGATGAAGATGATGATGAGTTTGCATTAGAGCATGATGATCTTATAGATCAGTTGAAGATGGAACTGAGATATGCCAGAACGGGGGGGCTTCCAACCATTATGGAAGAGTCTGATTCTCCACCAAAGACTGTCGAGGAACTAAAACCTTTGAAGATTGATCAGAAATTCGAGCACAAAGATCATATGAAAGAAATTCACAAGTTTTACTGGAGCTACTTGGATAAAATGCGAAAATTGGATATCTTGAACTCCCAGACCATGCATGCAATCAGTAAGTTAATTCCGTTTTTCTATTTTTCAAGTTATATTGTGCACCCAAGTCCAAAAATCTCAAACATATTTTGCTGCGTCTTTGAACCATTAATTGAATCTATTGACTTGAGTATCAACCTAGTCAAAGAAGTTTTACAAAAGGTCTAATGTTTTCTTTAATTAGACACCATAAGCCAGTAATAAAATAATTTCCCAACGTTCAGATGTGGTTAACTTTTTATGGACGGTTAAGTTTCTTTTTTCTGTAGTGTGACAAATAATAAAATAAACTTCCTGGTTTCCCGTCTGATCATGCTTGGAGATTTTTTAATAATCCCCTGAGAGATCTCTATGAAGAATTACATTGCATGATGGGTCACATTCTCCGTCTTCTTTGTTCCCATCCATAAAATGCTAAGAAGGAATCTATAAAGTTGAGCACTGCTTTTCCAGGTCTTCAAGCTCGCGGACATGGTGCCACATATAATTGCAAGTCCATATCAGTGGGCCCCCGGTCTTAAATATCATTCCCCCTACTTTTCCTCAGAATCTGTAGTTCTATTGACACGTAAATATAGGAATTCCTCCTGTCAACATTAAAATTTATATTAGTTATTATAGATACTTTTTAATTTGCGTTTCTGATGTTATTACAACACTGCTATTGCGCTTTGTGCTCGTTTGTAGGCTTATTTCAGCTGAAACAGCCTGGGCAATCGATGAAAACTCCAAAATCTTCAGTTCCTGCAATTAAGTCTCTTCTCGCACAGAACTTATGGCCATGCAAGCCCAGGAGACGTGGAGCTAGCCCAGCATTTAAGTTCATTGACGATTTGCATAAGGATTTTGAGTTGGTGTATGTTGGACAGCTTTGCCTTTCCTGGGAAATTCTCCATTGGCAATATAAGAAAGCCCTTGAACTGCGGGAATTTGATTCTCAAGGACTTCATCAGTACAATCAAGTTGCGGGTGAATTCCAACTTTTTCAAGTGCTCCTGCAAAGATTCCTAGAGAATGAACCATTTCAAGGGTGTACCCGGGTCCTAAACTTTGTCAATAACCGATGTGCTCATTGTAATTTTCTCCAGGTTCCAGTCATAAAAGGTAAATACTTTTCACAATGATTGTGTTTATTCTGCTGCATGATTTTAAGCCATTAGTGTGTCATATAACATCAAAAAATTGCATTGCAGGTGATAGCTTTAACAATAAAAAGGGAAGAAAAGGAGACGAGGAAGATAGAATTACAAGTCCAATGTTAACAAAAATCATTGAAGAATCCATGCGAGTGTACTGGGAATTTCTCCGCACTGATAAAGATGAAAATGATATAATCTTGAAGGGTCCTGGGCTCCAAGACTCCGTAGATTCAGAACTTATGTCAGATATTCAAACAGATTTTCAAAAGGTTGACATTGTCGCGAGACACTTACTGATATGGTTCATGGAAATTCCTTTAACATTTAGATAATCATTTTCTTAATTCTTCTTCTTATCTGCAGAAGGAAAAGAGGCTTAAAGAAATATTGAGATGTGGTAGCTGCATAGTTAAGAAGTTGCAGAAGCACCATGAAAATAGATTCAATCGTGCTTTGTTCTTTGCCCAGATAGAATTGAAGCTGATTTCGAGAGTGCTAACCATGTCAAAAATAACAACCAATCAATTAGTTTGGTGCCACGAGAAGCTAGCCAAAATTAATTTTTGCAACAGAAAGTTGGTCGTAGAACCGTCATTTTTGCTCTTCCCTTTTGACACGGCAAGAGCTTAGAGCTCGTTGTTTGTAGATAAAACTTTATTGAACACAGAAAAATAAATAAATACAATACAATACAATACCATCAGTTTTCTGTTGTATAAATTTGGGTGCACCTGCTCGTTAATAAAATCACTGGAAATGCTATTATTTCTTTCTCTCGTTTTTTGGCTGAACTTTCCCCTTAATATCGTGGTGCAAAAATTTCATTCATACAATCAAAATAACGCATGCCTGTGCGCTGCATATATATATATATATATATATATATAAAAAAAATAACACAAGTCATGTGATAATAATCAATTAAGTTACTGTAACTTTTAAGTTATAACTGTTGTGAAAAAATATAATTATAAAATAAAAATTAATCATATGTAGTAAATGTAATTTTTAAATAATAAAGTTAGTAACGATATAATAAATTTTTTATCATATAATTAACTATAATTTTTAAATTACAACAATTAATATTTAACTTTTATTATATATTTTAATATTATAACTTTTAAGCTATAAATATTTAATCTCCATTTCAAACAAGACTTTTACATTTAAATGAGCCTTTGACTCCCCTGTTAATAAGAATCACATATGACATAACTATACAAAATTTAAATGACAAAATATTTTGATCATTCTTGTGATAATTTTGCATAATAAAGCCTTTAAAATGCAATTATTATCCAAAAACAAAAAAGAACATCCAAACAAAGCCTTACAGGCTGGAAAGAGTCAAGCCACTAATCGAAAGCCACCTGGGCAAAAAATTGAGCCCAAAAAGGCCGACGTGGACAATTGTCAACATGTAACAGCAGCCGTCGGATCTAGGGCATCTAAAACTGGAAACCCTCTTTATATCCGCAATCGTAAACGCATAATATCCTTCCTCTCTTTCGGCTCCGCGACTTTCAAAACCCTAAGAGTGAGAGAGGAAAAAATGGTTCAACGGCTTACGTACCGGAAGCGGCACAGCTATGCCACCAAATCGAACCAGCACCGCGTCGTCAAAACCCCTGGTAATAACTTTGGCACATTTTTTAATCGATATTTTTAAAATAAAAAATTGTTATTGTAAATGAAATTCTAAATTAAAACTGATTTGTTGTGTGGGTGTGTAGGAGGGAGGTTGGTGTACCAGAGCACGAAGAAAAGAGCTAGTGGACCTAAGTGTCCTGTGACTGGCAAGAGAATTCAAGGGGTAATTGTGCCTTCTTTTTTTTTTTTAAATTGTTTAGAGAATTCTTAGTATTGGTTTTCAATGTTGAAGAAAATGCCTTGTAAGAAATTGTTACAAAAAATTTTGGGTTTAATAATTTTAAACAATAAACCCAGTGGTTACAGCAAGAAATAGGTTGACAATAGCTGCTAATTAGATTAGGTTGGAAAATGTGGGATCTCTTATTATTTTTTCCCCTTTTGTGATGACGTTTGGTGATCAGTTTCCGTTGGAATGTTTGTACCTGTTTTGTGCCCTACCTATTCGGGAGAAATCTTTTGGTAGTTAATTAGTTGACGTCGTTGTTGAAATTATTAACTCTTGTTTGGCAAACTGATCTGCCTTTCATATATCCCAAACCACTAGGAATTGATTAATTGTTATGCTGTAGTGAGTCTAATTTACATTTTGTTAGGTAGCAAACTGATATTCAGCATTTTGGTTAAAGTTGCTAATTTTATGTCGGCCGTAATGGAGGTACTGGAGAACTGTTCAACTGTATTAGTGATGCAATTTGCTACTTTTTTATCACTGTCTTTATCAAGGAATGTGAACTGCAGGTTGTCTTGAATATGTATTTACTTAACTTTCAGTCCTATAGAGATATTAGTTCAGTGATTGCCTTGGGCTATTTTTTAAATCAAAGAGACAAAGACTGCTTGCTTACATGGACAAATGCAAATTTAATGCCTATCTCTGTTTGTGGTGGTGGTGGTGGTGGAGGTGGACCAGGTATTATTCTGTGGAATACATAAAAGCCACCAACATTATCTTCACAGAGTTTCTGTTGCATTTCTTTGATGATTGTGTTGGTGAAAACTGAGAGCCAAATTGATATATACTTGTATTGTTTATCTTAAAATCATTATGGAGTCATTATGAGTTTGTTTGAGGACATTAATACCTTGCTTACCGAAGTATGATAAGATTGTTTCTCTGCCTGCAGATTCCTCACTTGAGACCTGCTGAATATAAGAGGTCCAGATTGTCCAGAAACAGGAGGACTGTGAACCGTGCTTATAGTGGAGTATTGTCTGGAGGTGCTGTCAGGGAAAGGTTTGTTATCATTGAAGCTCAGAATCTCAACTTTTCTTTGTTAAATTTTGCCATTTGGTAATGTTGATCTGACTATCATTACTTTTTAACAGAATCATCCGTGCCTTTTTGGTGGAAGAGCAGAAGATTGTTAAGAAGGTCTTGAAGATTCAGAAGGCAAAAGAAAAGCAAGCTGCAAAGAGTTAAACTAGAATGTTTAATGGGTTTCAAACTGCCATTTAGAATATCTGTTGTTTTGGACGATGATATTGAATTATGGGAAGTAATCTAGGTTTTTTTCATTTGAAATGTAATTCGCACGGTATGAACTAAATTTTAAAGCACTCAGTTGACAAAACCATTGTGGTACTGTTTTGTTTTCTTCTACCGTTTTAATGCCTTTAGAGCTACTTTTTAAATATATCAGATTAGTGGTTTCAACCACAGTTATTTTTGGAACATCAAAAGTGGTAAATGTGGTTTCATTTGTGCTTTTGTATCTAATTCAAGCAACCAAAATTTCCCATTTTTGTGCTGTCGAATCTAATTTACGGAACCATAATTTCGGCCTCTGTTTATTTTACAACTACATCTTTGTTTCAGTGTCAACATTTCCTACCCCATTGTCGGTTAAATTATTGTGATTAGATAATGGAAAGATTTTGAGATTGAATTTTACTTTTTATTTTTATATTTTGATTATTGTTTAAATTATAATTCATATTACAAAATTTTATTTAAATTTAAATTTGATGTCTGGCTTTCATAATATATTAGTGGGAGTTTCCCTTTAATTCGGAGGATAACAGTGATGACCAGCAGGTCGTTGTATTTGTGATGGTTTAAATTGCTGCCTTAAATTTGTATTGTATCGTAGAAGTTGTATCCAAAGACAATATTAAATGCCGAGCGGTCTTGTCTTGTTCACTGGTCCGGGGGGTCTCAATATCTGATTACGTTGTATGTGTATTTTTTTTTAATTGAGTACTGTATTTTCTTTCTCCAAGCAAAGAACTGGGAAAAAAAATCATATTTACCATCCCTAGGGAATCTGCAATACAACTATGGATATGGCATTGATGTCTGAGTCTTCCCGATCAACATCATTACTAGGATCATTAGAAACGATATAGCGTGTAACACCTAAATATAATTAAACAGGAGGTGCCTGGAGGGAGCGTGTTCTTCACTAAATGGTTGCCCTGTAGAGCTGTGATCCATTAGAGAAAGGGTTGGTGGTTTTTAAGGCAGATGAAATCCAGAACAAGAGCCTCCTCAAAAGCTTGGTAATTGCAAGAATTTGCAGCGGCAACTATGTCAAGAAATCTTAAGTGGCCACGACCACAACCATTGGAAAAGAGAGATTTATTTGGGAAGTCCTTTATAATTCCTCTTTCAAACACCCTCATCAACTCATTGAACTCCTCCATTGCCTTCTCTCGCTCTTCACTTTCAGAGGATATGATTAGAAATGTGCTTGGTAACTTCTAAATTGCCTTGAAAGATAGAGAAGAAATTAGCATGTAAAGCAAGCTAGTATTAGTAACTTTTGATCATAGAACATTGCCCAAATGCGAATCTTGGCTCGTTGATGAGGATCCTCAGGCAGTAATTTTGCAGTATTATGGCAGCAATCATCACTGCATTCAAGGATGAATGAGCAACTCCGCGATGGGCTGGCCGCTGTGCACCAGAACGGGTACTTTCTTGTGGACAGGATTATAGCTAAGAAGCAACTCACTCTTGTTTGTTAAATCTTCCCCAACGTACTTGGAAGGTTTGCCCTTTAGTTAAAGGGTTAGTCAACTCTCTGGCCCAATGCCGAAATAACGCCGCCTCACTTTGCTGCTTTTCCGTTCTCCCGGTCTGTTTTGATGCCTTTATTTATAGAGTTGCGCAGAGGAACCTTTTGTTTCTCTGCTAACTAGTCAATCAAATGATACTGCTACAAAAATGTTTGGGGTGTTTTGATTCGAAACAAAAGTTGGAGAACAAGTTGAACTGATCATAGCCATGATCTTTTTCTTAAGTTGCAACACTTGGGAGGGTAAGAGAGAACGGTCATCATATCTGTCGGTGCATCGTACGATTCGGTGCTCAACCAATCACGAATCAGGAAATGAACAGACTTAGTGCCCATTCATTGAAGCCCACTAGATTACCAGATTTAAGGCTCAGTTGGCTTTGCTAACAGGCCTTCTACCAACTCATGGTGGTCCCTTTTCCAAATGAGTGAAGCTATTGGCACCGCTTCAGTATCCTTATAAAATCTCACCTCTAATAAAATTATATTTAAGAATAAATAAGAATTAATAACATTTATAAATTTTTACAGTAAATTACTTGTATTCATAATCAATCCATTCTTTTTCTTTTTATTTTCTACTTGTTACTTCCATCTAACCAAAATAAATTGTAAAAATTTAGAATAATCTATTTTTATTTTGATATTTATTACATATTAAGAATTTTTATACCTAATATTACTTTTAAATTATAATTTAAAATATGCATAATTTAATTTAATGAGAGATGTATTTATTATTATCAATATATAGTTTATGTATTAATATAAAGAAAAAAAAGGACATCATTACAATAAAAATAAAAATAACTGAAAAGGGTTTTATGATGAGATTAGATGGGAGCCAATAGTTCAACTCTTTTTAAAAGTTATAACTGCGAATGCTTTGAATGCTCATACAATGTGAACTAATAATTTCTGTTTGTTTTTAGATACCGTCCATGCTAAAAATAAATCATCATTAAATTGTAGAAGAAACATATTATTTGGCTTTCAAATCTAATATAACTAGACAAATGTTCAAAGGCCTACAAAAATTAATTAAGATTTTACGTACATGTCAGAGCAAACAATTAATTAATATATTTCCTAACATGAACTTGCTGCCTATAGCTAGTTAGCTAATTAAAAATTTCAACCAATAACTGCATGCATTAGTATCAATTATAGCATGCACTTGCTTGTAGAAACAGTAGTTGATATCTCTCGTGGGCATGAAGATGAATCCCACAGCGAGCTAGGCTTCCAAGTTTCTGCAGCCATACTCATCATCGGCAAACTGAAAGGAAACCCTATAGATCTAACGCTGCTCTCCCACTGATCATCAACATGATTCATCATGTTCTGATTCTTCATCAAAGCATCCTCATGATGAAGATGATGATCTCCGTTGCTGATGTCTGTCACTGATGCTTGCATCTCATGATGTGCCAAAGCAGTTGTTGAGAAGCCACTGTACTGATCATGTGATCCGACAAAATCTATACACTGTTCCGAGGCCTTACCAAAATCTCCAAGCATAGAATCAGATGACATGCTTAATAAAACCGATGAAACATCATTAATATTGCATTTAGCTGCTGGGATAGTTGGTTCAAACGGTGAAAACATGAAACTGCTTGTTAGGTCACCGGATGAAATAGTAGGAAGCTGGTGATGAGGCTTGCTAATGATCACTGGGTTAATGGGTCTGTAGGGGACAAAATCGAAAGGCGAAAATGTACTATTTGTACTTGTATTAGTAAGACAAGAAGAAGATGACGATGGCTGTTGTTGTATATCATTGTTGTAGTTAAAGTACTGCGCCATTGATGATGTTGAACTGAACTGAGTGTTGTATGAGCTTTTAACATGTGCATAAGTAGTTGCGGCGGTTTCAGGCAACGGAGAGACCCAGGATTGAGACATAGCTCTTTGCGCTGTGGAATTTGTTTTCTTGAAAATCCTGCATATAGCCCAAGACTCCTGCAAAAGACATACAATAGAAACTTATTTAGTGCTGGCTAGCTCTAAAACCACTTAAAATGACATCAAGACATAATATTAATAAACATTTGTTGAACTAGCTAGATGTTTGATAATTTTGAGGATACTTTACATTGGCAGGAATTGTTTTGTCCATGAATCTCTTAGGCGGCACAGAGTCAGTTAGAGAAGGTAACCGAAACTCATGCATCATCCAGTCAGTTTTGATGCCTTTAGCCGCTTTGCCTTTGTAAAAAACAAGCGATTTTTTCAAGCCAATGCACTTGTTTCCTTCTGCTGAGTAGATGGGCCGGTCAGTTCCCGTGGCTTTCCAAAACCCAGCTCCAGTTACTCTATTTGGCCTTGCACTGTTTCTGTATTTTCTGTCCCTAGGGCAGTAAAAGTACCACTCTTTTTCTCCAGTAGTCGCCAACTCTGCATGATCAAATAGCACAAAAAAGTACTTTGTAAGAGATTCGCTCTCCGTATGCATGTATGTATAGAGATTATGAAGACACTTAACAAAAAAATGCATGAGTTTTGATTTATTATCTTACTTGGGAGATCCCACGGATCATATTTATAAATGTCAAGTTGCTTGATGAGCTCAATAGAGAGAGGCCTCTGTTGAATCTTTCTCTTTAGATAAAACCCTACAAGTTCTTCATCAGTTGGATGAAACCTAAACCCTGGTAGCAAGATTTCATCCAGCTTATCATTTTCGTTTCTCTCATCCATTGCTTAATTAGCTTGCAAAATTAGAACCCTAGCTAATAGCAAGAAACCCTGAAACACAGTTACAGAAGAAGTGAAGAGAAAGCAAGAAACCCTAAAACACAAAGTTTGTGTGTTGTGTTGAAAGTGGAGGGTTCAGTTAATATGAAAGCAATATATGCTTCCTGAGGAGGGTTCTGCCTCCGAAGGATTAGCCGCCTTTTCTGGTGACTTTTAAAGAAGTGTGTGTTTAGCGAGGAACGCGTTGGCTCAACCACAACTCACAAGCTGAAGCCAATTAAGCAAACTACTTAATGAAGTTTAATTTAATTAGCTGACTCTTCTCTTAATTATATAACTTGACTACTTTTACTTTGTACCTTAATGAATCCAGTAATTTGAGGTAACTAGTTTATTAATCCAAACCGAGGAATCTCAAGGAAACTACAAAATCAGCAGCTTGTGGGGATTTGTGAATCTGTCTTTGAATTTTCATTTATCATCAGATTTAAGTGTTTTTCATTTTGCTATATATATCCACTGCAAATCAAGACAAAGCTAGCTTCCAAAGAAACAATATTTTAAGCGTGGTCTTTGTTTGAATTAATATTTGGAAACGTGGACCCTAAACCAACTTCCAATACACAAGCTCAAAATTATATTCAACTGATGATAAATTCTAATCAGACCACTTAAAGATTAATTTAATAATTTTAGCGCCTCAGAATCCGTAGATTCAGTTTCTATTCCATTCCCCAGAGCTTCTATTCCACTGACTGTGTCAGATTTTGAGTTTATTTAGAGATACCCTTAAGTCTAGTTAAGGGACCACTAATCAACCCTATTAGTAAACTAACTTAATGGCTTTTGATTCTTTAGAGAGAGAAGGCAGCCTATCATTCAGAAAATTTCTAACTTTTACCACTCTAATTATTTTCTGATCCTATTCTTGGGAGTAAAAACTTGCAGAAAGTCCCGCATTCTGATCAATATCATTTCGTTAAATGATTTTTACCTACAAGGCTAATTTACCCACATGCTTGGATTTAACAGCTGCCCAAAATTAGATGAAATTGCAGAACTACATTCGGAGGATTCAACAAAAATACAAAGTCGCGTCAGCTTTTACTTACTTGTTCTAACAATGAGGTGGGTGCGTTTAATTTATTCTAGCCATATATGTGCTTAATTCTTTCACCCTTCACATTAAGGATAATTCAAGAAAAGCAATTTGGTCATTAAGAATGTCCTGGAAGTATTGCTATATTATCATTGCATTCATCTCTTTAATAAAATGAAATTCTAGGTATTATGTGTTTATTCTCAGCAGATGTTAATTTTAATACCATAGCTACAAAATAAATAAATACATAAATAAAAACTCACACCAATATTCAAAATCCTAAGGTCTACACACACACACACACACACATATATATATGTGAGTCAAAAATAATTTTGTATAAATAATAATTCTTTTTTTTTTAACTTTTATGTGTAACAAAATTTTTAAGTGGTGTGATTGTATACTATGTGTTATCTCTTTCCAACACATTGATTGAAACTTGAAAGGTCCCAACCACATATGAAATCATTGTCATCATTTTAATTAACATGGGAAATTATAGTCTAACCTCTCCAATTTTTACCAAACTCTACTACCGTATGGTGTTAACTTCTTTTAGTTTTATGTTTGCAAAATTTTGTGTTCACTGTTTCAGTACGGTTAATTTCAATGAAAATTTTGATTTATTTTGGTGTTTCAGTGATCAATTTATTCAATATTGTGTTAGTATTATAAAATTGAGCATGGGTTTAGTACGGCTCATCATTGACTTAAAATTAAATATCAAACCAGGGCCGAGTTTGGTTCGATTTGATTTGTCATTTTTCAAAGTTCAATCCGTTTGGTTTTGGTTTTAAAATTACGAACGAAAACAGACTATTCCCGCCCTCATATATCCATTAACAATTATTTATTATTTAAATTGAGATTTGAATTTAGTGCTAAGCTGATCTTTTTAGTAATATTTTTAGAAGATACAATTGAAAATATGTTTTTGTAAGATATTATTAGATAATAATATAAAATTAATGAAATCTTAAACGTATATTACTATATATACACGTGTCTTAAAAAATTATGAAGAGTTGAATGCAAATCAGTTCTATCATTTGATCCAAATCTAATTAAATGAACGTGTTAATTAGTGGCAAAATTAAGGGAATTAAAAGCTGAAAAATATTTTTTTACGTTTGATTAGCATTTAACCACTCAACTACGTATGATAAAATTAGACATGATACATCGTTTTCATTAGTATCACTTATTAATTATTTGGTTAAAATATAATAAATTAAGTTATATATAGTCAACAGCCTCGTGGAAATTAAGGGTTCATGAAAAATAGACATTAATCATAATGAATTGCTTTGGTTATTTGAAAAAAGGCGAGAGTCAAATTCCTCTTATTTTGTGGGCATTGGAAAACCAAAATATATAGGATTCCTCAATTTCTTGCTTTGGATGATGCAAAAACTAGGCTAAAAAGTTTGAAAAAACTTCACTTAAAAAACCCACAAAACTTTTATAATTTGCATGGTTGATGAATGATGATGAAGTCCAAAGTTCTTAGTTCTCGTACAAAATTAACTTTGATTAGCTAATTGTCTACTAATTGGACAACAAGTATGGTACTGTGAATTTAATGGGGGAGTTCAAATTAATGGTAAACTTGGAACTCCAAATTCAGTGAAACTCCCCAAATCTAGCCCTCGTTTTGGACCATTTTTGCCTGTTCCTTGACCTTGTCCTTGGGTTTTGCTTCCCATGCGTGCGACCATTTTCTTTTCTTTTTTCTCTTGAAAACAAAGAGTCAAACTCTTAGACCGAAGCTTCTATGCCTCTTTCTTTGTGGAACATGAAGCATACTTAATAATCTCAAGTTCACTTATTAATTCAGATTAATTTTGATAAATACATAAGTCATTTAAAAACTATAACTATACCAAGTTATCAACCCTTACCCACTGAAACAGGCATCAATCGTTTGTCGCAATTGGGCAACATCTCTTAGTTTAACCTGTGATTATCAACTATAAATATTTTCTCGATCCTTTTTTTTTTTTATGCTAATCATTCATTGGTAAAAAGCAATCTCATACAAATCATAATAGAAAATTAGATCATCTCCGTTTGAGAAATGGATAATTTGACTCTCACCAGTTGAACATTTCATAAATAAACACACAGATTTCGTTCTATTGATAAATTTTGTCTATTTGCATGAAGAGATAATTAATGTACTACAATACCCACTAAATTTAATGTACCTTATGCAGTTCCCATATTCTGCAAGTATGCACAATATAGAGGAAATGGTGCTCACATCCCAAAATTTTATTTCAACAATTAGAGCTTATCGCTAAAGTTTTACCGCTTCACAAAAATTAGACATTCAAGCACTCTCCTCATGGTAAATTTCGTTTACTTAGATACTTGCTGTAGATTTGCTTTTTAAGTTTACTATATTTGCGTAGGAACTTTACTTTAAACACACATCAAGCGTCATTTAATTGGTACGTCGTGTTCTAACCTACCTTCACCTTGCATTTAGTTTTGACTTTTGTGTGTATTGGAGCACTACTCACACATTTTGCCCATTCTATTCTATATTATTTTATATGTTTATATGTTGTTGGCCACTTTAAAATTTAAATCCCCGCATGTCCTCAACTCAAGAGTTAGAGTTTCATTACCAAATAAAAATATTAAATCCAAACCGAACCGGCATTGGAGGAAAAACAATAATTAAACCGAATTAATTATAATCGTATTGTGTCAAATGAAGTTATGAACCTCTATGTCCACTACCCACTTTTAAAATACGAAGACGTTTTCGCATTATTGTTTATTGAATTCGGGCTAACCCACCGACTGTTTCCCAAAGAAGACGTACCAATACTGGCAAATATTTATCTCTCTCTCACGAATTTTACAGCTCAGTAATCTTTGATGTTAAATTTGAACTGAAAATTTATCTTTGAAAAAAAAATTAAGAAAATTGTAAATATATTTCTTTAATTTCTTTTCCGAGGAAATGTGTAGAGTCCCTCCATATCAATGTGCATGAGACTGTCTTCTCGTGATTTAGCCCGTGAATACACACCGACAGATGCGGTGTATAATGTGACATAATTCAATTGGTAATTGATCATTTTACTTGTTACCAAAAATCAATATATCTTATTTCGCTCCTCACTGTCACTGCCAAGAGTTCACAATCAACTCTATACGTTCACATTCTTTCCACTTCTTTTCTGTGCTAACCTCTGAAAAAGAATTAAGGGGTACATGGGAGTAAGCTGCAAAAAGCAGCACGTGAAAGCTTCAGTGCCTCAACAAAGAGAAGCTCAAACCCTATGAGGTTGCCTGCAACAATTCCTTGAGATCGTATCCTTGGAGCTATGTACACAACAAAGCAATGGAAAAAAAAAATAATAAAGCTATAAATCTTGTTAAGAAAATTATATATTTACATGTACATATTTCAACACATGCTTGCCGAAGAATATTAAGAGTGTTATGTATGTTATTTACCTGAAGAAAGGTTAGAAGCAAAATTACTCCTGAGTTCCAGAAAGCATGTATTGTGATAGGGGTTAGGAGGTTCCTAGTCTGAGCATATGAAAATCCCAAAGCAGTCCCTATAATGATGCAATAACTCTGTTAGTTTTATTAACAAAGAATGAAAAGTTTTTAAATTTATAAATATTATCAGCATTTCAAATTTGATCACGGAATAAAACCATGAAGATGTTGAATAAGTTCATTTTCCACAGGTACGTAGAAGCTCATCAGTTAATGGTGTAAAAAGTTACCCAGCACAAACAACTGAGGAAACTCTCCCGGGGTGAGATGTGCAAGTGCAAAGACAGCAGCACTGATGATCACAGCTATTGGTGTAGGAACCCTATACAACAGATTGTGGGAATTAACACAGAGCAGCTGTTAAAAATCAATAGCAGGCAAAGCTTAAAGCCTTAAACCTTCTTCCAAATGCATTTTCTCGTTTGATCCACCCTGCATATTTGTATCCCCACTCAGCTATTTCATTCATAATTGTTATCCCATACTATACTTATCTTCTTTCATAATTGGCGCATCCAGAACGATTTGCTACATATATTTTTCAATACATTGCTTCTTTGTATGTACGTTTAAGCACTCAAACAATTCAGTATTAACTATAATGTTTTGATTTCTAAAAGTTGCTTCATATACCCAATCAAAATACTACACATCCCTGAAACTTTCACTCTATTACCTCAGAATTTGGTTAAATTAAGAAAAACCAAAGGCTTTTAATCAAGAATGGTGCGTCATCAAGTATGAAAGCAAGTGTGCAGAAAAAGCATAAGTAATTCCTTATTAGAATGCAAGCACAAGATCCTGGACTCATAGGAAGAAACACTGAAAGAAAGAACACAACAATCAGATGTCACAGAAGAAAACCTACCACTTAGTCAGGGACACCATAAAAAATCCACGAAATACATTCTCCTCAAGAAGGGGAGCCAAGATACCTGTGATACCCACCAAGCAAGCGGTGCTGCAGAGGAAATAAACATGATTAATTAACTTCCAATCCTCAAAATAAACAAAAGCTGGCTTTCAATCCTCAAAAATTCCAGTTACAGCAAAATTTAAACACTGGGATTCAACAATGGATACATCCTTGACCTTTTGTGGAGATTTATGGTAAAAAAATGTACAAATATAAAAAGATGTTTAGCGCTCTCTTAGCTTGAAGTACCTAATACTTGAAGATCCAATCAATGGAAGCAAGCGAACAAGAGCATCAGTCTGAAATAAAGATACAGATATTATCCAATGAGCTGTTATGAATAAAGATAATGCAAAGCCTGAGACAAGCTCAATCAAATCACAAGACTTTAATAATTGATTCCCTTGCTTCTCTGCAGAGATAGTCTACAGATAGCAAACCAAGCCTAAAACTCATAACTGATTCTGAACTTAACCCAAAAATAAAAAATTTACAATTTGTTTAAACTACAAGCTTTAGTATAGTTGTAGTAGCAGCAGTTGAGCTAGAGGAGGAGATGAAACATTGCTCTATATGCTCATAATCAAATGGAACCAATAATTTACAACATAACAAAGGAAAGCCGTATGCAATATGTAACCTGAGCCTAAAATGAATATTCTTAAAGCACGTATAAATATATTACAAACTACAAAGTTTCAGGAGAATTCTAACCTCTCTTTCTGGAGGATTCTCACCATTAAACAAGGACAAGGCAGCCCCTGTTCCTGCGACGGCCAAAAGAGCACCGCCGAGACCAATCCCTGCCCACAAGAGCCAGCCTTTCTGTAGATTGAAAGGTTCCCTCAAATCTGAAACACCATGACTTCAATAATGAGCCTTAGAACAAAGTAACAACAATGCACAAAACAGTGTCTGTAAGAACCATTTTGTAATAAGTAAAAACCAAGCAAATCCATTAAGTTGAAGGTTAAGAGAAATATAAGCAGCCGAAAAAATAACTTAAGTTTCCAAGATAAAGCAAAAAGTTGATTATACAAGTTTTCCAAGACAAATACCATAGCAGAAAAGGTCTTCAGGAAGCGGTTTAAAGGTGCTGGAAATGCCATATAGAACTCCAAGGATAGCTGCAGTTGTAATGCTGCCAAAGCAATAAGTGAGCAAACTCAGACCCATCGGCAATTCACAGAGCCGCAAAACAGAACTCCATACAAGGAATTTATTGTTTATCAATACAGCTTAATGCAGCATCAAATTTTATACGCAGTAAAACGGCTGCAATCATTTCACAAGTTTTTCATACATATAGTTTCTGCAAGTAGAAAATAAACAAACTAATGAAACTTAAATCATACCCTTGATCCAGAAACAGTATCTCTGCCTTCTCATCTAAACTTAGTTCTTCAATTTTAAGTCCGAAATAGGGTAAAGCCGCTGCCTCTACCAACCCTGTCAAAACAAAGCTGCCTGAACAATAATTAAATTTTCATTCCAAATAAAAATCCAACAGAAACCTATCTCTTTTACAAATATTAGTAAAATTGAAAAAGTATTAATAAAAAATATTAGTAAAATTGAAAAAGTATTAATCAAAAGACACCTAAATCCACAAGCCAGCGAAGTTAACGAAGCTGTCTGCCAACCCCAAGGTACGTCCCATCGCTTCAGTACAGGCCAGTCCAATTTGGGTTCCTGTGATGCATGCATGCAATTGAATGAGTAAAAATTAATTAATGTAATTAATTATCTGGAGTTTGAGAATAGTACCTTGTGTTCAATGCTGCCGGATTTAGAGTCTTTTCCAGCATTGAAAAAGCAAATTGAACTGAACCTTTTGTTACAAGTTTTTGTTAGCCTCCTATTGTTGTTGGGCTTCAATAGTGTGTTTGATAGTTTCTGAGAAGTTGAGAAACTGTAGAAGCAAGGCTGAGCCAGAGAGGCGATCACTGCAGAAGCCATTGTTTCTTTTTTTTTTTGGGAAAAATATTTCAAGCTGGAGTTACTGGCGTGGTGAGTGGACAGTTTTCCACAGCTTAGCCGAGTCAAGGATAAGGCACGAAAACACCTCATAAAAGTCGTTTATTTTAGACATGGACGTGTGACAGACCGTTTTTTATTTTATATGACAAACGACAATCTCGAATGAAGGCCAAGTGCGGTTTGTTCAAAAACGACAAGTCGTTTGTTCTTTCAGTTGCTTGCTCACTACAGAAGGAAAATGTCACCCCCGCAGTTTACGAAAATGAAACCCTCTGCTCGATGCACCCGATAAAATTATAATAATACGATATATTAATTAATTAAAATTTTTTATTTTAAATAACGTGTTATTCATCAATTAATTAATAAAATAATATAATTAATTTATTTTAATTTTATATAAAACTATTAATTAATTAGTGTATATCACATCATTTATGATAGTTATTTGAGATAAAAAATTTGAATTATATAACATTATTCTTAAAAATATGTAAGAATTGCTTTTAATTTCTAAACACATTTATTTTTAATTCTATTAATAATTTATTTTTTTCTCATTTCAAAATCCAAATGATGAACAAGACATTTTGCACAGAATATTTTCATAAGTAATTAGAAATAATTATCACACATTTGATTAAAAATCTCTAAGAGGAGTAGAAATAAGTTATCTTAATTTTGTCTAATAGTTATTTAGGTATAAATATCAGTTTATTTTATTTTCTAACATTTATTCAAGTATAAATCTAAGTTACTGTTGATTTTTATCTTTTTATTTGTTGTCAGTTTTAAATCTAAAAAGTTTCTCAACATAATAAGGCATTGAAAAAGAAAAGAAAAAAAAAAACTTTGTTCTTATCTTAAATAAATAAATACTGGAACTTTTCTAGGAGAAAAAAAAATGAATACTCGAAACAATTGATGATACTATCCACACAGGGGTGTAATGAAATATTAGGGTTATAACTGTAATTTTCGTATGAAAGGTAGTTTATTGAGAAATTGAGAAGGGTGCTACTAGTTCAAATCAACCGTGAAACTACTGATCTAGTCCAATGCGAATGTGATGCCCACACACGCACTGGGGTTATGAAGTACCTAGTACTGTACAACGCAATGGGTTGCAGTTGGCACACATGCATGCTTCCAGAGTTCCAGTGCCATCCATGATCCATGCACGCCGAATCTAAATCCAATGGTATAAAAGAACATTCAGAATTTCAGATTAGATTAGACTAGACTGAATGGTTGGTAATTGATTGAGCAAACGCATGTATGTGAGGGTTCGAGGACAATCATACGAATTTGTTTGATTATATTATGGGCCCGAATTGGTACGCAGTTCCATCATCGGAGACCGACCGACCTTCTATTAGACATATTCAAATTGTGGACCACAACATGTCTTTGAATTTTGATGTTGAATGCAAAAAAAAATCTGCATCAATGCTATGATTTTAGGAGTGGGCTCTTTCACGGCTCCTGTAGGTTTTAAATGCTCGATCGGTACCTGCTGCTTACCATATCATATTTGTCTCTCTCATTTCAGCTTCCCTTCCGCGGTCCATTCACCAGTGGCCACCACTTTTCCTCCATAAAATATTATAAATTATCGAAATAATTATAACATTTAATAAAATTTATTTATATATTATTTATTTATTGTATGTATGTATGTAATAAATTAATAATTGATAATTAAAATAAATATTTTTATCTCAATATAATTTTTAATAATAATTTTTTTAATTTAATAATAAAATCTTTTAATTGAACGAGAATAATTTTAAATTTTTATAATATATATCAAGATATATATATAATTATATTATGCATAAAATTAATTCTCAATATCATATTTTAAAAATTTAATCTCTCCCCATTTAAAAAAAAACTATTGTGAAATTGATTGATTTTAACAAAAATAATTTTTTTAAAATTACTAAACATCAAATTATTTTTTAATTTTTTAAATCACTTTCCAAATTCATATTTTCAAAAGAAGAAGAAGAAAAAAAAAAGATAGTAATAATAATGGCAAATATAATAACATAAAAATTGTTGTTATTGTGCCCAATTTAGACATTATGATATTGCCAAATGTCCAACCATTGTATATCAATTAAGTTATGTTAAGCGGCCTAGCACCAATGATCCCTCGTCTCATACCATCACAGTCCGATATTTTGTAATTAAATACAAACATATATGGCAAAGCTGATTTTACACAAAATATTAAGTATTTAATTTATCTATTATATTAAAGAAAAAAAGTATCTAATTTATTTAGTAAACTAATAGTTTAACTAAGATTCTTTCTCATTATTCTAACTTAATCCAGAGTCCAAAACCACGGATCAGATCCCAAACCGGCGAGACGCTGTTCACATAATATATGCGCCAATACGCATGATGCCAGCCAGCTTGCTTAATTTAAGCATCTCAACGCAGCGGGGCTAATAAATTAGAATCATGAGACGAGTGACAACGTGGTCACCAACAGAAATCTTTTGATCTAAATCGTAACTAAGCAGCCTGATCCAGTCAATTATTATTAATTTAAAACAAAGGTTGACATATTCTAATGCTAGTGGCCTAGTACCATGATTCATGATTCCTTCCGCTCCTGTTAGGTGGTTTTTCCAAATGCCTCACCTCACCACCGGTGAGTCGGTGACCATCACGTTTTCCTCACAATGATCAAATAATTTCGCCTCAAAGTTCGTGGGTTTTTTGTATCTAAAACAAAGCAAACATTAGTAACAATATTTACTCGGCTATCCTATTGAATAATACTCATAATAGTAATTGTTGACCATAATTTTTAGTCAACTAAAAAATTAAATAATAAGAGCGATATAATATATAAAACACATATTATTTACATTGTTTAACGTTTGATTTATGTGGACGAGACTAAATGAGTATTTTTTTTATTATTTAATGAGAATTATAATTTATATATATATTTTTAGTTATTTTTCTGTGAATTATAATGTATATATTATCTCAGTAATTAATTAATAAATATTAAATTATTTAAAATATATAATATTATGAAAAATATTAAATATAAAAAAATTAAGAAAAAAAATTAGCATTATTGTTATTCTCTCTCTTTATAAATTAAAAAATAATTAAAATAATTCATCGACAGGGACAAAAATATCGAGCTGGAATGCTGGATCCAAAAGAGGTGGACGATTTTGCCATTGCAAGATTTACGTATCAAATACAAAGATGATGGAAATCTCTCACATTTTACCATTTAATGACACTATGACAAAAGGCCTGCTTCTCACTTTGACGTCAACAGTCGATCACTCCTTTATCGGTGGATTTACTCTCTGTTCAAAGATTGATTAGTCGTTAGCACACGATTAAACCTTCTTTTTTTTTTTTTTTCCTTCAATAATATTAATATTATTGTTAATCCCGTAATCAAATATCAAATTTAATAAAGCGTTTTCCAAATGAAAAGCAGCAGTTCAAGATTTAGCTGACCTAAAGTATTATTAATAGCAAATAATAGGACCATGAATATATAAATATTTCGAAGGCAACGATTGCTATATTTACTTGTTTAGTGTCCCAAAACATAACATAACTAGAAACAAGACACTCCTATTACCTAGGGACCGCCGGACTGAACTAAAATAGGACTCGTTGGAGGCTTTTACAAGTTGAAAATGTTATGACCACGCTGCTAGTTACAACTGACCTCCTTCAAACGAATCCCAGCCGTCCATTTCCTCCCGACGATCCCGCCTCTAGTAGCGTGCATGTGGACCCCGATTCCCCATCAAAAGTTTCCGCTCTTCTGTCTCGAGTGGGTCCCAGTGCGCACTACGCACCCTTAACGCGGCACCGTATTGTTACATATTATTATATATAATAAGGTGAAAAGAAATAAAAAGGAAAGAGGACCCGATGTTTCATTTAAACCCTATATAAAATAAAAATTTACATATTAAAAAAAAATTATAGTTCTTAAATATGTATATCTGAGGAGAAAGAGTCGTGCGTCGTTGTGTTTGGCCTATCTATCTATCGATCTATAATGATTCCATGTATCTATATCTAGTAGAAGTAGACTAGTTGTAAGGCGTTGATGATTTCAATTTTCACAGCAAAAAAGACGTAAAACGATGATGCATCGAGGCTTTTCAGATGCTCATTGACACGTCTTACGGCCGTTGTGGATCAGGTGCCGTCAATATCTACGGTATTGTTTCCTTTTAGATACATCATTGCTTGCTTGATCAGAGACAAAGTTTCAGCCGGTGTTTTTGACGATTGGTACGTGATCTGACTGATACTCGCCGCCCTTTTCCCTGATTTTGTGTTTTTTTTTTTATTGTTTGTTTTTCATTTGAGTTTTGGATCCTTTATAGCCTAAGCTTAAAAAATTAGCTGCAAAATAATGTATCATCTTTTTTAGTGTTTTGCTTGAAGTAAAATAAACTTGAGTAAGCTAATAAGTAGTGTTAAGAGAGTTGCTGAGCTTAGAAAAGCCAAAGCTTGAAAGAAAAGCGAAAGCTTGAACTTTTACGGATCTGTAATGTTGAAAGTTGGAACTTGATAATTTAGTTGAAGCTCAAATCTACTGATCTCTAATCATGGATTGCTTCCCAGTTTTCCAATTTTTCATTATTTTACTGAATGGATCTCCCCCCTTTTTTTTTTATTCGTTCGATCTTTTAACTATGATTTATTTAAGTTGTTGCGCAATTGTGGTTCATTTTCTGTATTTGAATTGAATTATTATCGAATTGATTTCAGATCAATCATGGCGTTGAAATCAAATTCATCCGACGGTAGAACAAGGAGTTCTATACAAATATTTATTGTAGTTGGGTTGTGTTGTTTCTTCTATATATTGGGTGCGTGGCAAAGAAGTGGATTTGGGAAGGGAGATAGTATAGCTTTAGAAATTTCTAAGAGTGGGGCGGATTGCAATATTGTCCCAAGTTTAAATTTTGAGACCCATCACGGTGGTGAAGTTGAGACCATCAATGAATCTGAATCCAAACCTAAAGTGTTCGAGCCGTGCCACCCTCGCTACACTGATTACACCCCCTGTCAAGATCAGAAGCGTGCAATGACTTTCCCTAGGGAGAGCATGAATTATAGAGAGAGACATTGTCCTCCTGAGGAGGAGAAGTTGCATTGCCTTATTCCTGCACCAAAAGGATATGTAACACCATTTCGCTGGCCAAAAAGTCGTGACTATGTACCATATGCAAATGCTCCGTATAAGAGTTTGACTGTGGAGAAGGCTATTCAGAATTGGATTCAATATGAGGGCAATGTCTTTAGATTCCCGGGTGGAGGAACACAGTTTCCTCAAGGGGCTGATAAATATATTGACCAACTTGCTTCAGTTATACCGATTAAGAATGGGACAGTTCGAACTGCACTGGACACCGGCTGTGGGGTATGTTTACTTCCTTGGTCACTTTTTATTCAATTTGTATTCAATCCATCTTTCAAAAGTTCAAAATTGGCTTATTCCTGTGTCTGATCTGCGTATATCATCCACTTACAATGGTTTTCCTGTGTAGGTTGCAAGTTGGGGAGCATACCTTTGGAGTAGAAATGTTATTGCCATGTCATTTGCACCAAGAGATTCACATGAAGCTCAGGTCCAATTTGCTCTTGAAAGGGGTGTGCCTGCTGTTATTGGTGTTCTTGGTACTATAAAGATGCCCTATCCATCTAGGGCCTTTGATATGGCTCACTGTTCCCGATGCTTGATTCCATGGGGAGAAAATGGTGAGAATCATTAATAATTATAATTCTTTTGTTGTGTATGGCAAAATAAGTTAATATTTTGACATTTTGATTTCAAATGTCGTTTTTGGCATTCTACTATTGATACAGTTTATGATAATAGCTGTTCATGGTGACTCGATCTTGTATAATTTTCACAGATGGAAGATACATGATGGAAGTTGACCGTGTCCTTAGACCTGGTGGTTATTGGGTTCTTTCAGGCCCTCCAATCAATTGGAAGACCAATTACAAAGCATGGCAGCGTCCAAAGGAGGAACTTCAGGAAGAACAAAGAAAGATTGAGGAAATTGCCAATCTTCTTTGCTGGGAGAAGAAATCTGAGAAGGGTGAAATTGCCGTTTGGCAGAAGAAAGTAAATGATGAATCATGTCGTAGCAGACAAGATGACTCTCGTGCTAATTTCTGCAAATCTTCAGATGCTGATGATGTCTGGTGTGTTGCTGCACTTAGAAATTCTCATCATTGCACTGGTTTTCCTTATTGCTAATTAGTTGAGACATATGTAGTGAAATTATATTTTGTAGGCATCTCTTTGAAGTTGTTATTTGGTAAGTGTTTCATGTAATTTATCATCTTATTTAATGGTATTTTCTAGGTACAAGAAAATGGAAGGATGCATAACCCCATATCCGGAAGTTGCTGCTGGGGAACTGAAGGCATTTCCAGAGAGGCTTTATGCTATTTCTCCCAGAATCTCTAGTGGATCTATTCCTGGAGTTTCTGCTGAGTCATACCAAGAGGACAGTAACAAATGGAAGAAGCATGTAAATGCTTATAAGAAAATCAACAGACTTCTTGACTCAGGAAGGTATCGCAACATTATGGATATGAATGCTGGATTTGGAGGATTTGCTGCGGCAATTCAATCTCCCAAATTGTGGGTTATGAATGTTGTGCCCACGATAGCTGATAAAAACACGCTGGGTGTCATTTACGAGCGAGGACTCATCGGCATCTATCACGACTGGTGCAAACTTCTGAACTTTTGCCGTTCTCTTATCGTAGTAGTGACTTTGAATCATAAAATGTTAGGAAAATATTGTTTTTCCAGAAGTTCCAACACTTATATTGAATATTTTAGCAATACCAGAACTCCTATAGATGGATTTTTTTTTTTTTTATCAGTTTTATGGCTTGCCAATATCCAACAACGCCAGGTGATTATAAAGGATGCCTTCTTTATGGAGATGTACTTTTTGAGAGATTGTAGTCAGCATTTTAAGATGAAAAACTTGTAGATATAAGGATCTTTTGTTGAAAAACTAGTGAGTTCTGATTGTGAAAAGGAAACCTGCAAGTATACTTCATTTACTCACCAGAAATGTAGTACTATCTTGGGTTGGATTTTAAATCTGTGTGAATTGCACAATGTTTTCTTGAGCAGAGCAGATTCCTGTATTCTGATGTTTTTTCCCCTTATTTTCTTGATCCTTCAGTTACGGACTATATTGAAATATTTGCTTTGTTTCTCTGGGTTCAGGTGTGAAGCTTTCTCTACTTACCCAAGGACGTATGATCTTATTCATGCTCATGGCCTTTTCAGTCTATACAAGGACAAGTAAGTGTTTTTATTATGCTATTCATTATTCCTGTAGATTAGGATTCCTTATACGGGTATTTCTTTATAAGAGGAGTCAAACGCTTGCCTCTTATGACTGCAATTTCGCATCTGATTGTGTGTGGTTCAGTACAGATAGGTATAGTATATATTCAATTATATGACATTGACAACTGTATGCTAAGGCCCCTTGTTAAGTCTTGATGAGCCAACTGCAGGCTGTTAAATCCTGGTTGGCTAAACTTGGATTACTTGATCTCAGTAAGCCCTGGTCCAGCTTGTCTCTTGTAAGATTTGCATAAATCTTCATGATTCTTCACTCAAGTAGAGAGCCGTGTTTGTTCAATCACAATCTGATGCTTAGGGTCTCTATTAATTCATCATTGCATTAATTGTTTCATGGGACGGTAGTTTTAATTAGTTGAGAGTTGTTAGGCTGTCAAGCACAGAATTTAATCTTTATCTTGGCTTGTTTAGTGGAAGTCCTAGATTTTTCTCAATGAAACAAACCTAGTTATGTTTATTGGAGCTCATTGGAGATTTTATAGCAGCTTCCAGGGAAAGGTTCATTTTGCTGGATCTTGTGTTTACTATTTGCATATTTATATGTATTTGATTGTATGCTTGCTAGTCTATCTATAATTCTTGGGCCACTTTTAACTTACATATGCTAATTCAATCAATGGATTTAATGCAGATGTAATATTGAGGACATTCTTCTAGAGATGGACCGCATTTTACGACCAGAAGGTGCAGTCATAATTCGCGATGAAGTAGATGCGGTAATTAAGGTGAAGAAGATTGTTGGAGGAATGAGGTGGGACACCAAAATGGTGGACCATGAGGATGGTCCTTTAGTTCCCGAAAAAATATTAGTTGCTGTCAAGCAGTACTGGGTTGCCAGTGGAAACTCCACATCCTCACAATGAGCGGCAAATGGGTATTTCTGGAATGGTACTAAGTTGGCACTGCTCTCTGTTTACAGATCCTGAGTCCTGATAGGATTTGATTTCTTTCTTATTCATCCTGAGCATTTTTGCTGCACAAGTGTTTTTTTAGCAAAGGGATGAGAATTACACGGCTTATGGTCACTACTAACCATCAATTGGCCCATGTTCTTTTGTAGCAATTTATGAAAAACATACAAATCAAACACGATTATGCTTTGCAAGGTTTATGGTAATTTAATCTCTAGTCATTTCATTTATCTGTATATTATGTGGAAATATCGTCTGGAGTTATTTGTCTGTGTTTATGTATAATTCCAATTCTATTTTTTTTTTGGCATGGAAAAATTAAGGGTATGTTTTTGAAATCCATTTAAAAATAAGATATCAAAGTTATTATGATTATTATTACTAAAAAAACAAAAATAAAAGAAATTATGTTTACACTTATTATTTCGATTTCTTTTTTTTTTTTTTTGCTGAAAATCTAGAGGATGTGAAATTTCATTGCCAAACCCCATTTGAAAACATGATCTCTATTTCTTTTTTTTTTTTAAATTCATTTAACAGAAAAGTGTGTTTATGCTATAAATTCAAATATTATAATTATTTCTTTTGTGTGAAAATTGAGCGGACGAGATACGGTTACATTTTGATTGGGCTCCTAACAACCCTACACACACACACACACTCACAAACACATATATATATACACATATATTAAGGCTAAATAAAAAGAAAAACTAATCATGTAGTAAAAACAAAATTTAGAAAAGAATAATACTGTTGAAAAAACAATGAAAACCACAAATCATTCTATTTAAAAAAAAAATCATATCTTAGAAGCATTCTTCCTTCTATAAACACACATACACACAAAAAGAAAAGAAAGAAAAGGAAAGGAAAGAAAAAAAAAAAAGAGAGAGAAAATAAGAAGAAGAAGAAGAAGAGGGAATTATGGTTACATCTTTTAGGCCACGTTATTCGACTCCATAAACATGTAGCCCAAAAAGGCCCGGCCGGGACAACTGAGCCACTGTTGAATGACGAGAAGGCCCCACTTGGTGACAAGCTCAAGTGGTCGATTTGAGCCCGAGGATAAGAAGACTGGTCCACGAAATTTAGCGAGCACCATTAGAAGTTTTAATTTTGCGTGCAGATGCGGGATGAGCATTCATATCTGTCCTATTGCCAATCAAATCGCCAGTGTACACGAATAAATTATATTATAATTTTGTCTCTATTGAGTGCACGGTTCTGAACACTTGCAGATCGACATGAAGGGGCCGGCCTATTGCTTGCATTGCAATTTGCCTCCCTACATGTGGACTGCATTTCTCAAAGCTGGTACTGGTAGGTTCATGGATGGCCAGAGTGTTAGTCCGGACTCCGGAATTGCAATTTTCAGCTGGATACTTCATTATGAATACGAATGTACACGTGTTCGATTTCTGGCCTCAGATCCATTTATAACACGAAGCAACTTGGGTCTATTATGATATGATATCAATGTGACATCATCTTTAATTTACCACAACCGAGCCAGCCAAGCATGTTTACTGCGGTTCGGTAACAAGTTACGGAGACCATGTGAAATAGACGCCTAAAAACTCAAGCTCCGGTTGAATTATTGATGCTGTAAAATATCTGTTGACATGGTATGAGACCATTGACGGATCTTTTTCTTCATAAAGGAGTGCACCCATTACCTAATGGATTGACTTGATGTGTTAAGTTCACTTAATCAAAATTTGATACTGACTTGGCGCGATGACCATTGATCGATCCACGATCAATTTGTGTGAACACTATCCTCCATGACTAAGACAAAATGAGAATGTGATGAATGATGATATCCGCCAGCGTAGACAAAACTCTGATGAAATCCGTACTACTACTGACCGACTGTTAGTGTTAGGCACTAGTAATACGTCGGTGGTTACCAGATAATGTCAAAGAAGTTGTAGCACGCAGCACTATTTGCTTTTATGAGAGAAAAATTACACAAGTCAGTTAGGCCAGGCCACAAGCACAAGGGCCTACCTCTCTTTTAACATCTAGCACATGTCACAACTCACATGCCTACTTATAGGACTAATTTCTCACAAAGCTGAGCGTCATAATTTTCTCTCTTGCATCCATTCATTTCCCCTTGTTTGTGGCAAATTTAAGCTTATTCATGATTCATGTTGTGTTTCTTTCAGTTTGGCAGCTTAGGCCTTTGGGGAAGGCACCTACCTAAGGCATCTTTAAGACAAAATTCTTCTTGTCCCTAAAAGAAGCTTGTACTTCTATGTTGCTTCCAAGCTTTTAACAAACCCACCCCGATATTTTCCAGTATACTTCTCTTTACTTCCAAGACTTCTGGCGTTCGGTCTTTTTCATTTTTCTGTTTGTAGTTTCTTGCCTCTAGAAACACACTCTTGATCTCCTTTTCTGCAGCAAAATTTTCCAAAAACACCATGGCAATGATTACCTTGACCTCAAGCAGCAAAACAAATCTCGTAAGAACATTATCCTGTGAGAGTAACAATAACAACAACCGTGATGCTTCCTTTTCTTCAAACTTAAACAGCGCTGAAGAGAACTTTGTGCGCAAACTCACAGTATCAAATCACAATCTGAGTCCTGTCATTGCTTCCCAAGAGGAGCAGGAATACTTGGGAACAAAGAAAGTAGAAGAAGAAGAAATTGGGGTATTTAGTGCTGAAAAATACTTCAATGGGGCAATGGATGACAGTCCAAGACTCCCCAACGTTGGTATAAGGAAACACAAGTACATAAAAGATGAACAAATCAAAGTTGCTCCAGTGAAGCCCAAAAAAGAACCTGGAACTCCGAGTGTTCGTTCTGAATCAAGCTGGAACAGTCAAAGCGCCTTGTTGCAGAATGTTCTAAGGAATCCATCGCCGAAACAGGCAAACAAGGTACAAGGAAAGAGTTTTTTTGCTGCTCTTAGATGCAAGTGCTCTTGTTCTGACAAAGATTCTGTTGACGTTGATGAACATATTGGTGAGACCAGCTTCAGAAAAACTGCCAACTGCAGTTCAGTCCATGAGAAAGCAATCACGAAAGAACCCATCAAGCCCAGTCATCTTATTGACGCAGTTCATATTGATAAATCAAGCTTTGCTAAAGAGGATCTGGTATTGAAAAAAGAAAACTGTTTTAATTTTCCAACTCTGAATTCTACAACAGGAAATCTTCCCATCAAGGTACATTGTGAACAAGAGGAAAAAGAAGAAATCCAGCCAAGAAAGTCCCTAGAAGCGTTTGGTTGCCCTGTGTTGGAAAAGAGAAACGACTCTTCATGTTTCGACAGAAGGCTGTCAATGTTGTCCTGGGATGCGGCTCCGAGACTCGAGGAAATTGAATTTTCAGCAACTCAAGGTGAAAGCTATAATGATGCTATGAGTGATGCAAGCTCAGACTTGTTTGAAATTGAGAGCCTCACGGGCAAAGCCAACCCTTTTCTTGCAAGGCAAGGATCAGATGCTACATCTGATTGTGCAATTCCAACAGCTTGTTACGCACCAAGCGAGGCAAGCATAGAATGGAGTGTAGTCACTGCCAGTGCTGCCGATCATTCGGTGATGTCAGATTACGAAGAGCTGAAGGCACCAACAACGCCAACAAGTCGAGCGAAAATATTTTCAGCTACCTCAAACGACATAACTAGGACTATCTCAGAGACACCAAAGCGACGTCCAAGCATTTCATTGGGTTGCAATAGCCACAAGGCAGTTAGAGTTGCAGGCGAAGCATACAGAACAAATGAGAAGGCGAATCATGATGCACGGATTCATCGCATGTCTGAATCCTTTACACCGGTGACAAGGTTTCAAGCTGAGGCTAAACTTACAGGACTCCATTCCAGGCAGAGGCAACACGCTCTTGCTGCCACCCACGCACTCCCCAGATCACACTCACCACGTCCTTCTCATCTTTTGTACATTCAGTGATTTAGAGTCACTTTGTTGAGATTTCATTTCGATTGCATTTTTCTACAATTAAGTAGGACGAATTTTTAGCTTCCTAGTGGTAACTATGAATTCATTGAAATAATTCCAGGTTTACTTCTTATGATTAGTGATGCTGTATCCTCCATCTTATTAAGAAATTCACTCCAATAGGCACAAAGACAGCATCTAGGCATTAAGACGCCTCTCAAGGCCAAAGAAACTCTCAAAATCTTGAAGGAAATGGATACTTCTGATGAATTTATCTTATTTGTTACAAAACACCTTAGATATGCTATTTTTGCTGCGGCAAAAGTGCAACCTTCTTCTGTTTTCAAGTAATTCGGCCATTGGCAAAGGAATATACAAATAAGTACTCCACATTGTCAGTGCCTAATTGTATGAAGAAGAAGCACATTCTCTAAAAATTTCCAGCTGCTATAATTGAAATCACATCTGTTTCAGAGACGAACTTTTGCATGAAGAAGAAGTGAGTGCTGATTAAAATGACAGGTTTGCCACGCCTATCAAACTCCGCATTAAGAATTTAGGTTGGTGATCGTTGCTTGGATTTATTGTGTGACCACCTTATAAATAAGGTGGTCCATTCTCTCATACAATTGTATTTCATTTCAATTCTTGTATGAGATATTATCACTTCAATCTAGAACAACTACAAAATCCAGCATCAGAACAATGAGGTCGCCTCACGGGTTGTTAACAATGTGAATGCGGTGGTTTTCAAAAGCTCTTATCATAATAATGCATCATATATTCTCCTTTAAACTGGTGACACATCACAGATGTTAAATGAGTGGATAGTAGTATCTGAAAGAGCCAAATACCTACCAAACATAAAATGAGAAACTTTTGCCAAGACATTCGTATCCCCACTGCTATCACTCTGACGAGGTGAGCTCTCAGAACCATATGAGTAATAGGGATCGAGAAAGCTATACGGAAAAGTGGACTGAAGGTAGCTGTGCCATAATTGCAACAAAAATGATATATTTATGATCATTACGGAAGGGAATGGCATAATTCTTCAAGAATTTATTGCTGGAAGAAACTTATTTGTGGTTAGAACATTCGGATCAATCGGCAGTAGTGGAAGACTACTTAAAATTGTCTGATTCAATAATGTCAATGAGGCATTTGCTTCTGGTATAGGCTTGGAGATAAGGTTTGTTAAACAGCTTTCATGGACCACTCTGGAATTGAGAGCTTTTAAGACTGCATAATTAGGCTTAAAGAAAGCAAACTGACTTGATGGAAACTTGGATAAACCTTCAAATAATGATAATATTAGCTGATGATAATGCTAAAAAGTGAAAGGGCGATGTTGAAAGAAACTGACCGACAATTATGAAATAATCAAAAAGGTCTACGACTACGAGTATGTTGGTTCTTAATAAAAAGATAAATAGTGACCTAATGGTCCCTAAATCGCCTTTATTAACAAATATTGTTGCCTTGTTGGGAAAAATATAACCCCCATGCCCTTTTCGTGATTGGATTGGAATTGTTGTCTTCTTTTTCATTTAAGCTTAATCCAAGAATAAGTAGTACTTATTTCACTATAAATGGGAAATTGAAAAGGGAAACATAGAGAAAATTGCTAAGACTCCGAGAGATTAGCAAGCCATAGTTGCCGGTAAGCGCGCACACATTGCATTTTACGAACTAAATCTCACACAACCCATGATAATTGTTATGGTAAATGGGCGCCTCATAGTAAATTCCTTAGAGATGCCAAACCATTCACTTCAAATCAAAGGAATTTGAAACCAAAGTTTCAATCTGGGACATCAATTTAGTTCAATTGTAGCTCAACTTCATTATTCAACTAATATAGACAAAAATGAGAAGAAATATAAAACACAACAATAACACGTATGTACAAATCACACGGCAGAGTGGCTTATCAGTAACGGCGAAAAAAAAATTAAATTAAATACTGCTAGTACAAACTGATGGTCCTAACATATAATCAGTTGTCCTTGTAATCTTTCGTCTGCTTGTAATCCTTTGTAGCCTGTGCTTCAAAGCCACCACCTGGTCTCTTCTCAAGTGAATAGGGCATATAGGTTCCAAGAATTCTATCCCACATCACGAAGAATGGTTGTGCAAAGTTGTATTTGCTCCCATATAGTTGATGGTGGACATCATGATAGGCAGTGTTGTTTTTGAAGAACAAGTGGAAAAGGTTTCCAGGAAGCCATAAACCACAGTGGTCATCCACTGTTTTGATGGTGGCAAAGGAAAAGAAGAAGATGGAGACTCGGGGAGACATACCGGAAACGAGAAAAGATAAGGCTCCACCAATTGTGTCATTGAGAAGCCCCTCAATGGGGTGATTGTACAAAGCTCCAAATGCATAGGGGACAACAAGGCGGTGATGTAGAGAATGGATGTGTCGATACAAAAACTTGTTGTGGTGCATGTATCTGTGCATAAAATATTGCCATGTATCCATAACCAACATTGCTATAACAAACTGCCGAGCTAAAGCAATTGGAGAAGACTGTTGATTGGCTTCTGCCCCCGTATCATTTCCTGTCACCTATAGAAAACCAAGATTCCAGCATAAATTCCTGCAATAATGCAAAAACATACATCTTCTCTGCCCAAGATATTGACAATAAGTTGGCTCAAAATACATCAATACCAACAAAAGCAATAATAGAAGAAAGATGATAAAAAGTGAGCATAGATACGAAGAGAAGAACAACAGTTAGCCAACAGCTGACAGCATGCTATGATCTCCCCCCACCCCCCAACAAACACGAAAAAAAAAAAAAAAAGTCCAAGTTTTCCTAATAAGCAAAAACATCCCAATTATCAGAATTAGATTCCCGCAAAATCCTTCTTGACTGTATTAAATAAAATCTCCAAAGCTACAAGGATTAACAGCTGATTCCATCCTATCAAAAAAAAAAAAAAAAACTGCCGATTCCCTGATCCAATTGTTTCAATGATTGTTCCCACCTATTTTGTCAGGCTTCATATCCAATGAATAACAATATTGGCCAAACAAAAAGCTCCTTATACAAGCATGTTCTAACAATTGAGAAGATAAAGAAGCAATAAATGGAAGTTGATCCTTCACACTTCACAGGTTAAATAAAAAATTCAACCGACAAAAGCTATTGGCAAAATTTGACATCAAAACCATACAAAACAATCAAGCAAACTACACAAACGCGCACACGGACTAACAAGTTCCAAAAAGCAAAGCATATCTAGCGAGTTCCAATTCTCTTGACAATTCAAAGCTTACAAAAAGGAACACAGGCTACAACATGAAACATGGAAAACTTCAATCGTGTATCGCAAAAAAAGAGTCGAACTTTAAACAATTACTAAAGCTAAAACCAAATGATAAAAGCATATATAAAAAGTCAAAGAAATTAAATAAAAAGAAAAAAGGTTACGCACCGCAAACAAGAGAATTGCGACAATAGCCTGAAAAAATTGCTGAAGGAGAACGCCTTTGACGACATCGCCTTTAGAGACCAAATTTTTCTCGTCCTCTTCATTTCTCGGATGCAATCTATAATTTTCAAGCTTATCAAAAGATCCAAGAACGACGTATAATCCTGAATACAACCAATAGATTAAAATTGGGACGAAAGTGCCCAACAACTCGTCGGAAATCGTAAACGCCATCGTTTTGACGATCACCAACGGGACACTTGCTCCAAGTGCCCTAACTTTTTATAGCTCGAATATATAAATTATTAATGCTCTTACCAAAATAAACCAACCAAAACCCTAAGCTATATTTGTTTCATAACCAACCGATTGGGGAAAACAGGCCCTTTCCTTTTATGCAAACGCAATCACCTTTGGTTTTTAGAAAATTAATAATTAAAGCTGTGGGTTGTAATAATGATTATTAATTATTAAATAATACGAATTATAGAGGCTAGGGGTTTGGACTTTGTAGAGCATGAAGATTCGAATGGCCTCGCTGTACTCAAAGATAAGAGAATAAGAGAGAGAAAGCGATCAACTGTGAGAAAAGTATTATCGTTGAGGAAATCATTATTACGTGTGCTGTCGATACAGTGACAACTCTGCAAAGTTTTTGATTTTTTTTGGGGTTAGGTACGTGGCGGTTCGTGATTGCATCCTGTTGTGTATGAGTCTGATACGTGGGAAATTACTGGTTTCATTAGTCGTACTTTGTGTTCTCTGTGTGGCAGGCGAGTCAAATACATCGGTGTGTTGACTACGTCCTAAGTCATTACCGACGAATTTTCTTTTCTTCTTTTTTTTTTTTTAAATTGAACAAATCACGGGAATTATTAATGTAAAATTTATTGCATTAATCGGTAATTTCCAAGCTTAATTAGGAGTAAATGGCTCTCTCCGCGGAGCAGAGCACATCCCATGTTAGGTCTAACTACGGGGACTCATAATGATATTTGCAATCTGTTGAAAATTGGAAGGTTTTTCTCCTTAAAAAGATAAAAAGAATAAAAATACAAAATCGATGGTAAAAGATCCAAATATTCACATCTCCCAACAAACCATGCTGCTTTTCTCTCTCTTTTCTTTTTTTTTTTTTTTGGGGAAATTTTCTAAATCTATTCATTGTAAATTGTAAGAATGACTCAAATATAGCATCTATTGCGACTCTCTCCTCCTACTCTCGGATTTAAAGATTTTTAAGTTTTTCGATAACCCACCCTCAATTATTTTCATAAAATATATGTATAATATAATATAACATGCACTCCCTCAAGAAAATGACGTATTAATGATAGAAATAAGTAATTTAAAGATTTTTTTTTAATTACTAAGTCTATACAAATTTACGTAAAATATCTACTGAAATCACTTAAATTAAATTTTATTATGAGATTGCCTAAATTTTTATTTTTTTGGAATATCTATTTTACCCATAAACTAATGAGAAAAATATTTTATCTTCAATTAATTTTCATAAACCATGTCCTCACATTAGCTATGGGCCGAGTGGCAATGTTACAAGATTAGCCTGCTGTTTTATCAAAATCTGCCCTTGATTACTCTTTGAATCCGAAACTTGACCTTAAAGGCAACCATAGAAATGGATGTACTTGTCTACTTGACTTTAAGATTGACAAAATTGCAGCTTTATAGTCGATCATTCCACGAGGAATATTTTAATCCAGTGTGTGCTGGGAATTTCGTTTCATGGTTCCATTGAGCACGCGATAAACCAACCCATGGCAGTTGTATTACTGGTTGCCATATAATTAACAATTGCACTTAATCTTCATCACTTTTCTTCCCATTTGAAATTCCAGAATGGTCAACGTCAACCCAGATGATTGAACAAAGATGATATTAAGAGGATGCATCTCTCACACAGCCTCCAACTTCGGCGGCTCTGGAACTTTCTTCTGAAAGTTGAGGCTAGCTTGTGTTGTTCGCTTGCAAGGCACTAAAAAAGAGCAAATGATTGTATTAGTTGCATTCAACTCATAGGATTAGTTTCTAAAACTTTATATAAAGAAATGCAAATGCCTACAAACCTTTTGCCTTGTTTCTGTTAGATGCTAAAATGGAGGATTTCCATTCCTCATAAGCAACTTTCTCCATCTTTTTATGCCGTTTGTAACTTGAAACCTGCGGAAGTTTCATGTCATCAACTCTTGACGATAAATTGACAACTGAGTGAATTAGAAGATAGGGATATATGCAGAATTGCATATCAGTTTCAACAGTATGAACTCCTGTAAATTGTAAACAGGATATCAAAAGCTTCAAGACATTTTTGGATAACAATGAATAGCAAATGGGAAAAGCAGAGGTAGAGGAGGACAGGAGTTGTCTTGCTATTGCAGGAGCAGATGGTTAATTTTATACAGCCATATGCAATTGTAAGACAATTGTTTACATTGAGATGGCTGAAACTAACTATAACAATGGACCTATGTAAGTGCAGAGAATCATGTCATTATAAAGAATCTTCAAACTAGTTATATAACCAAAAGGTCGTAAAATCTTATTAGAATTCTGCCCAAGCTATGCTTTTTGTTGCTACACTTGAATAATCTTAACCGTTCAGCTGTCTCATACTTTATTGTTTATATTATGCAGGCAGGTAATTGGCTGCAGCAGCTCAGGCAAACAAACAAATTGAAGGAAAGCCTTTAAATTGACTTGATATAGTATTGAAGTTTCCAAGAAGGAATATCTTTAATAATCCTTATAAGATCAAAATCAAAGAGACTTTAGACTCCCCAAACTTCATGTAAAGAACGGCCCTATCAAATTGTATTACTTTCAAGATTCATATTTTGCAAGTGATCGCACAACAGATGTCAGATGGAAAAGGGGACACAACAGGCTTTCAACAAATAGAGATCAGCTATGCTACCTCTGCTCCATCATCAGATAGATATTCCACATCTTCAAACTTCCTCTTTTCAGGCAACACATCTAGAAGTTCTGCATAAGTATGGCCAAAATCAGAGAAAAACCATGCTACACATGAAGTTAAAAAATAAGTATAAATATTACTACAACTAATTGTTTTCAAGTCACATGTAGATTGGATCACTAGCAATCAACTAACATTAGAACAATTATAGACATGATGAAATATTTTTAACATCAGTATAAAGTGTTACCTCGATTGGTTTTTATTTCCCTAGGATCTTTCTTTTCTTTTGCATTTCCAAACACATCATGACACAGATCCTTCATTGTAGTAGAAACCTATATTTATAGTACACAAAATCATTTCATAACGGACAACAACAACAAAGACTAATGAACAACAACAGCAGTCCATTACTTACACTAGCAAACTCAGCTTCGGATGTACCACAAACTTCTATCAACTTAAACTTGTCTACCTTGAGCTGTCAGGTGAAAATGCTCAAACACAAGTCAGAACACGTTTGCAGAGAATGTAGTTCTCAAAACATCCTTAATTAAAGAGATTATTCATTCTTACCTTATGCTTTTTTGCACACAAGTAAAAAGCAACAGCAGTGAAGACAGGGCGAGTAAAGTCAGCACTTGCCTTCCTGGAAGCAGGTAATGAAGCAGTAAACCGGTCCTTGAACCTGACACCAACAGTATTCATTCAATCATCACCCATCAAACCAACAAACTCATCACAAAACAAGATCCACAACACCAACAGTTCGGTACAAGGACAATTTTTAAAGATGAACTGAATCCTGCGTTTGGGATTCACTTCTCTGTGGCATTTTTGCATTCACATAGTGAGTACCATCTATATGTACAATCAGTTGAAGAACAAAACAACAATAACATATACAATCTAATAAATGATAATGGCAAACTTACAGAGACAAGCCTTTTTGCACCAAAGGAATGAGCCTGATACACCCAAATCGAATCCCCAATTCTCTTACATCCAATTCATTCCTACATTTTATCACCAAAAAATTGCAATCAATAACACAATCCACATCAGACAGAAATTAACATTATAAGAAGAAACCCACTTGAAACCAATGCTGTTTTGCAGAGAATTAAAGGATCTGTTATAAGCCTTCTCCGACATCCCGCTCAACTTGATAGCGGTTTGCCGGTCAAATATTACATCGAATCTGTAAAAATTAAAGCCCCGATCAATTACACAGTAAGACCCATATTAGAAATTGGGATTATCAGTAAAGCAAAATTATTGATACCTTGAGGCGGCGAGTTCCAGGCAGATCACAGCCTTACAGACCTCTCCCTATAGTAAGATAATAAATTACGACAAATGAACTTCAATTTAAATTTACACCTTTTGATGTTTTAAATATACAGATCAAAGAATTGATCAAATGTCAAATTGCTTACAACTCCGATAACTGAGGAGTCGAACTGGACATCACAGAGGCGGCGGAGCTCGGCGGCTTTCCGGATCAATTGCTTGGAATCTGCGAGCCCTAGCCTCTTCGCGATATCCGAGAGATCCATTTTAGCAAAACGGGTTATCTCAATCTGAATATTTTGTATTTTGCTTTGAGGAATGTTTTTCATTTTTCCTTTAAACAAATAAAAACAAAAACTGTTCCAGTTGGCGGGATTTCATTTTGAAATTTTTGCGCACTTGCATCTCTCCCCGGGCATACGTATAAATTTGGCGGCTTGGCGCCATGTGAGTGAGATTCAATGAAATTTTCCAAATTAATTAATTAATACTATTTGCTGCATAAAATTTAATTTTATGTTAGCGAAACATGAAACGCAGTAGTACTCTTACTCTTACGATTGGTACTGGCAGGCACTTCAATTTCAGTTTAATTCCCGTTCAGTTAACTATCAGAAATTACTTGCACAATAATTTTCCCTGAAGACGACCAATTGAAAACAAGTTTTGCATATGAATTTACGATGCTTAGCCTAGCAAATATCTTGGATTATTAAATAGGTCACACTGAACCAATTAGTGGCAGAGCGTATGAAATGTACGTATGTACCCTATCAGAATCACACGTGCACATTGACACTATGCAAACGAAAAACCAAATATGTTTACGAGCCAAACGCAAATTACAAAAAATGCCACGATACAGAAGGCCAATTCCCTGATAATTTTAAAATACGGCATCTTTCTCCTCTATTCTTCTTCTTCTTCGCAAACACCGATTTCAATGAACTACAGATTATGGCAGACACATCAAAATCGGTGATCTGGCAGATGAGTTTACAGACATCAGAACACCCCACAACCAAAACCAAACTATTGAGTATTGACCTTGAGCTGTAGCCTCGGTACCCTTGAAATTCATCAACTATGAAGTTCCATTTGGAAGCTTGTTGAATGTTGTACAACAGTTTCATGAATTTACAAATAACAAAATGCTACTTTGATGTTTCTCTGGATGTTTCCTCTGTACCATTGCCATGGACCAGCTAGTAAACAATAAAGGTAGTCAGTAACTGTAATCGAGAAGAAAAAACACAAGATAGAGAAAAAACACAAGATAATAGAGGAGAATTTGTTCATACCAAGGAGCCAACTTGCTCGTATGCTTCCATTACTTTTGGATCTCCCTCGTCTTCATAGCCAACTTGCAGTACCCGTGGACCATTGACCGACCAAAAGGCTCTGAGGCCAGCTTCCTTAAACAAAAACAATATATATATATATATATATATATATATATATATATATATAATAGATGCAATGCTTGTTATCACAAAGAAACACAATTACCCAAGAGCATGAATACAAGAATGAACACACAAAGAGAGTGAAACGGTCCACATCAGATGGCTACAGCAAGTTTAAATGCCCTTGCCAACGAAAGAAAATAAAATAAGTTATCATCTGACCTGTAATGTTATCAAGTAAATAGACTCTAGAGCCTGAATACGAATTTCAGGATCATCAACTGGTTCACGCTCAATCCTGAGTGCACTTGCAAGCTCAAGGGGCATTTTTGATGTGTCTTCTTCCTTGTATACCTGGCCAGATGCAACCAGATCAATAGAAAAGAAGTCGTATGTTACATCATTATATGGAAGGTAGAACAAGGTTAAAAAACTGTAAAAATTTTCAACAAAGCCAGAGAACAATAGAACTAGTTCAAATGAAAAACAGAAGATCCAATAAAAGAAATTTTCAAAATAAGCCAAAAGATGACCCCTCTCTTCAAGACCACTAATGAAGCACTGATTCAGCTGAGTGCTCTTTCAAGTTAATAATTGGAATAATACTCTGAAGCTGCATCTTACCCAAGCAAGGAACATAGTCTGGAATGACGCACATACTAATATTTTCCATTTTGGGGGAAAAGGAATTAACACAGATCTAATCGATTGTTAAAGAGTCATTAAATAATAAATGAGAAAAATATATTGATGCCTCTTCTTCCCTAACTCCCAAGAGAGAGGGGGGAGAGAGAGAGAGAGAGATTGTTTTATTGGATAAATGTCTTAAGGGTCAAGAAAATCACAAAAATATAACCTTGTTGCCCGCAACAGGCAGAAGTAGTGCTGGCCAAAGAAACTCTGAAATCAGAAGCAAATTCTGCAGCTGATGCTCAGCTTCAAAACAGCAGTTTCGAATGGTTCCTGAAACCTGCAAGCAGACAGAACCTAAATTTGAGCCAGCTAAGAAGCGGACTAATCATTCTTAACTAAGTTGAATCTGTTTCAATATTACAAACTAGAGTAACCCTTATTACTATTTACTTGATGAGCCAGGTATTCTTCACCATTGCAAGTCACCACGCAGTCAATACAATATTGACTGGAAGCTTAGACATAGCATTTTCTCATGCATCAACACTTTTGTATAATCTGTTTCTTTAGTCTTTTATTTGCTGGATTTCACAAAGAGTTTGGGATATCACAATTAAGTGAAACAACCCTGAAATTAAGTTGGGCTTCTATAACAGAAGGTCTAGATTCTTAAAAGAACCAGAGCCAGTCTAAAACAACTAAATGTTACTGAGGACAAATAAAGATTACCAAACGAAAAGAACTTTCAAATATCACTGAAACCAAAATATATGATATTTAAAACATCAGTACTGGGGTAGCATTCAAATATTGGCTCATGCATTCCTTACAGACAACCTAAAAAACAGAACCTAGACCAGAAAGATGTTCAAGTGGATTATAAAATACATATTTTCCATTCCCGTGCCTTATAGGGGATTCCTACCCCTGTGCCCCCCTCCCCACTCTTAAAAAAAGTACTTATTCCACAATCCTCATAAGGAAACCAAAAATTGGAAAGTAATCTACCATACATACCCCTTTTTTTCGCAAGTAACTGGTTGAATCAAACTGTCTAACAATCTGCTTCAGTAATCCTCGTTTTGGATCCAGTAAAATTTTCCTCCCTGCTTCTTTCTTTGATATGTTTACTAGTATAGAACCAACATGTTCAAATGGATCATCTGGTAGGCATGGTGAATTATAAATGTCCGACCAAGTTGTCAGAACCAAAATAATAATAATAATAATTTTTCATGAAAAAAAAAAAGATATAAAAATCATTGGTAAAAGGAGAGAAAAGAAAAGAAAATTTAATGCAAATTAGAAAATCTTATAAAGATTATCCTTATTCCGATAGTGAACTTCATAGAGGAACAACCTAAAAATCAGTTGGCCATCAACTGCTAAGAAATCTTAGCCAATCAAACCATAACTTTGTTAAGGAAATTTTGATTTTTCAATAATCTAACAATTTTCAGAATTAATATGGTAAGGCCATAAATAAAATGCATTATTATGACCAAAAAAATCTCCTAAGGGGACAGCCATTGAAACTTGAAACAAAACAATAGAACTCAGTGTGATAGGCAACTAGGAACACAACTTTCATAGGTGTAAAGATAGTATAAATTAGCTACTACAACAAACTCAAACAGAAAGCAGCAAAATTACCGCTAGTTTCACTTGAGGATCGACAGAAGGATCTCACAAGCTTCATAACATACAGCCCTTGTATCTGCTCATCCTCAATCTAACAAACAAGCAAATTCCCAGTATTGATATTGGATATTTAGCACAGTAAACAATATCATGATGCTGCCATCTTAGGGCACATAATAGATTGTGATACCTTCAAAGAAAACGCACATATAAAATCAATAGACTACAAAGGCAATGATGACACAAGACACTAGCATAAAATGAAACGGAAGCACCTGAAGCAAGGAAGAGATGCCATAATCCAATTGTGTAAGATTAACTAGAAGCATAACCAGCAATCTGGTGATACTTGAATCTGGCTTGTACAACAAATCCATGGCTGTTTTAATCATTCCCATTTGAACCATCTTTCCAGCTAATTCTGAATTCTGTGACAGATTTACAAGAGCTTCAGCAGCAGGTTCAGCGACCTCCTGAAATGTTAACCCACAGTTCCAAAATGGTTAAAACACAATCCTACTTGTGGATTAATGAATTATACAACCAAACTCAAAACTCAAACAGAATATGGGATAAAGCAATCGAAAGAGTTTAAACGTCATCAAGGTAATGAGCAATTTAAAGACATCGATTTGCACAATACGAGCACCTTATTTTCACTCAAAAGTCGAGCTAATGAGGGCAGTGCAATTTTGGAGTATTTGGAAAGGGACTGCAAACCATCCTCTGACCCAGTTAATCCTCGAACAATATCGACAGCTGCTTTCTTCACCTAATTTGTTTGCACAAGAAATACTGATTTGTTACAAAATATACCAAAACAAAATTCTCAGTGAACCACGTAGCTTGTGTCTTATATTAGTAGAAAGTTGGTAACGCTTTTCTTTTTTAGCGAATACGATCAAATCAAGACAAATTTAACATATGAAATCGTTCACCGAGCATAGGTAAGATGAAAACAGAATGACATTAGTTTTATTATGAAACAACATTTTGTTCAAACCGAACTTATTATCTTGCAAACTAAACAAAAAAATGCCACGAGGGTTTGATTACTTAGAACAATACTACATAAAGTTAATCGAAGCATATACGCAGTAAGACAGTAGCTTAATAAGAATGAAATTTCACTCAAACAAAAACAGTAATGAGTTATTCAACCAAGTGAAGGGAACTTACCGGAGGCGAAGGAGAACAAAGGAAGTCAAGTAACTCTTCCAGTTCATTCGCCATTACTGTGGCTGCGCTTCGCTGCTTTGCTCAAATTTCGTGTACGAGCAATTTCTAGCAAATATGTTCTAAAATTCAGTAATTATGTACACTGTCTCCGCCTTCATCAGATTTACAATCCTACGACATTTTGGCATAAAAATACTAAAATACCCCTGATAAGAGCAATATTTGCACTTCTCACTTGTAATCTCAATTTTCACTTAATCACAACGTGAAAAATAAGCCGGTTAGTGGTTACTTGATCACAAAATGAAATTACGACGTGCTAATGTTTGCATTACAATTTGCATGTTTTTCTTTTTTAATTTAATCAAAATAATAAAAAAGAAGAGTGTCACAATCAGTTACCTGTTTTTTACTCTCTTATTTTTTAACACATGTTCTTTATAATTTTTATTCATATAATAAAAATTAAGTTTGATCGCTTTCATCTTTAATGCCAACATTGCTAATAATTACTCGTTACTTGATAATATGATTACAATTATACCACTTATTTATTTTATAAGAAGTTTCTTAAACATAAAACACACTGACCTTCATCTATTTATTGACTTCTTTTTTTTTAACATGAGATTATTACTCAATAATACAACTTATATTGTATGAGACTACAACTGATATGTATAAATCATACTATGACTAAGACTAGTTAACATTAATTCGTATTAAGCACTGCCTAGATTTAAATATGGGACTAAATAACATTAATTCGTATCAAGCACTGTCCATATTTAAACTCGAATACTAGTTAACATTAACCTGTGACTAATTAACATTAATTCACATCAAGCACTGCCCATATTTAAACTTGAGACTAGTTAACATTAATTCGTATTAAGCACTGCCCATATTTAAACTTGAATACTTGTTAATATTAATTCGTATCAAGTACTACTCATATTTAAATCTTACAAATATTAATTGTTTACTTTTTTTTAACATAAGACTGTTACTCAATATTACAACTCATTGTATGAGACTACAACTGATATATATAAATCATATTATAATTAGGAATAGTTAACATTAATTCGTATCAAGCACTGTCCATATTTAAATTCGAATACTAGTTAACATTAATCCGTACCAAGCATAGCTCAGATTTAAACATGGGACTATTTAACATTAATTCGTATCAAGCACTGCCCATATTTAAATTCAAATACTAGTTAATATTAATTCGTATCAAGTATTGTCCATATTTAAACCCTGGCAAATATTCGAGGGATGTGGGTAAGGAAGTAGACTAAACCCTCACAAATATTCGATAGATATGGGTAAGGAAGCAGACTGACATTCACTCGAAAATCACAAATATTCGAGAGATATGGGTAAAAAGCAGACTGACCTTTACTTGATAATTGAGGAAGACTACAACTGATATGTACAAATCAAACTATGACTGAGACTAATTAACATTAATTCGTATCAGTACTGCCTATATTTAAACTCTCACAAATATTTAAGGGATGTAGGTAAGGAAGCAGATTGATATTCACTCAATAATTGAGGAATAAAATATCCCTATGATGTATTTGTGGGGGGTTTAAATTGCTGCCTTCCAATTTGGAAAGCAGCAGCCCTGACCTTTGGCCTGATGGCTATTTATTTGTTGACTTGAAAAGCACTCGTGTGAGAGTTGCTGAGATGTTTTTGGTATGGAATTTTTATTTAAAAGCATCATCTCAATAGCCAACAAGAAAGTCTCCAAATAAGCTAAGTAAGCGACGGTTTGATAATGTTATAATTTTTAAAATAATTTTATTAGTTATGTTATAAAAATAATTAGTTGTAAAAAAAAATTAAATATTTAGTAAAATTTTCTTTAAAAATATTGTAAATTTTAAAAGTTATTGTATGTATTTAGTTAATATTATTATTGAATTATTTTAAAAGTACAAATTATTAAAATATGCATAATATTGAATAAAATTTATTTACATATTTATAAACATGTATATATAATAAATTTGTAGAGATATTGTTTTACCTCTTAATATTTTTGTCTCACTTAATGTTTCAACTTTTATTTTTTTTACCACTAAACCACTAAAGTTAACAGAATTCTTACCATATTTATAGTAAAAGTCTATTTTACCCTTAATAATCAATTTTATCAATTAATTATTTTATATATCTAAAGTAATTAATTGATAAAATTATAAATATTATACTTTGTAAAATTCTAAAATATTGAATATAACAGAATTCTTAAAATACTCCAGTGACATCAACAATTTATTAATTGAGTTAACAATTCGGTGGTAAAATGATAAAAATTAAATATTAAATAGAAAAAATAATAGTCATAAAAATTTTGTGGTAAAGTAATATATAAAAAATATTAGATAGAAAAATGATAATATCTCTAATTTTTAATGTATATGTAAGAATTGATAACTAAAATATATTTTCTTATCTAATTGTCTCTATATAATTGGTTATTTGTAATGATAATTATATTTATAAATTTAATAAATTTATTTCATAATTGAATAAGGATAAATTTAGATTTTTGTAACAAAAATTATGATATATATGAAATTTCATTAAGTATAAAATTGATTCTTAAAATCCGATTTTGAAAGTTATTAATTTCTTACTTTCAAAATTTACTGTTGGTTGGGGTTATTTTTTTAAAAAAATTTACCAAATACAAAAATTATTAATTTTTTAAAACCACTTTTTAAAATTATCACAATCAGACCCTAAGCCTTTTTAATAAATTTGTTTTACTTTTCCTTAATTAAATCCTCATTTTAAATTATGACCTAGAAAAATGTAGGGTTTCTTTTTTATTATTTATGTAAAATTGAAAATGCTATTGTTATTTTTATGTGCATTGAGAGTCATGATGATTTGTTATTTTTAAAGTGTAATTGTTATTATATGTTTTAAAAATTAGTGCATTTGTTTTATAATTATATTATAAAATTTATTAAGTAATTTAGATTTTTTTCATAAAAATTAATTTTTTGAAATCAGGTTTAACTAATCATTAAGTTTATATGAAAATTGATTGCTTCTAGAATTAATTATATATTCATTTTCTAATTACGACATGTTCACTTTAATAAAACGAAAATACCATTAAAATATAATACACACACACATTTCAATATATTAGAATTTTTTTTTTATCTATTAGCATATTGAAATATGTGTTTTGTAATGTAATAGCAGTATTATTACTTTATTCTTCATTAAAGAAAAATTATAAAGAAAATTATATATATAGTGTTGTTAGTTACATTTTTTTAATTTAATAATTGAGTTTTGTGTCATTTATTTATTAGATAATAAATTTTATAATTAATCAAATTAATATTCTATCGTTTAATTGATAAAAGCCAAAACAATCGGATCCTCAGTCTTACAATTTCTTGAATTTAGAGATTGATTTAAACTTAAATTTGAATGAGTGCTGCATCTTAAGGGAAAAAAGAATAAAGTTGTGGTATAATTGTAATTATATTCTCAGGTAATAGATAATTATTTGCCATGTTGAGCAATGAGCACTAAAAAGAAAGGAGGCAAAAATTGCCGTTTATTGTACGAATAATATTATGTAATGGAGAGATGCAAATGGAGAAAGAGAGAGTGAGTCAGTCACCCAAAGTGGGGCGAATTTTATGTTGGCCAGGGTAGGGAAATACCTTTGGGCAACTTTTATCACATGTTGACAAATGACAAGTGATCCCATAGAGCCAAGATGAGTAGTGGTAATAGAACTCCACTATAATCCTTTAAAGCCTTTCATAATAAAACCTCATTAAATAACTAAAATAAAATTGTTATTATTTTTCAATCCACATGTCTAATAAACAAAAAATTTTACTACAAAAAAAAAAAAATCATTAAATAAAACAAAATTATTGCGAAGATATTACTGGAAGGAAATTGGATAATTTGTCCGTGTAATGATGCACGTGTACCCCGTCGCAGTAGATTTGGGTTGTAAATATCAGAGCTTTTGTAAATTACACAACTAGTCCTTTGCTTTAGACATAATAAGACGCGGACGGAATCAATTTGTCAAGTTCCCGCGACAATTTTCTGGTGAGATCTCGAACTTGAAATTTTCGATTCTCAGGTCTCCACTTCTCAAGCCTCTAATTTCTTCCGAGTCCCGAACGACTCTGATTCGAGCTTCGCCTGTAAGTTAATATTATTATTATTATTCTTTTTTAAATTTGAAGTTTGAACTCGCACCTTATTTTTGTGCTGTGAATGTGAATGCACTGGCGTTTTATTTATTTATTAACTTATTTATTTTTGTTCTATGATCTGCAAAGTGAACCACAGTTACTTACATTACGCATTATTATTAATTAAGATTTTGGAAGTGTTTGATAATTTTAAACCATTGATTCCGGCAAAACTTGTCACCGATACTGTCAATAGAAACACTTAATTCCGCATTGCAATTATTGATCTCTCTTCACGAACTTCAATAAACTAATTATCGATATGATTTCTGCTTTTTATTTTTATTTTTTAATTTTTGTTGTTGTTTACGTTTACTAATTCTGATGCAGATGAGCTGGTTTATTATCATAATTGGAGATTAGAAATTATGCGGCAATGACTTTCTTGAAGCATAATACTGAATTGTTGCCTAACAATTGTCGAGCTGTTTCCCGAGGAAAGAGATTTGGTGGATTTTGTAAACTGAGATTTTTGCAGTGGGTGTTTTTGCTTGCCGCACTGTTTTTGACATATTTTGCTACATTCGGCGTAAATATTATTTCTCACGGTGAGATTTGAGACTCTAATTTGTATAAAGAAAAGGCTCATGTTAATCTGATTCGAAATTGCAAATAATTGCTACGTATCATTGCAGGAGATCTGGATAGTAGAGTGTTATTATTGCGAGAAGTACACCATGAAACTCCTATAGTTGTAAAACCACCACACAATCGCCGGAAGCAGTGTAAGAGTAGTTTGCTTGTTGTTAGCTCTTAAGATTTTGCTAATTTTTGTGTTGCTGGAATTCTTGGAAATTGGAGCCTATCTTGGTTCTCATTATTCGATTCAAACAGTTAAATACTACTGGACTAGGGGATTACTATTGCACCTCGTTGGATTAACTGTGTTAATTTCCAATAAAATGACAAAAATAGTTTTACGTCTTGACTTTTTCTGACTGATATTCTTTGCCATAGTGAAATTCTTAATTTTTTATGATTGTTTGACTCCACTCTTCTGCACTTTTTCTCCATTAATCTTGCAGACCGTCCTTGCGAAATTGGGTTTCTGGATTCGGTAAATGATCTTGTAGAGCCCAAGGATTTTGCAAATTTCACTCAATTTTCACTGGACTACATTGACAAAGAAGACAAGCCTTTCGGAAGCAACAATTTTGAACCTAGATTTGGAGGACATCAAACCCTTCAGGAAAGAGAGAAGTCCTTCTATGCAGTCAATCAAACTCTTCATTGTGGTTTTGTTAAAGGACTGCCTGGATTATCAAGCACTCTTTTCGATTTGGATGAAAAGGATAAAGCATACATGAATACCTGTGTGATTGTGGTTTCTTCTTGCATCTTTGGGAGCTCTGATTATCTGAGGCGGCCTGACCGCAGAATGGTAAATAAAAAATTCAGTAGCAATGTTCTTTGCATTACATTAGGCATTGGCAAAGTATAGTTCTATTTGACATAACTCTCTATTGCATGTTATTTTAAAAATCATGGAAAAACATGCTGCATTTACAGGAGTATTTCTGAAGTATAGATATTGAAAACCATTCAATTAAAATGCCCATCGTCCGATAAACTTTTAACTGATATGCAAAGGTCTAATATATTAAGTTTAACCTTGAAGTGATTGGTCTTCCTGCTGTCCTGCCTCCTCTGTTCCCATCTATTCTCATAAATGCAATGGCTAAAGAATCTTTAGGTATTTCATCGAATAAATATAAATGAGGATGGAATAATATGTTGGAAAGCAATTGACTGTCAACTGCTTTACTGTGTAGTTATTGGTTTTAGAGTATTATAAATGGCTTCTATCCTTTCTATATATAATGCTACATAATTGTTTTACTCTTTTTTTCCCTGCTTGCTAATCTCACAAACAATTTTTTTTTTTTTTTTTGTGTCAGATCAGTGAATATTCCAAGAAAAATGTCTGTTTTGTTATGTTTGTGGATGAGCAAACACTATCAACATTGTCTTCAGATGGAAATATTCCTGATGATCGAGGATATATGGGTTTGTGGAGAATTGTTGTTGTTAGGAACTTACCATACAAGGACATGCGGAAAACTGGAAAAGTGCCCAAGTTTTTGTCACATCGTCTCTTCCCTTCTTCCAGGTAAGATTTGGTTATCAGGCGCATAAGCCTCATTTTCATTCATCTTGTTCTGATCACTCTTTGGCTAAACATTTTCTAATAATTAAGAATTAATTATTTCTTAGGTATTCAATTTGGCTCGATAGTAAGATGCGACTTACTGCTGATCCAATGCTGATCATTGAGTACTTTTTGTGGAGAACAAGATCAGAGTATGCCATTTCAAATCATTATGAACGCCACTGTGTCTGGGAGGAGGTTCTTCGGAATAAGCGTCTAAACAAGTACAATCACACGGCTATCGACAAACAGTTTACAGTTTACCAGTCTGATGGCCTAACCATGTTTGACCCAAAAAATCCTAATACTCCTCTTCCAAGTTGTGCGTCTTGGTGTCTTTTCTCTGTTTGGATGCATTTGATTTATCTTATTCCTATGAAAGTCAGATGCTAATCTTCTAAATCAGTTGCTTTGCAGATGTTCCTGAAGGTTCTTTTATTATTCGGGCCCATACACCAATGTCAAATTTATTTTCATGTCTGTGGTTTAATGAGGTTGATCGGTTTACTTCTCGTGACCAACTAAGCTTTGCATATGCTTACTTGAAGTTGAGGAGAATGAATCCAGATAGACCCTTTCACCTAAATATGTTTAAGGTAGTGTACATATTAAAGGAGTTTGTTATTGTTTTGAGTTTTGAGGTAGTTCTGTAGGAGGACATCATTAACTTTTTACTCTTACACATCAAACACTTTAAAAAACAAATATCACCTTCTGGCACGAAACAAGGAAGGAAATCTTAATTGCTTTTGTTACTTCTATATAGGATTGTGAGCGTAGAGCAATGGCAAAGATACTAAAGCATCGGCTACTATCACCTCCATCTACTACTTAATCGATTGAATGAATCAAGTATGTGAAGTTGTTTTTTCTTTTTCTTTCATGATTTTGCTTTTCTCTTATTGAACCTGAAATGCTCGATGTCTCTCTATCATACCTTCAATATGTGTGAAAGCTTTACGTTGTCACTTTGACTTTTGAAATTCTGTTTGAACATTCTCCCATAACAAACATGGACTTCTTTATAGAATTCAACTCCAAACTTTATTGCTGTAACTTTTAGTGACAAAGGAGAATGAATTCTACTCTTAGGTTTAAGTTTCAAGTGGACTTGGAAAAATTGCGTGTTAGACCATGGAAACTAAGGGCAGTAGGCAGAGAAATGGTTACCTTACCCAAATAAAAAAATCCTGATGGTTTAATGGTAGAAGATTTAGGAGTATTTGTTGATTCTTAAGTAAGGAAGGGATCAAGTGTTTGCGGAGGTTTGATTACCGTCTTCATTATTTTAGTGATGATGTAATAATGGATTATTGATTGTGCAATAGTGGGAGAAGAATGACGAAGCTGATGATATTAACTAACCTATTGTACTGACTTTACCCACCTCACAATGAAACAATTTTTGTTTTGCATTTTTCTAATTGGAATTATGCATTTCATCACTCTATAACCACCTGTACCTAAAGTGCAGCAAAGTTTTTGTTCGGTATCCAGATGCCATGGCTGACTATTCCACCTGTGTGGTTTGAAATGAATCAGTTCAATGATTTCTCAATACATATTACAGTTGATAAGTGCGAGCATGGACTGAAATGAATATTAGAGGGATTGCTGAATTGTTTAACTGTAATAATTCTAAAAGCAGTACAATTTTTATCTTCTGAGTCATTGAAGTTTTTGACAGAACTGGCCACATAGAATCCTACATTTTCCTCTCCTCTAAGAATCTTCATGAGCTTGAAATAAATGAAGCCTGGGTCAGTTTCTCTGTTAGAGGGGAATGAATTGTGTAGCTGCTGCAAACAAATGGCCAAAGAATTTGTTAGTCGGTAACTTCACTACAAAATGTTGTAATTGGTGCTGTATGATTGAGGAAAGAAACTGGAGGGAATTGCCCTGGGTTAAGGCAGCCAGAAGGGCAGAGCAAAGGTTAAATTCGTTTAACTTATAATTGTTGGGTGGCCAGTTGATTTGTCGAGAAAACTGCAAAGATAGACCATGCTAGTGGCATCCAGATTACTTCCTCTTATTCTAACAAAGGTGTATATGTTCATTTTCTTTGATTTTAATTTACTATTTCTTGGGATTACATTGGGATATAAAGGGTCCCTATCGGCTTATAACTTTTGGAGGACTGAACAATCCCGATTCTTTCATTTTCTATCTGTTTGAGAGCAGTCAAGTCTTGCTATTAGGATACGTGTTACTTTGATCTTATTAATCGACGGATCATTCTGATTTAACCTTTTTTTTTTCTTTAAAGATCTCTGATTATTATTAGTTTGCTAGACAATCTCAAAGCAGCACAATTTGTAATTGCTTAGGGATTGAAGTTGAAATTTAACAAAGTGATTATTTTATAATTTTTTTATAAAAATTAATATTTAATAAATTTTATAAAAGTAGTTTATTTTGTAATTTTTGTCGTTTTGACAAAGATTATTTTTTATAAATATTTTATTTAATAAGTCATCATATTTTTTATAATTTTTATTATAATATTAATATTTTAATAAAAATACTGTAATATTTTATTTTTTTATAAATTTTAATATATAAGTCATTAGATATTATATTACCGCTACAATTAAATTATCGTTACAATTATTGTATGTTTGTTATAATATCAATTTAACGTAAATATAATAAATATAATTTTTATTTTATTTAAATAATGTATAGTATGAATTTTTATCATATATTTTATAATAATAAACTTCATTAACGATCTATCTTATAATTTGACAATCACACAAGAGTGCTAAGAAAGAAAACTTAATAGCCAGGAACATGCACTTGACAATTGTTCTATTGATGTAAATAAATTATTATGCACCACTCAGTAATCAGTATGCTAACTTTTGGCAGTAGAGATAAAAGTAATGTAAATTGATTGACGTTGATTCATCTTTCTGTTTGGCTTCTTATAGAATCAGTTTTAACCATTTACCAAAACATTAACTGCCGTTTATAATTAATGATACCACAAAAGTAATTTAGATATTTAACATGTTAAATATAAAATAAAATAATATTTTAAAATAAAAAATTATTTTTTATGATCAATATTCAATTAAATAAACTTAAAACTCTAATTTGTTTCCTTCAAACTAAATTCACAAATTACCTAAACAAAACTCTATTTTTTTCCGTCAAACTAAATTCTCAAATTACTTAAACCCTAATTCATAACACACAATTAATCCGATCCTTAAAATTTATTTCATAATTGAGAAAAAAATTAAATTTTATTTCATTATTTAGAAAAATTATTAGCCACATATCCTTAATTTGTCCTAGAACGCTTTCAAGTTGTATAATATATCTATCCTAAATTCATAATTTATATAATTTATCCACCAAATTATTAGCTTTCGTTATTAAGCAATTACATCACATGAGTAATTTAAACATTTAATATGTTAAATAAAAAATAAAAAGAAATTATTAAGCCATCCGCCTTAAGTTTACGCCATTACAAAAAAGAAATGTAAAAATTTGATTTTTTTTCAAATTTTCATCTTTAAGTTTTGTAATTTATATGGATTGTCTGCTAAAATGTTAACTGCTATTTATAATTAATGATGTCATGAGGGGTAATTTACACATTTAATATGTCAAATAAAAATAAGAAAATAGTTTAAAATATAAAATAAAAACTATTTTTTTATAATCAACATTCAAATAAATACACTTAAAACTCTATTATTTTTCCCTCACACTAATTCCAAAAATTACTTAAACCCTAATTCATAAACACACAATCAATCCAATCCTTAAATTCAATTTCATATTAGGAAAAAAAAGCTAATTTTTATTTTATTCCTATTATTTACCGTTCAAAGTAAAAAATGCCCTTGAATTCAAGGGTATAACATCTATTTTACTTAAATTTCGTTAAATAATCTAAACAATGTTAATGTTTCAATGGACGATTGATATTGAATTCAAGGGTAGAACATCTATTTTACTTAAATTTTGTTAAATAATTTAAACAATGTTAATGTTTCAATGGATGATTGATATAATCTATAAACTTAGGGTGAATAATCAAATAAATTTAAATTTTTATATTATTTTGAATAACATGGTAAGCTTAGGATATATAATTGACAATTTTCCTCCCTCATTTTGCTCTGCATTGCAAAATGATGAATATTATAAACTATAAATTTAAGATGGATAGATAATGTAATGCAGCATTTTTAATAACAAGATAATTTAAAAATATGATTGATAATTTCTCTTATTTATTTATTGAGGACTTTGAACTGTTCGCCAAAAACACAATTTAATTTTAGTTACATTAACACCCTTTTAATGTGACAAAACAAATTTTTTTTTTTCTTTTAAAACTAAACAAGCTCCCTTTTTTCCTTTGTTCTAAAATTGCTCCGCAATCGAGAGGAAAAACGAAAATCTATCATTTTTGCACTCTCGTCGATAGTGAATTGAAGAGAAATTCACAAACACAGCATGAGCATGGCATAGAACTGTCTTCTTGTCGAGAGATTTTTTGCTCAGAAAAATGGAAGCGTGTATCAGCAAATGCTGTCACGGAAATTCTCTTCTCAATGCCCTGAAGCTGAAACCTCTCCGTTTCAATATTTCAAACACCCTTCGCTGCTCTTCCATGCCCCTTCACTCTGGTTAGTCAGTCTCCTCTTGAGCTAATTGCGATCGCTACACTCATTAACTGAGATTAGCATTGGTTCCTTCTATATCTGACCCAAAAATGACTTTTTTTCCCCCACCTTATTTATAATAGGAGTGGGAAAGTCTGTTAAAAAAGCGTATGATGCAGTGTTGTTGGATGCTGGTGGGACCCTTTTGCAATTGGCAGAGCCTGTCGAAGAGACTTATGCCTCCATTGCCAGAAAATACGGTTAGTTTAAGGTCTCAAGAGCTTATACTTGCGAGGCTTAACAATGGGTTAGAATTAAAAAAAAAAAAAATTTAAATGCAGTAAGTCATAATAGTATTCTGTTCTTTACTTTGCTTTTGATGGTTACTGATTCCAAGCTTTGGTTTTCTTTGTATGGTTTAATTTATGGTTTTGCTGTTGGCGTTTGGTTTAATGTGGTAAAAACTTTTTGCCATTTTTACAGGTTTGTCTGTGGATTCAGCTGACATAAAGAAAGGATTTAGGAAGGCTTTTGCTGCTCCATGGCCTGAGAAGCTCCGTTATCAGGTCAACTGCATTTCTTTCTTGAATGTGTTCATTCCTTTGTTAATTTCTATTACCTTTTTTTTTTAATTTTTACTTTTTATTTCTGTCACTATGTTGGTGTTTGATTTTCCCTAAGCTAAGTTTTGATACTCTACTTATGTTTATCTGTATGCTTTTGAATTTGTGTGAGATTATCTGGCTTGTGGTTGTGCTTTGTGGTTATGTTTTGTGGATTTTTGAGAAAAATGTTAATAAATTTCACCAAATTAAACTATTGTGATCTCCAAATAACTATTTTTTCTCTGCTGTTGTGCAACATCCTTGTGTTTCACAATAAATATTTCAGTGGCAACAGGAGAGCAGCAACTACTATTTCTTTTTTTTCTCTCTATGTCAACCTGTTGTTTTCTCATCATGAGTAGGCTTATCTTTACCAAATTTTCCCAGATACCTCATTCTGTTGTGCATCAGAAGTTTTGACTGAAGCTGAAGCCCATTTAATCTTTTCATCTTTTCTCTTCTTTATAGGGAGATGGAAAACCATTTTGGAGACTTGTTGTTTCTGAAGCGACTGGTTGCACCAATGATGATTATTTTGAAGAAGTCTACCAGGTGATTTTTTGTGAGACCTATGTTCTTACATTTCACATTCCTAAATTATCTTTGTAATGAAAAGAAAGTTCAGAACTGTTTGAAACTGGTAGTAATTTCTGAAACTACTGAGACTATAATTTAATTCAGACTTGAAGTAATGTACTATTTTCTGATTTTCCATTAGCTGCTTTATTCAGTTTTATGCAAAGGGAGAAGCATGGCATCTTCCAAATGGAGCTTACCAAACGATTTTGCTTCTCAAGGATGCTGGAGGTCATATGAATCAAGGATTCTTCTTTATTTTCTCACTGCAAATGATTTTCAAACACATCATTCTGACTTATCTTTCATTATTTCTGAGTAGTTAAGTTGGCTGTTGTATCCAATTTTGATACCCGACTGAGGAAGCTATTGAAAGACCTCAATGTTATAGATTTGTAAGCATCGGACCTTGGTTCTAGTTTTCTGTCACTCACTTTCAAGTATTGGGCTATTGTTTTTCATGCATGGGATATTCATCAGAGGATGTTAATTAATGCACTTCACAGAATTAGTCTGTGCAACTTTATTCCCACATCTTTATGTGCATGGTATGCCGGGTTCATTGTGCTGTCTAGTGAAAAGTTACAATCCTCTAATTTGGAGTTTTGAAGTTTTATCGCTTTCTTTGTGAAGCTAATTGGTTTTTTCTTGTGATGTTAATAAGCGTATAATGCTCATAAAAAGAAATTGTGAAGTTTTGTTTCTGACTTCCCATCTTTTAACCCCCTCTAATTGAGACATCATATGATCATAAAGACTCTTTCTTTGGAGTTGGCCTTTCACTATACAATATGTGGTTTCTCTGGTCATCTAAGCAAGATAAGCCAAACGCGCACTTTTGTCTTTAATTTATGGTTTTTTCTTGGTTTTCTTTCAGGTTTGATGCTGTGGTTATATCTTCAGAGGTAGGATGTGAAAAACCGGATCCAAGGATATTTAAAGCTGCTTTAGGTTTGTGTTGTAATACCAATTCCAAAAGTTTGTCTATTTTTTCATGATACTTTAAAATAAAAAAAAAAAAAACTTCCAGAGGATCAAATTGATGATCTGGAAGAAACGTTAAGAGTAAATCACTGATCACCATAACTGATGGTACGGGGTCCAGCATTAAAAAAATACTTTCATGATTATGATGTGACTGCCTATTTTGCTGTATTTTGGTCTTGTTTAATTGCATGGAGAAGGAACATCTAAGCATGGCTTTCAGCTTTCTTGCAGTGTTATGCCATCATCCATTTTTATGGTGGGGGCTTATGATGATGTTTAAAAATTAAAAGTGTCCTGTCCACGATTTCTTTATTGGTCCATGTTTTGTTTCAATGCCTAAGATACATGTCTTGCAATAATGCTGAAATAACCTTATTGAGAAAACTCTTTGAGCATCTTTTAGATCAAATGAGCATAGAGGCTAGCAAGACTATACATATTGGAGATGATGAAAAAGCAGACAAGCAGGGGGCCAATTCCCTTGGGATTGATTGCTGGTCAGTACCTTGCAGACTTACACAAACACTTCATTAGTTTTGCTGGATGCATTTACTGTCTTGTTTTTAGATGTACATAATCATCACTTCTAAATATCCATTTTCATATCAGGCACTGCATCATTTTCTTCCTAGGAGTTAAGCCAACAATGACATGATGTTTAAGAAAGATGAGAATAGGTGGTATTGTCTAAATTTGATATCATGTGCACCGTACTGACTATTGATGTGAATAAGCAGGTTGTGGGGAATAGATGTGAAGACATTCTCAGATATCCAAAACCGCATCATTATCTCAGAATAATAGATCCCAATAAATTAAGAATAATGCTCGATACATTCTTTGTAGCAATTTCAAGTTGATCGGCTTTGTGCGGTGTATTTAGGTAGAATATGCCTTTGACCTCAATAGCTTCTTGTATGTTCTCAGAACTCCTTTGGAATCTCTGAATCTAACCTCAGACAATTGATTATGTTGTAATAATGGTGATCGTGGCTCATTATTTGCAGGTGCCTATGTAGTTGTATTACTACTTTCCAGAAGCATGCTATCTATAACTTGTTTATCTGTTAGATGCCATTGTAATAGACTATCATCATGTAGCGTACCAAGGAAACAACCTTAACGAGGCCTAGGTATCAAGTCCTCTGGACTCTCACTAAAATCGAAATAAGATTATGGTAAATTGTGTTTAATGTTATATAACCCCCTCAATTTATCTCAACAGCGCCCACTTTGTATATAAATTATTTTATTTCTAAAATTACCCTTATTGTCAAGCATTACCATTACAAAAAATCATTACTACCGCCGCCCACTTATTTTCGTTAATAGTTACCACCAAATCCATCCTCACCATCACCCTCACTTTTATCACTTTGACAGATTATAAAGAACATAAACCTTAAAAGAGTTGCGAAAATTGGATTTAGGAGTCCTCAATACTATTTACCATGAGAAGTGGAGAGGCACTAGTATGGCAATTAAACGAATTAATGGTAGATGCTCAGCTGCAAAACTTTCAGAGGAAGAACGCATGGTTTGCGTCTTTTTATTCAACCTTAAAAGCTCCAAATATTTTCATATTACGTCCAATTTAAAAGCTCCAAATTCATTCAATCAAATAGATGACTTCATCCATTTAGCTAATGGATTTTGCATCATCCAAGTACTTTCATTCCATGGTGTTAGGCATGATGGTCTAAGGTTTTGTGGCAACAATTGCGAGCGAGTGCATATGACAAAGAAAAGAAAAAAAAAAAGGAGACTTTATTTTTGTTTCTCTAAGGGTTTATTGTCGATAATTGGATCACGATGCTGTCTTCCCTTATCCACACTAATTAAGCACGAAGCTACTCAATTGTGAAGACACCTCCAAGTCAACGACAAAACCAGAATGAAAAGACAAAGCAAATAGTGGCAAGTCCCAAATTCAAGATCAAAATTGATTGCAACTCTGGTGTAGCACAAGCTCGTTCAACAATGATTAAGACTACAATCCAGCAAGAAAGCCCCAGAACGAGAACAAGTGGATAAATATTCTCCCTAGTGCTTAAAAGAGTCACAATTCAACAAACTTCCTATTGTCATGCCTTCAGATTAATCTAAAAGAAAACATTCTATATCTCATAGAGAACTCTCATGATTTTCTCAAAATTATTTACAGAGCCAAATGGATCAATTTCATGGCAGACTTAGTATGTATGCAACTAAAAACTGATAAAACAGTTGTAACAAAAGCGAGAAAACTGAAAAATAATGGATATCATTGAAACCAAACTGAGACTACAGAATTTGTAAAATGATTTCCAACTTACCAAGGTACAATTTGAACTGTTTGTGCTAAACTTTCCTCAAGAAACAAATAATCTGATCATGCCAATCTTTAGGCAAGATACCGATACAATTTTCTGTCTACATTATCCCTCTCCAAGAAATCCCTTTCAATAAGGGACTCAATCCGTTTTTTAATCTCTGTGGGGTTTGCCAGAAACCGTGACTGCAACTGCTTTGTGACTTCAGCAATTATGTTGTTATGATCAAGTACTCTCCTTGATTTCATGATTCTAACAATGGCAGCTTCAATCTGAGGCTTCCTGTCCTCCTCCACTCTTTGCCGAGTTTCCTGCTTCTCTGGTTCTGATTCCTTTTGTGCAACCACAGTTCCTATCTTTACCTTATAGAATTTGCTCATAAACTTGTCATTGACAAAGAATTCATCATCTTCACCAATGTCTTTACTCATAGGTTCTTTCCGAAGAACATTCTTCCCCTTCACACAAGCCATAGATTGCAGGCACCTTTTCAAGTCTGAAGCAGGAATCCCAGTTGCCTGCTCTATTTCCCTGTAGCTAAGCCGATCAGCATTGTTAAACAGCATGAGAACACACATTTGGTATGTGGAGACATTCAGCTCATGCTTCTGACCTTTCCCAAAGGTTGCCTTTATATCTGCTGTGCCCATGTTGGTTTGCCAGGATAATCTCCGACCAGTATGAGTTCCAAGGTAATATGACCTAAATTTCTCACACAGAGCTGACATTTCAGCTGGCAGGTTGCAAGTAACACTAGGCTGGGTGGGCCAAGATCCAGTTGTCAAAACCTGGACAACCAGTGTGCGGCTGTCCCCTAGTTCAGGATGGCTTGCATAAAATCCGTGCATTGTATCTTGGGAGGTCTTCATGTCTGTAAACATGCCTTCTAATTTTGAAGTAAATTGGTAGCCACATTCAGTCTTCAGCTTGACAATGAGACTTCTCTCTGCATCATCGGAGACAGTTTTTCCTGACAAAAGCCGCTTAGCTAAATGCTGTTTATAGTACTTTTCAAATACATCTTTCTCCTGCAAGTAGCGAAACAGCATCATGACTTTGTCTAGAATAGTCTCCACATCCTCCTCACTAACTCCTTTCAGACCTTTGCGAAGTTTATCATTCACAAACAATGATATGAACTCTGGTGAACGAGGATTCAAATTAATGAAATATTCAAAGGAGGAATTTAAAGCATTCTGGAATGTCTTGTCATTGTTGAATGCTGAACTAATAATATTATCGTATTTATCCTTTTCATCCAACAGCCTCTGGACAAATTCAACCGGATCCTTCAATCTTTCTGGATCAGTTACTAGCTGTTTACCAGTCTCCCTAAGATGAGACGTCATGACTTCTCGTACTGTTAAGAGACCACTGGCGACCCTACGGAATAAGTTGTACATTCTTCCCAAATCTTCATATTTATCATCCAGGAGCATATTTACCAAGCCTGAATTCTCCATGTGAACCAGTCTTGGCATGTGGTTTGCAATCATCTCTTTCTCCACCACATAAGTAATCATGGCTTCACTCTTGGCATCCAAGTAATGGGTCACTCTCTCCATTTCTTCATTTAGACGTCTCTCTGCTTTCTTCAGATATTCCCCACAGTCGCAACACTCGATAAACTTCTGAGACTCAACCTTATAAAACTCGGCAGATGCCTCAAGAAATGGCTTCTCAAAATCTTCTTGGTAAACAGAGGAACCTAAATCCATTAGCATCTTAATTATATTCCTCATCAATCCCCTATTTATAACTTCACCAGTTCGTTCTCTGTGCACAAGTTCAAGAAGTGTATTCAAAAGTCTCGTCTGAATTTTGTTGGAGCGCACAATGTTATCCCTCCACAGATTCAGTCCAAGCTCATGAACAGGGGTTTTATGTGTACCTGGAATATAAGTCCTGTCCATGTACATCAATATGTCTCGGATCATTTGCAATGCTTTATTATGATCATTCCATTTCCTGTTCAGCTCTTCCAGAAATGAACCTCCCTGAGCAGCTTCAATTGATTTTGATATTTCCTTCAGATGCAAAGTCATGGTCGAAACAAGTCCGGAGTACAACTTATCACCAAACTTGTGCAGCACCATATTGTAGGCATTTCTGAATTAAAGCAAAAACTATAACATAAACAGGAGCACTTGAATTAAGAGAGAAGCATTGAATGCAGGCAGACACAGAATTAGAATATCCCGATCACGCATAGGATCATTGAGCATAACCCAGCCAAACTTGACATTAAAAGCTAACAAACAATTCAAGCAGATTAACTCTTAAACATACGGCACCCAAGAACTACTTCTAGCACGAATATCATACAGCCAATCTAACAGAAGAACAGAACTAAAGGAAAAAACAAACGACAGACCAAGAACATTTTCTCAGAAATAAATTCAGTCAGATTTTACACCACAACTACGTTGGCTGCCATCATTTTACATTTATTCAGAAAACCCCTGATCCAGTAGGAACGAGTCGGGGGCGCTCAATATGTGGCAGCACAACATTTTACCTATAACAATCATAAGCACATAACAAATCTATCACACCACTAGTACTTCATACTAACAGTTCCAAGAAAATACTATAGAATGCTAAACTATCTGATCAACAATCAATACTAAATTTGCAGCAAATCATCCAATTACGTACTACAAAAGAATTGATAACACCCCCTTAACAAGTCTGTACACTAACTAGACCAACGTATGTACAACTAAAACAATTAATAACATACAAAAAGGGCAAAAAAGAATATTAAAAATAAAAATAATTCCAATCAAACAACTGAAATGAGGAATAGCATTAAGAAAAGTGATCAAGCTTAAAAAAGAAACAGAGAGTTATGCAAAATAGTAAAGCAGCAAATAACAAAACCTGTAAAGCTCTTCAAAACTGAGGCCACTAGCATTGTGATTATAAATCTCGTGAATCGCATGCTCCAGAATCTTCCACGTCTTCTCTGCGTATTTCGGATCCACTACGACTCGATGCTTGAAAGCCTCAATTTGAAAGTTCCTCTTCTTCTGATTACTCATATTTCTTAAAAAAAAAAAAAATTATGATCCAAAAAATCGGAGGATTATATTCTTTGTTTCTTTTTAATTCTCAATCGGACGGTAAAACAGAACGACCAGAATCAGACGGAGATAATTGGAGATTAAGAGAGTGGGGTTAGGGTTCGAAAATGGACAAGGGAAGGTGGCGAAGCGAGCCGAGATTAATGGAGAGGATATCAAAACAGGAACGTAATCATTTGATTTGGAGGGATAATGTTTTTTTTTTTATTCTTCTTATTTAAAAATTATTAATTAAAATTAGCAAAGACGAGTTGAGAGGTTAAGGTAAGGTAGCAAGATTTGGCTCATTTTCTTGGTTTTGGTTTTTGGGATGCCGTTTCAGAGAAGTTCACAGGTTGCGAAGTTATAACTACTACCAAGTTTTTCCATTTTGTTTCACACGTACACTCTTGGTGAAGCTTGAAGCCTTTTTCCTTTTATTTTATTTTATTATTATTATTTCTCTCTCTCTCTCATGTCTAATCTTGAATTCTTGGTCCCCACACTTTTCCATTTTATTTTTTAATGTTACAATTTTTTCACAATTTTTTTTTTCTTTCGCTTTAGTAGTGTGCATCCGAAAGTGCAAAAATTTCTCTCACATGTGTATAAACCATTAGAAGAGAGATCAGTTAAACATCTAACTAAATAGCTGGAAATAAAATTATAGTGGTAGAAACAAATAAAATATTTGTACTTGTACCCCACCCCCTCGTATTCCTCAACACGTACACTCGTGCAATGTACGGGGCGTATTCAAAGGTATTGTTGAGGCACTTTATTGCCTTTTTTTTATTATTTTTATATACGAGTATTACTTATTGAACCATGGTTAATATTAATTTTAATAAATTATTATTAATACTTGAGAGTTATCTACTTTTTATTATATGAAATTATTATTCATTGAATCCTCACTAATATTAGTCTCATTAAATTCTCAATAATATTCAAAAAATATTTATTTTTTATATTTAAATAAAAAAATTCCTACAATATGTATGAGTTTTGATCACCAGGCCACAGGCCAGGTGGCTTACTGTTCATATGATCTCCTTATTTACACCTGTGGCCCCTTTGCAAGTGATGTGTAGCAGCCCAGCTGCAAAGGTGTTTGGTTTCACCTAGTAGCCGAGCTATGGCTGCCTAATTACTTTTTGCCCCCAAAGTCCCTCTTAACCTATTACTATAACTGTTTAAAAACCATATTTAATGTCTAAAGTTTACTCTTAAATATTTTACTATTATATTAGTTCATATGAAAATTAATGAATATAAATTTATTTTTTAAAAAATTTACTAATGTTTAATTAATTTTTGTATAATTAATTATTTTTCATTACAACTAAAAAACAATAATTATTTTTAAAAAATACAACAATTATTAAACCAGGTCTAAATAACCTAAAATAAGATTTGTAATCCCCATTCAGCCCTTTCCTCGTGGCCCTTGCTACAATGATTAGTTGATTACAAATTTCGCGTAATTCCAATTTTCAGCTTATTTCTCACGCTTTATCGCGTCAAAGCTACGCGCCCACAATGTTTGTACTTTATATAAACGGGTTAATTCCGTCCCACCCCTAAGTCTTTTGACATTTTCCCTCACACACCCAGTTGTTTCAGCTTCTTTTACCACGCTCCCAAAACCGTCGGTTTTGGCTGTCATTTTAACGGTTTCCATCCGTTATTTGGTTCATTACCTAATTTAACCCTTGATTGAATTTGAACTTGTTAAATTATCCAAAAAAAAAAAAATACTGTAATTTTTCAATCACTAAAAAATTATCTTTATAAAAAAAAACTAAAATGTTATCTTTTAAAAGGGGAAAATTATATATGATATTTTTAATTATTTATATTATTAATTAATAATTAAAATAAATTTTTTATTTTATGATTTTGATATAGTTGGTATTTAGGAATAATAATTACTTCTCTAAATTTAATAATTTTATTAAATAATTAAATAAGGATAATTTTATGTAGAGATATTATTCATATGAATTATATCTCAACTTGAATCTCGTTTAATAATTTAAGAATAAAAACATGTTTTTTAATTTATCCAAATTTTTGAAACTTTCTATCAAAGTCACACGTTAAAATATATAAAAAAATTATAGAAAGGTTTCTATTTATATTTTGATTGGAGACAAAATCACTACCATGACCTTTCCTATTGGTTAAAGCAATGTTAAGATGCCCAAACTAACTCTCCGAACAAAAAGTAAAAAAATGAAAAAGAAACGAAGCAGAAGAGAGAGAGAGAGAAATAAAAAAAAGAAATTTATTGTGGTTATTTATTGTTATAACTAAATTTTCCATTTTACCCTTTAGACGTTAAAGATAGCAGCCAAACCGACAGTAGTGGGCGCGTGGTGAAATAAGTTGAAATAATTGGGAGCACGGTGAAAAATATCAAAAGAATCGGGAGTCGGGCAGAATTAACCCTATATAAAATCCACACAGCACAAACCGCGAAATTTACAGAGGCTTCCACGATATAAACAAAACCGCACATTTTCCTCTTCCTTTCATTGCATTTGCAGGTACCTCTCATTCTACAATTAATTAAAAATCAAAATTTCTGTTCTATTTGAGTCGATTAATAGTTAGTTGTTTTTGTAATAACTTGAATTATGTGTGTTTAGCTGTAATAGAACATGCTTTTGATTATGTTGATGTTACCGGTTGTTCAGTCAAAGATGTCTGGAGATTCATATTCGGAACGTCCCTTGTTTGGCGGTGCAATTTCTAGTAATTTCCCTCATAGGCTCCAGGTTAGTTTAATTAAGTTGAATATGCTATTGTATCAATTATTTTCTTGTTTATTCACCAATTGGGCATCAGTTTAATTGACCAAAGTGTTTAAATTTGTAGGATGTGAGCAACATTCGGCAAGTTCCTGATCATCAGGTTAGTTAGTCAAGCTCGGTAACAACGACACAATAATTAATCTTGATGAAATTTTTTTTTTCACATTATTGAGTTTGGAATTTCTGGAATCCAAGGAGGTGTTTGTAGACCCATCGCGTGATGAAAGTTTGATCTTTGAGCTATTAGATTTTAAGCTTGATGTTGGAGATAATGGAAGTGCTGCTTGGTTTCTACAAGACCTTGCCACCGAACAAGATGCTGAAGGATGCATGGTAAACTGAAACTTTTAGCCCGTGTATTTGCTAAATTTTATTATTTTCCCTTCATGTTTATGGTTAAAATCAGGTATAATGTAGCTATAATTTCTTCACATGTCATATTGTTTCATCTAAATCTTTGTGATGATATTTTGATGCAAAAGTTTTTTGAAGAAGAGAAATTACTACGTGCTCTATTTTTACCTTTTTTTTAAAATCATGTGTATCTGAGGAAGGGAAAGAGATTAGAAATATGGGCCCCTTCATGTGCTATGTAATTTATGATTTAGTTACGTCATCGATCATATTGAAATTAAAACACACTTTTTACACACATTTCAGTTGTTAGAGCAGTCAGGAGCGGTTGAGGCCCCCGGATTGTACTACAGGAACTTGCCTGCTACTGTTACAACTGCAGTTGGCCAAATGGTATGTGCCATCATATTATTTGCTTTGAGCTAAAGATTCCATTTGCTTATTGGTTTTTACTTCTTTTCTATCTTATGTGCTATATATCCTCAGAAGAACTTTTCACAATAACGTTACAATGAGCTTTAGTTAACCTCTGGTCCTACATGATTGTTTTTAATCAATTAACAAACAAAAATCAGGAAAGCTCAAAAAACTACCACATTTTAATACAATTAGCTTTTTCATACTGGTAAAGCAACACAGTCGGATATTACTGTATGAGTAACAACAGACATAGGGAGACTCAATAAACAAAATTGTCTTTTCTGTGATAAGGGTATTGCATTGTTGCAGTTGTTACAAATCTGAAATTTTTATCATGAATTGCATCCAAATTTCATTTTCTCGGGATCACAATAGCATCAGGAGAACTTGAACACTGTGAATGTTGACAAAATCGTCTGGCAGGTCACCAAGTATGGTGATGTCTGATGTGCATTCAATTACTTGGTGAAAATACAGCTATTGATACAATGGTTTTACATATATATTTAGTCATTGGCATCATGCAAGATAAATAACAGCTGTGAAGTTTGTTGGACCCCTGTTCCATCTGTTTTGCTTACGTTTGTCTTTAACTTTTCTTATACCTAATGCATAGGCCATTTCTAAGGGAAGGCAAGGAAGGGAAGCGCAAAATATTGTGAAGGTAAGTTTGTTTCATGTTTTCTTTTTACCATCATCGACTAGTTGACTCAAAGCACTAAATGAAGTTTATAATAATATCTGCAGGTTTACTTGGCGAATTTACGTCTTAAAGAAGTTGGTACAGATGTGCTTGTGACTGCTTATGAGCCTCTCTTAATAAAGTAAGTACCAGGAGTACACCAGCAGAGTAATTACCATTTGCATGAGTTTTAAAATATATTGTCCTATGTGAATTTCCTACACTTTCATTCATTTTGGAATGGGGTGGTAGGATGTACTTAGTACTTTAGCTCATCTGGTTCCATGTATGGGATTTTTTTGAACACCTAATAATAGGATCAAAGGCGTTAAGACTTCGTATAAAATTCCTGGTGTCCTATGTGCAGTTTATCTGTGGTAAGCAAGTGATTTTCCTGAAACAATGTTTAATAATCATGCAGTTCTCTGTTTTGCTGCCTACCATATGAGCCTGGCAATAAAACTGGGTTAAAAGCTAAAAGGTTTATAGTTTTTCCTGCCTTTGATGTTTCTGCTGTTCTGCTATTGTGCTTGCAGCCCTTTGAGTGAAAGTGCTAGCACAGTTGGTGCTGGTTTAGCTGTTCCTGCCGCACAATCTGGATTCATGCAAATGTCTGAGGTCTTCAAACTTGCGGTTTCTAGCTTCAAAGTGAATGATTGGAGCCTTTTCGGTGGTACTGCAGCTGCTTGAGATTTTTACTGAGAGGACTGCAAACTCACTCTTGCCATAGGCTTAATTATCGGCAACTTTTCACCTTTTGTATTCCGATAGTTTTATAGTGATAATTTGTAAAGATCGATGGCTGCATTTAGTCTTATGGATATTGTAAAAGTTGCTCGTTGGTCAAGTGTAATCGTCTCTTGAAGAGCTTGATTGTCTACTCACTGGACCAGATTTTGCTTTCAAGACAACTTACTCATAGCAACTAAAAACTTGCATATATAGGTATGGTTAAAATATATATATATATATATCTAAAAAGGTAAAATAGGCTTCCACAGAAAAATCATTTGTTTGATTGAGTTGTTCTAAAGAAGCAGCGATGATTTTGACTGTGCCATTGGCATGATGCCAGCTGAAAGGCGAACCATTTTCGCATCCAAGAAATTGATGGTGCGCATAAAGTCTTTTCATCTTTACTTTTATATATGGCTTATGTTATGTTATATGATAAAGTTAAAAAAAGGTATAAAAACAAAGCGTTAAATCTATGATATATGATGTTTGTTATTTTATTACGTAAGGTCCTTCTTGAATATAGTTATTTTTATTAAAGTAACTACAAAAGAATCGTCCAATTTTTATTTTTTTTTTTAAAAAACTAATTGTACATAAATAAAGGCCTTTGAGATGGCTTGTCAAATCAAATCAAAATCCTCTTTATTATCCGTTCAAATGTGCAATTCGGTGGTGGCAAGCGGCAAGCTCTTCTTATGTTTTGGAGGCGGATGCTTCAATCATGCCGATAAAATCCAAATAATTGTTTAAAATTAATTCCACGTTATCATAGGATTAGAGGCAGGCTCATTTTCATCGAATTTCAAAAATAATTTATGTGCATACACACAAAATCAAAATTGGAGGCTTTTGGATTGGATCGAGTCTCTCTGATCTGATGGGATGGCTTTCCGAAACACCGCAAGCAAAAATAAAATAAAAAAATTCACAAATAGTCAATCACGTGACAAGCAACCATCTTGAAATTAAGCGATTAAGTGGGCTCCAAAGGTGTTTAATATATCCCCTCAAGATAGCTCACACTAGATGTTTCCGCGAACTCGATGTGGACTGCTGTTGACATTGCTGCTGGACAAATCACATCAAAATCCTAACAAAAATCTAAATTATTTCACTTGATAGTGACTTCGAATTTAAAGATTCTCAGACGCGTTCTTCTTCTTCATGATAATGTATTGAAACAAAATATAAAAGTCATTTTATAATTTCTTTTTTTTTTTTCAAATTAATGGATAGATTAGCTTCATTGGGTAATTAATATAATTAATTGTTTGTATGAATCACCCGAAATGAAATTAGGCCCGACCCGACCCAGTCCAATATATGCCCGACACACTCCTTGTGTCCGAAAAAGCAACCATTGTGGAAAAGTCATGCACGATGATGTGGACTCAACTGACAACTTTTCTTTTTTTTTTTTTTAATACACCTTTCTCTTCTTCCATTATGACATTGTGTAGAATGATGATGTCAGCCCTAGTTTGTGGGAGGAGATGGATCAATGCCGCGTGTTGAAACAGAAGGCATCACTTGCGAGAATAATCAAAATCAACGGACGTACGTACTAGTGGCTTTAAAGGCAAAGTGGGGGATGAAGATTCCAACAACTATCGAGGGTGGAGAGGAAAGAGTGACGTAGCGGTGTCATGTCAGGTCACCCACCAACTATGGCAGGCAGAGCGAGTGAGTGGAGGAGAAGGGCAAACCAATAAGTCAGTAAGTGAGAGCTGAGTCGAAACTGCTTACGTCTGATTAATTCAATTCTTAGAGTTAGCGAGTCATATAACACGGTGACTCAGTGAGTCTTTTGGTGACCTATGATCAAATTTATTAATGGAACCAATGCCATCATCAGCCATGTGCCACTTCCAGGCTCCATGCCTAAGTAACTAATAATAATATAAGCTTGCTTTTTGTTTCGTCTCTATCACTCTCTTTGTGATTTGGTTACTACCCAACGAGCTAGCTAGCTGCTTCTTATGATTGCATATCATGCATGATATATATGCTTTGCCATATCCTTTATATACACACTGAACAAACAACAATAAAGAAGCGGCCAAAGTTGCTTTTCTTGTTTTTCTCCTGTGCCTTTGTTGAATGAAAATTAACTTCCTCAATGTATAGTAAAAAGTAATTGCCGACACCCACATAATGGAAACGAGTAAAAAAAAATTTGAAAAAAGAATGAACCAATTTTAAAAGTGATCAACATATGCTATATACATATGCTTGTAATATGTACCAGAACCTTGTCGATCTATACAAACCACAAATCCAACGCCGTTTCCATGTAATTATGCCCATCTAGAAACTCTTTACATCAGTTAGCGTTGCAACTTCAAATTGATATATTAACTATTACTATATATGAGTACATTGAAAACTTAAGCTTAATTAGCTAGAGGGAATTGAACAGTAAATTAATTAACATGGTTGTGAAGAAGAAGAATGAAAGCAAGAAAAGAAAGTGAATGGACAGATCACAGTGACTCCGAGGTAAGGTCAGAGAACAGATGAGTGACCCCCTCGATCGCTGCAAAATTAATACATTACTTTTAGTGCAGGGTACGAAAAGTGATACGGTTTTTCTGATTGGGTTATCAGCTTTTTAATGCCCGCTAATTATCTGTCTTTCTTTCTTAGTTGTGAACTCAATTCAATTATGCATGCCAACCTGTCATTCTTTGATTCTTATTTTCTTTCTTTTTTGTGGAGTTGCATTTTATCATCTTTCAAATATATTATTCTAATCTTAGTAAGGATTAGGGTTTCTTTGTCTCAGGATTGCATATTTCTTTTTCTAAAAAGTAGTAATTTTTTTTTTTTTTTACACATGGGTTGTTCTACACGTGGCTTCATTATAAAGTACCAACTACTTTATTTTGCAAAGATGTAGCTTAAAAATCATAATATTTAAGGAGTGTTTAATTATATATATTTTTATCTGTTAATTTATTTTTAACTTTAATATAGTTAGAAATCCACAAATAGAGAGAGAGAGAGCTTCTCAAATGAAAACTTTAAAATATGAATTTTGTGTGTACGTAATTATAAAATAAAAAATTATGAACTTCTATACATTAAAAGATAAAAAAAATGTATTAAAATATTTTTTCATGTCTTTTAGCTATATCTATATGAAATTTATATTTTAACATCACACCTGAGATATTGCACTTAATTTTTTAATTAATTATAATTAAAAAATTATTTAATTAATTAAATAAAAAAGGTATTCATATTCCTAACATCAAACAACCACCAAGGATAAAATTATAAGATTAACAACAAATTTTGACACTTAAAAGTTGAATAACTTTTAAAATATTAGAAAGATTTTAATTAATTTTGTCAAACAATCAACTTTCGCTCTTTTTCCAACTTAATTTAGATATCTCAATATGAAAATTAAGGCCATATCTATCGCATGAAGGGACTTAGCTGCCTTTCTACGTGTTTTAAGATGTGTTTGATATTAAAATTGGGTAGCTGTAACTTAAAAGTTATAACACTAAAAGATTTGGTAAGTATTACCTATTGTATCTTAGACTATATTAATATGATTTTTTATTTATATAATAAAAAATCTGTTATATCTTTAATAATTTTGTCAAAATTATATTTACTATATACTATTAACTTTCATTTTATATTTACAATTTTTTTTTCCACAGTAGCTGTAATTTAAAAACTACAACAACTTAATTTCAAATATACCCTTAACATCTAACTTTAACTCGATCGAACCAACTCATAAATCTAGAAATATACTTGACACTTGACAGCAAGCTTGAGAGCAGGCAAATTAAATAATAACCATGATCTATATCTACATCATCATTCTTTAAATTTAAATTAACATGAATTGCTGATGGCTTTATAGTTTATCCTTTGGCCAGCACTTTTTGGAAAAAGATTGTCAAGAGAGCTTGACGTGTCACCAATACAGTATATATAATATACAAACAAAATCATATATAACCAGAGTTTATAATTATTTAAATCTAATAGTATAAAGATAATAAGATAAATAGTAATCGACCTTGTAACTTTCAACTGGGCAACCAGATTGACCAAAAATAGAAGGAAAATGACTTAATTTCTAGCCGAGTAACCACCAACATTCCGACAAATTCATTTGAATGATTAGCCAAAACGGATGGTAAGCCATCTACATCACCGGCATTACGTCTCATGCCACGTGATTTCCTATCAACAATTTGTTATACAATTCCGCGGACCTTAATGGATTCTAGCTAGCTAGCTAAGGCTAAGATCAATGAGGTCTCATCTCTATTTCATTTCTATTTCTGTGAAAATTGATTATATAAAAGCACTTTGGATCCTATTATAGTGAACAGTAGTAACAGGTTATAAGATCTTAAAGAATCACAAGAATATGTTTCTTAATTCGGGTTTCCATATATATGCAGCTACCCCCAACAGCAATGGGACACCACGTAAAAAGAATACATCTTGATAGAAAAACAGCATCAAGCGGCAGCAACTTTGTTGTCATCATTTAAAAGAAAAGCCACAATTCATATTAATGGACATGAAAGTTATTGGAAATGAGTCAGTAGATTTTGGCTCTATGGACCATAATAGAAAAACAATAAATTTGAAGATGTCATAACATAAAAAAAATTTATATTTGATGGGTCGAAAAATAATTTCTATAGCTACTATTCAATTAAAACCCTGATTTTCTTCGGTTCCGCCCGTGTGGGTAGTGAGCAATCTTGTGAACCTACTGCTTAGATTTGGTTAATGGTCTGATCGATACTCAATTTTTGTAAACCAACCAAATGCTTATAACGAGCATACAGGATTTCATCGATCAATTCCTCTTTTATATATAGTTTTCAGTCGTTGTGTAAATGAAGCCTTTGTTACTATAATTTCTCTTCAGAGTATAATCCTAGAATTGACAGAATCAGCATAAAATTTTCCGTAAGTAATTATTTAAGTCTTCATAATATTGTTTATATTTATGTAATAGCAAGATCCGATGATCTCAAATTAAATTTTGTTCACCTAGATTTACTATGGAACGTGATAATATGGTTGGCTCTAGCGACAGTACATGAGACAGCTCTACTATTATTGCATGGCCTCTTCTTCTTATGAATTATTGATAGAAAAGAATCGTACGTCTGGGTCATTGAGGACTAACAATTAGCTGAGTTGGTTGAGTTAATAGTTTCATATATATGGCTGGTGAAAAGTACGTGATCTTCATGCTAATCAGTTAATGTATATGAAAAAATGACATGACAAACTGTCAAATATTAAATCAAGTTTAGTACAAAATCCAAGCCAATTGCCAGTCGATGACTAGCTTAGGAATGGTCATAGTCAAGCTCAACAAGCTATTATTGTACCATTTGCATAAAAATAAATGATTAGGTTACTTGAATTTGATTATTCAAATTCATCATTAGGTAGGTGTGCTGGTTGTTGAAATTTATTTGAAGCTCCATTTAATAACAATGTGTTATTTTTGTTCCCTTTTAAGTTACACTTTGGGTTGTTTGGCACATGGGTTAGACGTGACATGCTTTCCCTCTCTCATGGGTGGTGGGGGCTCGATCGATCATTCCACTAAATTATTTTCTGAGCAAGAATTTCATCACCATTAGTTTCACTTGTGTTGCCTTGTCCATATAAATATATTTTGGGTAAGAGAGAAATGAAGAGGCATTAAGCTGGATTAGTTTGTTATGGTTGAATTTAATTTTAGTCTTTAAGGTTACCCATAAATTTCTAGTTGGTTCGCTTACTAATGAAAATAACTCGAAAAACTATTTTTTCAAAAAAATGAAATTGTAACTTTTGAGGGGCCAAAAGGTTACTTTCCATAAGGAAATGTAAATGTCTATTATTGCACATCAGAATAGTTAAGAAATAGATTTTACCTAAAAGAATAACTTCATGAATGTTTCTGATCATTTGTTCGAATACAAGGATCAACAGAAAATTGATGTCTAATCCTATAAATTAAAAGGGAAATTTATCCTCTGATGAAGATTAACATTTGGTTAGGTCAACAATTAAACTATTGCTAGCTAAATTTGACAGATATCATATTCCACTAGATTAAGGCTCGTTTAAGATTACTTTTGAGAGGTTTAAAAGTTACTATAAAAAGTTAAAAATTAACTTTAGTAGATTAATATTTAGTTAGGTCAACGATTAAATTATTATTGACTGAATTTGACGGAGTTGATATTATATTCCATTAGATTAAGGCTCATTTTTTAGAGACTCAAAAGTGATTATAAAAAGCTAAAAATTAAATTTAGTGTTTGTTAAAAATTTTTAAAAAATCACATTTAGCAAAATCACCTAATTTTACAGTAGATTTTCAAAAATATGGAAGGAGCAGTTTTTTAAAATCTGATTTTGAGAATCAGTTTAATATTTAATATAATTTCATATATATAAATATTATAAAATTTCAAAATTATTCTTATTCAATTGGAAAATAAAATAATTAAATTTAAAGAGATTAATATTATTACCAATTATATAGAGATAACAAACTAAAATTAATAAAATAAAAAATTTTAATTATCAATTATTTATGTATACACAATGAAAAATATTATATATACGTGTTTATAAATTCAACATTGTGTCCATTTAGTTACTCACATTCTTACAATATATCAACAATAAAATTTATCAAACTAATAAGTGTATCTTTGAAACTCTTAATAATTTTAAAAATAAATTTTACTAAATATTTAACCGATTTTTTTCACATTTGATTATTTATTTTAAAAATCACATTATTACAAAACTGGTCCTAAGCTTGAACATACATATGACAATGATATAAGTATGCGTTGAGTCGTAAGCCTTCTCTGACAAATTGGTATTTAAACGTAATATAAAAAAGCAGAAAAAAATTGAAATGCGAGGTTTCAGAATTGACATATCTTCATGAAAAAGGAAAATTGAGACAAAGAAATTTACGGACCACATATCTTGCGCAGTGCGGCATATAAAATATTTGCGCAAAATTAATATGGGATAAGTGATTCTGTTCGCACTTTAGTCTTCCGTCAAAGAGGATAAGTGATTATCTTCTTCAAAATCCAAGTCACGGTGTTTAAATTTTTCATAAAGTACGTGAAATTAATATGGGTAATAATCGCTTAGCCAAGGCCCCATATTCATTTTTTTTTTATAAAAAAATTAAGAATTGTTGGCAATTATATTAATAATGGAGGATCATATCGGTTGAATATTTCGGCAGCCACTTAAAGAGCCATGCATATCCGCATATGCAACTTGTTGATGATATGGGAGCAGCTGGTAAATATGGTATTTTCATAAGGAATTTAATGAAACCTCAATTAGTTGATTGCCGACTCATATTAAATAGTTTTAAATCGTCATAATTAGATCCAATTAAACGTACCAGTTAAATTTTGTTAAGGTAACATCCTTTACCAGATTTGCTCATTTTTTATTTATTTTTTCTCTCATCTTATATCATCTAGCGTGAAGTAATATATGAAATGTAATGAAGTATAAGGATTTTTAAAGATATATTAATAAAATGTTAAATACCAATACTTCTTATAATAATCATTTATTATTTTATAATACTTAAAGCAGTAAAAAATAAATAACCCTGAACTATAATATATACAATCTTAGTAAAAGAACATAGTCGGTAAAAAAAATTGTAAGGACAAATACCTTTTGCGTATGGTGCCACAAAGAGGTCGGTGTGGCAATACCCTTAGTCCAATATTTTTTTTACTTAATGGCTTTTCAAATTTAGTAATTTTGTTGCCTTTCTAAGTTAGGTAAAATACAAGAAAAAAGGGCTAAAAATATATATTAATGTCGCCAAAAGACCAAAATCATATTAAATGAGCATAATCGTGTCCAAACTAAATAAAAAGAAATCACAAATCCAAATGAAGAGGCCCTTTTTTAGGCAAATCAAATTTGGCCCCTCCAATTCAATAGTATAATGTAATCTAACAACACTAATGAAAAAATCGAGTCAAAGTTGAAAATATTTAAATTTTAGCAATATTGATCCAACATAAGTTCATCTTTCATTAATGAAACACCAGTTCAGATTTTCAAGGAGCACATATTGGAAAACCCTAATTTTTAGGAAGTTAGCAAAATGTGCAAGCCATGGTATCACGAAAGGAAAAAGCCTCTGAGTGCAAAGGCAAAAGATAATGATTACATGAATGAGATCGGACCCACTTGATTGATAATATTTTCTCTATTTCTTTCTTTCTTTCAGTTTTTTGACTTGGGAATGGGGCCCCACACCAGGGCCACCACTGTCTTTATGGATTGAATGATAAAGAGCACCGCACGTGGAGTCTGAATCAAGGGACTGTCCAACCACAATAATAAAAAGCTCCACCAAAACTAAAAATAATTTACACAAAATTACAATCAAATCCCCCAAACAAAAACTAATCAGTTTCATAGCCCACCCGTTATAATGCTCACTCAATTTTATTGTTGCTTAAAGCTTCTTGGCCTCTCTCTTCTCCTTATCCCTTTCTCTTTTATTATCGAAAAACAACTCAGCTGCCAGCTCCCATCTGAGAGGAATTGATTTTTCAAGGTCACAGTAGCATTCACACGAAGGGAAAAAAAAAAAAAACAGAAGAAAGAAAGAAAGAGACCCACTAGGCTGGCCACCGAGTGACCTAAACTGAAGGTCAATTTTGCAGATGTACTAGTGAAAAAAATTAAAATACCAAAGAAAAAGAAAAAAGGAAGTATATTCATGATCAATATGGATGATAAAAATGGGTTCCGCAGGGCTAATTTCCCCTTACAACTTCTAGAAAAAAGCCAACAAGAAGAAGCTTCATGCCCCTTCTCCAGCTCCGGCTTTCCTTCTTTAACAACAAGAATCGCCGGCGGCATCGATGACGACGACAACGTCAATGAACAAAGCTCAAAAGTCTTCTCTGAGTCATCCGCGGCAGCAGTAAAGAAACCAGCTCCTAAAAGAACATCAACAAAAGACAGGCACACGAAAGTTGAAGGGCGGGGCCGCCGGATCCGCATGCCAGCAGCTTGTGCAGCTAGGGTTTTTCAGCTGACTCGAGAACTTGGTCACAAATCTGACGGTGAAACCATAGAATGGTTGCTTCAACAAGCTGAGCCAGCTGTCATTGCTGCCACTGGCACAGGTACTATTCCTGCCAATTTCACGTCACTTAATATATCTCTTAGGAGCTCAGGTTCAAGTATGTCGGCTACTCATTTGAGGAACACTTATTTCAATCCGAATTTCGGTTCCCAACAATTGATGAGAAATATGAGAAGTGAATGGGAGAGAAATCTAATTGATAATAACAGCAACTCATTGAGCTTTCCTTTAATTGGTGGTAATGTGAATGCTATGTTACAAAGTAACAAGCAAGAGTTACGTGATAATAATACTATAGCTACTACTACAACAAGCTTAGATGTGTCTGATACGGATACTAGTATGGGGAGAAAGCGAAGGCCGGACCAAGAATTGTCACAAAATAATCAGATGGGGAGTTATTTGGTTCAATCCAGCACCGGCTCTATTCCGGCCAGTCATAGTACGATTCCGGCGACATTTTGGATGATGACAAATCCTAGTAATAACCAAGTTATCAGCGGAGCTGGTGACCCCATGTGGACATTTCCTTCTGTTAGTAACAGTAATATGTATAGGTCAATGTCTAGTGGTGGGGTGCATTTTGTGAACTTTCCAACTCCGATGGCTCTTTTGCCGGGGCAGCAATTGGGTTCGGCAATTGGTTCTAGTGGTGGGATGACTGATAGCCATTTAGGCATGCTTGCAGCGCTCAATGCGTATAGGAACATTTCGGGTGCCGCCGTTTCGGAGTCTCCGGCATGCGGGTCACATCCACACCATGGAGCAGGAGGAGATGACGGCCAAGATTCAACCAGTCACCATTCCTAGTTGCATCGATGTATG